>JBAJHW010000002.1:274259234-275632984 GCA_037013535.1 Intellagama lesueurii
TATGTTGGCTAAAAACATTTTTTTCCCCATGTTCAGCTTGGGGAAAAAAAGGAAAGAAAAGTTAGTTCCTCCTTCAAAATCAGCTGTCTGCACTGGGTACTATATTCTGTAACCATGATCTAGCCTTAGTAGGATTATGATATGGATGTTGATACCAGTATGCAGCCATCATAATTACATTTTCCTTTCTTCTGTGCATCTTTCTGTGTGTATGAGAAGCAGGTCTTTGTTATGGCAAGGCACTGAATAAAATCTTTAGGAGATTAAGGCAGGAGAGGAGATTTTTATTTGTATCTTCAGCTAGAGAACTCTTGCATTCTGCGCAGAATCGGCGGAAGGAGCAGATGGTGATACAAAACTGCTACCAGAAGTAGTATTTTCTCCATTTGTCTAGCCTCCTGAGATCACCTAACTCTGATGTTCAGGCTGATCATGAAGATGGTGATGATTTATTAATCCCACATCAATCTCTTTAAAAAAAATTGTCCAACAATATTACAAAAATCACCAAATCAACAAACTACAAAGATAAAAGTAATCAGAAAGATACATTTTTTAGCCTTAATTTAAAAAATCCGTGATAAACATTGTAAATAAATATATGTTTTTATGAAGAAATGAGACATTGTATGCTTGTAGATATATAGTATGTATCTAAGACTATATATTCTAAGAATCTATATATATCTAAGAATCTATATATTCTTAGATATACACAAAGATGATATACAACTGTAACTTGTAAGATTCTGAAAAGTATTAATTTATCTTTATAATAAATCATTCCAAATGGATGCACATATCAGTAGTAGAGGTGTAGAACTGTCCAATGAAGTTGCATTTGAAATAAAAGGAGAGCAAGTATTCAAGAAGGCATGGTTTAGATATCGGACTGCAAGACCAGAGGTCAGGAGTTCAATTCCCTACTGTGCTTCCTGTGAGTAGAGCCAGCTTGTGTGGCCTTGGGCAAGCTTCACAGTCCCAGAAGGAGGGAATGGTAAACTTCTTCTGTGTATTCTTTACCTGGCAAACCATGAAAACAGTTGCCACAAGTCAGAATTAACTTGATGGCACATGATTATTATTATTATAGATCTTAAGAAGCAAACATGAAGGGTTGATTTTTCCGTTCATGCAAATTGCCAGATTCTTGATAACCATGGAGAATTTCTCAACTGATCTCCAGACTTCCAATCTTAGTAGCAATGACCAATTGATTCAACACAAAAACAGTATTAACTGAGATCCTGTTGGCACAGCTCTGTGCATACAGCAGTGAGGTTGTCACTGTTAGCGGAAGTTGCCATTGATGAAATGCTTCCTTGGGGGATTTCTGAATGCATGTAACTTTGTCACCGTTGTGTTTAGGTGGTCTGTATCCTGAAATTTGCAGCTGATGACGCTGTCAACTTCTTTACATACATGAAGCAGTACAACAAGATTTCAGCCATCAAGCCCTTATAGATTATCACTGAATTAGAATCCTTAAATAAATAGGACACAGCTAAGGCTGTTGACAGTCTTACATTTTAGTGAGTTATAATTCCAATTTCTCAGATCAGTGTTGGCCAAAAGAAGTGAATTTTAAGGCAATGACTTCTTTCTTCTGCTTGGTTTACTGATACATAATCTTTTTTGTTACACAAGAATTGCATTACATAACTCTGGTTTAAAATCAGTTGTTGATTAAACTGGTGACAAAATTATAGCTAATTTAATGGTTACTGAAAGCCTGTTTCTATGCCTATATCTCTGTGTAGGATTCTGTGCTTTTGTCACTGAATTTTTTTCCCCAAACATAAAATGTGACTTCCTTGCAAATATCTTTCAGTATTTGTTCAAATAGTAATTAGCACTTAATTGATTTTTGTAACTCAGGCAAAAGTTCCCCATTTAAGAGATATAGGTAACTTTAATGTGGGATATAAAACCAGGCTCACAATTTATTTATCTATTTATTTATTTATTAGTTTTATTTATATGCCACATTTCTCCCAACAAGGGACCCAATTGCTTTTGTTAAGTTAGGGGAAGATGTTAAGAAAAATTAAAAACAGAAGTCAGTGAAGTGTTGGTCAGCAAAATATCACGATCCTTTTGCAACACAGAAGAATGTTATTCGCTTTTTTTAAAAACCCAGTACCAGGTCTACTGGATGTTATCATGCCTTTAACATGCTAAAGTGCTTTAGAGCACTGGAGTGTACTGTGATCACAATAGCTGGTGTCTGGTGTTGAGAGGGAAAATAATTGTTCCAGCAGCTGACATGGGAAGAGAACAGGGCAGGGCCAGTTTCAGTCCCCTCTCAGTGTATGTCCATTGGATATTAAAACTGGAAATACCATAGCTCCCTTTCTATATACATGGGGGATGAAATTCAGGAATGAGCCCGAAGTGGCAATGACCTCCATAGCTACTGTGTCCCTGAGTAGCAAGTTCATGCATTAGTAGTTAGCTGTGCTATAGAAATGGGTAAACATATGTTTCCATTTTGAATTTGTCTCCAAAGTTGCTTTTAAAAAGAAACTTCTGTGTTGAAGTTTATATTATACCACTCTCAGTCAGCCTCCCTCAACTGGGTGTCTTTCAGATGCATTTGACTACAACTCCCGTAAACTTCCAGCTAGCAGGAAGAAACCAGGCTGAGGAAGGCTGCTCTAAGTTCTCTTTTTTTAATATGGTGCTTGAAGACATCTTCAGCCTCTGGCTCAAGTTCACCACCTTTCTTTTCTACTGAAAACTAGTTAATATGTGAATGATAGACATAGGCAACATATATCAATACTGTAATTTCTTCAGAATTAATAGATATGTGTCTGTATGGCCAATCTCTCAATTTTCTTTTCTGAAATTGCTGACTAGTAAATAATATGTTTGACAAGAGTGTATAAAATCCCAGTTACTTCACATGCCTTATTTTTTATTCTATATTGCCTTTTCTATTTACGTTGTGAAGGACATGCTGTACAAGGATAAACAATAATAAATAGAAGGAAGAGGATGTATTTCCATAGGTTCAGTGTGGTAATTTGATCTCAGAGAAGGAATATCTTATAACATTACACAGGTCATGAATGAAAGATTACAGAGATAAGGTAGAGCTTCATACCAAGTCAGAGCCATAGGTTTATCTAGTCTACTATTTTCTGCTCTGGCAATAACTCTTAGAAGTGTTTTACATTCACACTGCAAAAATAATTTTTTAAAAAATCCTTGCACTAGACATGCCTAGGATTGCTATTTGGATTTTATGCATGTGAAATATGTGCTGCCCCACAGAATTGTGGGTTCCTTCAACTTTGGTGGGTCTCCAAGATTGATTTAGAACGAAATCCAAGCAAGTTTTCCAATTCTCTTTCCATCATCACAGTTGGAAGGGAGAAATCGCCCTCTTCCCCTGCATGCTCCTCAAATTCTGCTCTGGCATTCAGGAAGGAACAGGTTTTTTGAGAGGATCGCAGGGGGAAGAAGAGAAGGTGAAAGTCTGATTAGTAAGGTAGACTCCTGCTAATGTGATACTTTCATTTTGACATGTCATAATATCCCTGAGAATTTATTGTTAATTCCCTGAGAATTTAGCTGTTAAAACATATACCACTTAAGAATCATTGTGGATCTTTACACTGTGTCTGACAGCAATGGTGCATTGTCAATTATAAATTAATCTGCTTGAAAAACGGGATTTGAAATAATGAGCTATTTTTATGTTGACATATCCAATGCATTGAAGATTTTCAAGAACATCTGGCTGACGTGTGCTGAACTGAATCCATTCTCCTTTTATAATTTGCTTGCAAGTTTTATCATCCCTCATTTGCTGGCTACAGTTTTGTTTCTTGACAAAATGACATATCCAGTCATTCATGCCATCGTTAGCAGATGGAAACACTGTGCAATAGATAAATGGATAATAGATCCATTTTTTAAAAAGATAAGGTCTTTACAAGTGGTTGTCCTTTAGCAACAACTATAATGTATAAAGTATACTTTGGGCATATAGATTAGGATGAAAGACTTCCATGCAGCAATCAACACATAAATTTGCATTTCAGAGTGCAGTCAAGTAACACATTTGCAGTTATGCAGTTATTTGGCTGGGGAAAGATGGGACTATGATGGCAACTTCTGTCAAGTCCTGATCCTTTGTAATCCCAGCTCCTTCCAATACACTTTATGTACAAGTTAACTTTTCGTGGGTTCCATTCTTGCTTAAGAACAAACAAAACAGGATTGGTTTCATATTAACTGTTGTGAGACAAACCTATTCAATCAATTTAGATATTCTAATAGTTGCAAAGTAACCTTCCTTTCAGGCCTGCTTTCTTGCATGCTCAAAGCCTCTGATTTGTACACAGGAGCTCATCCTCTGCACAAGAACTTTCCAAAATTCATGCAGAGTCTGTAATGGTTTGACCTTTTCTGCAACAGTACACATATATAAGTGGGATGCCTGTGCACCCAGTTGCTCTGAGTGTCTAGAGATCTCGATTTAGGGTGATTAACTTTATAACAGCTGAGTGAGAGAAGGTGAGTGGTAGTTCTAAAGGAAAGACTAGCCCTGCCCTCGGGGAGGGAAAAAAAAGCTGATCCATGTCATTAGTATTAGAGTGCAAAATCTTGTTTTTAGCATTGTTGCCAGTGGCCACACACTCCCGTCTGACTAAGTTGTCATGGTGTGGGTTTGGGCTATGCTAGTATAAAAGCTGGTGCTGGTTCTGCTATGTGCTGAAGGGGATTTCCTGCTTGGTGCTGGTGTCTGAATTTTTCTTTTAATTTTTTTTCCTATCTCACTTACTGCTCTTCCTTTGGAGAAGAAGGGGTACACACGGAAGAACTGGACAGTGAACTAGGTAAATCATCCATCTCTCATTTATTTTATTTTTTGTTCCATTGGACTGCACCATTAACTGCTTTAACATCTTTTTTTAATATCATTTTTTTTTTACTATTAAGTAAGACTTAAAATAATAGCAAATATAATTGGGTTTCTGCACTGAATGTAGCTTTTTGTTTTTGTTTTAAATAAGCATTACCTTTTCAGGCAGATTTGTGGTCCTGTGGCCTTACGGAGTCTTCAGCCCTTTTCCACACATTTATTTAATAGAGTTTGCTGTATCTGTATATGGCAGTGAGAGACCTGCATATAGATTGGCATATAGATTTTGTTCTAATTAAAGTTGCTTATGTATTCCTTTAAAAATATATATAGAATTTGGTACTTGATTTGTAAGCCTGAGTTTGATCTGCAGGGCTTCAGCCATAGCTTAGGGTTGAGTGATGGTGTTCAAGATATCCTTCTGCCATCACTTCTGCATGATGATGTATCATGCCCTGCTGGAACAGAAATACTTCCTTTTCATCTTTGGTATATGAGATGCCTAAACTATAGCTAACCAGGAACTCAATGGATTTCAGTGTAGCTGATCTTGGAACATGACATTCACAGTGTGGAGCAGATTTGCAATATTTAGCAAAATCTGAATGCATGGATGCTTCTGTTTTCAAGCTATTTCTAGTGAAGTTAGAACAATGCTGCCCTTATCAATGCCCTCCAGATGTTTTGATGGTCTTCCTAGACAGGGGATTAGTGAAGGTGTAGATGACAACAATTTGATCTAGAGTAAACTTGTGTCAGTCTGTGATGCTATCTGTCAGGGCTGGGAAACATGTGGTCCTCCAGAAATCATTGGATTAAAATTTCCATCATCCCTCCCCACTGTCTGTGTTGGCTAAGGCTGATGGGGAGGTGCAAGACGTGGAGGGTCATGGATTCCACAGTTCTGATGATAATTATACATTATATAGAATTATAATCTTTTTGCTTCTGTCTGATTCAGGGTGCACCAGTTACATTCTGAGTAGAAAGTATAAACAGTTGATATAGTGGGAGAATTTGCTGATTAACCAATTATGTCCTATCACATTTGGAAGTATGTGTCAGGAAAGGATTTAGTAAATTTGCTGTGGCATATAATTAAGCCAAATAGATTTTAAAACTCAGCTAGATTAGTGTGAGGCAGTTAATGCATACCCTACAAGGTTTTGTAGTGTGAAAATAGAGACATGCTTGTTACCCCATCCTCATGCCATCCTTTCCACTGTTACACATTGTTGAGGGCCTTTCTTAACCTTCATACATGCTACATTAATTTTCTTTGCAGTAATCTGTCCTCTACTGGTACAGCAGCCGCAAGCACACAGTTACTTATTCAGATTAAAACTAAAGATTTTAATTAACATTTTAAGAGTCAGGTTTGTCCCATTACAGAGCATGAAATCCTTTGCTCTCCAGAACACTTCTCCCATCATACCTCACTCCTGGCAGTTGATGGGAATTGGAGTCCAACATGTGGAGGGCCAGTGGTTCCCCAGTCCTATAGCCTACTATCAGCCACAGCTACAGTATGTGGAATGGCAAGGTGTGTACAGCATGGTCCTTTAGTATTCATGTGCATCTATTGATATACATGCATACTAACAGAAAACTTGTTCAAAGATCCAATTCATCCTTTTACATTCATACATTTAGTTTCTACAGACTCTGAGAAGGGAGCTGAACCTTGAAGAATGACAATGCTAATATCTTTCACTAACAAAATATTAACAAAGTGTCCCAGAAAAGGAAAATCATCAGAGAGCAAAATAGGCACAGAGTTATCTGGAAGTTGAGTCATGGCAACTGGACTTCTTTTTTATTAGGTTGAAACGTTTCGCTACTCATCCAAGTAGCTTCTTCAGTCTGAGGAGAGTTGGTAGGAGACCCCTGATTCGATCAGGTTTCACTTCCCAACATGGAGGATATATCAGAGGTCTCCTACCAACTCTCCTCAGACTGAAGAAGCTACTTGAATGAGTAACGAAATGTTTCAACCCAATAAGACAGAAGTCCAGTTGCCATGAGTCAACTTCCAGATAACCTCACCTGGATGACTGGGAATCTTCACAGATATAGGCACAGAGTTGTATCTGAGGGAAAAGCCAGGAAAGAGAGTCTGTCTCTCAGTAATCAGGGACACTAGGAGTATGAGGATAGTACAGGCATTCTATCAGGCCAATGTTAACTAGCCTTTCAGAGGATTTGACTTCTACTCACATTCAGTTTATTAAGGCCCCTTGCATTTGAGGGTGTTCTACTGTCATTTTTTACACAGCAAATCTTTTCGCTGTTTGTACACTGATGTTTTCAGAGTCAAATGTTTTGAAGGAGAAAAGAGTAATTCATTTCCAATTACTTGAGCCCAGCTGTCAAAGTAGCAGCTCTGCTGCTGGACCAGAGAGGTTCAGATTTGGCAAGGATCAAGGTCAGGCTGGAGCACTATTCCCTGTACACTGTGTGATTACTGGGAAATAGCTTACACTGGAACATGCTACAAGTGGTCGAAAATGTGAACTATCTGCTCATGTGATTATAACCCTGCCTTATCTGGATTCCTAATCCTAAGAAGCTTGTAGCCCTGTTCACCTAAACACAGTTACATCTCCTTTGCAGACTTTCCATGTCAACATAAGTAGGCTGCAAGTGGAGAAATAGGGCTGGAGTGTGTGCTCCCTGTTTCCTCCATGCTTACAACTTCTGAACATGTATCTAAAGGGGGCTTCAGCCCAGTTTCAATGTCTTGATTTAAAGTTTGATCTGCATGAAAATGAAGTTGTAAGCAGAATTTTGCTTTCCATCTCACTACCTTCTGTACGGTAATATCTGAACATACATATGTAGATAATGTTGTGTAAGATAAATCTGTGTGTGAAATCAATGCCCCAAGATCAATTTTAAAGAACGAGGCTTTTTCATTTTACAGATGATATCCAAGTGGTGTTATTTCTGAGCCTGGCTCTCAAAACTAGCATGATGGTAGCCACTGCACGTCTTTTCGGATTACACTGGCACTTAAACTTTGTGCTCTTCACTCACAGAAATTAAACGGAGGCAGCAGCTTCATGGTCCTAATGGACAGGTGGTGCCTTTTCCTCTTCGGTGGATTGTCAGCACTGTTGCGGTTAATTTCATTCTGATGTTTATTCATAGAATTTAGCACTGGACTGTAACTGTTTTCAAAAGCAAGAAGGCTAAAAAGCATCAGGCCAAGATGGATTTTAAGGACACACGAGACAGTTGTTTAAAAAATTGGCAAAGGTACCAGATATGAAGACCCTGAAGCCAAGCCAATTCTTCCTTCCATGGTATTCCCAATAGCTTTAGCATTTATGCTTTTGCAATGTAGCAGATATTCAGGTGGTGATGTTAAAAAAAAAAGGGAAATAATTTGAAACATTTCTCATAAATGAGTATTTACTTTGAAGTCTCTGCTTGGAGGTTACGTGACAAAAGGAAAATTCCTTTGGTAGAGTTTCTTGGTCAAAGAATTGCAGCACTGCTGAAATCTCTCAAGTCATATTCCTCTCTTCTTCCCTCCCCTCCCTTCCCCTCTTTCCTTTTCTTTTCAACAGCTTTGTTTTATTGCCTTGCCCTCCTTTGTGCAAGACTGTTGTTCCCTAGGGAAAAATGATTTGTGCAGAACTACATTAAGCCAGCTTATCATTTTTTGCCAAGTCTTTTCTCACCACCCCCTGCCACCCCACCCACAATTAACACTGGCTGGTGGTTCCTTTCATTGCACTTCAAGGAATCCAAATACACTTCAGATGGGTATGAAAACATGAAAGCTCTGTGGGCGGAGGAAGTTGGAGGGAAACCTGTCTTTTATTTGCAAACAAGGAACATGTGGAACAGAACTTGTTAAATAATTTTTTCTTGATTTTTAGCCAATTCTGGATTACAAATACAAACACTGAGTAATTAGCCCATGTGTGTTTATGAGGATTTCATTCCATTTCATTCTGGAGTTGTTTGTGTCCTTATGGTGTTGTGGCTGCAACCCGTGGATGCAACACCAAAGAATACATTGTATTAGTTAGTGTGTAAACTGGTTTTTATAAGCTTTACCCTTGTGTAGACCACCCTAGAAGTAAGTTGTGTTGATCTCAGTAGGATTTACTTTCAAGGAAATTCTCGTAGGATGAGGTGAACCAAGGTGCTTTTTTGTCATTTCCTGATACGACTCGTACTCCTTTTTATACTGAAGAAGAATAGCCTAGGAAGAAACAAGACATCTGACTGCTCCTGGAAAGGACTCTTGTAAAACAAGTGTATACAGTAGGGTTCGAGTTTTAGTTTTGGTTTCGGTGGTTTTTTGATTTGTTTTGTTTTTTGTGGGGGTGGTCTTTCTAAGCATTAATGAGTAGGCCAGGGCAGGCAACTTCTGGGGATTACAGGGGGTACCCTGTGACACACACTACCAAACTGAGTGTAGGCATCCTTCAGTCTCGAGAGACTATGGTAACGTGCTCTGTATGGAGGTCTTGGAACAGTGTCTAGTGTGGCTGAGAAGGCCAATTCGAGAGTGACAATCCCTTCCAAACTGAAAACAAATACAATCTGTCCCCTGTCCAGCTCCCTGATTTTGCTGGTTTCGGGACTGCCTCTTTGCCTCGGCCTGCTGAACAAGTGTCTCTTCAAATTGGGGGAGGCCATGCTGCACCGCCTGCCTCCAGGCTTAATGCTCAGATGTCAAGGTTTCCCATCTGTTGAGGTCCATTCCTAAGGCCTTCTTCAGATTCCGCTTGCAGATATCCTTGTATCACAGCTGTGGTCTCCCTCTGGGGCGCTTTCCCTGCACTAATTCTCCATACAGGAGATCTTTTGGAATCCGACCGTCAGCCATTCTCACGACATGCCCAAGCCAGTGTAGACGTTGCTGTTTCAGTAGTGTATACATGCTTAAAATACCAGCTAGTTCTAGGACTACTCTATTTGGAACTTTGTCCTGCCAGGTGATACTAAAAATGTGTCGGAGACAACGCATATGGAACGTGTTCAGCTTCCTCTCCTGCCGTGCACAAAGGGTCCAGGACTCACTGCAGTACAGGAGTGTGCTCAGGACACAGGCTCTATAGACCTGGATCTTGGTATATGCCGTGAGCTTCTTATTGAGCCATACCCTCTTTGTGAGTCTAGAGAACATGGTAGCTGCTTTGCCAATGCGTTTATCCAGCTCGACATCTAGGGAGAGAGTGTCGGAGATCGTTGAGCCAAGGTACACAAAGTCATGAACAACCTCCAATTCTTGTGTAGAGATGGTAATAGAGGGAGGTGAGTCCACGCCCTGGCCCATGACTTGTGTTTTCTTCAGGCTGATTGTTAATCCAAAGTCTTGGCAGGCCTTGCTAAAATGATTCATGAGTTGTTGGAGGTCTTCAGCAGAATGGGCAACAACAGCTGCATCATTGGCGAAGAGAAAGTCCCGCATGCATTTCAGCTGGACTTTGGTCTTCGCTCTCAATCTAGAGAGATTAAAGAGCTTTCCATCTGATCTAGTCCGGAGATAGACACCTTCTGTTGCAGTTCCAAAGGCGTGCCTCAGCATGACAGCAAAAAAGATCCCAAACAGAGTCGGCACGAGGACACAGTCCTGTTTGACTCCGCTTCGGATGTCAAAGGGAGCTGAGGTTGAGCCATCAAAAACTACAGTGCCCTTCATTTCTTCATGAAAGGACCTGATGATGTTAAGGAGTCAAGGTGGACATTGAATCTTGGGAAGTATTTTAAAAAGGCCGTCCCTGCTAACCAAATCAAAGGCCTTTGTAAGATCTATGAAGGCCCCAAAGAGTGGCTGTCGTTGTTCCCTACATTTCTCCTGCAACTGACTGAGGGAAAATACCATGTCAGTGGTGGATCTATTAGCTCGAAATCCACACTGTGATTTTGGATAGACTCTGTCTGCAAGCACCTGGAGTCTCTTCAGCACAACACGGGCAAGCAGCTTCCCTACAACGCTGAGAAGAGAGATGCCACGGTAGTTATTGCAGTCGCCCCTGTCTCCTTTGTTCTCGTACAATGTGACAATGTTTGCATCCTTCATGTCCTGTGGGACTCCACCTTCCCTCCAGCAAAGACAAAAGATTTCATACAGCTCAGTGGTGATGGTCTCTTTACAGCACTTCAGCACTTCAACAGGGATGTTATCCTTCCCAGGTGCCTTGCTGGAGGCGAGGGAATCCAAGGCCACTTTTATTTCTGCTAAAGTTGGTTTGCTGTCCAACTCTTCCAAGACAAGCAGGCACTCGATGTCATTTAATGCCTCTTCGGTTACTACGTTGTCTCTAGAACAGCGGTCCCCAACCTTTTTGGGATCGCGGACCAGCTGAGCCTCTGAGGAAGGCGGGGCACCCCCCCGCGGGTGCGCGCGCTCTCGGGCACATGCACGAAGCTGTGGGGGAGCGCCCTCCCGCCAGTGCCGGTGTGAACGCTCCCCCACCCCTTTGCACATGTGCAGGAGCGCCTGCACGCCCACCCGCGCGCCCGCCCACCCCTTCGTGCAGGCGCTCGGACGTGTGCATGAAGCGGTGGGGGAGCGCTCACGCTCACGCTGGCACACGCGTGCATGTGCAAAGCAGCTGTGGGGAGGGGAGTGCATGTGGGAGGCCTGGAGGTCTGTCTCAGGCCACGGACCAGCACCGGGCCGTGGACCAGCAGTTGACGATCTCTGCTCTAGAATATAGCTCAGAGTAGTGCTGCACCCAGCGTTCCATCTGCTGTGCTCGGTCCTGGATGATCACGCCTGTAGCAGTATTCAAAGGAGCAGATTTCTTCTGTATTGGACCTAAAGCCTGCTTGATACCGTCATACATTCCCTTGATGTTACCTGTGTCCACTGCTATCTGTATCTGAGAGCAGAGCTGAAGCCAATAATCGTTACAACATCTCCTGGCAGTCTGTTGGACTATGCTACAAGCAACTCGAAGAACCTGCAAGTTGTACTCACTAGGACAGGCTTTGTATGCTGCTAGAGCTCTTCTCTTTTCCTCGATGGCTGGCATCAACTTCTCAGAATGGGCTTCAAACCAGTCTGCCGTCTTCTTGCCAAATGTGGACAAGGCGGTGTTATAAACAGCATTCTTGAAATGTTACCATTATTCAGGTGCATTTGCACTAATCAGGCCTGGAAGAGTTTCCTCAAGCGTTTGAGCAAATTCCTCCACTTTTCTCTGATCGTGAGTCTTGCTGATGTCAATACGTGGTCTTCCTTCCTTTTTCGTGTGATACAATATCTTTGCTCACAGTTTCACTCTGCTACACACCAGGGAGTGATCAGTATCGCAATCAACACCCTGATAACTGTGTGTGATCGTAATACTAGGAAGGCTAGAGCGTCTAGTGAGGATCAAATCATGCTGATACCAGTGCTTCGATCTTGGATGTCTCCAAGACTCTGTGTTGAAGCTTCGTATTAAAGAACGTATTGCTGACACAAAGACCATAATAACAGCAAAACTCCAGCAAGCGTTGGCCATTTCCGTTCATCTTCCCAGTGCCAAAGCAGCCTAGACAAGTGGGCCAAGAATTGTGATCAACACCAACTCTAGCGTTAAAGTGTCCAAGAATGAACAGCGGCTCTCTCTCCGGGATTTTTTTGATAGCAGCTGCCAGATCGTCATAGAATTTGTCTTTGACTTCTGCTGTAGACGACCGTGTTGGTGAATATGCACTAATAAGGGTGACCCGTCCTGCTGATGAATGGAGCTGCAGAGACAGTATTCTTTCACTCCCCGCAGTAGGTGGAACAATGGATCTCAGCAGAGTATTTCTAACAGTAAAACCAACACCATATTGCCTGGTCTCATTCAATGGTTTTCCCTGCCAGAAGAATGAGACTTTTTTTATTTGACAAATCCCGAGTCTGGCAATCTTGTCTCTTGCAGGGCAACAATGTCCATCTGCAGCCCACTCAGTTCCATGTCGATGACAGCTGTCTTGTGCGCATCGTGTATTTCCTGCAGGTTGTCAGAAAAGCCAGGGGTCCTTGTCCGAACATTCCAGGTGCCCAACTTTAGGGTAGAAGTTTTCTTCTGATTGTTGCATGGTGCAGGGTTATCGATCTGCTTGTTGGCTTTCACCCTAAACCCCACGCACCCCGTGAGGTTAACAGACTGTGGAGAGGCAGCACCTTACTGGCTGGGGGCTGCCCAGCTTAAGGCGGGCGGTAGCTACCTAGTGAGGTGCAACGACCTCTCCCACCGTCGGAAGTAGCCCCTGGCGTCATGCTCTACGCCAATCAAGCAAGGACTTTTAACCTGTAACTGCTACTTCCCGTGTTGTTTTAACGCTGTATGCATAGCTGGAGTGTCCTCTCCAGAGCACGAAGCCTTGGTAAAATAATATGGAGGATAGACTGTTACCCAAGCAGAAAATCCCCACTCTCAACATCACTGAAGTAGTCCAATGGAAAGGCAAGAGCCACTACAACTGGTTCCAGCGACGTCGCAGGAGTTGCCAGAGCGTGACTGTGCACAGTCACGAACTGCCTCTGGGACTCCGGCTCTGGATTTTGCCTCGAGGTTAACTCCTGAAGCCTTTTCCATCGGTGGATATAGCCACAAGTCAGTGGAGGTTTGAAATCGGAGTTTTCCTTCTCCTAGATGGGCTGCCTTCCAAGGGTAACGAGCTCCACCTACCCGGGTGCATAGATTACTGTGCTTTTTGGGCACAGAAAGGAGTATAAAAGGGGTTGAAAAGGAAAGGGAGAGGAAAGGAGCCTGGGCCAGAGATGGAAAGGGAGAGGAAGGAGTTTGGAAGGGGCAGAGATAGAAAGGGAGAGGAAACAGATGCACCAGAAAAAGGCAAAATGAAGAGTGGCCGGGGGGGGGGGGGACCCTTCCCTAACATTTACATTGAACACTTATGAATACTCTCCACAAGTCTTGTTTTAAATTGTTGTTTTGCTGATGCAGTAGCAGTTTTTAAGAAAAACATTACCTTCTGCTACCATAGCAAATCTAGTATCAGGTAGGTTAGGGTGGTGGTAAGAGGGCACAAAAATGTTCAAGTGCTACTTGGATTGTGACCTTGTCACTATTCAGGTAGTAAATGATAGATGATAGGTTTCCGGATGCAGGGACATTTCAGAACGATGAAGTATTCATTCATGTCAGCCTCCAATTACGCCTCAAGAGGTATCATGGGTTTTCCTCAGTAAATACACAATCACATGTAAAGCCTTATTTCCCAGGTTCATATAAACTGAACTGCTTTTAAAATACCAGTATTGTTTCTCAGGCAATGAGAGAATGAGTCTTGTCCCGTAGACTTCTGCAGACTTTGTAGCCTGGCTTTGCTGCTCTCACCTGTGGTGTGTGCGCAGAAGGCAAATGAGAATATGTTTGCTAAGTTTGCTTGTTGTTTTCCTACCCCAGCCTGTTGAATATGTGTTTGGGGTAAATCTAGTTCTCCTTACAACTACCACAGAATAACCTAGTTCTCAAGAGCACAGACCTCAAAGCAATTTTTTTGGTAATGGAAGTTTTCCTGAGCATTGATCATAAATGCTTCATTTGATGAAATTCTGTTGATCTGTTACACAAAAGGCATAACTTTTGGAGGCAAATTGCCTGAAGATAAGAAATTTCCATAGACATTATCCATTGCACACCAAAGTTGTGCGACTCAGTATGCAGTAGATGATACGTGCAGAGATTTCTTAACTTGAGGCAGTCCGCATCCAAAAGTAATGTTTTGTGGAACAAGAAAGAAGGATTTTGGGCATAGTCCCTAGACTTTTGAGACCTTCCATTTTTACTGAAAGAGCAGGAGAAAACAAAATAGTCAAGCTAAGAAAGCAAACTCAGATGAAATGGGCTTTCTGCATTGACTAATCATGCTTATAGAAGTCTTTATGCCTCCAGCAAACCTGCAGGCATGAAGCTCTCAGCTTTTCCTGAGCAATCTTCCATCATTCATTGCTGCACTTTCTCTCCCTGCCGTTGTTTTAAAACTGAAAATTACTTCATGGTGTGATTAGGGGATAATGACTCTGTGACAAGTTTGGTAACATGATAAAATGACTGCACGTGCACAGAGATTTACGCTGTCAGCTTCTGGGATTCTGATTCCTTTCAGCTGTGATCATTCTCCCCGCAGTGTTCTCAGTTTCTAAGAGACTGTGACTACAGGTCGGGCCACAGAAGCGAAAGGCTAGGTGCTGGAGGACCAGAACAGGTTTCCCTGTCTCAGGTGTGCTGCTAATGCCTGAGACAAAACATCTCATTCAGCAGTCAGATTTCTTAGTAGACAACACTCCCTGTTACATTTCCTGTATTTTGTAGTGCCATTTTAATGAACTGGTGGCTCTCTAGTGTAAAGGATTTAAACAAGACAGTGGGTATGTTGATATCTAGATAATGAACATGAAAATTACTTTCATGACTCCATTAGCTTTTTCTTCTTGTTATTGTTTTTGGTGTTCATTTGGCATTCAAATATGTTTGCCAAGCAGAAAATTCTGTACAAAATTTCACAGGATGCTTAACATGAGTTATTAGGAGAATGATGAAACGGGCTCTTGATCTGCATGGAAACACTGTTGAAAAAGCAAAAGCAGTTGAAATTACTTTTGAAAAAGAAAGTAACTCATTACTATTCTTCATTGTTTGCTGGAAGGAAAAAAAACAACCTGTTACTCATGAGTGGCACATTGTCTTTAAAGTGGTTTTTAAAAATGGGGAACAGATTCCATTCTCCCGAATGATCCCCTAATAATGTTTTAAGGTGACAAACAATGTTTTGAAGTAAAAAATGAATGCTATTTGTTTTTTGTTTTGTTTTTTGTTTATCTGTGGCCAGACTTCTATTGGTTATAGTTGCATAAGGGAAATCACATAAGTCTCAGTGACAGATTACCACTCATAAGCAATTCACTGAGAGCATTCCTGGCTGCGTGTCTCAAAAGTGTGATAAGGTGTACTTTCAGAAACGCAACCAGCACCTTGTTAAAAAGCAGAAATTTACCACCAAGACTTAAGCAACTTCCAACCCACAAAAGCAAATTGCCAATGTATCTGTAAACACATGTGTATCTGAATGCAATGATGGTGTTAAAAGGCTTTAAAGTAAAGACATTAGCCTTCTTCACTCAGAAGTAATAATAAGATTCAGTGTAACTTCTTGCATGTTATTCCAAACTCTATAGCAGTCGTTCCCAACCTTGGGTCCCCCAGATGTTCTTGTGCTAAATCTCCCAGAAGCCTTCACTACTAGCTGTGCTGGCCAGGATTTTGGGGAGTTATAGTCCAAGACCATCTGGGGGCCCAAGGTTAGGAACCACTGATCTACAGAGAAGTTTAAGCTGCATTAAACTTCTTAGGCTTTACAATATCTCTGGACACTCTGCTCTAGTAAGACAGACTAAGAGCACTTTTTTCTCACAATGAGTGACTGCATGTTTCTTAACCAGACCAGCAAAATGTGTCAAAACAACCTGTGAAACTATGGATAGACCAAGAAAGTGTTTCTTCCATTAATGAACAGAGAGAAAGAAAACAAATTGTATTGTTATTAACTGCATGAGTTTTCCTCCCAAATGAGGGAACTTTCTATTAACTGCTGTTATATATTTGCTTTAAGTAAAGAATGATGTAGAGTTGTGGAAATCATTATGGGAAAATGGTGGTGGTGAGCGGACAGGCTAAATCTGCAAGGAAAAATAGAACATTTTGAAGAAATCATATTCGTTTGTTTCTAGAATTACCTGCTGGCTGGGAAAAGATTGAAGATCCTGTATACGGTGTCTACTATGTAGAGTAAGTACACAATACAGTATGGATTGATGTGTATGTTACAGAACACGCTATAGATAAATAAGCTCCACCACTGTGGAAATCCATTTGAACTGCACATTTGCTGTTGGAAAACTAGCTGCCTTGATTGCTTTCTCATTAATGTAATGTGGTACTATGTCTTGATCTGCAGCTAGCAGTAGATTTGCTCTTTTTATAGCTGCCATGAGAGAAGTCAGAGTAAGTACAAGAAACAGTGCTCTTGTGCTCCCCCTTGTGGTCTTTGCAGGATAAATCATCATTTCAACCTGTGAGATAGGAATTCCATTTTCTCTGCAAAGAGAGGACTTTAATTTTTCTGCCTTTTTAAATAAAAATGTCTTGCGCTGTATGCTGGACATAAAAAGTGTAAGAAAAGAATTTCTGGAAAATGGTGGGTATAGATCTCATTATTAAAAAGTGAGAGTTTTTTTTTAATGGCAGTTCAGAAATATTGGCTTAGTATGAAAAGCTGAGGCAAAAGATTTACAGGTGCTCCATCTGGATATTCTAAAAAGCTGGCATTCCTGTACATAGCATTCATTTTGACTCTTCTTTTGGATCAAGGTTGCTGCTTTTGCATCACGGCCAAAACAGCTCCTGTGAAACCGAGCAATTATGAATCTTTGAATCTGTGAAATAGCAAAAATACATGAAAATGCATATTAGCTACAAAATCTCCTGCAGTACAAGATCTCCTATGACTATCCTCCAGTGCATAGTTGTTTCAGTTGTATGCTTGGACTGTGTCAATGCTAACCTGGAATAACTGTTTCACTACATGTTTGTCAGCATCCCTTTTCTTATGTATGCCAGTGTTAAGTCAAATGGTGTAAATGCCACTAAATTGCCACTAGTTAAGGAGTTAACACTTGTATGCCTCGTCATGCACCATTTGAGTGACCTAGCATGCAACAGTGGATGCTTAATTAATGGTAACAGCTCAGTGGCTTAGGTATATGGCTGTGGAGCCAGATACCCCACTGTGCCTCCCTGACAGGGGCCGGACTTGATGATCCATAGAGTCCCTTCCAACTCTGCAGTTTTCAGATATAATTTGCTGCTGAGATTTACACCATCTGACTTACATTGATATTAGTAAGTATACAGTTCTGGCCACTGGCACATGCTTTGTAGCATGAACTAAGCACAATGGGTTGTGTGAATCCTTGCATTAAGATTACGAGAGGAAAGAATTCAGGGGTTGCCTGTAGCCTTTAATTGGTTTCTCCTTTAAAGCTCCAGCTGGCCTGTTCTTCACAAAGTTTCTTCTGCTTCGACATCCTTCACAAACCTCTGCCTAAAAACTGGATTGGTACTCACTGTTACAAGTACTGAGGACGTGTAGAAGATGAGAGAGTAATATGGCTTATCAGGACAAGCCAGGTCCTTTTCACCTGCCTTTTTAGGATCCATCACTGGACTCATCAGTCCTTCTAATTAACTTTATTGATTCAGCCTCCTCCTTGTCACAAAAAGGTGTTTTAATGTTTGAAGATGTGTTAGTACAACTTCAGAACAAAGATAAAACTTTATCCCATAATCCCATCATTGCTTTCCTTCTTTGTGGAAGCAAGCATTAAGACTCATTCTTAGGATTAATTCTTAAAATTAGGAGCCATTCACAATATAAAATTTTAAGATGGAATTTTAAAAGAATGATCTTCACTAGATAAGACTTGTGGCCAGTGCGGATACTTGGGGTGTGCCATACAGATTTTTTTTCTACCTGTCAGACCCATCTTTACAGACACCTAAACTTTGCTCACCTGTAGAAGCATCTGACTCAAAGGCTACATGGTCTAGCTCTGGCCTAGCTTGCTGTTAAAAAAGGAAGATGCCCCAGGGCTAGCTGGGAGACTCCTATGCATTACCCATGGTCTCTGTAGGATAATAAAACACTTGGTAAGGTTACTAACTGTGGATACTGGGCTTTATTTGAGTTTCTGATATTCTCTCTTGCTTCCTTTTTTTCCTTAAATGTTATGTCTAATATAATGCTGTACAGCTGGAAAATTTAAAAAACAAATACAGACACTGACATTTTATGTATGCAAGGACATCTTGCCTGTCCAGAGTTGGACATGGATCTCACATTAAAAAAAACATTTAAAAAAACAGTACAAGAAATTCAGGCTAATTGGTTGTTTCCCCATCAATACAAAAAAAAAAAAAAAAGGTCAGCATAATCTGGGATGAAATAAATGGTTCTAGGGCTTCTCGCTCATCCTGGTAAGGTTGGCGAAATGTTGCTAGCCCTTTAGTGACAAGTGAGCTCTCAGCATTCAGTGAATTGGAGCGAGCCCTGTTGCCCATGCCCAACGGGAATTCAGAAAATGATCCATTCACATTGTTTTGGCTCAGTAGGCTAATGTTGTTTTCCCAAATGTAGGGTCCCCCACCCTCCTGTTAGCTTTGTAGGCTAAGCAAAAAAAAAAAAAAAAAAAAAAAAAAATCACACCCAGATTCCGAGTGCATTACTGTGGTCTGATAATAGTTCTTTTGTTTATATATTCCATAACTGCAACAAAGACTGCAGTAACGATGGACATGACTGTAGATTTTACCTTTTGCTCAAGATTTGTATTTAAAAGACTTAATGGGTATAAACAATGCATAGGCAGGTACATGGGCATATAAATGGAAGCATTCACCATTTCACGATGAGGAAATCTGAACTGCTCAAAGGGTTGCCTCTTTTGCTGAGGAAATACAGCCTTGTTTCTCATCCACAGCATGACGCCAAAATCCATAGCAAGCACAGTAATACTGATGCTATGTTTGGTTCTAGCCATGGGCAGTGTCTCAAGAGACTAGCCCCTGATCCTTTGCTCTTATGTGCTACTGTGATTACAAGATTGCATATATATCTTAAATTGTGTTCCATACCTGGGCTCCTGTCAACAGATTCCCATCTCATATTTTTGCAGTGTCCAATTGTTTTCAGCGGAACAGTCCTAGACCTGGCTGGAGTTTGATTTTGTTTCCTGCTCCTGGGTCAGCCTGGCAGGAATCATTTAGGCAGTGTCCGCCTGGTTTTGGCAAGGGTTCATTGAAAACAGTGAAGCTGTAGATACTTGAAAGGCTCTCATACAGAGGAGGGGCAGGATCTGTTCTCAATCATTCCAGAGTGCAGGACATGCAACAGTGGGCTCAAGTTATAGGAAGCCAGATTTCGGTTACTATCAGGAAAAACGTCCTAACTATCAAAGCAGTACAGCAATAGAACCAATTACCTTGGGAGGTGGTGAGTGCTCCAACACTGGAGAGGCAATCAAGAGAAACTTAGACAACAACCTGGCAGATATCCTTTGATTTGTATTCCTGCATCGAGCAAGGGATTGGATTCGATGGCCCTATAGGTTTTTATCTCTTTCATTAGCTCCAGTTCTAATGACATGCCAACTTTTTTTAAATAGATTCATTCTTAGAATCCCCAAACCTTTGTGCTGAATGTTCAAAGGTCAGCCGTAGAGCTTCATGATTCTATGATTCTATGTACATTAGGGGTCCCAATAGAAATGTTGCATTTACAATCCTTGGGTTATAATAAAAGTATAACTTGGTTTTCAAAAGAGGTTTAACTTGGAAATAACAGAGTTAATTTGCATGGTCTGTTTTTCCCATTTTTAAAAAAAATAACCTTCATGTATTCCGTATTTATAGGATAAAGTTTGGAGGCAATATATGCTAATTTTATAAGCTCTCTGCTGAAGTTTTGCTTTGTATATGTGTCACATTTGTGGTGTTTTAGTTAAACCTCTGAGCAGGTAGCTTTTACAAAGATTTATTGTAGCACAGTAAGTAGTTTGCATGTGCAGTGGTAACACAGCGTGTTGATCAGATATCATTGAGATATCTGCTCTTCTAAATTCCCCTGAGCCAAAGAGTGGCTGCATCTCTGGGAATCAGATTACCACAGGTAGGAGACCCAGGCCCAGACAAAGCATTCCTCCTGCTTTAATCTCATTGTTCACAGATAAACTGCTAGTTAGATTATTTGCAAGAATTAGTCATACATCTTCAAGATGTCATGCTAGATAAGTTACTACTTGGCTTAGTGTCTGTTTCTAAGATCAGTATTTTAGACTAACACACAGTAGCCTGTATTCTCGAAGGTTTTCACGGCCCGGATCTGATGGTTGTTGTGACAGATAATCTCTCCCTCTTATCACAACAATACACCCACAACAAAAAAACACGCTGATCACCACAATCACCCATCTCCTGAAAAGGACAAAAGCTGATCCCACAGCTATAAATACTCAACTATCCAAACAAACTGCACCAGAGCACAGACAGAGTTCTGACTCCTGTCCTCTGAAGATGCCAGCCACAGAGACTGGCGAAACGTAAGGAAGAACAACCTTCAGAACACGGCCAAAGAGCCTGAAAAACCCACAACAACCAACACAGTAGCCTCCTGGAACTTGCATTTGAAGGCCTTTTTCTGTTGAAACTCCATTGTTCCTTATGAAGAACAACTTTTCTTTTCAGCCACATCAACAGGAAAACACAATATGAGAATCCAGTTCTCGAAGCTAAACGGAAGAAACAACTTGAGCAGCAGCAACAGCAACAGCAGCAACCACAACCACAACCACCACAACCAGCCGAAGGTAAAAATTTCTCACCTAAGTAAAAATCCTGAGGACTGAAATATTTGCTAAACATCGAATGTTCTGCCTTAACTCTGTAATAGCCTAATTTCAGGCTAGGCCAGGGGTCTCCAAACTTTTGACCGTGAGGGCCACACCAGATATTTTCAACATCTTTGAGGGCTGAAGGAACAGGAACGTGTGCGCGTATGCATGCATGCAACCCCCTTCCCACACGGATGCCTGCTCCTGCCGCCCACCTGCCCGCGTGGGCTGAAAGGAACGGGCCAGATAAAATGGCAAGGCAGGCCGGATGTGGCCCGCGGGCTGGAGTTTGGAGACTCCTGGGCTAGGCCAAGCTGCCCTCCCATAAAGAGAAACAGCAGTAGTTAAGGCCAGTGAGTCATAGATTTAACCAACTGTATTAAATGGTTAACTGATAATAATTAATAATGCAGTCTGTGGAAGCTAGTTGAAATAAAGGCCACAATTTAATTTGATGGAGATTCCTATAAGTTATGATTTGGCCATTAAAGGTACTCTTTCTACAACATTTACAGGCTGCCTTTCTGTATTTGGTTTGTCGCATATTGAAAATTATGGCATTTGTGAGCGAACACAAATATAAACAATTGGGGACTTTCATAGAACAAACAATTAGGCGTGTAAATCTTGCAAGCCCTTGGTGGCAGAGAAGTGAGGAAAAATATCCTTGCAGTGAGATTTTTCTGCACAAGATTTTTTTTAACTGCTGAGAAGTCATATGAGATTTCTCAGACATGTTGTGATCATTTTCTTCTGGAAAGAATACCAAGGTGCTTAGGAGTATTACAGTTCTTGCGCAGAATGGCATCTTTCCTGCACAGGATTCACTGGAAGAGATGCTAAGCTGCAAAAAAAATGTGGCAGTTTCCTACATAAAATGGGGGGGGGGGGAGGGGAACAAGACCAGAGTGTCAAATTGGTGGGAAGCTGGGAGATTACACTGGTGCAGGAACAATTCTTGGTAGCATATTGAGAAAGTCTCAGCAGGGAGACCTGGTGTGACAAGATGAAGATCACTCAGAATGAGAAATATTAATAATTGTCCCATTCCCACATACAATGCATACATGCTTTTAACAGCTAAGCAGTTCTATCTATCTATCTATCTATCTATCTATCTATCTATCTATCTATCTATCTATCTATCTATCTATCTATCTATCTATCTATCTATCTATCTATCTATCTGTCTGTCTGTCTGTCTGTCTGTCTGTCTGTCTGTCTGTCTGTCTATCCTGCCTATCTCCTTGAAAAGACCCAAAGTGGCTTACATCATTAAAAACAGTATTTAAACGCTAAAAGCAGTATATAGATATTAAAAAAGAATTAAATAACTACTATATTAAAATGATAAATAAAATCAGTATTGAAACACATTTAAAACAACAGAGCACAACCATCCATTAAAACCCCCTCTCAAACCACCAATCATTAAGGAAAAGCCTGTCTGAAAAGTCTTTGCCTGCTTGCAGAAGGACAGCCTAGCTTCCTGTGGGAGGGAGTTCCAGAATCTGGATGCAGCGACAGAGAAGGCCTTCTCCCCTGTCCCCACCAAGCGCACCTGTGAGGGTGGTGGGACCAAGAGAAAGGCCTCCCCTGATGATCTTAATGCCTGTGCAGGGTCATAGAGGGAGATGCAGTCTTTTAAATAGCTTTGGACCTAAGCCGTTTAGGGCTTTATAGGTTAAAACCAACACTTTGAATTGTTCGCGGAAACAGATCAGCAGCCAGTGGGGCTGCTGTAACAGGGGAGTTATATGTTCCCTGTAACCAGCCCCAGTTAACAATCTGGCTTTGGCATTTTGGACCCTTTGAAGTTCCGAACACTTTCCCCACATAGAACGTATTGCAGTAATCCAGACAAGATGTAAGTAGAGCATGTGTCACCATGGCAAGATCAGACCTCTCAAGAAATGGGTGCAGCTGGTGCAATAGTTTTAACTGTGCAAAGGCACTCCTGGCCACAGTTGAAACCTGGGCATCCAGACTCAGGTGAATCCAGGAACACGCCCAAGCTGTGTTCCTGTGTTTTCAGTAGGAGTGTAGCCCCATCCAGCACAAGCTGCAACCCTATTCCTATCTGGTTTCTGACTGACCAGGAGCACCTCTGTCTTGCCTGGATTAAGTTTCAGTTTATCCACCCTCATCCAGTCCATTACTGACACCAGACACTGATTTAGAACCGAAGCAGCTTCCTTGGATTTAGATGGAAAGGAGAGATAGAGTTGGGTCTCATCAGCATACTGGTGACACCGAAATCCAAAACTCCATACAACCTCTCCCAGTGGTTTCATGTAGATGTTAAGTAGTATAGGGGACAAAACAGAAACCGAGGGGACAATGGCCAGGGTGTCACACGAGAGTCCCCCAGCACCACCCTCTATTTTCTCCCCTCCAGGAAGGACCAGAGCCACTGTAAAACAGTGCCTCCAAATGCCATCCCAGAGAGATGGCCTAGAAGGATACCATGGTCTATAGTATCAAAAGCCACTGAGAGGTCCAGCAGAACCAACAGGGGGACACTCCCCCGTCCAGTTCCCGGGCATAGGGCATCCACCAAGGCAACCAAACCAGCCTGAAGCCAGATTGAAATGGATCCAGATAATCTGTCTCATGCAGTGACTGAATGGGACATATTAGCAGATGAAATTTTTAAAAAAATCCTTAAAACTTCCTCCTTTGTATACAGTGAACTCAGTTTGGTTCTATGAAAATGGAGATGTTTCTTTCTCAGCCTGTACACAAGCAGGGAAATACTTAAAGGTTTTTCCAACATTTGTACAGCTTTGGTAAATTAAAAATGAAATACTTTTATTTTTGCACAGAAATTAATATGGATTTAATAAAATCCTGGGCAATGGTATCATATATTCCTGAATGACTGCTATAATTGTACCAGCTGAAGCTCCCAGACATTTGTTCAGGTCAGCTTTGCAGTTTTGTCCAGTTCATTGCTACAAACTAGTCTCATTTTCTAAAGTCAGAATGAGTGCTCGTAGTTCTGACAATAAAACAAAACAGAGGAACAGAACTTTCTGGATGTATAGGTGAGGAGATTCCTCTTCATTGTAACCACTGAGATGCATATGTGTTAAAAATTAGCAATTATATAAATGTTCTAAAATAGCCCTTGTATTTTCTTATACCCTGTAGTATAGCAAAGCCTAATATATTATGAGAAACCACCATTTCTTAGAAAGTGTGGAGACACAAACTGTCCTTGTAACAAAGAAGGTATCATAATACAATTAAGACAGGCAGCTTCAAACCTGTCCATTGCTTGGACTGATGCCAGATACAAAGGAAATGTTACAAAACATCCTGTAAGAAGGAACTTCAAAGAAAGATTTTGTGGGATGAAAAACTTGAAAGGATTGCCAGTTTTAATTACTTATTTATGATGCCTGTGTAACCATCTATAAAGCTATCCCATACATTCTGCTTGTTGGATTTCTATACTTGCACCTTAGGGTGTGTATATATTGATTTCCCTGCTTGCATTAAATGCTTTCCTGATACCTCACAACTTAAAACATCTTGTGGCTGATTTCTTAGGGAAAAGTATCTGCATTTTTTGGTGTTCACATTAAGGAAAATTGCACAAATAATGTTTTAACACTGCACTTTAACAGGAATAATGTTACTGTTGCACCTTTGTTCCATGGGATTTTAAGTATTAGAAGCGTTGGAGGGGTGGCTTGCATCTTTTTTTAGCCCTTGGCCAGCCCTTTTGTGCTTGTTGTGCTTCTCAAAGTAAAAGAATGTTAGTTTTGTGCAGAGTCATTTGTGTAAATATGCAGACATCAACAAGAAAAGAGATATCTCCTCTTTTATTTGCTTAGAACTAAGGAAACTCACAAGGCTTCAAAATTTCCTTGTGCAAGTTTCTTCATTGAATGGAGACATCCTAATCAACCAGAAGTGAAGAATTTAGCAAACATTCTTTGCATCCCTAGATGGGAATGGTGATGATGGGGGATGTCTTCCCATGGCTTAGAGCCTAGTCTCTCACCTGTCTATGTGCATTGGCTGTGTCAGTGAGAAAGAAGAACGGAAATAATGACTCACTCCCCTTCAGAGTTGGTTTTTGTTCTGTTTTACTTTGATCAGATATGCATTTGAAAATTGCATTCTCCACTTGGAGTAGAAAACCTCTCCCACCCTGTCCCATACCATTCTCCCACAGAACTGCATTTTCTTTTTAACAGGAGAAACAGCAGAAAGTTTGATCTTGTACACTTCCTGATTATTTGATTAAGACATTAATTGATTCTAGGTTGGCCAGCATCAAGGACTGGTTCTTTGCTTCCAATTCTTGTTTATCTTCTCCTATATATTTTTTTTTCTGAGATACAAAAGAAACAAAGTCCCAGAAAAAAACAACCCAGTTTGTGTTGGAAGATTAAAGAAGCCACTCTGAAACCTTCTGTACCACTACAGTGGCATAAGCTGATGCATTTAATAATGTTTCCTGTATCCTCCTTGCTCTGTGACCAATAAGATGTTGTGTCTCATTATCCACATACCAAACACCTTCTTGATTACTCTCTTGCTTTCTAATGTTGATGGGGGGGGGGGGAGTTTGTTTAGAGGGATAGGCCACTGTTTTGTGGACTGTGAGCTGCTAGTTATACCAACTTCCATGATTCCCAGTGAAGAAAGGGAAAAACCTCTCTCTCTCTTCCCCCCCCCCTTTTCTCAGAATGGACAGAAGAACACCCCCCTCTTGCTCCTCCTGCTGTTGCCAACCATGCTCCCAACAACCAAGAAACTGTTCGAGAACCTCCGGCTCAAGGTGAGTTGCTCTACAATTTACTTACTTCATTACATGAAGAAAATAGGATTCAGATAATCCCGGTTATTTGTTTATCCCTTCCCCCTCAACCGCAAACTTGCAACAAGGCTTGCCACTCCATTGTTTCCACTGAAGCACCCTATGCTTCCCACAGGTGGCCAGGTAACAGCACCTTTCCTCCCCCAGAAAAACTTGCCATGTGACACGTGTGGCAGCGGTACAAAGAGGACAGTGAAAGAAAAGTGAGAAAGGGCCATTTTCTTTGTGAGGGGTTCCGTTAAGCTCACAAAATAGATGTCTTGCTCTTCTTTTGCCCCTCAATGACACTGAAGCGTATAACAGTAATAAATGTCACATTTAGAGACATATTCAAATGCAGAAGACTGAAAAGACTAACAACACAATAGAATACAGGAACAGCAATGAACTATAGCTCCCAGCCAGTTAAACCTTCTTCCACAGCAATGCAGCTTAAATGCCAAAGCCCTGACTGGCTCAAAGGATCTTTGCCTGCAGGTGGAAGGACAGCAGAGAGGGGGCTGGACTCGTAGCCTCCTCTCACCTGCAGGCAACCTCATCACTACCTGAAGTGGCACACGGGGCTTTATAGGTGGTACCAATGAAAAGGGGAATCAGGAGGGGAGGAGTTCTAGGCAATTGCGAACCAGTTAGCTTAATATTTTTCCAGGTAAGATGGTGGAAGATATTAAAAATGGTTATATTTTTATCAGGACTAGAGAGAGAGAGAAGTCTTGCAGTAGAGGTTTTGAGGCCTTCTAAATTATCAAGCATCTAGAAAGACCCTGCTGTAATGGGTTTGAGGCCTTATTATTTATTTACAACATTTTCACCCTGCCTTTTTCTCTCTAAAAGGACCTTGTTTGGGTAAGCACCATGAAAGAAAATAGGGAACTTGCTGCTCTCAGGTGAAAGCAACTTCTGTTTGCCCGCCTTTCAGAATGTTTAACACACTTGATACTGAGTTCATCGCCTCAACATTTCTTAAGGCATTCACATGGCTAGTTCAGCAAATGACAATCCACTGGAAAAATAACCATCTATTGACTTCAGTTCTTTAAAAGATTATTGTTTGAATGAGAACTAAATTTTCAGCAACCTCATGCTGAAAATGGGAAATGAAATGAAAACAGATTTGGAAACAGGAAAAACACATGAAAACTTTGCAGAGTTATACTTCTATTATTTTATTAACTTTTTCTTTCTTTTAATTTTTATTATGAGAAGGTACAAATTGTCACATTGCTAATGAATTTTAGATTAAAGCACTTTCTTCCAGAGTTTCCTCTGGCATGTTCATCTTCTTGCTTAGTGATTATCTCCTTTCTAAAACTTCTTGAGGCTATTAGCATCACTTAAAGCCGTGATGTTCTGAGTCACCCTTAAGAGTCATGTTAGGTATCACTTTTGTCACTTTGTCTGATGTTCACAGTTACCTCCTTTTGGAAATACAAGATTGTCTTGTTTATTATTTATTTATTTTATTTTTTAAAATAAACTTACTTAGAAGTTTAAAAGTTTACTTCTGCAATGTCTTATCAGTTTCC
The DNA here is from genome assembly GCA_037013535.1 of Intellagama lesueurii. Taxonomy (NCBI): domain Eukaryota; kingdom Metazoa; phylum Chordata; class Lepidosauria; order Squamata; family Agamidae; genus Intellagama; species Intellagama lesueurii. The sequence goes on from JBAJHW010000002.1 coordinate 274,286,885, forward strand.
TGTTTTTTAATTATCCTAAGGAAAACAGTAAATACCCATGACTTCTCTCCTTTGTGAATGAATAGGATAGGTTCTAACATTAAATGATTGAGAATTTGTTTATCCCTTCTTATTGTTACATCAACATATTTTTCTAAATGCTACATGCTTGGATCTCCTGCTCAGGTTTCAGTTCAGTTCTCAGGTTCAGCTTAGCAGAGGGCAAAAACGGTCAACTCTCTTGGTGACAATGGACCTTCAGAACACTTAGAAAACTGCTATTTCTAAAGCTTGTGGGTTTTTAAAAACTATTATTACTGATGTTAGCAAATAGGCAATAATTGGTAGGATGCATGCCTAGGTTCAGTGTCTTCTACTTTAGGTGATATCAGAAGGTACTTTTTTAGAATGTCTGAAAGAGATGTCACACTGAATCTGTTGGAGCAGTGAGTTGACTGACCTTAGTGCAGTTTTATAGGTGTGTAAGTCTGCTGTACAAAAAAACACAATAAACAGATCAATATCATCATATTCTCTGTAATTGTACCAGTTTTCTGGCCAGTAGTGTATGAAAAGTTAATTCAGACATGGTCACATAAATATGTAATGGTTTGTGGAAGATCCTGAACAATGGATCATAAATATATGACAATGATTGTCATTACTCTTATTATCATATATGCATATAAAGTCAGCATCAAGGAATTTGCATACTTAAAAACAAATCTTTAAGTGCAGTGGAAGACATAATGACAGCACCCTGTATTGAAACCAGAACAATGTTAAAATAAAAATTGGGGCTGAAGTTCGTTAAACATAGTTAAAAAATTATATTTTTTTGGTTCAGCACTTTATAATGAGGTTGTATATTACAATAGTATTTTGGTGTATTGCTGCCCATTATCTTCTTACTGGATGGAATGTATTAATTGCTCTAATTGAGTTAGCCAAGGAGAGAAATTCACATAATGCATTTTATTTCTGGTTGTTACTTGTAGTGGATGCACTCCGTATTTCCTAGGTGTTTTTACCTGTTTGAAATGGATAGCTCTGTGATGTTTCAAATCTTGTATTTATAGGTTGATTCATTTCATTGGTGGGAAAAGTGGGAAACAGGAAAGAACTGTCCATTTTCTTTCTTCCTTTTTATCCTCTCTCGTCAAATATGTAAATCACTGAATATTTTTTCTGCAGGGAAACCATTTTTCACACGGAACCCATCTGAACTGAAAGGAAAATTCATTCACACAAAATTGAGGAAAAGCAGTCGGGGTTTTGGTTTCACTGTTGTTGGCGGAGATGAACCAGATGAGTTTCTTCAGATAAAGAGTTTGGTGCTTGATGGACCTGCAGCTCTAGATGGCAAAATGGAAACAGGTAATTTTATAATTCTGAATGTATTTTAAAAATCATTGGAACTTAAGTAATGTTAGCTCTTGAATGGCCAGTGTTACCCAGTGAGTAGATTAATTAAGATTAATTAGATTCTTAAGATTAATAATAATAATAATAAAATTTACGGTTGGGTGACCAGCTCATAAAACATACTATATGGCTAAAATATACAAAATGCAATTTAAAAAAATGTACAACCAGTTCATAAAACATATTATATGGCTAAAATATACAAAATGCAATTAAAAAAGCGTACAACAGATAATTAGTTGTGTACTAGTTGTAATATATGGGGAGAATCAGTTACAGCATTTTTATAGCTATCCTTTGAACCACTGGTTTGGACAGGGTCTTTGGGGTATAGGGAATCCTTCCTACATATTTGTAAACATTTGTAAACATTTCGTCCCTTCGGTTGGGACCACAAAATTTCTCTACACTTGACAATAGACCACCCTCATTCTAAAACCAGTCAACCTGTGACCCGACTGCTCAAGGTTTGAGACTCTGAAGATTTGAGGTATAAAGTACACATTCTGACATTGATTTGGGGGTCTTGAACATGTTGAATTGCCTCTACTTTACCCAGTACATTGTCTGTAAGACAAAACCAATAAAACCTTCCTTCAAATAAGAGTTTCGAAACACTGAAAAGTGCACTACAGTTTTTGGGCCACTCAATCAGAAAACTCTGGTCCATGACAAAATAAGTGATCAGGCTTAGAGTTGTTAAGTGCTGCCCTCTACCACCCCAGTTAGATGAGATGCCATTTGAAATAAAAGAGAACTAAGAAGAAGGGGAGACGGTTTCTTGATGACCCCTTTTATAGAGCTGGAAAGTTTTGACAGTTTCTGCATCATGGTGGATCAGTAACTGGGTGTTGTACCTTGCTAATCATTTGCTGCAATGCAGTGTTTATTCCACTCTGGCTAGCAGAAGAGCAGAATAGTGTGCAAGGAAGCAGTGTGCTACGACAACTTCAAATTCATCTAACCCATGCTGCATTTATGCAGATTTCCTAACGTACTGTATGCTACCGCTAATTTTGATGAACAACAGTTGGCCTGAAAATGTTGCATGTGAATGCAAATAAGACTTTTTCAGAGCCTGTGTACCCATATGAAGGAAGTAAGGACAGTTAATCCTCTCTTTTCCTTTATACTTCAATAGGTATAATTTATTTCAGAGGTGGAGGACTTCTAGAAGTTCATGGACCACCATGTGGCCACCCATGAAGTACCTCACCTGCTTTCTCTCATCTCCACTCCAAAAACATTTGTCTTAATTTATTTTTCACTGAAACGCGCCTTGCACCCTCTAGTGGCAATTTTTTTTAAAGAATGAGAGTGGAGGTGCTGCCTGCCCAAATGTGCCAGATTGCCCATGACCCTGAGAGTACACAAAGGAACTTTTTGAGCATTTAAAGGTTTTTTCCCCTTTTTAATTTGCAGAACAGGAATGCAAGGAAGCACATTTGAGCTCCTGGGCCCACCCAAATCTATATATTGAATCTTTCACATTTTGTGAATTCATAACATGCTAAAGAAGGGAAATTAGGCAAAGAGTGAATCTCCAAATGGACTGTTCAGAAATTTTTGTGAAATTACACTGGTGTCACACTTGATTTGGCTTTTCTGAAAAAAATGAAAAAGGCCATGTCTCGGGAAAAAAAGTCAGTTGTCTCATTCAAGAACTGTTGCCTTGAAGGCTATTACCAAATGGTTTAACCTAATGGTTCTTAATCTTTTTTCACAAACCCCTTGAAAATTGAGAGAGGTGATGGCAGACCACTTAATAAACTCTTTTTCTACAGTAACCTCACTCATGTGAAATTTTGAAAAAGAATCTTCACTGTCAACATGATTGTCAAAAGTGGTATTGTATTATAAGAGTCACAGACCTTAGGCTGGATAGCTTATGTTAAGGGTCCCTTTTACTTGTATATGTTTAGGGGAGATTAGTAGATGGCACTAACACCCAAACTGTGTTATCTTATTTGATAATCTTGTAGTATAGACAGACCTTTGACATCAGAAATGCTATGCCAAATGTAGGGCTAAATAGACAAATATTTGACTGCCCTGCAGCCATTCTACTGGTCACTGAATAGAACTCACAGACCCCCCCCCCCCACCCCCCAGTTGCAGAACAACATCTCCTATAACTTAACCACTTTACAAGTTTGGGTCATGCTTTTTCTCTCACCTTACTTCAGTGTCTTCCTTTGCCAGTTTCAGAACATAAGCAGTGAACATTTCCTTGAAGTATTCTGTGTTTAAAACAGCTATGGGCAGCTATTGCTCTCTCTACATGCGTTTCACCAAAAGTCAGAATCAACTTGGCAACACATAATTTGATGATGATGATGATGATTGGCTGGATAGGTATCTGGCTGCAGAGCCAGAGATTGGGAGTTTGATTCCTCACTGTGCCTCAAGGGAGAAGAGCCAGCCTGTGTGGCCTTGGTCAAGCTGCACAGTCCCAGAGCACCCCCAGAAGAAGGGAATGGTAAACAACTTCAAAATACTCTCTGCTGTACCTAGAGAACCCATAAAAGAGAGAGAGAGAGAGAGAGAGAGAGAGAGAGAGAGAGAGAGAGAGAGATTATTTGAATGCCTTAATAGATATACACTCAGGTCAGTAAAGCAGATTTAGAACCTGACTGATTTATTCTGGGGGGTTCTTGATCTTGCTTGAGTACAGGGACTGTTGGCATTGCTCAGTGGCACAAGCGGGTGAATTAAGTTCCTGAACAGAGAATACTGATAGACACAAGAAATATGGGCTAAAATCCTGTTATGTAATTATGCCAACAGAAGGGAAATGTCATTCCACAAGGAGGCAAAGACCTTTCTCTTCAGGCAAGCTTTCCCTCAGTGACTGGCTATCTGATTGGGGTTTTAAATGGATTGTTATACTTTTTTGCTTTGAATGTGTTTTGGTGTTGCTTATGTTTTTTAGTATGGTATTTGTTTGATCATTTTTAGTATTTGTATACTCACTGTTGTTCACTTTAATATTGTCTTTTAATGATATAAGCTACCTTGGTTCCTTTTAAGGAGAAAAGAGGGTTATAAATCAATCAATCAATCAATCACAGAAGTAAATCAATGAGCACCTGTTTCAATTCCTCATTGCATGCCAATTGTGTGGCTTGGCGTGACCAGTAATCCCTGCAGGGACTTGCTTATTACTGGCAATTTGCCACTGCGAGTTCTGCCATTCCTTTTCACTGGCGCAGCTATGCAACAGGATTGTGGCCTTTGTTTTACTGAAGATCAAAATTAAAACCTTTTGTTGAAGACGAAACCATCAGTAAAGCCTTGTAAGTGTAGATATCTGACAGCATTTTAAAGAAGAATATAAACTTTGAACTTGTAAGCTCACAGAGTTCTTAACCATTTGTTCCATAGGTGACGTTATTGTCAGTGTGAATGACACATGTGTCCTGGGCCATACACATGCTCAAGTTGTAAAAATCTTCCAATCAATTCCCATTGGTGCCAGCGTGGACCTAGAACTGTGCCGAGGCTACCCTCTGCCTTTTGACCCAGATGATCCCAACACCAGCCTGGTAACATCTGTGGCCATTTTGGATAAAGAACCAATCATTGTGAATGGGCAGGAGAACTACGATTCCCCAGCAAGCCACGGTAGTAAAACAGGGAAAGTCAATGGGATGAAAGAGCCAAGGCCTAGCAGTCCTGCTGAGGTTTCTTCCAATGGATCCCACGGCTATCCTAATGACACCGTCTCTTTGGCTTCTTCTATAGCAACGCAACCTGAACTCATAACTGTACATATAATTAAAGGGCCAATGGGCTTTGGCTTTACTATAGCAGACAGTCCTGGGGGTGGGGGACAGAGAGTGAAGCAAATTGTTGACAGTCCAAGGTGCCGAGGGCTAAAAGAAGGAGATCTTATAGTTGAAGTCAATAAGAAGAATGTGCAGAATCTAACTCACAACCAAGTTGTGGATATGCTGATCGAATGTCCTAAAGGGAGTGAAGTGACACTGCTCGTGCAACGAGGAGGTAAGTTTGGTGTATTTTACTTTTTATTTAATGAAAAACAGCACAACTAGCTTAAATGTGCATGTTTTAAATAATATATATACAGCTACCTCATTAGATGCAAAAATGATAACCATTAGCTTTTAGTTTAAACCATCTCTTAAAACAGCACTGTAAAAATATAGCAGAAACCTGTCCTTGATGTTTTAAATTTATTTCCGGTTAAGCCTGGTGTTTGATTTTTAAGCACCTATACCAGTGCATTAGAAAGGAAAGCGACATACAGTATTAATCTTCTCTAAAATAAGATCTCAAAAGCTATAGGGAAATTGCTGCTTTTATGAGAGCTGAAGTTGACATTTGATCTTCCTTGTTATGAAACCCAAATAATGATGAGATGGTCTCATCAGGACTCCACCAGTTTTAATGAGAAACCGAAATGGTCAGTTAGCTGAATTTTTATTAATGAGTTTCATTTCTATCCTATCACTTAGCACCATTTTAGTTGATCATCTTGTTGTAGAATCATAGGAAAAGAATTGATATGACTTTGCCCTAATTACTGTGCTCATTTTTCTATTTCTACAAGTAAGATGCTTTGATATATTGTGCCTAAGTACCTTTCCAATGCAATAGAGTGTATGTTCCAGCACTTTTCCTAGGTGAAAGAAGGACTGCCTCCCTTCTTTTCCCTTTATTTCCCCTTTCTTCTCCCAGTCCTTCCTGGGCTTTATCTGGCTTTTAAAAATACGTATCTCAAAGAAACATTGTGTGGTCTCAGAATCACTGAGAACATTCTCTCTGGCCAGATCTAGAGCAGGCATGCCCATCGTGACCCCAGGGACTGAAATGTGGTCTTTTCAATTAATTTCCCCCCCCCCTCTTCCCCTCTGTGTCATTATATCTGCAGAGTTTAGAAAAGTTACTGTTTCAAACTGCCTTGCGCAGAATCTAGTTGGCAGTCTGGCTGGGGGGGATGGGGTTCTTGGAGTTGAAATCTGAAAAAATAACTTTTCCTAAGCTCTCCATTTCTCTACTGCATTCTTATCTCCTTAGCGGAGTTCCCAGCACCATTAGTGTTTTGGGTGGAGATAAGGAAGCACTGTCCTCCTAATACTTATACATACATATGTATTATATATATATACAGTGGTGCCTCGCTAGACGATTGCCTCGCAGGACGAGGAAATCGCTAGACGATGCCTTTTTGCGAGCGCTACTGCGCTTCGCAAAACGATGTTTCCCTATGGCGATTTTCGCTAGACGATGAGGTTTCCCCATAGGAGTGCGCCGACTAGTGGTGAAAAGCTGTCAGTGCAGCTGTCAGTGCATTCCTATGGGGACCCTCACTCGCTAGACGAGGTTTCCCTATGGGAAATTTCGCAAGACGACTGCGTTTTCCCTTGGAACGCATTGAAGCGATTTCAATGCATTCCAATGGGGAAACGTGCTTCGCTAGACGATGTTTTCGCTAGACAGCGATCCTCGTGGAACGGATTAACATCGTCTAGCAAGGCACCACTGTATAATTTTAAGGCACAGAGACAGACTCTGTGAGTTGCAGTGTTGCCTGCTGTACATGCAGATTGTACCAACACCTTTATATTATTTTGCGCACACAGAATGAAAATTGCTGTGTATACCCTTGCCCAATTCAGGGGTATGTCAGGTGCATTTTGTTTGCCTGCCATGGTTCTGCCGCATGTAAACCCACATTGTGCTTGCTCAATGGATAACTTCTGTAGCCATAGTTGAACAGGTCAGAAATTTCAGAACCAGTCTGAAGAATAAAAGCTTTGCCCTGCGCTTCAGGAAAGCTGACAGCTCACAACTACTGACTGAAAAAGCAGAAATAATAAACAGTCCTATTTTCAGTTTTCTCGAATGTGTGATGATACAGCAATTTCATTATATACTGCTGCAGTGATACTTCTGTAAATTAATGCAGGAATATTATGGAGCAGACATCTCCTTACAGTGATCCAGCTCTAAAATGCAGAAGGCATATTGTGGCAAGTTTTTACAAATGGTTAAATGTTCCTGTGTCTGTGTACTGTCTTTGTATAAAGGCAGGCAAAATAAGACAGAAAAATTAGAGAATATAGTCCACTGTAGTGTGATGATAAGGCTGTGTTAACTAGAAGGATGACTCATTAGCTGCATAATCTCAATTTTAGAAACAGTGCATTTCTGTGTGTGTGTGTGTGCATGCGTGCACGTCTGTGTGTGTTTGTGTGTGTGTGCAACACATCCAAAATTTAAATGGCAGCATCAAATCTTTTGAAAGCCAGTATGGAGCAGTGGATAGAGTGATGCACTAGGAGGAGATCTTGGTTTGAATACCTACTTGACTGTGGAAAGTGAGGTGGGGGGGGGGAATGGCAATGATAAAATTGTTCCTTAAGTATCTCACATGCTGTGAAAACCCTATTAGGGTTGCTATAATATTAGTTGGATAAGTTGTCTGCACATAACTAAAAAAAAAAAAGAATTGCTTAGGCCATTTTAGTATCTAGCATGTACAAAATGCAATCAGCAGTTTATTGTGGTCACATGAACCCTACAAGTACATAAAGACAGTGAATGCAAAAAGAAAGAACAAGAAACAAAATGATGAAGCATCAGCAAGCAATGCAGCCCTTGTATGTATTGCAGCCAGGAAGAAATTAGCCACTTGAACCATTATATGAGAGTTCTGGTCTGACAGGCAATATGTGACCAACCACTTATCTGAGCAACCTTGAAATTTATGCAGCATGGGGTGAATCAGATTGTTCCTAATTGTTTCCTAAAATGTGTAATAGAAAAAAACTATGTGACAAACATTTGGGCAGCCTGACCCTACATGGGCAGTATCTTTCTTGGTGAGGTATTTGCTGAAATCTACCCCGGTGTAAGGCTGAGGGTAAGGCGTTGACTCCGGCAAGCATGAATGCTCTACAGGCCTGGGGTGATCATAGCATAGTTAAATAACCGGCAGGAGTCCCATATGATGGAAGGTCACCACTTGCCAAAGGAGAGCAGGTTCGGTTTGCTAAAGAGAAGAATTCTTGTTTCTCAATATCATAAAGTCTCTTGGTAAGTTCTCTATAGGCGTCTTGTTGTCTGAGCGTTAGAAGAGAATCAAGGGACCTAATTTTAGGTTGGATCAGAGATAGCCACTTGCCTGGTGTAGGAATCAGTTAGCATATGGTACACATAACCATGGTGCTCAGCTAAGAGGGGTATCTGCAATCAGAATTTTAAGGTCTGGGTCCATGCTCTGGTTTCCGATCGGCCAGTATGAGCTTCTAAGTATACAGCTGTGCATCCTACACAATTAGGAGCACCTAGGATACGACGCAGAAAGGTGATTTGTATATTCTCTACCTCTGAATTATACACTCTGATCCAAACGGGTATGCTGTAGAGTAGTTGGGCACTCATTTTTGCTTTAAAACCCCAAGTAGCAGAGGGGATGTGATGTCCCTCATTAACATAGAAAATGCAAGCAATGGCTGTCATGCTGTCTTTGTCCATATTAATATTAAGAGCATATTTGTGATGGATAGTCCATATAGCAGTATACCCAAAATTTAATCCCACATATTTATTCTCTTTAACCTGTTCTAAGGTGTTGATCTGTAATGTCCAGTATAATATCTTCCAAGCCTTATAGAACCCCAGAAGCTTAGATTTTGCAATGTTAATGGTCAAAAAGTTAGCATCACAGTAAGCTGCAAAGGCCCAGCTGGGTTAAAGATAAATCCACGGCATCATCAATCAGTAGAAAGAAAGAAAGAAAGAAAGAAAGAAAGAAAGAAAGAAAGAAAGAAAGAAAGAAAGAAAGAAAGAAAGAAAGAAAGAAAGAATAGAGCTGTGGTATCTGCATTCAGGAAAAAAAATTTGACAGGTGCAACTGGTCCTACAGGTGTGAGAATTGTTTTAGTGCTAAATGTACCTGTTTTGCATTGCTCTTTCATTTGTGGAAACTATGTTGAATTTATTCAAGTATGGTCAAACACCAAACTAGTATACTCTTTTTTATGTCTTGTTTTCCTTGTGCTTTTTCCTGTTCTCTTAGGAAAGGCATAGGTCCCTGATTTATGCAGCATACAAATATTATTATTTTTCTCTTTCCAAGAACTGAATTGGTTTCTTAGTATGATCAAACTCTTTCTTTGTCTCTTAGTAGTTTTCTCTGTCTCTCTTGAAGGAGACCATGGTCCTGGTTGCCTTTCACCCCTGCTCCCTTTGGTGTCCACAGGAGAGAGTACTAGAGGGAAGCTTTGCTATCAGGCATTTGTTTTATTAACATGCCATTCAGGTTCTGCCAGGATTCTGTGGTCTCCTTTTGCCATGACACAGAAGCCTGGTGACCAGAATTATCAAAAGATTCATCAGCAATAGTTACTAATCAGGCAGAAGAATATCAGGACAAGATGAGTAATATATGTGAAAAGCTCAGCCAGCTCCAAGTCGCTAGTGTATTCTTGACGATTATGCCTAATTGTTAAAATGCAAGGCATATAGCCAGAGAGAGAGGGAGCAGTCTGTAAAATATTTACTATACAGTACCTTCAGCTGAAGCACTGATGTCTGATAATTAGATCGCATGTGCCAACAGACCTTCTCTGCTGGTGGTGGTTTAAGGAACAGGGAGCTGATGGAAGAAGGGTGCCTTAGATGAGAAGGAAAAATCAGCGTGAAGAAGCTCCTCCTGTGGAAATAAAGTTTGGTAGCCTACAATATGGTCATATGTGCAGTCTCCAAATTACTCATAAAAACAAAAGCTTGATCTGTAGGTTACAAACAGGCAGAGTAAGCCTCCGGAAAGCAGAACCATGTGGGTGCTGGTTTTGTGCGAATCTTTCCTATGTTGGCCTGATGTCAGCCATTCTGTCACAATCCCACAAAAATGAAGGGTTGTAACATGTGGCTAGTATTTATTCAGCCAAAGAGACAGCTGCTTCCAACAAACAGTGACCCTGTGATATAATCTGGGAGCATTTGATACATTAATATTGTAATACACAAATCAAGCAATTGAGTAAATAAGCCAAATTTGGAAGAAGAGAATAATTATAAATGTTGTCAAAAAAGTAATCTACCCTTGTGCTTACATGCACAAGCACAAGGGTAGATTATTGTGTCTGTGTGTTTTGATACCTTGATGTCATGTATGGGATACAGTGACAGACTAGAATTTAGGAGACAAATGTTCAAATCCCTTCTTGGCCATGGAAACTCACTAAGGGCTGGAATTGGTAAGACCACTCTTAGAATACAGTAGGACCCCCTTATCCATGGGATTAGTATCCACTGATTCATTTATCCACAGCCTGAAAATATTAAAAATATTAAAGGAAAAAATCCAGAAAAAACTATGTATTGCCAGAACACATGTATTGCCACTAGAGGAAGCCAGAGACCATGCTATAGTATAAATACTTGTTAGTGAAGAATACATACTTGTTAGTGAAGAATACATAGAAGAGTACATAGCATGGTCTCTGGTACCCTCTAGTGGCTGGTTCTGGCGATGCATGTGAAATAATTTTTCTGGTTTTTTCTTTCTTTCCTTTTACCATGCTATATATAGCGTTCACTATTATCCACTGTTTTCAGTATCCAGGGGGCTTGGAACCAATCCCCCGCGGATATGGGCGGGTGGTTTCCCACTGTATCTTACTTTGCTCCTGCATTTGTATTGTTTCCACAATCATACAGCCAGTTCCTGATTTTTACTTACCTTAAATGGCTTATTAGGGTTACTATATGTTGGTTCCGACTTGATGACACATAATGTAAAATGTAGGTATTTATGTACGCATATAGAGTACAAAAAAACTTTTATTGTTCATTTGATGGTTCAGATGCTACAGAATGCTATCATCATTATATGAACAGCCCAACCCAAGTCAGTTGTTCATCAAATAGTTTCTAGTTTAAATTCTGTTTCTGCTTCTGCAGGTTGCCCAGGATGCATTTGCACTTTTCCTCAAGCTAGGTCAGAAACTTTATCTTTTCTGGAATGTATATGGTTATCTCTGTCCGAGAGATCAATTTACTTAATTTAAGCTTTCTCAAGTTGGAGTGAAAGGTAACGGCTTCCAAACAAACTAGGATTCAGAAGCTAATCTTAACAATGACTTCACGTCCTGGTTTGTTTGCAGGCTATTAGTCATAGTTTCCTCATGTCCCTGTTAAAAGGAAGCAGTGCTTAACTGCAGCCTTCTGTCCCGTGTTGTTCAAAAGGAGAAGCAACGTAGGATTATACAGGCTTTGTACATGAAGTTCATGCATTACATGCTTTATTGACCCAGAATTTAATAATCTCAGCTAGGCCAGCATGAAGCCTAACTCCTGTGAAAACAATGTGATGCTCAGGACTGTACAGCCATATGTGGAACAAGAAATGTTTACCAGATGTGGAGCCAAAAAAAAAAAAAGCCCAATGTTTAAGGTGGATTCAGAAAAGGAAGAGGCATTAGAGATCATATGTCAAATATATGGTGGCAACTGGAGTGTAGCACAGGATTTCAGAAAAAAAAAATCAGTCTGGGTTTTATAGATAGCAGCAGTTTTTGACTTTGTGGATAATGAAAAGCTATGGACTATTCTAACCGAAATGGATGTGCTACAGCATTTGACTGTCTGAATATGAAGAAAAGGGTACTGTTAGGAGAGAACAATGAGGAACAAAGTTGTTTCCAATTGGCAAAGATGTCCAGATAAGCCTGTATTTCATCTCGTTTCTACTTAATCAATGAGCAGAATATGACCGAAAAGGCTAGATTAGGTTTGGGTGAAGGAGGAATGAAAATTGGTGGAAGAAAAATGGAAAGATATACAGATGGCACCATATTACTGGGAGAAAGAAGGAGTAACTTGCAATGAAGGAAACAATGCAAAAGCAAGATTTCAGATTAACATTAAGAAGGCAAAAAGAATGACTACAGAAAAACAATATAACCTCAATTATGACAATGAAGAAATCCAATTGTTAAAAATGTTCTATCCCTTGGTTCAGTTAGTTCAAGTGAAGATTGTGGCCAAGAAATCAATTTTTTTTACAGTTTTGGTCTGTTTCTCACTGGTAAATAAAGAACCCCCCATACTGGTTTGGTGTGTACACAAGCACCCCAAAGTATAACAGGGGCTTTTTATTTACTGGCGAGGAATGGACTGAAACTTGGCATCGTTCCTTACATTATGCAACAGGATTTCAGTTGATAACTCTACTCTAGCTGTCTGGATTTAGGCTGTGAAGACTACAAAATTATGCCATGCCATGGTTTCAAGAGAAAACTCTTCCTATTCCTCAATATTAATACTAATTAATGTTATGCTTTCATTGTATTTATTTCCAGTTCATTTCCAGTAGCTTGCCATTGTTTCCTGTGTCAGGTTCATGGGGGAATATACACCCCAACCAACAGCACATTTCCCAACTACACAGGGTTTGGCTACGTACAGAAGCCTAGTTCTTGCATCCTCCTTCCACAGGGGCCTCTAGAGACTATGATTAGTCATTTTGTGAGTGGAGGTTCACTTCCAGCCCTTCCGCCCCATCACTTAAAACCTTTTTGGGGGGATGAAAATGGCCCCAAATGAACAACTACCAGAACAGAGACGGTTCAGAGAATGCAGTACACAACAAAACTTAAAACGGACTTTGAGAATGCACATTGTACAAAAAAACCCTTATATTTTCCATTCCCTTTACAAACACTCTGTTTGTATTTCTTGTTTATATATTTCCAATAACTCATAGTCATTTACAGTGGTATGGAGTTTGTTGGAATGCTAGGAAGGCTGTTGTGGAAAATTAAGCAAATAAGCAATTAGTATAATAGAGATGGAAAAATAATTTTAGCCCTCGGGGAATATGATTGAAATACATTTCCTTGCATTTGCATAGCCCCGTTGTTGTGCAACACGTGCACAGATTCGAGAGTGCAGCTGTTGGGAGGGTACGGTGGGAGAGCGTTAGCTAAAAGTCCCTGGAAGTGGAGAAGAGAAATAGCTGCAGAGAAATTGATTAGTTGCTTCCGTAGACCCTCGAGAGGGATAAGGAACAAAATGTCTGAAGCCAAGTTTGTTTCTCCCAGTAAGGAAACAGCTCTGACAGATTCCAGAGCGGAGCTGGATAGTTAGTTTCTAGCAGAGAAACAAGAGTCTTGTAGCAGCTTAAAGACAATCATAGTTACGTGGTGTAAACTTTCATGGACTAAAGCCCTTTTCAAAATATACTTCAGAAGAAGTGGGCTTAAGTTGGCAAAAGATTATGCTACAAATCAGTCTGATAGTCTTTCAGCAACTACAAGAGTGTTGTTTTTCCATGGCCTTAGCAACCAAGTTTTAATTAAGTCATCACCAAAGCTGTGAAATTCTGCTAATGGGGCCTTTTACATTGTTTTGTTTTCAATAATGGTGTGTGTTTATTACCTTGAATGCTAATCTTGTGTGAGCACCACAAGCTCGAGCCATCGCTTGGTATTTCGTATCAGATATGATATGATATAACACAAGGTGGCACAGCAGAACCTTATACTGTGCATTAAACAAGGCAGATTTAACTAGAGATGAGATTCTCCATTGCTCAGCTTTTTCTTCCACACCAGTAAATCAAGCAGACATTAGATTGTCTTGGCTAAAAGAACAGCCATATTTTATTCTACCTTGCTAAAGGCAGGTTGTCACGTACAAGTGGCTTTGGTGCATAATTTGGAAAATATGAAATACTGGGACCACACCTGATTTTGGGTGAAAAGATTAGAGTTCGGTGATTGATTAGGCATTCCCATAAACTGTCTACACCTTTAGGATGAAATGTGTGCCCAGAATAGAAATGGCTTTGTTAGAATAGAAATCCTAAAAGAACATTTATTAGCATGGCCGGTCTTCAGCCTAGCCTTGCTTTTGTTGTTTATTCTGTTGTTTGTGAGAAGGATTGTGCAGCTTCTTAGGATTTCAGTGTTCCTTTGTGCTTTAAGGCTTTGAATTCAGCTGGCAATAGTTCCACTGCCCATTTCTTTCTCTTCTGCAGTTTCTTAAATTACAACAAATTATTCGGAGTCTTATGCTTGTTGTCTGCTGTTTATGTTTGTTCCATTCATATGATTCCCAAGGTGTAGTTTTGTGCCTTTGCTCTTGTATGTATCCAAAAATTCTTCTCTTCCTTTCTTAATTGCAAATGCCGGAGTCACCCAATAAATTGTTAGCAGGTTTGTGACAAAAGTATATATATTTTGAATACAATGCACACTTTACATGCATGAAAATAATTCAGTTGTATCTCTGAGTTTAGATGCCTTTAAAAATATAAATCAGATTAATGGATTATAGTTATATTGATGGTTCCTGGATATTATGGTTGGACCCAAACTGCATGTTCTGAAGTACCGTATTTTTCCGTGTATAAAACGACACTTTTTCCTTAAATAATTTGAGAAAAAATTGAGGGTCGGCAGCTCTTTACCACTGCATTTTGCGAAGGCACAGGGCTTAGCAAAAAGGAAGGGGAGGCATTGCTCCCTTCCTTTTTGCTAAGCTCTGTGCCTTCTCAAAAGGCAAGGGCGCGTGGGTGGGGCTTAGCAAAAAGGAAGGGGAGGCGTTGCTCTCTTCCTTTTTGCTAAGCTCCGTGCCTTCTCAAAAGGCAAGGAAAAGCGGCAGTCACTTTGACAGCCGCTTGCCTTGCCTTTTGCCAAGGCACGGGGCTTAGCAAAAAGGGAGCCCTTTGATCCCTGCTTTTTCTAATTTGGGGTTAGAAAAGGGGGGGTCATCTTATATATTGGGTCATCTTATAAACGGAAAAATACGGTAACATGTATCTGACTTACCAGACATTTACCAGTTATCAAGTGCCTCACTTGAAAGATAGCAGCCCTTGGGGAGGGTGAATTATGATATACAATTAGAACTAATAAACTAGTGTTGTCATTTTTATTTTTATAATTTTCATATTTATTTATTTATTTATTTATTTAGCTAGCTAGCTTTTTTGGAAGGCCTGTGCATGCACTCTTAATTATTAAGCATTAAGTAACTCTTAATGCTACTGTAATTTGCTAGAGTTGTTGTTCGTTAAGAGTTCAGCACCCATCCTTGGTCTCAAATCATGCAGTCTCTGAGTGGAGAGAAAGTGTTGTCAGGTCTGATTAGGGGCTTCTGGGAGCTGTCAGGCCAAAACAAAAACAACAAAAAAGGAACTTTCTGAACTCTGGCTGTAGTAGAGCATGAATGCATAGATAGCATGCATTACGCCCTCTGTCATTTCACCCATTGTAGCTGCCAAATGATTTTGTATAGCAGGACTAGGAAAACAAACCGCCTTGTATGCAGCATGGCAGGCTGCTGTAGAATACTTGGACATGGTATAGAGTAGACAGAGCAGGGCCTTCAGCAAAGCTGGCTGCTGGCAGAATGAGGCCGTGAACCTTGGGAGCTGAAGAATATGTTTACCTTCTCTAGCAGTACACCAAAAAAGTGAACAAAGCAATATAGTTGTGAATCATCAGGTTCAAATCACAGATAACACCTGGATTCAGGTACAAGCTTGAGTTCTATCATGGTTGCTCTCTTCCACTTTGACTCTCTCGTTTGTATCTGATGTGTAAGAACAGAATGAATCTGAGTGTATAAATATGGGCACCAGTGAAATCAGCAGATGGGAATGAAGAAGGCATCGTAAGACGTTTTAGCCAGCACAGTTGATTACTTTAGTCTTTAACAGCGGAATGTACCCTGTGTTGGTAATGATTGTCTGTTCTATGTAATCACTTATCCCAGAATGAAACATGTAGTAACCCATATCCATCTTTGAAAGAAATTGCACACATTCTCACTTGATACTGACCCCTCTAATTCCAGTATTTGAGCATTCCCTCCCAAAAAAAGAAAAAAAGAGTTCTGCTGAGTTCAGGGCTTGCTGTTCCATTTATCTCACGATAACTGAATTTATACTTTTTGGTATTTTCTGTGGATTCTATCTGGGATTTCCGTTTCTTTCCTTAGAGTCAACTTAACAAATTATTTGTTAAGGTCACTTTCATGCTTGTTTTGTTTGTTGTTTTGTTCTGGCCTGTTCTGGGTTTTTGTTTTTTTAAACACAGACAATTTCTGTGCCATTTCAACTTGTAATTACTTCATTTGCCTAAACATTTTTTTTAGAAAAATCAGAGCACCAGTACATACAGATTTACTGCTTTGTTTTCTCCTTGCATTGGTTTTAACCAAAGCCAGAACTATTTGACTTTTGTAAAGTCCTTGAATGAAATTTTATCAATCCAATATTTTATTTTAAAAAAAATTGGCCACATTTCATGCAGAGTTAGTTTACCATCTCCTGCCTTCTCCTCCAAAGAACATTATTGGCCATTAGTGTTAATAATTAAGAGGTTCTTCTTTGCGTTTCGAAGTCAGACATATTGATGTGCATTTGCAGAGTAACAGGGAGCTTACGTTGGTGAGAAGCTTGTTTTTCATTTCTAATGTTCATTTTATCTATCCGTTTAAATATGGATGCCCTTCTTTAAAAAAAAAAAAAAATCAAGGGATGTACACAGAAGGATGTTTCCAAAAGATTTATTTATCCAGCAAAGATGCCTAGACATGCCTTATCTCAAATTGTGCTTAGTTCCAAAACTCCCTATTGCAGGGGAAGGAAAACTTTTAGTATACGCAGCATATCTAAACTTTTGAGGTATAGTGATTGCTGCCCTCTTTCCTCATGTTCACTCACCACAGTGAGGGAAGCCACATGCATACACTTTGTTTTTCTATCTGACTGGATCAAAATTAGATGTAATAGAGTTGAAATGGATCCTCTTGACTTTGCATGATTTTTACAAACGTCCCTCCAGAACACCACTACTCAGGTTTGTTCCACAGTAAAAATCACAGTGGTATAATCACAGAACATACCTGTAGATAAAGAAATGATGTGTGGTTTGCCTGTGGATTTGTAATAAAAACCATGAAGATCCTTAAAGTGCTTCAGGTCCATGTTTCTGTGGTACAGTGATGCTAGGTATCATCTGGCACATGATTTTTTTTTCCCTTGGCTCAAACCATAGAGGTAGATCGGGTCTGTGATTTGATTATGGTTTGGGAGAGATGTTCTCTGCAGAAAACACATACAAATTCAGGGCCGTATTTGTTGCCTTCTCTCTTTCTCCACTTCACTGCATATCTTACGATCTATTCTTTCTTTTCTGCTTCACTGCTGCTTTCTCTCTCCCACTTTCTTCTGCGGATTCTGAAATTACTATCATCTCAAGAAGAAGCTACAAGCAGGCAGCAGTCAACGAGGGCCTCATAGGTGCCACAGCATGCCACATGGGGGAATGCCATGTGCTGTCCTTTTAAAACCTTCTTAGGCTCTTCCTTGAGCTAAAGCAATTGTGTTATTTTGTGTCAATATGAAAAAAAAGCATGTTGAGGTACAGAAGGTACTTCAAACATTGTGGGTTAATGAGCTTAATTATATTAGTTATCATTTTAAGTTACTGGTTTATTCCTCAAAGTGTATTAGTAGCTGCCAGAATGATTAATAAATCATAGGCAAACCATATATTTCAAGAAAACAAATTATGTATGAAGAGTATTTATTTATAAAAACTTTCAGCATTGGCAGTTCTACGTAATATAGTAAATATTTAAGCCATTATGAAATAGTATAGTTATTATACAAAAATGCTGAATAATGCATGATCTCCCATCTTCCCAAAGTGCCGCGTATTAAGTAGATGAAACTGGTTTAAAACACAGCTTTAAGAAGCGTTGAACAGCTAGAATAATGCATTTTGTTCAGCAGTATATGATCTCAGGGGTAAACGTTTTTGTTGTTGTTGTTTAGTCGTTAAGTCATGTCCAACTCTTAGTGACCCCATGGACCAGAGCACACCAGGCAGTCTTGTCTTCCACTGCCTCCCGGAGTTTGGTCAAATTCATGTTGGTAGCTTCGATGACACTGTCCAACCATCTCGTCCTCTGTCGTCCCCTTGTCCTCTTGCCTTCACACTTTCCCAACATCAGAGTCTTTTCCAGGGAGTCTTCTCTTCTCATGAGATGGCCAAAGTATTGGAGCCTCAGCTTCAGGATCTGTCCTTCCAGTGAGCACTCAGGGTTGATTTCCTTCAGAATGGATAGGTTTGTTCTCCTTGCAGTCCAGGGGACTCTCAAGAGTCTCCTCCAGCACCACAATTCAAAAGCATCAATTCTTCGGCGGTCAGCCTTCTTTACGGTCCAGCTCTCACTTCCATACATCGCTACTGGAAAAAACATAGCTTAGACTATGCGGACCTTTGTCGGCAAGATGATGTCTCTGCTTTTTAAGATGCTGTCTAGGTTTGTCATCGCTTTCCTCCCAAGAAGCATTTCGTGGCTGCTGTCACCATCTGCAGTGATCATGGAGCCCAAGAAAGTAAAATCTGTCACTGCCTCCATATCTTCCCCTTCTATTTGCCAGGAGGTTCAGGGACCAGTGGCCATGATCTTAGTTTTTTTGATGTTGAGCTTCAGACCATTTTTTGCGCTCTCCTCTTTCACCCTCATTAAGAGGTTCTTTAATTCTTCCTCACTTTCTGCCATCAGAGTGGTATCATCTGCATAACTGAGGTTGTTGATATTTCTTCCGGCAATCTTAATTCCGGCTTGGGATTCATCCAGTCCAACCTTTCGCATGATGTATTCTGCATATAAGTTAAATAAGCAGGGAGACAGTATACAGCCTTGTCGTACTCCTTTCCCAATTTTGAACCAATCAGTTGTTCCATATCCAGTTCTAACTGTTGCTTCCTGTCCCACATATAGATTTCTCAGGAGGTAGATAAGGTGGTCAGGCACTCCCATTTCTTTAAGAACTTGCCATAGTTTGTTGTGGTCCACACAGTCAAAGGCTTTTGCGTAGTCAATGAAGAAGAAGTAGATGTTTTTCTGGAAGTCTCTGGCTTTCTCCATAATCCAGCGCATGTTAGCAATTTGGTCTCTAGTTCCTCTGCCCCTTCGAAATCCAGCTTGTATACTTCTGGGAGTTCTCGGTCCACATACTGCTGAAGCCTACCTTGTAGGATTTTGAGCATAACCTTGCTAGTGTGTGAAATGAGTGCAATTGTACGGTAGTTGGAACATTCTTTGGCACTGCCCTTCTTTGGGATTGGAATGTAGACTGATCTTTTCCAGTCCTCTGGCCACTGCTTAATTTTCCAAACTTGCTGGCATATTGAGTGTAGCACCTTAACAGCGTCATCTTTTAATATTTTAAATAGTTCAACTGGAATGCCATCACCTCCACTGGCCTTGTTGTTAGCCATGCTTTCTAAGGCCCACTTGACTTCACTCTCCAGGATGTCTGGCTCAAGGTCAGCAACCACACTATCTGGGTTGTCCGGGACATCCAGATCTTTCTGGTATAATTCTTCTGTGTATTCTTGCCACCTCTTCTTGATGTCTTCTGCTTCTGTTAGGTCCATACCATTTTTGTCCTTTATCATGTCCATCTTTGCACAAAATGTTCCTTTAATATCTCCAATTTTCTTGAACAGATCTCTAATTTTTCCCTTTCTATTATTTTCCTCTATATCTTTGCATTTTTCATTTAAGAAGGCCCTCTTTTCTCTCCTTGCTATTCTTTGGAAGTCAGCATTCAATTTTCTGTAACTTTCCCTATCTCCCTTGCATTTTCTTTCCCTTCTCTTCTCTGCTATTTGTAAGGCTTCGTTGGACAGCCACTTTGCTTTCTTGCCTTTCCTTTTCTTTGGGATGGTTTTTGTTGCTGCCTCCTGTACAATGTTACGAGCCTCTATCCATAGTTCTTCAGGCACTCTGTCCACCAAATCTAGTTCCTTAAATCTGTTCTTCACTTCCACTGTGTATTCATAAGGGATTTGGTTTAGATTGTACCTGACTAACCCAGTGGTTTTTCCTGCTTTCTTCAGTTTAAGCTTGAATTTTGCTATAAGAAGCTGATGATCAGAGCCACAATCAGCTCCAGGTCTTGTTTTTGCTGACTGTACAGAGCTTCTCCATCTTTGGCTGCAGGGAATATAATCAATCTGATTTCGGTATTGCCCATTTGGTGATGTCCATGTGTAGAGTCGCCTCTTGTGTTGTTGGAAAAGAGTGGTTGTTATGACCAGCTTGTTCTCTTGACAAAACTCTATTAGCCTTTGCCCTGCTTCATTTTGAACTCCAAGGCCAGACTTACCTGTTGTTCCTTTTATCTCTTGACTCCCTACTTTAGCATTCCAATCCCCTATAATGAGAAGAACATCTTTCTTTGGTGTCAGTTCTAGAAGGTGTTGTAAGTCTTCATAGAATTGGTCAATCTCTGTCTCTTCAGCATCGGTGGTTGGTGCATAAACTTGGATTACTGTGATGTTGAAAGGTCTGCCTTGGATTCGTATTGAAATCATTCTATCATTTTTGAGATTGTATCCCAGTACAGCTTTTCCCACTCTATTGTTGACTATGAGGGCTACTCCATTTCTTCTATGGGATTCTTGCCCACAATAGTAGATATGGTAATCATCTGAATTGAATTCGCCCATTCCCATCCATTTTAGTTCACTGACGCCCAGGATGTCAATGTTTATCTTGCCATCTCCTGTTTGACCACATCCAGCTTATCAAGGTTCATAGATCTTACATTCCAGGTTCCTATGCAGTATTTTTCTTTGCAGCATCGGACTTTCCTTTCACTTCCAGGCGCGTCCGCAGCTGAGCGTCCTTTCGGCTTTGGCCCAACCACTTCATTAGCTCTGGAGCTACTTGTACTTGTCCTCCGCTCTTCCTCAGTAGCATGTTGGATGCCTTCCGACCTGAGGGGCTCATCTTCCAGCATCATATCTTTTAGCCTTTTGTTTCTGTCCATGGAGTTTTCTTGGCAAAGATACTGGAGTGGCTTGCCAGTTCCTGCTCCAGGTGGATCGCGTTTAGTCAGAACTCTCCACTATGACCTGTCCGTCTTGGGTGTCCCTGCATGGCATAGCCCATAGCTTCTCTGAATTACTCAAGCCCCTTCGCCACGACAAGGCAGCAATCCATGAAGGGGTTTTTAGTTCCATTCAATTCAATCAAACCTTCTGTTTCCTCCATTTTAGTAGAACCCTATGCAGATACCTTTAGGTTAAACCGCAGAAGCCTCTGTGCTGCAAGGTCAGAAGACCAGCAGTCATAAGATCGAATCCATGTTTCCTCTCTTGTCAGGGTCTGAGGCTCCAGAGGGCTCCCTTTGCCATGGGGAAGCATTCGGGAGCCTCAGGACCAGACTGGGGGAAGCGTTCAATAGCCAATAATTGCTGTCAGATTGCCACTGCCGGGATTGGGACCTCTGATGGCAATCTGATTGCTAAAGGCTCCCCTGCTCCAGTGTCCCCAAATGCACAGGAGAGCCTCAGAGCCTCTCAACTGATTTAAATTAGATATTCTCTTTGCCAGATTATATGGCATAAATTTACAGCAACAGGATTTCAGCCTACGAATAAGGTTACTCTGTAAACACTGTGTAAAGTTGGTGAGTTGCTTTTTAAAAATAATGGGTAACCTTTTAAAATAACCTTCTATGGTCTTAGTTTTCCTTGGTATAAGTCGATTTCAAGCATTCTGCATGATTGTGTCCACTCTTAGGGAAATGCCTGAAGTTGGCTGTAGAAAGACAAAGACTCGCTTGAAAACTGCCAGTATAAAAAAGTAGAGGGAATTCCTTAATTGTGTTTTCTTGTTTGTGGGTAGTAAACATTTTGTACTGTTCCTTGCCTTTTTTGATGAGAGTACATAATGCAGATTGCGGCACATTTATTTCTTGGCTTGGCACTTCACAGCTGAAACTGAGCTCTTAAAAATGCTGTTTTTAAACTGGGAAGCACCACTATTAATGAGTATTCTGTGATGTTCCTTGTGGTTATACATTTGCAGCTGTTTGTGGTGGGTGTGTATTAAATATATATTTTAAATTATGTGTATTTGTTTTACTAAAAGGGCAATTATTGCTTGTTCTGCAGCATACTCTGGCACAAAACACAACCTTCCCTGGATTCATGGGTCTTTGGAGCCCCTGCCAAGCAGTAGTTTGTGTATATTTTCCACAATTTTTCCAAGCTGTTTTCAGTCTCTTTTTGGATGGTAGCAGCTGGAATTAATGACAAACATGGAGAAGAAAGGTTTATTCAATAGTTCAGGTTTATTACATTTTAACACTTTATAACTTTGGTGCTGTAAATTAATCCCTGGCTCATTTTTAGAATGGAAATCTCTTTCTTTTTAGCTTTTAAGTTTATTAATTTATTTGGGAATAACTCATTAATAATTTGTGTGTGAGAGAGAAAGAGTGAGCGAGAATGTGCATACTTGTGTAAAAGCTGACACGTTCTCAGAATTGTGCTATTTGTCAAAAGAAAGCACTTATAATTAATGGGAAGCATTTCTAGAAAGGTTTCTACTTTTGAGAAGAAGGTATTTCTGATTTATTGAGAGTGTTTCTAATGTATAATATATTAACAATTCTAATTGGGCTCTCATATTCTAGTTCATCTGGTTACAAGAGACGTGATATGAGAAAATTGATGTACCAAAGGGTCATAGCAAAAGTGGGACTTGTACTTAATTTGCAGAATCATATCCGTTCCATCTGGAAATGGGATTATGTTGTTTTGTGTAGATTTTATTGTGCAAGTGTAAATTTATAGTGCTGAAGGCAGCTGGATTGGTTCAAATTAAAATGACTCTTTTGACTGAACACTGTGACAGCTATTAGGATACATGGCTAAAGGAGTCAGGAAGACCTGGATTGATCCCTGTACTCCTTCAGGCAGATTTACAAACAGCTAACAACCCCTATAAAGCATGGCTAACAACAAGGCCAGTGGAGGTGATGGCATTCCAGTTGAACTATTTAAAATCTTAAAAGATGACGCTGTTAAGGTGCTACACTCAATATGCCAGCAAGTTTGGAAAACTCAGCAGTGGCCAGAGGATTGGAAAAGATCAGTCTACATCCCAATCCCAAAGAAGGGCAGTGCCAAAGAATGCTCCAACTACCGTACAATTGCACTCATTTCACACACTAGCAAGGTTATGCTCAAAATCCTACAAGGTAGGCTTCAGCAGTATGTGGACCGAGAACTCCCAGAAGTACGAGCTGGATTTCAAAGGGGCAGAGGAACTAGAGACCAAATTGCTAACATGCGCTGGATTATGGAGAAAGCCAGAGAGTTCCAGAAAAACATCTACTTCTGCTTCATTGACTACGCAAAAGCCTTTGACTGTGTGGACCACAGCAAACTATGGCAAGTCCTTAAAGAAATGGGAGTGCCTGACCACCTTATCTATCTCCTGAGAAATCTATATGTGGGACAGGAAGCAACAGTTAGAACTGGATATGGAACAACTGATTGGTTCAAAATTGGGAAAGGAGTACGACAAGGCTGTATATTGTCTCCCTGCTTATTTAACTTATATGCAGAATACATCATGCGAAAGGCAGGACTGGATGAATCCCAAGCCGGAATTAAGATTGCCGGAAGAAATATCAACAACCTCAGATATGCAGATGATACCACTCTGATGGCAGAAAGTGAGGAGGAATTAAAGAACCTCTTAATGAGGGGGAAAGAGAAGAGCGCAACAAATGGTCTGAAGCTCAACATCAAAAAAACTAAGATCATGGCCACTGGTCCCATCACCTCCTGGCAAATAGAAGGGGAAGATATGGAGGCAGTGACAGATTTTACTTTCTTGGGCTCCATGATCACTGCAGATGGTGACAGCAGCCACGAAATTAAAAGACGCCTGCTTCTTGGGAGGAAAGCGATGACAAACCTAGACAGCATCTTAAAAAGCAGAGACACCACCTTGCCAACAAAGGTCCGCATAGTCTAAGCTATGTTTTTTCCAGTAGCGATGTATGGAAGTGAGAGCTGGACCGTAAAGAAGGCTGACCGCCGAAGAATTGATGCTTTTGAATTGTGGTGCTGGAAGAGACTCTTGAGAGTCCCCTGGACTGCAAGGAGAACAAACCTATCCATTCTGAAGGAAATCAACCCTGAGTGCTCACTGGAAGGACAGATCCTGAAGCTGAGGCTCCAATACTTTGGCCATCTCATGAGAAGAGAAGACTCCCTGGAAAAGACCCTGATGTTGGGAAAGTGTGAAGGTGAGAGGAGAAGGGGACGACAGAGGACGAGATGGTTGGACAGTGTCATCGAAGCTACCAACATGAATTTGACCCAATTCTGGGAGGCAGTGGAAGACAGGAGGGCCTGGCGTGCTCTGGTCCATGGGGTCACGAAGAGTCGGACACGACTTAACGACTAAACAACAACAAAACAAGGCAGTGAGTAGCTGGATAGCTCAGTGATTTAGGTATCTAGCTGGGGAGCCTGAGGTTGGGAGTCCAATTCCCCACTGTGCCTCCTGTGAGTAGAACCAGACTGTGTGGTGTTGGGTGAGCTGCACAGTCCCAGGAGGCCCCCAGAAGAAGGGAATGGCAAACAACTTCTGAGTACTCTTTATTTGGGAAACCCTGAAAATGGTTGCTGTAAATCAGAATTGACCTGGTGGCACATTATTATTATTAACAAGGCAATGAGTTTACTGTCACACTTTTCATTAGAAGGAGTTCCTTTTCCCACACCGCCCTGAAAACTTGTGGCAGGCTACAACATGGGATGACCTTACAAACAGAGAGGTAAATTCTTAAAACATACTACATGCCTGACCCTGCACAACAACAGTGGGCACAGGTGCTTTGGGCCCTCTCAATATGGCTGAATTGTTCCCCATTCTTCCTAGAGGGCACAAGGGGAATTTTTGAGCCAAAAAATTAATGTTGGGAGTGAGATCCTAGATGCCCCTTGAGATGCCTAATGGCTACATTTTAGCTACTCGGGCTGGATGCGTGTTGGATGTGTGTTGTCCATATTTTCCTGAGATTGGCAGTTCAGACAGTTCAAAACCATTGAATGAGAACCCATGCCTTTGAGAGAGTGAGCTCCTATTACTCACAATTAAGACATTTTACAATTATTCTCTCTTTTTGTTGTTGCTTTTTCAAAGGAGTAAGAAAAGGAGAGAAGAAATAATAGGAAGGCTGCAAATTAGAAATGACATCATCTGGATTTCCCCTTCCATGAGGGAGACAATGTAGTTGCATAATAAAAACCTGGTCTAGAAGGATTCTGATAAGATGCTGTTCTTTGCTTCTCCTGAAACAGGAACAGCTAGATTACTCAGAATAGAGTGGCCATCTTTACTCTCTTAAGGAGGAATCTCTTCACTTAAAATAGCAAAAGAGAGTCTCTCTTTTTGAAAGTATCTGCCACTTGAAGGGCTGTACTGTCCAAGTCTGATTTTGAGGCAAAAAGCACAACAAGGGAGATGAAGGACCTTTGAATTGTACACCAACAGTGAGTGAGTTGGACAAAAGATTCAGCAAGCACGCACCATACCTGGCCATTTTTCTCCATTCTAGTGAGATGCATTTTAATTCTAAATCATAATAATATAAATTTGTATATATAATTTTATACCAAGGAGTATGTTCTCTTTTGTCTTTCTTTTTGCTGATGTATAAGTGGCAACCCTGAAACAGAAATTTACCAGGGCAGAAAAGTTAAGAATGACATCCAAGCATAAGCATCTGGCTTGTATGTCTATTAACAAGGCAACGTTTGAAATTAGAATTTGAGGTGAGAGTGGAGGGTTTGCTGGAAGGACATCACCCTACCATGCATGGTCAACCATAGTGTGAAGCATTTTACTCTATAATTTTCCAGTTAATTTATCTACCCCTTGTAGAGCAAGCCCAGATGGGAGCAGTTGGTTGGCATACATCAGCACCCTGTGTTTGTGAACATAAAGCCCAGGATTCTTGACTTAGCATTTTATGCATACATGGCTAGAAGTTTCATTAGTATGTTATGTATTCAGTGTTTCACAATTTTTCATCACTCAAGAGAGGTGCACAATTTGTTGGTATTGCAACATACAGGAGAATGGCTAATCAAAGTGATAAAATCTCAAGAGCAGTGTGTATTTTGATTTTTGTGTTGTCAAATAGTTCATAAATTTCATTGTATTAGGGACCTTGCTTCTGGCTGATTTGTTGTAAACCACCAAACCTCTTACCTTAGTGCTATCTGTCACAAGGACAGGCTTTCTAAGTAGAATCTGAGTCCTTCAAACTGATCATAGCTTATACTGCGTTCCATTTGAAAAAGTATGTGGCCTGAAGGGAAAATGAAGTATTTCTAGGATGCTATTAGATATGTAAAGTTTTAATGTGCACCATGCCACTGAGAGGTTTCTTAAGGCCCACTAGTCTCAAGAGATGTCCATGAGTTAACAATACATCTTGCTACCTAGTTACCACAATGCCATGGAATATGGCAATAGCTCTAGTAAAACACTGTTCCTACTATGACTCCATCAGAATGAAAAAAGGCATTTTGATTCAGCACTCATCTCTGCTAAACCTTATTCTGATATCATGGGTCACAGCTTAAGAACCTCTGCTATGCAAGGAACATTGACTCATTCATATAGTTCCTGGTGATCCGTTATTCAAGAATGTCTTTGTGATTTAACTGTGGATTAGACACTTAATAGAAGCCCTTCTTAATTCCAACATTGGTGTCTGGGTTTCCTTGTTCACACAAAATACTTTCACTCTCAGAGTAATACTGGGTCAAAAACATATTTTTGTCTTAATACACTGGAAGGGATAATCAAAGGGAAAGGAAGAACACCACCTTAACTGTTCAAAAATAAAAGTGACAGCAATGTTCACTTTGTAGAATTGCTTTGCAGGTTAATACACAATATGAAGGTGTCTATTTCTGAAAGTCACTTCAGCAGTTTGGCCCACAGTTTTTCCCCCCCTCAGATTTCTGAAGTAACTTATTACTTCCCACATATGCTTAGGGACAAGACAAAGATGATTTATTATCTGTCCGTTGCCATAAACATGAACCCTATTTCCCATGGACAATGCTGTGCTACAAACTGCGGTGACAAGGAGAATCCCTTCGTCCAATTTTCCCATCGTCAGTAAAACAATGATATGCGGCAGTTTTAGGGGTTTGACTCCAAAATGCAAATACCTCGCCTCGGCTTCCCCTCTGAGTTTTAAAGTGCTTTCTCATTTACATTTTCATCCCTATTAACCCCAAAAAATCTGTTTCTCTTCTCCCTCAGCTTCCATTCACCTCTCTGTATCCAGAAATAGTTAGTGTTGCTTTCATTGGGAATCTGCTGTGCTCTCGATGAGCATAACGAGTAGGTAGATCTCTGCATATGATGATGCAGACTGGTGTTGGCAGCACACTTAAGGGATTTCCACTAGCGTCCATATTTGTAGCTGACCCTGGTTAGAGATAAATCTCATCTTCCTTTTGGTCTCTTGTTTTTGCTTTGTTTTTTTCCTGAGCCTATTGTGGGAGGACAAAAGCCAACACAGCTTGTATTTTTAATAAGTGTGTAAAACAGATCTGTCAGCCTTCCTTCCTGTCTATCTACCCATCTATCTGTCTGTCTTCCCACGGCATTTCTCCACTACCGTTCCGATTGGTCTGATAAATTTGACACGCTGGCCGCGTCAAAAGGTAATATCCTTGGCTTAATTGTAAGCTAAGTCTCTCTTAATCCAGGGGAGCGTTTGAGATTCTATCCAAGTGTTCAATTTCCCAGGCCGCTGAGGTCTGTGAATTTCTTTCTCCAGCCTTCAGGCTGCTGCAGCACAAGTCAGCATAGCTAATGCAGATAGATCTCCTCCTCCCCCTCTACGCACTCTCTCTCTCTTTCCCCTCCTCTCCCCAGCTCTCTCTCTCTCCCCCCCCCCAAACAAACGCTGTGCTTTGATTCGATATGAACAGACTGGCAACTCCGATGCTAGAGCAAAATCTGACATAACTCTGCAGATGGCTACGTTCGGATGATACACCTAGGATTTTTTTTTTCCTTACGAGAGGTAAAGATTTATGCGATAATAATATTTTCCCCCCCTTGTGCCATTTTTTTCAGGACTGCCAGCCCCAAAGAAGAGTCCAAAGTCGGTAAGCACTTTTCAATTACTATACCTGTTTGATTATTTTTGTCAGGGGTGTGGGTGGGCGTTTCTCAAAATATAAATAAAAAAATACTGTGGGAAGCTTGGTGTAGGCAAGGTGTTTCTTTTGCCGTGCCTCTCCAACCCCACCCCACTCCTACTGTTTGAAAGTTGCTGGATGCCATTCTATTGCTGCACTAATTGTTTTGCATGAATTATACGGAATGTGAGAGTTGGAGGAATGCTGGGCAGAAAGTGGCTGGTGAGAGAGCCGGAGGGAAGGGACGCTTGGGTGGAATTCAGCTTAGTGCCTTTCGTATTTCTACTTATAACGGACTGAGCTTCATGGGCGTTTAACATATCCTTTAAAATGCCATTGTTTCCTTGTTGAATGATTGTGTGTATGGAGACTCCGCCTTCTTTTCAGATAGCGCTTCCTAGCAGATTTAAGCCTTATAATGTGATGAATATTTGGAGGGTGGGAGAGGCTGAAGCTTGTTTCCTAACAGCAGCAACGGGGGGGGGGGGGGAACCCCTTTTGTAGTACAAAGGTATCATCGTAGTGTTTAGCGGTCTGAGCACTGAGAGTATGTGCCCGGTTTCTTTTGCTATGGAGAGCATCCTTTGTTGTTTTTGCCAGGATTTAGTAGCATTATGCTGCAGCTGTAGATTTTATTTGCCCATTGCCTTTTTAGAGGAGGGAGGGGGAGATCAATATTTTCCTGTCCTTGCTAATCTCCTTTTCTCACAGAGCAGTTACCTCATTGACGTAGCTAATAGCATGGAGGTTATTGCCAGAAAGTATAATTAAAACAGAGAATGTTGCCACTCTGGAGAATACCATAATTAACAGGCTTTCTTGGGAGTTAGCAGTCCAAAGACTGAAAGTTTTCCCAGTTATTTGTAGGGAAGGAGGCAGTGAGCAGGTACGCTTGTATCTAGCCGGTCTTTTCAGAGATAAGGAGATTATTGCAGTAATATCAGATTGCTGCAAAACTTCACTGATAGTCTGTTCTGGAGCTCCACCTTCCTGTTGCCCCACCTTTCGGTGAAAAGCTTAACCATGAGCAAGAAACCTCCTCCTGCTCTCTATTGCAAGTTTCCTGCTCGTCAAAAAGAAAGCCCTGAAATAATTAATGTGGTTCTACTGGCTTAGGGCCGTGCTGATTAAAGGCACGTGACCTGAGGCCTCTACTATTGTCACTTTGCATTAAGGTTGCTGAGGGAGGAAAGCCCAGTTTGCGCTCAGCCTCAAATCCCACAAATGTCAGACCGTATGGGTTTTACTTCTGTGTCATAGTCAGGGAGGAATTTAGCCTTTGGTTAAAATAGAAGCAAGTGCGTAAAACATGTACAAGCATATTGGGGTGAGCAGAAGTGATAGCCGTTAGCTTTCAACCAAAGCAGGGGAGAATTGATTTCCAGTCTGGTTTCTTTCCTCTTGTCTCACTATCCCTGTTAATTAAGTCACAATCTGATGAATGGATTAAAAAGGGGTTGGTTTGAAAAACGTCTGCCTTCTTTCCTCCCTGCGATCAAGTTACAGAAAATCTCTTCTACTAATTTGGAGTTGCGTGAATGCCTCTCCAATGAATGGCAATTCCATAGAAGCTTTAAAATCTTGTGTGTGGAACCTAAATCCGTTGAGAGATAATCCTCCTCTAGTGAACAAAGCGACTTTTTACAAACAGGTGTCATCCTGGAGCTCTTTTCCACTTTTTTCTCCCCCAATCCTGTTTTTGGAAAGGGGTAGCTTCAATGAATTCCTTCTATTTTAGAAGTCTGCTCTTTCATTAAAGGAAAATAGATCCTCCTGGATGTCATGGTGCTGAAAGTCTGTGTATCTGTCTCCTTTTCTTCATTTTTTTGAAACTATTTCCAACACATCTCATGTCCTTTGTCTGGCAGAAGTAGGGAAGTCCACAGAACTTGGACACAGAATTTGCCTAAGTTTTTAAAAAATGCACTCTCAAGATGGGGCAGTTGTTCAGTTAATAATGTAAAAAAATAATACTCCAGCTGTTGCATTCAATGGTGAGGTATTATCTTGCTATTAAAAAAGGGAACAGAGCCACAATATCTAAAGCATTTGTCTTACTCTCTATGATTACAGATGAAAGCACTAACTGTATTGTAATTTAAAATTACCATTATTTTTAAAAGCACAAATAAAATTGAAGGGCACATTGCTATATGGTTTAAGTAGATTAGTTTAAATTTGCTACAGAGATGAAATGCCCATAACCAATCCAAATGGGAATTCCCACATTTTCATTTTTTCAAAATGCCATGAAAACTGTTCGTAGTTTTACTCAGTGAAGCTTACATGTTGACAGCTTAGTGTGATGATGCAGGCAAGGAAAATGCCAAACATCAGCCCTTTATGTCCCCAGAGGCTACTTCCATGGTCTTGTGGTTGTGTTCTTTTTTGCCTTCCACCCTTCCCATTTTGTTTCTACAGGAATCCCTTAAACAATAATTATTCCTTGATCAATAATATATTAGCTGCAGTTTCAGGAGCAATATGCAATCTTTCTCCACTGTATTAAAAGGAATAAGTAGGAGGAACCCTTAACATTTGTCAGTTGTTTGAATAAAAGAGGATATCTTTCCTTCTGCAGCAAATGAGTTGACAAATCATAGTGTGGCAGATGGAAGCTACTAGGTGTATATCTTAGCATTAACATGTAATGCAGGCAATGAATATGGTCCATGTCAGGGAGGACAACCTCTGAGGATTTAAAGGCCAATGTTGTCCTTTCTGTACCTTGACAAGCCGTGCTTCCTCTTACCTATTCACCTGAAAATCGAAAATGGGAAATCAATCACCTGAAACGCAAGGCATGCTATTTGCAATGTAAATGTTACTTTATCCTTTCAGAGACCACTTAAGGAAAAGCATTTATTTTTTTTAAAAAAATTGCAACAGGAAATGACTTTGTGGCCCATACTGGGGGGGTCTAAGAGGCACAAATAACCTATAAGATATGCATTGCCCATTACTGGACTATATGTTTCCTGCTATACAGTATATAAATCAGTACCAGAGTGGTACTCTGCACACCCAGCTATGCCTTACAGTGGTCCTCAGACAAATTCTGGATGGTGTGAACATCTCTTTAAGTGACAATTAGGCTAATGCAAACTCTCCACCTTGGGAATTTGCAGATGACACATAGAACCACATGTAACATCTGACTTTATAAAATTACTAAAGGAAACCAATCCACTGTGTGGCCCAAATAACATTTCTTTATATATGAGGAAAGGTCGGCGAAACTGTATAACCTCTCATGGAATTTCCCCATCTTGCTAGTCAAATTCACCAGCTGCTCTCATCAATAATAATAATAATAATAATAATAATAATAATAATAATAATAATAATAATAATAATAATAATAATAATAATGGCAGCCTATCCCACAAAGATCTATCTTTGCTCCCACAAGTGAATGAATGGGGCAGGCTGAGAAGCAATAGTATAAATTGAAGGCTGGGAATTTGAAAACTGATACTTCTTTGCAACAATTCCCACTCAGAAGGAGAAGAAGGGAATACTGAAGCAAAAGTAATCAATAGACTATTCTATTGGAGGTATTCTATGGAAAATAATACTGTTGAAAGATAGTTGCTGTGTTATCAGTTCTATGCCTTGGTTCTAGTTAGAGACACAAATGACAAAGGAAAGTAGCTTCCCTTGGAAAGGTATGGCTCATTCATCCCTCCTAAACACCTGGCTACTCTTAACAACCTTTATCTTGCTGAATGTGGCCTTCATTCAAATCTTATTATCGGTCTAGTGTCAGTCACTCAAACAGCCCTCATCCAGATTCTTGCTACTGTGAGATGCTCACCTCTGCTGAGTATTTCTCTACAATAGCATGTGGGCAGGGCTTCAGGATATCAGTTAAGTTCTTTTAATCCAACAGTTTGTTTTAGGCTTGTGAGATAGAACTTGGGTTGTGTATAGAACAAGCATTGAAGATTTGTCTGCAGCTTGGTGCTTCTGTTAATATATGTTAATCGGAATCTCTTCCACTGAAGTACATACAATTATTAAACTAGCACTATTATGAAACTTGTTTAGTAATAATATACACTGCACCTCATGCACTAGTACATCATTAGAGTAAAATGTTTTCTGGACACAGAAGAAATGTGTAAATAGAGGTTTAGGCTAGGTAGCAGTAGTAATCCCCCGATTTGTATGGTGTTGTGACACTGGAGTTTCTATTTCATTACACCTTCTGTACCATAGAGGAGTGGTTCTCAACCTTGGGTCCCCAGATGTTCTTGGTCTAAAACTCCCAGAAGTCTTCAGCACTAGCTGTGCTGGCCAAGATTTCTGAGAGTTGTAATCTCTAAACATCTTAGGGCATGGGTATCTAAGGGAGCTGCCTGTCTGAGTTTGAACCTACCTAGTTATTAAGAACAGCAGAAGAAGCTTGTTGAAGGACACCCCCTGCCCCATCTTTCAGAAGCCGATTGATTGAGAACACAGAATATTATTAGCAGTCCTTCCCAAACTCTAGAAGGCATTTCTTTTAGAATTGCAACTGGTTCCTACTCTCTCATCTTTCAAAATGTGTGTCAAGACATTTTGATTTGGCCTTTTAAATGGTTTTATTGTTTCTAATTTTGTTTTATTGTTTTACCATGTTTTATACAATGTTTTATATAATTGGTAAGAGGGGAATGTAAACCACTTTTGAGTATTTTCTGCTTGGAAAACCCTGAAAAGGATCACCATAAGTCAAATGTGCATAATTATTATAGTATGATTAGTGGTCTTTTTAGTTTTTTACATCCCACTTTTGTAAAGAGAAACAGTACAAAAAGAACATAAATAAATAACAGCAAAAAACATTCATTGAGCAGCAGCTGAAGGAGGAATGCACAGATCAAAACTAGATGCTTGATGACTTCCCACAAAATGCACCTGAGGTGGTAGCCTGTTCTCCATCTGTATTATATTTGGAAATAATAATATAATTATATCAAAACAAATGAAATATATTAGTTTTTTCATCTTTGAAGTCTTCAATATTTCTTCTGGATTTCATGTTCATCCATAGTAAGCATTGCAAAAATGCTCTTAGTTGAATTCCAGTTCCTATTACATCATATTATGGATGAGAACTTCTCAGAACCTTTCATTTAATTATACCTCTTCTTATCATATTGGGTCTTCTGAAGCAGGGTTGGTAACCATGACCACTATCTGTAAAGATTCAGTGGCATGTTTGCAATTTTCAAATTCTTTCCATTTTGTGTTGCAAAACATGGATTTTGTTGTTTTGTTATGACATAAAATCTAAATCTGCAGATTTTCAAGAAATTATTTTTGAGGGAACATCCAGTTCTTGGATAATCCTTCTTTATGCAGATGGTAATACATGTTTCTGTATCATTCCACTGCCAATTTAATGAACTTGTTGCCTAGACTGTGTAAACATGTTGCTACAAAATTTTCAAGACAGAAAGAATTTTTCATATCTTAAGGGTATTTTCCTGTTTTCCCTGAGTCTTAATTAGCTGAATTAGCATACTTGAATTAACAGGAACCAGAAGTTGATTTGAGAAATGTTTTTTGCTCTGGAGAGTTTACATGTGACTCATTTTAAATACATCCTAAATTCATTCTAAAGCTAAATGCTAGAACAGAATTAGTTTGATTCTATCAAAGATATGTTTACACTATAAGCCAGTGAGAATATGTTTGCCACCACATAAACATAGCAGATGGTACCTTTTCCTCCAATTTGTCATGCCTTGTCCTTTTGCATGCTGAGGACCACAAGGTTGGTCCCGCCATACACAGTGGCACACATTTAAATGTTAAAATGGTAGTGTGAGGTGAACCTACAGGAAACTGACTCATGTGGAATACCCAGCTCACAAGTGAAATTATTGCCTTTGTACAGTGGCCTGAGCTGCTAGGATTATAATGTTTTGTATGAGGGGAGGGGGAGAGGCAGAGCCATTGTAGAGATGAGGCATCTGCACTAGCTTCTCACCACATGAAGGCAGTTACTAACTGAGAATTGTGTTAGTTGAGATGCAGGTTGCAACCAGAAGGACTCTTTAAATGTATGCAGTATGCAAATCTTAATTTCTTTGGCAGAACAAATAAGTTTGTTTCTGTTTTTTTTATGAGTGCTGAGACTGTCCTGGGTGCCCTATTCAGTGGTGTGTATTGAGGGGTGATTTTGAAGGAAGACACACATACTTGAATCTCAACATGCTGTAATTCTCTAATTGAAATCTAACTAATTTGATACCATTGTACATTTTCCTATTTTTCTCTGTCTCTTATGTAGACAGAAAATTATTTACCTATATAAGCCTATATAAGATACAAAGCACAGATGAAAATTTCTGGGCGAAGTCATTAAAAAATATAAAGCAGAATGGATTGGAATTAGGATAAGAACTTTTTTCCCCAAGTCCTCCTGCTGTGGATGCTCATGTGATGATGATGCTTTACGGCACAGGCTGCCAAGCTCTGTACCTGAAAACAATCAAGTCCTTGATCTCCTGGGATGACTGAGAGTTTTGTCCAAGTGAGATTGGTTATGGTGTGGCCAGTAGACCCATAACTCTGGAAGAAGCATATAGTGCTGCTTCCTTTCATGTCTCATTCTAGACAAGAAAAACAAATAGGTTTGTCACATTTTGTCTGCTGTATGCTATGCTGTATTCTCCCGCCTTTCCTGAGGAAAGAAAAGGAGTGATCGCTAGAAACATTTTCATGTACTGGATTTAGAATCAGCTCTTTATTGCAGGTCTGATGTGTTTGTTCCTGTGTTTTCTTTTGGAAAAACATGCCCTAGATACCTGGAGCAGAAGCTAGTTTCACTTCATTTGACTTGAGCACCGAACAGAACAGTGCATTTTTCCTGCTCTCAGAGAAAGCACAGCACTGTATGGCCAACCCACTGTTCCCCTAGGCAAGTAGAGTAGAACTGACTGTTTAGCTGGTACCCATTTCCCCTTTTGTTTCCTTCTTCTTCCCCTCATAAGCACGTAAAAGAGAAAGTATATGAAGACCTGTCAGTCTCCAGCATTAAGACTACTATGTAAAGTTGTCTGCTACCATCTGGAGAAAAAACACAGGGCTATTGATAGCTGCTTTTTCTAGTTTTATCTTAACTTTTAGTTTCTGGGGACAGCAGTTGGTGAGGAATAGGGAAGTCAATCCTTGTGTATTAAATCCTTGAAGGTGAAAACAATATATATATGTTTTTAAAGCTGTCTTCCTGTGGAATGCTATTTGTTAGAGTTTTTGTGCATTTTTAACACCTTGGTACCTATTTGTGAAAAATCCATGATGTTTTGTGCAAAATAAAAGGCTTCTAATTAGCACCAAAAAAGCAGACAGGGTGGTCTTTTCACTCTTACACAGGAGTGAAAAATCTGCAGTAGTTAAATCCTCCCCCCCCCCCCAAGGGTGTCTTAATGCATTGAGAAACCTTTTTTTATCAAGGACAAGAAGATTTGTTAGTATTCATTGCACTCTTACAGTGCAGTCCAAACTCAGAGATAAGCTGGGTGTAATGGGTTTGGAATCAGGAGAAATCCCTTCTGCTGGCAAAACTGTCCTTGTGCCAGCACAAACCGTTGTATTAGTTGATCCCAGGCCTGCTGTCATGGTTGGATGTGCTGCCATCACGGCTGTGCTAGTTGAGAGCAGGCAGCAGAAGAACAAGGAAAGGGATAGAAGAGGCAAAGCAGCGGAGAAGCTGAGTTATCCCAGATCCAAACCTCCTCCAGCCCAGACACACTATGCTGGCAGAAAGTTTGGCCAGATTTCGGGTAGTCCTAAATAATTTTCAACATCACAAGGCTGAGAGGGTTTGGTTTCAGCCCAGCTTAGCTTGAGCCCTCAGCCATTTTTGCTATTTTGGATTGTACCTTTGGTGAGGAAGTGTGTGTGCTTAAAATTGCAGCTCCCTTTTTGAGGAGGATAATACTATTCTTCCTCCCACAGTTCCCAGTTTATTGGCCAGCATAAACATTTTGCTCATGTTTTCCCATTCCGGCATTTAAAACCATTGGGAGCATATAAAACCATATCTTCAATCAGGTCATCTTGAAATTCTGTGTATGCTTTAATGGATGGATTTTGTTCTAATCTGAAACTCTAGTGACAAGTTGGGAGACACAGGAGAGCTAAAATACTGAAGCAATCTAATGAAAAAAGGAAATAATGCCTATATCTGAGGATTTGTCTCATGATGCTCTTTTTAAATAATCTGTTTTCTAATGCCAAGTACAAACTGGCCACATCTGAGGCGGAGGGGTGTGTGTGTGTGTGTGTGAACATCTGAGCCACATCAGTACTTCAGGGTTGACAGCTAGTGCATGCTGTTCAACAGGCCATCTGAAGTCTAGAGTTCATTTTATATTCAATTCAGATGCTACTATGTCATTTTTAAAGATACACCACGGAAGAGTCAGGAGCTTCAAGCAACATCAGTAAAACTTTCCAGAGCAATTTTGATTAAGGGTTTTACCACACCTCTCAGCAAATAGCTACATTTTAAAACTACTGGATTCTTGCTTGCTTGCTTGTTTTAAGTTAGCTCTTTCTGTCACAAAGGGAAGAACCAAAGATTTTGTAACTTCCTCTCTTTGGCTTCTCTTTCTTCGTTCCTGCTTACTTGTATCTGCCTTGTATAGCTTACTGATAGGTTATAAAACTCGATTGAGATTTTGAATCATTCCATAATGAATCAGATGTGAGCATGGATATTATTACCGTTTTGTCCTAAAAAGTGAATGATGTTAACATGGAACATGGAGTAAACCCTTGTGATGATACAAATCAGAGTTTCATAAATCTCTTCATAATTGCAAGAATAGCCTAATTCATACAGCTTCTGTTTGGGCCTTGGCTAGGCTAGTGGCTGAATGGGCCATGTAAGAACTACTTTTTTAAAAAATGATTTTGCTTTTTTACATTGTGGTACTTAATAGTGTTCTTTGTAGAGCACCACACTTTGCACAAACATTTCTTTTGTATATGCTCTAATGTGAGCTTGTGAGCCATCAATTCATTTGAAGGCCCTCCCTTAAGCTGTACCTCAAAGAGTCCCATTTTGTAGCCCATTGGGCTCTGAAATTACATACATTTTGGCGAAACCTGGATTGTTAGTACCTCATACATTGACCTGCATCATTTAACACTTCAGTGTTTTGTCTGTTTTCCTTTGTTTTCACATTAATGATCTTAATATGAATTTCTCTGCATTTAGACAAATGTATAAACTTTACATACATGAAGGTCATTTGAAAAACTAGGTGGGTTCGAACATTCACTCTTTTCAAGCTTTGTTGGAAATTCTGCAATTTTTTTTTGCAAATAGTTTCAAAAGTTAATCAAGGAAAAAGCTAGTAACAGGCAAACTTTCCAGAAATGTGTTGGCCCTTATGACTCTGGATGTGAGCTGCACTGCAAGTGAGCTGGGCATGCTCTCTCTGCAGAGAGAAATTATTTATTGAGCATTTCAAATGAATGACATAGAAAATGTTCCAGAATCCCTCAGATCTGTTCCTTGGCACATAAAGATAGGGAGGGAGTTGCTTGATTAAAACCAAAATACTGGTTTTAATAATGGGGTGGAATATTTATAGTGAATGTCTTTTCTTAATTTATGTGATGCTTCTAAATAGTTGAAGGTAAAAACAAACATCTTGATTGCCACATCTTACGATTTTTATGTTGTTATAGCTGTTGATGTCTGGAGGTTAAATGTGCCCTGTGCACTTCCACACATATGTGCTGTGTTCCGGAGGTGGATATCATGGGGAGAGGATGTGGACAAAACTTTTGAAAAACAAATTGCAAAGATTTCAAAGAGATGTGATATAGTAGTGATGGGAGATTTCAATTATCCTGATATCTGTTGGGAGGCAAATTCTGCCAATTATGGCACTTCCAAGAAATTCTTGGCTTGTATGGATCATAATTTTCTCCTATAAAAAGTAGAGAAAGAAAATAGAGAACTAGTTATCCTTGACTTGATTCTAACCAATGGAGACAACTTGGTGGAGGAAGTGGCAGTAAGGGGAACTTTGGGTGAGAGTGACTATGTTCTACTAGATTTCTTGATTTCAAAGGAAACCAAAGCAGAGTGTAACCACACATATATATTGGTTCTTCTTCGTGGCCTCTGTGAATGCACACAAATGGGTTGTTCTGCGCCTGCGCAGGATGTCTCGGAAGTTTCTAGAGCTTAAAGACATGTGATTAGGTAGGACATTCCTCCGTGGAACGCATGCTCCGCCCTCCAAAACTCCCCTCAGTTCCTTTTTGCCGCCACTTCAGTTGGACTTCTTTCGGAACATTAGAGCGATTACTGAGATCAATCCTTTAAACCAATTTGGCTATTTTCAATTATCTATTCCATATTTTCAATCATCTCTTTTATTGGACGTTCCCCTGTAAGTTATCCGCTTCTTTTTTTCATCTACTTCATTTGTTTTCTTTTCTTCCCGCGGTTTTTTCTCCCCCCCCCCCCACCGCCACCTTTCCCTTCCCTTTTCCCCTACCTTTTATGGACCCCCAGGGCCCTTCAAGCGGTGCGTGCTTTGCACGAATAAGATCCCGCTTACCGACGGTCACAACCGTTGCCTTTTCTGCTTAGGGGAACAACACCAAATGCACTCCTGCCCCGAGTGCAAAGCTTACTAAGCCCGCTTTAAAACTACGCCTACAAAGGCTTCGCTCCTACCTTTGGGAAAGGTCTCTTAATCCGACCTCCATGGATCCGGCAACCTCTCCAACTCTGCATCCAGAATGTCGAGAAACCTCTCGCCCGATATCGAGCCCGACAACTCCATCACCTCGACAAAAGGACCCTTCGAAGTCCGCTTCAAAGTCGAGCTCGACCTCCACGTTGAAAGGCCCAACCCATCCCGATGACTCGTCTAAGAAAAAGAAAGATAAAACTAAACCTAAGAAAACTAAGAAGCCTACAAAATCGACTCAAATAGATCCACCTCAACTGGTGATCCCATCACCCATCCTCGAGGAGTCATCTAGAGATGCCCCTGGTTCGATCTCGGATAGAGATGACCCAACTCTAACACCGGCTCAGGCTGCAGCCTCCATTGCTAGCCTTTCGCCGAGTACTGGCCTATCTCCGGCTGATGTTCATTCCAGCCCGGCCTCGGCCCATTCAAGCCCTAGATCATCAGGGTGGGCGATACCTATTCAAGTGTCTGGCTCGGAGTCGTCACATCACTCTCTCCGCAAACACAGGACAAAGAGACGACACCTTTCTCCAATCCAATATCCCCCTTTGCACAGGGAATTTTACTATTATCCTGAACCATCTCGGTATCCAACTAGAGATGACCGTGGGGAGCGGTACCATCACTACGACCCCTACTATTCTGAAGACCTGACTGAACAGGTCTATTATTATAAACCAAGGAGGGTGAGATATGCTTCCCCACCCCAATATTCACCTTCCATATCACCTTCACCACCATGACATTGACGCACTTCATCCTCAGCATACCCACTATCGACTCACCATACATCAATCCCTACAAAATCGGCCCTCAAACGTACTCTCCCGGTACCAGATTCTCAACCGCAACCCAAACGAGCTAAGCACTCTTCCAAGCACTCTCAACATCATACCTCTCTCCAAGTCACCACCACCTACAAAGGGCCCCCCTCTCCTCCCCCTGACATTGAACAACGTCCGGTATCACAACTACCTCCACCATCACTACCATCGGCATCGGCGACCAAACCACTACACTGATCATCCTCACAATAGTCCCTTTCCACTCAAGATTCAACATCCGGTATGTCCCAGGAATCACCCTCTAATTTACCTACTCCATCTTCTGATGTTGGCGAAAACCACCCTCCATCACCATCAGAAGATTTCACATCTTATTCCCAGCTGGTTATGCGAATGGCAAAATTGTTACAACTCGACATCGAAGAACTCAGAAAAAAGACCTGGTCTTCAATGATCTTAATCAAGATAAAACACCACCTCTTAGTTTGAGTTTCATTCCGGCCATGCTCGATTTAGTAAAGGAATCATGGGACAAACCCCCCTCATCACTTCAGATTTCACGACGAGTAGAAAATCATTATAAAACTCACGGCCTCGACACAGCTTTCCTTTCCAAACATCCCACACCAAATTCAATTATTGTAGAATCCAATAAATCAACAGCACGTAACAAATCATCTCTGGCTCCCACCAACCGAGAAGGAAGGAAACTTGACATTCTGGGAAGACGACTCTATTCCCTTACATCATTTATCATGAGGGTCGCAAACTACCAAGCCGTTATGGGCGTGTACCACCGCCAGCTATGGAATAGGATCCTACCTATCATCCAAGCGGCTCCAGACACCACCAAGACAGAAGCCCTGAACATTCATGCCGAGGCTTCAGACTTAGCTAAACAGCAAAGAATCGCTTCCCGCCATACCGCGGACGCTGCCTCTAAGGCTATGTCCACATCTATTGCCTTGAGGCGCCATGCCTGGCTGAGATCGGCAGGTATCTCAGATGATACTAGAGGAAGGATAGAAGACCTTCCTTTTGATGGTGTTGTCCTTTTCAATACTAAAACGGACGAGGTCATGAACAATCTCCATAAAATCCTCAAAATGGCACGCTCATATTCCACCCAGCAACCTTACCGGTATCAGTGTCCTCAATTCCGAAGACAACCTTTCTTTCAACAGCAGTTTCAACCATACCAACAACCATATCGACCATACAAGCCACAAGTATCTGACAGATCCTACCCAGGCCCATCTACATCTACCGTACCTTCCTTTTGACCTCAACAGAACAAGCATGTCAACAGCCCTTTCGACGCCCACAAAAAAAGGGTAAGCAGTATCCATAGACCCCTTCTATCTACATTTCAAACTAGACTCCATCCCTTCATCTCGGCTTGGTGCCGTATCACTAATGATCAGTGGATCCTTTCTATTGTCCAAAACGGTTATTTTATTGAATTTCAACATACCCCATCCTCTGGCGCCATTAAGACTACTCCATACTCTCTAGCTCTCCGTGAAGAAGTTTCTCCTCTTCTACAAAAACAAGCCATTCTCATAGTCCCTTCCCCTACATTGCATGATGGATTTTACTCCAGATATTTCACAGTCCCCAAAAAGGATGGAGGACTCTGTCCTATTCTTTATCTTAGAAACCTTAATAAATTCATTCGGCCCAGACGCTTCAGAATGCTGACCCTCGACACTATCATCCCTCTCCTTTCACAGGGAGACTGGTTTGTCGTCATCGACCTCCAAGATGCCTACTTTCACATCTCTATCCATCCACTTCATCACAAATTTCTACGATTCCGATTCAACAACGTTTCATACCAATTTTGCTCTCTCCCGTTCTGACTTTCCATGGCACCGAGGACCTTTACCAAATGTATGGCACCAGTCTCTGCCTACCTCCGACTACAAGGTATTACAATATTCCCCTACATAGACGACTGGTTAATAGTCGCTACTTCGTATCACAATGCAGTCAGAGCTACCCAACAAACTCTCGATACTCTTCAAGATCTAGGACTCAAGGTAAATCTTGCCAAATCCCATCTCGAGCCTTCACAGACCGCCATCTACATCGGGGCGTATTTCGACTCCCTTCGAGCCAGACCCTTTCTCCCTCAAGAGAGAATCACCAAACTAAAACGAGCCATCCGACCATTCGGTATCGGCGCATCAAGCCCAGCACCTTCTCGGGCTTATGGCTTCTACGACAGCCATTATCCAGCATGCAAAGCTCAAAATGAGGTCCCTACAATCATGGTACCTATCGCTATTCGATCCTATAACAGACCACTCTTCCAAATGTCTCATAGTAACATCAGAACTCGCCAGTCAACTCACCTGGTGGACGTTTCTTCCTCATTTGATGGTAGGCAGACCCTTTCGACCTCTACAGCTCTCGATACAGGTTACCACCGACGCCAGCACGTCAGGATGAGGAGCTCACTGTCGACATCACAAAATACATGGCCTATGGACAAAACAAGAACAATTATTACACATCAACCATCTCGAACTCTTAGCAATTATCAGGGCTTTCCATGCCTTCTTACCTCTCATTGCAGGACGAGCAGTATAGCTAGCTACAGACAACACTACAGGGCTGTACTATATAAACAAGCAGGGAGGTACCCACTCCCTTTCACTCCTGTATCTGGCGGTCGAATTTTGGGACTGGTGCTACCTATTTTCCTGGCGGCCGTCCACGTCGCCACAGACGACAACTGCCTTGCAGGCCATCTCAGTCATCTTACCACAAGGACACACGAGTGGGCACTGAACAACGAAGTTTTCAACCTGCTCTGTCACCGATGGGGTGTTCCATCCATCAACCTCTTTGCCTCCGAGACCAACACCAAGTGCCAACGGTATTGCTCCCGAGCCGGTGTCGACACGAACTCACTCCGAGATGCCTTTATGATAGACTGGGTCAGAGGCCTACTCTACCTATTCCTCCTATTCCACTCATACAACGAACCGTCATTCGACTTCGACAGTTCCACTCAAATGCCATCCTCCTTGCCCCATGGTGGCCACGTCAACCATGGTTCACCCACCTGAGATCAATATCGACCGACGTGTTCCATCTCCCGTTGATCCCCAACCTTCTGACCCAAGACAACGGAATGATTTACCACCCCGACATAGACTCTCTGAACCTGACAGCATGGAGGATAATCAAACTATCTCTTGCTGGATTGTTCAAGCTATTTCATTGGCCTATGAGCTCACAGGCAAGACACCTCCTGAACATTTAAGAGCTCATTCTACCAGAGCACTGTCAACCTCTACTGCCTTCCACCATGGAATAGAGCTTCCTCACATCTGCCATGCAGCTACATGGTCTAATCCATCAAACTTTGTGAGGCACTACCGTCTGGATGTCCGGGCGAAGAATGATGCTGCTTTTGGCAGAGTGGTCTTGACATCTTTTCTACTGTGACGTCCCACCATCCGGTAAGTGAGCTTGTCAGTCACCCATTTGTGTGCATTCACAGAGGTCACGAAGAAGAAAGAGAGGTTACCTACCTGTAACCATGGTTCTTCTAGTGGTCCTCTGTGAATCCACACATCCCGCCCATCCTCCCCTCTATCCGTCACATTGTCTTTTATATAACCCTTTGACAGTGGCGGACTCTTACAGGAACTGAGGGGACTTTTGGAGGGTGGAGCATGCACTCCACGGGGGAACGTCCTACTAATCACATGTCTTTAAGCTCTAGAAACTTCCGAGACATCCTGCACAGGCGCAGAACAACCCATTTGTGTGGATTCACAGAGGACCACTAGAAG
This sequence comes from Intellagama lesueurii, assembly GCA_037013535.1. Taxonomy (NCBI): domain Eukaryota; kingdom Metazoa; phylum Chordata; class Lepidosauria; order Squamata; family Agamidae; genus Intellagama; species Intellagama lesueurii. The sequence goes on from JBAJHW010000002.1 coordinate 274,330,654, forward strand.
AACCATGGTTACAGATAGGTAACCTCTCTATTTTTAAAAAAGATTATTTTAATGAAATCGGACCAAGGATGAGTAAAGTCCCATGGCAGGAGATCCTAACAAGAAAAGGAGTCCAAGAAGGATGGGAGCTACTAAAAAAGGAAATTCTAAAGGCGCAACTACAAACAATTCCAACAAGAAACAAAGGTGGGAGACAGCAAGAAAAGGCCAGTGTGGCCTCACAAAAAGCTCAGAGAGAATAAAAAAAGGACACAGATAGGAAGTGGAAGGAAGGCCAGGCCACTAAAGAAGAGTACAGACAAGCAGCAAGGAATTGCAGGGATGACATTAGGAGGGCAAAAGCTGATAATGAGCTGAGGCTAGCTAGAGACACTAAAAGCAACAAAAACACATTATTCAGGTATGTGCCTAGCAAAAAACAAAGAAAAGAAACTGGCTCAGCTACTCAGTGGAGATGGAAAAATAATACCAGAAGATGAAGAAAAGACAGAAGTGCTCAATTCCTATTTTAACTTAGTCTTTTCACAAAGGACAGACTATGACCCTCCAGACAAATGAAGTACAGGTGGAGGAGACAAGATTGCAGCTGGAGATTGATAAACAAATAGTCAAGAAATACCTTATTACTTTGAATGAGTTCAAATCTCCGGGGCCAGATGAACTGTATCCAAGAGTATTGAAGGAACTGGCTGACGAAGTCTCAGAACTACTATCCATTATTTTCTTGACATTATGGGAAATGGAGGAGGGCTAATGTTGTCTCTATCTATAAAAAGGGTAAAAAGGAGGAACCTGGGAACTATAGACCAGTCAGTCTGACATCAATCCCAGGGAAAATTCTGGAACATATTATAAAGTGGGCTCTATGCAAACACCTAGAAAACAAAGCAGTAATAACTAGAAGCCAGCACGGGTTTGTCAAGAACAAATCCTTTCAGACTAATCTGATCTCATTTTTTGATTGGGTAACCTCCCTGATAGACAGAGGGAATGCTGTAGACATCATATATCTTGCCTTCAGCAAAGCTTTTGACAAAGTGTCCGATGATATCCTGATTAGCAAGCTAACTAGGTGTGAGCTGGATAGATCAAGTGTCAGGTGGATACACAATTGGCTACAGAATCGTACTCAAGGGTGATGATTAATGTCTCCTTCTCAAACTGGGAGGAGGTAACAAGTGGGGTACCCCAGGGCTCAGTCCTCGGCTCAGTGCTATTCAATATTTTTATTAATGACCTGGATCAGGGGATACAGGGAATGTTAATCGATTTGCAGATGACACAAAACTAGGTGGAATAGCCAACATCCTGGAAGACAGAAATAAAATTCAAAATGATCTAGACAGCCTTGAGCACTGGGCTGAAAACAACAGAATGAAATTCAGCAGGGATAAGTGCAAAGTACTGCACCTAGGAAAAAGAAACCAAACACATAGTAACAAGATGGGATATACTTGGCTCTACTATGAGCGAGAAGGATCTTGGAATCGTCATAGACCACAAGGTGGATATGAGCCAACAATGTGATGTGGCTTCAAAAAAGGCAAATGCTATTTTAGGCTGCATTAACAGAAGTATAGTCTTCAAATCCTGTGAAGTACTAGTTCCCCTCTATTTGGCACTGGTTAGGCCTCATCTTGATTACTGTGCCCCGTTCTGGACATCGCACTTCAAGAAGGATGCTAACAAATTGGAACAAGTTCAGAGGAGGGTGACAAGGGTGATCAGGGGGCTGGAAACCGAGTCTTATGAGGAAAGACTGAAAGAATCAGTTGTGTTTAGCCTTGAGAAAAGAAGACTGAGGAGAGGTATGATAGCACTTTTCAAATACTTGAAAGGCTGTTATACAAATGAGGGGCAGGTTCTGTTCTCAATCATCCCAGAGTGCAGGACCCGCAGCAATGGGCTAAAGTTACAGGAAGCCAGATTTAAGTTGAATATCATGAAAAACTTCCTAACTGTTAGAGCAGTACGGCAATGGAACCAATTACCTTGAGAAGTGGTGAGTGCTCCAACACTGGAGGCATTCAATAACAATTTAGACAAACACCTGGCAGATATCCTGTGATTTGTATTCTTGCACTAAGCAGAGGATTTGACTTGATGGCCTTATAAGCCCCTTCCAACTTCGTGATTCTATGATTCTAGGTATTATTGGTATCCTTGCTATCTGGTGTTATCATTTACATAGAATGAGAACCCCCTTTTAAAATTTAATTTCACTGAACAAAGCATATCAGATGTCTCATCCAACAATATTTAATTGAAAAGTTTTACTATGTAGTATACACTATCCAAACTTTGTTGTTAACTAGAGTCATCCAATATAATTTCTATAGTTAATCTTTTGTTTAGTGCTTAGTGGTGTACTATATATTAACAGAAGTTCAGGCAAATGTTGGGATATGGAAATTTCAGTCTCACCTTTTCCCATTTCTCGAGCATTGTTTGCAAAGAAGACTACCATGACTCAAACTAACAGCCAGTTTAAATATTCAGCCCCATTTTTCTTGTCATACTACCCTGTTTCCCCTAAAATAAGACCTAACCTGAAAATAAGCCCTAGTATGATTTTTCAGGATGCTCGTAATATAAGCCCCACCCCCAAAATAAGCCCTAGTTAAGTGAAACCCCACCCTCCACCATTGTGCAGCAACCAGAAGATGACATGACTGCATTTGAATAAATGTAGATGGTTGTACATGACAAAAATAAAACATCCCCTGAAAATAAGCCCTAATGCGTTTTTTGGAGCAAAAATTAATATAAGACCCTGTCTCATTTTCGGGGAAACACGGTATCTCTTAACTTCTACTGTGAGATGTTTCATCGATAACAAGTACTCAGCCTCTGATGAGTCTTCCTCATAGCTTCTTGCAGCTGCTTCATTGTTTAGGTGAATTTTTAACCCCTTTATTTTGGTTTTTCTAGTGATTCAACAGTGCAAGACACAAATTTTAGATTGGTTGTGTTAAGGAGGGGGAGTCTGATAAGAAAATTGCCTGGTGAAAATCAGTTCAGAATGGAAAACAAGAAGTATGCCCAGAATTTTAATTTCTAATAGCAGTTTAGGTTTCCAGCATGGGACCCAGGCAACTTCATTCGGATGCTGGAGAAATGACTGCTGTATGTGTGTGAAAATTGCTGAATGCCAATATATGCATATGAATGTGTACATATATACATAAAAGAGCATATATTTATATATCCTTTATTGTCTAGTTCCTACTTGACACTGTTTCCCACTCTTGAGTTTTTGGTGCTCTTCTTAACAGAGGGTAAAATATATAGTCATTAAACAATCAAGCAATTTTGACATGTATTATGCCTTCAGATGGAAGGCTGTCTGTTTTTCTCTGTGATGAATCACTTTCATCTGCCTCTTTGTTTTGTCTGCCTGCCACTAAGGAAATTTACCTGGATTCAGCACAAACTGGGAATGGTAGAAGCCAGAAACAAACAAAAAAAACGGCTTTATGTATTTATTTAGGAATATGCAGAAATGCTGGGGGGGAAACAAAGGAAATTGCTTGCACATAGACCATTAAACTTCTTGGGGCTCCCCCTCCCTTCCCCTTCTTTTCTGATTTCCTTGCTTACAGCAACCACTGGAAAGGAAAGACAGCCAAAACAGTTCTCAGCACAGCGTGTCCAGCCATCATAGCACACACACTGCTTCACCTGTCCATAGCACTCAGGTGCTTCCTGACTACCCTGCCACTGAAGCGCCAACTGTGGACCAACCAGACAACACTGGACAGAAGAAGCCAGATCCATTCAAAATCTGGGCCCAGTCCAGGAGCATGTATGAAAGCCGACGTGAGTATCAAATGAGATGTTGTTATTCTGGTAGTACCATTATGTTCTATTAATTATATTGTGGTGCTTCTGGTATGTATGTATGTATGAAATAAATACATTCTGGTGACAGCTCTAACTACCAGCATTCTTTAGCTATTGAAGCTGTTCTTTTAAGAGAATATTTTCTTGGACTGGACAAAATCATGTATTATTTTTCTTTATTAGTGTGATACATGAGTGGGTGAAACAAGATGTGGCTGGGAATGGTTGGGGTAAGGAAACACAACAGTGAGAAGCTATAGAGATCAGCAGATTACATATATTGAGATTTATCACTTCTGTTGGTGGTGAAGGAACTTTGATTGCCTGCAACAAGTGAGTGTACAACATAATTAAATGAAGCAATGGGCAAGTAGTTTCAGTGTTAAAACCCTTCTCTCCCTGTTTAATTTCTTCTCTCTCCCACTGTCATAAATACATTTCTAAATACGGAAATCTTACACATTTTGAGATCAGGAATGTTGGCTGTCTTCCACTGCATGTGGCTTAACTGTTTAAAAACTGGACTTTGCTTTGAATCCTGAAAAGATATTAATTCAGAAATAAATTAAAATCTAGTGCCTGGTACTGTTGTTTGAAAACCTGTAAGGACATCAAGCATTTTCTTTGCCCATTCAAGTATTCCTTTGTATTTCTCTGTTCCCATTAAAGGCTTACCATTTGCTTATTTGCTGGAGTTAAGTTTAAAATAGACATGGGGATGAATTGCCATTTTGGCGAGTTGTTGTGCTTCGTGATCTGTCAAAGTTGACGAAGGACGAATATATTCCTCGGTTCGTGGGGGGGTTAGACAGCTGGAGGCTGTAAAAAAAAAAGCTGACCCCCTCCACCCCCACAGCCTGCCCCCCTTCCCACTACCCCTGTCACCTCCCTACCTTGGCTGTGGCAGTCTGCACCACCATCCACGGAGGCCTGTGCCACGGTGACCTCCGCAGTCACCATCCAGCACCGCTTGCTGCGATGGCCTCCACCGCTATGGCCTGCCTTAAGGGAATCTAGGCTGCCCTTAGGCTGCCCTTTGCAAAGATGGTGGCTGTAGCTTCCCCTGCCTAAGAGAAGCTGCAGCCGTCATCTTTGCAAAGGGCAGCCTGGATTCCCTTAAGGCAGGCTAAGGGAATCCGGGCTGCCCTTTGCAAAGATGGTGGCTGCAACTTCCCTGCCCTAAAAGAAGTTGCAGCCGCCATCTTTGCAAAGAGCAGCCAGTGTCCCTTACAGCAGGCCATGGCTGTGGAGGCCACCGCAGCGGGCAGTGATGGATGGCTGCGGCAACAGGTGGCAGTAGATGATGGCGGCGCTGGGTGGTGGTGGATGGAGGCAGAGGCTAAGATAGGGAGGGGAAGGGGGCAGGGGATAGGTGGCTGTGGGGCTGGCTGACTGCCTATGGACCCATAGGCAGAATGGGAAAGCCATTTGTATGCGGGACGAATAAAAATGGGGAAATATTTGTCCCTTCGTATTCGTCAGGGTCTCTGGAACTGACGAATATGAAGGGAGGAATATTTAACAAATCAGCGATTTGTCACGAATATCGCGATCTGTTTTTTAATTCGTCCCCATGTCTAGTTTAAAACCAAAGTTCCCCCCCCCCCCAAATTAAAGAAAGGGTACAATGTGCTGAGTGCTAACAAGCCATGCTGCTGTTCCTACAATGCACAGGCCAAATAGATACAGTAAGCAAGTTTTATTTCAGTTATTAATAGATGCACTTCAGTGATAAATCAGCAGGGTTTTGATTCTACTCCAGGAAAACAAAATGAGTTCAAATCAACTCAATTTCTAAAAGCAAAAACTGACATTCTTCTTCTCCTCCTCCATTTCATTCTGCCAGAACTAAAATTCTGTTTTCAGAGTCTTTGACATTCTGTAGAATGAAAAAAAATGCTCTTCCATCACAAAGTGCTATTCACTATGTAGACCTGGGGCTTTGTGTGTGATTTGTAGTGAGTTAAATAATCTTTCAACAGGATCAGTATGCAGCATAGGTCATTGAAAAGAGGAGGAAATGGAGCCAGAATATTTGGAACTGTAAATGTATTTCAGCAGCATCACCTCTTGAGTTCTGCCAATTTTCTTCATGCCATTCATTTCTTTTTCAGCTGCATGCCATGAAAAATTAATTCCCAATCTTTCCTCTTATCCGCTTCTACTTTTAAGACTGATTTCACAGGAGACATAGATGTCTACAGTTACTCCATACTGCCCTTTGTACTCCCTGTTCAAATACTTGTATTTTTTAACTCCTTAGAATCATTGTACCCATCATTTTCTACTGTAAAAGTTACTGCCAATGGAAGACAGCATAGCTTTGAGCTTTTGGAATAATGTCCAAAGACTTCAAAGTCACAGACACAAGCTACAGTGCTACCAAGGAAAGTTCAACTTGGTCTGACCTAGCTATAAAAGCACATTTACTGTCTGCCACATTGCTCCACATTGCTTGAAGAATTTATCTTCCTCTATACCTTTGCTTCTCTTTCTGCGTGCCTTGTCTTTTCAGTTTGTAAGCCAGATGACAGAGTCTACCCCTCATTTTGTTTAACTGATGTCAGTGGCTTTGGAAGGTGAAATTTCTCCACATAGTAGAATGGGAATGGGTTCTCTCTCTTTCTCTCGCTGTTCTTTCCCCCACATAAGCATTCAGAAAGAGAGAGAAAGAGCATGACAGTAGGGAAATTCACATCACTGAAATGTCTAAATAGGGCTACATTTCACTATACATTATAGAAGGCAATTGAATGCACTGTTTAGGGTATCAACTGCATGTGTAATGTAATATATACTCTTTATAGTATGAAGACATTGCTATTCCCACCCTGTTACTTCCACCACATTAGATTTTTGCCTTCTCTCTTCCCCAGTAGTGTGCCTGCATTGTCATTGTCTATGACCCCCACAGCTATTTAGTACCAGCTAAACAGTTAATTAGAAATTAGCTAATTAGTCATTAGGATTAGCTCAGCAGTAGTAACTGCCGCCTGGTCGGGTTTTTTTAAAAAAAAATATTCTAGGGAAGGTGCTGCAACACAGGTGCTGTTTAGCCTGCCAACCGCACCTATCCAGACAATGCAAGTTGTATACATTTTCAGTTAAGATTGTGGTCAAGGCACATTTTACCTTTATTAAGCTATTGAAGGAGATTTTTGGGACCTAGTGACTTATTTCAAAGGTTTTGCTAAATATCCTAACACTAATCTTTTCTCCTCATTGTACTGTTCATACCACTTCACACTTCATTGTGGGTCGTTGTGTTTGGTGCAGCAAACATAACTTTGTGTTCTCACCTATTGTTCTGCAGAAATAATATTTGCTGATGTACAGGGATAGGGATGGTCTGTCAGTTTGGAAGCATGATTCTTATTTCTCAATGTGAAAAGATACTTGGTTCAGAATATTCCTAAAAAGTGGACGGAGGCACCTTCCCTAAGCAGGTGCCATTGAAAGCACCTAAAACTGGCTCCAATCATACAACCTTCCACTTTATAAGACATGTTCCTTACTTACTAGCTCACTGCAGTGTTATTTTTCCTTCAAGTAGTACTCTCCTCTCATTTCACCACAATTCTGTAGGAGGCAAGACATCCTGCATTAGCAGTGTAGGGCCACTAGAATTCTATTCAATGATGGGATGGTCAAGAAAGGTACCAATTAAACAACATTGTTTTGTTATTTAAGGTGTATTCCACACTAGCACTGTTCTGAAACTTAAAGGGAGTTTTTTATATCAGCAATAGCAGAGTATCATAGAGGCCACCACTGAGCAGAAAGATTTCTTGTCAAATAATCCCTTTTTATTTCTTATGTTACCTCTATAGAGGTTTTTCCATAATAGCTGTATATAGTTCAATCTTCACTTTTTGAATCTTGTTCTCATTCTTCACTAAACCAATACTAGAAATTAGTCCATTTACCCTTTTTTCCCTTATAGACAAAATTGTCCCAGAATATATTAGATTAGGAAGTATTAAGGGATCTTTATTAGTTAAGTGTATACTTAAAACGGAAAGCATATTTTTACTCACCATTGTTTCGACTACATTAGCTGAGGGTATCACTCTACAGAATTTGTCAGTATCTGTTAATTCAGATCTTGCCGGCTAGCTTCTCCAAGTCCTAAGCTCCATAGTCTAGTTCAAGCCTCAGTTGTGCCCAGTTTAATTAATTCATATTAATTAATAGAATCATTGAATAATTGAGTTGGAGGGGGCCTGTAAGGCCATTGAGTCCAACCCCCTGCTAAATACAGGAATCCAAATCAAAGTAGATATGACAGATGGTTGTCCAATTTTCCCTTGAATGGCTCCAGTGTTGGAGCATTCACTACCTCCTGAGGTAATTGGTTCCATGGTCATACTGCGCTTACAGTTAAGAAGTTCTTCCTGACATTCAGCCAAAATCTGGTTTCTTGTAACTTGAGGCCATTATTATGTGTCCTGCACTCTAGGATGACTGACAACAGATCCTGCTCCTCCTCTGTATCTTTAACCTTAATAAAAATACAATAAAAGTTTGACCTGAGGCCTGATTCCTCAAAAACTAATTTTATTTTAAAATGTGGCCCCATGCAGTAATACTCTACAAGAGCTATATGTTACTCAGCCAAAACCAGCTTAGAATATTCTAGGCTCTAAGTAGAACTCTAGAAGTCATAATTATCTTGACATGCAGTTTGCACCTAATAATTCAAACCATGGTCCAAATCCAAATAATAGCCCTAGCTAAAACGGAGCAATTGAATCAATTGTTTAATGGTATAACAGTGTTTCTATAACTACCTTTGATCCAATGGGTGATTTACACCAAATAATCATTTGTGTATGGATTTTATTCAAGAGGCTAACAGTAAATTAGACTAAGACTTTAATATCAGAAATAATTATTCTGTATTACTTAGACTGATCATCAAAATTTAACTATATGTTTCACTATTTAATAAAGTTAAAATGCCTTCAAATATTACCAGTACTATAGTCCTGTGAAAGAACGTTGTATTCTTTGCCTTCTAGAACTTGTATACAAGACTGTAGTACTGTACAGTACTCAGTCCTAACTGACAGCATCAATTCTAATTTTGCACAGGGACACTTTGTGACCTTCTTAATACAGATACTGCCACTGAGTTTATGATCTCCTTTGATTCAGATAACAGTCTAGAGCAGTGGTTCCCAACCTTGGGTCTCCAGCAACGTTCTCTCTAAGCTGCATGACTGCATGACTTAATAAGCTTGAAAATGATCTTTTAAAATATTTTGGACATACACTAGGTTCAAGGAATAATAGGGAAATTGTCAACAAAGAAAGCATCAGACGTGAATACATGGATATAAATGTGACTTCAGAAATTGCAGTATTCAGACACCAGTAGGAGAATGCTTCAGACTCTCAGCTTGCTTTGTCTCTGACTTTCAAGCATCTCAGTAGAGCAAAAACCTATGAATAGCAATTAGAATAAGAAACTGCTGAGTTACAGTTCATTAGGATATTCCAGTCTATCATCACAGATTTTAACCAGGGATAACAGATTCTTATCTGCTGATACTACGTGTGTTACTTTGTTTACCCGGTTCCAGGTTATTTGTGTAAAACATCAAAAGCTTTATAAATGGCCAGTGTTAATCACTGTCGCTTTCAGAATGTTCTGTATGTAATTTCCTTCACTGTCTTCAGTCCCACCCCCGACCATCTGTGATGTGTACATACCTGAAAATCTGTGTAACAGATTATATTGTCATGCAGTAGTCCATGAAAGCTCATGATGTAATATACTCTTTCCTCTCTAAAGGGCCACAGCTCTGTCATGGTGTGCATCCTGCCTTGTTTGTTTGGCCTTCAAGCCATCACACAGTGTAGCTTAAAAAAACACATGTTAGAATATTACGGAAGATCTGTTTGGAATCCATTTTGGCAATGGGAAATAAATCCTGTTGAGAATACTGGTTTCTCTGCAGAGGCAAATGAGCCTGCCCTCTCAGGGTGAGCTGTCTGCATATGCCTTCCTTCTGGCAGTCTTCCCAGGAGTGACTTTCACTCACAGTCCTTTCCTTACTTAAGGCAGGGATACGGGCAATATCTTAATCCTGCAGTATAAAAATAGGATATTTCTCTTTCCTTAAGGCCCTAGACAGGCTGCTGAGGCACTCCTGCATAAGGACAGGCCATGCTGCTTCTAATGAACATGAGCTGTTCCCACTATGGAAGAAGCTGGTGTTACAGAATTTCTCCCCAGAGGGTTACTTGGGTTGTTAAGATCAAAACTCCTAATGTTCTAATCCACTTGTTTGTTAAAAGAGAGTTTAGATTCTGTGATTTTTTCACACAGCTATTTTAAGATGAAGTATGACTTCATTTTGGTGCTACTGGCACTTCTGCTCACCTTTTGTTTCCTTCTCTCCCTTTTTGTCACAATTTAGTGTTTTGACTCTTTTGCTGAGGTGAAATTGGCACACATTATTCAAAGTCACAGGAACTGAGCCATTACTTTTATTCTTTTTTTAAAACTGCAATGGAAGAACACATTCTAGATTACATATATTGTATGAGTTGGAGACGGTAAATGCTACCAGACAAGCTGTCAGCTATAGCAGAACTTCCCTTGTAAGCATTTGTGTCTGAAGAATGCCAAATACTTATTATTATTATTAATATTAATAATAATTGTGTGGTGTCAAGTTGATTCCAACTTATGGTGACCCTTTACAAGGTTTTCTAGGTAGAGAGTACCATTCCCTTCTTCCAGGGGCATGCTGGGGCTGTGGAGCTTGCCCAAGGTTGCACTTGCTGACTCTTCTCCCGGGGGAGGGGGGCAAGAATCAAAGTCCCAGCCTCTGGCTCCACAACCAGTTACCCAACTCACTGAGCCATCTGGCCAACTAACACAGAATTAGGATTCAGTGATTGCATCTGGGACATGCTCCCAGAGGTTCAAGCAGTCTGTGGTCTGGGGCGATCCAAGAACTGTAGAATCATTTGATGTTTCCAGGGCCTTCTCCAGTACTTCAGCCATAAGGGCACTTTTATTAGTACTGCAGCACCTCCATTGTTTCCTTCACTGAATGCATAGTTATGCCCTACCCTATCTTAGATGCTACAAGGCATAGCTTGTTTCGTTCTTGAATTTTATTTGAAATTCAGTTAAATACAAATATTTAAAACATATGGGGAAAGTTAGACTTAAAGCCTTTAGCAGTAAATCTGGGTGTTATATTATTTTAGGAGTTAGGGAGGTGTAAAACTCAAGCCAGAGAAAATATAAAGAATGTAGAGTTTTGCATCAATTAGGAATAAAGAAACAATAAATTTAAATATGTAATTTCCTGCTATCCCAGATTGGTATGATTTATTGGAAAGATTTTACTCCGTGTTGGAGTTTTTACTACAGCATAATTTATCATCTGCATTTTCTCTTACATATCCACTCGAAGTTTATTGATTTGAAATATTTTGAAGCCTTACAAGAATTCCCTTATGTGAAAATACTTTTTAAAGGAAAATCCTGTAGTCTTAGAATACACTCTTTGATACAAGGCCATAAGAAATATCTGTCCAAGAATTTAAAACTTAGGGTCAAGATTAGAGATGGGGGTATTCGTATTCGTATATGAATATCCCCGCACAGCTGGACTTAACGTTGGGCTGGACCATCCACTCACATACATGTCCAGCGGCAGCCCCGCTCATCCTTCCAATCACTCCCAGAGCTTCAGTCTCTTCCCACTCGGCTAGCCACTCCAGGCAGGGGGAGGAACGACAAGTCTCCCTGCACGGCTGCTGAGTGGCCAGCCAAGCGGGAAGAGAGCGGGGCTCTGGGAGCAATTGGAAGGATGAGCAAGGCTGCTGCCACCAGCGGACACGTGAGTGGATGGTCCAGCCCCAGGGGCCAGACCCTTGTTAAGTCCAGCTCTGCGGGGATATTTATATTCAAATATGAATACCCCCATGTCTAGTCAAGATGATTTAGAAAATGGCATAAGTGATAGCACTTGGAAGGTGAAAATGACTATGCAAAATAGATGTTGGGGGTAGTGATCAACCTGATTCCTTTTCACATCTCTGCAAAACTGAGCAGTGAAGCATTCTGAATAGGTTTACTTCTCTTTGAAATGTGTTTAATATGATCAACAGGGCTTGAAAAATTTTAGAATGTCTCACCAGTCAGTCAAAAATTTCACCAGTCAGCATGACCGGACTATAGCCTTGCAATTTATGTTAACAAATTTAAACTAGGCACTTGTTCACTCTTATTTCTAAGTAACAATGCGTACAAACCCAAAATAAATCGTATTATGTACGCGGGAATCACTGATTTATACCCTCAGACTTGGGTTGCTTTATTACCTGCGTGCCTGTGGGGTCATGAAGCTTGTATTTTGAATGCCTTTCTTTTGAATGTCTCCAGCAAAAATAAAACTGAAAGCAAAAGCGCCCGGCATCTTAAGGAGCCACGGTTCTCTCCCACCCCAGGATGTGTCCTTGTTCAGTTGAAATTGGGAGCAGGGAATCTCCATATTCTCCAGCATGGGACTACTCTACATTCTCCTGCAGAGCTATATCTCTATCTGCCGCTCAAACTCTCTTCTCCTGAGAAGAGGGCAGTTTTCCTTTTGTAATGGGAGGGGGGGGGAGGACTGCAGGATTAGAGAGAGAGAGAGAGAGAGAGAGAGAGAGAGAGAGAGAGAGAGAGAGAGAGGCTCATTGAGCAGCATTTTTCACTTGTCACAGACGAGTGGACGAGTGCATTTTTCAAGCCCTGCCGATTAATGAAGTAATAAAAATTAGTTTGCTTGATACATCTGTAAATACAGAAATACAATTGAGAGCACCCATCAAAAGTAACCAATGGCCATTATCAAGTGATGTCATCAGCAGCAGCAGATCGCCACTAATTAAAGATCTCCTTTTTTCAATTTCAGTGTAACTTCATTCTTCGTGAGTTGCTTGCACCTTAACTTTTAAAAAAGAACTCTTTAATTAAGAGCAATCTGCTGCTAATGAGGATATTCCAATTGCATAGGCGGTGTTGCACAATAGGACATCGGCCAAAGAACAGAAAGCAATTTTCCCCTAAGGGATTAAATTTTATGTTAACTACATAAAATCTAAATCATTATCACCTGTACTAGCTACTTAAATCTAAGGCATTGTCATTATCACCAGTGTGTCTTAGAATCCTTTGAGTTGGGGTCAGTCCACCAGGAACCAACTGCTGAGATTTTATCTCATTTAGAACTAATGGTACGCAATGGCAGCATTCATGTCGATATAGCTGGGACATTAGAGGCAATGGAGCCAATGAATAAAATAGGTAACATATAGACAGATTATCTTTATTCTCATATTCTGTAAATTTTGCAGATTCATGACAGGTCTGAAGGTGCTTCTGTACTTTTTTATCTCCAAATTCAACCTCACAGATTCCTGGAGGGAACTCCATCCAAAAGACCATAACTATTAATTTTTCTCTTATAGACATATGTTTATTGCTATCTTGACTACTTCCTTATCTCCAACTCAAATAGGCATAAGCTTGTGGATCAAATACCGTGGTACCTTGCAAGACGAATGCCTCGCAAGTTTTTTGTGACTTGCAAGACGTGTAGTCTTGCGAAATTTTCGTCTTGCAAAGCGCGGTTTCCCATAGGAATGCATTGAAATTTAATTAATGCGTTCCTATGGGCCAAAAAAGTCTGAACAAAGTCTGGTAAGTGACTTACCGGCTAGGCCGAGCCCCGCTCCTCACGGTGCCTTGGTACTCAAACATCCGGGGGAGGAGCTCGAGCTCCTCTTCGGCCCGAAGCCCCGCGCGCGCCAAAGAGGCGGAGGCGGATGAATGTTACAGACGCTCCTTGGTCTCCGGATGGTCTCCCACAGCCGCCATCGCCGCCTTCTGAGGCCTCCGAAGGCTTCCCCAGCACCATCGGAGGACTGGCGGGGGTCCCCCCGCCGCGATTGGCACCTTCGTAAGAGCCTCGTGCGCAGTGGTTAAACTGCTGTACTGCAGCCAAAACTGTGCTCACGACCTGGGGTTCAATCCCAGGTAGCCGGCTCAAGGTTGACTCAGCCTTCTATCCTTCCGAGGTCAGTAAAATGAGTACCCAGCTCGCTGGGGGGGCAATGTGTAGCCTGCATAATTAACTTGTAAACCGCCCAGAGAGTGCTTGAAGCACTATGGGGCGGTATATAAGCAGCACGCTTTGCTTTGCTTTTGCTTCGGAGGTCTCCGAAGGTATTCCTTCCTCTAATGGTGAACTTGCATGCTGAGTCCTGACAGGATTAGATTTTTTAAAAGATTGCTGAAAACTAAGAAGTGAGATATCAAAATATTTCTGGCTTCCCCAGCACCATCGGAGGACTGGCGGGGGACCTCCGAAGGCACCGATCGTGGCGGGGGGACCCCCGCCAGTCCTCTGATGGTGCTGGGGAAGCCTTCGGAGGCCTCAGAAGGCGGCGATCGCGGTTGCGGGGGACCCCCGGCAGTCCTCCGATGGTGCTTCCCCAGCTCGGCCTACCTGCTAAGTCCCTTACCAGACTTTGTTTAGACTTTTTTGGCCCATAGGAACGCATTAATTAAATTTCAATGCATTCCTATGGGAAACCGCACTTCGCAAGATGAAAATTTCGCAAGACGACACGACTCGTGGAACGAATTATTTTCGTCTTGCGAGGCACCACTGTATTGGCATTGTCTCTGATTCCAACCATGACCCTGTCTCTGCAGAACTACATTTACAAGACAGCATCCCTAACTTTTCTCCTAATCAATGTTGTCACTTTTTACCAGGCATAACTCAAAATTTATTTATTTATTTATTTCTTACATTTTTATCCCGCCCATCTAGTCACTGTGACTACTCTGACAAAAGAATACATATACCAGCAAAAAATGACACCCATGATACAAATATACACACTCTGCCATACTCTTTTAAGTCTTGCCTGAATGTGACTGAATACATGGCTAAATCATTTTTCTCCAAGAAAAAGGCATGGCAATACACACATCTAAATTTGTAACAAAACAAAACAAAACAAAAAAGCCAACATCAACACTAAAAAAACCCTACTTTTGGACAGAGCCATCATTTAGGTAACTACTTGTTTGGCTGAATCGAAAGCTTTTCTTCTGGAGACACACGGTGTCATCTGAGACAGTCAGTTCAACTACTCCAAGACTTAGTTCCAAACCAACAGTCCTTTGGTTTTGTATAGATTAAGTTCAGATTGTTCACTCTACATCAGTCTGTCACTGAATTAAAGCAGACACTCAGAACTTTTGAACATTCTTCAGCTTCTGGATTCTCTTTCAAGGGCTTAATTAAAAAGGGATTGAACTGAGAATAAGGAAACATCACAAGGCAATTAAAAGCATTCACAAGCAGTGCTCAAATATATACTCTTAACATACCTTGACATAATGTGAAATATTCAGTATAATAGCTTTGAATAATCAACCTATGGATATCAAAAATTATATCAGTAAGGGCAAGCTAATTCCATTTATGAGCCCCAGGCTTATGTAAATGAAACAAATGTGTATACTTACATTAATTCCATATAATTTTACTTAGACTCTACACCTACTTATCTTCTGTATTGATTCAATCTGTATCTACTTACATAATCTATAGTTTTACTTAATGACTAAAATCCTGCTGCTTGCTGCAGTAAGTTACAACTAGAATACACCTATTGAGTCAGTGGGGATTTGTTGAGTCAGTTTCTCTGAAAGTTCCATGGATGCAGTGGGCCTGCTCTATTTGTAACTTACTACCAAGATTTTAGCCATAAAATCTACATCTCGTTTCAGGAGGTGATAGAATGTGATCTTTATTCATATGTCAGCAGTGATAAAAGCACCTTCTTTCATATGTATCTAGATGAAAGTGTAGTTAATCATGTCATCTCAGTTTCTATTCTCCTTCAACAAAAGTGAGAAAAATAATTATTCCCTACCTGGTGATAATTCTGCTGATTAGTGTAGTAAGTAAGAACTAACATAGGCCTGTTGAATCAGTGTGGGTTTGGTGAGTCAATATCTCCATAAGTTCCACTGATTCAATGGGCCTATTCTAATTGCAACTTACTACGTTAAGCAACAGGATTTCAGCCACAGAATCTACCTCTCTTTGTTTCAGGAGATGATAGAACGTGATCTTTATTCGTGTGCCAGGAGTGATGAAACTTCTTTCACATGTATCTAGATGAAAGTGTAGTAGCATTGTCAATCATGTTATCTCAGTTTTCATTCTCCTTTAAAAAAAAAAAAAGTGGGAGGGGATTCCAGTTTATAACTTGGAATAACTATCCTGTGTGGTGAAGTGGATAGACTAGGACTCAGGATATCTGGGTTTGAATCCTTGCTCAACTATGGAAACTCACTGTAAGGGTGTCATTGGAAAACTACTACTTAAATATCTAATTTACCTTGAAAATCCTATTAGGGTTGCTGTAAATTAGATCTGGCTTGATGCCACAGAACACATTCCAGATTACAGTTCAGAACACTGAAAAACTATACTAAAGCCCAAGATCAGCAAAAATTAAAGAAAAATATTTCTTTTGTTTGCATCTATGGAGCTCAATAAGTTAGAAGATATTTTCCAGGCAGGTCTGAAGATGGTTCATGACCAATTTTTGGTAGAAAATGTAAGTATCTTATTTTGATAGGGGTTAAAGTTTACAGGTAAATCCAGTACTTTGTCAGTTTTTTGTCAGTTGTTTTCTGCAGATGTTGGTGAATGTTAATTTAGGTGGTTTCCTTGCTTGTATTTTGCCTTTTGCGAAGTGTGTGTGTACATATTACATCAAGGGGACCATCTGCTAGTTTGCCTAGTAGTCATGTAATGTATCTGTAAATTTTATTAAAATGTAGATATTTAGCCTATGGCTAATGACAGTTATACATTTGTTGAGGCACATGCTTAGTAGAAACCTCTGTTGCCTGGCAACAGCTTGAGCTGGAGAAGTGTATTGTTTGGAACAGTGAAATAAGGGGCCTGTTGGGGTGAAGGTCAAGCCTCATTTCATAGCTCTGGTAAAGTGTGGGGGTAATAATGTCAAGGGCACAGCCTTGATGCAGGTATATATCATCCGATCTTATTCTTGTCTTTCAACTCTGTGTGTGTGTGCGTGCGCTCGTGTGTCCATGCGTGCGTGCTCGCACTATCAATTTATGTCAGTTTTAATAGAAACTCATGGGGCAGTAAATGGAGAAATTTTGAAAATATCTTGAACACATGCACAAGTGAGCCATTAAAAGTGGGGGCTTCATCAGAACAGGTGCAGAATGTCTGCCCGTAACTACAGACAGCTGTCTTTTCCAAATATATATATATATATATTTCCTCTGAAAAATTTCTCTATGTAGTGATTGGTGGGCTATTTTGTGTTTTGTAGTGTTTTATTTTAAATAAAATCTTGCAAAAAAATTTTTTCTCTATTTGGTTCTCCTGTTAGCTCTCTTCTCTCAGACCTGGAAAGAATTGTGCATACTATTTTAAGTCATTCTTCTTGTTAACTGACCTGCCCTGCTGTGAAGGTTTTTCTACTTCCTGGGCAGAGAGATAAAGAAACAGTAGGGTAAACAAGAAAACAGGAAAAGAATTCAGAAGACACTGAGGGAGAAAACTATCAAGGAATTCAAAATCAATGAAATACTGTACACATGGGATTTTTTCAGATCATCAAGGTTTAAAAATCTTTACTTCCAGTTCATAAATTAGCAATAATGTATATGTGCATTGTTACCCATATGAACGCTAAGTGATTTGTTACTAATCACGAGTCCACGACATTTGTTTTTTTGAATTGAAGTTCTTATTTTCTATTTCAGGTTTTCTTGACAAGAGAGTTGTGCACATAGCTTTCTCAAATTTTCATCAAATTCTATTAATAAAAAATGTTTTATTCGGCAACAAGAATTCTATTGCTGATATACACTTGCATGAAGGAAGTCGTGTATGTCTTGGCAGCAAATTGCCATTCATTAGTGATGTACTGGATGTATTTCTGGGTGCACAACCACAAGTGCACACATATCCATGAACGCATCCAGCACCTTGTTACTAAGTTGCAGTTTCCTAACAAGATTTGTGGAATTTCCCTTACACAGTTGTAAATCAGCAGCTGGATTGTGGACTTTGCATGAAGGGCTTTTCTTGTTCGCTCATTTTTGAATATGCTATAGTATCCTATTGTCTTGTCTTAGAGCCCAGTGGCTATTGTAGCCCATAAAACTCTTTCAGTCTGCATAGATGTTGTTGATTGTCAGTTGGTGTTTGTAATGTGGGAAGGCAGCTTCAGCTGTATGGACTCCATGTGTCTATTCAGAACAGATACATCTGAGATTTAGCACCACTACTATGCCACTGAGTGTCATTTAGCTCTAAGGTAGTAGTCACTAGGAAAGTACTGCCACCTAGAATACTGTAGTACCCCCATATTACTTAAATCATATGTCTGCTAAGGGAGAGTTTCTGTGAATGTGGAAGGCTCTGAATTCAATTTGTTAAGCTGAAAAATGTTTTCAAAAAGGGAATATAAATTTGGGCACATTGTCTTACACACTGGACAACTGTTGTTGTGATTAGTGCATCTCTGTTAGGAAACGGAATTTTGTTTAAGAATCATCAAATGTTCAGAGATAGAAAGGGAAACTTTAGGAAAATAAGCAAATGTAATGCCATGATTCCTGTTTCTCAGAAATGTATTTCATGAAATATGATTTTCAAACAATCTTATACTTCCTCAAGGATTGCGACAATCTGTTGTTGAGCTGCCTGCATGTTTTGCAAAGCTGTCATATCCTATGTATGGCCATCTGTTAAAACAGCAATGAAAAAATGAATTAATCTGAATTGCACATGTGTTAATGAGCCCCTTTGAAGGGCTTAAGCATGTTTTAATTAAAAGCAAAGAAGAATAGGTCGAGGCTTTCTAAAGCTTTTAAAATGTTGCAGTATTTTTTAATGTTTGATCTTCATTTTTAGTCACACAATAGATTTGTTGTGTGCAAATTAGGTAAAAAAAATAAAAAGAACATGAAGCAGTTCCTTCATCCGTTATTAAATAGGCTCGAAAAATGTAAGCACAGTGTAACAGGAAATTATGTTGAGACAGTTTTTAAAACATATTAATTATTTTGGGGAAAATGCGATAAAGTGTTTGCCCACATTATGTCTGGAACTCAAAATGGCAGCATTTGAACACACTGTCCAAGTATGCCTCTGCTATACACCAAGAGTAAAACAGTTGCCGACCCTACTTATTTTCATATTATTTCAGATCCACACTTTGGATGATGGTTCTGTGGTACAGTGTTCATGGCATTATCTCTTACCCTGAAAATATAGATTTAGATCTTTACAGGTTATTTGCCCTTAAATGCTTGGGAATGCTCTTTAAAATAAGTATAAATTGTCCAAGTGTATCAAGTGCCTAATATTGGATCAAGGAGCTATTTTAACAAAAACAAACAAAAAACCTCTTTGGAAGTACTGTAATAGAGAACACCTGTCTATTGTAGCCAATGGCCAGATACAATTCAGGTTGCAATGGAGTTCTATCTATCTATCTGTCTGTCTGTCTGTCTGTCTGTCTGTCTGTCTGTCTGTCTGTCTGTCTGTCTGTCTGTCTGTCTATCTATCTATCTATCCTATCTATCTATCTATCTGCCACCTTCCTCCCCCCTTAGGGGACTCAAGGCAACTCACAATCAGTTAAAATGATATAGTGATTACCATTAAAAGCACCATTAAAGGAACAGTAAAAAGCAATTAAACATATAAAATAATAAAACCACAATTCAAAATAAATTTAAAAACATTTTAAAATCTCTAAATTCAATTGCCAATATCCTGTTGCTCAGTGTAGTAAATCACACTAGACCCAAATCAGTGGGGATTTGATGAGTAACCTCTATAGGTTCCATTGATTCAAATGGGCCTACTTACAACTTATTTTAGCATAGTACATCATAACTAGAGAAGGCCCATATGAATCAGGGAATTTTCAGAGAAGTTGACTCACTAAATCTGCATTGAGTCAATTGGCCTACTGTAGTGGGGTTTATTACACTAAGCAACAGGATTTTGGCCAGTAAATACAGTGGTGCCTCACAAGATGAAAACAATTCGTTCCGCGAGTCCCTTCGTATCGCGAAAACGATCGTCTTGCGAAGCGCGGTTTCCCATAGGAATGCATTGAAATTGCCTTCAATGCATTTCTATGAAACACCTCGCAAGACGAATGCCATTTTTTTCGTCTTGCGAGCATCGCTGCAAGACGGAAAAAAAATCGTCTTGCGAAGCACGGCCATAGGAAAAACCGTCTTGCGAAGCGCCTAGGACATCGCAAAACGCTTTCGTTTTGCGAGTTTTTCGTGGCGCGAGGCGTTCGTCTTGCGAGGTACCACTGTATAGCATTCCTAGAAACTCCGCTTGTAGCTTAAAAGCCTGCCTGAAAAGAGGAAGGTCTTTGTCTGAGAATGGAAGGACAAGAGGGGAGGAGGGCGACCTGGCTTCTTGGGGAAACACTTTCAAAAGCCCAGGAGTAGCCTCTGAGACGGCTCTCTCTTGCATCTTCTCAAACAGTAAGCATCCTGTCAAAAGGGCCTCCCAAGAGATCTTGAAAGATGAGGAAGCTCAAATGAGATGGTATAGTCCTTCAGATAGCCTGGACCCAAGCCATATAGGAGACTTTGACCAGCAATTTAAATTGGGCCCAGAAACAGAATGGCAGCCAATAACACTGTTGTAATAGGAGAAGGCTGTGCTTCCTGTAACCAGTGTTGTGGGATCATGATTCTTTGAGATTGCCAGATGTAAATCTTCCTTTTTGAAAACCATTTTAGATATGTTAAGTGATGTAGAAAATGATTGTTTAGATTAATGAAATGTAGTTTGAAGTATAAATAATGCAATATATTCTTCATGGCCACTAAGATGTTCTAGTTTCTGGAGATTTTTTGTGGCAGGTAGGGTTAGTACACCAAGATGAATCTGAGGGAGGAGAAGGGGAGTAAGTTCAGGTATTCCTTCCTCTAATGGTGAACTTGCATGCTGAGTCCTGACAGGATTAGATTTTTTAAAAGATTGCTGAAAACTAAGAAGTGAGATATCAAAATATTTCTGGCACTGTGCGCTTTGCAAAAGCACAAAAGAGCCTTCTTAAATATCAGCTTAAGGGGATTGTTCTGACATCCCACCCCTCACACAAATAAAAAACCTAGTAAACAATGATTCATAGCTATAGGTGTCAATTGAAAAAGAAAAGCCAGAAGAGGGAGGATAATGGAGGAGGCCAGCATTGCTGATGGGCTAGAATCTTGTGCAGAATCACTCCTGGAACAACTCAAGGATATAACAGAACATACTGTTGCGTTTCCCACTTGCTCAACTTTTTACTGATGTGTACATTGGCAAACTTGTACCTACATCTAGTATTTAATATGGATAACTGACAACATTTACACTTGTAAAAGTGTATTTTTGTTACTTAATGCAACCATCTTCATACATGTGAATATAAATGTTTGTGCATCATAAAGTAAAATTATAATCAGTTTTCCTACTGCTGTATTTATTTTATTTAAGGAAATGTTCTAAAGGCTTTTAAATTTTTTACTAAGCCTTCTGTTTCTTCTGGTTGCTTTTCATTTTAGAAGTAGTATTAAAAACGGTATCTTATTGAAAATCTTTCGGTGTAATTTTCTTCTGTGTATAGATTTTGCTTCCTAATCCAAACAGATAAGTATCCTGTCAAAAGTCTGAGCTTTTTTGCAATAGAAGCAAACATTTCACAGTGGTTTTTCTGAAACACAATTTGAAACTATTTACAGTGATTTATATTATGTTTTTGACAACTAGTTTTCATATCAGATATTGCCAGTTATGTAAACAATTGACAAAACAGGTAGGTCTGTTCTAATCCTTAAATGCAAACATGTTTGTAATAATAGGTAAGGAAGCTGAGTCAGAGCTGTTATCAGTGAAGACTAAACTGAAATAAACAAGAAAAAATCCATTAAGCTTTGCAAAATGTTAAAATTAATATTCACAGCTATGTCACCTTCTCCTGCGACTGGACTGAGCAAGGGTGAAAGAGAGAGAGAAATCAATTCCACGAATTTTGGAGAATGTAAGAATGAGCTGAGAACTTTATATCTGTCTTGTTGTCCATCTTGTGGTGGTGTTTGTGGTTGGATAGTTCACATGGACTATGTGGGGTGAAAGATAAAGCATGAGAAGTAATGTAAGTCCAACATGCTTTTCTTAACATTCCATTTTCAAGTGGGAAAACAGATTGGAAAACTTCTAGCCAGAAGAAAGGTTTTGGCTTTGTTCTACAAACAGTTGAATGTTGATCAGTTTTTTTTTTTAAAAAAAAGCCTTACCTGAAGCCATATAGTATCATTCTTTCTCATCAGCTATTCAAAACTCTCTTTATTACTTTTGCAGTGAAGTCCTTGGGAAACTAATAATAATGTGTGAGCATATATTGCCCTCAAGCCATTGGCATTAACACTTTTTTAAAAAACAATAAGAATATTGGGACAGAATCAAGAAATTTTATCACTATATAATACTAAATCAATCCCTCTTTTTAAAAAAATGAGAGCTCTGTAATGGAATATGCTTTAGTTTTAATTAGGTTTGAATTAAGCATTTTATTATGCTTACCAGCTAATCAGCGTGCTAATCAGTCTGCAAACAATGGTTTACAATTTGATGAAACAAAAAATGTGAACTAAGTCTTACTAGGAAAAAAAAATCCGACCAGAATAAATGTGGAAACCAGACTATGTTTAGAAATGGCTTCACAAAAGTCTTGCTTTTACATGGAAGAATACTAGCTTCAATCCTCATACCTGAAGATACATTGTGAGGACCAGTGTTGTGCAACAACATTCCCAATTATTGTTTTATGAAATATCATCACTTTGAACAACTAATTACTTCCTAAGCACATAAAAACAATTTCTACTGGTCCCAACTGGGAGTGAGATTTGAGTGACTAGCACTGGAGTCAGATGCTAATGCTGGTTATTCATATAGTTGGACCAATCAATGCAAAAGTCTGTAAAAAGAGTTTTATTTCACTTTTGTCAGTGTTGTGCATGTGCGTGTTTGTGTTTCTCTATGTTCTTAAAATACCTCCACCCAAAAATGCAGTGTTAGTTGGTGTCAGCATTAATGAAAGGAAGGAGGTAGTACACATTTCCTTGTTTCCTTGTATTGCATTAATATAAAGTCCTAGCTGAAGCAAGGGCTTTGGGTCATGCTGGTGTTTCTATTTGATTGCATCGTTTCAAAGCAAACTTATCATTAAATGTTCTAGCCAGAGACTATTAAAATTATAATTTACAACAGCAGAGGTAAAACAATAATAGCATGGACCAATCCATAAGAAATCCTATTAAACAAACACAAATCAATGGATGAATCATTAAGAGAAGCAGAGTAAGTGATGCAAAACCCTAAATATCATACTGCAGCAAGACAACTTCTTAACCTTGAATTGTCATTTTCCTTACAGCAACTCATTCTTAGGAATAAAGATTTGGGGATGATCACATAATCAGCATCTAGCAAGCTGTCTTCTTTACTATATTACTATATAGGAACTGCTTTCCTATGAATTAGAACCACAAAGGGGGGCAGTGTTATTCAACATCAGATCTAATTAATTATTTCTACCTGAATCATACAGGTAGCATGATAGTATAACAATGTATCATTTGAACTCAGTGTAGAGCCAAATACAGTAGACTTGCATTTCAGAAAGAAACAGAAAGTAAAGCTTTGACTATTGATGGACGTGCTGTAGAGTTGACTAATGGAGGTACGCTGGAAGATGCTGAGGGGGAAAAAAGTTCTGTGCTGGTTTCCAGCAGAAGCTTTTTCGCTTTTATTAGACAAGCTGTGTATTCTGAACTGGTTTGGTTTGACCCCAAGTGTGAGGCATGGGAAAGAACCTGTGCTATCTTTCTTTTGTATTGGTTATCAAAAAGCAACAGCAAAAAGCAATTAATTTAGGATGCATTCCACTTCCTGTTGTAGCTGGTGGCAAAGTTCACAAATGTTAATGCAGTTGCATTCTCATTGTTTAAATTGGGTTGATAAAAGACAGTCACCATTTTCAGCAAACAGCCTTTAAGTAGCTAATGCTCAACTGATTCCAATTATGCTGTTTAATAATATTTATCACCCTATTATTTTTTAATTGTGTTTAGAAAATTGTGGGGCCATGGCTCAGTGCATTAATACACGAGTTTTAAAAGTACCTTAGCTTAATAAATACCAGTCAATTAGGATGATAGCACTTACCAAATGTACACACAAATCAATGGCTGTAAAACATTATAGAAACAAACACATATTTGCCTTGTTTCATTTCTGCTAATTCATTTACACTTTCATTTAGTACTCCTGTTTAAATACGCTTCAGCTGTGAAACTCTGAAAAGGGATAGTAGCTTAGAAATCTTAGCCAAAGCTCCTTTGATGGAGATTGAACAGAGCTCAGTGCTGAATGACAATATAACTCTTTCTTGGTATACTATAATCCACAATAAGTGGCATTTAGAAGACCTGTATTTATGCTGATTTGATTTCGCTTACTGCCCCCCAACATTCCATTCAGAGTACAGAAACTTGACTTTATGTGTGAAAACATCAGCAACAGAGACATGTTTTCACTACATGAACATCTTCATACATAAACATAAAGAATGAAGACATATCTTTGGTGAGCCAGCTAATTCAGTTGACGGGGGATGATTGCAACACTGGTATTGAACAGTAAGCATTTACAGGGTGCCATAGGACTCAATTGAGAATACAGGATGTCTGTTTTATTTTATTTGAAAGAATTATATGAAGGTCAGTGAAGCTCACAGGGTAGTTTACAAAAATATAGGTAAAACCTAATTTAAACGGTTACATGAGTAAAATATATTGAGCAACATACTGAAAGATTAAAATCTAATAACGTATATTAAAATCCTAGAGAATAAAAAAAATACTTTGCCTTGTCCATGCATTATGTTCAGTAATGCTGATGTCAAGAGACTTCACAGAGGAAGAAATTCCACAAGTGGGACACCATTATTAAAAATGCACCCTCTGTTCACAATTCAGAGACCCTTAGACACACACTTCACCCTGAAGAGACCACATTGCACATGTGGGTTTGTTGTGAGTGCAGAAGCTACTGTTACTATTACCTTCAACTATATGGCCTTTAAAGGCAAATGGCAGTACTTTGAGCTACACTCAGAAACAAACCAGTTTCATTGAACTTCTTTCAGAACTGCAATATGTGTTCTTAGCAGTGCATCCCAGTCAACAAACTATCTGCCCTGTTTTGAACTGAAGTTTACAAATTCTGGGTATCTATGAATATGGTCCAGATGCATGATGCATCTGAATCATTTTCCTGCTACTTTGCTTGGATAATTCCTGCATCTAGAGAACTTCTTGGTTTTAAAGAGACAAAGGAGATGTGTGTGAACTCTAAGCTGACACAAATCCTGTTGAAATGATGTTGAGAATTTGTCTAAAATTCTTAAAACATATTCTCACAATAACTTTTGAGCAAAGTTATTAACTGTGCTAGGTCATCACAGCTGTGTGACAACTGATGCGGTGTAATTGCCTCAATTTCATTCTATTGGTGGATCACATTAATTGATCAGTTCATCTACCTTTTGATGATTGTAGCCTTTTGTCTAAGCCTTTTTAAGATGTAGACTTTGAAAGCAGACATAACCCCTTACATTTCCTTTGATTCACCCTTCCGTATGTATGGAAGAAGAGTGAGTATCATTATCCATGGCACTTCCCTTTTGTTGTCTTTTTTTTCCTAATTGAGAAAAGTTCATTATCACGAAATCTGATTGCACATGCTATAGATTGACTTCTATGTTTTGGGTTCCTTTATTTGATCTTTCGCTGGATTGAAGAGTCTTCAGCATTGAACATGTTCTTTGACAGAACTTTCGAGGCAGGATTTAATGTAAACTTTTCTGGGCTTATGTCCAATTCAGATGCATGGAGTAAAGCCTTAGTGACCAGACATATAGTATGTGTTTCTCTAGTAAAGCCTGTCTCCATGCATCTGAAAAATTAGACTGAAGTCCATCAGACTTGTGCCACATGAGGCTTATTAGCCTTGAAGGTGCCACAAGACCTTTTGTTGATTTTAGCTTGATAGACATATCCAAGTGTTCATCTCAACTAAGTAAATCATAATGTTCCTTTATTTACCTACTGGATTTTTGAATTCTTCAGAAGCAGACATTGCCTCAGAGTAAACATTCACCTGTCCCAGCACACGTATATGTTTCTCTGCTTGCAAAACTGAATTTTGAATGTCTTTGTGGAGCTTGAAACACAACAGCAGGAGGAAGAAAAACAGTTGTCTTGTAGATATTCATAGATATTTAGTCTGTTGAAGAACTTGCTTTCCTCATTATATATTACACTTTTTTGGGAAAGTTTAACTAAAATAACAAAATTTATGACGGTTATAATCTACATAATAAATGTTAAATAAGCTTGAAATTGTTATCAGATATTACTTAATTGGTGTAATTATGATTGCATAAAGCATCAAATAAGAAATGTATTTTATCAATTGTGTTTGAACCGTTACGCTTTAGTGAATTTAGCATTGGCAATTGAGTTGACTTGCCTGGATATTTCAGTGGTCAATTTGTTCCAGTGACAGAAGGCCATAAAAGAAATAGCCCAGAGAGTGTCTCTCAGTGACCATGTATCTTGCCTGTTGTTATGAGGATAATTATAAAGCACATTATTTGCTGAAAAATACAGAACTCTTGTGAGTGATTTCAAAACTTATACTGAGTATGAATTAACATAGTCCATTCCACAACTTGAAGACCTAAAAAACCCAATATGTATGACTTTACATCACTGTTTCCTATTTATGTTTCAGTTATATTGGTCTGAAATGGGAGGATTTTGCCAACTACACAATTCACTCATACACCCTCTGATAAAGTATAGGTATGGTTGAGATAACAGAGGCAAAAGCAGTTGCCGGTTAAGAGTGAGTTGGAAGCATTGCCATCACTTTGAATTACATCTTCTTTTAACCACATACAGTATTGGTGACTGTAGGACCCCGTGAGGGCATTGTTTAATTCATTGCTGTCTGATTTGCTGGGAGAGGGCAAACCTGAAGAAAGAAACACAATGTTAAAAGGAGCAGCAGCCAGAAAAACATCAGCAGTAAACAATAGCAAAAAAAAAAGTGCAGACAAGGAATTATGGGCAAATATTTCAGACACTCATAGAGGTTTTGCTCTGAATGTATTTGGTGGTGGACATTTGCCATAGAACCACTGCTACATCTGTTACTGTTACTTAGATGACTGGGATGTAGTCTGTTCCACATAATGCTCCTGAATCCAAGCATATCTGGTTCTGGTCAGTGACCAAATATTAGCTTCTTCTGTGAAAATAATACTTAAATTTAGATGCACTGAAGAGAGATATTGAGTCTGACTTGTGCAGGAGAGGTTTTCTAAGGATTGTACCCAGTAACTACATTTATTTATAATATATTCACTGACAATAAGGGAGAAATGCTCTGCAAATTTTAATTATTTCAATCACAGTTGCAGCAAAGAGCTTTCAATTTGTTCTCTTCCTAATGTTATGAAAAGAAAATCAACTACACTATGTTACTAATGGATTTATATTGTTTCATAGGCCCTCATTTGCCTAATGATAAAAGTCTATTTACTCAAGACTTCTAAAAAGAGTTTTGGATTTATTACTGATGCTCGCACTGATGAGTTCTAATATTACAGCACTGGACAAACATTTGATGTGCAGTTGTTAGCCATATAAAATAAAAATCATGCCTAATGCAGAATCTTCTGAATCTGTTAGGATAACAAAATCCTAAAATTTGATTTGAGATGCTAAGGTTCATTGAAGGTCATTAGCAAAAGTTTAAAATATAGAATACAAGATGATGGTGAAATCATGGGTGCAGAAGATTGTCAAATTTGTTTCTTCATAAAGTTCGGTTTTCTTCAATACTCTTCAACCTATGTGGATCTACCTTTTGTACAGATATTAAGATACTACATATTTTTCATGTTTAGCCCAATTCTTATCTCAAAGTCCCATGGTAAAAGACATGCGAAAAATGCTAGGAATTTCAGCAATACCTTGCAGGTTTGTGAGAATGTTACAGGGTGCAGTGATATTGCAGTTCTACAAATACATGCATACAGAGTGTGTTTTTGTCCTGAACCAGAAAGGAGGGCCATGGTACAATACAGATACCTCAAAAGCCTGTAAGGAGAGAGAGGTTTCATGGAAACCACAATCCTCCTCAGTAGATCTGCACCAGGGTGAAATGAGTCATGAGCTTTCATGAATTGAAAATTCTGGCATACATAGACTGGCAGTAGAATTCTGTTGGAGATATACACATCTTCATTTAAAACTGCACTGCAATATTTTGTTGTCTTATGATAACAAATTAACAGAGAAACTGCTTGCAAATGATTGTTCAACTTTATTCCAAAAGCAATAAATGCATTATCTTTCTGACATGACCTCTTAAGGGACTAAGTAACAGGTAGTATGTGCAACAAATAATGAAGCAAGTGAAATTCATTTCAGTGGGTTTACTTTGAGGATAGGTAAATCTAAAATTAAGCCGCAGGTTTGTTTAACCTGCAGTCCTGTACAGCTGGACATGATGTATAATTCCTCCAAAGAACAAATGCAAGTGTTTCAAGCTTGTCCCAGTCTGTCCAGGATATGGTCTTCTAGAAGGCTGCAGAGATCGCTGCTTTTTAAAAATAATATAACATAGATAGCTGCACACGTGTTTTGTAAAATGAGTAATATGATTCATAGGAATTGTAATCACTGCCTAAAAGAAGAGATTTCATCATATATACATTTTTTTTTTTATAAAACTGAGCTCAAGAAACTCCAAAGTTGGGTATCCAGTTATTATTAAATAATGAGTTTGTAATATTTTCTTGTAGTTCCAGATTACCAAGAACAGGATATCTTTCTGTGGAGAAAGGAAACTGGGTTTGGATTTAGAATTCTTGGTGGAAATGAGCCTGGAGAGCCTGTAAGTCGATAGAAAATTTCAGACTTCTTTAATCTGTTATCTCTAAACGAGGATCACATTCACTAGCATATATGCCTACATCTCACTTGACGCTACTGGAAAAGGTAGCAACCAAAACAAAGTACTCAGCTGTGTTATAAATAACTGGTTAGTGAGAGTGTTGTTCCTCATTCACATGAGAGATGCCTATTTCTACCAGCAACGGGTTTAGCCCCTCAAGCTGTTTTGTAGTACTTATTGACCAGAACATCAAACATATGTTAGTAACTCTGGTCTGCAGTTGATGTAGGTCAAACTCAAGCCAAGGCTTCTGATCTCATTACAGTCCCTGAGCTGTATAAGTACAAATTCATTCAGCAGAATTCCACAGGAAATAAAAAAATGATGTTAAACAGAGAAAGAAGGACAGAACTATGAGTAAAAGAAAAGAAATCTAAAGGTCTCCATCTAGTTAGTCAATGCACCTCACAGTATTGAAAACAAAATATTAACATAAATTCTATACAGTAGAAAGGAATGAAAGCTATGTGGTCAGATGAAAAGATGACCATTTAAAATGCATGTGCAGAAAAAAAGTATTCTTATTAGAGATGGGCATGAACCACCAGTTCAGCAGTTTAGCCTGATTTGTTTACTTTCACAAGAGGTGTTTGGTGGTTTGGTGCCCTGCCACGTCCAGTGGGCACCCACTCAGAAGCATGCCCAGAGGAGGCAGGGCAGGGAAGCTGGGACACTGCTTCCAAGTGGGCGCCTGCCAGAAGGGGCAGGACACTTAACCGCCAAACACCTGTTGCAGCAGAAAATGAACCAGGACAAACCGCTGACCTAGCAGTTCATGCCCATCTCTAATCCTTACATGAAAAGTCCTGACAATATACTAATGTGGGATCATGTGGCTTCTACAAGTATTGCCGCTGAACATGTCATGTTCTGCAAGAGAATACATATGAGTCTTCTCTCTATATTAAAATTTAGCTATATTTATGCTATGGGAATGCTTATTCTTATGCTCCAGCATTCTGTTGGAGAAGCTCAAGGTATGTTTGTTTATTTCCATGTTCAAAGATTAGTTGTCTGAGACAGGAAAGTAATGTTTGCTGTAGATGTGAAATTGGCTGTTTATGTCGGAACTTTCTGCCTTCATTTTTATATAACTTGGCTCACCAGTACCCATCCTGTAGATCTGGCTTAGTGAATCCTTTCTTTGCCCTTTTAAGGTATGAGGCATAACCCACTAGGAGAACTGCTAAACTTACATGACAGTGAATTGCATAGTCCAGTTGGATAGAAGGTATTTGAGTATGGATTGGGGAATAGACAAATTGGCATCCTCCAGATGTTTTAGACTACAGATCCTACAAATATCAGCCATCATAGCCGATGATCAGGGATTATGGGAGCTGTAGTCTAAAACATCTGAAAGACACCATCCTGATTTGTGCGGTGCAAGTTATGACTAGACTACTCTGCAGCTCTAAAAAATTCTCACACACATGGGCATGTTTTTCACAGATTTACATTGGTCACATTGTGCCACTGGGTGCTGCAGATGCAGATGGTCGCCTGCGATCTGGAGATGAATTAATCTGTGTAGATGGAACACCAGTTGTTGGGAAATCTCACCAGCTTGTAGTCCAGCTTATGCAACAGGCTGCTAAGCAAGGCCATGTGAATTTAACTGTCAGGCGTAAAGTAGTGTACACAGGTAGGTTGCAATGTGACTGTGAGCATGTTTTATTTTTACTCTATCACTGGATAAAAGTGAACTACTTTCTAAAGATCAAAAGCCTCTGTTCTTGCAAAAATAGCAGTACACAGTTTCATTTTTGTGTTTTGTTTTTCATCATCACTTTTTTGTTGCTGAAGCTTCTCAGACATGGAATAAATATAGCTGAATGCTTTTAAAGCTTTCTGGCTGAGAGTTTGACTTTTGCTCTTTTGCTCATTAGAAGGAATATGCTGCTATCTTCTAAGACAGTGGTCCCCAACTTTGGGCCTCCAGATGTTCTTAGACTTCAACTTCCAGAAATCCTTGCCAGCAGAGGTGGTGGTGAAGGCTTCTGGGAGTTGTAGTCCAAGAACATCTGGAGGCCCAAGGTTGGGGACCACTGTTCTAAGGTATATCTTGAGTTTCTTCATTTACTTTAAAAATATATATTCTCTAATTTAACTTGAATAAGAAATCCCATGAAATGTACCAACCTGTGGATAGTCGCTATGCAGTGCAAAGGAGCGTATTATATTAGACAGCAGTGTTATCAGATTGGTAATATTTAACTCGGAGGGTTCTGCCCTGAAAATTGCTGTGCTAGATCTGACCAAGTTTGATTTGTCCAGCAATCTGCTTCCAGAGGATGCTTCTGAGATGGTCTCTAATATATAAATAGCTCATTGCTTGTCTCAATATCTGATATGGACTTTGTTGCAAATTTGACTGTATTTTGCAGTGATAACCCATAAGGGCGGCAAGTGTGCTGGTTGAGAATTTTTTCTTAACTGGTTAAATGCTGTAGTGCTAAACCATAAATAAATGCCTTAGAAAGAATAGGCATGTATATATGAGATAGCACAATCAGTACTCTTCATTTAGTTTGTTTGAACAAAGTATGCTGGGACTTCAGTTATATCCATTTACAGCAGAGACTGAAAGGGGACAAATATGTTTTCAAAATATATGCCCCTTGTTTTCCCCTTGGACCCATTGGAAGGATTATTTCTCTCTATTTAGAGCTGTCATTAACATGATTCCTCTGAGTAAAAATATTTACTTTAAAAAAATATTATGATGGAATACAAAATGATATGTGTGGGTTCTACGGGAAAGATTCATTAGCAGGGGCAAGCAGGCACGAAGTTTCCTGCTTGTGTATATTTACTCACAAGAAAAGCTAAAGTGACAAAAAAAAATAGATCTTAATCTTATGCTAGGATTGAGAGAAAGAAGTCTCCAGAAGAAGTATTTCTTTGGGAGAGCATTCTGCATGTTGGGTGCCACCACTGAAAAGGTTCTGCTCCAAACTCTAACCCAAGAAAATACAAGATGTATAGCAAGGAAGCCTTAGATGATCTCAGAGAAGGAGTAGAAATCTTTCGGAGGATATTGTACCACAACCCAAACATCTAGACCTCTTCTTATATTTTGACTGCAGCTCCCTTGATCCCTGACTATTGATCGTAATTGCTGAAGCTTATGGGAAATGCAGTCTAGAACAACAGAATGGTCTCAGGTTGGCCAAGGCTAATTTATAGGATACAGACTGTGGATTTTCTAATTATGAGTTGACATAAATATAGTCATGTTAATAACTTCCCTTGTTTCTATGATAACATTCAAAGCATGGGGTTGTTTGAAGGCTCTTAACAGAAAATTACATCTTTCTCAAACAGTTCCAAAAGCAGAGAACGAGGTTCCTTCTCCAGCCTCATCTCATCACAGCAGTAACCAGCCTGCTTCTCTGACGGAGGAGAAACGCACTCCCCAGGGCAGCCAGAACTCACTCAACACAGTCAGTTCAGGCAGCGGCAGCACCAGTGGAATTGGTAGTGGAGGAGGTGGAGGCAGTGGAGTAGTCAGCACTGTAGTGCAGCCATATGATGTAGAAATACGCCGGGGAGAAAATGAAGGCTTTGGCTTTGTCATTGTGTCTTCAGTTAGTCGGCCAGAAGCTGGAACAACTTTTGGTAAGTCTTGAATATTATTCTCTTAAGTATTGATTTGACTCTTTTGTTTTGTTTAGATTAGGGGTGGACAAAGTGTGGCTCTCTAGATGCTGTTGAGTCTTAACCAGTGGAGCCAGTAACGAGGAATGCTGCGAGATGCAGTCCAACAACCTCTGAAGGACTGCATTCTGTCCATCCTTTGTTTTGCTTATTCTTGGCCATGTTTTACTTTCCTAAACTGGCTGGGTAGCCCAGTGAGTTGGATACTTGGCTGCAGAGCTAGAGGTTGGGAACTCTTCTCCTGGGAGAAGAGCCAGCCAATGTTGCCTCAGGCAAGATGCACGGTCTCAGAAGAATGGAACGGCAAACCACTTCTGAGTAATCTGTACCTTGAAAACCCCGGAAAGGATTGTCATAAATCAGAATCAACTTAAAAGTGCATAATTGTTAATATTAAGGAACCAGCTAATTCATTGTGGGTTTAATTAAATATTCCATTAATTTGGGGGATAGGTTCAACATTTCTACATTTTGTCCCTTATTGGCAATCTTGCATTAACCCTCTCCTTCTGAGACAAGGCTAACGTAGCTACCGTTGGTTTACAGCAATATCTGTGAGACGCGTCTGAGTTGGTATATCACAGTACATATAGTGAGAATAGGAATTACAAATTATGTATAGTAATTACATTTCCTGAATGTGGCCTGTTTAATTTAATTAATATGCTTAACTAGAAAGTCAAGCATTGGGAGGAGCTTGCCTTCTAGCTTTTGTTCACAGTTGAATTAGATCTCTCTTTCTCTCCCACTCTCTTCCTCTCCTTCTCTCTCTCTAAATGTGTGTGTGCGTGAGAGAGAAGAATGAGAGAGAGAGAGATTAAGCATACTGAATACTTGAACTTTGAATAGCTAGAGCCATGGCAGAAGTAGGAAGGGTTGTCATTTCCCAAGCTTTTCCCCAGAGATGGAGACTTTGTGCCTGTGTTTAGAGCAAGCTTCCTCTGGAACAGATGGATGTCCCTGCAGTAGTAGAGGAGGATTTAAAGAACAAAGGCTATTTTATGTAATGTGCATGTTGAATTATTCAGATTAATAAAATAAAATAAAATGCATCCCCTTTTGTATCAATTGAATGGACCTTTGGGGCGAATTAGTATACTAGAAGATTGCATTGGGAAAACACATAGATGTACACATGGGCAAGGAGAGAGGCCACTAGATTATATTTAGCAGCCACAGGAATGCTAGACCTAAATTCTATTTGTGTCCCCTTTATAGCCCCTTGTCAGTCTCTCTGCTGGCTTCAGTATTATGGCCTCCCTAAGGATTTGAAAAGTGCCATTTAGTTCAAGCTCTGACAGCCAACAGGATCATAATGGGGGTCCAGATAAGGAGTGGCTCTGGTTTGTCCCAATTTAACTTTTTCTAGTGCTCGCTAACCATCTGGCCAATATTGCATTTGAGAAGTTCTTAGCCCACTCACCAGCATATGCACGTACATATTTGTATGCTGCCAATCTGTATCCCCAGTGGTTCTGTGCTGGCAATGATATTGAGGGTTATACGATGCCAGTGCATGAAGTAGATAATTTGTAAAGCATGACACCATCCATGTGGAAGGATTGCATGGGTAAGTGCTTTGTCCATGGCTACATTTTCATGACATCAGGTCTGAGTCTCGACCTTTCATCCAGGGATTTATAGATACGATGCATGTAGCAGACCCTATTCATTCAGAATTGGTCTCTTCAGCTTAAACAAAATTAAATCTAAATTAATTTGAGTATCAATTTGTGATTTGTTGCAGGATGAGTTTATCTTACAATAAATAAAACATTCCTGCAGGAAAAATAGCATTATGGGGAGTTTCTTAGCTTGAGGATTTTAAAATCTGGCCTTAAACCTAAATATAAATAAAGAACTTGAGCTTAACGAGCTCATTCTAAATATTGAGTGGGGGGGGGGGGGTTACTTCTGAGCTATCTGGCATTTCTTTCAGTCTTTAAACAATCACCTGTTTCATTGCTTTGCTTACCCTATAATGGTTAAGAGGCAATTGCAATTTCCTCTTTCAAGTTCTTCCCCACTCGAGTAACATTACTGTTAATTATTAGGCATTTCTGAATTACTTTTGCTGAGTGTTCCTTGGCCAAATGGCCAGGAGGTGAAAATACTGACTGAAATCCTGTTACTTGGCATAGTAAAGCATACTGAGTAGGCCAATTAAATTAGTGGGGATTTGGTGAGTCAACTTTTCCATAAATTCCATTGATACAAATGGGCCTACTCTAGTTGTGATTTACTACTGTAAGTAACAGGATTTTGGCCCTTGTATCTCTTTATCTGTAGAGCAGAACAAAGGGTATTTGGGATTACACATGTCAGCCATTCAGTCTTCTAGTAGCCTCTGCAGTGGTTACTAGGAAACCGTCATTAGATCTGAAGAGACAAGTGCAGCTGCTAAACTGATCAAGACCCACCTGATAATTCTTTGACATGGAAGGATTACCGTAAAGAGGATATTCCTTCATTGATAGTTTACCACATGGATGCCTATATAGTATTCATATATAGCTTAATGAGGGGGGGGGGGGGTGACGCTAATGCTAACACTTGAACAAAGTCCTCAGAGTGCTTTAAGACTTATAACACCCTTTGGTAGTTTGTGGCCCATCACAGCTGACATTTATCCCTGGAAGAATTAATTCCTGTTTGAAATCAGATAACCATGTCAATTGTGGTGTAGTGGCTTTGCCTGTCCAATTCAGTTTGAATATTAGTGGTCAATGTATTCATTTTTGAAAGAAGCTTGAAAGAGTAATTGCTTCTTGGTAGAAATATGGGGACAACATAAATCTTGATTTTGGGTTTCCCCCTACCCCCACCCTGCTCCCATGAAAACATTTCTCCCTCATATTCTGCATGAGATGCTTTTCCTCAGCTGCACAGTGCTTGCCTCAATCCTATAGGGGTTTTTGTATTTTTATGTAGGTAGTCTGCTCAGATGGCCAAAGGTAGTTCAAAACTGACTCCCTTCTTTTCCACAGAGAGGGTAGTATTATGATCAGTCGGTTCTTTATAGAACTTAACAAAAAAAAAGTCCTTCTCATATGAATTAGTTGTTAATCATAGGGGTAGGTCATGCTCACCATTATATTTTTTATGATAACCCATTTTGTCAGTCACATTGCCTTATAATGCTGAGCAGGCAATTGCTGATATTGCCATTTAACTCATCCTTAATTGTGAGATTTTAGGTTCTACACCGGCATAGGCATATTTCTAAAACTACTTAAAATGCACATCAGAAATGTATAATGGATTAATGTTATATTTCTATCCAAAGATCTCCAAAGACAGAGGCATGGCAGTTGTGGTCACATTAAAAGCCACTGGTTCTGCTGTGTTTGCTTCTAAATGTAATTTGTGGACAGTTCTCAGAGGAGTCTAACTTGGTGTAGAAGCTAAGTGTAAAGAAAGCTAAGTGATGTCAATGGATTTTAAATGTGGACTTTGTCAAGGAGCAGAGCTAAAATAAAGGGCCAGAGTTTTGCTGGAAGTCAGAAGGGGAGGAAAGAAAATGCCTTTCACACAACTGGAAGTCTGCTCATGTAGCATTGGATTTTGCCCATGTTTTTTGCGCATTTATAAAACTATGAAATGAAACAAAAAGTGTGACACCATCGTGTCCCACTGATTCTAGTTTGTCAAAAAATATTTCATTATGTAGGTCAGACATTGTGTAAACACACAATTAACTAAAAATAGAAGACTTTGACCCAAATCCTACTTCTTGATGGCCACACACTATGTTTCTGTCTTCAGTTAACCGTGATGAGAGAAGAGAGATAGGGATACCTATTGTTATAATTAAGTTCAATGGAACAATGACAAATGTTTGACAGGCAAAAGTAGGAAATGTTTAAAATTTGTGGATTTCATTAGGAAAATGTTGACACTGATTTTAGAATTTAATGGGAACTACTTAGAACATGCTTTAAGCTAGACTAGACCACACCTGTTGACTGAAATCCAGTGGAAAGTTGCAATTAGAGTAGGCCCATTGAATCATTGGGTATTTGGTAAGTCAACTCCTCTGTAAGGGCTGTTGATTCAATGGGTCTACTCTAGTTACACCTTACTACTGAATATCAAGCAATCATTTTCTGCAAAAGAGGGACATGTAACTTTAAAGATCTGTAATATTCCCATTTCACCACTGTATCACATGAAAACTGATCAGTTTGAAGCCATTTGTAGACATTAGAATTCTCAGTTTCATCGGCCTGGTTAGAGTGCAGCACCTAGCCCCACTCCCTGTGATTACTTTGTTCTCCATAGGTTCTGCCTCACAGGTAGAGTCTGTTCATAAGCAGGAACCTCTTCTCATCAGTTTCCTCCATCGTTGTGTGAACCAAGTGACAATGAAGAGGACTGTGCTGGGTACTCCTTTCTAACTAAGTTTAACCAGGAATTCTATGACTGATCAGAGGCTTTAGCTGAAGTCTAGATTAGAGATGGGGACGAATATAAAAACAGATCGGCTTTTTTGATGAAAATAGCTGATTCGTTAAATATTCGTCGATCCATATTCGTCAAATTTTAAGTCCCGACAAATACAGATCGATGAATATTTTCCCGTTTTTATTCGTCCTTCGTAAATTTTTTAAAAAACCATTCTGCCGGGCCGATAGGCAGCCACCCACCCCCACAGCCAGCACACCCCCACAGCCTACCCCACCCTCTTCCTCTCCCTACCTTAGTCCCCCCCACCCCTGCCGACACCCCCTTACCATAATCGCCACCGCCGCCGAGGTCTCCATCTGGCCTCCGCAGCCACGGCGTGTAAAAAGGGAGACTGGCTGACTTTTGCAAAGATGGCGGCTGCGGCTTCATTTAGGGTAGGGAAGCTGCAGCTGCCATCTTTGCAAAGAGCAGCCAGTCTCCCTTTTTACACACCATGGCTGCGGAGGCCAGATGGAGACCTCGGTGGCAGCAGCGGCGATTACAGTAAGGGTGTGTCAGCAGTGGTGGAGGGGGTGGTGGTGGTGGCGCAGCAGTGGGGGGTGGCAGTGGCAGCGGGGGCAGCAGCGGGGGTGGTTTTTTTAAATAACCCCCCCCACGAACCGACAAATAACTTTGTTATTCGTCGCTTCATGGGGGCAACTTCGTGCTTCATGAGTCATCAACTTTTGACGACTCACAAAACAGGATGACTCGCCAAAATGGTGAGTCATCCCCATCTCTAGTCTAGATCTATAAAGAATCCAAGTAATCTGTAACAGAATCATATTATGCTGGAGCAAACTAGGAAGAACTGACTGGATTGGTAAGGAAATAAGTTCATTCATTGCCAGGAAATAAGTTCATTAATTGCAGATCACTTGCTACTCTCCTCTTAGTGGCAAGGATCCAATGTTGCACTAGCATGCTTCCACTTTCTCTTGTTTTCCTTCCTCCCCAGACCTCTGCCTCAGTTCTGCTGAAGGACCAATGGGTCCTGGCTGCTGCTTCTATTTTTAAACTCACATATATGGACTGTAGACTTTGAAAGCCAATGACAACTTGGCAAAAAATGTATGTAGGTTCTTGGCTTGTAACTTAAAAGTTATTTTGGCAGTCATAGGAAATGAGAAATCTTTGGGACTTCCTACCTGTTTCGACTGAGATTACAAAAAGGAAAGAGTCGTCAAATAGTTGTTGTAGGTTTTTTGGGCTGTTTGGCCATGTTCTGGAGGTTGTTCTTCCTAACGTTTCTCCAGTCTCTGTGGCCGGCATCTTCAGAGGACAGGAGTTAGAACTCTGTCTGTGTTCTAACACCAGAACACAGACAGATTGGATCCCGGACGTGAAAGCCTTCGAGAAGTCGTCAAATAGTTTAGAACTGAGTGGCTCTAGGAGACCATATCCTACAGTCTTCTCCCATTTTAGTATCTCTGTTCTTTGCCTCAAATAGTTCCTTTGCCCATTGTAGAAAATAAACCCCATTCCCTACTGCTTTTACCCATGTCGTGTTCATTTTATAGGATGGATCACTATGTGTTCAAGAAATTCAAATAGAACTCTTATTCCTCTGTAGATGTAGAATTATTATCTTTCAAAATGGAGAAAGAACAAAACATTGGCAGAAGCATTAATAGCTACTGGCTGAGACCAAGATGAGATGCTATAAGGTAAAGAAAGAAAAGAAGGATTGCTCTTCCTTCCAGCAGTTTCAAGTTTGCAACGCAAATCCTCAGTGATTTTGTATTGGGGACTGCTGAGCACAGCTGCAGCCCATCAAAAGAAGCTGTGCAGTTCTCAACCATATTAATAGGAGAAAGTGTGTGTGTGTTTGTGTGTGTGTGTGTGTAAAGAGAAGGGATTGCCAAATGGAGATACAGGAAATGCAGGTTTGCAGGTTCTAATTTGCACTCACAAACTCAATTGCCAATGCTTTGAACAGTGGCAGCAAACTATCCTTTAATAACTTCTGCTTGATGCATTAATTAATTAACCCTTAACCTTCTCTTTCCCTTTTCAACCCTTTTTTTCCTTTCCCCCTTCACCATGTTCCCAACGTATATAAACAATTTTTTTTAAAAAAATTGCACACGCACAAACAAAACCAAACCCAATGTCAATACAAAAGCAGGCAATGCATGTGTGGCCATGCCTCACAAAATAGGTCGGATTATTGAGGGGAGCCCAGCAGACCGCTGCGGGAAGCTGAAAGTGGGGGACCGGATATTGGCCGTTAATGGATGCTCCATCACCAACAAATCCCATTCGGACATCGTCAACCTAATTAAAGAAGCAGGAAATATGGTTACTCTGCGCATTATCCCAGGGGATGGTAAAGTATACATTCTCTCTCTTTTTTTACTTTCTCTTCCCAGCTTGCCCTCACCCATGGATTTGGATTACTATAAGCTTTTGTGTTGCTCTGAGTTATGCCAGCCTTGGAGGGCAATGGCAGACTTCAGGGCAATTCTAAATTCTTTGGTCATAGTATGGAGAATATATTTGTGCAGTACTGTTCTTCTTCTTCTTCTTCGGTCTCTGTAGGTATGCTGTTGTTGGTTAGGGGTGGTTTTCTATTTGAAGAAAAGTAGCCTTTGTTCCCACAAGACTGTGTCATTAATTATGTTGTTAATGTGACTGGTGGAGCAGCACTTTGCAGCTCTGATTCATATCTATATAGGTACAGGGCCATGGGCTGCTTGTAGCTCCAAGTGCCCAAATACTGGCACTCTTCCCCCACACATCTGAAAAAAATCATTTTTAAAACATTGGCTTCTACCTTCAGGGGAGTGTGGGGGCAATTTTGCCATGTTCTAAAGGTGCTTTAGTACGTTTAGGACCCCCATGCCCCTCCAAATGGTTTTATTTTAAACACACACACACACACACAATTAGCCGTTAGAAGCACAAGAGACTTTTTCAGTTTCAAAAACTGGAACAGAAATTTGAGGTAAGGGTAGGCTCACAGGAAGAGACATGGCCCTGCGAGGAATGGGCATGTGGCCCCTGATGTCTGGAGCTCACCCACCCTGGTATACACATTTGTCTCACACTCGCCCAGCCATCTGTTTCTTCCTCGCATTTGTCTCATCAAAACCTATAAGACGATCAGTGTGTTTTCACAATGCCGTGCAGTTCAATATTAAGCGGCCAAAAGGCCGTCACCAAAATATAACAAAATTCAGTTGTCTAAATATGGTTGAACGTGAGAGCCACTAGGCAAAATCCTATTGCATAAAGGTATGCCCGCAGAAGCTGATGACTTAACTAGGTGACACCAGTGACATCTAATTTGAATTAATTAAAACTTTCCTATCTCCCTTACACACACACATTTCAGGTTCTGAAACTCCAGAGGTTCCCTTTTGCTCTGGAGGAGGCTTTGAGAGCCACAGGATGGGGGAACCTTTAATTGCTAAAAATCACTGCCAAATTGCCACTAGCAGGATTGGGACCGCCAGTGGCAATCTGGCGTGGTTTGTTTTTGTTTAGTGATTAAAGGCTTTCCCATCCTGTCCTGAGGCTTCCAAAGGCTTCCCCAGGGCAAAAAGTGAGCCCTAGAAAGCCTGGGAACCTAAATCAGGGGGATAAGAAGCTTCTGGCTTATAAATTTATGTCAACAAGATTTTGGCCACTGTTAGTTTCCCTCTGCCATGTTAACTGTGATATCTATCTATCTGTAATACATATCTATAATGATCTATTTCATATCACTCCAAAAATATACAATACACTTGTCTGAATAGTTTTGTGGACGAGTGTCATTCTTTGTTCAAAGCACCATAAATTAACATATGTGCATGCTCTACGGCATAATTTTAAAGGATTTATGGGGCATAACTCTAGCCCTGTAATGTGTTATGGGGCTAGTGCCT
Source organism: Intellagama lesueurii (assembly GCA_037013535.1). NCBI lineage: Eukaryota > Metazoa > Chordata > Lepidosauria > Squamata > Agamidae > Intellagama > Intellagama lesueurii. Next base: position 274,371,674 of record JBAJHW010000002.1, read on the forward strand.
TGAATATGTTAATTTATGGTGACACTCCCTGTCTTCTTCCGACCTACATAACCTAAAATAACATTGTGCTTTCTAAAAATCACAACTTTATTTTTTTAAAAAAATGAGATCTCTTTTTCTAGTCCTCATGGTTGCATGAAAAAGCGCATATAGTTTTTGCATGAGCAATGTCCTCTGAAGGCTCAGAAAAGGAAGCTTCCATTCTTCGCTCACAGAAGTGGGGCTTCAGAGGTCCTGTGCAACTCACAGAACTTGTCACTCATTACAACTGTCCTCTTTCCAACTCTTTACCTATCATCTGTCATATGCACGTCTCGCTGTTCCCACCATCCACTTACTCTCTTTGTCATTATATTAACTCAGTGAAGCAAAATGTTGTGGAAAAATAAGTGAATTCTGAATTAGCATTTAGGGATACAATGCTTGTATGTAGGTGACATGTAATCTGTATTTCCTTCTTTACTAAGTCCAGTACAAATGTGAATAAGAACTGCTATGCTGAAGAAACAGCTGGAAAGCCACTCTCTGTGGATCTAGCAACACTGTGCCCCCTCCACCCCCATCCCAAGTACAGCGTGCAGTGCAATATTGTGAATCAGATTTCCTGGTTCTGGAAATTTCTGGTATCTTTGGGCCTCTTGTTTGCAACTGTAAAAATACTATCACTGAATCTAATGTACATTTTTTGTGTTTTGAATCTGCTTTTATCCTTTAGTGATGGCTGTGTGTACAATGGTGAGATACTTCTTTCTCATCTTTTTGTCTGTCAGGATGTACAGTATAATCTGGACATTTTATGTGTGCAAAGAAAGGGCAGGAAACAGAAAGGATAAGCCCATTGCCATGTTTTAAGCCTATTGGAAAGCAGCTTTCTTTTCTCTTCGGATCATAGGAGACTTTAAAAGGCTTTTCTTTAGTTGGGAGAGTGCTCATCTTTTAGCTTTAGAACATACTCCTCCTGAATTGAGGACTTGTTGTTCAGAGAGAAGAGCGCAGAACAAGAAAGTTATAGGGTGATAGATCAGTAAGATATTTTCATTCAGTGAATTCATTCATTGTATCTGACACATTTGTCTCATTAGTTTAAGGATTTAGCATAAGATTCCACATTTGAAACAATAATAGTAGAATTACACTTTCTAGTTCTTAGCTCAGGATAGGTAGGATATTTTAAATAAAGAACTAAAATAATTAATTGCTTCTATTCAGTGAGTGTACTCTTGCTGGACTTGATGGTCCATAGGATCTCTTCTAGCTCTGCAGTTCTATAATGATGAGATGATGATTTCAGCTTAACATATACCCATAAAACATAATGCATGCTGTTAATTCAAGCAGGGGTGGGCAGAATCCAGAGTGCTGGGTTTTTTTCTTTTTTTATCAGACACCTAGGATCTACCAACTAAAGCCTCATGAGAAAGACACTCATTTGAAAGTTAGTGATTCTGAACCCAGAAGCGTGTGGGGTTTTTTTTGTACCAGAACTAAATGGAGGTCATAATTCACTCCTGGTTGCTCCAGCCTTATTTCATTTCAGCAGTATAATTAAGAGATCATTTTGCTGCAGTTGTTCTTAAATAATCGTGAGTCAGAAATATTGATTGATTTACTGCAAATCAGCCAGAGATCTTCAGTAGATCTAACATCTGCTCAAATTTGTATTAGAGAATTAATAAATAGATGTTATCAAAAGGGGAAAAATCCCACAAATTCTCTCTGTAGCTCTGGTGTCCCTCATCTGTTCATCTTTCTTGGGACAATTATAAGTGAGGAAACTGGTTTGACCGTTCTTCTGATTACATTACAAGACACTGAAGTCTGAATGCTTCCACTATGTTGCTATGATTGTACACTTCTCCCTTCAGCAACGGTGGGGTTAGGGACACCAGCCCCATGTGTACTTCAAAATCAGTGTATCACTCTTATGCCCTCTAAAATGTAACTTCAAAGCATAAACAGTTGATTATCACACATGCACGCACGCACACAGAGAACAGTTCTATTAGGGTTCTCTTCCATAGCTTTGACAACCATTTCCATACAGTACCGTATATAATGAGCCTTAAAGGTCTTTTTTACCCCCTGATCTAGAGGCTAAGTTAAACATATTGTGTTCTGGGGCAAGTAGATTACTTTTATGTCTTTGCTGTTAAACTCATGGGATTGAATGTGGCCAGGGACACAGTATTTATTGCATATTTACTTATTGGAATATTTATTTATTGGGGGGAAATCCGTGTATAACTAAAACTGTGCTGCTTGGACCTGTGCATTTCCGGCATCTGTGTTATACTGAAGGTGCCTTAGCCCAGTTGTTTTCTTTTTCCTACCATCACCCTGACACAGTGGAAGCTGAAGCCTTTTTTTTATTAGTAGACATTGTTAGGTCTCATTTACAACCAGTTATTGCAATGAGTTTAACTCAAACATCCTGAACTATATTTTTGACATAACTTGCCACACTGTGGGTAGAATCCAACATTCCCATTCTATTGACAGAATCACTTCCTTCAGCAGGTCCAGCAGGGGGATTCCACCTCCTGTTGTGACCTCCTGTGCACCCCCTCAAAACCTCCTCTGGAGTGCTGAGAAACCCTTCACTAGCTGATTGGTGGCAGGAAGGGCTGCAGGAAGGTCGGGCGAGGGGGGAAAAAAAGAAATCAGCCATCCACTACTATACTATTGGGCTTAAGAAGTGGTGGCTTGTGGATTGAAGTGGGGAGTCACCTCACCCCAATGTTTCAGTGTGGTAACCCCTGTTCTGATCATGAGCCACCTGTGTATTTAGTCTGTGAATTTTTTTTTCTGTTTTATTTTCTTCATCCTTTCTACTAGGAAAAATTTTTCTGTCTCCTGTCAGCAATTTGTTTCTCATTTGTTTCCTGATCTGTGAGAACCGTAACATTTTGGTTCTGCAGCAGTGCAGAGCCCTGTGTGTAACATTCTGCCTTTTTTGGTGGGTGTTTTGCCCATCACCCATGCCCTTGTGCAACATCCCTGGCTCAAGGGCATAGGTCCTGTTTAGTTTCTTCTTTGATCACCATCAGAGTACCCTTATTCAGGACCATTGCCTTAGCTAAATTTTTCTCTAATCGGACTATGAACTTTCTTCTTTTTCTTCCCCCCTTTCCATGTATTCCACCCAGTTTGAATGTGTCCTGCCTTTGATTTGATGTTGTGTACCACTTTTTCCCTGCAAAGTGGCCATGAGTCAGTCTACTCTGCTGTGAATGAGTTTACCTTCTCTATGCAGTAGCAGGAGCAAATTCCTTTTTATATACCCTGTTTCCCCGAAAATAAGACAGGGTCTTATATTAATTTTTGCTCCAAAAAACGCAATAGGGCTTATTTTCAAGGGATGTTTTATTTTTTTCATGTACAACAATCTACGTTTATTCAAATACAGTCATGTCATCTTCTTCTGGTTGCTGCACAATGGTGGAAGGCGGGGTTTCACTTAACTGGGGCTTATTTTTGGGGTAGGGCTTATATTACGAGCATCCTGAAAAATCACACTAGGGCTTATTTTCAGGTTAGGTCTTATTTTCGGGGGAACAGGGTAGGTTGATGCAAAAGGCAATTTAAAAGCATCAAATCTTTCCAACAGGCAAGGATAGGATTGGAGGCATCCAAGCTATCCATGTTGCGTCTTTATTAACCATCGATTTTGCACATGGAGTCTTAGAGCTCTGAAGAAATCAGGAGAAAATAACCTCAGTTTTTTTATGGAATTTCATTACAGTATGCCAGAAATTGATAAAATGTTGTAAAAATAGAGTAATGTAATGCAGAAATATTCACAGGAGAAGAAGTACTTTAAATAATTCAGCAGGCTTACTATTTTATGAGACTATTCAGGACACGTATCATTTTACGAGAAGTGAACAAAATAGCTGTGCTGCTGATCTGGAGTCTTGCCAGCAGAAACTGCAATGTAGCAATGATGTACTTTGGCTATACTTAACATTTTTAGTATCTAAAACAAGAGACAACAAAACACTCTGCTTGAGGGAAACCTAGCCTTACTTTGAATTTTCAAGGAATATTTCACAAACTTGAACTCACTGCAGTTTGAAATCAGTATTTGAAATGTGATCTTCCCTGCAATGTTGTGTGCATTGTGGGGCTGCCAGTTTGCCGATTTTGAGCTGTTTGAACTGTTGTTACACTCATCCCAGTCTTTGTTGTTGTGGGGCCTAGTTCCTTTGATGCTTTAGAGGAGCTATTGGGGGATTAATGCCTTCTTCACATTGCAGAAAAGGAAAACTGTATTTAATAAACCAGCATCTTAAGGAGAAGATGACACTTGAACTGTTCTCCACAACATTTTATAGCAGATGGGAGGAACTGAAATCTCCAGTTTTCAGAGTTAGAATCAGTAGCCATCAGTGGGAGAGGGGGTTGTTGCTCTAACAATATCTTGCTAGGGTGTGTGCTACTACAGTCAAACCTCGACCTACGAACGTCCCTACCTACGAACATTTCGACTTACGAACGGCTCCGATCGCAAAAAATTGTATCGACTTGCGAACGGAGCCTCGACTTACGAACGGAAAAAGGCAGGGGGAAAGGGCGGGAAATTCAAAACTCAGCCTCCCAGGGCTTGTCCAGCACCATTTTTGAATTTCCCGCCCTTTCTCCCTGCCTTTTTCTGTTCGGAGGCTTGCCCAGCACCATCAGAGGACTGGCGGGGGACCTCTGAAAGCGGCGATCGCCGCGTGGGGGGACCCCGGCCAGTCCTCCGATGGTGCTAGGCAAGCTTCCAAAGGCTTCCCCTGCACCATCGGAGGACTGGCGGGGGTCCCCCCACGCGGTGATCACCGCTTTCAGAGGCTTGCCCAGCACCATTTTTGAATTTCCTGCCCTTTTCCCCTGCCTTTTTCCGTTCCGAGGCTTGCCTCAGATGGTGCTGGGCAAGCCCTGGGAGGCCTCGGAAGGCAGCAATGGCGGCGGCGGGGGACCCCCGGGAGGCTTCGGACCGGTAAGTTGCTGCTTTTATAAATTGCTCTGGGTGGGTTTTGGGCTGGGGGGGGGCATGTTTCTGTGTTGTTGTGGTTTTTTTGGTGGTTTTTTTTTTTTGCAGTCCCAGCGCGGGACTTGCTCAAATGTTTATTTTTGGATGTTTTTGTTTTTGTGTGTGTGTGTGTGTTTTGCAGTCCCAGCGTGGGACTGCAAGTGTTTTATTTTTCATTTCTTTTTTGGGGGGTATTTTTTTTTCTTTGGCCGGAAGGGATTAATGGGTTTTCAATGCATTCCTATGAGAATGCATAGTTCGACATACGAACGTTTCGACATACGAACGTTAATCCGGAACGGATTAAATTCGTAAGTCGAGGGTTGACTGTAGTTCTGGAAAGTTGCCAATGGCTTCCCATTCTGTGAGATTTTGAAGCCAAAACCTGGGACTAAGAGGCACGTCCTTGCAATATCACAGCAACAATTGCAAAATGATGTATGTGTGTTTGGCAGACAGGCATACAATATAGAGACTGTGATTAATTTAAAAGCCATGAGTTCCACAGCAACATCTCTACATCATGAAAAATGTAAGGGTGCTTCTGCATATGTCCAAATGGCATGTCCTGAAGCCATGAGCACGATCCCCTAGATATAAGGTTAGTTGGTTGGCAGTATCCTATATCTAGAGATCTGAGGCCTAAAGCTGTGGCCTGGGGTCATAGGACAAGAACCTTAGACCAGGGAACTCTATATCCTGCTTGTGGGCTTCCCAGAGGCATCTGATTGAGTACTACAGAGAATGCAGTGGTGGACAAGCAAAGCAGGACAATTTGTATCCAGCAGGACAATTTGTAATTTCATTTGGAAGGAAAGACTGAAACATCCTGCTGTCAACTTGCAATACACAATCCATTGCAGCAAAATTAGAACACATTTTCTGGCACTTTAAAGACTTTATTATATCTGAAATTTTATTGTATTAGAAGAAGTGTGATGTAGTCCATGAAGGTAAAGGTAAAGGTTCCCCTTGACATTTAGTCCAGTCGTGTCCGACTCTAGGGGGCGGTGCTCATCCCCGTTTCCAAGCCGTAGAGCCAGCGTTTGTCCAAAGACAGTTTCCGTGGTCACGTGGCCAGCGCGGCTAGACACAGAACGCCGTTACCTTCCCACCGAGGTGGTACCTATTTATCTACTTGCATTTGCATGCTTTCGAACTGCTAGGTTGGCAGGAGCTGGGATAAGCGACGGGAGCTCACTCCGTCACGTGGATTCGATCTTACGACTGCAGGTCTTCCGACCTTGCAGCACAGAGGCTTCTGCAGTTTAACCCGCAGCGCCACCACGTCCCCTAGTCCATGAAAGCTTAGTCCAAATAAAAATTGTTAGTCTTTAAGGTGCCACAGAAGTCTTTATTGTTTTTTCCGCAACAGACTAACACAGCTGTACTTCTGGAAATGTAGGCATGCCATATGAATGAATACATGGTTTTCTTGAACATTTAGCTTGGCTTTCAGTGCTTAGGATTCTCAGAGAATAAGATTTGTAACTATATTTTGACCCTTTGGAGATACTATGTATGAACATGAATAGTGGCTGCTTCTGTTTTATTTGGTAGTCCTGGCAACATTGATGCTTGTCTGGAAATATACTGACTTATCATTTTGCACCGTTCTTATAACATTATGAACCATGAAATAGCCGTTGTCACTGATGTCATTCTTCCTGCAGCATCTTGAGCATGCTAAGTAAAATACTTGGATTGAATCAATTATGGCGTTTCACAAGTAGAGACCACTTCAATTTATGCAATACAGAGCTCCCAGATTTCACCAATCTTCCCTGGATTGCTCAAAGCCTGGCCCTCAGTGTTGGATGATCCTCTAGAAGAGTGTGGGATAAGAAGGCACATAAAACTCAGATCAGAGCTGGATTTGACAAAAATGAAATGGCCAGTCTTGTATAAGCACAATGACTGGTGCTTACTGGTGGTAACACACCATTGAAATACAAGTTAATGGCTGAAATCTGCTTCCGTAATGGGGATGATATTGTCATCTTTGCAATTGCTGTTGATTAAAGGTGATTTCAGGTTGCACATCAGTCTTACATAATGTGATAAAGTCTCATGCACCTCAAAATTGCCAAAGGAAGCCTTTAATCAGTGCCAGTTTGCCACTGCTGTTGATACCATTGCCTTTGCATATGCAGAGCTGTGCATCTGGATTTCAGCAGTCGCAATACAACTCCTTATCCTGTTCACTTTAATTGCAAGGTTTCAACTAGAACACAAACCCACTGTTTTTCGCCTATTATGTATATCTCCAACCACGTTACTGTGAAGGGCTGGTGGTGGAGGACACCAATTTGGGTAGCCCACCAAGTGCTTAGCAGTTCCTACCATCCCCACTAGCTCTCCACACCAAACCTCACATCGTTTTCCAGAGAGGCTTTGGATAAGGTGCCTGTAACTGCAATGGAGGGCAACGAATAGAAAACATTTATGTTGTGAACTTCCTTAAGCTTTCATATCTTAGGAAAGCCAATCTTTATTTCTTTCTCTAAGAAACACAGTTAGTACATATCTTCCATTATATACTGGAGATGTTTTGGGCTATTTGTTTTCCATTCATCACTTTTGCATGGTTTTGTATGTCAGGATTAGTAAAGATAAGAAACAAAAGTAGTATGATGATGGCAGTTTGCAGCATCAAAGTGCCCACAGTTCAATGTAAAACACCAATGTTTTTAAAACATGTAGTTTTTATTTTTATGTCTGGTGTGAATACAGAGCAAGAGGGTAGAGTGGGGTAGGTGGGCAACACATAGCCTACGTACTGCATATGGCCTGCAGCATTCCAAATGCAGCCTCCAGAATCACTGCCATGAATTTTCTGGCTTTTTTATTCCCTCCTCCAAGATTTTTCTGGGAAGCAAGGTGTTCCCAGTTTCTTGCTGTGAAATCTGAAGCATCGTTCCTTAAACACTGGGCAGGATTGGTGCCATAAATCTTCCTGTAGAAGGTGTTAGTTTGACAGTCCCCTTTCTCTGCATGTTTTCACACCTCCATCATGAAAGCAAGAAATGGGGCATCTTTTCTGTTGTGGTTTCCACAATTTGTGCAAAATATTTCTGCACAGCAATAGTGTATTTTCTCTTGTGTAAAGTGTCTAGAGCTCCTTATTTTTAAAACATGCACTGATGACTGGCAGGTGTCATAATTTCCTGAAATTTGCATAACTTGCACAGTTTGTACAAAAATCATTCTTGCAACTGCTTGAGACTAGCAGAAAATACCTCATCTTCTCACAGTGAAGGAGAACAAATTTGTAATAACTTGTTCTTTGCATCCCCAACACCCAGCTACGGATGACTGGCAGGTGAATGTGTGAATAGGCTGATTTGAAAGAACTGTGTTTGAAGGGCTTTTTGGTCCAACCATGGTGGTAATTGCTGACAGTCTGTTCAGTGATCTTGTAGTCATGAAGTGATGAAAAGGTTTGGAATTTCACCTACTGTACTGTTTAGATGTAGGGATGGGGAATCTGGTCCCTGAGATCAAATCTAGCTCTCATAGCATCCCATCTGACTCTCTGGGATGACCCAAATTGCAACACCCCCCTTCCCCTTGATACAATTTCAAAGTGTCCCAGCTTTTCTTCTCCAGGAAGGTCAAAATGCCTCTCTTAAGGCCTACTCATTGGCAAGAAATCTTTAAGCCAAAATATGCTGGAGATGGAGGTATTAGTCACTCCTTTTGCCTCTAGTCTCATCCACCACTGGAATGCACCTGAGAACTTGTCCGAAACTGAATTTGGCACCTGTCCTAGAAGAGGGTCCTCACCTTTGTTTCAGTACAATTAAGTTCTAGATTTCTCTTGATTGACCCTCATTGTTCTTGGTGTTATTTGCCCTTATGTTAACTTTGCCAAATGGGCAGCAATAACCTGTGTGATTTTTTAAAAAATCAAAGTGGATTCGCCAACATCATCTCGATACGGCTTCTGAGCTGATGATGTCACATAGTTCTGTAGGTCACTACAACTGAATTAAGTTTACAGGCAGGCCAATAAGCCCAAAGATAGTTGGGAAGGGTGCCAGTGAAGAGAGAAGGAAAACTATGCTGAGAAGTAGTAACAGCTTCGCAAAGAAAATGACAACAAACAGTATTGAAGCAATGTATCTTCTTGCCAAAGTTTTTTTTAATGGCATTATGTGCTGCTTCTAAAGCAATTGTTAAAATTAGAGATACTTGCCTAGATAGAAGTTGTTTACAGTATGAAGTTCAACCAATTTCTTTCACCAGCTGCATCACCACCTTGGTGGAAAACAATTCAATGTGTTGCTGCTGCTCACTTCTCATTTTTAAATAGTGTGGCAGAGTATAATAGTGAAAACAATGTTTTGTGATCTGCCAGATTGACGATACTTGTTCCTCTGCAACCATGAGCACTGTTGTTTCTTTTTTTAAAAAGAAAATAAATAAAAATTGTGAGAGGCACAATGCTGCATTTTCTGTGACAAAAAGATAACAGGAACGGGGAACAAAACAAAAAACAAAAACCTTAAACAGTAGAATGAAATTAAAGTAACAGAAAATCCAGAAATATAGACTTGAACACTAGAAGTGTTCTTCCATTCACTACATGTTTGTCCACAGCTTACTGTAGGAGAAGGGGAAATGCCACTATTGTTTTCATAGATGAATTAATTTTTTCTTAGTGCCTTTCCCAAGCATCATAAAGGTCTGGAGGCAATCTCTCCACCAATCTGGTGTTAAATAAATACTTAATAGTTAACTACTTGTATAAGCCACTATCTGTTATTGGATTTCTGAAACATGGGCAGGTACAAATCTCTGTTGGGTAATGTGGTGTTTAAAAATGTTTGATGCCTTTGAATGTGTTACTCTGGGTATGAAGAAGTGTTGTGTATCATTATTGCAGGAATTGTCTCATTCACAAAGAGCATCATTTTATTTTCCAGAATCTTCCAATGCAACTTTATTGACCAATGCAGAAAAAATTGCGACAATTACAACCACACATACTCCCCAGCAAATGCCACAGGAGACCAGGTCAGCTTTTTATTCTGTTGTGAAAGCATGTTGTTATGCTGTCTCTCCAACATGTACTGTATAAATAGTACTTCCTGCAAAACTAATCATTCTCTCTCCTTTTTTATTTCTCTCCCCCTCCCCTGCCATCCCTTATTCGTTTTAACAGAAATAACACAAAACCAAAGCAGGATTCCCAGTTTGATTTCAAACCACCGACAACTTCACAGGTAAAGGAACCCTTTTCAGATTTGCTTCATTTATGTTGCCCACGGCTTTAGTCCAGTGGTTCCAACTTGCATGCATTGAACAAATGTGCATGGTAGGGACTTCCTTAATCCCCTTGGTTTAAGAAATGGAGATCACTGATAGAAAGGCACTGATGATGTTCCAACTTGAAGGGCTGTTTGTAGCAGGCAGAGCTGCATCAATCGGGGGGGGGAAAAACCAGCTGTTTTTGGGGGTGGGATGGGGATGGTTTATTTTTAAGAATGAATTGCTTCAGTTTAGCTCAGGCAGTAAACTGTGTTCCAGACCATACATTTAGAAGTATGCAGTGCAGGAAAGATTCCACAGTGGCTCTCTTGCTATCCATGCTTTAAGTGGCTGTGTGCCAAATACATTGACTTGCATTACTTTTACATATCTGTTACCTCTCCTTCTACCAATTGCTATAGAAACAACTGAAATTCTTTCTCTTTCGAATGTTAGTTTACTCTATGTATGAAAGTAGAAGATATTTTCTGCATATATCTTGTTATCTGTAACTGTAATCTGTACTTAAAGATAGCAGGATTGTAGAGGAGAGTTCGTGGTGATTAACACAAAGTAATGACCATTTCAACTGACTTCAAGTCATTGTAAACAATCAGATCATTTGTTTTTTCTTTCTTTTTTTAAAAAAGGTCATAATCATTTACTCTCATTTGGGTAAACATAGAGATCATTAAGAAAATATATAAGAAAACAAGCATAAATTACTGTATTGTTCATGTTAATAGTCGTCTCCCCCCCCCCCCACAAAAATGTAATAGGATGGCAATGTAATAGTCTGATGATTATGAGAAGTTGGTTCAAATTTATTCTTATTACTTCCCCATAGACGGACCAGGATTTTTACACTGTTGAACTTGAAAGAGGAGCCAAAGGTTTTGGCTTTAGTCTACGAGGTGGCCGAGAATACAATATGGATCTCTATGTTTTGCGGTTAGCAGAGGACGGTCCTGCTGAAAGATGTGGAAAAATGAGGGTATGTCTGTAAAAGGAGACTGTTTCCTATGATCTACCTCTTCCATTAGCATTGAGCAATGTACTTTGAAGGATTAATCCCAGCCCTCCATTGCCTGCTTCTTCTCTTGGTGTGTTTGAGGGGGAGGAGAATAATTGTTTTAGGCTGAAGGATCTGCTCAAACTAGCATTTCCTGCCCAACATTCTCTACAAATCTGTCAGAATCACTTAATGGATATACTATGGATATGAAGAATTCTCTCTGAATACTCCATTTTTCTCAGTTTAGGTGTTTTGAGACAAAAAGGAAGCTCAGTGAGGAATGTTCAGCCCCCTAAAGAATCCTCACCTCCAGAACAAAAATGAAACATTGAGCCCTTTCGGGGAGCGAGATTTCTCCTATTTGAACAAAACGTCTCTGCACAGACCTAATGAACCCAAGTACTGACCTGTAGATAAACACAGGCCTACAGAGTGCAAGGACACAAGTGGCTGATTGATCCAAAAGATGCAAGCAACCTCTCCATTACTACTAAGTCCATGTACCAAAGCAGTAATTGTTGTCCTTTTGGCATAGTGTTGCCATTTATGTTATTTGCTCAACAGTCATTCTTGCAAATGCCAATCAACACTGACAGAAAATAGGAGGAGGAAAAATTTTCCCTGCCTTGTTCTCACATGAGAGAATGAAAGATGCCACAGCTGGCACCCCCAGAATGTACTTTGAAATAGAACCGTTGGTGGGAAGGCAGAATTCTGAGATAGGGGCCGAAGAGCCTTTAGGCACACCTGGGGTTACCTCTCTATTTTATCCCCAAAGTGCAATTCCTCTTGCTGCTTTAAAGGCTGCTTCCAACATCACACCAGGTTTTAGAATAGCACAGCACGATATCTTGAGGGAGAGGAAACTGCATCTATAAAAAGAGACCTCAAAACCCTATCTGTAGCAGAATGAAGTCACCATATAAATTTTTGGATCTCAGCCCTGGTTTATGAATTTACATGGTGCCCAGCCAAGCCACAAAGAGAAAAAAGGAAGAAAGAGGCACTAATTCAGAGACAGCAAGGTGCACAAAACATTATTTTTTAAATTAGCACAGTGCACTGAAATAAAATCTTCTCAGGTTCTACAAACCACAGCAAAATACTTCAAATACTCTTTTGCAAAGTGATTTCTGAAATTCCCTTAGAGAGGTTTTCACCTACATGGAGGTTTTAACATGGGAATATTGTCAAATGAGAGTTTTTCCCATATGCTTTTTGAAGTATGCATCCATATATGTTTCATTTTGGATTGTCTCATTGTAGGGCTTCTAAAATGAGATGTATTGACTCAGTAAAGGAAGCCACAGCCTTTAATGTGCAGGACCTGATCAGGGCTGCTAATGGTGGAATATTTTTGAGGTTGCTAAGGCATAGAGTAACTGTAAGCTGGAGGCAACTTGACAGCACATAACAACAACAGCCATGTGAGAGATCCTGTAACGTAGTGGACTAAACATTCCAGCCTATGGCATAATTTGAAAACAGTGCTAAGTATAGTAGCATAGCTTTGAAATTTGACATAGAGCCCAAGTTTAATCCTTGAGGTTTACTATAAACCCAGTTTAGCTCCCATTCTGTTATGTAATGCTTTCCTCCCACCATTTCACTTTAATCATGGATTCTTTTATTGTTCTGGCAGATCGGTGATGAAATCCTGGAGATCAATGGAGAAACAACAAAGAACATGAAGCACGCTCGAGCCATAGAACTAATTAAAAATGGTGGCCGTAAAGTTCGCCTATTTCTCAAACGAGGAGATGGCTCTGTACCAGAATATGGTGGGTCAAACTATGAAAACATTCCTTTCCTCCCTCCTGGCATCACACCATGAATGCTATGTCTCAAGATCTGAAGTGGGGATCCTTTTTTTCCTCCCTCTTTCTTTTTTCTCTTTTTTCACCAGTGTCTTACCAACCTTGGCAACAAATGATTAATTGCCTCGCTTGTGCTGAATTTTCTCTACACCTTTTCATCTTTTGCTTGCTACTATGGACTTCTATGGGGGCACAGTGTACAGGCAAGATCATCTTCAAAGCAGTATTTTTGGTGATCAGAGGGGGCAAAAACATAGAGACAAAACAAAAAGGAAAAAAAACAAACCCTACTATCCTGTGTGACCAAACAAGGAATGTTTCTTTGAACTGTGCCAAACTCTTTCTCAGCGGATGAATTATTCTCTCGTCTTCTGATGCAGAAATGGGAATCCTGTACTCTTGTTCCGAAAACTACTGTAGCCTTCGTTGGGCTTTTGTCCTTGGCTTTTGTCTGTAATTGTAGGCATGAATTCCAAGATGGTGTCTGGGCTTTTATTGTCCCCTTATATTTATGTAAATACCTATAAATTTATTTTTTAAAAGTATGCAATACAAAAATATATACACTTGGACTTCTCCCCTGCCACCTCCCTTAACCCTTTAGAATGTCTGTCCATTCACAACTGTGTAAGCTATGAACAAATGCAGATTGCCATTCTCCGTGTTTGTCATCACAGAGGAGGCCTCATCTACCTTTCATGCCAAAACAAGGTCAGCCTTTAAAACAAAAACAAAAAAACCAAACCCTCTTGTCCAGGAGTGTATTTGAGTTCCCTAGATACAAGTTTTGGGTGGCTTAGTATTGTATATAATATTATGTCTTATTTATTTGAGATAATTATTCAAATGTATGCCCTAGATCTAGGGCGTTTCCCAAATATAATTGGTTTCTAACCAGTTATGAATTATAAGCACATAAATGAATAAATGTCCTTTATGCTTCCCCATATTTGAGATAATAATATATCAGTTATATTCTGTTTATCCCACTATGGGGTGGAACAAAGATCCCAACCAATCTCTTTTACTACTTTCATCCTCAACAAACAAAATGGGGAATACATGGTTTGATGCTACATCACTGTAGGGAAAGGGGAGAGTTCCATAGTTTATGTATGGGTATATTCTCACAAATTATTTTTACAGATTGAAATTAATCATCATAAGCCACCTCTCCCCTCCTGCCATCATAGGTTGGCACCAAAATTAACTTGTCTTATGAGCACCAGTGTGGTGTAGTGGATAGAGTGACAGACTCAGACCCAGGAGACCTGGGTTCAAATTGCCACTCGACCATGGAAACTCATTTCTTAAACATCTCACATACCTTGAAATCCCTATTAAGATCATCATAAGTCAGATGTGACTTGATGGCACACAACAACAACATGGTCCAGTACACACAGAGATGTCAGTTCACCTTGTCCAGAAAAATAAGAATTTGGGTTTATAATCAAGATCCACAGTAAGCTACAGTATTTGTAAATCCAGTTGAAGAGCTCAACCATTGATTTTAGCAAGTTTCTGGGAAACTTGTGAGAATATACCTAGAGCACATCCGAAAATGGATTCTTGGTCAGAGGCAATTTGGGAAACATATTTGAAGTACACATAGGAAGGAGCGCCATAGCAACTGCTTTTCACAGTGTTTTCCCCAGAAATTTGAGAAGGAAGACTGCTTGGGACAGAGTTAGCTGGAGTTTTTTAGTGAGTAGATGAAGATATCTCCATTGAACACATCACACTTGTTATGCCTTTTAACTCCAATCCCTAATTTTAAAAAAAGTATGAATATATTCCACATATGACTTAATCCAATTTGTCATCTCAACTACAGAAGATGTATTCAATCCCTGGGATTTACAAGTGTTGATTTACCTGTCAGCAGTTGATTCAGTGGGTCTACTGTAGTTGAGGTTACCAGTCAGAGTTAGGCTATGGACTTGTTTATCTTTATTTGTAATATTTTCATTTGCCCACACAGTTGCACTGGATCTCACATTCAACATGCCCACACAGTTACACTGGAACTGACTGTCTGACTGATTCGCTCTGTACTCTGTTGAAATCCATTTATGTTTTCCCATGAATCAAAAAAACTCCCGTGTTTGCATTCCTGTTGTACAAACCACTCAGGTGGCTATCTTTCAGCAGGACTAAAGTTGTGTGTAATGTTCTTTCTACTCTTGTCTTTTCCTATGCTCTTTGGCTGTAAAGTATTGTATCATATGCTAAACATCGTAAATATAGCCTGTAAAAAAGAAAAGTGCTTCACATCTTCAAGAATGTCTGTTGCACTGAGGATGAAAATCCAACACAGGGCATGGGGTGGGGGCTGCTTCTTTTGTTTGTTTGTTTGTTTGTTTGTTTGTTCTCTCTCTCCCCCTCCCTCCCTCTCTCTCTCTCTCTCTTTCTCTTTTACGTTATGTTTTGGCTGCAAGTGATTTTTTAATCACATAACAAAATTCCATTTCCAAGCCAGGGGCTGCACTGGTGCTGCCATACGCCTGTAACATTAGGGGGCTTTACTTCTTCAGTACTGTTCACAGCGCTCACTAACAAGTTGCTTCAAAAATAACATTAGGTTCCAATATTTTTCTGACTTGATTGGAACATGCTTCTCTTACGAGGCTGTATATTTTTGTAATGAGTTTTGTACTTATTTTTAACGTTGTGGTCTTTGGTGGGCTTCTTTTTGTTGTTGATTGTTAACTGTTTTTCCTCTAACATTCTGTCTTGCTGTTCCAATTATGTCTCTTTTTTCTCCCTCTCTCTCCCTCTCTCTCTCTCACTCTCCCTCCTTCTCTCTCTCTCTCTCTCCTCCCTCTCTCCTTCCCTCCCTCAGAATGGATGCTTTAGTTGTCTGGGTTATCTAATCACCTTTTAAAAATGTTTTATTACAAGATGTGACTTTAACAACTGCTGTCTCTGCAGCCTTATATTTGGGTGATGCCTAGACAATCCTGATTGGAAAAAAATAAACTTTTCTTTATTCTAAGATTTACAAAAATGAAGATTTTTTTTCTTTCCTCTTTATTATAGGGAATCTAAACATTCTACTTTTCTCTTTCTCTTTCTTCTACTTTTCTTGGTGCCGGGCTCTTCCTTCCTCAGCGATGATACCTCCTAATATCGCTGCATGTATGAGAAATGACAAGCTCGGGGAGTCTTGCTTCTACCTTATGGGCCATAATCAAACTACGGTTTGTAGCTAAAATCAATACTAGGTGTTTCTGTGCTGTGGCCTAATTCTCTCACATTGCTTTCTGCTTTGCTCTACCTCTGTATGTACGGCAATTCATTCTGAGCATCCTACAGTTTCGTGAATTGTAAGTACTCTGTGCATCGTGGTGCCTTGCGACAGACTGAAATATGCCAAAGTAACCTGAACCAAGAACAAAATGTGGTCCTTCATTTTTGAAAGCCAGCTGATACAATGAAACTCATAGTTTCCACCTAGATGTCGTCAAAGTAAAGGCCTGCACAATACAAAAAAAAAAACATACAAGAGAACTTGCGTCAGAGAAGATTATTTTAACATTCAGGAGCAAAAGGGTTGTCTTGGACTCCAAAGTACTTGGTGGCTTTAGTCATTGTCGTTTTAATTTTCCTAAAACACCTTTTGGCCACTGATTAATTGATTTTAAATCCAGTAAGTTGTCTTTGTAGAAGACATCTGTCTTTTTCTAAAAAACAACAACCATCATATAATACCGCCAAAGCAAACTAATAGCAGTGCTTTGCATTTTTTGTAATGATCCATAATCATCCATTACAAATGATGTTTAACATTTTAAAATTCACTGTGGCACAAATTCTTTGCTTCTTCACCTTGCATCATTTATGTTTCTGTTGAAGGGAAAACATTATTTGAGAAGACCCATTCTGTACATCTAGACAACCTGCCATTGTTTTAGTAAGATTGGATCATGCCTTCCCTGACCCCACCACCTCTCATTGTGTGTGTTTAAGTTGAATCATTGTGGCAAAACCAAAATTATCCTCAGCACATTTGCATAACATATTAAAACTAGGATTAAGTCATATACCTATTATTTCCAAGAATGAGAACCAAAAGTTTATGGTATAAATGTTACACCACTGAAATCAATATCTTCAAACCACTTCATTCAGTAATATTTTTTCACAGTTACATTATAGAAAGTTTTCAGTGGAAGTTAAAAGCCTTCTTCCCAAGAGGACAATTCTATCTTTCCTTTCTTTTTTTTCTTTTTTCTTTTTTTTGGCTTGAAACATTACTTCTTTTTTAAACACTGGGAGATGGCTACTGAAAGGAGAAAGAAGATATGAAGGTGTTAATTCTAAAGGACAACATATTCTCAGTTGAATCTGGGAAAGTTTTAAAACTCTCCTTTTCCTGATCACGAGGAGACCAGAATCTAACCTAACATGGACATAAACAGGAGAAACACCAATACTAATGCATAGCTCTTGACCTTTGCGGTTGCTCTGAAATTAACAAAAGCTTCAGTTAGTCTCCTACTGACTGCTTTAAAATCATTTGTTTTTGTCACTAATGAAGTCTAAGGAATGAATGACTGGTGTCCAACTTTAAAAATGAAGCCTCTGGTACCAAACATTTTGTTGTTGTCTCTTTTTCAGACCCCAGCAGTGACAGGAACAGCCCAGCCACAGGTTCACAAAATGTATCGGAAGTGAAAAACATGCCATCTGACAGACGACAACACTCATCATTGGAGCCCAGTTATCCACCAGATCTTCACAAATCATCACAACATGGAGAAAAGAGGATATATTTTAAGGACCTAAAAAGCGGCAGAGAGTTTGGCAGACAATCCAATGAGCACCACACATGGAATGGAACTTCTAAAAACAGCAATAGCATAACAAGCAGGAGAAAAGACCGGTCACCAGAAGGAAGGCGAGACCGACAACCAGAGAGAATGGTGGTGATCAATGGACAAAAACGGAAATCTCCTGAAAAGAGGAGGGAAGGTACTAGAAGTGCTGACAATACACTGGAGAGAAGGGAGAGACATGAGAAGAGGAGAGACTTTTCTCCAGAGAGACGGAGAGAGAGGTCACCAACCCGTAGGAGAGAGAGCTCACCCAGCAGAAGGAGGCGGTCGCTTGAAAGGCTGATGGACCAGAAGAGGTCACCAGACAGAAAGAGAGAGTGCTCACCCCCTGAAAGAAGAGCAAAATCAACTGACAGGAGAAGGGAGAGGACCCCGGAACGGAGGAGGGAGAAATCTCCTGACAAAAAGAATCGAGAGCATAGAGCTGGCTTCAGAGAGAAGGAAGAGCACACTCTGAAATATGACACTACTAAAAACAACAGGCACCCCCCTGAGCAAAGACGGCGACCCTATAAAGAGTGCAGTACTGACCTCAGTATCTAATGGTTTTTGCCAGCCCAGGATACTGTTTCGCCTTTTCCAACATGAAGAGTTCCCAAGAAGGAAAGTAGCAAACCTGAAATCTGTTTTAGTTTTTGACATCAGATGCCTCCAGCAGCAACAATGCCGATGAAACCTGATCTGTACAAAGTCGTGCCTGGTGTATGACAGCACTAAAGTATTTCCAATGTATTCATTAAATGTACTTGCCAAATGTTCATCCTGAAGGATTATGAAAGCTGTTTGCTCCCATAATCTATAATCATAATGAGCATACGCTTATATTTTTGTTGCTTTGCTGTTCCTTTCTTAGTTACTCGGATGACAAGCCTGCAATCTTAAAGAGATTTGTAACCCAACCACACTGGCTTGTTCTTATTGTTGATTTGCTGCAATGATATGTAGGATTTTTCTAAAGAATAGGTTGGAGGAAAAGGGGAGTTATTAATAAAAATAAGAATAACTGTGGAAAGATGATTCCACCCCCCATCACAAATCAAGAGCATATTGCTATTGGTAAGATCACTATTTGAAGAGAGTACTGTTGGGATGAAAGATATTTATGCAAATCCAAGATGGTGCAGGATGATAAGGAATTTATAGAGTGTTCCATGAACAATGTCTACTTTGGGGTCTCCTTTCAAAAGGAAGCAAGGTGGCCAAGGACTGGTAGCCATCATGTATTGTGTCCTGCACAGGATAGACCATCAAGTTTGTTCATGTTGGCAACCCTTAATAATATTTCACTAAGGCAGAACCACTGTGGTTCCTGTTCAACTGGCAGGACTATGCAGATGAAATTGATTAATATTATTTACCTCCTTTCAAGGAAAATTTATGTTAAAGTTGGTCCTGGGTCAATATGCATTTTGAAGAACAAACAATCCTTTCATAGACTAGGTTTGAATGCCTAAAGGTGGGGCTGAACGTTTTAATACTAGTATTGCCAAATGGAGCTATCTCTGTATGCTTCTGGGTTTTGTTTTCTTTTTTATTTGTTTTGCTTTTGTTTTCTTTTGTTTTCCTTATCACCTGCCCATTCACCCTTACTTGAGACAAAAGACAAGCATTTGCAAGTTAAACAGGATGTATCAAGGGCAGTCAAAAGACACAGTCTCTGGGAAGCTTGGTTTCAGAGATGTTAACACCTAGATAATGCTTTCTGCTGTACTTCAGGCTGTTAGAAGTGAGGAGTTAGGGGCATGATACAAAGTTCCAAGTTGTATTTTTTATAATGGCAGGTTTGTGTGGTAAGTCTGCTATAGTGCTGATATGAAATATTAATGGATTACTGCCTAGCTGAGCCAAAAAAAATTGCCGTTACTGTTGGACCACTAAAACGTTTGAAATTGCTGCTTTTTATTTTCCAGTTCATTGTTGTGTACATGTATACTGTTTCACCATTTTTCATTCCTTCATTTATTCACACATGCATACACACACCTTCACACAGAGTAAGGATTTCAAGTCTATCACTGCTGTTGCCATGGTACTGTAAAGAGAAAGGAAAAAAGAGATGGCCAATCATTGTGTGTACAGACTTTAAATTGTAATTAACAGAGCCTGTTGAAAACAAAAACAAAAACTGTTGCCTTTTTTTCTTGTATAAAAGAGACTTTATGAAAAAAAAATTAGCTGTGAGGAATGTGCTAAGTGTTTATATTTCTGAAGAAAATAGAACAAATTGATTCATGGGAATATATTTTAATGTAAACTGAATCAGGTATGTAAAGCTGTTTTAAACAGGAGACTATATAAGTGACTCTGACGCTTTTGTTGGATTGAATCTCATAGCTTTCCTCATGGTGGGGGCCTGCCTGTTGGACTCTTAGGCACCTGTGTGCAATCGGTGTGCTTCGGTCATCCTTTCTTGCAGTGTGCTATAGTCATAATGCTCTTTTCTGTGTCAATGAAAAGCAGTATGTGGGCCAACCTTTTTTATAAAACACTATGCATATATAAATACTACATTGTTCATAGCTTTATTTGACTTATTTGGGTTTATACATGACATTAGTATAAGTAGATGTGGACTTTACCCAGTATAAGATTCTTTCCTTGGGACAAAACACTATGTATATGATGTAGCTACTAAGAAGGAAAGAGTCTGTGAATGCTATTTTTATTATCAAATAAAGATTTCCATACAAAGCATATACATGACTGTAGTGGTAAGATTAAGGAAGAACTGCCGCACAATGGGTCCAACTTTATCCTGCTTGTTTTAAAGTGTACATGACAAAAACGTGACACAAGCCTCTCTTAGGGGGCGCACAGATTTAAAATCAGGTCTGTGAACCTCCTGTTGACTAGGGATGTGTGTTTCTTGCTTGAGTTAGAAGACTACTTATGCCCATCCATGTCAGTGTGACATCTGTGATTGTCTTGCATAGCTACATTGTCCTGTTGCTCTGATGACCATGACTGAACAAGAAGTGAATGGTTGGCGTGCAAAAGACACCAGGTTCAATCCCTGGCATTTCCATGATAGGTTAGGACAAGCTCCATCGCTGAGCAGTGAGGAGATAATAACTGGACCAAGCTTATCTAACTTTGTAACACACTTTTCTGTATGTCCTCTTGTAGGTGTTTTCCTTGCTTGGAAAATGTTTTCATAAATATTCAGACACTTTGGGATATCCTTTCTGGAGAATCAGTAGAGCAATGCTTTTATTGATCTTCAGCCCAAACGATATACAGTGAAGTTCTGTCGCTGCCTCTGAGACCACAGATGGAAAGAAAAGGACCACATATGTTTTGTGCTTCTTGGAGCATACCAGGGCAGAATATATTGTTAATGGCTGTGTATGGGTAGCCAATTTACAATTATTCATCAGTTGCATTATGAATCTGCAAGGTAACTTGAGAAAAATGTTTTTAGTCACATCAGAATGCTGCTGGATATTAATGGGTGAGGGGATCAGATTGTTTTATTTCACATGGAGAAGAAGAATTAGTTCAGCCCCATATGTGACGGGCACACTTTGGACATGCAGCCAACATGCTGTGCATCCATTTTCCCTGTAAAAGCAAAAAGTGTGCTGCTTATATACTGCCCCATAGTGGTTAAAACACTGTAGGCAGTTTACAATTTAATTATGCAGGCTACACATGCCCCCCCCCCCAAGCAAGCTGGGTACTCAGTTTACTGACTTTGGAAGGATGGAAGGCTGAATGAACCTCAAGCCGACTACCTGAGATTAAACCCAGGTTATGAGCAGAGATTTGGCTGCAGTACCGCAGTTTAACCACTGTCCCACGAGGGACAGTCTATTTTAATAATAATAAATAATAGTAATAACGTCTATTTTCCCTATCTCATAGTTTTATAGCTCCCTAGTTTAAAGAGTGGTTTTTGCTAAAAAAAATCTCAGCTGCTATTAATAAAAATAATTATGTTGCCATCCAGTCAGCAACCTTCCTAGGTTCTTCTTCGTGGTCTCTGTGAATGCACATGAATGGGTTAAACTGCGCCTGCGCAGGACTCTTCGGAATATTCTAGAGCTTAAATAATGACCAATTAAACATCTCCCCGTGTCGCACATGCTCCGCCCGCCCGCGGTACCTCCGTTCCTTTTTGCCGCCGCCGCAATCGGACTGCTTCGAATCGCTTAGAGCTAATTCTTCTTTAAAAATTTCTGGGTTGACCTCGGACTGTTTCTGACTACGATTTTCATCTGCCTTATTGACTCAGACTGAATTGACTTGGATTTCGCTTTGATCCTGATTTTGCTTCCGTGATTATTCGGCTTGACCCTTGGACTGATTATCATTCTGATTTGGATTACGGATTGGACTTGTACTTCATTCCTTTTATCTGCTTGATATCTCGGCTTGAATCAGGACTGCTATCTAACGTCTCCTATGAGTTTTGTCCCTTCATTGATATCATCCTTTTGGTTCCCGCCAAATTTTATGGCCTCTTCAGGCCCGTTCAAACGTTGTGCGTCATGTGCTAACAAAATCCCATTCACGGACGGCCACGACCACTGCTTGTTTTGTTTGGGGGAAAGACATCAGCCCAATTCTTGCCAGGAGTGCAAGAAACTGACCAAGCCCGCTTTAAAGCTTCGTTTACAACGACTCCGTTCCTATCTCTGGGAAAAGTCATTAACACCTTCAGGCTCGACAGAGATGGAACCTGCTGTTCCTACTGCTCCCCCTACCCCTCGACCCGACCCTGCTGCTTCACCGGCACTGGCTACTCCTTCTTCCAAAGCGTCCTCTAAATTGTCCAAGTCAAAGAAATCTTCGACACGGGGGTCTACATCAGTACCTAAGGCACCATCTGCTAAAGACCCGAAGAAGAAGAAGGAGGTGTCTAAGCATAAAAAAGTTAAACATCCACATAAGTCTGTTCAACTGAGTGAGTCTTCTTCGGTTAGAATCACATTGCCCTCACCCATACTAGAGGAGTCTTCCAGGGAACTGCGCAACCCCGAATCGCTTTCGGAGGGAGATGGCTTTCCACCGCAGCCACAGTCACAGGCATCGAGGTCGATCCCGAGCCTGTCTCTGAGTCACAGCTGTTCAGAGGCTGAGATTATCTCCAGCCCGGCCTCGGCCCATTCTAGCCCTATGTCTATCGGGCGGGCAACAGTGGCTCAGGTATCAGATTCAGAGGTGTCACCACGACAATCCCCTCCGCGGAAACATCTCATGAAGCGTCGGAATGTTTCTCCAGACCGACACCCTCCTCAACATCGGGATGTCATAGTACTCCCACGTCCTTCTCGGCGTCAAGCTGTTGCCGAGTATGAGGAGCCAC
Source organism: Intellagama lesueurii (assembly GCA_037013535.1). Classification (NCBI taxonomy): domain Eukaryota; kingdom Metazoa; phylum Chordata; class Lepidosauria; order Squamata; family Agamidae; genus Intellagama; species Intellagama lesueurii. Next base: position 274,394,922 of record JBAJHW010000002.1, read on the forward strand.
TGTATGTAGAAACGGAGCAACATGTAGTTTGACATCGATACCAGGGATATGACATCAATCCCATATACGACACCGGGGATTATGTTAGACCAAAGAGGGTACGTTACATCTATGCCTCTGTGGGGTCGTCCCCTTCTCCTTCACCACCTCGGCGTCGGCATCAAGCTTATCTCCAGGTCGAACGGATGGCCACAAAGCCTGTTTCTAAGCGCCACTTTCAACAAGAGCAGCATTCGATCCTTCCGGAGAAGCGTTCTCAAGCACCATCAGTACCGTTACCATCGGTATCACACTCCAGACTGTCCCGTTCTCAAACATCCTGTCAGGCTGCACCCTCAAGACCCATTCATCCACCTGACATAGAATTGTCGGCACCGGTTCCGAGAGTTCCAACCTCCGCGTCGAGAACACACAGACGCTCACCCTCACCCCCTCTATCTCTTGATAGAGATTCCAGAGGCTCGTCGGTGCCATCGGTGTCTGAACAGGATCAACAGTCAGAGGCATCTAGAGAATCTCCCTCTAACCTGCCCGCACCGGACTCGGACGTTGCTGATATACACCCCCATCTCCCTCAGAAGACTTCACATCATATTCTCAATTAATACTTCGCATGGCTAAATCACTGGAATTGGACATAGATCAACCTCCAGCCCCCAAGCAAGATTTGGTATTTGATTATATAAATCAAGAGAAATCACCTCCTTTGAGTTTGGCCTTTATTCCATCAATGTTAGACATGATCAAGGAATCCTGGAATCAGCCACCTACATCTTTACAGATTTCAAGAAGAATTGAAAATCATTATAGGACACACGGCAATGATACATCTTTCCTTAGTAAGCACCCGACGCCGAACTCCATCATTGTCCAGTCCAACCAGTCGAGAGTAGGGAATCAGTCTAAGGTGACCCCTACCAACAGGGAGGGTCGTAAATTGGATGTGCTCGGCCATCGCTTATATTCGTTGGCTTCCTTTGTTATGAGGGTCTCTAATTATCAAGCGGCCATGGGCGTCTATCAGAGGCAGTTATGGAATAAGATCCTTCCAATTCTTCAAGCTGCCCCTGAAAAAACCAGAACCGCTGCCCTCAATACACACTTGGAAGCAACAACACTAGCTAAGCAGCAATGCCTGGCATCCCGTCATACTGCGGATGCAGCTTCCAAGGCTATGACATCAGCCATTGCTCTTTGCAGGCGTGCCTGGCTGCATTCAGCAGGCATCAACGATGATGTCAGGGCACGGATTGAAGAGCTTCCGTTTGACGGCGCTGGGCTGTTCAATGAAAAAACTGATGAGGTGATGGAGAATCTGCATAAGATCAGAAAAACAGCTCGGTCTTATTACGTCCAACAGCCTAAGTATCAATGGCAGCAATGGCGCAGACCATTCACCTCCCAGCAATCATATCAGCAGTCATATCAACCTTATCAACAAACCTACCGATCCTACAAACCTCCTCAGGAAAGATCCAATCCTCTTCCATCTTTTGCTATCACGTCCTTCCAACCTCAGGCTTCTGGTCAGCGTCGGCAGAATTTCCGTCGCCCTGCCAAGAAGGGCAAACAATACCTTTGACTGTCCTCTACTGAATCCTCCCTTCAATCTATCCTACCTTCCTCGGCTAGCCCCCTTTTTTGACAAGTGGTCTACCATCACCACAGACACTTGGGTGCTCGCCATCATACGTTTTGGTTATCTGTTAGAGTTCTCAGATCTTCCTCCTCTCAGTCATCTCAAGATCACTACTTACTCACCTGCTCTAGAGGAAGAAGTCTCTGTTCTTCTTCAGAAGCATGTCATTCAACGTGTTACTTCTTAAGAAGCACTGGACGGCTTCTATTCCTGATATTTCACAGTCCCCAAGAGGGATGGAGGCCTGCGGCCAATCCTGGATCTCAGATGTCTCAACACTTACCTTCATCACAGGCGATTCCGTATAGTCACCTTAGAGTCCATCGTACCACTTCTTGCTCCAGGTGATTGGTTCGTTGTGATAGACTTACAGGATGCTTACTTTCACATTACTATCCACGAGCGTCATCGCAAATATCTCAGGTTCGTTTTCATGGATTCAGTGTACCAATTCTGCACCCTCCCATTCGGCCTTGCCACCGCCCCGAGGACTTTCATGAAGTGCCTAGCTCCAGTAGCAGCCTACCTCCATCTCAACAACATCGTGGTTTTTCCATACATAGACGACTGGTTGATTGTCACTGGCTCTTATGCCAAGGCACAAGAGGACACAACTTTTGCGCTACAAACTCTGACAGATCAAGGCCTTCAAGTCAACATTATGAAGTCCCATCTTATACCTTCTCAGACCATGGACTATATCGGCGCAGTTCTGGACTCCAACAGAGCCAGAGTCTTCCTCCCTGCCGAAAGAATTCACAAATTACATCGTGCTATCCGTCCTTTTCGACAGGGTGCCAGTGTGTCGGCACACCACACTCAACATCTTATGCGTCTAATGGCTTCCACCACGTCTGCTCTTCCTCATGCGCGGCTGAAGATGCACTCCCTGCAGGCGTGGTACCTCTCCCAGTTCAATCCTCTTGGACAACCCTGCCAAGCGTCTACAGGTCACCCCAAAGTTAGCTCAGCAACTAACGTGGTGGACTTTTGTGCCTCATCTACTGATTGGTCGACCTTTCAAGCCCCTTCAACTGACTGTGCAGGTTATAACAGATGCCAGTACAACAGGATGGGGCGCGCATTGTGGCGTTCACAAGATCCACGCCAGGTGGTCCAGCTCAGAGAGGCTGCTGCATATCAATCATTTAGAAGTGTTAGCAGTTATCAAGGCTTTCCGTGCTTTCTATCCACTACTGGTCGGTCGAGGAGTACATGTGGCTAAGGACAACATGACCACTCTGTACTACATAAACAAGCAGGGAGGCACTCACTCGTTATCCCTCCTATACTTAGCGATCCACCTGTGGGAGTGGTGCTACGACCATCACATATTTCCAATCGCTATCCATGTGGCGACAGAGGACAACGATGTGGCCGATCACCTGAGCCGTCTGACCACTCAGATGCATGAATGGGTCCTCGACGACTCGGTATTCACACACATCTGCAACAGGTAGGGCACACTGACCATCGACGTCTTCGCCACGCAGTTCAACGCGAAGTGCGGACGGTTTTGTTCCCAAGCAGGCAGAGGCATGTGATCCTTGGGAGATGCCTTTGTGGTGCAGTGGGACACGGTCCTTCTCTATCTCTTTCCGCCCATCCCACTCATCCAGCGGACGATAGTCAAAATTCACCAATTGAGAGCCGATGCCATCCTGGTGGCACCATGGTGGCCTCGGCAACCATGGTTTACCACTCTCAAGAACATTGCAGCCGATTTCATGAGATTACCTCACCACCCATCCCTCCTGACTCAGGACGGAGGCAAAGTCTGCCACCCCGATGTCGAATCACTCCATCTCACAGTGTGGAGGATTCCCCCACTATAAAGGAAGTGCTCGAGAGAGCTAGGAAACCATCAACCAAGTTGTTGTACTCGCATAAATGGTCCGCCTTTACCAAGTTTGCTGAGCTCAGAGGTTTTGTTACGGTTCCTGTTTCTTTGAGGACCTTCTTACCTTCCTCCGTTATTTGTTTGATATGGGTCTGGCGCATTCCACACTTAAAGTTTATGTCTCAGCCATCATCTCATATCAGCCTGTGGGTTTGGGCGCTTCTCATTTATTCTCTCACCCGACCGTGAAGAAATTCCTTAGAGGTCTGCGTAATATTCGTCCACCTGTGCGACCTCCAACCCCTCAATGGTCTCTTCAGACTGTTTTGAAGGTGCTTACATGTCCTCTGTTTGAACCTATGGCTTTTACCTCTTTGAAATTACTATCCCTAAAGACTTTATTCTTGGTGGCTATCACGTCTGCACGAAGGGCAAGTGAATTTGGCTGTACTGCGGGCTGATAGGCCTTATATACAGTTTCACCCTGAAAAGGTTGTTTTATATCCTGATGTCTCATTCCTCCCTAAAGTGATTTCGGATGTTCACGTTAATCAGCCATTGATTCTCCCTATGTTGTTTCCTAACCCTTCGTCGGATGTCGAGCGCATGCTCCATTCCCTTGATGTTCGTCGGGCTTTGGCCTTTTATGTTTCAAGGAGTATGTTTCGCAAATCTCCCAGATTGTTCGTCTGCTTTCATGGACCCCGGAAGGGTCATCCGGCTTCTTCCCAATCAATTTCAAGATGGATAGTTTCTGCCATCGCTTCAGCCTATGACCTGGTTGGCAAGACCCCACCAGACGTGCTGAAAGCGCATTCTACCAGAGCCATGGCTACTTCCACCGCATGGCTGCGTGGCACTGATCTCTCTGACATCTGTCCATCAGCGACTTGGTCTACACCATTGACCTTTGCTGTGCATTATAGACTGGATGTCAGAGCCAAGAAAGTAGCAGGTTTTGGAAGGGCTGTGCTGACTTCGGTTCTGCCGTGATGGCCCTCCTTCCGGTAAGTGAGCTTGCTAGTCACCCATTCGTGTGCATTCACAGAGACCACGAAGAAGAAAGAGAGGTTACTTACCTGTAACCGTGGTTCTTCGAGTGGTACTCTGTGAATCCACACGTCCCGCCCAACCTCCCTGCTATCCGTCACGACTTCTTTTGGCATTTAAACTTCAGAGCCATTACAGCGGCGGATATTCGGAACTGAGGTACCGCGGGCGGGCGGAGCATGCGCGACACGGGGAGACGTTTAATTGGTCATTATTTAAGCTCTAGAATATTCCGAAGAGTCCTGCGCAGGCGTAGTTTAACCCATTCGTGTGGATTCACAGAGTGCCACTCGAAGAACCACGGTTACAGGTAAGTAACCTCTTTGTTTTCCAGGGAAAAGTACTCAGAAGTAGTTTACCACTCTCTCCTTTTGATGGCAGTATGGGACTGTGTAGTTTGCCTAAGGCTACACAGGTGGCAGGATATGCAATGACATCAGTCTCTCCCTCTCATGTTCTGGGTGATCTTGGTAGGCCCTCTCCCAGGAGGCACAGTGGGGATTTGAACTCTTGGTACAGGTGCTCCAATCCACTGCACTTTACTTGTCCTTAAAGTTCCTTTTGACATTTTTTTTTCTTTAATGATAGTACCACCTGTGTTGAACTGGTGGTGCTTTTACCAAAAAAAAGAGAAAAAAGTAAATCATTGTCACTTGCTTTGAGTTAAACATTTTCACTGTTACATTCCATTATGAATTAAGAATGGTGGTTTTGCACGTTTGTAATTATTTGTTGATGCCATTCTTTGAGTCCTCAGATTTGTAGAACTAGGGTCGCAGGTACCCAAAGACAAAGGCCAGCCAAAAACATTATGCTGCTGAGACAGCATACCCTGTATCCACCCAAATCTAGATGCATTGTGTCCAAAGCCACACATGTTCTTTTCGCATCTGAAGCAGGAAATGCCTTTAGCATCTTCCCATTTTTTTTTTCATACCTTAAGGCCAGAAGCGTTCACCACACTGACTCTCCTTACCACTCTTTCTAGTGATAGGACTGGCCATGGTTTACCGTAGCATTTGAAATATTTCACCAAAGCACTCAAGTATTAGGAGGAGAATCTGCTCACCTCTTTCTTCTCTGCTATTTCTTGAGGACAGCCTGCGGATTTAGATCAGGTGCTTCGTTCACATCCAGCTATTTTACATAATCTCTGGCCTCTCCTAAAATGTGTTTGTTTTTGGCACGGCATTAATCACAGCTTGCAAAGTACTTCTTCTTTGTGCAAGTAATTCTATTGTGAGGCTTGTGACCACCCCTGCAAATTGTAGGGACTGCAGTCGGATACCCTCTCAAGGATCCTAAGCTGCCCGCTCCCAACCTCACTTGGTGAAGAATTGTGCAGAAGGCAAAAGCTTGCATTCTTTTTCCTGATATTCTTAGTAGTTCTCATAAAGATATCCAGCTAAATGTTTTGCGGAAGTTTTCCTCATGGACCAACTAGGCTATCTTTGCTGTTTTGTTGTTGTTTTAAAAAATATTTTAATACTCCATTTCCCCACTCCATCTCCCCACACTCTCTTTGTAACTAAAACTAGTCATCCTGTAATCCCATCTTTTTCACAGTCTAAGTTACAGTGGGCATCCACATTACCTTCCTTAAGTGCAGGTATCAGCAGCAGCAATTTTCCCTAGATTTGCCCCTCGGCCTCTAGTAATGTTGGACCAGAGCTTACTCTTTTGCTATTTAGTAGTGTCTACATCTTTTGAAGCACAATTTTCAGGAACTAATTTGATGGTGGTGTTAGAGGTATCAAAAACCAAAGGTGTTCCTACATGACATATGAGCCTAGAGGAGGGATTATAACTATGGACCTCTCTAAGTCAAAGATTCCTGATAAATGTAATTATCTCACTTCTGATATTCAATGGATTGTGTTTAACAGCACATTCAAAGCCTAACTCTCTATGTAAAAACATATTGAGTCTGAGTAATGAGTTTTCATTTGATCGATTAAAAAAATCAATCTGCCTTTGTTCCTGATGCGAAAGTTTGATGCTTCTCAAAATCCCTTTTGTCCTTTGCTAGAAAAGAGCCCTCTGTGAGCTTTGGAAATGCTTTTATTAAAAAGGAAGGAAGAAAGATAAATTGGGAGTAGGTGCTCTGTTGCTGTCTTCTGAGATATCACAATCTGTACACTCCATAGGTATCGTTAGAATCCACAAAGGAAGCATTATTTGTTCGCATGGACTGCATTTTTCTAAATAAGTATGGATAAATGCTATTATTCTTATAGTCACTTTTATGTCTGAGCCAATTTCTTCATCTTCAGGTCTTTCTGTTCTTCTTGGGACTTGGAAACATCCTTCTTCAACTGAGCCAATGCATTATGCACTTCCAATGTGCCATTATTCTCCTTTGAAAATGAAAGTGGAGATAGCTCTATTCAGCTGTGCTTTAAATTGTTTGGAACCCAAGTGCGTCGAAGAGGGTGCACTAGCTCCTTGTCTTTCCATGGTCCCTTCAGCCTTTTACTTTGAAACAAAACCTTTAAAAAAATTGTGTTCTTGCTCACATGGATCAGCTGGTCTTCAGAAAACTTAACACAATAATAGAGGGGATGGGGCTAGGGTGCTTGCTTCAACAGATGGTGAACTCTGCATACCTTAAACCATGAATATATAGCTGGCCCAGATCTTGCATATCTTAGGATCTCCCATACATTTCTCCCATATATTTCTCCCATACATCAGAGTAGACTTCGGTCTAGATGGGCGGGGTATAAATCTAATAAATAAATAAATAAATAAATAAAATAAATTTCTGCCAATATTGAGATATTCCAAGTTGAACACACTCACCAGCCCCATAATGTTGCAATCTTGATGGTTGAAACAAAGGCAGGAGGAATTCTTGTGAGTACATATGTTGGAATCTGTAGAATCCAAAGGGCATTGAGACAACAGACTCCTCATCTTGGGCAATAGGAAGCAGTCCGTACTTTAGGGGTTTTGCAGACTGGTGCTAGATTCATAGTTTCAGTTCTTAGGTTCTTGGTTGTCCTCTTTTTTTCCCTTTTTGTCCCAGATGGATCATGAATTGGAAGACCTAGCAGACTGTGCTGTGCCATCAAGCCAATTCTGACTTACAGACATCCTTGTAGAGGTTTCTAATATGTTTGAGATATTTAATTAGACATTTCACCATTCTCCCTTTTGTTCCATGCTGAGCAAGGATTTGAATCCAGGCCTCCTGAATCCTACTGCAATACTTAGTCCAGTACACTATGCTGGCACTTGTCCTGGTTGTATTTAAGCTAATACATAGCAATTTAGGAAACTGCCTTATAATAGATTCAGATCATTGGTTTATCTAGCCCAGTATTGTCCACTCTGCTTGGTAGTGTCTTGCTGGAGTTTGAAGGACAATTTACTTTCCCTGCCTACAAATGCAGGGTATTGAATCTGGGACCGACTGCATGCAAACAGATGCCATCCACCCCATAAGATCACAAGTTCACATATTACAGGTTATTTGGATCCATGCTCAAAGTGCAAATGAACATTGTATCCGTCCACTACAGTGGATTTGTGTCCCAGTCTCAACTTTATTGCATCATTTGGGGCATATCCTCTATTGCCAGCATTCATAAAATTCCCATTTTTGTCAGTACCACTAACCACCTCCTAATGATAACTATGTGTAAAATGCAGGTACTAAGACACAGCAGAGCAACTATGCAAAAATGGCCAGGGCTGTGCACAAGTCCTCTGATCCAATTTGAAAGCCAATCTCAGGGTTTTGGATTATTGCTGTGCTGCAGTCCAGAGCAATCTGTGGCCCCATCCAATTTGATTTTTGTTGCAAATCTGACTTTCACTGGAAAACAGATTCAACATTCCTGGGTTTGCATTGAAATATATGAGGAGAGTAAACCTGCCAGATTTCAGACAGAGTTGGGGATTTGTGTAGCAATAAAAACAATAGTGTGTTGTTACGTTGATTCCAATTTACAGTGACCCTTTCCAGGGTTTTTTTTTAGGTAGAGAGTATTCAGAAGTGGTTTCGCATTCCCTTCTTCTGGGGGTGCCCTAGGACTGTGCAGCTTTGCCCAAGGCCACCCAGGCTGGCTTTTCTGGGATGCACAATGGGGAATTGAACTCCCAACTGATGGCTAATTCACTGAGCTATTCAGCCAGCTTCCATTTGTGTAGTGGACACCTTTAAAGTTTGTTTGTTTTCCCAAAGCAAAGAAGATGGAAAGCTGAAACAATGGGTACACTGTCTGATTTTATTTGTGTTCTATGTACAAGTCAATTTGCAAATTAGCTTCACACCAAAACAAATCTGATCATTCTGCTTTAATCTAGGCCTCAGAAAACTGGTATAAATCAGGCTGATTCAGTCTGGAATTTGGAATTTGTCTGAAATCTGAATCCAGTGCATAGCCAAGCTGAAACCATAGCTGATGTGAAGCTATGTTTCTGTGAGTCCACCGTTCCTTCCAGAAAACCATTGGAATGTACAAAGATCGCTATTAAATCAGATCAAAAGGGACTTGCTGTTACACCACTGTTCCATCAAGCTTGGTACTGCCTAAATGGGCAGGCAGCAGCTTTCCAGGGGTTCAACCACAATGTTCCTCTTTCTCAGTCCTAAATAAACCTGGCAACGTGCAAAACATATGCTGTACCTGACTTTCCCACTTAAGGTCAATGAAGAGTGCAACTGCACAGGGAAGCAAATGCAAATTTGCTCACATTCTCATTGGGGGGGGGGCGGGATCCGGTTCTCTTTGAGGTAAAGTGGCCACAAAGAGACAGAAAACGCCTTTGTTATTGCAGTTTTATTGAAGTGCCTGGAGGTGGTGTAGTTCAGAGGAACTGCCTTTAGAAGCTTTTTACCCTTTCCTACCCTTCCCCCCTTTTTCTACCTGTTCCCCCTATTTGTACCTTAACCCCTATCCCTATGAAAAATTAATTAAAAAAATTAAAAAAGAATTTCCTTCCTCCATTTACTCATCTTTTCTTGCCCACTGGGAGAGTTCGTTAAGTTGTAAGTAAGTAAGTAAGTAAGCAGGTAGGTAGGTAGGTAGGCAGGCAGGCTTTGCCAAAAGTGAGTTTTGGCACTCTGTGTGTCCATGCATGTGTGCGTGCGTGCACAAGCTCACCTTATCTTGTTTAGGACCTCGATACTTGGCAGAACGCCTTCTCCCACCTAGATCTACTCGAGTCACTCGCCATAGCCAGGAAGGACGGCTGAGGGGCCTGACGCCGAGAGAGGCCCGAAAAGAAAGAACAAGAAATCGGGCCTTCTCGGCAGTGGCCCCTCGACTTTGGAACAGCCTGCCGCCAGAGATCTGCCTGGCACCCTCGCTGGGTGTTTTCAAGAGCCAATTAAAAACTTGGCTCTTTAGGCAGGCCTTCCCTACTGCCAATACTTGATTTTACTTTTCTTGGTTTGAAGTTTATTTTTCCATCTTGATTATAGTATTATTGTAGATTTTAATTGTTGTTTTTATATGGTTGTAATATTTTGTTAGCCGCCCTGAGTAGACTCTTGTCTAGAAGGGCGGGATAAAAATCCAATAATAAATAAATAAATAAATAAAAATTATCTTCCCCTCCTGAGGCAAAAGGTGAGGAGGAAAGTGCTTTGCCAAAGCACCTCTCCCCCCCCCCCCTCTCTGCGTGTGCTCCCCTTTCCTTTCTGCACCAGATCAATCAATCACATGCCTGAAACAGTGTGAAAGGAGTAGAAGGCTCTCTGGTGGGAAGGAAAAACTATGGATTGGGGGCGCGGGACTCTAGCTGTTTTGCATTTCCTGTTGCATCATATGATTGATGGGTAAAATGTGAATTGGAGCCTGTCCCAAACCCATAGTATTTCCCACATTTTTTTCCTAGTGTAGTCAGGTTCTAAGTCCAGTATCTTGCCTCTCTCATTGACCCTCCAGATCTCCCTTGGAAACCCATAAGTTTCTTAGAATACTAAGAATTCTTAGAATACTAAGAATTTTGTTGGAATTGTTGGCATATATATATATATTTCAGTACTGCAGTGAAGACTCTGCTCACAATCTTTCAATCCTGGGCTTATAGCCAGCTCGAGGTTGATTCAACCTTCCATCCTTCCAAGGGTGGTAAATTGAATACCCAGTTAACTGGAGGTGAGGGCAATGTGTAGGCTGCATAATTAAATTGTAAAAGTGCTTTAAACACTATGGGGCGGTATATTAACAGCACACTGTGCTTTGCTTTGCCCTCAGATTTGTTTTCCACTTGGAGAAGCACAGCAATTCCCTGAGATTCCAGCCATCACCCTAAGACTTAGCAACCCAAGGGTTTTTACACAATGGCTACAGAAAATTAGACCTTTCAGTTAGCTCATCATTACCTTGGGACTCCCCCCCCCCCTTTTTCTGAAATGTTAGTAGGGTGTATTTGATATTTGCCATTACTCTACTGCTTGTACTGGTAGTATTTGTGTGTGGGAGCCTAAGCATGCAAGGTAGTTTATGGCCAGGGAGGAACCTACCGATTATGCAGAGTGAGGCATTCTTGTCTCAAGTAGCAGGACATGAGGGACGAAAAAAACCCAGTGAAACCTCCACCCTCTTTGTCAAACTATATGTTACAGGTAGCTGTCATTAGAAGCTGAAATCCATTAGTATTCTAGAGATGTTTGATCCAGCAAACAGTTGTGATTAACCAGTCATGTTTGTTAAAAGATATGTGGACTGTCTTCAGATGAATGTGTCAGTCTGGAATTCTTGAGATTAAAAATGTTGAACCAGAAAATATGCAATGCAGTTAAAAGCAGGAGAAGGGAAAGAGACTAAGGAAGATGCTGAGCCAGCACCGATGGAAAAGGACAATTGGCTTTAGAAATGCATGAATCATCATTACCTCTCCTGCTACAAAGTCCTGGATTAAATCATCAGAGTCTCTATGGTGTACAAAGGTGTTTTTGCAGCCTAGTAGTCACACAGCTGCAGGAGTAAGCCACAGAATCATGGATTTCGGAGCCAAGAAAGAAGAGGAAGAGCCGAAGAGGAGAGAGAGGATAGAAGGTTATAAATTGGTGTTTATTTGTTTCTTGAATGAACATATGTGCCACACTGACAGACATCAGAAGAAAAGAACGGAGAAAGGAAGAGGATGAAGTAAAATTCCAGTGGTGTGAAGGGAGAGCAGGGTTCCTGAATTGCTCTTTTAGGGAAGTGACCAAGGGGACCCTGACCCTTGGAAAGCCCCTCGCTTCCTTCCCTTTGGCTGCCTTTGGAAGCCACTCTGCTAACTCTTGAGTGTGCGGGGGGGGGGGGAGTTCTTCTTTTTGTTATTACGTGCCGTCACGTTGCCTCCGACCCTTGGCAGCCCTACAAATGAACCATCTCCAAAATGTCCTGTCTTCAACAGCCCTGCTCTGCTCTTGTGAACTCAAGACTGTGGGTGGCTTCCTTGTTCCTTGTTAGTCCATCTCATAATTGGTCTTCCTCTTTTCCTGCTGCCTTCCACCTTTCCCAGCATTATTGTCTTTTCCAGAGACATGTCCTCTCATCATGTGCCCAAAGGTAAGACAGCCTCAGTTTCAACATTTTTGCCTCCGGAGATAGTTCAGGCTTGATTTGCTCTAGGATCCACTTGTTCATCGTTCAGGATATGCACAAAGCTCTCCTCTAGCACTGTATTTCAAACAAGTCATTTTTTTCCCCTGTCAGCTTTCTTCGCTGTCCAGTTTTCACACCCGTTATTTAGGCATCTGGAAAAAAGGAAGGAGAAATAAAACAGATCCCAACTCTGCAGACTGGTGCTGTCTTACCTAGAAGCCCTTCAATGCTACCTGCACCTCAGCCCCCCTTCCCCATAACCTCTGTGGCCTGATCCATTTCCATCATTTGCTATGACATGGCCTTGCTTTTTGCATTTCACAGTTTTCAGGAAAGACCTTAATATTGGCATAGGCTCAGGCATGGATCAGGCCAGAATGTTTCCTAAAGGGCACAGGGCAGCTTGTATGCCATTCTTCAGGTATGGACCGAATTGGGGACCAGTGCACGTATCTACAAACAAGGCCCATAGTGAGAACCATAAAATCATGAAGTTAGATTGGGTTGACCAATTTTCTCTTGAATGCCTCCAGTGTTGGTCATCTCGTGTGAATCACAAAATAAAGCAAACTATTTGTAAATAATGGGTAGTGTGAAAAGCTTCTGCTGTGACAATCAGATGTTTTCACAACTTGAGAAAGTTTCTTTTCTAGTGGTGGTTAACTATAATGTATGGTTTGTCTCTCAGACAGGGAGGTTTCTCCTGCTTAAAGCAAAAAGAGAGCTTGTGCTGTTGTTTTTCATAAATCACACCAAAATACCAAATGGCAGATGTATTCTTCTCTTCTGCTTCTTGTCCAGTCAAAATGCAATTTATGGTTCCCTGTCAATGGGGCACATAAAAACTAGTTGGTTGTGCAGCCTGTTCCCATACAGGTTTGCCGTATGGGTGCTTTCTGAATGTTTTAAGTATTTGGAGCAGGCTGTGGTGTTCCCATTTGTGAAAGCCATTAGCCAGTTTCTGAGGTGAGATCTGATCCAGAAAGATCTCAAGAGTCCCATTCATTCTGTTAGTTTTAACTAGGTGCAATATTCCTTCCTATTTTTTTTTCTTTACAGCAAGAGATAATTAAGGACCTTTAAACTGCCTATTGAGGTATTCCACACACACAAGAATGGCACTCCTGAGGACAGGATGATGTCTGATGTGTTTTTAAATGCAGCTTTGGGAGAGAGAAAAGAACACTAAACAGAAACTGACACATATAACAGCAATGTGTTTTTTTGAGGCCAAAAGGTGCATTTTTTCAGCCACAAATGCATAGATCCTAGTTAGTCTGGGGGTGATGAGTTAAAGGAAGAATCATCAAAAATAGCAGGATCAGTGACTCGGCAATATGATGGGGTGGGGTGGGGAAACAGGGCAAGTTCTGTTGGAATATTGCTTTTCTCCCAAAAGGACCAGTGTTTCTTGTTAGTTTCTGAGTGCTGGTTTTTATAGCAAGAGCTTTTGCATATGAAATGCTTAATTTTAATTCTAAGCATATCCAAGTTGAGAGTTCCATATAAGAGCACACGTACAACCAACTAGAAAGCATAGGACCTTTATTTTATAGGAATGGATCAGCTGTGTCCTATGTAAATGTTATTTTCTTGTTTTCTGGCTAAAGAAGGTATAGTTGGATTCCTCCCCAGGTCTGGGTTGTTGTTTTTTCTCTGAACCCCTTTTGATTAATTTGCCCATTATAGTTTGTGCTGGGAGTGCAATTTCCTGTAGCTCTGGATTAATGAAATTAATTCACAAACACATCATAGCTACATATTTCCTCCAGGATATCACTTATCTAAGACATATTAGAACACATATTTTTCTCATACATTTAGAAGACACATCTCTTCCAGAATATTTTCCTTATCCCCTGGAGCCCAGTTGAAAGGGTGAAAAGCAAGACTTCAATGGAGTTCTGCTCCTCAAGCACAAGGCTAATTGTGCAGCATTTATTCACATTTTAAGTCTTTTCCTTCTCTTTCTTCCTGTCCTCTTTTCATTGACTTCTGTGGATTCTCCTGTCCTTTCTCATTTGTCTTCCATTTCTCTGGTCCCTACTCAATTATTCCTTAGTTTATTCCCACTGTTTTGACTTTTCCCCTTCTACTTCCTCATATAATATTTCATTTCTTCAGTGAGGTTCTGGTGATTTGCCTTCAAGTTTCATCGTTTTTGCTCTTAGATCATAGGTCATTTTTGTAAGGTGTTGTGTGGTAGTTTTCCTCTCAGTGGACCTGGGGAGCTCTGTCCTTGGTCCTGTCTTGCCAACCCACTATATGCTTTGCCTTTGCAATCTTATTTGCTGCTTCCAGTTTATGCTGATGATATTATTCCCTTATTTGGCTCTCTCTGTTACTTCCCCTTCCCTAGTATGCCCTTAGCAATATTTGCTAATCCTCTTGATGGTGTGACGGCAGTGCACACGTTTCACCAGACAAAGCTTCCAGGTTCCATCATTAGGTAGGTTGGGAAAAACTCTGCAGAACTGATTTAGGGAATGGTCAGCTCCAAAAGTCTAGATGGGTATTGTCACGTTCCCGCCTGTCCCTTGATTGTTTCACCAAACACAGGGCACCAGCTATGCGTCTTTCAGCTGCCACCAGTTGATTACATCAACATTATGAATTATTAATAATAGAGGTCCAGGCAAGGTGTCATTTTTAAAAGAACCAAATAGAAATTGTTTATTGTTACAGATGATGATAGTTCAAGCAATGTTGTTAACTCTTAACAAACATCCTCCTTCATCCACTCTCCGCCACCACTCTCCCGCCCAAACTCCCAAAACTCTCCAAACTCACTCTCAACTCTCAATCTCCCGAACTCAAACTCCCCCTCCTCCTGCTCTTATACCTTGTGACTCCGCCCCTCCAGCACTCCCATTGGTCTATGCAGAGAGGACATGAATATTCATGACCTGGGCGGATGCCACAGGTATAAGGCAGCTTTTTATGTTGGTAGCTGAAATCCTGTTGCTTAGCACAGAAAATCACTACGGTACGTCCATGGAATAATGGGATTTGGTGAGTCAACATCTCTGTAAGTTCCATGAATTCAAATGAGCTTACTGTACTCGCAGCTTACTACACTAGAGTAAGCCCCAGTTAGAGTTCAGTAGGCCCATTTGAATCAATGGAAGTTAGGGAGGACTTTGCTCACAAAATCCCTACTGATTCATAGGAGTATTCTACTGCTACTTACTACTCTAAGCAGCAGGATTTCAGCCACTGTATACTATTTCTTCATGGGGATTAAACAGCCAAAATGTTGTATTAACTATTATTCTCCAGCATAACCTGTCACTGTTTCCTTCAGTAAATCACATAATTTATGCCTTTCAACAGGACAACTTCTGCTAAATTCTTCTGTAACCCCTTTTCTTTCCTGCCTGGTGCACCCTCTCATTGACTGTCAGCTAAAAGTCCTCATTTTTCTGGATGCTTTAGACTCTAGAGACAGTATTGCTTCTTTTCCTACTATTCCCTTTACTGGCATATCCCTTTCTGTTTACCATGATTTTTTTTTTGGCAACTTTGACTCTGTCAGTCTCAGTTATCCTCACCTTTCCTCCATCCCTTCCATACTCTTTGCATTATTTCTGAAATGTCTTCTTTTCAAAACAGAACAGAAGAAACAGAAACTCAAAACACAATATTTTCCCCATATTTCACATGAACACTCCTTTCCTTTTTCTATGCTGCAGCTTGGTTCTTCCTAATATTTGCCTAGTTTCCTCTCTTTTTTTAAAAAAATACAGTCTCCCCATTCTTATTCTAGCACTTCACTGTACTTTTTGCCTTCTGTGCTTTGGCTTAGATTTCAGGTGATGGAACTGCCCAGTTTTTTATTTCCCCAAATGCAGCATCATTGGTTTCACAGATGTGGACTGAGCTGGTAATGCCTGACCAGGAAATGAAACAAGGAGTCATATTGAATGAAAATGTCAATGCTGTGTGTGACAGCCGTGAAAAGGGCAAATTTCACATACAGATCATTAAGACAGGGATCAGAGAAAATTGCCAGTCCTCCTTATACACATCTGGGATGTGGCCCCCAGTTCAAATACAGTTCTGCCTGCAGTTCTGGTTTCTACACAGTTCAAAAAAGTGCAGTAGAGCCAGAGAAGATACAGGAAAGAGCTATTACATGTAATTTCTCTGTGAGGCATTGCCCACAAATCTGCCAGTGGGGGATAGTAGTCTTTCGAACATAGACATCTGGAGCAAACCAATCAGTTGAGATGACACTGGCATTAGGACTAATTGTTGTTACTTGTGGCACACACTTTCTGCTTCAACAGTGTTCTTTTGCATGGCAGTGAGTCTGAAAATCACCTTCAGCTGTATACTGAACAAACAACTCCTAATCTTACAATGGTCATCCAAAGTATGGCACAATGTCTTAATGGAAAAGCTGACTGTACCTATTAAAGCCACTTGTACTGTGCACCCCCAGAATTAAATTTTTTTGAGACTTAGATATCTGTTCATTAGCTATGTGAATGTGATTGGTACAAATCCAATCCATATACAAACTCCTGTATGATTTAGTTAGTTTTTGATGCTGGATGCTGTCTTTTTTAAAAAAAATGTATTTGTAATATAAAATACATTAAAATACTACCTTGTGCCATCAAGTCACTTCTGATGTATGGTGACTTATATGTATTAATGACATCCAAAATGTCCTATCATTAACAGCTCAGCTCACATCTTGCAAACCAACATCTCATGTTAGGTTGTTTTTTCTTCCTACTGACCCCTCTTTCCCCAGCAATACTGTCTTTTCTGGTCAGTTCTCTATTTTCATTAATATGTCCATGGTAGGATAGGCTCAGGTCTAGAGATGGGAGTATTCGTATTTGTATACGAATACAAATATCCCCACACAGGTGGACATAATGTGGGTCTGGCCCCCTGGGGCGGGACCGTCCACTCACCCGTCCGCTGCTGCCGTGGGCTCCGTGCTCCATCCAATTGTTCCGGAGCTCGCGATCGACTAGCCACTCCTGGCAGAAGGAGGGAAGATGAGCCTCCCTGCCAGGCTGACAAGTGGCTCGTTGACCGTAAGCTCCGGAGCAATTGGAAGGGAGTGTGGAGCCGGCGGCGGCAGCAGACAGGTGAGTGGACGGTCTGGCCCCAGGGGGCCGGACCCTCATTATGTCCTCCTGTGCGGGGGTATTCGTATATGAATACCCTCATCTCTACTCAGGTCTTCTAGAGAGAGTTCAGACTTGACTTGATTGAGCACCCCCTTTTCTGCTTTTTTTTTAAAACTGCCTGTGAGATCTTTAAGGCTATCTTCCAGCAACACAATTAACTCAAATGAGTTAATTTGTGTCCCTGTCATTCTTCACTGTCTTTATTTCACATCGTATGGATGATTTTGACTTTGGTTTCCAATGACAATCTTTGCTAACTCCAACCTCTCCCCTTTTTTATAATATTCAAAAGATAGGGGACATCTTTTGGAAAACATGCACATAACATGTTCATAGAGCTTTTGGTCCAATATTTTCTTCTTCAGGTTGCCTATCCCAAGAAAAGGAACATAGCATATTAGTCTGCATTCTGTGTAACAGGAATGACAACATTAGTCAGGAGTCAGGAAATGTTATCAGTATGGGATGTTATGCTTCTGTATACATGATTCAAAGTGCCAGGAAATGACTCAATATTGCTGCATTGAATGTTGACAACACCAATGGCAGCAGTCAAGATGGACTATAGGATACCCTTTTTTTTCACTACCATTCACATTTGTCAAAAAGACCCTGACAATTGCTTTGTGTTTGCTTGAGAAGCGATTAACTGATGAAAAAAAGGAGTCAGCTTCTGAGATTTTTCCCTTGTGCAGTGTCACTTTGTGAATGGCAGTGAGCAAAAGAGGTACAGTATCCTGTAGACCATTTGACTGCTGTCACTGGTGTTGTCAACATTCAGGCTGCCCTTTGCTATATAAAGTTTGGCATCCTTTTTCCTGCTGGCAACGTGGGCACAATATTGTACAGCAATCTTGAGCTATTTCCTAGATTTTTGTATTGTGGATACAAAAGCACAATGTCCCACATTCATAAACTGAAGATTTTTGAAGAAGTGAAACATCTCCAGGATTTGTGAATACCAGTGACTAGAGAACAGCATCTAGAAGAATGTTACTTTACAAATTAGAGACAATGGCAGAACCTGGAAAAAGTTACTTTTGCTCACTACAATTCTCAGTGTCTCCTAAAGAGCATAGTGTATGGACATGCTGAGAGTTGTAGTGCATAAAAGTAACTTTTCCAAGGTTTGGACCAAACAATATTATTTGTGAATCAAAAAGCTGAGTTATCAAAGTGAAATATTACATTTTAGACCTTACTGTATTTTTCGCTCTCTCTGGGTAATTTGATTAATCCTCTTACTTCAATTTTTTTTTTTGCTTGAATCAGATTCTTCTCCACGTCCATTTTTGATCAAAGTGACCTCTAACCCATTCCTTCTTTTGAGTGTGTTCTTTGTCTTGATCAGCCTTATTGTAATTTCTAATTATTCATTCTCTCAGAGCCCTCTCAGAACTCTTGCTTCAGAGACTAATACTGATAGACTTCAAACCGAATTCATCAAAGTGTCCATTATGCCTTGAATGCTTTTGGAGAAAAATCTTAAAGTCTTGTAAGATCAAGAGGAAAAGCTAAATCAAGGCGCTGCGTGGTTAGATTCAGACCTTATTTTGGATTTATCGGAAAGATGATCGGCTGCCTTTTATTTGCAGAAAGTTAAATTAAGCTTCAGTAATAATATACTTCATTCATACATTTAAGAATAGAGGAAGAGCTTACTGGGATCCAAGCAGTTAACAGACCATTCAACAGGAATGAAACAGATTGTCCGTAGGGTGCCCGTATGTCCTTTCTTTTTTCTTTTCTTTTCAGAAGATAGCCTTCTTTTGAAGATACCCTCTATTAGAAGGGCTATGCAGTCAACGCCAGCTTCAAACAGGAAGATCCATAAGAAAAGAGAATTGGAGTGCTGAATCTTCCCATCAACAGTTAGCATGTGTCTGACCTATAGACCTGATCAGGCAACACATGTTTGCTGATTATAGTTTTTGCTGCTATATTGAGGTGTATAGTATTTTAATTTAAATACTATGTTTAGTTTATTGTATTATTTTATTGATTTAAATACTATGCTAAGCATTTAATAAATAAATTAGTATTTAATAAATAAATAAAACCATATTTTAGTTATTTTTATTTATTCTAAATGAGTAATTATATGCATAAATTAACATGTGCAAATTGTATTGAAACAGGTGACTTTTTAAAAGGATACATATCTTCTTCTTTTCTTTAATGTGTGTGGGGCCCCTATCTGGCAAGGAGATAGGCAATGGAAGTGAAAAGTTAGCCAACACTTAAGGTCAAAATAGACGACGCCTTCAGCTTATCATTGGAGAGGTAGCTCTCACAAGGGATTAAATTTTATTATCCTAGTATACCAGATGCACTACCTTTGTTTTGTTAGTGGTTATTGAGAGGTAAGCATCGGCTTTGTCTGCAAGTATGATTGCTCAGTCATGGTGTCCCGCATCTGGAGGGAAATATGCTATCACCATCTAACTATGAAGCTGGTACCTCACCTACTTCTGTTGTTAATGGAAGAAACATGCACCAGACATTTGTCACCATACTTGCCTTTGGGAAAATACTTCCCTACCCTGCTTGACCAGCTGGTTGGACATGATCTTGGAGCAGTGGTTCCCAACCTTGGGTCTCCAGATGTTATTTTGCTAAAATTCCCAGAAGCCTTCAACACTAGCTGTGCTGGCCAGGAGTTGTTGTAGTCCAAGAACATCTGGGGATCCAAGGTGGAGAACCACTGTCTTAGAGAGATAAGGGCAATGAATTTGCAAAACTCATAAAACCAGAAAACCTGCTATGATTCGTTTTGTGGCTAAAATTGTTCTTTTCCACCAGTCCCAAGCATGTTTTGTACCAGGTGGAGCCCTTCCATTCCCTAGATCAGCCATTCTTAACCTTTTTGGGGGTTTTTTTTTTGGTCATGGCCATAAACACACTATGAAAGAAATATAGGCAAGAAGAAAGGAGATTTCAGGGCATACCCTCTTCTGAGCGTTTATGTCCTTGCGATGGTGGTGAAGTAGAAACAGTGGGGCATGTTCTCTTATACTGTCATTTCTATCAAGATCTCTGCAAGGATCTTCTCTCCCCTATTTTTCAAAAATTTACTGGGAGATCCGACAAATGTTATATCCTTTTGCTGCTCTCCAATAAGGTTTCTTACATTACTAGCAAAGTGGCCAAATACTGCGCAACAGCTTGCCGCAGACTCCTGACCACATAAGGTCTTCAAGTGCCCCTGTTCTTTTTAGATTTTTGTTTAACTTACTTTCTAGGAGAGTTGGGGTGGAATACTGATAGTTATATGTGTCTCTTAATTTAATCTTATATCATGTGACTGCTGTGATGTTTTGAAACGCTGCTCGCTAACTTAGAACTTCTTTTTAACTTTAATGTCGTAAATGTATTTTTATCTTCCTGGTCATTGACTGTAATAAAGTATTATTATTGTTGTTATCATAGGAAATAAATATAGGCCAAATCAGGTTTGTATAAGTCACACAATGAACCTTATAAGGTGGCATGTGAAGAATTGTTTCTGGTCTGTTGTTGTTGTTTAGTTGTTAAGTCGTGTCCGACTCTTCGTGACCCCATGGACCAGAGCACGCCAGGCCCTCCTGTCTTCCACTGCCTCCCGGAGTTTGGTCAAATTCATGTTGGTAGCTTTGATGACACTGTCCAACCATCTCGTCCTCTGTCGTCCCCTTCTCCTCTTGCCTTCACACTTTCCCAACATCAGGGTCTTTTCCAGGGAGTCTTCTCTTCTCATGAGATGGCCAAAGTATTCTGGTCTGTAGTCCCCTTCAAATGTGTCAGAGCCCCCCAGAGGGCCATATGGTCCCCACTGAGAATGGTGTTCCTAGATAGTCAACATGTTCTGTGACCAAAATCAAACTATCAAGGGTTTGGTAAGTATATTTTTGCTGTAAACTGCCAAGAGTGGCCTTTGGCCAGATGGGTGGTAGGAAGCTAAGATACAACAACAACAACAACAACAACAACCGGTATTAATCCCTGGACAGATCTAATACGAGATTATTGATTTCAGTGCAGTTTATAATGCAAGTTAAAACCAAAGCAACAATATACAGTAAACACATTGCAATCAATTAAACTTAAATAAAAGTAGAATTTCAGAGGGAACTATTTTATTTCTAGTGTTTATGGCACAGCTTCCTCAAGAACAACCTATTAAAATGTTGGAAAGAGCTAGCACACCTTTACTTAGTCCCTGAAAGATAGTGAAGGTGCTTTCTTTTGGGAGGCTCTTCTGCCAAAGGGATATTTTGGGTGGAAATGTCCCTGTCCTCTGTTGTTGATTGCAATCAGAATGGTGTAAATAGGAGATATTTACATTCTAGTAGATTGAAGGAGGAGAAACAGGTCCTTAACGTACCTTGTATGTTAAGCAAAGTCTCGTCGACCAGAAACAAAACAAAACAAAGCCCTCATGTGGAACTGATTTTGTGTTCATGTCTACAGATTTGTCAAATTCTTGTAGCACTGTTTGAAAAGACTCCATCAAACGCTAATCTCAATGTTCTTAGCCCTTGTATTATTTTATATTGTATTTTTCATTTACTTTCAGGATTCTTATAGCAGCTTCCCACTTCAGGATGAAGTGCTCAGTTACAATATCACCAACATTACAAACACTGCAAATAAGATCATTACTACTCACTCACAAACCTCACCACTAGCTCTTAATATTCACGGGTGGAGAACCTCTGGACCTTCAGAGATTGTTGGCATAAGCGTTATCCAATTCAGCCAATGAACTTGCAGGCCAATACCATCTGTAGGACCATGGATTTCCTATCTTTGATGGGAACCATGAAAAGCAGCTACAGGTTTCAAGAACTCCACATCTATGGTAGGGTGGTCATATGTCCTCCTGTCACCCCTCCCCATGAGCTTCTTTGACTAAGCAGCGATTTAAACCCAAGTCTTCTGACACATTGTGTGTTACACCATGGAGGTTATCAGGAGATACTTTTATTAGACCAATAAAATCTCAGAAACAAACTACCAACCTGTAGAACTCGAGGTGGGGTTGGGAACTTGCAAAAATCATCTTAGTCAGAGGTTGAGGCTAGGGTATTAAGAGTAATGGATTTATAAAGTTAGATCTTTGTGAAGAGGCTTAGATTGGTAAACATATCTGATCAGACCTCTCGCATTTTTAAAGTAAAATTGTTCAGAGGGGGTCATTTGGTAAGAAAAGATGCAAACTGCACTCACTCACGTAACTACTGACGAATGGCAGGAAGACGGTGACATGGCATGTCAACTTTGTATGAATCTCGGATGTAAGGAATGTCAGTCCCAGGAATAGGCATTGTGAAAGCCCTGTTCAGACCAATCCTCTGAAGCAACTGATCATTGCCTAGTGAGATGTTCTGGCAGAACTACATGACCTTTTTATTTTATTTTCATATATATTCATTTCCAGTAAGCTGCAGAAAATACAAGGCAGAGGGCATTTCAGAAAGTTATTAAACATTATGCCTTATTGATTTATTTAATTTATGTATATCCCATCTTTCTCTCAATGTTGTGTCTCAAGTTGGTTACCTATTCACAGTCTTAAAATATTGTGGTAATGTTTAATTATCAGTGTTTGATAAACTGATAAAAAGCGGATGACATAAAGCATAATCAGAAACACCCCAGAAAATGCAACCCAATAAAGGCTCATTATTCACAATATAGTTATGTTTTGAATTACTTTACATTACATGTAGCCAAAAGACCCCCGGGGGAGTGGGTTCATGGTTTGGCTTCCATGGCTCCATGAACTAGGCATGTGCGCATGTGCAGACACACACACTCACACACAATATCTTTTTTGCATAAAGTAAATAGTATGTAAAATTTTGTTGTGTGCTTATTATGTGCACTTTTCTGAGTAAAGGGTCCATGGTATTTTATCAGATTCTCAACGAGATGTATCACCCAAAGCAAGCTTAAGCACCATTATTTTACAATGAGCTCTAGTACTTGAGAAACTTCAGAATCCATTTGGATTTTCTTTCTAATTCTTTCCACGCACCCCCACAACCTCTCTGCTAGATCTGAGAGCATTTTGTAACATAAGACATTTTCTTTGATCATGTTCCCCAGCAACAGCTGATTTTAGACCCTTTTATAAGTCCATCAAGCACTTGATTTCCTCCAAAATTCAAAAGCTACGGAGGGGCATTGTTCTGCATTTTTCTTTCACAATACACTTCTTACTGGGCTTTTTGGGAATGACAAATGCTAATTTCCATATGTCCTTTTAATTGGTAAGCTAAAGCTCCTCTCTCCTGCCCCCCACTGCCACTAACCAACTCTCATCTAAACAGAATTTTAAAGAGTTGAGTTCATGAATAATTCCTTAGTGGACCACAGTAATGGGTCACCTCATCTTGCCTTAGATCACAGGTTTGGGTTAGAGCTCCACAGAATACTCTATATTCATTTTGAATGCAGCTCCTCTGACATGGTTAGGAAAGTTGCTAAATGTTGATGTACTTATGAGCCTCTTTGGCATTGTTCTAGTTCTTCTGGCCATAGCAGTAGGTGCTGCTGTGCTATGTTTTTCCTTCAGTGTCTTTTGGCCTTATATGTACCCAACTGCAGCATTATCTTGTTGGCTGTGATGATTTCTTGGGCCACAAGCGCCACTAGACATAAAATAGTTGGGGCAGCGATAGTAACAGAGGGGAAAGTATGGGCAGGGAAAGAATCCTGTCTTCCCCTGAAAGAGAACTGTTCCTATTGGCTGCGATGCTTAGACCAGACTCTATTTATCTCATTGGCTGGATTTAAAAGGCCCATAATGCCACAGCCAACCACTGGAAGAGAAACTGTGGACTGAAAACTACGTGAGTGGGTCCCTTTTAATGACCCAAAATTGAAAAGTTCTCCACAGTGTTCATGGTCAGTGATCCCGAAATGAAGCAAATAGTGACTAAGCCTTTACCCTTCAGTAACCATTGGGCTCAGACTGGAAATGGATTGGCTATTTCTCAGCCTGATTATGAGCCCTTTTTAGACTCCTGCAAAGTTCCCAGTGATGTCACTGGAAGTATTGCACTTGCCATT
The DNA here is from genome assembly GCA_037013535.1 of Intellagama lesueurii. NCBI lineage: Eukaryota > Metazoa > Chordata > Lepidosauria > Squamata > Agamidae > Intellagama > Intellagama lesueurii. Next base: position 274,419,207 of record JBAJHW010000002.1, read on the forward strand.
ACACTTGTCATGTCTTATCTGACAGATTCCTCCTAAGAGAAGAAAATGCCTCAGCTGGAGGGTTCCAGGGATGAGCTAGTCAGCAATCCCAGCCCAGGGATGTCAGAAGTAAACCCTGACCTGCTCAGAGAAGACTCTCTCACACACACACCCCAGATACATACAAAACACCAGAGGAAGGCCTGCTCCCTCCCAGTCCTTGGCAGTGAAAGAATATCAAAGTTCAGCAAAAAATACAGCAGCTGTTGAGTAGGTACTTAACAGCAACTGGTGTAAGGGAGGTACTCATATTGCCAACAGATACATACAGAAGCCAAAGGTTGAAACCAATGCAAAGAATAAACTGCTGGATAGCTCAGTCAGTGGCTTAGGCATCTGCTGAGCCAGAGGGTGGGAGTTCAGTTCTCCACTGTACCTCCTTGAGAGGGGCTGGACTTGATGATCCATAGGATCCCTTCCAGCTCTGCATCATCAAAGATGATGATGATGATGATTAATAAATGTATTTTCTTGTCTAGCCCTTGTGCCTTCTTTGTTCTTCTGATGGATGATTTGACCCAGACTACCTTACATCATGCTTCTACCGAACGTCTGGTTGAATCGCTGACCTGGTAGGCTTGATTCATGGTGGGATCCCCAGCTGACCACCAGGCAATCCTTCTGCTCACTCTCTGGATACTGGCTCACAGGCACGTGCTGTATGAAACCAGGACAGCACCATCCAAATCCCACTTACATCATCCCAGTGCCCTCACACCCTGTTGTGACTTCAAAGGCTGGGTTCTCCCATCCTTTGTTGGCTGCATTTGTTGCAGTGTGGAACAACAGCTAGACCCATCACATGGAAAAATGGATGTATACAAGGAAAGCTGCCTTCCCTAGGGTACCAGATGTTTAAATGAATGTGTACACCCTGCGGGGAACTAATCTTCCTTCCTACCTCCCCCAGGAATAGGTGCCTCTGTAATCAGGTTTCAAATTATGCATGTCTTTGTCTAAAAATTCACCAGTCATAAAACAAAGCGCGCTGAATGCAAGGTACTTGGGTGAGGATACTCACATATTGTGCCAACATATATCTTTCACCATTTGGAGAAGTAAAAACCTGATCAACTCATTATCTTGTTTGACTGCCATAGCCACCAAGAGCCTGGTTACTGCATTAGCAGTAACTTGTGTACCAAAGAAGGCTGCACCCACATCTTGAAACCAGGGCAAGGTATGGGGAGGTGGGCAGGAGCAGGAAGTTAATGAGTTAAGAATGAATGAGGAGTCTTCCAAAACAGGGGAATTGGTGGGAGGATCAGGGCACTACTATTATGGCTTCCCAAGACCCACAAGTGCCACCCTAGGCAAGTGTCTCATTCTATCTAATGGTAGGACCAGCCCTGCCCCTGTGTTGCATACTTTTGCTTTGTACACCTGGAAAGAAAGCAGGTTACAGGTCTTGCTGCTTCACGCTCTTTTGCTAGTAGCAATTATGTCTGCCTGTTCTTCATCACTGCCTCCCATTCAAATCCCCCACCATCACCACCAAAGCCAAGCTAAGGAAAGACATCCGCTTTTTGTGGCAGCAACAAAGGAGGCAGAAATCCAATTCTGTCTCTTTCATCTAAGATCTGAACTTTTTTGTGCGCTTTATTGGCACTGAAATGTTTCTTTAATGTGAATCTCACCAAGAATGGCCCAAGCAATGACACAATCTTAAAAGAAAACAGGAGATGTTGCCGTATTTATATGTATTTATTTGGCTGTCTTGAGCCATACAATGAGGAGAATCTATTAGTCAAAATGCTGTCCTGTACGAGATGCAAGGCTGCATCTGTCATGCTTCACGAGGCTGCACAAGCTATTATCCTTTCTGAAAGGCAAAATATTTAACCCAGTAGAACATTTGGAACAGCCGTCCGGTGTTGTGTGCAGTTGAAATGAACTCTTCTTCGCTTCCTATCCAATCAATCTGTTTGGGCTTTGCTACATCCTTTCAGCCAGTCTATACAGATGCAGCAGAGCAGTATCTCAGCAATTTTTGGATCACAGTGGTTTTTGTCATTTTGCCTCATTGAGGAACCCCTCCAGGACCCTATGGAGATTTCTTGGAAGAGCAATGGGCAGGAATGCTAAACACTTTGTTGAATTTTGCTTTGCTTTGTTTTGTTTTGTCCCTTCTTGCCCATCTACTGGGGAAGATAAAGTTTGACTGTTTGGATTGTTTTGCTTGTGTGGAAGTATTATCCTTTGCAGGAATTTTGCATTTCTTTGCTGGACTTGTCAATTTCATATTCTTACACTGGCCAATTTCAAATTGTTGTATTAGTGAGCTGTGCATGGGATGGGACTGTCAATATTTGAACTTTTGTATGTAAAATAATTAAGGAGAGTTTTAAGAAGGCAACCTTCTACATAGTTCTTGACAAAATGAGATCTGAACAGTAGTATACTAAAAAGGTCATGCATAGAGGCAATGTAAATGAATAAAGCTTGTAGAATTAGGCAAGCTGAGAAAAGTAGAATGAATAAGATGTTAATGTTTAGAGGAAGACTTACTTTACCATTAATGAAACAATGGTTAAACTACTTTTACCTTGATGTCCAGATGAATGTTGATTGACAAGGTTATCTGGTTTCACACTAGAATCAATCATTTCAGAGATAAATGTTGTCTATGACAGACCACCACAAACTCACACTGCCAAAGAGTGTATTAACTCTTTGTATACACTCGAAACTGACCAGTGGAACAGTCTATAATTGAAATGCACAAAATTCATGTAGAGGATATACTGTACATCAGGCACAACCAGCACAGGGCCGTCAAATTTAATTTGGTGTAGGATTTAGATTTAGATTAGGCATCCTTCAGTCTCGAGAGACTATGGTACCGTGCTCTGAATAGAGGACTTGGAACAGCGTCTAGTGTGGCTGAGAAGGCCAATTTGAGAGTGACAATCCCTTCCACACTGAAGACAAATACAGTCTGTCCCCTGACCAGCTCCCTGATTTTGCTGGTTTCGGGTCTGCCTCTTTGCCTCGGCCTGCTGGACAAGGGTCTCTTCAAATTGGGAGAGGCCATGCTGCACCACCTGCCTCCAGACTGAATGCTCAGATGTCAAAGTTTCCCATCTGTTGAGGTCCATTCCTAAGGCCTTTGGTGTAGGAAACTGTCAAGAAAGGCAAACATGCTTCTGTTTATGAAGTCCAGAGGGCAGGGCAGGCAGAAAACATGACCATAAATTCAAAATACTGTGTGATGTAATATATAATGTAACAACAAAATGAATCCTACAATACAAGAAAAGTCAAGGGAAAAATGACCCATGATCGTTATTTGGGTGACTCTGCCCTTGCAAAATAAGGATCATCACACATTCATTATTTTCTTTTCTGTTCTTAAGGATCAAGTAATGGTCCATAATGACTGTGGCTTAAGCAATCTGATTAACATTCATTGTTTGCAAAGCAATAAGAAAGATTTACTCCTAGAAGAGACCCTATGAATCTTTGAGTCCAGGCCCTGTCAAAGAGGCACAGTGGGGAATTGAACTCACAATCTCTGGCTCTTAAACTACCATGGTGCCTCGACTTATGAATGTCCTGACATACGACCATTTCGAGTTACGACCAGCTCTGGCTGCAAAATTTTGCTTCTACTTGCGACTGGAGCTTCGAGTTACAACCAGAAAAAGGCAGGGGGAAAAGGCGGGGAATTCAAATTGCTAACTGTTGGTGGCGAAGAGGCTGCTTCTTTGTAGCTCTTTCGCCTCAGCAGTTAAAGAGTGTGCGATCGGAGGAGGCTTCGGACAGCCTGGTAAGGTGCTGCTTTCTACTTTTTAAAAACTCTTCTGGGTGGGTTTTGCAGCGTGGTTTTGGGCTGGGTGGTGGGATTATGTTTCTATGCTGTGATGGGTCTTGCAGGCTTTGTTTGTATTTTGGTTTTTTCCCCCCATTTCCGATGGGTCTTACAGGGTTTGTTTGTTTTTTGGTTTTTCCCCCCCCATTTCCGAAGGGTCTTGCACGGTTTGTTTGCTTTCTGCTTTGCTTTTTTTTTTTTTTTTTTTTTTTTGCATTTCCGAAGGGTCTTGCACTGTTTGTTTCCTTTTCCCCCCCCTTCGGCCGGAAGGGATTAATCGCATTTCTGATGGGTTTTGCAGTGGTTTGTTTGTGTTTTTTTGATGATTTTTTTCTTCGGCCGGAATGGATTAATTGCATTTCAATGCATTCCTATGGGATATGGTGCTTCGACTTACGGCCATTTTGAGTTCCGACCGGAGTTCCGGAACCAATTAAGTTCGTAAGTCGAGGCACCGCTGTACTGAACTATCCAGCAGTTCAATGGTTTAGGTCTCTGGCTGTGGAGCTAGAGTTTGGGAGTTCAGTTCCCCACTGTGCCTCTTTGACAGGGGCTGGACTCGATGATCCCTAGGGTCCCTAACAGCTCTGCAGTTCAAAGATTACATCTTTCCTATTGCTATTTATCTAGGTGCTACCAAGGAATCCTGCAGAGAATGACATCAACTCTTGTGCAATATTTAAGGAACTGTGTGCAGGATTTCCTGGAAAGAAACTGAGGACATTTTGCTTGCTGGGCAATCGTGGAAGAAAACCCTGTAGAAAAATATGGAACCAAGAAGCAGATCGATTCACAGCTCTATCTCATACCATACTGTTCCCATTCTTCAGATGGACACTTTACTTCTCCATATGTTTTCCAGCAATTGTGAAGGAAGAAGTGTTTCTGGAAGGTGGTGTTAAGGTAGGTATGGAGGATGGTGCACAAAATCATGCTTCATCAAAGGGCTCGTTCTTCCTTGCTTCATTTCTGTACTGGTCACCAGCAGTTTAGCTAACTCCATATGGGGAGGAGTGGGGAGGAAGTCCCGCTTCTGCTTGTTTCAGGCGAGAACCATTTCCTCACTTTGTATTTCCCACTCTTCCATTTTCTGGTTCTGCTTCAGCCTTTTATTAGGCAGAGAGCAACCAGAATGAGCAATGTTCTCTTGATAGCAGCGTTGAGTTTATCCCGGGAGGTTAACTGTTTTTAGAAGACGCTTTTGGATTATTAATATAACATCCACTTTAAAAGAGCCACCAGTGAAAGGCACTGAGAGGGATCTTGGTATGGTATTACAGTTGATGAATGGAAAAGCTGAATGGTGCAAAAGCTCTTCCATTATAGATCTAACCAGAGGTTTAAGTACAGTTTGCAAGCTGTTTTTCAACTCTTCACACGGTTGGGTTCCGGGTCTGCTACAACCAATGCTTCTCAGAAAGCTATAATTGAAATCCTCGATCAAGCACTGTGGCACTTACCTTGGCGTCAAAGAGTTATAGATCTGCCAGTGATGCTGTGGTGTAAGGTGGCAAAGGAGATGCATAATCATCACAGAACTGGCAGGTAATATATATTAGGGCAGGTCTGCCTGTGAAAATAAATAAAGCCCAGCAAGGCGATGTGTGGATTTTTTCTTTCGCAAGTGGATGAGTGAGCATTTTGCTTGCTCAGGTGTTTGGGGCTGTGTTAGATTACGTTTCATTTCCAAAGTTGCTTGCTGTATTCTCCAGAGCCGTACTGGAACACGTTCAAGTGTTTGTTCAAAACTGAGGCTGTCCTGTGTTCACTTTGAGGAATATTGTTTTACTCTTCGATCGACTGCTTTGCTGAAGCTCCAGCCTAAGAAAAGAGGAGGTGGATTTTTGTTTTAAAACAAAGGGATGTGAAACTCTGCATTGTTTTACTCTTGGTGAAAAGGCCCACCCCACACTTAGGAAGAGGAGAATTGTCTTGTGGCAAAATCAGCACTTTCTGAAAATACAGGCAATCTATGAGAAGCCATTTCATGCTATGTGAAAATTAGCTACAGAAGGAAGCCCCTGAGGGGAAGAGGTATTGTCACTTCCTTTGAGAAGTGGCTGTATGCAGGTTCCTTAAAAAAATAAAAGAAAAAAATAAGGTATCCTCAGGTGAAATGTATCAGATTGAGGGCTTCTCTCCTCTGCCAGTACAGTATATTACTGAATTACTGGTTAAAGCTTAGAGGAAATGTTGGAATCGTTGTAGATAACAAGCTGAATATGAGCCAACAGTGTGATGTGGCTACAAAAAAAGCAAATGCTGTTTTAGGCTACATTAACAGAAATATAGTCTCCAAATCCTGTGAGGTACTAGTTCCCCTCTTTTCGGCACTGGTTAGGCCTCATCTTGAGTACTGTGTCCAGTTCTGGAAACCATACTTCAAGAAGGATGCTGACAAATTGGAACAAGTTCAGAGGAGGGCAACAAGGATGATCAGGGAGCTGGAAACTAAGCCCTATGAGGAAAGACTGAAAGAACTCAGCATGTTTAGCCTTGAGAAAAGAAGACTGAAGGGAAATATGATAGCACTTTTCAAATACATAGGATGGTCAGGATCTGTTCTCAATCATCCCCGAGTGCAGGGCATGCAACAATGGGCTCTAGTTACAGGAAGCCAGATTTTTGTTGCATACCAGAAAAAACTTCCTAATTGTTAGAGCAGTACAGCAAGGGAATCAATTACCTTGAGAGTTGGTGAGTGCTCCAACACTGGAGGCATTCAAGATAAATTTAGACAGCCACCTGGCAGATATCCTTTGATTTGTATTCCTGCATTCAGCAGGGGGTTGTACTCAATGACCTTATAGGCCCCTTCCAACTTCATTATTCTATGATTCTATAATTCTGTGAAATGAGTTTCTGGTTAATATATTACTTTTGTTCTTTATTGCTATTATTCGAGATGTGCACTAGCAACAAAATTCAGACTTGGAATCTGGAATTACAGCTCTCCAGATTGAGAGTTTTAAAAATCAAAAATTTCCAGATATCTGGAATTCCAGTATAGTAAATAAATAAATAAATAAATAAATAAATAAATAAATAAATAAATGTCATTATTTCCCTCTTTTAAAAAAGCACAAACAAGCAAAACATTTTGTAAGGATTTCCCTGTGTCATCTTCCCAGTGATTGTGCCAAACAAAAAGAGTAGACACCAACAGCCAGCAGTGCCTAGGCATTAGGAAATGGCTGTCATGGGCATACTGACTGAACCATGAACAGTGGGAATGCCAGCAGGAAATGCCAGCAGTGTCCTGTCAGGGAGAGATAAGCATGTTTTGCACTCTGGCTGCTCCAGATGTCATTTGTAAAATGTACCACCTGTGCCCCTGGCCAACTGCTGCTGTACCAGTTGCCTGAAACCCCAGCCCGTCTCTCTTGGGAAACTCATGGCAACTGCAAGCAGGAGATACTGAGTTCTCTGCCCCCACCATCTCTGGTGCCAGAGTGTCTTTAAGTTCCATTTCTCAAGAAATCACTCCAGGTTGCCTGAGAAATAGGTTTCACTTTCTCTTTTTCCTTTCCTGGCCTTTTGCTTTCTAATCTATAGGAGCAAATGGGACTCCAACTATTAGCAGTTATAATTACAGATACACAGAACTAACAAATTCAGTTTCAGATATATTTGGAACCATCCAAATATGGCACGATTCAGCGAATTCAGAATATTCAGAGCCATCCCAAGACATTTTGCTGTTCAAGGCAAAAGAATGAGATGGCACCCTCCTCCTTTCCATGTATAAAAACTGGCTTGGCAATTGTCCTGTTATTGAACAGAGGCAAGACAAAAAAAGCTACCACTGCACCTGAAGGCAGTGGGCCAGCTTAGAGGGTGGAGGGGCAGACAATCAAAATGCGACCATTCCAGATGCCCAAATGTGGCTGGCAGCATCCCAGAGCCCCTCTACAGCCTCCTTATTCTTTAAATCTCTCCAAGGTTCACTTCTTCTCTCTAGAGCAGTAGTTCCCAACCTTGGGTCCCCAAGGTGTTCTTGGACTGCGACTCTCAGAAATCCAGGCCAGCGCAGCTAATGGTGAAGGCTTCTGGGAGTTTTAGTCCAAGAACACCTGGGGACCCAAGATTGGGAACCACTGCACTAGGGAGCACAAGGGACAATTTTGTGAGACCCACACCCCTCTCCAATCCCTCTTCTTCTTCTTCTTCTTCATTATTATTATTATTATTATTAATACAGAGTAGTCTATATGACTAGATGGGCGGGCTATAAATGTAATAAATAAATAAATAAATTATTATTATTATTTAATTGGCCACAAGAGGATATGACAGGCCTATATCAGAAGAAAAATTGTTCTGTACCTTAGTTGTGGTGATTTCAGAAGTCTTCACTCAATGGACGATGTTTCTGGAATCAGACTTCCTTTTTCACTTGAGACTGGCCTCCGCTGCGTGTCTGAAGAGGCAGGGCCTGTTTAGACAGCTGAGAATCAGACATCTGACATTCTCCGAGAGCCACTGTTTCTGCTGATGCACAGTGCTGCCTTGACGAGGGGTATGCTGGTGTTCTGAACAGTACTCACACATGCAAAAATAAATTTTTTAATTAATGAATCAATTTAATTTAATGAATTAGTCTGAAGGAACAAATATGCTTCTCAGAAAAAAAATTAAAAAACAAATATTAAAATTGAAGTCTTGTAATGATCAGGTCTTAAATATGCATGCTTTTTTGCTTTATTTGAAGAAATAAATAAATCATTTGAACATTAAATAAATAAATAATAGTCAAATCAATTAAAAACAAGTCTTCAAAAGGCGAATTGGCTGATTTGCCCATTCCTCTTCCCACTTCATCCATGCCCTTTTGGGAATGCAGCCCATGAGCTCCCAGCCAGTCTGAAAAACGACCCTTATCCCCACTAACTTTGTCCACCTCTAGTGTAGGTCAAGCTACATGCCATCCAACCCTCTTTGCTAGTACCTCCTTGCTCTATCCCAGCATTTGCCATGTGAAGTGAGTACCTGACTTTGCCTAATGTTAAGGCCAGGTTTGCTAAGTGGGGTATATGAGTCTACAACAACCTTGTAAAATAGATTATACTCTGAGATAATTATTTTTCCAAAAGCCATTGTGTAAGCTTCATTCCTGGCAGGATTTCAATCCTGGTTGCTTAGTTCCTAACCTGACACTCTAACAATGATGCTATGCTGGGGCTGTCATCACCGTTCTGCTCTTCCCAGAACAACATGATCCTGAGCAAACAGCATGGCAGTATGCCACCAGATTTAGTCAGAACCCTCAAAATAATTTGAGAGGGACATGAAAAAGTGTATTTCTAAAGCCATTTCCCTTGTTGCCAAACCTTGGCTAAATTTTTCTTTCTCCTTTCCAAAACTGGCTGGCCACTATGTGAACAGAATACTGGATTCAATAGACCGTTGGCCTTGTCCAGCAGGCAACTTCTTATGTTCTGATGACCTCTGTGCCCCATTTCTTACTGTTGGAGAGAAAGCTGACCATAACCAGTCCCACCTAATGCATCATAATATTGGCAACTAGGTAAAAGCGGGAATGGAATGGAACATGCTGGAATGGGGACTTCTGAATAAAAATTGATGCCAAAAATAGTGGGATGTAATGGACAAACATGTAGAAGATGGATGGTGTGATGTATTAGCCCCATCAGCTGCTGATCAAGAGCCTTTTCAAAATTAGACACAAAGTCGGTCCTGGAATGTGGCTCCTGAAGCTATATTGTGGCTGGCTGTATATCTTCCCTTTACTGCAATGGGATGGATGAATTTTCGCATGCTGTCCTACTTCCAAATTGCTGCTCTGGGCTTTGTGCACAATTTCAGTTTCCTGCCTGAAATGAATACTGGAACGTGCTTACTGTGTGGGATTGAAACTGAAATATGCCAGGAAGATCCATGGATTTGCCAGATATGCTATCTCCCTGGAGGAAGGATTAGGGGTGTGATAGAAGGATTGTCATCGTTCATAAAACCCACGGATGCATATCCCTTTCTTCTCATCCATGTGGGAACAGATGGCAGAGCCAATGGAAACTATAAAGAAATCACACCAGACTTTGAAGCTCTAGGACAGAAACTCAAGGAGTTTGGGCCCAGTTAGTCTTTTTGTCTATCCTACCAGAACTCAGAAGAGGAATAGAAAGGTAAAGAAAAATACTTTGGGTGAATGACTGGCTATGAAGGTGGTGCTGATATATGAGGTATTTGGATTTTGGGACCACAGGCTACACTTCCTGGAAGATGGACTGCTGGTAAGTGATGGGTTGTATCTCACAAGGACTGCGAAAAATGTGTTTGGCCACAGCATGAAGAACTTCATCAAGAAAGTTTTGAACTGAATTGAGAGAGGGAGGGAAACGCTAGGTCAGAGATGAAGACAGATGCAGTCTTATGTACAATGAGAGGAACAGAGCGAGCAGCTCTAATGGGGCACACTAATCTTCATAAAAATATATGAAGGAAAGCAGGCCACAAATCCCACAATCTCCAGTGTCTATATACGCATGCCAGGTATATGAGAAACAAACAAGAAGAACTGGAAATCTTAGTTCAGCAGGGTAAATATGACCTGGTAGGGATAACTGAAACTTGATGGAATGATTCCCATGAGTGGAATACAACAACTGAAGGATATAGATCGTTCAAAAAGAACAGAAAGAATAGAAGGGGAGGTGGAAATGCAGTATAGTATGTCAAAAATACGTATTCCTGCACAGGAATACTGTAGGATGAGCTTGGTTGTCCCATCGACAGTGTCTGGATTAATATAATTAGGGTGAAAAACAAAAGGAATGTGGTAGTTAGAATCTACCATGGGCTTGTCCAATCAAGGAGAAGATGTGGCTAAAAGCTTTGAAAAAGAAATTGAAAGAATTTCAAAGCGACATGATGTAGTATCTCATCTCAGGTAGTTGGCCTATTATACTATCCTGGATGGCCATGGGACCTTTCTGGACAGGAAGAAGTATTAGACTGCAACATTCTGCTTTGGTACAAAGACGATTTCCTCTTCTGTTTCCTTCTTGTTCAAATAAAAGGTGTTAGGTCCCTCAAAATAGCCCCATTAATCAAGGTAGTCATCACTATTAACTTAGTTCCGGTTGATGTCAGTGGGTCTCCCTACAGTATTACTCAGGGTAAGATCAAACAATGACTCCTTGCAACAACAATTTGAAGGCCTTGTGTGACTTTTCTGTCTTTGCCCCTTAATGGATTTTCCTTGGGAAGTAAGATCATGGAAGAAATGGTGAAAGAACAAGGGTAGGGTGGATAATATTACCCAAATGTAATAGCCTTTCAAATTCTGTGAATGAAGCAAGGTGATGATGTGAGAAAAGCCTTGTCTGGAGCCACTCTGCATCTAACCCTAAGCTGTAATCCAAAACTATATCTTTTCTCAGCCCTGATCCATCCTATCCACCCCAGAGGCATTGTGGGCATCCTGCACTCTTGGCTGTTCTTCTGTCCTGACATCAAGTTGCAAGACACAAGTGACTTTCAGTTCTCTTCGGACAGCTGCCCACAGCCCAGCTTTGAGAACTCGGACGTCAAATTCTTTGACAATCAAAACTGGCTATTGAAAAATAAGCCATGGATGGGAAAGTGACACAAAACAGAGCATAATCCTCATTTCAGTGTCTTCCACAGCGGTCGAACATTTCCCCGAGCACACCAAGGATGCTAAAAGTCTCTGATGCTCAGCAAAGTGACTGGGGAAACTGAGTTGATGCCATCCAGAAGCACTGTTGCCTAGAGCACTTTTACCCAGGCTGGTCACAGAATCAACACTTGTCAGAGAAATTCATAAATATGTTTTGTGAGGATTTCTTTATTCTTCCTTTTCGAGAGAAAGCATAACTCCCTGCCGTATTCCACTGGCCTTGAAGCACTTCTGAAGATAATGTTGCTGGGTAGCCCTACTGCAGTGCAATACTGTTGATGTGCAAATACACTCCGCTGTAGAGAAGCGTGCAGGCAACATAAAGCAAGTTTGCCCGCTGTGTTGGTCTCTTCGAACAATCTTGTTTCACCCTATATTTAAAGGGGAGGAAAAAAAGGAAAGAAAAAATGGATCAGAGGGAGAAGCACTCGGTGCATGAGAGATCTAACAGACTTCTTCAAGTAGCAGAATTAGATGGATGGCATACTGTGAGTTCAGTTATTAATTTCTACTTAGTCAAAATAACCAAAGCTAAATGGGTTTGCATGCACGGGCAGCCATGAACTCTTCTATATGTCCATGTGCTTGGGTTGTATCCTGAACTTTGCACCTGTCTGACTAAAAGAAGAACAAAGATGGGGCTGAAGGGGAAGGAAAGAACATTTGGTTTTTTTCTGTTCCTCTCAAGCCAAGTGCACTCTCCTCCCTCCTTATTCAGCTCTCAGAACATTCATGGTTTGACAAAAGAAAATGCTTTCAGTGCTGCTTCTAGAAGCTATGAGTCTGTGTTGATTTATTGCTTTGTACAAGCTTGTGGAGCCGGATCCAAAAGAACTAAAAAGAAGTACCTTTGAATAATGAAAATGCCCTTGCTTTCTTGGAGAGGGTTGCCCTGTCCTGTTCTACCCTATCTGGGCTGATGGCTGTTATTTGGGAGCAAAGCTAGAGGGAGAGATTTTGCCTTCCATGATGTCACTGGGACCCCATCACATTACTAGGAACAGATGCACTGGTGCCATGGATCTGTCTCTCCCCTGTTTGTGTACCGTGGAGGGAAAGCATAGGAGCACTTCCCAGTCCTCACTTGTATTTATGACTTCCCTGTGAATGGAGCAGAAAGGGAAACCCTAATGCAGCAAGGTCAAAACATGCTTCCTCGATGATCCATTCCCAGTAAGATGACAAGTTCGCCTATGGATTATGAAGAGCCTTCTGACAGTGGTGGGAAATATGGAACTTGATAGAGCAATATTTCTACAGTGAGGATCCGTATACTGTAGAAAACTGAGCTACCGCTGGTTTCAGGGGCCCTTTTTTTGGGGGGGGGGAAGGGGAACCCAACAGTGATATATCCAGAAAAAATGGTATAAGAGAGCAGGTAAAAAAAGACAATCCTGTTCATCAATCCTATAAAGCAGCCAAGCATTTATCAGCCTCTGAGCAAACAAAGCTGCTTCTTCCAATCTGTCCTTCTAGCGTCCAAAATGTGTTGCTTCCTCCTTTCATACACATTTGAAGGCAGGTATAAATCCCAGTCGGATACCCTCCAAAGTGATGCACAGAAGGGAGGGTGCAAGGATGCTTTTTCTTTTTAACAGTCAGCCAGAGATACTTCATGGGACGTGGTGGCGCTGCGGGTTAAACCGCAGAAGCCTCTGTGCTGTAAGGTCTGTAGATCTTCAGCTGTAAGATCGAATCCACGTGACAGAGTGAGCTCCCGTCGCTTGTCCCAGCTCCCGCCAACCTAGCGGTTCGAAAGCATGCAAATGTGAGTAGATAAATAGGGACCACCTCGGTGTGAAGGTAACAGCGTTCCGTGTCTAAGTCGCATTGGCCATGTGACCACGGAAGATTGTCTTTGGACAAACGCTGGCTCTATGGCTTGGAAACGGGGATGAGCACCGCCCCCTAGAGTCGAACACGACTGGACAAAAATTGTCAAGGGGAACCTTTACCTTTACCTAGAGATACTTCATATGCTCTTTTTCGATCCTGTGTGGAGGCACCCATGGGGGAAGAGAGAGCCTTCCAACAGGAGTTCCATGTCTGTAAGGCTGGAACTGGCCCATGCCTGCTTGAAGCTGACAGGATGGTGGGAAGTCTCCTCTGATGCAAGGAGGGTGTCCATGATAGCACTGCTAACAATTTGGGGTGAAGTGCTTGTAGCTGCCTTTCCTACCAGTATCCATAGCAACAAACATCAAGATGCTTTTTGTTTCATAGCCCAGCATACTGTTAGCAAATGTAAAGGCTCTGAGGGTGGAGTGTTCAGTGTTTGCTCCTCCCAAATCCTAGCTTAGGGATGCACAAGTCAGAGATCACCGATCACAGCAGCGAGGCTTTTCTTTGGGGCAGACATTTTGTGAAGCACACCTAGCACAAGTGCATGGAAGAGGGGCCTGACACAATGGAACGGACTATCTTCCATAGGCAATTCAAAACAAACAGCATATAATGCCGTAGTTGTTTTTTTTTTAAAGTGCCACAAAAAATTGCATATTGGCAGGGTGAGATCACACGTGTATGGATTCTGAGCGGAATGGGTTGCTTTGTTATGTTTGCCATACAGCATTTGCACACCGTCACTCTGCTGTATATTACAATGCACTTTAATTAATTAATTAATTAATTAATTAATTAATTAATTAAACTTATATACCGCCCATCTAGAACATGTCTACTCTGGGCGGTTTACACAAAATACAAAAACCAAAAATACAAATATAATAAATGAAAACATAAATGCATTAAAAAATGAGGTCCAATTTTACTACAAAAGTCCAAGATGGGAAAAAAGGAAAAAGAAGAGATAAAGCTAAGTAATGGCTGTTGGGAAGGCCTGCTTGTAGAGCCAGGTCTTTAGTTTGCTCTTGAGGGCCCTCAGCGAGGGGGCCAGGTGGATTTCTATTGGTAAGTTGTTCCAGAGACGAGGGGCCGCTGCTGAGAAGGCCCGGTTTTTAGTTTTTTTTCCCTTCGGGCCTCTCTTAGAGTTATGGGGATTTCTATCTGTGTTCTTGCAAGTCACACTATATGGGTGGGATCATAAATGCTTAGCTAGTGATAATCAGGATTTCATGCAAAGGTACACTTTGGGGGGGGGTATATACTAAGACAAACAGTAAATGGTCAAAATCCTCTTGTGGAGCTACACAAATTACATAGCTTTTGGAGGCAAGTCCCCCCAAGTTAAGAAATCACTGTAGACACTAGTAGTTGCCCATCAAGTCATACAACTCTGTGTGTAACTGATAATGTCTATGGTGATTTCTTACCTTGGGGCAATTCACTTACAAAAGCGACACCATTTGTTCTCTGCCAGTGTAACTAGGTAAGAGGATTTCAGCCCATATTTATTAAACAGGTCATGATTATAGCCCATGATTACATTTTATATGTTCCATGCTTCTTCTTTTTTAAAGATATCATTATGAGATGGCTTCAGAATACTTATACTGAGCAGCGATTCCTTCTGAGTAACCAACACCGGATTATGATTTATGACATTTGCATTTCCAGCCTCTTGTACCTTTTCCCAAAGATATTGGTCTCACTTCTGGCTCAAATTCACACCAAAACTATAGTTTCCTTTAGAGACACCTAATGTTACTGTTCTGTCTATTGACCCCAAAGTCAACCTGTGCCATTTGACACCTCTTCTCCTGGATAAATATCTTCTGGTTGTCTCTCTCACATTTTTTTTTAAAAAATTATGCTAGTGTTATATAATCCTCTTTGAAAATAGGCCCAGTACAGAAATGCTCAGTTCTGAGCAAGACCGCATAGGATTCTAGCATACTTTTTCATTGCTTGTCTTCTCTTCATCAATCATCTGTCTGTCAAGCTGAATTAGCTCACACTTGCCTCAGTTGACAGGGGCTTCCCCTCCTCTTTTGCTGTTGGAATGCTGATCGAAGAATTGCCAGCCATATGTGGTGTGACAGACCAGACTGTTGCAGCAAAACGAACAAGAGTCTTGTTGCATCTTTATTATTAATATACAGTATATTGTTTTATTTGTTACATATATGTCCCACCTTTCCTCCAATAAGCACAAGGTAAGGGTGTACATGGCTATTTTCCCTACCCTTTCCTCACCACAGCTCTGCAAAGTAGTTTAAGTGGGGAGAATAAGACTGGCCCGAGGTCACTCAGTGACCTTCATGGAGAAATGGACATTTAAAGCCAGATCTGTTAAGTCATAGCCCGGAATGCTGTTGCCAATTTTGTTGTTGTTGTTGTATGATGATACGTCAACTGGAGACACTCTCCAGAGTTCTCCAGGTAGAGAATACTCAGAGGTGGTTTGCCATTCCCTCCTTCTGGGGGCATCCCAGGATTGTGCATCTTGCCCAAGGCCATATAGGAGATATCTTCTGGGATTCCTAGTGTGGAATCCGACTCCCAACCACAGCCAGAAATTTAACTCACTGAGCTATTCAGCCAGCCATTACCAATTTATACCAGCATAACTTTTGCCAGTAAATTGCTGCTCATTTAACAAGGGATTTGTTGCATTTCCGGACATACTGTGAGGATCTGGCCCACACCGCCCTGGCAACTGCAGGATCAGGGCCAGCCTGGCCCAGGAATGGCCTGGTGTTTGCAGGCTCAGGCCCTGTCCTGTGTAGCAGCTGCTGGGCCACTCATGAGGCTCACCTGGAAACCTGGAGGGAAGGCCTATTTAAGGAGTGGTTCTCCCTCCCAGAACTTGCCTCAGCAACAAAGGTCTTTGGCTGTGCTGACGTCCCCTGAGCTCCAGAGTGCCTGTTCTTGCCTTTGCTTGCCACTGACATCTCTGCACCTTGTTCCGGCTCTCAGCCCTGTGCTCCCACCTCTGCTTGGTTACAACCAACTGTGCAGTGAGTGCCTTTGGACTTGATACCCTGTGTGGTGGACTGGGACCTGGTGCCCTTACCCCTGGTGAGGGGCTGCCTGGGATATCTTGGACTGTGACACATACATTCCAAGAGTTGTCTAGTTTCCCTTATGCAAAGGAAAATCAACAATAGGATTATGGGCACAGTCTAAGCATTACAGCAAACTAGTTTTCTAAAGTCTGCAAAGTTTTATTTGGTATAAGATTTCATGGTCCCTTCCTTGCTTCATGCCTCTAATGAAGTGGGCTGCAATCCAATGTAGCTTATGTAGAAGGAAACCTGTTAATTTTTCTGTGTGCCAGAAGACTGTTAATGTTGAGTTGTGTGTAATATCAACATTTAATGGTACACAGCAGAAAACCGTGTCCCCCTTGAACTTTTAAATAACTTCTGAATCGCTGTATAGAACATCACTGTACAGTAAAGAGACTCACTGCAGTAAGTCTGGATATACATCAGTAGTTTTTACAGAAAATGGACAGAAATATATGAAATGCCTTTGTAAAATTGGAGAAATGTCTGACGTGCTTGTAATTTTCACCATGATAGCTCAGGGAATTAGGTATCTGCCTGTGGAGCCAGAGGTTGGGAGTTAAGTTCCCACTCTGCATCACAGAAGAGCCAGCCTATTTGGACTTGGGCATGCTGCATAGTCCCAAAATAACCCCAGAAGAGGGGAATGGTAAACCACTTCTGAATACCCTGGAAAGGACCACCATAAGTTGCAATTGACTTGACAACCCATTATTATTATTTAACTTGCTATACCTCTGGCATTATGAGATCAGTTTGAAATATGGCTTATTTGTAGATTTTATTAAGATTGTGGACATCAAGTTTCAGATTATTGGTTCAACACGTGTGACTTTTATAATCAATTAACTTTTGAGATGACTAGGGATGGGTGTGAAACAGTTTGTGCTGGGTTGTCCTAAGACATCAGTGTGGCACCACAAGTGCCATGTGTTCCCTGCTCCCCCTCTGATGTCGCCCCCATTCGCCAGCTGGTATATGTTGCTCTTTCCCTCTCTGTTGCATGATCTTCCAGTCCTGGCAGGAGCATGAACTTCCCTTCTCTGCCTCCTCCAGCAGCTGCCCCCTCACAGGCAGTGCTGCAGGAATCCCTGCTCTGCCTCTGTGTTTGAGTGGGCAGCTGCTGGAGGAGGTGGGCAAGGGAAGTCCGTGCTCCTGCCAAGACTGGAAGACTGTGAAACAGGGAAGGATGAGCAAAGTGCGCCAGCTGGTGAGTGGGGATCCAGGCGGCAGGGGGAACAGGGAATGTTGTGCTAACAACTTTGGATGACCTGGCACAAAGTGCTTTGTGCCCATCTCTAAAGGTGTCTTAGTTTACCTAGAGAGGCACTCTCTGGCCCCTTTCATGTTAAAAAAATAAATCCAAACAAGCAGTTACTTTAAAAAAATGCTGCAAATTCTCTGTAAAGAAAGAAATCTTAATGTATGCAGGGTGTTACAGTGTTTCGTAGCAGTTTGACATCTACAGTTATAAATACAAGTAGGTCAGACATTTGATTTTTTTAAAAATGTTATCTACTTATCAAATGCACCATGAAGAAATGCTGAAAAACCAAATTTAATTATGAAAGATTTAAAAAAAACTTGTCAGGCATTTAATTCTGAAACGAATGGCAGAGGCAGAAGAAAACAATAGGAACAATTCAGATAACTATACAATTTGAGGTGAGTTTAAATAAAGACACAGGGGGAAAAATAGGAGTCATGGAGACAATAAATGAGTTATCCACACAGTCCTCTCTACTGCTACAGCCTTGGGTTTGAATACAAATTAGGACCACAGTATCCAGAAGTAAGGATTTAAGCTGGACTATTCTCCATTTTAGGCCCTTGTCTAGTTTTGGGCCTGGACTTAGGACAGTCTGGACAGTCAGCAGTGGACAGTGATTGAACAGCATGCAATTTCTTCTTCCCCCTCCCAAAAAAGTAGCTTCCCTTCTCTCTCCCGTTATTTTTCCCCTTCCCCTTTGGGAAGGCCTTGCCTCTACAAGCCTGGCCCCACTGATGAAATAAATTGGGATAAGGATCTCCTCCCTCCCCCCCCCAAGTTTGGTAAGATCATGTGGTACTCATGTGACTTTTGGATTGGTGTAAGTGTTTTCACTGTCACCTCCAATATCTTTGCTGCCACTGACAAGATGGCTCCACTCAGCCAGGATAGGGGGGCGGGGGGAGGGGATGAAAGGAAATGGGAGGAAAGGGAAAGTGGGGGGCAAGGGGAGAGGGTGGGACTAGGCAGGTGACTTCACCAGGACCCCTGTCTTCACCACCTTCATTGCTGCCACCATTGCTTCTGCCACCTCTGAGCAGGTGGTTCTGCTCAGCAAGGACAGGAAGCGGAGAGAATGCTACTTAGAAGGGGGAGGAGGACAAGGTGGAAAGGGGTTGAAATGGTAAAAAGGTGAGAGGGGTGAGGGAAAGTGGTCTCATGGAGAGAGGAGAATGAGAGGGAAATGGGTGGAAAGGGGCAGAGGGTGAGAGGGGCACGGGGGCAGGTGACGGGAATAGAAGGTGGGAAGGATTTGGAAGAGGAGAAGAGGTTTGTTTAAGGGATGGGGCAGGGGGAGGAGGAAGGGGGCTGAAAGGGGAGGGAAGGAAGGCTTGGCTTGGCAGACTGGTAGCTGGCAATCGGCTGTTTGGCATCGCGCTGGCTTTTTCTGCAAGCAAACTGCAGTGCTTTAAAAAAAATCCTGTTATTTGGTATAGTGCTATTTTAGATAGCAGAATTTAAAAAAATCATGTGGATTTCAATGAATCAATTCCATATCCTCCTTAAAATACATGGACCTCTGGTGGAGGAGTAGAAAAACTTGCTCAATGCATGCACATATCTCATGTAAATGCCCAGATTTAAATCAATGTAAAACAATTATGAACTTGATTTAAATTGTTTTGTTTTGTCCACAGTCTTTTGGGATTGCTATGGGAGAGGCGGAAAAGAAGCACCTGTGCTGTGGAGGAGAGAGATGGGAGGAAAAGAAAGAAGAGGGAATGCAGGCATCACCACCACCACCACCACCTCCTCCTCCTTTCGGAAACCCAGGTCCATCTGCATACTTGACCTGTAACCTGGATTAAATAAAATTATTATTCCTGTGTACAAGGTACGGGCTCACATAGAAAGGGTACTCATAACCAGAACTTGGGAAAGTTAACTTTTTGTATTACATCTCTGGAATTCCACATATTGGAGTTAAAAACCCTCCAAAACCTTTCAAAGATCTGCTCAGAACCATTTAAACAAACTCAGACAAGGAGATGGGATGAGGAGTCTCCCTGAGCAGCCATTGAGTGGTCGGCTGCTGGAGGGGTCAGGGAAGGGCAGCCTGAGCTCCTCCCGGACTGGGCAGCTGGCAACAGAGGACAAGCCAGGTGGCGTACAGAGGCTTGTGAGTGGGGCTGCCAGCTGGGGCGGTGGTAGTCAGAAGGAATGTGTGGCAGCTATGACGCCACACAGCATGAATTGTATGATGCGGCAGACTTAAGTCATGCCCATCTCTAGTTGTAACCCAGCTCTTGGTCAAAGGAAGCTTTTCTGAAGTAGTTCTCCGCTTATGCCAGAGACAAAGCATTTCAGTCCCTTCTCCCCAGGTTGGGCTTCGCAAATCGTGGGAGCAGATCCACCTTTTCCTTCTCCTGTCTCTACACCCACTAGTCACAGAAACAATTGCACATTTTGAAATTTAAAAACACTTCCAAGCAGTTTGGTGGGGCCTGAGTAGGTATTCCAGTGTTTGGCAAATATATTTTCTTAGTGGAATGAGGGGAAAAATGAGTGCATGGCAGCTGCATGACATCACCTCAGGTTTCTCAAATTCATGTCAAAATCTCTCTCCCTACCAATCCTTGTGGACTTCTGACAGTGCAAGTCAGTCCTCTTTTGGGTTTCATTATATTCATATAAGCCCCATGTCTCTTGTGATTTGCATGATGACAGGCTGACATGTCCTTGATTCCTTCGTCGGATACAAGAGAGCAACTGCTGTCTTTTCCATGTCATGGGAGAAAATTTGTTCCAAGATTGACATGAAGCATGCTTTGAGGAACACTTAAATAAAATATAAAGAGATTTCTTTATTTACTAAAATGATGGTGTTGCTTGGGTCTTTCCACTAGCTGGAGAATGGAAATAGAAAATTAGTTTCTAATTAGTTTCTACAGACTCTCTCTTGGAGGCATGCCTTGATGTGTCAGGGAAGCTGAGAGCCATGCTGTCAGGAGGGTAGACTCCATTAGGTGTCTGGATTCCTAGCAGGGTCAACCAAGATGGAATGGTCATAGCTGAGGCACCAGACTAAGATGTATTTACCTTTTTCAGAATTAACAGTCACATCAGACTCAATCAGCTACTTGAGAACAGCAAAACAACTACAAGTAGAGCTGCTGCTAATGAAACAGCTCAATTTAAGCCAAAGGGACATTTAGTGGAGAAGCTATATTTTCTTTGCCAAAACAAAAGCATGAATTGGCATTGACCATAATATATTTAAAAATTATAGTAAAACAGAACTATACAGAAAAGATGCAAGGTTGAAGATTCCTTTCAAGAAGAATCCTAGTTGTGCCTCAATCCTTGATTTTCTTGATATGTAAAAAGTGTTGTGGACAAGAAGGTGCTGTTAGTACAGAATGTGGTTAGTACAGAATGGTTTCCCATAGGCAAAGCTGTCAGACAAAGGTGTATTTTATCTCCCATGTCATACAGAAAGCTGGACTATATTTAGATGACAGCAGATTGAAAATTGGGGGAAGAAACATCAATAATTTAAGATATACAGATTACATCATTTTACTGGCAGAAAGCAGCAATGACTTGAAGCAACTTTTAGTGAAAGAAGAAAGTGCTAAAGCAGGACTGCAGTTGAACAAAAATTGTGACCGCAGTAGAATGGCACAACTTTAACATTGATAATGAGGAAATTTGAAGTATTAAGATTTTGTATACCTTGGTTCAATCATCAATCCAAATGAAGACTGCAGCCAAGAAATCAGAAGAAAACTGAGACCCGGAAGGGTAGCAATGAAGAAATTAGACATGACCATCAAGTGTAAGAATGTGTCGCTGGAGACTGAGGCCAAGATCATCAATACTATTTTATTTTCAATTATTATGTATGAATGTGAAATCTGGACAGTGAAGTAACCTTGACAGGAAAAAAAATCATTTCAAATGTGCTGCTGGAGGAGAGCTTTGCAGATACCCTGGAGCTCAAAAAGGCAAACAAGTGGGTCCTATATTAAATGAAAGCTGAACACTCTGTAGAGGCAAAAATGACCAAATCGAGACTGTCATACTTTGGGCACAGCATGAGAAGGCAAGACTTGCTGGAAAGGCAGCAGGAAAAGAAAAAGACCAAATATGAGGTGGATTGACCCCATAAAGGAAGCAACAGGCTTGAGTTTGCAAAAGCCAAGCAGGGCTGTTAATAATAGAACGTTTTGGAGGTCATTCATTCATAGCGTCACCATAGGTTGGAGGTGACCTGATGACACTTAAGAACAACAGGCGTACAGAGCAATATCAGTCTTGTTTTGCTGTGTTTTAGGTAGTAGTCCAAGACTTTCTTGTGTGTCCAGGGTTTGAGATGTTAAACATGATGATTTAAAGATGAAGATTCTGATGTTGTGTTTTATGCTTGTAAATTTTGTTACTATCATATAGTTTCATAATTCCTTTTGTTTTTACTGGGCAAGCTGCCTGCAGAATATTTATATTCGAAAGACAACATACAGATTTCTAAAAAACAAAACAGCAAAAATGAGTGTTCAGCATTTGGTCATCAAAATTCAATGTAGAAATGTGTTTCTCTCGGCTGTACCAGTTGTTGTTGTGTTAGGTTTCATTACCCAGAGATCTTCATGCCATGTTTTTCATGTTCCAGTTTTCCCAGGGCAGAGCCACCTCTACCAGCCACCGCTACCATTTCATTTCCCTTTTTCCTGGGGATTTGCCAACAAGAAAGTAAGCAGGGTGTAGGAGGAGAGGCCGTAGAGTTAATTTTGCTGCATTCCTGCCACAGTGGCTTGTCTTTTTCTCAATAAGAGAGGGGAAGCAGCACAGAATCACCTCTTCCATTTCAGCTCCCTGGTGTCTCTTTGATTCCCCTGTTGGCCACGAAATCTATACATCCAGTCAATAACGCTTTTTCATCTCCTCTGCTGAGTACATGCCACCTGCATGATTTCTCTACAACTGCTTAATTCCTGGCTGCCCTATTTTACGTTGCAAGCGGTGCTGTGTTTTGCATCACTTTCTGGAAATGCTATTCAGTGCTGAAATATAAGTGTAGTTGGTGAACACAAGCCGGTCCTGTTCTTTCTCTCGCGTTAATTATGTATGTAACTCTTGATTTTTAGTATGTGCTGGAGGGAAGTATACTTGGAAACACACTGAAGCCCTGTTATAATGTTGTTCTTTTTACATCACTGCCCAAATCCTGCCCTCCCCAAGGTATAAACACCTCCATCTTTCTCACACATGGCTTGTTACATACAGAATAAAATGCCCTATATATATGTTGCAGCTGCAGAAAAAGTAAAATAACATTTAACGCCTAGTATGATGGTGGAGGAGAAGTTTTAGATGGTTCTCAGCCTTCTAGAAGCTGCTCAGAATTGTTCCTCTTGTTTATTTATCTGAGACTTGAATGTGCTTTAGTTCCTTAAGATGACTGAAGGAGACACCATGCTTCTTTCAATTTGGAACAATCTAGAAAATAATTTGGATGGTTCTTTTAAATATACATTTTATTATAATTTTAAAATATACTAACATATTCATCATATTGCTAAAATAATAAGCTGCTTTTAGTGGTTTATGAAGCAATCAGAAGCATAATAAAATTACAAGGACTGAAACAACCTTAACAACACAATCTCATGGGTAAATTGATGTTCCCTGAGGTATTCAAAGCTCTCCAGGGCTCCTGCTGGAGAGGAAGGGCAGGGCAAGAGTTAAAGAGGACTGGTCTCTGCTGCTTGTCCTCTATTGTGGGTCAGTTTTAATGAAGCATTGGGAGGGAAAACGTTTAGAGCAGTTCAAGGTACTCAAAGGTTAGAGAACCTTCAATGTCCCTTCCCGCGCTCTCATTCTGTATAGATGAAACTGGTTGTTAGCTGGGCACTCATAGCATGGCAGGTACAGAAGGAAGCTAGCTTCAGTTGCTCCATTCTGCCATTCTAGTGCACATAATATGCCTATTCGAGTAAAGAGGCAAAGCTGGGAGTTTAACCCATGCCTCTGCTACTGACAGACATTTGTCTTCAGTGTCAGGACCAGGGAGTTCATCAGTAACCTGGACACAGACACCAGACACAGGTACCACTGGAGACCCAGAGGCTCTCTTGCCCGAAGTACGAAAGACTGCTCAGTCCAAAAGAACCTCATAAGGGTCAAGCCCAAGATCTGTGAACCCATGAGCTCCAGCACTTGGATAGTACACAGTACTCCAAGTGCTCCATGATCCCTAGAGAAGGCATAGTAATGCAAACTGTGTGCTCTGGAAAGACAGAGAAGTTGCTGGACTTCAGAATAAGAGCTTGCCCCCTCAAGCATCTTAGAGGGCGTCTAAATGGTCAAATACCATGGGATTTGCTCAGCTAATAAAATGGGTGAATCTGAAGACACCCCCCCTCCTGTCTGTATGACATAAAAGGTTGAACTGGTCCAGCCTATTTAAAGTGAAACGGGCTTTTTATCCCCCCAGAGGGCTAGATTCAAATGTGTCTTTAGGTGTTGTTTTTATGCTTTTCAGGGCAGTGAGAGCACACACTCCACCGTCATCATTGTCCCCCATATTTCGCAGTAAGAGATTGCCAAAACCACAAATTTAGTAGAATTAAATTAAATAGAAATTATGCTGTGTTGCTCTCTGCTGTATCAAGCAACGAGGCATTGCATTAATATAATATTTCAGTGATATATGTTCTCTGCACCTACACACAGACAGACACACGCATACAAACAAAAGCTGGGCAAAATGAAAGATGTTTGGAATGCTTCTGTAACCAATGAGCCTTGCAGCTAATCATAAATGGAAAGGAGAGGCGGAGTCAGAGGAAGGAAGGAAATAGGGGTGTGTGTGGATGGGCGGGATTGTGGGTTGCATCGCAAACAATACGAATGGGGGACTGATGAATCAGTCTGCAGCCCTTATGTGTGTACTTTTTTGATTTGAAATGTAATGCAGGCTGCAAATTAAATCACAGCAAAGCCAAATCCTTCCAATTCAGCTCTGCGATGTACCCGTGGCCATTTTGTGGGAAGAGGTGGATTGTGCAAGTTGTAGTCAGGCCACCAGAGGAATAAAAGCATTCTGTTGTGTGTGAGACCTTGTCAGAGGAAGTTGTTCACCTGGACTTCTGGCAAATGCCTTTTTTTTAAGGCTGCCTTGCACCTCCGCTTACCAGCACAAAGAGAGTTTTGGTGAAGTTGGAACTAAATACACTAGGTGATGCCATAACACACTTACATTGATCACATGAAAAATCTCTTTAAGGTTGTAGCCCTCGACACCAGCAATTTCCTGATATTTTGGGGCTTGAGGAAACATGGGAAGGCCTTAATAGAGCATTCTTGGACTTAAAAGGAGTCACAGAATCCTCTGTAAATGCAATTATATTATTAGAGTATGGAAATTGCTATAATCAAACTGAAAATGGACATTTGATTATTCATTTTCCAGTCATGAGCAGAATAGGGAGGGCTAAATGTTAGAAGCAGAATTAATTATAATATAAGAAAAGACATGCTGTATGGAGAATTAGTGCAGGGAAAGTCCCCCAGAGGGAGACCGCAGCTGCGATACAAGGATATCTGCAAGCGGGATCTGAAGGCCTTAGGAATCGACCTCAACAGATGGGAAACCTTGACATCTGAGCGTTCAGCCTGGTGGCAGGCGGCGCAGCATGGCCTCTCCCATTTTGAAGAGGCACTTGTTCAGCAGGCCGAGGCAAAGAGGCAGTCCCGAAACCAGCAGAACCTCTATTCAGAGCACGTTACTATAGTTTCTCGAGACTGAAGGATGCCTACAGATGAGAAAAGATGAAATAGTATGGTAAAATATAAAAGATTTAAGTGAAATCTTACAATAGCAATGAGGAGTTTTTGCTATATTAGAGCTGAATTATGCCCTCTGAAAACGTTTGTTAGGAGGTTTTAGCTGGGCTCCAATCTGGGTCTATTATAATCATAAATATTGTTTTTCTTTTGAGCAAACATTCTGTCTTCTGGTTGTTGTTGTTGTTTTTTGAAAGAGAATAAACAATTTTAAAATGCTGTAATAGTCTTTTGCAAATTCTTACCCAAAATGTAAATGACAAAAATTATATGAAGCATGCTTCACAATGCTGAATCATTTTCCACCACAGATGTATTTTTCATGAGTTGATTTCTGTATAAAATTATGGTTTCTAAACCAGCATTTCATCAAAGGCCCCTAATTTTTAATCAACTTTTAGAACAAACGTGTGAAAGTGCTTGTGGGACATGTGAAAAAAGCTCTCCACCCAGATTATGCAAAGGAGTTTGAGACCCGTGTGCATTTGGGACCCAGTCTAAAGGATTCTGTGCATGTGTGTGTTTTGCGTGTGTTGAGCAGCAGACTTGCCCATCTCTGCAGGACCGGGTCACCTGTGACTGCAGCTTCCTGGGAGGAGAAATGTTGGCCTGAGGTTTCTGCTTGCACTGACCTCTTATAGTACTCAATTTCACAGTGTTGGAAGCCCACTATCACTATTACTATCACTGTTACTAATATTGGACTACAAATCCCAGTGGCTTTTTGGACTCAGGGAATTGTGGGAAATTTTCCATATCTCTGCTAGTTATTATACACACACACACAGAGGAGTCCTATAATTGTAAGGATTCTAATATGGAAACACACTATTCATTTTACTTGTTCTATTATGCCACAAGTGACAAAACTGTTTTTTTTTAATTACAGGAATCTTTGCAGATTTTCATTTAGTATCAGTTGAGATGATTGCAGCAAATTCCTTGCAGCTACACACACACACACACACACACACACACACACACACACACACACACACACACACACACACACACACGCACGCGCACGCGCACGCACACGCACACACGCACACACATCCCCCCCCCCTTGCGTTATTCTTAATATTTTCTCTTCATATTACAGGATTAAGTGGCATTATGCAACCAATTATATGTTCAGTTTGTTCATTTTTATTTTGCTGATCGTCATCAATGCAGGGACAGTCACACCATATGGGTATAAAACCTGCTGTATCAGCATCATTTCTCCATCAGTTTGCATGCTTTTTTCTTTGCTTCCTTCATTCTAATCCTTGCCACTGTGAAATATCTCAAGTGTAGAATTTTTTTATATGTGTTCTATTAAAAAATGTACTCATAAAGATACAGGTAGAATGCTAATAAAAATATTTTTCTTCAGATTACTGAGTCCTTAAGACAGTTCCCATCTTACTTTAAAATTATTGCCCATCTGATTTTCAGACCTTCACTATTTCTTATAAATTCTAAAGATAACAAACTTGCACAATAAAAAGTTACCAAACAGTTATAACCCATGACTGGGTTGTGTGTGTGTTTTTAAAAAGGCCGAGAAAGTTACACTTTGGTGGAAACCATGAAGGCATCTTGTATTCTTATTAGAGATGGGCACAAACCAAATGGTAGTTCATGATGGTTTGTGGCTAACCATGAACCTCCAAAAAAAGAACCACTTCACAGTTTGTTTTTTTCCAGTTCGTGCCGGGGGGGGGCTACCTGCTCCTGCCACCTCCACAGCTGCTGTGGTGGGCGCATGCTCAGAGGCAGTGCCCGGCTCCTGACAAGGAAGCTGGGCCTGCTGCCTCTGAGGATGGCACCCATGATGGCAGAGGAGGTGGAGATGGTGGTGGCGGCAGGAGCAGGTAGGCGGATGCAATAGGGGCAGTCGAAAGGGGGCAGACAGGTATCCCCTTTTGCCCAAGCAAAGGAAAGGCCAAAGGGAAAAAGGTTTGGTGTTTCATTTTGCTTCGGCAAAACAGGTTCCCCAAACTGGGTCGTGAAGCGAACCCTAAACCAGCCCAGTTTGTCGGGTTTTTTGGTTCATGGTCCGTTTCATGCCCCTCTCTAGTTCTTATCATTAAAAATTCCTTGATACATTATCATCTTGCCATGATTTGTCAGTATTTTATAGCGGCTTTGCCTTGGATGCAAAGAAGTCTGGTTGCAATGAGAGAAACACAAAAATGCAAGACCTTGTCGCTGTTGTAAATACAAAATACTCTCTTCTCTGACAGGGCTTTCTTGTCCTTTCTGTTTGAATGCATCCTCTGCAGCCCCAAAGAGATTCTTGTGAGTGTCAGGACACCTTCCAGAATGGTGTGAGATGTCATTCTCTGAAGAGGCTGAAGAGGTGAATTTTTTCAGAAAGATGCAGTTCACCTTGCACAAGGACAACATGCCCTCTTTCTGCACTGGAGGTCTTGGGAGGTTTTGGAGTCGAGCTATTCTCTTCCTGTATATATATATATTCATGTATGCATTTCGAATGTCAAAATACGTCCTCCCCACAAGGCAAAAAAAATAATCACATAAAATGGCTAATAATATCAATTATACTACAAACTGATCTCAGACTTTTGTGATATTATTCCACTTCTGCATCCCTAAAACTGTCATGCTGACACTGAAACTTAAATCTAATCTCAGCTGGGGATTTCAAAGAAAGCAACATCTACCTGAGTCGTCCCAGCCTCTTTTAGCTTCTCTCTCAGCCCAGACCAAATGGTGGCTGAACAGAGGAATAAGATGACACAGAGCCCTTTCACACAGGCATGTTCTTATGATGGTAGCCATCCTCCTAGAGGGGCACCGGGCCTCATTCTAGTCACTGGACTATTTGAGAGGAGAATTCTTGGTTCCACCTTTCTCTTTCTCTCAGGCACCCTTGGCTCCTTGTCTTGTTTTCTTCCTGTGTGAAGAAATGTACACGAAGGCCAGTATGCTTATGCTGATAAAAGCAGATGATCAGCAGATCACGGAAGAGGCATTTTTCTGCCTCCCCATGCAGTCCCCATGTGCCTACAGCTGGATTCCCTCTCCTTTCTCTCTCCATCAACTCTTCTTGGCACCTGAAACTTGAGAGGTTTTCCAGAGCAGATACTGAGGTGTGTAAGGGCTTCAAGGGCACAGGTGATCTGACCCCTCTGAGATTTTCTGATAGGCTTTCTTCTGTCAGTGCAAGTTGGCACCCAGTAGGATCCTATGCAAAGTCTGCACATGTATTTTTAAGCAAACTAGGAGATGTGTACAGGGAAATTGATTTCCATGCATGTCCCATTTGTCCTTTTCCTCATTACTTCAGAAGCTCTCACCTAGATGATGTGACAAGTACTAATAGGAGTCCTGGCTAAGCCTATGATTGGAACCTTGGGAAAGTGAGTCCACTTATTTTTATTCATGTCCTGGCCCTTAACAACATGGTAACGAATTCCATCTGTCTCAGTAATTAATGCAGAGGCAGTACCAAGGCTTAATGCTGGCAAATGTGGCATTTGACTCAACAAATTGAAAAGGAATGATAAAAGGTGATTAATGTTATAAAAATGCAATTACTGTTTGACATTAGGGAAATTTTCCAGGGCTTCCCCTAGTTCAGGAGGATGTGCGTTGCATACCAATGGCATTTTATATTGATTGCTGGCACCAAAGAAATTACAAATGTTTTATGATGTATTTCACCTGAGGGAAAAAAAGTGGCAAGTGAGTTGCGGTCTCTCATTTATTTACTTCTTGGCTTTCTCTCCATTGTTGGTTGAATCTATACAGAAACCTCTGAAGCCTTTGACATTAAACATTCAGGCTAGGCGAGAGAGTTCCTAGCAAATTTCAGATTCTCTTGAACATCATCTGTTTGAAGGTTCATCTCTGACATTTCATTCCACACTCCCACCTGGGGGGCGGGGTAGAGAAAAAGCAAGCATGAAAGACATTCTCATGAGCAGTTCATGGTCAAAGTTCTCCAGTTTGGTTCATGTTTTCACTCTTGTGGAGCGCCTTAGAGATGTACCAGCTGCCTTGAAAATGTACTCTGCTTGCCATGTTGATGAGCATGGGAAGTGAGTGGCACTCCCAAGAAATGTCCTGGTCAGATGGACAATGCAGTCAAAACATGATCTAGAAAATATCTAGCAAGGTACATTAAAAACAGTAAATGAGGTTCTTCATATGCCCCAGCGGGTGACAGGGCATAACCAGAGATGATCTGAGGTGCAATAAATTTGAAGATTGATCAATATCACAGTGTATAAACAGGGAGTAGGATCCATGAAATGGAGACATAATGTAAAAGAAATCAGAGGAAAATCAATGACTTTCTAATGCAATAGAACACAGTGATGAAATGAAAAGTATGCAGAACAATTCAGATTAGAATATCAGATGAAATCATAGTTATGCACAGCTAGCCCTTTATAAAAAACTATATTTGCCTCTAAACTTCCATCAGGCCTCTAGTTAAAGCTCACTATGTTCCTATCTGTCTAGCAGCCTTTGGCTTAAAGATCGGGAAAGAAAGACACATAGCTACTTATTCCAAGATACACGTTCCTGAAGTTTCAGAGGAAATGCACGAAATGCACAGGAAAATTGATCCAGGAAAATACAGAAGGGGAAATCAGAAGGAAAAAAATATAACATAAAGTAGCAGAGTTACTGCTCTCTCTCCCTCTCTCTCTCTCTCTCTGTGTTTTTTTTAAAAAGGAATAAATAAAAGAAGGAAGTAATAGACTAAAAGTTCACTCAAAGCAGCTAATGGGCCAGAAATATACCCATGGAAAAGTTAGTTCTTTGTAAAGAAAGAATCACAAAGCTAAGAGAGGTGTTGACTCTTATAGAAGGAGTAATCTAACCCATTGTAAAACTGAAGCTTCTCTCAAAAATTAAGGCAAACTAAAGTCCAAAGCAGTCAAAATCAGCTAAAGTAAAAATTACACAAGAAAATTTGAACTGATGTGCATGTAAGTGTGAGTGTGAATGTGAGTGTGCCTCCAAGTTTTTTTTCTCTCATGCATCAATTATTTTTTGTTTCCCTGACCTTTCTAATGTTCCTACATTCTGACTGGCTTCTTTACTTTCACCACTAAAATTCAGTTCTGTATTGGTAGATAGCAAGTTGGGAGAAAAGGTGCATTGTACCACATTTTCTTTCTTCCTACAAAGTAAATAATCTCTTTGTCCTGAAACACATGGCGTGATCATAGCACCTTTTCATAGTAGCCTTTGAACATGGAGCCATTGAAGGTATCCTACCTTGTAGCCTCTCTATTCTGTTCCATTGTCTTCCAGCTTGGCCAAAGAGATGCACAGCAGGGAACTGAACTCCCAACCTCTGGCTCTGCAGCCAGATACCTAACTCGCTGAACTATCCAGCCAACAATGAGCAGGCAAATGGGAAAAACTGGGTACACATAGGGAAAAATGTATTTGCGTAACTTTGTACTGGCATAAATTGGGTCAGGGCACCAGAAATGATGAATCAAAATCAATTTCAATCTCCCTATTGCTGCCCCCCCTCCCATTTCCAAGGTTCCCTAGGGCTCCCTTTTTGCCCCGGGGAAGCCTTTGTAAGCTTTGGGACAAGAGGAAGAAGTCTTGAAAAGTCAAAAATTGGTGCAAGATTGCTGCTGAGGCTCAAAGTCATGCAATAAAGTTTTGCCCATAAAAGAGTTGGGCCTTGATTATACAGGCAAAAGAAACATTATTTAAATTACATTTACCTTCAAATGAATCAATGTTTCAAAGAGTGTCTCCATTCTGCAAACACAAGCCTGGATTACTTTGCCAGGGAAGTGTGTTTTATAAGTGGAACATGAGCTAAAATACTGTTCTGCTAGAGGGTTGTTAAGAATAGTACACATGTGAAACTTGATTTATTTTATTCATTTCTGCCAATGTACACCCCTGTTGCTGCAAATTGCACCTTGGGATAACCAGCAGAGGCCATGGGAGAGGAGGCCGGAAGGAAGGAGGGAGGGAAGGTGTGGTGCCAAAGTTGTTTGTAAAAAGCTTGACTGCTTCTGTCCCTTTAAGAATGCTTTTGCTGGTCTCTGGGAGGCAGAGAGAAGGGAAGAACTCAATCAGGAGGCAGCAGTGGTGATGGGCCATGAAGCCCGGCTGCTGCGTCTTGGAACATTTCTGCCCAGGAAATGTTTGTGCCAGCTTTTCATGTGTGCTGGCTCCCCATAGAGAGGGATGGCAGGTTGGTAGCCATGGAGGCAGAGGGGAACGGGAGCCGAGGATAAAGGCAGGCAGTAGGAAGGTGAAGGGCGAGGAAGCTGACTTGAGAGACGATCATAGAGCAGATTGCAGCACATCCCTTTGGCTAGCATTGCAGGTGCACAAGAGAATCAAGCGAAAGGCACCAAGCACTGTTATCTCCTTTTCTGTGTCAAACTGCTACCAGAAATGATGCAGAAGGCTGTCTTCCAGACCTCTCAGTCAGAAATCGATGGATGTGTATCTGACCTCTGACCCCAGCTGTTGAGTATTAATTCTTCCTCCTAGTCAAAGAAGAGGCATTTCATATTCATTGATCTTAAGGGTCCATGGAAGGCTATATGTTTCTGTGGCGATCGCCCACGTCACTCATGTTATTCATATTCATGAGCTGATTTGCATGAACCTATGAGAGGACTGCCAACCTAGCAGTTCGAAAGCATGCAAATACAAATAGATAAATAGGTACCACCACGGTGGGAAGGTAACAGCATTCCGTGTCTAGTCGCGCTGGCCACGTGACCACGGAAGATTGTCTTCGGACAAACGCTGGCTCTACGGCTTGGAAACGGGGATGAGCACCGCCCCCTAGAGTCGGACACAACTGGACAAATTGTCAAGGGTAACCTTTACCTTTACCTATGAGAGGACTGGAAAGGCGAAGTCAGCAGCTACATGAGGCTTGGTGGGAGAAGGAGGAGTCAGATAGGGCTAGTTAGTCAGAGAGAGAGGGAACAGATACTGAGAGAGATAGAGCTGGTGAGGAAAATAGGTAGAGAAGGTGGTAATGATATAGCAAGACAAAAGAAGTATGTACTGAGAGGACTGTTGATGATTTGCTTATGTATAATGTGTATCTGAGAAACTTCTGTTATTATTCAATCTGCTTCACTTCAATAAATAAGTTCTGTTTCTGTTCACAAGACAAATGTTCTGACAAATGTCATTTATATTGTGGATTGAGGTAATCCACTGGTGGCAGCGAGAAGAAAACGCAATGTGAGCCTTTGTGAGGGAAAGACAAGCAGGGGCCACAAGGGCAAATGCCACAATTTCATATCACCATTTGTTTTTGTTCAACATGCCTTGCAGGTGTATTAGGAATCCACAGATATGGAAAGTGCCTCTGAGGAAAGGACAGCAGTGCAGAGACATGCCTTCTTCCCTGGGCATGTGAATGAAATGTTTGCCTTTGCTTAAGCTTTCCTTCCTGTTTCTTTTGTTCTTCTTCCTGAATGCTTCTTAATCTTTGACCAAAAAAAGAGAAAGGGCACTGTAGCTCATCCATGGGTGAGACAATAATTTGCTATTCAGTATTACGTGCCTTGAAGGAACTCCCTTTCAACAATCATTGGAAGTATGAATACCTGCTTAACTCGAATGATCCCCTCTGGATGGGTGGCAACACATAATAGAGGTCAAGAAAGATTGTAATGCCTGGTCTTAACTTCAGTGGCCAGGAGCAATCTGGCTATGGATGAGATATATATAGGAGATTATAATAGCATTTTGTAAGCTTTTGCTTTTAAGCATCACAATTGAGTCTGTCCTACAGGCAAAGCTGGTGGCTACTATCCAAAGCTTTGATAAATCACTTTATTGCTGACCTAATGAGTTCTTAATGACAGGAACATTTCTGCAGTGGCTCACTCAACCACCTATTTTTTGCACTAACAGTGATGACTGTGAGAGAGAGGGTCTGGAGCAGAACAACAGAGAACCATGTTGCTCTGCAAAGATTAATCTGAGACCTGACTGGTCTAGTTATTGAATGCCAGATGTTCTTCTTTGTGCAAGATATTTGCCAGGCTGTGGTGGTGTAATTTATCTCTCCCTCATTAGCTTCTATGCAAGCAACACTGTGGAAATAATGGCATTTCTTAAAATAACTGCGGCAATTAGTATTTTGGTCTTTTCCCGTTAAGGTTCAGCCTTATTTTCAGTGTCCCCACCCCCCATCTATAAAATGCCTTTTAGTTCGAATTCAAAAGTATGTAGTTGAAGTGTTATGGAAGAGTGAAAATATCATCATTAGTCAGTCAGGCTATATGGACGTAGCAGCTCTTCACAACTGGATTACTGGAAATAAGCTTCAGAGTAGGTGGATACTTAACTAGGGGTGTGACTGTGCTGCAAAATTCCACCTGGGTTGTGTCAGAGTTGGCACGGTCAATATTGATTCATTTTCTAGTGATGACATGATGTAAAGTTAATTGCACAGAAGCACAATGCAGCAGTTGTCTGACACAGCACTAAACTTGACGGGTGTGTTTAAAAAAATAGAAATAGTTCTGAGGAAAGACAACAGGTGCTCACTTGAGGAGGATTATCCCATGGTCATGGCATACGGCATCGCCCTGGAAATGTCACCATCAACATCACCTTAGGACACCTTCCGAAAGGAGGGGGGAAACAGTTCAAATTCTGGGGACATAAATGTTGTGCTTCTGCATAAAGGGAAAGATCAAGGAAGGGGTGGAGAAGAAGGTGGTGTTAATTGAATGGGTCTGTGATCCTACTAAAAATTGAACTTATTGGGAAGCATGGCATGGACTCTTGAGCCTGGATAATTAATCATATCCATGTGGAGTACTACAGAGATTTCAGGAGCATAAATAAATCAAATAAATTTATTGTCATTGTAAGTATATACATAGTATACACATACAACGAAATTCACACAGACACCCAGAGACCAGACCCACATGCACACACATAAAAAATCCCCAAACACTCCCCCCCACTAAACCCCCCCCCCCACTAAACTGTCCCCAGTAGCCCTTGCCTGGTTTTTTAAAAACACCAAAACAAGCTATGTGGTATTGCAGTAAAGTTGCTTCCTAACTGCAACCTCTTTGCGCTAATATTCCAGTAGGATAGCATTGATTCACTTGATGGGGGCAGACAAAAGGCCAACCAACTATTTTATGCACAGAGGCATTGTGAAAGGATTATCACCAGTGTCGTGGATAGAGTGATGGATTAGGACTTATGAAATATGGGTTCAAACCTTTGCTTGGCCATGGAAACTCATGGGTCGGAGGAAGAGGTGGAACCTGTAAAGTCACTTTTTAATTATCTCACATCGCTTGAAAAACCTATTAGGGTTGCCATGAATCAGACACCACTTGATTGGCACATAAGAAACAAGCAGTTATTGGAAGTAACTGAATACAAGTCAGTTTAATGTTCAACAAGATGCATGTTTTTGCATAGGGAAAAGTAAAGCGAATGACCTCATCAGGTTTCATAGACTTTTCTTTACCTTCTTGGACCTGTGCTCACCTTCTTTTAGCTTTGCTCATTTCAATGCTATTGCTGTTCATTTCATTGCTATTCTTATGCTGGTTATGTCTCTCCTTCCCTCTCGCATCTCAATCTTGTCCCTTCAAAGAGGATATATTTTCCCAGTGTTCTCTAGTGATGAAAGGGGCAATCATGATTCCTGATGTCTCAACTTAGTTAGCTAGATCTAGGACCTCTATCATGTTTCCTATCACAATCGTATTCCCTTTAGTAAATGTAAGTTTTCTTATTTTCTGAGAATTGTGGACGTGATTACCATTCAAAGGGAACTGTGCCAGGGCAATTATTCCAAGTTTCAAAGGGCTGAACACAGAAGTTAACATTGCTGCATGCTTACTCTTCAGCAATAATGAGACTCTATTGTCTTTAATTTCTCTGAGGTAGTCTGCCTTCCAGATGAATGCTCCAGAGCATCGCTGGTTCCATCATTACTTCCCCTCTTACCTGCAAGTGTGATTCAGAGGATAGTCCTTACAACATCATCTTCTGAAGAGTTCTCTAAAAATACCCTTGAATTTAGCCACTTGCCACGCACAGTTTTGGTTTTTGTTTGTTTTTCCTTCAGGCAAAAAAATTAGCAAAAATTGTCCCAACAAATCTGATTTTTTTTTGTTTTACATTGGGTACTTTTTTGTCCCACTGTATTCCTCTCATCTTTTGAGGGTCTATTCCTTCACTCACATTCCTGACAGCTGAAGTTCCTGGAGGTGACAGACAGCCCTGTCAGGGCATTATCTACACCTGCTTATGAAAATTATCCTTTCATCCAGTGCCAGCGTTTGAGGGACAAAAAGAAAAAAAAGAAGAAGCTATGTGGTGACAGGACACTGGCAGATCCAACTATGCTTTGGGAGTGGTGTGTGTGTGTGTGTGTGAGTGAATGTGAACTTCAGAAAGTTATTTTTTTTTAATCTACAACTCCCAGAATCTCCCTCACAGCCAGAATGATGAATGGGTGAAAAAAAGTTAACTTTTCCAATCTGTGGTGTATGTTGTGGGGGATTGCTGTACACAATTATCATATACACCATGAGCAAACATCTACAGTTTTAACTTGAGATTCCAGTGGAATATATAAACAGTAAAAGTAATTTGAACCAAAGTGTGCATTTGGAATTCGATTTTTAGGAAGAGAAGTTTACCTTGAGGAGAATATTCATGCCAGTCTTTTGCCGCTGCTTTATGATAGAATTGTGATGTGTTTTTGTAATAACTCTCTGCCATGGAGTCTCCTGGTAATTTCCAGCTCACTGTGCATGGCAAGGGATGGGTCTGGACGTATCAACGCAGAACTGCATCAACATCAAAGAACTCATCTGGCCAGCTGGATGAAGGTACAATGAGCATCACGACACAGGTGCAAACCCAGATGGTTATGTGTGAAGAATGCTGCCTCTGTGTGCAGATTTCCCCTCCTTTGAGCAGCAGTGCAGTTCATTTCATCATTACCTAGCAGCTGGATTTGAACTTGATTGTATGCTGCTTTGAAATGTTGTGTATTATGTGCTGGCGGATTCAAATCCTGAAGTGGTTTTTATTATATAAAATGTGTGTTTCATGTGGAATTTATGCATTAGCATGCAGCTAGTCACTCATAAGTGAACTGATTGCTTGTCCATTTCTCAGTCTTACATTCTTGTTTTGTGGGCTGCTTCCCATTCTGTCCCTGCTCCTTGGCTGTTGCTTTTTTTACGCATGCAGAAGGCAAACAGTGTAACATCCACTCACTTCTAACCAGCAGTTAACAAGTCACTGCTGTGATTCTTGTGTGCCCTGTATGTCCACTGACTTAGCAGGCACTTGAGAATCCCAGCAGAGACTTGTTCATTGTGGTCTGGAAGTGAGTAAACACATTAAAGGCAACAGGATTTCAGACATTATTTCTCTGCATCTGCTGTGTCTCATTAGAGTGCACAGCAGCTGCTGTAGTGAGGATGTGATGTGAAGGACTGTGACAGTTGCTCCCTTGTCTGATTTTTCTCTTAGTGCTTGATGTCTCTCAAGTATATCAACCTGGAGCATCCATGTGAATGGGTGGTGAGTGGCTGGCACAGGTGTGTCTGCCTCCTGTCCTGGAGAAACTGCATTATCCCATGCCTTCTGAATGTTCCCCAGAATGAGCTGTAACGTTGACTTGCAACCACCACTGAAGATTTTGCATCTGGTTAAGTTACAGATCCCTGAAGTCACAATATGTACAGAAACAATACCATTTCATACTGAAAAAATATCCTTGTAAATCTCAGACTCCTGGATCTCCAGGTATCTGCAGAAAAGACTTGTTTACAGACAGGGGTGGAAGTGAAAGCAATCGGTGAGTTATAAATATTGGGAGACAGAATCCATATACACAAGGCATTCAACTAATCATGACAAAACAGCTTCACGCTGTGGTGCACATGCCAATAATGTAGCAGAGCAATTGCACACAGAGCTGCTTCACAAACACCATGGATTTTCCTCCATATATTTTAACTGGCTTGGCTGGGTGAGAATATTATTTCATAATTTGCTTGTGTGTGTATCCACATATGCTAAAAGGCTGAATAAGATATTTTACTCTCATAGATCTTTATTTTTAACAACTTTGATATTTATTCCATATTTTTAAAGTAGGGATAAAATTACTTGAAATTAAAATGCTTTTTACTTAGAGATGTATTATCTGTCCTTTGCTTTTTAAATGTGTCTTATTGGGCTATAAGTTCTTTTAGGCTACTAGGCTATAAATATTACGTATTTAGAATGTGACTTAAAACATTATTTTTAATATTTTCTTGTACTTTTGCTCCTGTATTTTTGATTGAATTCTGACTTAAGAATTTGCCCACAACTAAAATTCAGTTTTCACATATTTTTAAGGATTTGTACCTATAGTTTTCTTCATAGCTGCAAGACTCTTGTATTTTACAACTCTGAAGTATTTTGTGCATATGGAGCATAAAAACAATGTAGATAAATAAAGCTTGTAGAATTAGACAAGCTGATGTTGACTAGAGTTATTGCAGCAATAAAAAGACTTATACTTTGATACTCAGATGAAGGTTGATATGATTGTCAGGGATTGTTTCATTCTGGAACTAACCTTTTATTGGGACATATGCCCGCTGTGGTCAACACAGGCTTCTGATATTTCCCCCCCAGGAAAAGCTCTGTAGGACTCCTAGAGAGGGTCAAACATCAATTCTCTGATTGTATATCAGTCACTTTGGGGGCATCTTTCATGAAGCAGGAATGGGTACAAATACATGTTGATGATTATGACATGGTGTGTTTCTGACCATCTTCATTCTGCCTATGCCTTACTTGATAGTAATCCTTATTTTGGACAGTATTTTTCGGCTTTGCAAGAGATACTTAGATTATTTATTTATCTTTTACATTGATACCCTGTCTTTCCTCCCATGATCTCAATGTGTACAGCTCTCCTCTTTTCTGTTTTGGCCCCACAACTTCCCTTTGAGGGATGAGAGAATATGACAAGACCAGTGAACACCATCACCAAATAGGGTCCTGCTCCAACACATGAACATCTACACCCATCTGGTTCTCTGTTTGCTGGCTTTTATATACTTATCTGATTTAAACCATGCCTAGATACCCTAATACTCTACTCTCCCCTATGCCCCTTTCATAGCCCACTGGGCTAGAAGAAAACTGACTTTGACAGTGAGTTGGAAATAAATATTACCCATATTTTAGATTGCTATGTGATTTAAAAACACTTCCCTAGCAAATAATTGGGTATGTATTTGTAAGGCTGCTCCCGCTGCTGCTATTCCCTCCAGCAGACTATAATAGATGGTATTTACTTGGTGGGTTATACATATTTTAGATGGGCTGCCACATTAGCAAAGTTGTTCTACAAACCAGTCACAGCAACATATTCATTTGGGCCCCTTTATGTTTTCACTGCTATGTGAAGAATGCATGTAAAGACTTGTCTGTGGAGAGGCTTGTGAAGGATGGAAGTTGTATGGAAAATGCTGCCGGGATTTCCCTCTTTGGAACTCTACCAAAAGAGAAGTTCAGGCTACGAAAAACTGAGCATCTCCCTTTTGAATTTGCAGAACCTAGCCAGTGTTTTTTTCCCCCCCTTTCTTCTGTGCAAAGTATGAGTTATCTGTTAAGGCATCTCTTCTTTTGTGTCTAGTAAAGCTGAATTCTGTTTGCTGAGTGAATGATACAAATTAAATACATTTGCTCTATGTGTTTGTCCTTGTACTTATGTCTGACATTCTGTTTTGGTTAATCATAGGCAGGACAATAAGATTTGCTTCCTGATTTCTGAAAGCACATGCCAACAGCTGCTCCCTTTTAGCTTCTGGGAATCCACATGGCATGGCTCAATGTTTTCTTAGTATACCTCTCCTGTAAGGGCTTGAAATGAGCTTTTAGAACAGTCCAAGGATGCTAAATTCTACAGCTAGTTCCAACTGTTAGCTTTGTAAGAGGTTAGTGCAAAATTTATTTATTTAGTACTTACTTACTTACTTACTTACTTACTTACTTACTTACTTACTTACTTACTTACTTACTTACTTACTTAAATTTGTACACCGTTCTCCATTAGTACCTAAGAAACTACTCTGGGCAGTTTGCAATAATAAACAAAACTAAACTAAATGAAGTGAAAACTATTTAAAACCAAATAACAACTAACCAATAAAACTAGATGGTGCAAACTATAGAACATCAAAATGGCAGACAAAAGGTGGTCAGCTAGGGTTGGTGTGGAAAGCCTCCCTGAAAAAGGGGGCCAGGTGAAGATCCTGTGGAAGCTGGTTCCACAAGGTTGGGGCCACTGTGAAGAAGGCCCTACACCTAATAGATGATTTAAGCCCCTCCCTCAAGGTGGCCACCTGAAGGAGCCTTGCCTGTGATGATCTAGTGGGTAGGGTGGATGACATAGGGGAAAGATGCTCTGACAAGTAGTGTGGGCCCAAACCATGGACAGCTTTGTACATGAGTGTCAAAACCTTGAACCTGAGACAATGGGTAACCAGTGGAGGTGAGCCAGAACTGGGTTGATATGGTCACACTTGCTTGCACCAACCAGCTGTCAGGCCATTGTATTCTGAACCTGCTATAGACTCCGGATCAAGGGAGGACTTCAACGGAAGCCCCATGTAGAGAGCACCAAGGTTCTGACGGAGCTCTTGTCTAGTTTGGGGCAATTAGCCCAAGTTGGTTAAAGACTGATATGGACATGGCTGCAATCTGGGACTCCTCAGAGAGAGCCGGTGTAATTGCCCAGAGGAAGGTAAACACAGGCTTAATGTGTAAGTCTGATTCCCTGGGTGTCTCTCTCTAAGAATGCTGCATTGTGAGAGGGAAATGTCAGGACACAAGCATTCTTTTCAACTCATAGTTTGACACCCCCCCCCCCAAATTATTTACATCTTTTACCTTAATTAGTTGACTAAAGTGTTTTTTCTTTTAAAAAATCTGTCAATATGTTTATCTTACTCATTCTCATTTTTAAAATATTTGCATTGTTTTGTGTGTACTGTGCTTTTCTCAGAAACCCTACAGGCCTGAAAATGTGCAGGTGAAGTGCCTTTTTGCTTGCAGTGTGTCCAGAGAGATGCAAAAAGGCCTTTTTAGCTGCTTGGAAAACCCAGCGAAATTCATTTCCATCCTACCAGTTGCCAGCACAAATTAGCTGAAATGTGGATTACCATAGGTTGGCAGTGCAGAGACAGAAGGCTTCTCCACGTGACGGAACATGCCACCGAGCAGCCCCTCATGTAAGCAACCAAGGAGGCAGCCTTTCAGCTTCAGTTCTTGCTCCTGCCAAGGTAACGAGTTCAGTCATTGTTAATGCAGAAAGGGATTTTTGCTTAAGTGAAGCAGAAGAGGCTGGAAACGTTGGTGCCTCAAGAATGGAAATTTGTTACAGAATTTATAAAGTCCCTGAAGTGGGATGTGCAAAAAGCCCTTGAAGACTTCTTTCCTTTTTAATGCCGTCTCCTTCTTGCGCAGATCATGTTCTTCTATTTCATGGAAATGGCTTGTTATGAAAAGTCTAAAAAGAAAGAAAATCCTTATCGTTCTCAACTAAGTAGACAAAACAAGCATATATTAACTCCAAACAACGGATCAGCCTTCAGCAGACTTTCTCAGGAAGGGAAAGGAAGGTGCAGAAAGAACCATTTCAAAAATGTACACCCTTTTAAGTCTTAAATAGAGTAGACTCACTGAAGCAATGGGACAGACGTTGAGGAAGCCTTCAAGCAAGTCGTGACGGCAACAGTCCTGCCAAGTGGTTGTTTAGTAGGTATTTGGTGGCACAATGCCTCTGAGTCTCCTTGACTATCATGGCTAACAGGCCATGATAAACAAGGTCACCATATATTTCTCTAAGTTTAGTGGCCACCCTTGACCTCCTCTGACAAACCACAGTTCTTCCCATCCTTAGACCTTTTGTGCTTTTCCCCCACTCACTCTTCTTTGCAAAAATCATCACCTGGGCACCTATTTTAACTCTTTGTGTCAGTGAGTTCACATTTACCAGCTTTGCACTATTGCTACTCTTTAAGGCACCCTGCAGTTAGGTCTCTGATCTCCCAAGCTCCAAAATCACTCTTGACAGGTCTCCCTTCCTTCCTGCTCTCTGTTGATCCTGGCAGGCCAGGCTTAGATTGGGCTGCAGTAGGCATGCCCATGACATCACAGCCGTGTTAGCAGTGGGAGTCAGAGGATTGGGGATGATGGTGCAGCTCCACTAGTTTGCCAGGGATGCAATGATGAGTGGAGGAAGTTCAATATCAATAATAAATGAGTTCAGAAAAGCTGGAAGAGCAGGAAACTATATATATCACAGTTTAAATTAAATATTCTGGTTTAGTTGATCATTTCTAAATTTCCAGTAAGTTTGAAACACCACTTTTATTTGGATGGGTCTGTATGTCTTTTAGGATTTCCCCCCCTAGTCAGAGTTCTAATTGGCTGCCAAAAGAATAACATCATGAGTTCAGTGGTTTAGGTATGTGGCTGTGGATCCAGAGGTTGGGAGTTTGATTCCCCACTAGGCCTATTGGAAGTAGAGCCAGCCTCTATGGCCTTGGGCAAGCTGCATAGTCCTAGGACGACCCAAGAAAAAGGGAATGGGAAATCACTTCTAAGTATTCACTACCTGGAAAACCCTGATAAAAAGGGATGCCATAAGTCAGAATTGACTTGATAACACTTGATTATTATTATACCTGGCAAAGTCTGGTAGGTAGAGGCACACATAGGGTGCCAGAATGAGTGCAAATTCAAGCAATCCCCTGTAAATAGCAACGAAATACCACAACTTGTAACAACAGGTCATACACGATCTCCAATTCCTTTTGGACAGGATAGTCACCTTGCCTCTACGGCTGGGAACCCTATACTTGCATATGGACAACTGCCCATCCTGAAAGGAATAGTCATGAGCAAGCCTCAGAATACACTAGAGATGTAACAAGTACACTGCAACCTTTTTGATCCTAGCAATTTTTGACACTTTGCCCTGGCAGGGAATCCTCCTGGGACACTCAGAGAGACCAGGAAATTTCCAAGAGCAATGGCAGGGAGAAATGGTAAGCCCTGTTCCTCTCTTCTCCTCTTGATTTTCTGTGGAAGATTAGGTTTGACAGTCTTGAACTGCTTGTGCCTGGGGTGTTATCCTCTGCAAGGATATGCACATCTCTTGTTGCTCTTGTCAATTTGCAGGCTCTTAGACTGAGATCTTTGGCCATCTCATGAGAAGAGAAGACTCCCTGGAAAAGACCCTGATGTTGGGAAAGTGTGAAGGCAAGAGGAGAAGGGGACGACAGAGGATGAGATGGTTGGACAGTGTCATCGAAGCTACCAACATGAATTTGACCCAACTCCGGGAGGCAGTGGAAGACAGGAGGGCCTGGCGTGCTCTGGTCCATGGGGTCACGAAGAGTCGGACACGACTTAACGACTAAACAACAAACAACAAGACTGAGATCAGGATCAAATGGTTATGTTAGCCAGTGCTGCATGGGATGGTGGACAACCATTTGAAACTGACCAGTGTAAGAGCCGGAAACTGAGAAGAGCAACAGAAAAACCCTGCAGAGGATGATGATGACTTCAGGCACAAGCAGCACAGGACTAGTCAACGTAATCCAATGCAGGAAATTGGTGAGAAGGGGGAAATTCTGTTCTGAACCCAGAGAACAAAGCAGAGAGGCAACAATGTAAATTCAAATTCCTATGTGATATAATATGTTGTTTGTTGTTTAGTCGTTTAGTCGTGTCCGACTCTTCGTGACCCCATGGACCAGAGCACGCCAGGCCCTCCTGTCTTCCACTGCCTCCCGGAGTTGGGTCAAATTCATGTTGGTTGCTTCGATGACACTGTCCAACCATCTCATCCTCTGTCGTCCTCTTCTCCTCTTGCCTTCACACTTTCCCAACATCAGGGTCTTTTCCAGGGAGTCTTCTCTTCTCATGAGATGGCCAAAGTATTGGAGCCTCAGCTTCAGGATCTGTCCTTCCAGTGAACACTCAGGGTTGATTTCCTTCAAAATGGATAGGTTTGTT
Source organism: Intellagama lesueurii (assembly GCA_037013535.1). Classification (NCBI taxonomy): domain Eukaryota; kingdom Metazoa; phylum Chordata; class Lepidosauria; order Squamata; family Agamidae; genus Intellagama; species Intellagama lesueurii. The sequence continues at coordinate 274,462,751 of JBAJHW010000002.1, forward strand.
CTCCTTGCAGTCCAGGGGACTCTCAAGAGTCTCCTCCAGCACCACAATTCAAAAGCATCAATTCTTCGGCGGTCAGCCTTCTTTATGGTCCAGCTCTCACTTCCATACATCACTCCTGGAAAAACCATCGCTTTGACAATGCGGACCTTTGTCGGCAAGGTGATGTCTCTGCTTTTTAAGATGCTGTCTAGGTTTGTCATCGCTTTTCTCCCAAGAAGCAGACGTCTTTTAATTTCGTGGCTGCTGTCACCATCTGCAGTGATCGTGGAGCCCAGGAAGGTAAACTCTGTCACTGCCTCCATATCTTCCCCTTCTATTTGCCAGGAGGTGATGGGGCCCGTGGCCATGATCTTAGTTTTTTTGATGTTGAGCTTCAGACCATTTTTTGCGCTCTCCTCTTTCACTCTCATTAAGAGGTTCTTTAATTCCTCCTCACTTTCTGCCATCAGAGTGGTATCATCTGCATATCTGAGGTTGTTGATATTTCTTCCGGCAATCTTAATTCCGGTTTGGGATTCATCCAGTCCAGCCTTCCGCATGATGTATTCCGCATATAAGTTAAATAAGCAGGGGGACAATATACAGCCTTGTCGTACTCCTTTCCCAATTTTGAACCAATCAGTTGTTCCATATCCAGTTCTAACTGTTGCTTCCTGTCCCACATATAGATTTCTCAGGAGATGGATAAGGTGGTATTATATTATATATGTGATATAATATAATAATGTACAATAATGTGTAATAATGTACATTAATGTAAGAACAACAAAGTGAACCTCACAAAAGAGGCACAGTCGGGATGTGGGTGTGGGGGAGGGGAAGAGTACAGTTCTGGGTGGGTTTGCCTCTATGTCATCACAACCTCCATCATTTTCTGTTCTTCATGGGCAAATAATAGATGCTCAGGCATTCCCATTAACATTCACTGTTTACTTGCATAGCAGTGATTAAAATTTATCTAGGTGCTGATAAGGAGTGTTGCACAGAATGGCATCAACCCCTGTTAGGTATATAAGGAATTACGTGCAGGATTTCATGGAAGAAACTGAGGAAATTTTGCTATCCAGGAAATCCCAGGGAGGGAGAGGGAAAGGGGGGGGAAAAGGCAGAAAATTCCACAGAAATCCATGAGAGACTGACATAGGAACCTGACAATACTGCAGATTTAGATATCAATTTTGCTCCCTTAGCTATACAAGAAACACTATCAGGTCTAATAATGTGGTCCACATTAGAGGTTCATCTTCCAAGACCAAATTTTGGCCACAACATTTTACAATGGAACAATGGGCCAGTCTGTATCTCAGAAAGCAAATGGACACAAAACTGACTGTCGAAAGAGCGTCATCCAGAAACTGATGGGACAACACTTCAGTCTCTTTGGATATTCTGTCTCTGACTTCAGGGTTGGCATCCTTGAACAAAAGAACTTAAAAGACAGGTTCCAAATGGAAACAGCTGAATACAAATACACAAACAGGTTCAACTTTATGTCACTCGGCTTAAATAAAGATCAAGGCATCTTTATTATCTGTATTCATCTGCTCATCTATGAATATCTGAGTGTACATCTTATTGCTGTATCTCATTTCATCCTGTCTTACCTCCATACCAGAACTGATGAGCATATAAACCCATTGAGCTGTGGGATCTTCCATACTCTGGACTTAAATCAAGACTTCCTTCCACTAACGGTATATTAATCTGTTTATCTGTGCTGGAACACCCACCACTGACCTATGAATGCTTCCTAACAATCACCATTTAGATCCCTATCTTGTTATCTCTTTGTTCTTTGTGCTAAACTTTAAAAAAACCTTCTAATTAATTGTACCTATAATCGTCCTCATGTCATTCCTGATCATGCCCCCTACGCACCGGGGTAAAAAGTACCTCATTTTCATATCTGTCATTGCAAAGGATTGTCCACAACCTTTAGCAGCCACTGCTTGGCCCTCAACATGACAGATGCCTTACACCCCCATCATTTTCCATCTTCCACCCTGACTACCACTGTAGAAATGTCTCTGCACTGAAGCCACACTCACCTCATCTGAAGTGGGTGATAGTCCATGAAAGCTTATGCCAAATAGAACTTGTTAGCCTTAAAGATGCCATAGTGAAGAATGAATGACTCCCCCCACTTCCCACAGAGAATAAAGTAGGAGGTGGGAACAACATTAAACCTATTTTGGTATGGTCTACATATTCTATTTCCCACTCTATATTTTGTTTACTTTCTGTGTCTTGTTTTTTTAAAAAAATGTTTTATATAGAAAAGAATTCTCCTGGATTGTGATTTCCCATCTCAAAGGCTGTTTCAGCTAAAGCCAGCTCTGGCCCCCTCCAGACATAAGTGGTGGTTCACTAAACCTGCATCTCCTGATGCTTGTTTACATGCTCAGTGAAAAAGCGCCTTCCCTAACAAGCCATCCTTCATGACATCAACAATAAAAGGAGGCACAGAGAGGAAGGCATCAGATGTAGCTGCAGGCAGGAAAGCAAAGTGAGTTTGGTGACCTTGATGTGCACGCTGCAGTTGTTATGGCAACAGGAGAGTGAAGTCACTGTTGCTAAGGCGCTCAGGAGTAAGGCAATTTCCTTTCACTTAATGGTCACTCTTCTGCAATAAGTTAATTTCAAATCTGCTGCAAGCCAAAATTAGAAAAAGAGAGAGAGAGAGAGGTCCAAATGAGTCAGCAAAAGAAATCTTAAAATGTTTTGGTAAAATCAATCTTGCTGTTTCACATGCACATAACAAGTAGTAATCCAGATCAGCAGAGCTTTCAGATCTTTCGCAATGGAACAGCCTTATTGGCTGCATAGAGGCAAAGGCTGCTACCTCAGTCTAGTAAAGACCACTTGTCACCTGGCACCAGCACTCCCATACTTCTCTGAAACAGAGGCTGAACTTGATCACAGCGCATCAACTTTTCCTTTGCCACTGCTAAGTTTCCAGGTAATAAGTATGTACACCTTTCATACCTCTGTCAGCCAGGACTAAAAGTCTGAGTAATTTACAGCTGAATTAGGCTGTGACTACACAGTGAAGGAAATGCAAATCAACTCACCTTCTCTAACTGCAAAGTCTTACTGGGGCATTGGGTTCTCTCCAATATAAGTGGCCACAGAAGCCAGAGGAGAATAAAACACTTATACTTACAGTTCCATTTGAATTGCCTGTAGGTGTTGCAGTTCAAAGGAACTACCTTAAGAAGGATTTCTTTCCTTCCAATTACTTCCTTATCTTGCTGGCTAGAGTTCCGGAAGCTGTTAAAAAAAACAAGTGAATGAGTAAAGAGGACTGTGGTGAGGGGAGCTTTTTAAAAAAAGAAGTGGAAGCTTAGGGGAGCAGAGGCTTTGCAGAGAGAGGTGAGTACTGCTGGTGTGTGTGTGTATGCATGCTTTCTTTCTCTCCACCTTTTTGCCCCCTTCCCCCCTCACATAAACCATTTCCCACTCTCTTTCACTGACACCTCTCTCACAATCCCTCTTCTCTCTCCTGACTGGTGCTTCTCCTTTTGCTCTTTCTCCCTCCTTTTCTACAGAAAAGCCACACCGGACAGGACTGTCTGCACAGGACAAAGCCCTTTCAAATCTTTCTGGCAAGAAAAAGTAATAGCCTCTACGCAGGAGAGTTAAAAAAGGGCTTGAAAGCCAAAAACCTGGATTGATACAATTTAGCCATTGCATCATGCTGGTAGGAAAAATTACTTTGATTTTACTCGTTTTGTAAATGGAGCAAATCCCAAGGTAATTGGTGGTATAGTTGGGCTGTTAGTTTCATTGTCTTACACAGTAAATTCATAAAGTAGGTTTTGCCAGTCTTCTTATGGACAGACACACCATGTTTTATCACAGCACTATGGTTGCTGTTTAGAGATGGGCATGAACTGCCAAACCAGCAGTTCGTTCTGGTTTGTCCTTCGACTGAGCAAGTGTTCAGCAGTTTGCTGCCCTGCCTCCTCTGAATGATGACTTTGAGTGGATGCCCTGCTGGAGGAGGCAGGACTGGGAAGCAACAAACACCTGTCTAGGGTTGTTCTCCATGGCTTCTTCTTCAACTGCTTTGTGGTAGTGTCTGCAAATTTGGAACCAAACATGTTGACCCAGTTGACCCATCCCACCTGGCTGTAGCTCTTATCTGAATCTCAACAGGGCTTTTATGCTATGCACAGTAGCATTTCAATATTGGTACTGCTGGTGTAGGTTTTGGCTACAGCCATTTGCCAGTTTATTGACGGAACCACGTCCAATGGATGAGAGTGAGGAAAAAAGAAGGGGCAGCTCCTTCACACCTTTAACCTACAGGTCAATGCTTGTGGGTGATAAATCAACTGGGTTTCTGTGCTTCTGTGGCTGTGGCAACTGGTGCGTGCTAGGTTTGGTGGAGCAAAAGGCACAGTGGCTGATGAGGTGATGAGGCAAAAATGTTTTTCTCCCAACACATACATAGTGACTGACACAGGCATTCACATACATGAGCACATATTTAAACATACATGTAGGGTAGGTAAGCATTAACCCATACCCTCCATTGCCTGCACCTCATTCATTCATTCATTCATTCATTCATTCATTCACTCAGTCACTCATTCATTCATTCATTTCTATTTACAAGAACCTAACAGTAACAACAGCTGGCAAGATAGCTCAATGGTTTAGGTAATCTGCCTGCGGAGCTAGAGCTTGGGAGTTTGATTCCCCATTTTGCCTCCTGAAGAGAAGAGCCAGTTTGTGTAACCATGATCAAGCAACAGTGTTCCAGGGTGCCCTAAGAAGAAGGGAATGGTAAACCACTTCTGAGTACCCTCTACCTGGAAAAACCTGAAAAGGGTCACCAGAAGTCAGAATTGACTTGATGGCACATGATTATTATTGTTAACAGTAACAACTACTTTTGCTGCTGCAGCTCCCACATTTGGAGTTATAGCTAGGCTTTAGGTATGATACGAAACAAGGAAGGATTTACACTTGTGTTCACCTACTACTGCTCTTCTGGGGGTATAACTTCCAAAAGGAGAAACCTACTTCTAGGCTGCCCTTTCCTTCCTATTTTTAGTTACAGTGACTTCAAACGGGACATCCATAATTTATGTCTACTTTTTCAGTATGATCCCTAAAGTTGTCTCTGATATCTGACATTGCCTGGCACTTCTAGGACATAACCTTACAAGAAAACCAAAAGGCGATTGAGTCCAGCATTCTGTTGGCACAATGGACAACAAGATGTCTATGGGAAACCCATATTTAAGGTGTGAGCACAACAGTTGCACCCATTCAGCGACTGCTGTGTGAATCCTAAATGTGTGGGCCTTAAGGTTCTGTTGCAAGAAACACCACATCTTTTCACATTATGGTCCATACTTTGATGTCTCAGCACCTTCCTGGGATGCTCTTTTAGAAGCATCCAGCTAAGAGTTGATTTAATGGCTTTGCTATCTCTATGCGGATTTTTCTTCAAGGTGAGTCTGAGACAACCTGCATCTTGGCACCCATCTGCATTTGACTTTAAAAAAACCACACACCGCCTAGTCTTGGACATATTCTTGCTTGCAATGCAGGTTGTTGTCTATGGAATTAAAGGATACTATTAGAGTATCTGTGAAAGGAACTAATTACTTACCGGGCTGTTCAGAATGTTGTTGTGCTATTTTTGAAAAAATCTGACAGATCACGTAAAGATTTAACCAAACAGCCAAAATAACATGAGGACGAGTGCTTAGCTCTCCTAATTGACTAATATCATCCCCATCCCCATGTAATTGTTAAGGAAAGTTTGCCAGTTCAGCAGTAGGACAAAGGATATATGCACTGGTCCAAATTTGCTACTTCTCTCAGGCTGGTCTCAGTTTCTGGATTGCTTCAAACCACTGTAAGCTGGCTGGCTATCAAGTGCTCTTGCTCCCATGGATAACCTCAAAGCCAGAGCCTCGGGTAACAAATCTGTGGGGAACTTTAGCATAAACTTTGTTCCATTTTGTTGTGAGAAATTATTTTAATAGATGCTATTGATGCCAACTCATGTTGTTCTTTTCTGTTACACAGTGAAGTATGGAAGTTTTGTTCTTTGGACCGCAGTTCCGAGAATCCTTCAGCTAACATGGCCATTGATTTTTTTAAAAAAAAACCTTCCCCAAGCTTAGTTGAAGTAACAGCTACATAGATGCATTGGTTGTATAAACATGGAGGAGAGGTGCCAGTAGAAAGCATGTGAAGACAGGATAAACATAGGTATAACAGGACAGTAACAAACACAATTTAAAGGAACAAAAGAAGTCCATTCATCTGAGTGTGCTAACAGAAATGCCAGGAGCAACTCACAGAACAGAAACAGCTTTGTAAATAATGGTGTTGTTGCACTGAAAAATAAACATGTCAGAAGAATCCTTTAGTATTCCATAATTTTATGGAATAGCTTATTTTGCCTTTTTGCTTTTTTGGGGTGTGTGTGTTATGTATTACTTTGGTTTGTGAGTGAACCATATGTTGGTTCAATATGAATTCTTCTGTTGAAGCAAGCCAGAACCCTTTTAAATTATGCTGTTGGTTTCAAAGTACCTTAGAAAAATTCCTTTGTTCCTTTCAAGAAAAAATTAGCCTTTTAAAAAAATGTGCAAATAGACATCCTTGTTCTTTTCTTTGGATTTTCTTTTGGGGGAGGATAAAGCAAAATACTTAACTGTAATGGAAAACCACCCTCTACTACATATAATAACTATGCACAAAATTTGCTCTCTGCAGCTTGACCAAGCATGCTCTTGGACTGGATTAGTCACAAGCACGTTAATCCTGTATTAATTGCATTGATTTGCTGACTGTGCATCAGTTTGTGATCTGTACTGAATATATTTCCACACATGCATTTCTTAGCTAGCAGCTTTCTCAATTTCGTTTATTCGAGAATCTGAAAAAAAAGACCAGCTGGAAGCTAGATTTTTATATCATATCAAAAATAGTCCAATGGGGCCACTCTTCTTGTGACCCAGTGCTTTCTGTACTGTGGCTGATCGACTTTGTCTCCCCTGTGATTCTGGGGTCTCCCAGATTAATATACCTGGGTGATTTCAACATCCATGTGGAGGCAGCTGTTGGGGGATCAGCCTTGGAGTTCATGAACCGTAGGATTATCCCAACATGAGAACGGTTCCACTCATGTGGAACTTGATGTGCCACCAAGGACACTTATGGTGGTAAGAGAAGGAGAATTTCTCAGGCAATTGGGATGAAGGAAAAGTTTTTTAAAAGAGAGGAACACAAGAAACCATGGAACATTGATGTTCCTCTCATTTAAATGAACCCTTCATCTTTAAGAGGCTTTCTTTTGGGAATCTATGGAAGAACATGAACACAAAGGCAAGGGCCTCTTTTTGTGCTTCCCCCCCCTTTCATTATTGTACAAAAGTCCAATTCTTTTGGCTAGCATCCTCTTGAGGAGCTCCACTTGGTATAAGATTAGTATCACTAGCAGTTGTGAGTTGCTGCTAATTAAGGAGTGCCTTTTTTGATTTTGGACTGCCCATGACTCATGTATGATGAGATGAAGTCATGATCACCCTGAAATCGAAAAATGAACTTTTAAATTAATGACTATCTATTGTTGTTGGTTGTTTTCTTCCTCCTCCTCCTCTTCTTCTTTTGCTAACACATGCTCATTATCAGATACTGTGAAAATCGCTTGCTCATTTCACAGTCCAACTGTGCTCATAACAATATTTGGAAATACATTTCAGCGAGATCAACTAAATATAGTTCAGTTCTGGCCGCATGATGTTCTGCCTTCGCTATGTGCAAGTTGAACATGTTGTCTGAAGAGTCCCTCCCAAGCACAAGTCACTCTAAATTTTCCCACCTTGGGTGGACTAGCACAGCGAATGAAGCCTCTGCCTTTGTGACCCTTTTCAGCCAGCCTGCTGCTTTCTATATTTCCAGTGCATTTTGAGTTCCATGAAGGAAAAAAAAGCAAGAAGAAGAAAAAGAGAAAGCCCCCCCAGCTTTGAGCAGAGTGGCCATGTGTAAATTCACCCTGTGTCATCATTCAGTTGCAATTCATAGTTGAAGAAGCTGATACTGGTTTTCTATGGCTGGTTAGCTTATATTTTAATTAACTGCCAGTCATTTGCTTGGCTAAAAGGCAATGATTCCTGAAATTCAAGGACTCTGTGCTGGCTGTAGAATACAAAGGAAACCAAATTACTCAAGACCCTTCAATAAATCTAAATTAGATTTCCGGGTATCAGTTGGCAAAACAGAACCAAATCCTACTGTTAATCCTGCCTCGAGCAGAACCTTTGAATACTACTTGTGACTAAAAAGTCCTATTTATTTCAAAAGGTCTGCTCTACATAGGATTAACTCAGAGGGCATTATATGGAGTCACACAATCAATCTTTTTAAACCCTGCGTCATCAGTGTTGCCTGCAGTGGTTCTCTAGGGTTCAGGCAGGAATTCTGTCAGCACTACCTGGAAATGTCAGGAGTAGAACCTGGGGCCTCCAGCATGAAAAGTAACTGTTCCATCCCTAAGTTAGAACTGTGTGTGGTATTTTGTGACTATCTATTCCAAATACTGCTGCCCAGTAGGCTTTCAGACTAGATGTACTGCATGAGTGTGTTCTGAGATACACCTGTGAAGAATCTTTGAATCACGGTATAGAACACCTTAACAAAGATTGGGCTGACCAAATCACATTCACACAGAGCTATTCAACGGGACAATTTTAATGGGTGCACAAGAATTAAAATGTATACAATGATTGCTTTGAGGAAAAGCAAAGCTTGAAGTAGAAGTACATACATGTAGAGCAAATACTTTTGCTTCAGGAACATGATGGAGAAATGCCAAGTCAAATAAATGTATTTATTTATTTATTTCCCACCCAACTAGTAGCTAGGCTACTACTCTGGTCGGATTACAAAAGGACGCATAGTCATAAACAATAATGATAATAATAAAAACAATAAAACAAGAGTGACAATTAATGACAGGCTGGTGGCAGAAGGGATACATAAGATTACTTAATGAGGGGCCAACGATTGAAAGGCTTGGGGAAACAACCAGGTCTTCAGTGGCCTCCTAAAACTCAGGAGGGAAGGGGCCAGTCACACCTCTGGTGGGAGGGAGTTCCAAAGTGAAGAAGCCACCAAAAAGAAGGGCCAGTTTCGAGTGACCGATTTCCGGGCCTCCCTCGGGGTGGCCACTTGGAGCCTCCCAATAGGAGGGATGCGGGAGGAACGGGTAGATATTCTAAGGGAGAGGCACTCAGCCATGTAACAGGGTCCTAAACCATTAAAAGCCTTCAGGCACAGTGATTAAACTGCTGTACTGCAGCCAAAACTGTGCTCACTACCTTAATCCCAGGTAGCCGGCTCAAGGTTGACTCAGCCTTCTATCCTTCAGAGGTTGGTAAAATGAGTACCTAGCTCGCCGGGGGGGGGGGGGGAATGTGTAGCCTGTATAATTAACTTTTAAACCGCCCAGAGAGTGTGGTAAGCGCTTTGGGGCAGTATATAAGCAGCATGCTTTAAGGGCTTTAAAAGTTAACATAACTTGAATGTGTCCTGGAAGCAAACAGGCAGGCAGTGCAGACAAGCCAGGAGAGGAGTTACGTGGTCATAAGAGAGATGCTCCAGAGACCAACCTGGCAGCCGTGTTCTGCACCTGCTGCAGCTTCCAAACCACCTTCAAGGGCAGCCCCACATAGAGAGCAAGGAGATACATTTGCAAAGCTGAGAGGGTTGCAAGATCAAGGCTACCACAGATTCCAAGGTCTGGGTGGAGCAGCAAAGGTTTCTGGGCCAGCAGTTTGGGGTGTGGTGGCTGCTACATTTTAAGCCATACACGCTAAAACTGGAGGGGGGGGGGTAGGTGAGGGGCCATCAATAAATGGAAGAAGTACTCCCAAAGGTAAATTTAGGGGTGGCAGAAATTACCTCTTCTTGGTCACGTTAGACAGTCTGGAAGCTGGGGAGCAAGGCAAAGAAAAAGGAAGTCTTGGACAGCAGTCCCAAGAGAGGACAGACTAATAAAGGTTCTTGGCTAAAATCAGGAATTTAGAAGATATTTCAAATAAGATTTTAGGAGTGGTTCACTTACGTGAGCTGGCTGGATAGCTTAATGAGTTAGGCATGTGGCTGCAGAGCCAGAGGTTGGAAGTTCGATTCCCCACTGCATCTCCTGGACAAAGAGCCAGACTTGTGTAGTCATGGGCAAGCTGCAGAGTCCCAGGGTACCCCCGGAAGACGGGAGTGGTAAACCACTTCTGTATATTCTTTACCTAGAACACCCTGGAAAGGGTTGCCATAAGTCAGAATTTACTTGAGAGCACATAATCATAATTAGAGATGGGGACAAAGTGCCAAAATGGCGCTTTGTCTTGGTTTGTGGGTCATCAAACTTGATGACCCGCGACCCACGAATTGCCCCCCAGTGGCCCGACGAACAACGAATCAATTTGTCAGTTGGTTGGATCATATTTTTTTTAGACAGCCCATGGGCTTTGCACAGGCAGCGCGGCAGCGGGATGGCTTGGGTCCCACTTTCCCTCCTCTTCCTAGGCCCCCGTGGCATGGGGAAAAGGGATCAAAATGATGCCCCAGCCCCGCTGCCTTTGCAAAGACAGTGGGGCTGGGGGATCGCTTGGGTCCCCCTTTGCTCCTCTTCCAATGCCCTGGCGGGGATAGGAAGAGAAGCTTAGCCTGTCAGAAGCGATCCCCCAGCCCTGCTGTCTTTGTAAAGGCAGCAGGGCTGGGGGATCGCTTTGATCCCGCTTTGATTCCTTCCCTCCTCTTCCTATGCCATGTGGGCATAGGAAGAGGAGGAAAGGGGAACCAAGCCATCCCCCAACCCCAGGGGTGGGATTCCTTTCGGGCAGGCTTTAGCAAGCTGCTTGAAGGGAAAATCCCTCTCTCCTTATGCCCCTGAGGAACAGCTGATCCGTGTGGGCATAAGCAGATAGGGAACAAAGGGACGAATATAAAAGTGTTATATTCATTGCTCCATATTCATCGGGATCTCTGGACCCCAAGAATACGAAGCAATGAATATCTGACAAATCAAGGATATTCAACGAATATCCCAATTCGTTTTTATATTTGTCCCCTTGTCTAGTCATAATTATTATTAGCTTAAGTGACTGGTCCGTCGTCAGTCACACTGTGTCTACCTCCTCTTTCTCAAATGCTTCTGACCTACTAATAGTCTTCCGCACTTGGCTAAATCTTTTGGGTGACCTTATTCTGCTCAAGAGCAGCAAAGTATGGAAGTACAATAAAATGAATAAGTGGTCCACATGGATTTCCAGAAGGATATTTTGGGCACCTCTTATTTAAGAAAGGTCTAAGTACCTTGGATTGATTGCTTTCCATATCTTCAGGAGACCTTGTGGGCATAACAAAAGCAGTGATTAAATGTACTGCCTCTATGCAGAAAATCTACAACCAAGACATGAGACTCCTTACCTTGGTTATTCATGTCTATTGCCTCACTGACTGCACTGTCTGCATTGTTTGGAGATATATTTCCTTCCATTTCTCATGTCTTAAAAGATTTATCTGCTAATCTGACCAATTAAGGTCCCCACCCCACCCTCATTTTTCAGTTAATTCTTTCCTGTTCAGGTATGGTTATATATATATATATATAGTATAGTATCCTTTGCATACAGATTACCAGTATTAAGCAGCATCTATGTGTGATACATGCACACACATAGAATAAGCCTTGGTAGAGATGACACTTTACGGGCACTTGTTAATAGTAAGAAAATAAAAAAGGAAATCAAAACAGGAAGTAAATTGAATGTTGCTGTCCAACAGAAATATTACTAACATAGGAGTAGCAGAGGCTGATACTTCACTGTGAAGTTAATAGAGCCAGTGCTCATGCCTAAAAACAGAATGAAAAAAGGCAAGATGTTTCAGAGAACAGAAACATAAAGAGCTAAGTCATTTCCTAGAGCAATCTGTTGCTGCCATACAAATGTGCAAGCTTTTGAGCTATAAAGAGCTCTTCTTCAAGTCAAAGGTTTCTTGATTAATGAACTGAAGCTCTCAAATTAAAATCAATAAAAATACAGGAAGGAAGAAAAGGAGGAGAGACATATATGCTACTTTGAGCTCACTTAAGGAAAGGTGGGGTATAAATGTAGACTCATAGAAGTGCAGAATTGGAAGGTACCCCATGTCTAGTTCTGGGCATCACTGAATTCAAACCCATAAGGAACCAGAAAAACCACAGCCAAACCATCCCTGGAAACTGGCCTTCAAACCTCTGTTTAACACCCCAATAAAGGGTCGGTAAAAAGGTAAAGGTAAAGGTTCCCCTTGACAATTTGTCCAGTCGTGTTCGACTCTAGGGGGCGGAGCTCATCCCCGTTTCCAAGCCATAGAGCCAGCGTTTGTCCGAAGACAATCTTCCGTGGTCACATGGCCAGTGCGACTTAGACACGGAACGCTGTTACCTTCCCACCGAGGTGGTCCCTATTTATCTACTCGCATCTGCATGCTTTCGAACCGCTAGGTTGGCGGGAGCTGGGACAAGCGACGGGCGCTCACTCCGTCACGTGGATTCGATCTTACAGCTGCAGATCTATAGACCTTACAGCACAGAGGCTTCTGCAGTTTAACCCGCAGCGCCACCACGTCCCAAAGGGTCGGTACACCACCCTATACCAGAAAGATCTGGATGTCCCGGACAACCCAGATAGTGTGGCTGCTGACCTTGAGCCAGACATCTTGGAGAGTGAAGTCAAGTGGGCCTTAGAAAGCATGGCTAACAACAAGGCCAGTGGAGGTGATGGCATTCCAGTGGAACTATTTAAAATCTTAAAAGATGATGCTGTTAAGGTGCTACAGTCAATAAGCCAGCAAGTTTGGAAAACTCAGCAGTGGCCAGAGGATTGGAAAAGATCAGTCTACATCCCAATCCCAAAGAAGGGCAGTGCCAAAGAATGCTCCAACTACTGTATAATTGCACTCATTTCACACGCTAGCAAGGTTAGGCTCAAAATCCTACAAGGTAGGCTTCAGCAGTATGTGGACCGAGAACTCCCAGAAGTACAAGCTGGATTTCGAAGGGGCAGAGGAACTAGAGACCAAATTGTTAACATGCGCTGGGTTATGGAGAAAGCCAGAGCGTTCCAGAAAAACATCTACTTCTGCTTCATTGACTACGCAAAAGCCTTTGACTGTGTAGACCACAACAAACTATGGCAAGTTCTTAAAGAAATGGGAGTGCCTGACCACCTTATCTATCTCCTGAGAAATCTATATGTGGGACAGGAAGCAACAGTTAGAACTGGATATGGAACAACTGATTGGTTCAAAATTGGGAAAGGAGTACGACAAGGCTGTATATTGTCCCCTTGCTTATTTAACTTATATGCAGAATACATCATGCGAAAGGCTGGACTGGAGGAATCCCAAGCCAGAATTAAGATTGCTGGAAGAAATATCAACAACCTCAGATATGCAGATGATACCACTCTGATGGCAGAAAGTGAGGAGGACTTAAAGAACCTCTTAATGAGGGTGAAAGAAGAGAGCGCAAAAAATGGTCTGAAGCTCAACATCAAAAAAACTAAGATCATGGCCACTGGCCCCATCACCTCCTGGCAAATAGAAGGGGGAGATATGGAGGCAGTGACAGATTTTACTTTCTTGGGCTCCATGATCACTGCAGATGGTGACAGCAGCCACGAAATTAAAAGACACCTGCTTCTTGGGAGGAAAGCGATGAGAAACCTAGACAGCATCTTAAAAAGCAGAGACATCACCTTGCCGACAAAGGTCCGCATAGTCAAAGCGATGGTTTTTCCAGTAGTGATGTATGGAAGTGAGAGCTGGACCATAAAGAAGGCTGACTGCCGAAGAATTAATGCTTTTGAATTGTGGTGCTGGAGGAGACTTTTGAGAGTCTCCTGGATTGCAAAGAGAACAAACCTATCCATTCTGAAGGAAATCAACCCTGAGTGCTCACTGGACGGACAGATCCTGAAGCTGAGGCTCCAATACTTTGGACTCCCTGGAAAAGACCCTGAAGTTGGGAAAGTGTGAGGGCAAGAGGAGAAGTGGACGACAGAGGACGAGATGGTTGGACAGTGTCAACGAAGCTACCAAGATGAATTTGACCCAACTCTGGGAGGCAGTGGAAGACAGGAGGGCCTGGCGTGCTCTGGTCCATGGGGTCATGAAGAGTCGGACATGACTTAACGCCTAAACAACAACAACAACACCCTATAAGGCAGTCCTTTCCACTGTATGGCTTGTTTTCAAGAACTTTTACCCTCCTGGTGAACCTCTTCTGGACACATTCCAGCTTGTCCAAATCCCTCTTAAACTGTGATGCCCAGAACTAGACACAGTATTCCAGGTGAGATTTGAGCAAAGCAGAACAAAGTGGTACTGTTACTTCCCTTGATCTGGACACAGTATTTCTGTTGATGCGACCGAGTATTGCATTTACTTTTTTTTGCTGTCACATCACACTGTAGAGCCAGGTTTATCTTGTGGTTTATTAAAACTTCTTACTGCAGGTATTAGGACATATTAGACAACTTTCTCAATTCCACCACTACGAGGGAAACTAGATTACCTACAGATGATCACACCACACCCCATGGCTGTATAAACCCCAGCCAGAGGATGTAGCATATGGCTACAACATCACAGTTTCCCTTCATGGCTGGAGGACTGGAAATGCAAAAGTTAAGAATTTGGCTTTGAGAAGTTTGTGGGTATATATAGAGAAAAAAGCATTTTGCTTTTCCAAAACCCATACAGTTACTTTCTTTGTGGCTTCAGAGGCTGTGATACTGTCTACTAGGAATGAACAACCAGTGCATCTGGCAAGGATCTTTCTCCTAATTTCACAAAGGAGAGACCATCTCAGAGACAAGGAGGTGGAGACAGATAAGTAAGGAGTCCACAAATGGACTGATGCTTGGGCAAGGAGAAGACACCCCTTATCTCTTAAGGGAGGTCTGCTTCTAATCATACGCTAACTCTATCATGTAGTTTGTGAAAGAAGAAAGTGCCAAAGCAGGACTACAGTTGAATATTAAGAAGTCAAAAATCATGACTACAGAAGAACTATACAAGTTTTAATATTGACATTGAAGAAATTGAAATTGTTAAAAATTTTGTATACCTTGGCTCAATCATCAATCCAAATGGAGACTGCAGCCAAGAAATCAGAAGAAAACTGAGACTTGAGAGGGCAGCAATGAAAGAATTAGAAAAGATCATCAGACCAAGAGTGATCTGTCTGTTTCTCAGCAGGCTTTCTGAGTACAGAACAAGAAATAAAGTGCGAGAAAATGAGAATGGCAGAGAAAAGGGGGCTAACAGGAAGAGACACAGAGAGCGAGAGCTAAACTATGTCTAATTTTTGGCTTCCGTTGATATGTATTAGTACTAAAGGCTCTCTAACTAAAGTCCCTCACCCCTGCTATGTACACTTAATCTAGGAGTTAGCACCACTGAGTACATGGGACTTTATTCTGAGTAAATATGGGTAGGATCCCGCAGACAATGTCTATCTGCAGTTGTGATATCTGCTTTCCACCCTTCACGGTCAATGTGAAGTAAGACTGTATGAGAGTGTGCAGACCTTTATGTAAAACCAAGATGGCTTCCTGCAATTTGTAGAGCTGGTGGGTGAAGAAGGCTGGTCAAAATCCATCATTGGGATAATATTTTTGTGAAAACTCATACTCACAAAGAACGGCAACTTTGTTTCAGGTGCTTTCACGCTGGCTTCAGGAAAGCTATCAAGCTGGTGCGAACACCAGGAGAATGAAACACCAACATAAAACTTACAAAGCCACAATTAAGAGGCAGCAGCGAAGAAAAATCTCAGCCCAAATTATTGGAGTCTTGGCAGTCCTAGAGATGGCAACCAGTTTTTTTTTTTAATTTTGCCAAGAATACAGGCTAAAATTGGATCTAGCTATCAGGGGTTACAAGGTCTGTGGCAAGAGTTGGTCTGAGAGGTTTTGAATGGTTTTGCTACAGCTTTGTCCTTCCCATCAGCAATTCGTCCATGCCCAGTTATGAAAACCTGGAAAGGGTGGGTTAATCTGTCCTTCTTCTGGGACGGATCCAGGACCGTTAGCTGTTTGGGACAAAGAGCAAGAGGGTGTCCCCTCCTCCATCTCATGCACAGAAGCAAACTGGAACTAAATCAAAATCTTATTTCAACAATAGTAATGGGATGGGATCCCCACTGTGCCTCCTGTGAGTAGAGCCAGCTTGTGTGGCCTTGGGCGAAGCGGCACAGTCCCAGGAGGCCCCAAGAAGGACGGAATGGTAAACCCCTTCTGAGTATTCTCTACCTGGAAAACTCTGGAAAGGGTTGCCGTAAGTCATCATTATTATATTGGGGTGGAGTCCCCCTTATCAACTGAGGCAGGAGGCTAGTTTAGAGGGTGCAGGACAGAAAGCACAGCCCACACAGCTCTGTCGTTCCATAGAGGGAATGGCTGGAGGACTCAGAAAGAAGAGTTGTGGACCTTTTTGCTTTCCAAATTTGCTTCAGTAACCACTCTCTCTAGCCTGAGAAGATGACAAACACTTGGCTGGACTTGCCCATCCATTATGCAAGGACCCTGAGGGGGAAGTAAGACAATGCATATTTATTCTCCAGATATAGGTAGTTTCCTATGTCGTGTTTCAAAATTATTTTTGTTTTAAAAAACACACACCAAGCTTGTGGTGTTGTAAATAGGCTGCTAGTGATGGAGAGAAAAAGAGACACATTTTTTTGGAACACAGCCCAGAAAGCAATGGGATTGTTACTGTTAAATATTTGTCCACCCTTTTGCTAATCCAAACTTTCATGAAGATGTTTACTGTACCTCCACCTCCAGGCTAGTTTCCATAATTGGATTCATCGTGTTTGGGATTTCAGCTAGCTGCAAATAGAACATAACACTGAAGCTGATACGTTATGCTTAAAAGCTAATGGCAGTTTTCCTAGCAAGGCTGAAGCGCTTTGGAGTACAAGGTGAATGGAGTAGGTAAGAGCATCCAGTAGCCACCAATACATTTAGGGCCAAACTACGTGTGTTACAGACCTGTCATTAGAGTTAAGGTCACATTTCTGTTCCGGATATGTGATTCTGTCACATCTGAACAATGTATTCATCTCTCACCACTCAGATTTGCAAATGTAGCCCATGCTTAGCTCATATAGAGTCTATATCACACACACAAAAAAGCAATGTAATGTGCAAACCAAGGGAGGTAATGGTAGGATCAATCAGCCATTTAGTCCACTGGTTGATCCACCATGAGGTTTGGTTTGCCTCTTTTTCCAGCAATCACATGACATAATCAGTGGAGCTGTTGTGACAATCAGACACTTTGAGCAGTTTAGTAATTCTTTCTTCTAATGACAGGCTATCTGTATATTCTGGCCAAGGGCTGTGTGGATCAGAGAATTGTTAGAACAATTGATCTGTCTATTTTTTAAAAACCCAGTTGTATATATGGAATCTACTGTTTCTGTTCTATAAAAGCTGTCCAGCCCCAAATTTTCCATTCTGCAAGTCAACATTGGGTCTTCTACTCACAATTTATGAAACAGGATGGAGGTCACATAACTGACCCTGTGTACATTTTTGCAAATCAATCATTCCACTGTCGTCCTGCCTGGAACTGGCTGTCAACTGGTATTAATCAATTGCTGTTATTACCTGCTTGCAAAAATCATTTGCATGCTGGATTCCCTGATATAGAAAGAACGCATTGTCAACTGCAATTTTGCCACGAACAACTGGAGAATGTTGATTTGTGTTCCCTAGGAAAAAAAATCCCCCCACAAACGCATTCAAGCTTTTTTATACACCCACCCCTTCCACTGTTTTCCGGAATGTCAGTCTTTGTCATCAGGATACTCAGTAGTTTCGAAGTTACATTAAGACGGCCAAGAACCAGGAGCCAAATACCGTGAGCAAGTGAACATCCCCAAAGCATTTGACTGTTGGAATGCTAACTAGAAATGATTAATGAGACTTCAAAAACATTGAAATTGGCAAGGATGCCATTGTTTCTATTTGTCACATTTTGAAGCTACTGTGACAATGGCAGTAAGATCATTTGGCTGTTGAGGTCTAAATAAACTCCCACATCATTGGACTTTGCTGATGGAATCTTTTTTTTTCCCAGTTGAAAACATTTGGTTGGCAGGTGTGATTGGTTCACGGAAAAATGAGATCAATTAGCTAGGTAATGAATGGGTCCACAGGTTCCAAGAATTTCCCTTTGTGCCTTTCATGCCAATTCCTACACTTTTTAGAATCCGCTTGTATCAATTAGGGTTTGTTCTATTTATTCTTTACACTTGCATATTAAAAATATTGTTCGTGTTAGTTGTGAAATATTGCAGAATCCTTGCAACACTCTGATTATTCTGGATAGTTCTGTCTATTTTTATTTTTATTTTTGGCCACATGGCACTATTCCATGTGCTTACTTGTAAGTTGCATTATTGCACAAAGCTCTGCTGGATCACAATATTTAAGAAGTATAAAATCTAAAGAATAGCAACACTCTGCACTTCTTGTTCATCTGGGAGGTGCGGTTTAAGACAATTCCACCACAATCTGAAAGAAGGCCATGTTCCTCAAGCAAGCTTATAATTTTCAACATTTTCTGTGATGCATTGTATGAAGTGGTTGCAGCAGCTCAGACAGGATGACTCAACACCAATGTCCGAAATAAGCTTAGGCCAAATAAGACCAATTAGTGGTCTGCCATTACTTCATGGGTTGGATTTACATCAGAAGCAGGCCCTGGCCAAATTTTAAGTAATACTTTTTAAAAACTGTACTAAATATTTCTATTGAAACTTTTTAAAATGCTAAATATTTATTTCTCTTTGTATTTGGCCTTGAGTTACGTTTGCTAGTGGCTTTCCAATGCTGTATGCTTTTACTGAAGTTATGTTGTATGGTTTTTTTATTCTAAATATTGGACTCTTGAAAAAATGTATTGATTAAAGTAGCCTTATGGAACGGTGATTAAACAGCAGTACTGCAATGAAGCCTCTGCCCAGGGCCTGCGTTCAATCCCAGGCTCAGATGGCCTACTAGAGTTTGACTCAAACTTCCATCCTTCTGAGATTGGTAAATTGAGTACCAAGCTCCGGGGGGGGGGGGGGGGGGGAGGAAGCAATGTGTATCTTGCATTTGTAAACAACCCAGAGAGTGCTTTAAGCACTATGGGATGCTATTTAAGCAGCACACTTTGATTTTATCCTTTTTTCAATGGGTTACTTAATGATTTTGACAGATCTTTTCTCCACCACTTTAATAAGTTAGTTCCTGGCAAATCTAGTTTATGTCTTTCCTTTAATTCTGTCATATGTCATTTGAATTTTGTTAGGGACATAGTTCTATTTCGAGCATCTCCCCCTCTGCAAAGGGAAGCCTTCACTTGAACAATTCTGTATGGGAAGGCTTCTGTGCAATCAGGAGCTCTGTGAAATAAAAAAAAAATCCTCATAAAATAAATCTTACAATGGTGGGATGATTGTGACAAGGTGACATATGTGATTGCTGAGTCTGCTATCCAAGAATAGGCAACTCCAAGGCCCTGTTCTCCTTTCTTATCATGCTTTATCTTAATTGAGAGTGCAAAATCTGGAGAGTGTCCAAACAGAAGCCTCGTATCTTAAGATGCTGCAAAATGATGTTTGTTCCTAAAATGCCCAGTGCATTTTGGCCTGCTAATGCCTTACGGCTTTCTCTGGCTGGCTTTAAAGGACAACTAGATATTTATGTGTTTTATTATATGGGTATGGGTACAAGTATTTGAATGGTTCAAGAGTCTCATGCATACAGAGATGCACTTACTTACATACTGTGGTTTGGGCATACTAAGCCAAAATTAGAAAGAAAGAAAGAAAGAAAGAAAGAAAGAAAGAAAGAAAGAAAGAAAGAAAGAAAGAAAGAAAGAAAAGTCAATAGGAAGTGACTGTATGCTTGCTTTTGGTTTTTATTTTCTTCTTTTGTTTTGTGGGGTGTTCTGGGATTAATTGGAATAGTGCAATAACTGTTGCTCTCGAATGTCTTCAGCAGCAGAAAAATAACCCTGGCTAAAGCTGCATGAAGGGGTCCCTGGTACTCTGGGAAGTTGCATTTTCCTCACCACTGCCTTATCTTGATAGTATATACACTTTAGGCTTAATTAAGACAGAATTCTACAAGCCACAATGATACCATATAGAGTTATGGAAATTCAAGACAAATGTATATTATGCAATGTGTAGCCTGCATAATTAAACTGTAAATCACCCAGAGACTGTTTTAAGCACTATGGGATGGTATATAAGCAGAACAATTTATTATGGATTGTAGAATTGGTGCATGTAGTTGAAAATAACAATATTGCTAAAACCTTTGTTCTACTAGTGGCGGTTTGTTTAAAAATCACACTTAGACAAATGTCATGGACATAATGAGCCCCAGTATTTGTTTTGCATATTTCTAAAATTCCATATGCATAAGTGCTACATTGATTGAATTACTTCACAGTCAAATAAAATTTGTCCTATATTCAAGTAGCCTAATTTTACTTGATTATTATTTGATCTTCCTACTTTGCCTCAAAGTCTATTAAGTCATTTCCAGATGGTCCAGCTAGAGTTGGTATTAATCTGGATGGAAAAGGTTAAGCAGAGAGAGCAGTGGCTAGCCAGAAATGGAGGAGAAGCATCATCACCTTGATAGTTTCCTTGTCCCTTAAGGTCCTCCCTCCACTGTCTAACATTCAATAAGGTCCTGGGAAAGAGAGAGGAAACATAAAGGTGCAGTATGGGCCACGGTAGTGAAGGCCATAGCTGTACTTTTCTCCCACCCTCCCCATCCAGACAGCCCCTTCTGTGAGCAAATGTAGGGCTCCCGCAGAGGATTCCCCCCCCCAGACATAAAGCAGCCCCTGCTTTGGGGCTTTGAGTCAAGACACTTTGGGATCCTTGTGTCAAGAAAGTGAGATGTGTATGAGTGTGAGACATGGAATCCATCTTGGGTCAGGCCTGAGTTTGTAAAAAAGAAAAGAAAAGGCTCTTTGCTGTGGTAGTAAGAATTCTGCCCAGCTGCTGGAAGGAAAACACCCATGTCTTGTCTTCTGAGAGGAGCCATCCCATGGACAGCTTGGTACACTGCTAATTGGACAATGGGATTCAGTTGGGTTCATGGGTGGGGGAGTGAGAAACACCGTCTGCCTTCCAGAATCCTCAAAGAAGGATGAGATCTGATTGGCTGAAAGCATGGAAGAATCTAGAAGTGAACTCTATTGCTAGGATATAAGGACTAGATAGTTAGCTTTATTGTTTTTTGTTGTTGTGATCTTCTCCTTGCCCCCAAACTGATCATAACTGTCTTTCTGACTTTTCTGGTGTTTTGATCTATTTTTGCCATTTGCTTTTCTGTACTAAATATGAAAATCTTCTCCACATTCAGGTCTGATCATTGACCTTGGGATTCCTGGTACTAAATCCATTGTTGCCTCTGGACCCAAACTACTGGAGAAGCATTTGGCACAGCCTTGCGGGGTGGGGTTCTTGGGAAGTGCGCAGCTTGGTGGATGTTTGGTTTCCTGGCAGGCACAACTGAGTTATAGGTGGACTGGTGTGCTGGAAGCTGGACTGGCGGATTCTGCAGCCACTACCACAGCTTGCTCTACTTTGGTCTCACAAACCCTCAGGAAGCAAGGAAGGTAGTGTGGCAGAGTGGGCGCTGTAAACCCCCTTGATCACGACACCTTGTATCTCTAATGGCTAAGTAGCATACACGGCCACATTTTCCCATATGATGTTAATGGAAACCATGTGCATCAACAAAAAACAACCCCAGCTGCAGTAACATTGAGGGTCTGGGCAGGGATTTGAGGTATGGTTGTTTTCCATCATTGTGCCCCTCACAGCCTTCATGAGTAATGAGTGCCATTTAATGCACTCAGTGTACCTAGGTGTCAGACTGACACTCAAAAGCTTGATATCATTATTAATATAGATGGAAATGACAGCTTAAAAAAAAAAAACAGCCCACAATGGATTTACAGCACGTTGTACAAGTCCGTCTTGCCAGTTAGCCTTGAATGTGCACCCATCAGCATTTGAGCCTTGCCATTACTCTCCCCTCTCCTTTTGAAATGCTGTCTCTGATGATGTCCAAATAAAATGGAGCACAAATACACTGTGCATCTCCAATTAGAAGCACGAAGCAAGCAGACATCCTCCTGTAGCCATGCAAGAAATTTATTGTTTCATGCTACAAGGAGCAGCTGTACTCAATTGACATTTTCACTGCTAAGCGGAAGCCTACAAACCTTTCCTCACACAAATAGGGTGAAATGTGCTAGGGCTATGAGCTGGAGGCCAGTTACTTTTCCCCACACCTCCTCCTGTACCTGATCAGTCTTGATTGTGTGGTTGTATTTGAAATCTGAAACATCCATATAGATATCTCGGTCTGAATCTGATTCTTCAGACCATTCACTGAGAAGTAAGGTCCACTGAATTAACTGGGGCTTCCTTCCAGGTGATACATGATTGTAACCATAATATCTGTTTCTATGAACAATAAGGGGGCTAGGTGGAAAATCTCAATCAAAGATTGTGGAGTGTGGACATAATAAGGGGCTTCATATGCTGGCTACTTGACATAAGAGACCAGGTCTAAACACATAATAAAAACGCATGTTCAATTCTGCCTGATTCCAAGTACATACCACCTCATAACATGATGGAAGGTAATTTTAGAAAATCAATCCAATGGCAATTCATTCGCATCATGTATTATTAAGGTGATCTGTATTTAAACCTGAATTCCTGAAGGGACATATGTTCATTGCTTGGATCTGTATCCTTGGCCATCACGGTCTGGAAGGACTTTACTGGAGGAATACTTCCTTTTCACTCCTTTTTAATTGCTATATTTACCCCTGCCCTCTTGTCTGATAGATTTATTCAGAATGAATTATTTGCCTCCCTTCTCCCTGAGCCATATACGTAATCGAAACCTCAGTTATGTGCTCTATATGTACATACATAGTTTGGTAATTTTTTTTTAAAAGAGAATTTCCTAGTGCTCCATGGGGAAAGATGCTTGTTCAATGCTCCGGTCATTCTCATTCTTTTCCCTTCCCTTCCCTTCCCTTTTGGCAGAATGGATACCAATCGCCATTCATAAAGAAAAAAGGACACATGGGTGGGGATATGTGATTCCCAATTACAAAGTTCCACCGAACCATTCACTGATGTATAGTTTGCAATGTCTGATCTCTGAAAGATGGTAATAATATCCTTTTTGTACCGGGCCTTTCTTCTATCCCTCTGTTTTCATTTTTTTTTACAGTGTCTATATTTATTAATTGATTTCCAGGCTATGGTAACCCCTCCTCCAAGGAGCAAAGCAATTTAAATTGTCTCCCACCTCTCTGTGATGTAGGTCAGGGTGAGAAAGAATAATTGGTCCAGTCATCTAATGAATTTCATGGATAAGTCTTAGGGCTATGATTGCAATCCTATATTTACTTCCTTGGGAGGTCTTACTGAATTCACTTCTTCATAAAAGGCATGAAACAGCACTCTAAATTACATTGAAAAATATCAATAAGGATGAACATTACAGGTATCCAGTGATTAGAAGAGGAAATTTCTTAACTGCTAAAGACACCTGACACATAGAAGGAGTTTTACCTCTCATCACATTATTAAATTAGATTTCTTTGTTTTGTGATTCATCTTCAGGACTAAGCATGGGCTTTCTTTAAAGAAAGACAAAAGGCATTCTGTTTCTACCCTAAATTAATTTAATTTTGTGAATTTTAGATGGATTGAGTTCCAGGTTTTTCTTCACCCAAGTTGTCCATTAAAGTTCAACAGCTGCTTTTAAGTATAGATAAAACCCTCTGATTGTCCAAATTCCCCATGAGAAACTTCAGTGAAGGAAAAATACCTTATGCACACACACACATGCATGCATGGATGGATGCGCGCGCGCACACGCACACACACACACACAGACACACACACAAACACTGCTCTTAAGTGAACTTTGAACAGTGAAGGCCTTTAATGAGATGAGGCACAAGAGGGCAGTATTACGTTGAATTAGGTTTCATAAAATGTCATTAGCACTGGAATATTCTATGGCAGATTATAACAATCAAAATGTTCGGAATAAAGTTGTGGGTAGTGTTTACATGATGTGGAACTTTGCTTCTTCTGGAGTACATATGTTGGGGGAGGCAAAGGCAATTTCCAGTTCTGGTTGTGTGTGAGAGCCAGTGTGGCCCAGTGATTTACTTGCGGCCTTTTTGATTGACAAACCCTTCCATCTCAAGCTGAAACTCATCACCGAAACAGCATTACTGAAGTCAGAGTTAGACAAAGGAAGCACAAACGGCAATTAGTGAGGCTGCAAGCTGTGTAATTGGAAAGCTGTATTATGGAAGGTGAGGCTCATGCCCTCCAGTATTTGAAAAAGAGGATAGCTTTTAAAGCAGAATCCCAGCTGAAACAGTTGTGTGCCAGCCAAACAGATACAGCTAGCATGTTTGCCTCAGGAACGTTAGGACTGAAGATGCCAGCCTTCACAAGTCTAGCAGGAGCAACACCTGTTTGCTTCTGGTTTTTCAAGTTGGAAGCGTTTGTTTGTGCTGCAACAGGAGGTTGCCTTGAACTGTTGTCTTGGGGTCCAAATGGAGTATTCGAAAGGCCAAGAGGAGAACTAAAAGTGCCAGGCGAATCTGCGTCTTGAACCAACAAACTGTAGCACGCTTAGATTGACATATATGTTCTTTTGTTCTCTCTCTTTTTAACACACACAAATGCATTGCTGCACTTCAATGAATTAGCAAAAGTAAAATAAAATTTTGTAATATGAAAATAAGTAGTGCCATGGAATGGATTAATGATGCATATGCCACAGGAGAGAAGAGAGTTCTAGTGTTGAAATTTTTTGACTGCTATAAAATTGATGCCGTAATCTTCATTTTAAAACTGGGTTGTTGTTTTTTTCTTCTCTTTCTCTGTCTCACCTCTTTCCATTATTTAATCCACCTTGGTTTCCTTAAGGAAATCCATACAGATGACTGCATACCATTGCTAGATTCATCTAATAAAAATCTGATGCTAAAGATAGGCCATTTTCCATTTCAGTACCACATGGAATATATTTAGTGATGAGATATCTTGAATTCTTTTAATCTAGCAGGCAAATATGCTGCTGAAAAATATTAACACTACCATTACATGCACTGTGAAATATGTGGTTGAAGAGACTGGAATACAAAGTGCTCCCTAAATGCCTACCAATGAGAACTCCTGATGGGTACTCAAGGCCTACCATGACTTTTGACTTGTTGCCTGGAATGTGACTATGCAGAAGTTTTAGTGCTTAAGGAGATGAAAGTTGGATATAAAACTTAAGAGTATTCTCTGGAGGCAATGCAAAGCTCTCTTATCACTCCATTGCTATGCACTGGTTCACACTCACAAAATGTTGCACTTAAATCCAATATCCCAGCTGTCTTTCTTCTTCTTTGCTTTCCTTCTCACATGTCTTGTTTATTTTTTTTAAATGAAGGTCTTATTGATCTGGACCTTCTCCACTGTACTGCAGTTCTGGTTGTGACTATAGCAGCGTTGGTCTTAATTTAGGTTGATTTCCTATGGCATTTCATGAAGTTTTCTTCTTTACTAACAGCATGACTTCATCTCTGATTGTTTAATGAGAATATAACTAAAGGATAAGGCCAAAGAGTGTCTTTGCTGGGTCAAAGAGACACTATCTCCAGCAGAGAGCCAAGACAATTTCAGATCATCCATTTACTTCAAGAACAAACAGACAATGGTGGCCAGCACAGTACAGCCAAGAGTGGCGACTTTGTTCACTTCCTCATAATTTAATTTTATTATTTGAAGCAGGGGGTACTTTTACCAAATGATCAGACAAATGTTCTGTCAACAATATTCCCACTTTGTGTTTCACATTCTCCCTGAGCAAGGAGACATCAAAACCCCCTGTTTTCTACAGATTGTTCCATAAATAACCTTACAATTGAACAATGATTTGCATCACGTCAATGCCGATTTATTGCAAACCCTTTCAGGGTTTTCTCAGTAGAGGGTACTCAGCAGTGGTTTACCATTCCCTTTTTCTAGGGGTGCTGTGCCCAAGGCTACACAGGCTGGTTCTTTTTCTGGGAGGCACAGTGAGGAATCAAACTCCCAATCTCTGGCTCCACAGCCAGCCAGATGCTCCAACTCAGCCAGCTCAGCTGCCAGTCACCAATAAATAGCATATAAACATGTAAAGTTTATAGTTAACCTTAATCTCTCCAATTTACACAGTTATAATCAGAGGAACAGTTAAGGGACTGAAATTCTTTCAGCGTCTACACTGGCACTAACAGGTAAGACGGAATTCTTCCTTCTTCAGTTCTTAGGGCTAAAATAACAATTCCTTCTTAGAGGGCTCCCCCACTTGTTTTTCTTTAAAATCAAGCCTCTCTAAGGCAGCTAACATCACCGGCCACCTCAAGCTGACCATGGATGAGATCACTCAATGGCTAGAATCCTTTCATTTACATCTGCTGAAGTAAGTCCATCAGTGTAAATCTCAGCAGTGAATTGTCACTGGTTAGAAAGTTAGTGTAGACATTTGGTGTCACACTCCAGTTGTGTGATTTTGTGCATGATGACAAATGATTATGGGGACTTCTTAACTAGCAGCACCTGACCACTGAATTTTACACTGAAGGACTTAGCTGGTATAATTCGTCAGCTGGGTTCAGCCATGATCTGTACTTTATCCATACTTATCTGAGTGCTTCAGATCAGAAATCTATGGTACAGAAGATCCTTCATACTGCCTCTGTAGGGTCCAGGGTTCTACTTTCTCCTCAGTAAATTTCAGGCTCTCCTTATCCCTTAAAGCAGTTATTTTATAGTAATGTCTTTGAACATTCCTCCTTATTCACCTGCATATCTTCAGTAAATCCCAATAAGTTAGTGTCTTATTATTGCCTTATTTCAATTATCTCATATAACGCATGTTCCTTAGGATCATCCTTGATTCTGAAACTGCTTCTCCTTTCTCCTTTTATCTTCCTATCTTCATTTTACTGTTCTCTTGTCTTCAACCACTGAAATTACAACTTCCTTTCTCTTTTTGCTTTGCTCATTTCTCACACTTCATTACCTCATTCCACCAACTGTCCCAGTCTCTGCTTCTCCCCTATAATGAAGGTACTTAAAAATGTTCCCAACATCTAGTGGTGTTTGGGCTGACTGATGGATATATAGGACTCCCGCTGGTGACATCATTCTGGAGCACCACCACCTGCTGCCATTCCAACCTCCTTTCCCTCCTACAGAGGGTGAAGGAACCATGACAATCTCCACACCTCAAGCTGTGCATCAAAATCTCAAGTATAAAAGCACTTTTGATCTTCCTTTTTTTTTGATCTAAAGAATAAGAAGACATTAATCTAACAATCAAACTAGACAATACTTTGAGTTTGTATTTTTTTTAAACCCTGAAGTAAGTAAAAGAACTAGAGTTTCAAATCAGCATCACCTTGCCTCTTGAGATTCCAAGGCCAGACTGGAGACTGAAAGCTGTATCCTTCTGATGTCTCATGGAAGGATCCTTGTGATGTCATGGGGGGAGAGGGGGAGGAAGCAAGCACAAGAGGAGTCTGAGGAAATGGGGCCAGAATTGAGGTAAAAATCAGATAGCCAGGTAACAACCCACCACTATAAGAAAAACCCAGCAGCTTCAGTGTTCGTGACCATTCCCACTACAGCATGCATCCCATCCTGACTTAACAATAACGCACAAATACACGAGGAATTTTTCTTGGCTCTACACTGCACCTGTGGCTTGAAGAAAGCTTACTGTCAGCCCACAGGATGTTTTCCCCCAAAAATCCTGTGTTGCTATCAGCAGGGCTTTGGGCAACAAAAAGGTTTATGAGTTGCAGTGCTTGTAGTCTGTTCCCAGCCTTGCTGCAAACAACATGATGAGTCAAAGAATAGACATACATTATTTCTTCAGACTCCCTCCCCTCACAACATTCTCCTTAATTTTTGGTGTGCACACCTGTAGCACTGAAGATTAAGGCTAAGGCCATCCATGTTATGGTTTTCTCAATCACTATTTACCCATGCGAAAGCAGGGCAGTGAAGAAAGCTGACAGGAAATTCATTCAAAATGGAGGAGAGCTTAACAGATACCATGGGCTGGCAGAAGGACAAATAAGTGAGTTCCAGATCAAATCAAAACCAAGCAAAGAATATCAGATTTGCTAGAAAAGGCTATAATAGGAAAAGTGGAAAGCAGTAAGAAAAGAGGAAGCTCTAGCATGAGATGGATCGATTTGATAAAGGAACCATGGCCTTGAGTTTGCAAGACCTTAGCAGGGCTGTTAACAATAGGACCCTTTGAAGGTCATTAATTCATAGGGTTGCCAAAAGTTAGCAGCAACTGGATGATGTATAACAAGAACATTGCACAAGCTCAGCACATGTAAAAGTGCCTCTGTGCTGAACTGGTAGGCCCTCTGGAAATGGGTGGAATTGGTTGCTTAGGGTTTGAAGACACTTCACACACAAAAATCAGTATTTTTTTTTCTTCCTCCAGCATCCCTTGTCCTGAGATTTGTCTCCCTGGCAGGAGAACCAGAAGGAAGAGCCATTCCCTAGGGCTCCCTAAGACTTGGCAACCTCATCAGGGAGCCGCTCTGGTTTGAGATTACAGCAGGAGGAAAATGTCAAAGACCTCTCACTCCCATGCTAGGCTCCCAGTTCAGACTGGATCCCCATGCTTACTCCACATTGAGAAAGAACGAAAATGTTTGTTGTGCTTGTACAACATTGGCCAAAGACTAGCAAAGTCTAGAAAGTATTGTGTAGTTTGACTTTCTCACACATCAACAACGTACTAACCATGATTTTATCTAATAGCTTCCAAAGGCCACTAGGATGTTATGTAGCACTCAAAGGCATACTCCTAGGCTCCACAATTCATAGCAGACAGTGCTGCCTTCCAAAAACAGTTGGATGGTTATCCACCTAGCCAATGGCGAGGAAGGCTGGAAGTTGTACTCTAACAGTACCGGAGGGCTGCAGAACTGGTTTAGAATGTCTAAACTTATTGCTGATAGAAGAGCAGCCACACATTTGATAACTGAGAGATTAGCCACACATTGCAGGATGACAACTGTAGTTCTTAGACTATGAAGCACCTAGTTTTACAGAAAAATGCCCAGCTATGGTTGTTTGAAAATACTATTTTCCTAGAAGCTTATAATGTGTCCTAAATCTTCAAGGCTGGAGCTGTCCATTATCTGAGCACATTTTTGGTACTCAGTTTGATTCAGAGTTTACGAAGTTACTGCTTTGGACTATAGTTCTTAGACCAGTGGTTCCCCAATCTTGGGTAGCCCAGGTGTTCTTGGACTGCAGTTCCCAGAAACCCCAGCCAACACAGCTGATGGTGAAAGCTTCTGGGAACTGGAGTCTAAGAACATCTGGATGAACTAAGGTTTGGAACCACTGCCGTAGACTCTCCCAGCCACCATGACCACAGCCTGGGAGATAAGGTAAGCAGGCTCTGTTAAAGCCCTTTCGTTATTTTTCATCTGACGAATAAAAGAGAACAAAACTGAATGTTTTCTGCCATAAGCCTGAATATATTGTTGTGTGGTGTGGAAAAAGTGACTGAGACAGCATGAGTGTAGCCAACATTGTGTTTTGAGGCATTTTGTGTCAGCTGTCTTGTTTTTTTGCAGTTGGAGAATGCAAAAATAACAGCTATTAATTAGACTTGGGAGAAGATCCAGGTTTTTTAAAAACATTCTATTTTGAGAAGATGTGTGGAAATCAACTACACTGAAGATGCTGAAATTTCTTTTCCATTCAGCTATTTTGTTAGTGAAGCCACTTCTTTCATTAGTACAAGCTGAACTCTCTCTCAGTCACGTGTTCCCATGCTCACACACAAATTCCCTGTGGACAGTAACTGATGGAGAAAATCTCTTTTGTGCCCGTTTTGATCCAGATTCCAGAGGCAATATGAATAAGTCATGTGGATTTTATTTGCAAGCAGCTGGAGGGGCCTCTCAACGCATACCCACATGTATGCACAGTTGTAGTGGGTTCTTGGCCTTCCAAACCACCACCTGTGCATTTTCTGTACATTTGTAATACAAGAATTTTGTTGTTGCAAATGATGACTTCAGCCAGTGAAGTTTAAAATATTTCTTCAGCTAAAATTCTCCCTGGTGCTGTTTTGCAGGGGAGAGGGAGGCTGAATTATTTGTTCCTGGAACAACATGAATACCTTAGTGATGTGCCCCCCCCCCCCCCATTCTTGCTGTCTGGAATCTGAACAAATTCCCTATGAGGAAAAATTGCAAAGCTTGGAGTACTTTATCTTAGAAACAGGTATATAAATGGGTGCATAATGAAATGTATAAAATTATGTATTGAAATAAGCTGGACATGAAATTGTATTTCAAGACACAGAAATACTGGACAACACCAGCAATCATTATGTTAGACTACACAGGGAAGCCATTGAAATCCACAAACACTAGCACAGCTTCAACAAAAAAGAAGGAAGTCTAAAAATCAACAAAGTCTGACTCCCAGCACTGAAAAATACAGCCTGCAAAAGGTCAATGAACTATACCTAGCCACAAGGACTGATTGCACACAAAAGACCAGCCAACGACACCCATCAATCACAGTGACAGATCATCTCCCCCCATCACAACAAAACACCCATAACAAAAAACACCCTGATCACAGGAAACACCCAGTCTCCTGAAAAGAACAAAAAACCCTTATCCCGGAGCTACAAATATTCAACAATCCCACACACTACACCAGAACACAGACAGAATTCTACCTCCTGTCCTCTGAAGATGCCAGACACAGAGGTTAGGAAAAACCTCCAGAACATGGCCAAACAGCCCGAAAAACCCACAACAACCATCAAAAACCTTTCTATTTAGACAGGCCTTTAGCAATTGGCCACAGCTTTCAAGCATGTGCTGTATTTTCTTATTGTAAGTCAGATCTGTAACCGTACAATAAAGAATGAATGAATGATTTTCCTATTTTTAAGTGTAACTATTATTTTTTAATGGAGATGCTTTTAATGGCTTTAACCACATTTTACATGACAACTCATTTCTTCATGTTTTAATATTAATAATATATTTTAAAAATTCGTACTTAGTTTTTTTTTACCTTGCAAATTGCCTTGAGTCTCAGTTTTGGATAAAAAGGTGAGAAACCAATAGAATAGAATAGAATAGAATGGTCCTGAGACATTTAGGACAGAGAAAAGGATACAACATACAACATAGTTAAACTTTAGAATTTGCTACTACTGAAGATAGGGGTGGTTGCCATCTTGGATAGTTTAAAGAATGGGCTACAAGAGCAATTCATCACAGATACGTGTCTTCCTTCTAGTATCAGATTTAGTATGCCTCTGTGTACCAGTTGCCGGGAAGCATAAGAGAGCACTCATTGCAGTTGCATTCTGGTCCTGGTTGCCATAATAAACTGGTTGGCCACTGTGGGAATGGAATACTGAACAAGACAGACCTTTGGATTGATCCAGTGAGATTTATCTCATGTTCTTCTGTAAGTAGTTTGCCATAACTGAATCCCTGAATTTTATGACCATCAGCACATATGCTTGTCGATTAAACTATGGTGCAAAAGTATACCTTTATGTTATTGCACTTAGTCAGGCAGCACAAGGAGTTGTGTTGGCTGAGGCAGATCAATAGACCATCTGCTGCTGCTTTCTGCTTATTTATCTCTCCTCCCTGCATTTTTCTGGTGCTTCCTTCTGGAGCCACCTCAATCTCTTGCTCTGAGAAAACAGTCTTTCCCCGAAGGGAAGTATTGTGGAGAAGGTGACAATAGAGAATGCCTGCTCCCCGGCAGCTTTGGTATAGTTGTAGCTAATACGGTTTAAAGCTTAAAACATTAAAGTGTATCCATTGCTCCAAGCAGCCTTTGACACTCTTTTGGCAAAATGGAGGCAGCACAGATATCTTCTGTGACCATTTTACTCATGATGCCACACTCTGAGAAGGGCCCCTTCTTCAGGGCACAGTATTGTGTGCACACTGGATTTTGTTGAGTTAAGGATTAGGAGTATGTCTGGCCTCTTTCCTGCCACAGTGGTTGTGATGTTCCATAACAAGTTGAGAGGCTGTGGTGGCAATCAGAGATGTAGCAGTTCCCATTTCTGGAGGAAAGCACAAGGACAAACTTCCAGAGGGAGCAGGCCCACCAAAGTAAAAAATAAATGTGGAGGTTACTTCCAAACTCTACACAAATATACCAAAATCAATGCTTAATTTGGTCCATAGTGGACTAAACAAAGTGTAATCAAGGCTGGTGGTTCTGCCCAAACTTCTGCTTGCAAAGAAAAAAATATTCATTTTGAGGCAAGTGAGGTAGACCACTGCCAATATGAAGTTTTCTCTACCACTTGTGTTTTGTCTTCAGTTAAGAATGAAGCTGTAAAATGACAACAAACACAGTGTATTTGCTTCCTTCATGTATTCTGTATCCATAAAGCAGAAGAGGAAAATCAAAGCTCAAACAATCCCCTTCTTTTCCTTATGTGAGCAGGCGAACACTGACTTGCAGCTGGGGTCATCCTCAGCATTTTCCCTGCTACTTCAGGGTCCCACTTGACAGTCAATGGAAGGCCATGAATGGCTTCCTTCCCCAGGCCACTATCCAGGAACAGTGTAATTTGCCTAGCCATTAGGGTGCTGGGTGCTGGCAGGTGAGAGGATGAAAAGAGTGGGAAAGTTTATGCTCAGGAAATTTCCTACTTGACAGAGACTAGAGAAGGGAAAGCTATTGGAGAGCCAGGGAAGCCTGAGAGAGAGAGAGAGAGAGAGAGAGAGAGAGAGGAAAGTCCCATCATGATAAAGGAAAAGGAGACTGGAGCTTACGAATGGAT
The DNA here is from genome assembly GCA_037013535.1 of Intellagama lesueurii. Lineage (NCBI taxonomy): Eukaryota > Metazoa > Chordata > Lepidosauria > Squamata > Agamidae > Intellagama > Intellagama lesueurii. The sequence goes on from JBAJHW010000002.1 coordinate 274,495,768, forward strand.
GGACACACCTGAGTGGGCAAGTGGGGCTGCCAGTCCATATGCCTGCTTTGCCACATTCTCCTTAACAGCCAAGCCTTCCCCATCTAAACCCAGTGCTCCACAAGGCAGCAAGGGTTGGGTGCTTTGGTTGAAAGAGTACGACCTAAATTGGTGAGTCGATAGAAGGTACATGTATACTATGAGCTATTCTCTTCTTTTTTTTTTAATGCTTGGCATGTGGTGGTACCGAGGGGTGAAATGGAACCACAGAGAAAGGACAAATGGATTTGACTGTGGAGTGAAGGAAAGTTAAGAAAAGTTAAGCCCATGGGTCAAATTATTCTGTAATAAATAATACAATAGAGATTTTCTATTTGTTATGATTGCTGTGGAATTTCCTTATGATGACAAACACTTCTAGCGGTGTATTTGACATCCAGCTGCCTATGGAAGGACAGAGGACCCTCACACCCTACCAGAATCAATAATATACAACATGTAATTGTATAGTGCAATTTGAAGTAATACAAACAGGGTATACATTATTATAATTCATTAGCGATAATATTAAAATCCATCTCCCAAGAAATCTGTTTATGTCCATATAGGAAACCTACATTATAGAGTCTAGTTTGTCTCATTCTCTACTGCAGAAAGATCTTTATTCCCAAAAAGACCTGAAGGTGCCCTTTCTGTTGTACAGAATGAAACAGGTATAGTAAAAATTATTTTGATAAGCTTTGTCAGTTCTGTTAGTAGACATAGAGGTTATTTTCTGTGTTTTCTTCTTAGAAGACGTACTACATCCTGAAGACCAGAAAATTTAATTTTCCACTCTCATGCAATATTTAATAATGACATATCACAATGAAGCTGTACTCGAGAAGCATCCAAGCCAGCTCTGTAAAAGTTTGCAACGTATCTGATATCATCCTATTCTATGATGTTGGCACATATCTGAACAAAAGCATTGTGTCAGTTGATCTGAATGATCTCTTAAAAAAATTTCCTGTAGGAGTTTCGAACTGGTGAGACCTACCCAGTGCCTCTATGCTGTGAATGTTTCCTGTATCTTGGAAGAATGAAAGTGTTCATATCTAACACTTTAGCTCTCATGGTGGTCTTTAACGAAGAATATTCAAAGTTGTTCCTATTTTATGTTCCCCTTCAGCAGAATTAAGAAGAAATTCCACTTGATGGTCTTGTAGGCTAAATTCTTGCCATGCTGCTTTCAGAATCTCTCACTAGCCAGACACAAGCAATGTTAATTGTAGCATGATGTTAAGACTCAAATTTCTGGCATAGCCATCTGCTTTTGCCCCATGATCTGCTCTTTCTTCAGATGATGTATCTTTAAGGAATTTAGCCACCCTCTCTAACTAGCAGCAACTGGTGGGGCAGAACCATCTCAAATCTATGCTCTCTTCTCTCTGTTGGAATTATTTAAACCAACAAAGACTCTTGGGTGAAGATTTCACAGAAGTCATCATGTGGCTTATTTCACACAAAAATGTCTATGAATTCTAAACATTTACTGGCATATATTTTACTGCAACAAGTGTAGCTCTGTGTTCTTCCTCACTTTTAGAATATTTGACCATGTGACACCCTCATGATACAGAAATTCTTGGGGGAGGGTTTAATTAATTAATTACATTTTTCTACTGCCCCATTTAGTGAAAATCCCCTACTTTGGGTGGTCATACACAGAAACATAAACAATAGACAAAACCAAAAAGCAACCCCAAACAAACCACAGCCCCACCCCAGTAAAAAGTCATGACCAACCAACAAACTCAAGCTGAAACTTAGATAATAACTGAATAAATCATAAATAATGGTGACACCCCTCTGTGATAGACATAAACCATGGATCCAGACTGCTACCTGAGTGGGAGAATGTGCCTGGAGGCCTCTTGAAACAAAGCCATTTTTCACAATTTCTCAGAATTCTGGAGGGAGGGGGCCTGATGTATCTCTAATGGGAGACCATTTCCAAGTGAAGGGGCCACCACTGAGAAGGCTTGATTCCTAGTCAAAGCCTTCCTCGCCTCTCTTGGCATGGCCACCCATAACAATAAGGCCTGGGAGGACCAGGTGGAACAAGCAGTTGATCTTTCGGAGAGATACTCTGATGATATAGCAATAACATGGCGCAGGAGTGGAAGGCAAAATTCTGGAGGACTAAAGTTTTGCTGCAGGCAGTTCCAATCTGACCAACTCGAAATTCACTCCCTCATTGCCCATGTCCATGTTGTGAACTATGTGTGTGTGTGTGTGGGGGGGGGGGTGATGTCCACAGTGGCACTGATAGTAGCAGCAGCTGCCGCCACCACTGGACATAGTGCAACTATGGTGGTGGCATGACAGCAGTGACAGAGATGTGGGCAGGTCGGCCATCAGGTCTGCCAACGCACAGCCTGAGCCATGTGACTCATTATGGCTTGTTGTATGGTCAGGGATGAATTAGATTATCACATGTTACACTTTCTCTTAGCCATTTTCTCAAATAATAATTTCATTTCCTTTGTTTTTCTTTTCTGTACAGTACTTCAGAACAGTATGATATAATCCCTTAAAGTTTAAATACTTTAATAGTATAATGTATCATAATAGTATGTGTATCATAAGCCTCATCAGGTTCACTGGAATGTAATAGTAATTTATTACGATCAGGTCACTTCTGCCCCAGGGCAACTACCTCAGAATTTTTTTAGGTTTAAAGTACTTAGACATTGTTTACCAGCCTGTCCTTCTGGTGGTGTTCTGGGACTGTGCAGCATACCCAAGGCCACAAATAGTCCATGCGATCTCACCTGGACTCTCTCTAGGAAGGCACGGTTGGAATTTGAACTATTGGTCCTGGCTTGGGGACACCAACCTCTTGAACTCTACTTCAGCTGCTGGATAGCTCTGTGGTTTAGGTCTCCTGACTGTGAAGCCAGAAGGTGGGAGTTTGATTCCCCAGTGTGCCTCCTTGACAGGGGCGGGACTTGATAATCCATAGGGTTCCTTCCATCGCTGCAGTTCTAAGAGTAACCGCTCATAATTTTGAATCCAAAAAGCATCCTAAATATATGGAATATTCTGGTTTTGATAACAGAGAGAACAATTCTTTCCCGTATACCATGTTCTTCTTCTAAATCCTATCTAAAGATATCACTAGTCCTGGAGTTATTTATATCAGTTTACAGAGCTTTGGAAAGTTTCATTTTTGGATCACGACTCCCAGAACTTCTAAGCAAACAAGAGATTCTAGAAGTTGCCTTAATTCCCCCCCCCCCCCAATATCTAATTAAGCATGTGTATGTGTGCCTGCACACTTTTGGCCAGGCAGTTGGAATGGGGAAAAGGATTAATCTGCTACCTTAACACAAAACAAAAACAATTCCATTTGGAGATGCCGTCAAAGTGCTCCTGTAACACACGTGGTGTGCCTTTCAACCTTTTCTTATCTGTTACTACATCTGGTTGTTTCTTCTGAGACTCCTCTACCTTTTATGTTTTTTTGTTTTCCTATTTGGGGTGGGAAAGGTGAGGAAGTAGAGTTGGACGAGTTACCTGTGTCAACCCTTCTTGTTTGTTTTATTTTTTAAGAGGACTAAGAAAACTATAATAATAATAGTATTAGTCGTAGCAGCAATAATCCCAATCCGAATGCCAACTGTAATATCTCCAATATCAGCTTCATATGAGGTTTTTTCCCCCCTTCACCTGCCCCTCCTGCAAAACCCTCATTTAGTGTTACCACTAAATGTGGCAAAAACCCTTGAATAAATAAACTAAGGCTGGAAGCAAGTTAAAAGAAAATCATATTTCTTATTCTTACATTTAAATTCCAGCAGTACTGTCTTTACAATGCGTGAATGTGCAATCAGACCTGAAAAAGGCAACCTGTATTTGCATTTCAATGATCAATTACGTGTGTGCTGATGATATTCTCTGAGTACCCCATGATTCAGTTATACCTACCCCTCTGTCTGTCCGTCTGTCTATGGCTCTCATAGAAACCTCACGTCGCAATCATCGGTCCACTAAGAGAAAATTGCTCTACATTATAACAGAGTAATCTGCCCAAGAATGTATATATTGGGGTCTAGATTTACTGGTCTTTTCTTTTTAATAGTAATAATTATATGCAGTCGAGTCCATTCTGACTTACAGTGACCCCTTCCATGTTTTTCTAGGTATAGAATATTCAGAATTGGTTTAACATTCCCTTCTCCTGGGAGTACTTTTGGAATATGCAGCTTGCCCAAGGTTATACAGGCTCTGGCTCTTTTCCTGGTTCACACACTGGGGGAATCAAACTCACAACTCCTCCCTACCTCAGTGAGCTATCCAACCATCATCTTATTAAGAGTCTTTAAAATAGGACTTTGGCTCTCTTTGAACACTCCTTTTTCCAGGGAATTTTCTCATCTCATGATCTGTCCAAAGAACAATAGCTTCAACGTCATCATTTTTACTTCTACAGAGCATTCAGGCTTGATATAATCTAACATCCACTTACTTGTCTTTCTAGCAATCCATGATAACCAGAAAACTCCCCTCCAACTGAATATGAATTTCAAATGAATAAATGAATTATTGGGTCCTTCTCTAACTGGGAGGAGGTCACAAGTGGGATACCTCAAGGCTCAATCCTGGGCCTGGTGCTTTTCAATATTTTTATTAATGACTTGGATGAGGGAGTGCAGGGAATGCTTGTCAAATTTGCAGATGATACAAAATTGGGCAGAATAGCTAATACCCTAGAAGACAGAAACAAAATTCAAAATGATCTTGATAGGAGGGAGCACTGGGCGATAGGAAGAAAGCAACAGAATGAAATTCAACAGTGATAAGTGCAAAGTACTGCACCTCGGAAAAAGAAACCAAATGCCCAGTTACAAGATGAGGGATACCTGGCTCAGCAAAACAACGAGCGAGAAGGATCTTGGAATTGTCGTAGATCACAAGCTAAATATGAGCCAACAGTGCGATCTGGCTACAAAAAAAGCAAATGCTATTTTAGGCTGCATTAATGGAAGTATAGTTTCCAAATCCCGCGAGGTGCTAGTCCCCCCCCTATTCAGCACTGGTTAGGCCTCACCTTGAGTATGGTGTCCAGTTCTGGAGACCACACTTCAGGAAGGATGCTAACAAATTGGAACAAATTCAGAGGAAATTGACAAGGATGATCAGGGGCTGGAAACCAAGCCTTATGAGGAAAGGCTGAAAGAATTGGGCATGTTTAGCCTTGAGAAAAGAAGACTGAGGGGTGATATGATAGCACTTTTCAAATATTTGAAAGGCTGTCATACAGAGGAGGGGCAGGATCTGTTCTTGATCATCCCAGAGTGCAGGACACGCAACAATGGGCTCAAGTTAAAGGAAGCCAGATTTCGGTTGAATCTCAGGAAAAACATCCTAACTGTTAGAGCAGTATGACAGTGGAACCAGTTACCTCAGGAGTTGGTGAGTGCTCCAACACTGAAGGCATTCAAGAAAAACTTTGATAATCACCTGGCAGATATGCTTTGATTGTATTCCTGCATTGAGCAGGGGGTTGGACTTGATGGCCTTGTAGACCCCTTCCAACTTCACTTTTCTATGATTCTATGATTCTATGAATACATTTCAAATGAATATTTTTTTCCTCTCAGCTTTCTTCACTGTTCAGTTTTCACATCCATACGTAGTAATTGGGAATACAAGACTGTGGATGATCCTGGACTTGGTCTCCAGTGACATATCTTTACACTTTATGATCTTCTTGTCTAATTCCTTCATTGCTGCCCTTCCAAGTCTCAGGCTTCTTCCAATGTCTTGGTGGCAGTCTCCATTTGAACTGATGATTGAACCAATCTATAGAAAAACTGTAACTACTTTGATTTCCTCGTTGTCAGCCTAAAAGTTATGTAATCCTTCACTAGTCACTATTTTTGTCTTTTTGACATTCAACAGCACTCCTGCTTTTTCACTTTCTTCTTTAACTTTTGTCTTTCGTAGTCATTTCAAGTCATGACTGCTTTCTGCCAGTAATATGCATATATTAAATTATTGATTCTTCCACTAATTTTCACTCCTCTTTCACCTGAATCTAATCTAGCTTTCTGTATGGTATGTTCTGCATATAAATTGAATAGGTAGGGAGATAAAGCACACCCTTGTCTGCCAGTAGGCCTGACACTCTGTTGTTTCCCCCTATGGTGAGGAACTGAGGTGCAAGATTGTAAAATCATGAGGCTGACCAAAAGGCAGGGAAAATGCAAGGTGCATACTGGACAAGCTTAATGGGTTTTTATAGTCAAATACTTTCAAGATACAGGGTTAGTATAATGTCTGGTTCTAGCATAAAAGGACAAACCTGGCCATGCTTACTTAGAAGTAAAATCCTTTGAGTTCAGTAGGGCTTATTCTCACAGAAATGCACTTAGGATGTTGTCAACAAAACAAAAATTTATACATCTCATTTCACCATGTGCTCAGGAATGGTGATCCGTATATGTCTTCTGTCTTTGCTCTTGGGCCTTGCGTATGAATAGGGTGTAAGGTTGCTTAAATGTTTGATGTGTTTAGTTCCAAATGGCTGCCTGGATAAAACACAGTTTTGTGTACCGAATCGCAATAGGCTGGGAGGTGTGTGTGTGTGTGTGTGTGTGTGTGTGTGTCTGTGTGTGTAGGATTAGATCAGTGAAAATTTTCATTGTATTTGTCAGTTTGAAATGGCTGCAGCAGTTCATTATGTTGTATTTACAACTGGACCACAGTCACAACATAACAGTGCTGGCTTGCTGCCAGAATGCAAAGTAAACAGGGCAACTGTCCGCCAGTGTCTGGAGGAGCTATTTTTAGTTTTAAAGCACAGTTAAAAAATCCAGTAGTCCAGAGTGACAGATGGGCTCCTGGCACGTGGAGAGCTGGGGAAATCTTTAAAATAAAAATGTAAGGCAGCACCCAATACGTTTTACTTACTATACCTTTCACTTCTTTGTCTTCACCTTTGCTTTCCTTTTGTAATAAAATTCCTTTGTATTTTGTAAGTTCCCTACATTTACATTTCTTTTTACCTAGTACTTTGACCTTGTTCTAGTTGAAAAATAATATACCAAGATACTTTATCCATATTTGTCAACTTTTTTCATTTGCTCTTTATTGTTTATTTTTTTCTAAACAATCCTTTATTTTAATAACTTGTCTCTTTATTAATAAATTCTCAACTAATCTTTTTAGGTTTCCTAGGAATTCCTCTGTCACAGGAGGCCATGGGGAAATTGGTGGGATAAATATTTTTCTGTGTCTATTCCGAATTCTATATCAATTTCCAAATTAAATTAAATTAAATTAAATTAAATTGAATTGAATTAAATGTCTTTCTTTCTTTCTTTCTTTCTTTCTTTCTTTCTTTCTTTCTTTCTTTCTTTCTTTCTTTCTTTCTTTCTATGTATATACCACCCATATATATATGCGTATGAATAGGGTGTAAGGTTGCTTAAATGTTTGATGTGTAATCCTTATATATATAGGGTGGTATATACTCTGGGTGGTTTACAACATATAAATATTACCAAGTACAATTTAATATAACAAAAATTGGAAATAATAAAATACAAATAAGCAATAAACTCAAAACATTAAAATACATCAAATAAAACATTTAAAAACATTCAAAGCATTAAAACATTTCAAACATCTAAGATGTTAAAATTATTTTAAAAGAAAGAAGTTTCTGTAGTTTTACTATATTTTTATTATCTTATACAAAATGAATATTTATATGGTTCAAATGCAAATTCTGTGTTTCAACCAAATAAGTTTGTTGGCATATGTCTTAATTGATGGAAGTCCCAGCCCCCCAACATTTAGAAGTTTATGCCTTCTCCTCTTATTAATCCTTGACATCTGATTTCAATTGCAAAATTTATTAATCATATTTTGCCAATCCTTTAATTCTTCTTTCGTAATCCTTATTGGAAGTATCATGAATAAAAAAATTATCTTGAATAGTATCTTCGTTTTCCATGCTGCAATTCTGCTAAACCATGACAATCCAATTTTCCTGAAATCATCAAACTTATTTTTTAAAACTTGTTTCAATATTTGAAAATTATCCTCCTTCAATCTTTCCAAATTAGTTGGGATATTTGTACCCAAATACTTAATAGTCTTTCAAATATTAACATTAATTTATTTTCTATTTTTTTCCTTTTCCCTCTTTGTTTCAATTAAACACCATCATTTCTGATTTATGCCAATTTATCTGTAACCCAGTTATTTTTCCAAATCCTTTTAGGTGTAGGTTTACCCTCTCCATAACCTTTAAAAGACTTTTCTATTGTTAATAAAATATTGTCAGTGAATAAACTAATTTTATCTCTATCTTTAATATCAATATCTAGAATGTCTTTAGCTTCTCTAATAACATTTGATAGTAGTTCAACAACTAATGTGAACAGTACCAGGGAAAGGGGGCATCTTGTGTATTACTTTAGCCTAGAGATATTTGTCCCATTTCCCCATCATTACTGCTGCAGTATTCTCTGAGTATAATGGATCAATTATTCCCTTAAAAGATTTACAAAAACCTAATACCTCAATCATCATTTTTAATGTTGGCTACTCCACACAATCAAATGCCTTAAAATATCTAGTGAGATTATACCTGCCTTTACCTTTTGTTTAGATATTCCATTTATGACCTTTAGAACTCTCCTAGTCATTTGCCCTCCTGGCATAAAACCACTTTGATCTTCTTTAATATATTTAGTAATAAAAATATTAATTCTCTTTCCTAATATTTATTTATTTATTTATTTATTTTCTTATTTATCCATCCATCCCTCAAAGGACCCAAGGCAGCTTACATCACTAAAACAGTATTTAAAAGCTAAAACAGTAAGTGTACAAATGTTAAAAAAGAATTAAACAAGTACTATATTAAAATGGTAATTAAGCTCAATAACAAAACACATTGAAAACAAGAGAGCACAACAGTCAATTTAATGTTTTTTTAATATTGATGTAAGCACCTTAGAGTCTTGATTTATTAAAGAAATAGATATATAATCATCAGGATTAATATTCATTTTTTAAATTAATAGAATTATCAGTTGCTTCCAGAATAACAGAATCTTTTCTCCCCCTATTATTATATAGAAAAAGGATTCCGATATCAACGTTTTCCAAAAAAATTGCAATATGCTTTTCCTAATCCATCCATTCCTGGTGTCTTCTCTTCTTTTAATTTATTAATTATTTCCGTTATCTCTTCTTCTCTTATTGGGTCTTCCATTATCTCTCTATCAATTTCTTGAAGTCTATTACCCACATTTTTCTCTATGTGTTCCTTAATAATTCCTGTAGAATTCCCTTACAGTATATAATTTTCAAAAAAATCTTGGAAGAGTTCTAATTTATCTCTTACACATTATACCTCTATGAACAAGGTTCTTGGCTTTTGTACTTTGCATAGCTCTGGCCAGCATTCTTGAATTTTTATTACTAAGCTCAATATTTTTTCAACTATATTAAATTTCTCAGTTTTTTTTCTATTTCAATATTTTCTCATTTTTCCTTTTTGCCAGTATATGCTTTTTCATCCTTATTTATCATATATTTTGTTTCCAACAACCTTATTTCATCCTCAACCTTTTAAATGTGTTTTTCTCATTCTTAAAAATAAATAAATTTATGATTCCTTGATACTAACTCTTCTCACCTTAATATTCATAGAATCCCATATATTACCTTGGTGACCACCTTCCCTGTCATTTATTCCCCATATTTCATTCATCTTCTTTTTCTATTGTATCTATTATATTATTTGCAGAATTCTTTTTCTGGTCTGAATATGAGCATTGGCTGAGCTGGGAGGCTACCAATCTCCAAAAAGTGATTAACAAATATTCTTTTATATATTGCTATGCAATCATGAGTATCACTCATATTTTGAAGGAAAAAAAGCAGATTATTAGCAGTTATTAGGAAGGGGTGAAGATATTTATCGAGCTGTCCCCTTCCGTGAGAAAGTCTGATAACATAAGCATATATGCTGAAACTGCACAAGAAGGAAAGGTGGCTGAAAGATTCTTCAAACATGGTAAATCCCATCCTGTTTGCCAAACTTTGGAATGTTTAGAACCCAGCTCAGCAAGGTTGCAGAGGGTTGAAGCTACTGAAGTGTGTTGAGATTTACAACTTTGATAAGCTTTTCAGGGAGAAAGTGAATCTTTCTGAAGGGAAATAAAGATGGGGGATTGAACATGAACTGGTAAATTAAGGTTCTTTGAAGTATAGGGTTTTGCCCTTATAAGGAGGTTATTATAAGAAAGGAAGGGCAGAGGAAAGAGATTAGATAAGAAGAGCTTTAAAATTTAAGGGAGGAAGTTACTTCCTGAAAAAGCAAGGTAAAGAGGGGAAACTTAGATAGTAGCATCGGGGCTGATTAAATATTAATAATTTAGAAAGTTAGAGGACATATGGAAGATAAAAGAAGTTAAGATTTCAGTAGATATCCCACATATATAGCTAAATATATATACGAACAATTATAGGTAAGAGGTGAACATCATTTGAATAGGTACAGGGTAGAAGTGGAAGAAAAACAAAGTAGTAAAAAATTAAATAGAATTGGGATGGCATAAAGTAGTAGGGTAATAAGAAATAAAGATGGGATGATGGGGGTGGCTGTTGGTTTGGGGACTGGGAGTGGAACCTCCTCAACCCTGGGAGTTTGGAAGCAAACAATGGTCAGTACTCAACAATCCCACACACTACACCAGAACACAGACAGAATGCTAGCTCCTGTCCTCTGAAGGTGCTGGCTACAGAGACTGGTGAAATGTTAGGAAGAAAAACCTCCAGAACACGGCCAAACAGCCCGAAACCCCCCCCCAACAACCAGTGGTCAGGATATTGGCTCTTCAGGAGATAAAAGGAGGAGGGGAAGATTTTGTGTGGGGTGTTGCTTGTTCTTTTGTTATGTATTTTATGGGAGATTTTTACTGCTTGGGACCAGAAGGGAGAAATGGAAGTAAATAATTATGAGTAACAGATTAAGAATATCAACTTTAAATGTATATCGTCTGCGCAGTGTCATGAAGAGGAAAAGAAGAGAGGCCTTATTAAACAAGGAGAAATCTGATATAATATTTTTTACAAGAAACTCATCAAGCAAAAGAAGGTGTTAATGAAGTCAAACTAAATTGGTCTAGTATTTATGAAAAAGCTTACGGAAATTCAAGGCGAAGAGGGATTGAAACTATCATTTCTAAAGAATGCAATTTTAAAGTGAATAAAATGAGAAAAGATAGTAGAAGAAGATATATAATGATACAAGGAACAATAGGAGGAGAGGTGTATAATTTGATTAATGTTTACTCTCCACATGCAAACCAAACTAATTTCTTTAAGGGAGTGTTTAAGGATTTGGAAAGGGTATGCAATAATGGCAGGTGATTTTAATATAGTTATGGATAAAGAAAAAGACAAACCCTACTAAAGCTGAGAAAATTAATAGTTATAGTTTTGAAGACTGATTTGAAAGATATTTGGAGAGTGATGAAAACCATAGACGTTATTCTCCGTTCATAAGGGTTTCTCCAGAATAGCTTATATATTTGTATCTAACAGTTTGATTTTGAGAGTAGTTAAAACTCAACTTAGATTAATATGAGTAAATGATCATGCTTTACTAAATATGGATATTAAAATTAAATGTGATTGTGGAGAAGTTGAAAGATGAAGATTAGATACTAGTATTTTTAGAATTAACCACTTTGAGATAAATTCAGTGAATTCTGTATCTCCCCTAGTGTCTTAATCCCTATTCAGTTATTCCAGGCATATGTATAGTGGTTATATGGGTAGGAAGACCTTGCTAACTCTGTCTCTGTATTCCTGGTTTGTTCATTATTAGAGATGGGGACGAATATAAAAACGGATAAGTTTTTCTGACGAATATAGCCGATACGTCATATATTCGTCGATCCGTATTTGTAAAATTTTAAATCAGGACGAATATGGCTTGACGAATATTTCCTCGGTTTTATTCGTCGATCCATTCATATTTGTCTATATTCATTACCCCTTTTGGGGGCCTCTCTGAGCTTGCTGGCGCCAATTCGAATCTCTGGCCAATCAGGACAGAGATCCTGGATTGGCATGTCCGGCAGCCAATAGTGCTGCTGAAAGGTGTATCTACTTTTACAGACGCTTCATATAAGCTTTTCCCATCCGGCCGTTCCCCACTTCTGTTCGTGCTCTCCGGAGTGAGAACAGTTGCTGCTCGCTGGCTTGCTGGTGCTCTTGCGGTTTTGCTTTTGCGGCAGCAAAGCAAAGACTTATATTTTTCTTTTTCATCATCAATCATCAATCATCATAAACTTTACTGGGAATTTGGGGAGGGATTTCAGGTAGCTTAGGCTACTTCTTTGGAAGGGCTTAATTTTATTTCAAATTCAAATCAATCAAACCTTTTTTTTCCCTGGAGGCTTGTGTGTGTGTGTGTATCGTCTGGGGGGGGGGGGGATTGTTGTAGTGTGACTGTGGAATCTCTTTTCCTTTATATTCATTTTTCAAAAGTTTATTTTAGGAGAATCATTTTTTCCTTTCCCCAAATTGGTTGTGTGTGTAGGTGGGAGGATTATTCAGTTTTCAAAAGTTCATTTTAGGGAGGCTTGTGTCTCTCAGGGAATTTGGTGGGTGGCTGGATCCATCATTCCTTTTTCTTCTAAAACTTATTTGTGTGTGTGTGTGTGTGTGTGTGTGTGTGTGTCTGTCTGTCTGTCTGTCTGTCTGTCTGTCTGATTGAGACTTAGCTGGCAGGGCTTTTCTTTTTGGAATTTTTTGGCTTCTCTGCCACAGTGGGTTGGGGGGGAATTTTCCGAATTACATTATACTGAGGGGGGGCTTTGTTTAGGCAGGCAGGTCACATTTTAGTAAAAGAATTACACCACCATCATTCTAAAAATAAAATTTACACACACTCTCTGACCCTCTATTAGTTTCCTTCCTCAATCTCCATTGCTTTATTTGTTTAGTTGGTTTGTTAGGCAGGCAGTAGAAAATGAAGGGATTTCTTCAGGGGCAATCCAGGGGAAGAAGGATGTGAAGCTACGCAGGCTAGGTAGCATCACCGTCATCATGACCACCACGTGCACAACCACGTCTACGATAACCAGTGCCACTGTCCCTCCTCTGGTGGTCTTGCAGGCAGGCATGGAACCAAAGCTTCCAGAGGTGCCAAGACAACTGCCGCTCCTCTTCCTAGAGGAATCTGAGGAGTTACTGGTTTCTGAAGATCCCCAGTCCGATTTGGAACCAGTAACAGCAGAGCAGGCTTAACAGCCCCCACCCCACCCCTGTCCACAGAGTTATCTGTTCCCTCCTCCCAGACCAGCAGCACCTCTGGGACACAGAGTTCTTCCCAGGCCAGCAGTCAGGGGCAGGCAGTGGGTCCTCGTTTGGGCAAACAAGGAAGAGGGGCCATGTGGGATCATTTCATGGCGCTCAGCGATGACCCACGGCTGGCACGCTGCAATACCTGCCTTGGGATGGCTCGGAGGGGGTCAGACCCCAGGCATCTGTCCTCCACCACCCTCCGCCAACATCTGGAGAGGCACCACCCAAGGCTCCTGTCCAGGGAAGGCACTTCGTCCGCGCCGTCTGGGAGAGGGAAAAGAGCAGCTCCAGGGGAGGCAGAAGGGAGGCAGGAGGAGGCGCCTCCTTTCAGAAGGGCAGCCACAGGGGTTTCTGGGGCTGGGAGCATGAGGAAGGCCACGCTCCATGAAGTGGCACCCGTTGGGTCCGCCATGACCCTCAGCCGGGGTCGAAGGGCAAGGCTCAGCAGGCGGCCACTTGTCTCGTCGCCGAGACGATCGCCCTCCTTGGACTTCCACTGTCCATCGTGGAATCCCAAGCCTTCCACCAGTTGGTGCATTTTTTTGCCCCCTGGTATGACCTCCCCTCATGGAGAACTCTCAGTTCTAGAGTGCTGCCCTCGCTCTATGACTATGTGAGGGAAGTGGTCCATGACCATTTTTCATGGCTACAGGGGCGCAAGGTGCACTTCACAGCGGAGCTTCACAGCGGAGTCCTGCAGCTCCTTCCACTTCCAAAAGGCCTGCGTGCTCATTCCAACTTCCTCAGGCTTGATTCTCAAATGCTGCTTGCTGACTTCAGCGTCCTACCCTCCTCGGGCGTCCCCATGCCAAGAGGGGGTTCAGCCCCACCCAAACCTGACCAATGTGCTCCCTCCTCCTGAGATGTGCTGTGTGTGACATGTCCCTCCCTATCTCCAGAATCAGTATTTATACGTATTTCATGATTCCAGCCTCCTTGGGCTTCATTCCAATTATTCATGCCTGTTCATTCCAGCCTCCTAGCCTTCTCTACTGCCCCAGAAGGCTGGCAGAAGCTGGGTGAAAAGCAACGGGACATAGCTCACCCCGTTGCACGGATTCAAACTGCAGTGCTGATCTTCTGATGGAGAAGCCCAGTGGCTCAGCGGTTTAACCCGCAGTGCCACAGTCTATGTTGCTGCTATGTGCAACTTGTGCGGGCGTCCCTCCCACCTCACCGGGCATCAATGTTGGCCCCAAATCCTGCATCCCTCTCCAGCTGCCTTGGGCCTGCCTGCTGCTGATTCTGTGCCAAGAATCGGGCCAAGGGCCTTCCAAATCTTGACTGCTGGGTGAAGTTGGCTCATCGGGCCAAGTTCTTTCCGGCCTGCCTGTCTGCTTATTCAAAGGGCTACATTAGTGCTCCAAAGTCCACTCGGGCTTCATTCCTAATTCCTGGCTGTTCATTCCAGCTTCCTACTGCCTCAGGTAGGCAGAACCTGGAACAAACTACAGGAGCTCAGCTCACCCCGTTGCATGGATTTGATCTTCCGCTTGAGAAGCCCAGCGGCCCCATGGATTAACCACCATTACGTTAGTAGCACCACCCTATTCATCTGTTGTTGCTGTTGTTCTGCAACCTCAGTTGCCTCCTGGGTGCAAACTTAACTATGCAGGCAAATGTGATGTTGCCAAAGAAGGCAAGAGTCTGCTTTCAAGCCTATCTGGGCATCCAAGCGCCAACCGGGCCTGTCCCTGCCCCACCCAAAGCCTGTCCAGGTGTCCCCATGCCAAGGGGGCCGGCCTGTCTAAGCCCCCCCCCAAACCTCCAAGGGCTATCTTTATCATACCCGGGTGGTCTCAGCAGCCAAGTTGCAATCCCCAGCTTTCTAGTTCTAAACAAGCATCTTTGTTTCTTTGAAGGTTGTCAGCAAGTCTAGTTAGACGTTGGTGGACAGGTGAGTCTCCTAGGTCAGGCTCTGCCCCACCCAAAGCCTTTCCGGGCGTCCCCCGTGCTAAAGAGGGCCTGTCTCAGCCCCACCCAAAGCCTGTCCAGGCGTCATCCCATCGCCCATCACCCGGCTTCAGTCTGCAGAGCTCATCTGGTTTTCAACCCGTGCCAAGGGGGCCGGCCTGTCTAAGCCCCCCAAACCTCCGAGGGCTATCTTTATCATATCCGGGCGGTCTCATCTTTATCATATCTGGGCGCCACATCGCCCGGCTTCAGATTGCAGAGCTGATCTGTTTCCAACAGCCCCACAGCCCCGTGGATTAACCACTGTTAGTAGCACCGACCCTGTTCATCTGATGGTGCTGCTGGTGCTGTTGGAAGTTGCAAGCAACCTCATTTACCTCCTGGGGGCAAAAACCTTTCCTTTGCAGGCAAATCTGATGTTGCTGAAGAAGACCAGAGTCTGCTCTGCTGCCTTTTGCCTCAGTGCCCCGATGGGGCAAGTCACGGTACTTTGCTGCTGCCTTTTCCCTCAGTGCCCGATGCGGCCAAAAAAGCCTGCTTTACTGCTGCCTTTTCCTCAGTGCCCTGATGGGGCCAAAAAAGCCTGCTTTCCTGCTACCTTTTCCCTCAGTGCCCGATGGGACCAAATGATCCTGTTTTGCTGCTGCCAACTTCCTTAGTGCCCGACTGAGCCAAAAACCCTGCTGTGCTGCCAAATACCTCCTTGCCTCCAGTCCTCCTGAGGGCAAACTCTACTTTACTGGCAAATGTAATGTTGTGCTGAGCTGAAGACAAACTCGATTCCTCATGCATGCCTCTTCCAAAGGGACCTCTCATTCTGCTGGGGCTAAATAGAACTCCCTCAATGCCATGGGCTTCTGTGCCGTGTGGTAAACTCTCCTGGGGGGACCCAATTTGTGGGTGAATAACTTGGCGTTCCGATATCCAATCTTCACCAAACTTGGCAGGCATGTTGGGGAAAGACATAGGAAGCTCTGTTGTGATTCTGGATTCTCTAAGTACCTAGGGGGAGCTTTCCTGGGGGGTCCTTTTTGTGACTATATAACTTGGGGGTCTGTTATCTAATGTTCACCAAACTTTCAGGACTTGTAGAAAAGCATCTGAGGAAGCTTTTCTGCAAATTTGGTGTCTCTAGGTCATCGGGGGCCAGTGTTATAGCCATTTAAAATGCAGATGAATCAACGGATCAATTCATCGATTCGTCGAAGAATATTCATATATTCGTATTCGTTTATCCGTTAACCTTGACGAATAACGGATCAAAACGAATCACCATTTTTTTTATTTGTCCCCATCTCTATTCATTATCCTACACATGGAAGATAATAGCCTCAGACAGAGAGCTTCTGCTATCTATCTGTGAAGGTTATCTACTTGATTTAGAATCCTAGTTTTTCAGGGTTGCAATCCACATAGAAAGCTAGCATGGATAGTGGAGGACACTCCATTTCACACCCATCAAACTCAACACATTGGAGACAGAAATGATGAAAGAGCACAGCAAAGAATGACCAAATAGGGTTTTAGAGTGTTTGATGAAAGCTATTTTACACACATAGCAAAAAAAACAAAAAAAAACACCACACCACCTAGTTCTGGAAAGGGATATATACCTGGCGATACAGCTCTATATGGTGAGAGCCAGTGTGGTGTAGTAGATACACTGTCAGACTAGAACTTAAAACCTTCTCAGTGATGGAAACTCATTGGAGGTGGGGGCAATGGTAAACTACTTCTTGAACATCTCACTTACCTCAGAAACCCTACTAGGGTCACAGTAGGTCAGAAGTGGCTTGATGGCTCATTAACAACTCCAGTAACTATATATACCTATAGCTGGAGAACACAAGCAGATGGGTGCTACTGTGCTCATATTCTGCTTGCAGGCTTACCATAGGCAAATAGCTGACCATTGTATAAAGGGAATTACAGATTACATAGGCTTTTGGTCTGATCCAACCTAGCTTTTCTTATGTTCTTTCTATCTTATGACAAAAACTCAAGCCACTACCTAATTATGATAGTTGTAAATATAACTGGCAAAGCTACCCAGTTGGAATAGCCCCTACATTTTAAAACAAAGTTACACAGCTGTCGGAGTTGGATATATTGAATTTGCCCTTCCAAATGAAGCTGAACCTGGTGGAAAACCTTGGTCAGAATTGTTACTCTCTCTCTTTTTTGGACTACAACTACTAGAATATCCATTGACCATGCTGGCCAAGATATTATGGTAATTTCAGTCCATCAAAAAACTTTCCATCTCTCACAATGAGCTTCCCGATAGCATTCTGAGAAAGGTGTCATCCTACTCTGTGCCTGTAAGGGGAGGCCTACCCCACACCAGAGAGGAGGAAGCAGCTATAGAATTCTCTGTTTTTCTCTGGCTTCAAACTATATAGACTGCAAAACTATGCACCAGTTATGGACATTTGCTGCCTTCTGACTGAAGGTAGTACTGCAAACGTTCAATGCATAAACACATTTAAATTAATTAAAAACGAAGCTATTCCAAAAGTCTTTGCATGGAAAAGAGGTTTTGCACACAGCAAGCTACTGTTGTTGAAAGAATCAGCTTTCTCCGAGCTACTGGAAGGACTTTATTGAATTTAAGTCAAAACTGGGAAGCCTAAGATGGGTAGCAGATGATGCCATAGTCTCTGTGTATCAAAAAGTCACTGAACTTTGATCTTGTGAGTTCTGTATACACATCCGACTCATTACTTGATAGTAGCAGTAAGAATGGTATTTACAGAGGAAGAGAGATCTGATAACCCTGATGGGTCAGAATGAAGGTGTCAGCTTGAAGGAAAGAAAGGTGCTGAAACAGTGATCACATATTGCCAGAGTGCAGAAGAGTCATCCTTTTGTTCGTATGATAAAGGATTGGAAGGACTTTGGCTGGGTTTTAGCAGTGTAAGTGGTAGATTATGTGGGACTCTAGGGAATAGTTGAGCCTTTGTGACCTAGACTCTGTAGTGTGTGATAAACTGAACTACAGAAGGAAATTGGAATGAGTTTGAAGGGGCTTGGTTGGATGGTACTCAATGGCAAAAGCTGGAAGCAAGGAAGGGCAGAATTTTTCCTTTAGATTTCCCTCATGTAGAGAGCAGTTCTTTCAGGGAAAAAAACCCCACTATCCGTCTCTCCCTGTTAATACTTAAATTAATTCATCTAGCTATAATGGTTACATTTTGAGGAGCATCCAACTCTATCTGTATATGAAAGATACACATTTTAATAATTATAGTCCAGCTTACAAGTACAGAAGTAGTCTTCCATGCACATTATCAAGGATTCTGAATATACATTCTCTCATCCAAATTACTTTGCAATGCTTATCAGAGGCTAACTGAGCTTGGGAATCATGTACATGGAAAACATAAGCCATCAATTGTTATTCATGAGTAGTTGTCTGTGGCTATGGCTGGACCAGATCCATGGAGTTGCTTCATATAAACTGTATTATGCATTAAAAAGAACGCTTCCACATTTAGTGGCAGATGTGGAACCCGTTTTTGGTTAACATAGGTTGGATCCAGGCTTTGTTATGAGATAGACCACATGAGACCTAGCCATGAAGCAGACCCATTCAAATCAAATAGATGAAGAATGAAATTAGACATGACTCGGTGAAGTCTCGCAGAGTTTAATGGATGTACTCTAGAGTGGCCACTACCCTATCCTTTAGATAGGAGGACACACAAGACAAGGAACACCAAAAAGGAAAACATTCTGCACAAAAAGGACTTCCTTGCATTAAATTTAAATATGCTAATCTAAGGTAATATATACAAATACAATCACAATTAAACATAATTACTATAATTTTGGGAACCAGTGTGGTTTAGTGAATAGAGTGGATAGAGTAATGGACTAAGACTCTGGAGACCAAGGTTTGAATCCCCACTTGGCCATGGAAACTCATGGGAGGAGGCTGAACTTCTTAAATACTCCTTAAATACTTCATTTATTTAGAAAGCCCTAATAGGGTTGCTATAACTTGGTTCTAACATGATGGCAGAGAACAAGAGCAACTATAATTTAAGCATAAATACAGTACTGTTCATCCCATTGCACAAGACTGACTAGACAACTCACCTTGGGACACAGCATTAAAACAAAGATGGGATATAAATGAAATAAATCAATAAGGCATAATGTTTAATTACTCTCTGAAATGCCCTCTGCCTTGTATTTTCTGCAGCTTAGTGGAAATGAAACAGAGGAGAAAAATAAACTGAGATCACTATAGTTATGTTGAAATATCCAGCTTGACAGGAATCAGTTATTTCAGAGGAATGGTTTTCTGAATGCCCATTCTTGAGACTGACCTCACACCTGGAGTCCATTCAAAACTGACATGCCAGGCCACATCCTTCCTGCCATGCATTGGCAGTTATATCAGTGTTATAGTTTGCATCATTTCTCACAAAAAAGACCCCCTCAAAAATCTTTTTTTACTTAAAAAAAATGAGAGTGGGGTGATGAGATATATTTGCCAATCAAATACTCTACTCCCCCTGTTCAGCCAGGGAAACTCACTGAAAGGGGTGGTGGGATAGTCACTAACATGGCACCAAAAAGGAGGACAGCTCTTCCAATAAAGGCTTGTCCTCCATAATAGAGGATATGTGGTCACCCTAAAGTCAGGATCCAACCCAATATCTGCAGTGCCTTCCTAGCCAGAGTGGTATGCTACTACAAAAACAGTAACTTTTTATTCATATGTTTCAGCAAACAAATTGATCACTGGAAACATATAAATAGCAGCTGTAAGATGTTATAATTAGCCCCATGTTTTTATTGCATATGGTAGGTGTAATCTTTCACTAATACATTTCAAAGAATCAATTTGCATTTAAATAAATAGGCATATAACATCAATCTTAAAAAGCCTCAAATTCTTCTACACAAACCTCTACAATGTTCAGTTAACATGAGCAGGATGTGATGGAATACAAGAATTGTGTGTTTGAATTGAAATTCGCTTTGGGGCATTTTAAGCTCTTATTAGGGGGTTTCCAACAGTTGCCTTCCCATTGTCCAGGTGGTTTTTATGATTCTTTTTCTCTGAGGATGATCATTTGAGACTTTATCATACAACAAAACAAGACATGCTTAAAATCATAGGTGACTGGAATCAGAGAATTTACCTGGAGAATGGGACAGTATTTAAAGCTAAAAACAATGAGTATACATGCGTATATGTATATGTATATATGTGTGTATGTATACACATTAAAACACATGTACATATGCATATACACACATATGTATATATGTATATGTGTGTATATGCATATACATATAATATACATATACTTATATATATGTATACTAATTGTTTTTAGCTTTAAATATTGTGTTTTAATGATGTAAGCCACCTTGGGTCCTTTTTGAGGGGAAAGGTGGGGTAAAATATTTTAAATACTAATTTAAAGAATAATTATGTAATAATAATAAATAATTAGGTGAGATTCATTACAGCTAAACAGTAATAGAAGTGCTTGTTATGCTACTTCCTGCCCCAAAGTAACTCATTACAAGTAAATGAAATGCTTGTAGCTTCTAGGTTCTGCACATTGAAAACAATCAGATGTGAATTAGTCATTAACTCACATAAAACCTGTGAATTTTAATGGGTCTACTGTATCAATCTTTTTCAAATTCGCTGTTGGAAATACAACGATCAGCCTCTTGAGACAGGTTCTACTGACAGATGTTTTATCATGAAACAGCACTTCAGTGAAGATTCTGCCTCCTCGAATCAATTGGCATGTCTCCCAGTTTGGCTTTAATTGACTTTTTAACCTATATTTGATTTCCTGTTTTGCTGACAAAAAGACGGCTAAGTTGCTCTCTACTTTTTTGTTTTTGCTTTCCCGCTCAGCCAATGAAAGATACCCGTGTACCTCACCCAAAACAACTGAGAGATCTATGGGAGTCACAGCCAGGCTTTTGTCTGCACAGAGAGGGAAAACTGAAGACTGATACCTCGGCAGTTTTGTTTTTCACTGAGTGTATCCTCTGCATCACACAAGCAATTATGTCTTCAAGAACAAGATCCATTATATCTGGACAGATTTGTTGGCCTTTTTGCTTCTTCTTCCGCTATGCCCAGATTTTATTCCATCTACATCTGAAGAGGAGTTTGAAAGTTCACCTTGTCTGCAATATTTTAATGATCCAGTAAAAGCATTAGTAGTCTCAGAAGTATGTTTCAATCTGGATCCAGACAAACGGTTTAAACCAGAAACTGGGAACTGGTTGGTCATCCCTCCAGATGTTGTTGGTCATCCCTCCAGATGTTGTTGACATCTATCATCCCATACCAACAGCCATGCTAACTGGGTTGCCTGGAGGTGCAGGGAAACAGCACCTGGACCACCACAGGAAACCATGCTTTCTGTGACCATTTTCTTTCATAGCTTTAATTTGATGCAAAAGTAAAACCTTCTCTGGTAGAAATATATACTTTCTTACTCAGGTAAAAGCAAAGTGTGCTGCTTATATACTGCCCCATAGCACTCTCTGGGTGGTTTACAACATAATTATGCAAATGACACTTTGCCTCCCAGCGAGTTGGGTACCGAACTTGAAAGCCGGCTCCGTGAACCCATAAGGATCAAACTCAGGTCAGGAGCAAAGTCTTGACTGCAGTACTGAATTTTAACCACTGTGTAAAAGACAGTCCAATTAGCGAGAAAATCATATTGGTAATTTGATCTTCTTGTGTAGAGGTGAATAACTTCCCTATTAGAATGGATAAAACCCTACGAATAAAGGTCACTCACTGGCTGAAGTCCTGTTGGTGTAACTTCATGCAGTGCAAGTAGGATGATGTAATCAGCCCACAATGGTAGTCTTTCATTTAATTTAATTGAAAGCTTCCCATGCTCTCACATCCTGGGTTCCAAGACTCTGTAGGGCTCTCTTTTAATGTGAGGAGAATAAGTCTTTAATAGCCAAAAATCTCTTCTGGGTCAGCAATGGGAGTCCTGATCCTGGTAGCAGGACTGATGGTGGTGGTGATTTGATTAAAGACTCCCTACCCCTACTCCATTCTGAGGCTCCCGAAGCCTTCCTCAGGTTGAAAGGCAGTCCTAGAGAGCCGTAGGGCCAGTTGGAGGTGGAATAAGAACCGCTCAATTAAATTAAATTAAATATTACCATTGCAGGCAGAGATCATCCTATTTGCGTGACTTAAAGTTATGCAATTAGGATTTCAGCCATTGACTGTTTTGTGAATGCTATAAAGATTAAAGGAGCTCATCTCATTGAGATAACACAGCAGTAAAGAATGAGGAACAGTCTGGGAGTAGATTTGACAAAATGTGCTGTGCCTGGAGTGGAGAAGGAGGATAGGGTGATACAGCTATGAGGTCCTGAAAGAAATTTGTTTTGACAGAGATGTTTTGCGCACACTGTAGAACTCTCAAGAAAACTCTAGTCAGGTTCTTACACTGGAGACGGGACATCTTGCAAAGGTCAGTGATTCCACACACACACCCCTGCCACAGAGTCTCTCCATGTGTCAAGACAGCCTGTCTCATCGATACTATGGGCCTGTCCGGACAGTGGAATTTGGCGTAGTCTGGTTTATAGTGCACTTTAAAGGTTCTTTAATTTTAGTGCCATCTATTTTGTCTTTCACTTGAACAATCCTTCTGTTCACACGAGATGTTTGTTCTTGTGTGAGAAGTGTCCATGCAAGTCTTCAGATCGCCAGTTTACTCATGTGTAAGTGTACCTAGTTTATTCATGGTTCACTCATGAATAAGGAGGTGGCAGCAGAGGACAATGGCAGTAGGACAAGCTCCCAGAAGTGTTACTGGGGTGAAGATTAGGGAGACGGAAGGGAGGTAACCCTCTTTTCCCTACCTTTCTCCTCAGCTGGGGCTCTGCTGCAGCTGTGCTGCCTTGGTGGGCAGAACCCAGGGAGTCCTCATAGCCCCCTTCCCTGCCTTTTCTCACAGCTGTCATTCAGCTGGCTGCAGCGGCTTACCTTTCGTTAAATAAAGTAAGTGGCATATCAAAACAGCAATGCTTTGCCCTGGCATGGTATTAGAATTTCAGTGCACCAGTTAGGGAAATATTAATTTTAAAAGAGAAGAAAAATAGAGAAGGGGAGCTTCTCCATCCTCCCTTTTAATGTCACAACCTACTTATTACGTCCCAAGGCTCTCACCTTAGATAACGCTGCCCACAGCTCTGTTTGGGTGCAAACTCGCCATCTGCACAGGCTACAGAATGGGATAATTAGGAATGCACCAAATCATGCCCCAAACCCAGAAGCTCCTAGTCCTGTACCAGAAAGAAGTGAGACAGCTCTTCCAGGGACAACATGGGTTGATCTAAGTAGAAACATGTTTTGGTTTAAATTTGGTTTGAACCAAACCATAACAACAGTTATGTAAATACTGATCTATACATCCATCTGGGCAGGCCCTACAAGGACTATTCTTATATCTAGTCTAATCTGGTTTACCCATTCCAGCTATGATTTGAAGTTGGCTTGTTTGAATGAACCACGTTTCCCCCTTTTTATATGAAACAGTGCACTATCCTTAGCTGAAAACAGAAATACTTGATCTTTTCCTCACAGCTGAGCCAGAGGAAAGAGGGGAGTTTTCAGAGGTATGTCATAACATAGACATTGTCTAGTATTGGCCACTTTTTCTTTACTAGCAAAATGGACTCTACATTTTCTACCCTTACATGAATGTTCATAGTGTGGTCCATCCTCTGTCCTATCATGGGAGTCTGGAGGTTATGTTCTGAAGCATCAGCTTTACTCTGGGAAGTCTAACATTCCTCTTTTGCTTTTATCTAACCATAAACAAAAGATAAGTCCTACTGAAACCAGACTTCCTGTTCTATATTTGGGAGAGGGGGGAAATTCTGTTAAATGGTAAAATAGCTATAATGATTTGTTCTCAATTTACTGCTCCACATACCCACCATGTGTGATGGCTATTTTCTAGCATGTTGTCCAAAGCTGTGGAGGACAAAATATAACCTCTGTTTAAAAGCGAAAATTCTAAACCATCTGGCTGTGGAGCCAGAGGTTGAGAGTTCAATTCCCCACTGTGCTTCCTTGACAAGAACTGGACTCAATGATCCATGGGGTTCCTTCCAGCTCTAAGACGTTCTACGATGATGATTCTGATGATGATCAAGGATGTTTCTCTGGCAGCACGATAAACTGTTAGAGAAGAGCCAGTTGCATGGTATTTTGATATGAACACACCAATTGCAAACCTATTTAGTTCCATGTGACAAAGTCAGAAAAGGAATTTCTGAACCATAGCAATGAGCTTTTGAAGGAAATATATTGATCCCAGTCATAGAATCATAGAATAATGGAGCTGGAAGGGGCCTAGAAGGCCACTGAGTAAAGGCAATTCTAAAAATGGGAGGGAGAAAAAGGGACTGACGAACTGACTCCATGGGTTCCTCCCCCATAAGGCAGCATAGCCACAGCAGAGCCTTGGCTGAGGACAAAGTTGGGAAAAGGGAGGGGGGGGTTTACATCACTTCCATCTCCCAAACCTTCATCCCAACATTTTACCTTTGTACTGCTACCACCACTACTGCCACTAGGAGCTTGCTGCACTGCCACTGTCCTACACTGCCATTGCTGCTGCCTTGTTACTTGCAAGTTAACCTGGTAAATCTTACTCATGAGTAAACCAGTGACCTGTCTCGACCCTTCTCATGGGAAAAAAAATCTCCAGAGTGAATGGAAGGATCACTCAAGTGCAAAATCACGCTGAGGAGAAGAACCTTTTAACCACAAACCAGACCACTCCTGATTCACCTCTCTGGATAGGCCCTTACTCTCAAGAATATCTGCCTTGGTGTATATGCATATGGCTATGTATACACATCTATATACAACCTTATGAAGCTGCAGTCAGTGGGGACTGACAGAAAGAGACTGACTGCTAGTTAGGCTCTCAAAATCACCTCCTCTCCCCTCAAGTTACTTTTCTCACAGTAGTATACTTTGGAGTACATGATATGTGAAGCATATGGATATGGACTGAAAGTTAAAAAGAAGAAGAAAGTCCTTCTCCAACTGAAATCTAAGGTCTTTTACAAAGTCATCTTCTTGGATTGCCTTTCTGTTTTTATTGCAAAAAACTCCAATAACCAATGAATGGCTATGGACACGATAGTTCGATGTTCCAGTGACTGTGTCATAGTGCTTTCCTCATATTCGCCTTTGCTACAGCTTTGAAGAAAGTAACAATCTGTTCCAATGTTTGCCAAACAGTCCTTTAAAGCAATTTATTAATCTGTGAAAAGATGCGCTGATGTTTTGCTTAGCTCTTGGTGCCCATGACCGTCACTTTATTGTCAGTGAATCCCTCCTACTTATAATCATAACTATATTATGTTCCATTTTCTGTCTTTTGCTTCTGCAGTAAACAAAACTAATTGGTACCTAATACTCCCTCTGTTTTCCTTAATTGAAATATAGATATCTCTCTCTCTCAATGAAATGCATATGGGGATATTTTTAAGCCAGCATTATTTCTGTTTTGTATTACTCAGCATGCCATGCCATGTGCAAACCTGTCTTCATGCTGGTCATGCACAGTGAGACAGAAAGTGCAAGTGAATCTATGACAGAATGTTTGCCTGTACTTTTAAAGGAGTTTCCAGCCTCCTTGTTCTAGTTGGAAAGACCAGATATTCACTGTAAAGCAATTTAGGGATGGGGCAGTGTTCTGATTTCTGAAAATGATTCCGAGGTAGGGGTGGGGTTGGGGAAAAAGTCATTCAAAAATATTATTTCTGTTCCTTTTGTGGATTTTTCCTCTGTTTGCAGTTATTTTCTTTTCTCATCTGATCACATGCTGCTCAAGGCAACTTTCCCCTTTCTTAAGGGATCCAAGCCTTCATGGAATCATATAATAAATCTAGTGACATAGTGGCAACTAGCAAATTAAATTTGTTTACATGACTACATCACATAGCCAAATCAGAATGGAGGCAGAAGCCTCAGGGACTTCATTCTGAAGTGGTTCTTTTAAAAAAGCCCAATAATAATAATAATAATAATAATAATAATAATAATAATAATAATAATAATAATAATAATAATAATAATAATAATAATAATAATAAAGTTAGTGCACTGGTCATTATGCAAAAAATATAACTTGCCGGCCTCCAAAAACCCGTGGGAACATCAGGTAGAGAAGGTGTCAGAAAATGACCAAGTCAAGATCTTCTGGGATTTCCGGATCCAAACAGATTGACATCTTGAACATAACACACCAAACATAGTAGTAATATAACGAAGAAGTTGGCACTGCAATTCCAGGGGATGCCAGAATTGAAAATAAAGAATTGGAAAAACTAACAAAAGTACAGAGACCTGGCAATCAAAACATCTCGCCTCTGGAAGAAACAGACTTCAGTGGTCTCCGTAGTCATTGGGGCTTTGGGAACGATATCAAGAAATTTCACACAGCACTATAAGCAGTTGCAGATCTCAGAAATCACACCATCAGAGCTACAAAAAACGGCAATATTATGAACAACATACATACTGTGCCAATATTTAACAGATACTTAGGTTTTTGGTTAAAATTTGTATCTGTTATATAATACCAGTCAATGTTTTATAATTTTGACTGTGCCTGGAATTTTTTAATAATAATAATAATAATAATAATAATAATAATAATAATAATAATAATAATAATAATAATAATAATAATAATAATAATAATAATAATAATAATAATAATAATAATAATAATAATAATGTGCTATCAAGTCAATTCTGACTTATGGTGACCCTTTTCAAGGATTTCTGGGTAGAGAATACTCAGAAGTGGCTTACCTTTCCCTTCTTCTGGGGCCACCCTGGCAGCTTGTCCAAGGCCACACAGGCTGGCTGTACTCCTAGGAGGCACAGTGGGGGAACCAAACTCCCAACCTCTGGCTCTTCAGCTAGATGCCTGAATCACTGAGCTATCCATATCACAAAATCTGATTTGTTATGTGATATCACCATAAGGCAAGTCAAGATAATACACTGCTCCATGGATATTCCATGGGAGAGCAGGTAAAAAAATTCAAATACCTAGGGCTTAATTTTCACTATTGTAACTCATGGGCTAGACATCGCCAAGCCATTATTGACTCAGTGAAGCTGATAGTGCAAGTGATACTTCGTTTCTTTCATGTATGGGGCAATGCACATATTCCTGCTGCCCTGTGGGTGTTCAAAGCCAAGGTTGTCTCCCAACTGCTGTATGGCTCACCAATCTGGCTGGATGCCTTTAACTCCTCAGTGGAAAGACTCCAGGCCACTTTTCTCTAGAATATCTTTGCTGTGTCCCGTTGTGTGCCATATGCAGCTCTATGCCTAGAGGCAGGCTTAATCAGATTGGGGACACAAGCGTGGCTGAGAGACTTGAAATACTGGCTGAGAATATGCTTTGTGGTCACCGATGACCCCTTAATTGGGGTGTCTTGTCTGATTCTTTACATTCTCCCAGTTTAAAACTGTTCATACAAAAGGCGCGGACCATGACTATCTCCCTAGACCACCTGGGTGCTCTACCTATTGCTCAGTCTTATAAACTGCTCAAAGAGAGACTCCTGGATCTTGAAAGAACCCTTTGTGGCAGTCCGCAAAGTATGCTCACCTTGAAATCTACAATTGCCATTCTATATCAATAAATCAGTCTGTTATTTACATCTCAGAGAGAGCCCACATGAAGGGTGGGCCTTCACCCTAGCCAGACGCAACGTACTTCCATCCAGCGTCTTTTATGGGAGATTTAATTCGCAACCTCTGGAACACGGCTCTGCCCTTGTAAGTCTGGGTCCATAGAGTCCCTGGAGCACATGCTTCTCTACTGTGCAATGACATTCACTCTTCAAACCTGGAATCAATCCTTGTTAGTTTTACCCGACGGGCAGAGGAACCAATCTTGTACAATCTTCTGCTAGGTGTGAATAAAACCTATACCAGACAGACGGCCAAATTTATTAGCTTATTAATTCATCGGTGTAGAACTCAATTCTCAACTAACCCACCTGTCTAATCTTATTGGATGCAATTAATTATTCCTTTCTGTAAAAGTTGCAGATTGTGAACAATGGCTGGGTGTTACCTTGAACCTAACTATGTACTGCTATACTCTGCTTGCATTGAGGCTTTTTGCTCTGTTTCGTATGGGGTATATAACCCCCATCTATCTGAGGACTGCTGTTTGCTGTACGTTTTTATGCCAATAAAGGTTATGATGATGATGATGATGCACTGCTCTTGCACTGAATGATTGTCAGGGCGAGGACCAGTAAGTAAGAAATGCTTCAAATATTTCTCACCCTTCATGGTAACCTTTGTGCAAAATGGCACATTTGTATGGATATGCAGAAGGAGCATGTCTAACCTGGGAAAATCTTTGAGGTGAATGTGTCCTGGTGATGCAATAATTTAAATATTTTCTTCACATGTCAAACTTGGAAAAGGCTAATACCGCTCTTTCTGCTCCTAATCCAGACTTGCCTTTCTTATCACTTCCTTCCCTTATTTTTTTTTCATAGAGAAGATATAGCAGTGATCATCCCCTTCACAGCAAGGTTACTGAGGCAGTAAAACTGTTATTCTTTCATTATTCTGTCAAATAACAAGAGTCTGATGCTTACACAGCAGGAAACTCTAGGTTCTGTTAAGCTCTGAGTGACTCACAAGATTGCACAAGACTCTGTCCCAAACTTATCTGGTTCCAGACAGGCGGTTGCCCTGACAAACTAAGTTCCTTCAAGATCAACCAGTGATCCATCAAGTCTGCCCTGGCTTCAAAATAGTAAACAAGCTGGGACAGGAGAAAATTTGACTTGTTTGAATATTGTCCTGGAGGAGAGATTTGTGAATACCCTGAACTGCCAGAGAGACTGACAAATGGGTCCTAGATGAAGTCAAGCCTGAACAAACTCTGGAGGGGAAAATATTGAAACTGAGGCTGTCCAACTTTGGGCATATCTTGAGAAGGCAAGATTATCTGGAAAAGACAATAATGCTAGGAAAGGTTGGAGGCAGCAGGAAAAGAGGAAGACCAAATATGAGATGGATTGATTCCCACAGGCTTGAGTTTGCAAGAGCTGAGCGCTCTGCTCAAGCTTGTGGGAGTCAATCCATCAATCCTTCCTTGTTGAGCTCAGGACATTTTGGAGATTCCTCATTCATGAGGTCAGCATACGTTGGAACTGACTTGGCAGTACATAACAACAAGAAGTTGAGATACGTAATATAAAATGAGTGAATAAAGATATAAATTCAATGATTACTCTGTTCTGTTGATACGATAAAGCCAAAATCCTTTTATGCAGGTTTAATATAAATGGCATAACTTTGGGAGCAAATTGGTGTATGTTAAGAAATGACCAGAGACATTATCTGTTGCATACAGAGTCATAATAACTCAGTGTCCGACTGGCAGTATCTATAGAGATTTCTTAACTTACAGCAATTTGCTTCCAGAAGTTACACTTTATGCATAGCTACACAAGAGAAATTCAGCCAGAGAGTGTTAAAAAAGAAACAAGAAACACCAAGTCAATAATCCTTTAAATAATTATACATATGCATGCTCATATAAGGAAAAAACCACACAATCCTCTTCCAAGCATAAATTGGTTTTGTTCAGAATCCGAGCAATAGCGCAACATCTTGTATTTACATATGTATTCACAGCCCTGTCTCTCAGCAGCCAGACAAAATAAAGGAAAGTAGTTGTGGGCTTGTCAATCAAAGCAAAATTCTCTCACCTTCATATCAAGGGCAAAGGTAAGAGACCAGAATGTGGAGGAAGTAAATTTATCTTATGACAAAAACTCAAGCCAGTCCTGCCTCATTATAATAATTGTAAATATAACTAGCAAAGCTACTCAGTTGGAATAGCCCTTACATTTTAAAACAAAGTTACACAGCTGTCGAAGTTGGATATATTGAATTTGCCCTTCTAAATGAAGCTGCAGCTGGTGGAAAACCTTGTTCAGAGATGCTACTCTCTTTTTTTGGACTACAGCTACCAGAATACCCATTGACTATGCTGGCCAAGATATTCTGGTAATTTCAGTCCCTCAAAACACTTTTCATCTCTCACCATGAGGATCCCGTTAGCATTCTGAGAAAGGTGTCATCCTACTCTATTCCTGTAAGGGGAAGCCTACCCCACACCAGATAGGAGGGAGCAGCTATACAACTGACCTGGCTTTGGGCAGACACCTCCTTAAATTATTTACAGTCAACCCTCGACTTACGAACGGCCCTAGTTACGAACATTTCGACTTACGAACCGCTCTGATAGAAAAATATTGACTCGACTTGCGAACTTAGATTCGAGTTACGAACCGGAAAAAAGAAGCCTAAGTCATTTTAGGTTAAAAGGGAAAAAAAGAAAAACAATTCTGCCCCTAGTGGTAGGAACGGATTAACCGGCTTTGCATTAGTTCTTATGGGAACTAATGATTCAAGTCACAAACCGCCCCTCGACCTAAGAACCAAAAACAGCCGGAACGGATTAATTGGTTTTCAATGCATTCCTATGGGAAATGTTGATTCGACTTACGAACTTTTCGACTTACAAACTTCCTTCCGGAACGGATTAAGTTTGTAAGTCGAGGGTTGACTGTATAAGCCCTTTTCTGGGGAAACTGCTAACCCCATTCCTCCTCACTGCCATCACTGTCCATATATCACTCTGAGTGATATATGGATGTCTCATCTGATCCAGAGGGACTGCTGAAGTCCTCATGACTGTTGTTTAGTGCCTAACAGAGGTTTGTAGGAAGCATACCAAGTGATGAAGATACCTGATAGCAAATATGTGGCCAAGGCTGAGACAACATAATTCTCCACTGAGGGAAATTATAGGCAATTATTTGAAAATTAGTTATTGTTAGGCTTATCAAGAGGGAAGAGAAGTTACTCAGCCTTTCCAAATCTTTTACAAATACATTGTAGATCAGCTGGCACCAGGTTGGGGGAGGCTGTTCTAGAAGAAAGTGAGTGGAAGATGGTCTGTGCAGTTATAGCCCCGTCTCTAACCCTTTGCCAAGTGTGACTTGACACTGAACTTGTTTCTCCCCAGTGACATGAACATTGTTTATTTGCTCACATGTTTCATGTTACTTTTAAAATCCATCTTTACTGGGCAAAGTACGGTCATCACGTCTCAATTACCTTGTCCCAAAAACAGCACCTTTGCTCTCCTTGAGTATTTACATGAGGGGCAGAGGCCTCCCAAAAAACATGAATCCTTCTAAAAATCAAAACTGTATATGGATGTGTTGTTACTTCTGGATTTGGGCTGAGTGTGCAATTTTTTGTCACTTCTGGGCTTCAGTGGCCCATGGAAGGTGTTGTGGGGGAAAAATCTGGGACTTGGCATGGCCAAACGTGCAAACCTTTGGGTCTAGTGCACTTGCGCAATGCAACTGTTCTTTTGCCTCCCCATCCTCGCAGTCTCTGAATCCCTGCCCTATCTGATCAGCAAGGTCTGCCCACCCCCAGGGTAGAGGGGAAATTAACAGAAGGCAGAAGGGGAATTCTGTTTGCTAATGAAAACTGTTGTGCTGGTGGATTATGCCTGTTAGCTGCAACCTATTGTCTTGTGCTATTCTTTTGCATGCGATCAGGCATTTATTTAATTTATTTAGTTAAAATATTTTTATCCCGCCTTTCTTCTTAAAAAGAACCCAAGGCAGGTCATTGTTCTACTGTTACATACTGTTTTATTGCCTGCTCTGAGAAACTATTATCTGAATGGCAGAACACACATTTGTAGAACCAATAGAGAAAAGAAACAAAAAGTGTGGATTTCATGCACTTCTTTATCATAGAAAGTGGTTTAGATCTAGACTAGTTTGGTTGATCCTGGTTTCCATTGAGATTAAAGGGGAAAGTCTGTCAATCTTCCACTTATTTAAATGGGAACTAAGGGTGCAGTTAGATGGCAGGAAAGGCTCTGGTCACACTAGAGAGCGTTGCTTTGCAGGGAGTCATCTCCCTTAAAGCAAACCTTTTGTCTGTTGCAGAATTGCTCCATCCTAGCCCCCCAAAGTAGTAATGCTGCAGCTGGATGCAAAAAGGTCCATCTTGGACGCATATCAGGGTCAGACTGGAGCACAATCCTCTGTACGTTGTGTGATCACCAAGAAATCAATAGCACTGGACAGCTCCGTAAGTAGTCCAAAATGCCACTGATTTCCTGGTGTGATCACAGCCTATGTTGAATTAACTTAGTCAACTTCCATTCTTTAATTTCTTGTGCAAATAGTGGCATGAGGGAGTAAATAATGTTGAGGTACTTCTTCTTGGAACTCTGACTTTTAATCAAGAAAAAAATATCCCTAACATTTTCCTTGTCTCCGTTGCTCAAGTAATCATGCCAAGAATAATACTATTGGCCTCTACTTATTATTATCATTTTACATCAGTTTGTAAGAAAAAGTACAGTTTCTTTGTCAGGAGGAGGTCATTCTGACTGCTGATGACTTGGCAGATAATTTCAGCAGAGCTGGTCTTTGGTCTTTCTCGTTACTGTTTTTGGTTAAGAAGAATGTAAAAAATGTCGTACACCAACCCACACAAAATAGTAGAGAATCAAGATGGTTAGGTTACTGTTTACGTTTTAATCTGACTGTATGCTTCTGTCTGAAAAGGAACTCAATTTGCAGGCTGCTCACTAAGCTAACATCCAAGCAGAGGACAAAATTAGCTTTACCCCGATTCAGTTCATTTTTACACATGTCTCCAAATACAGTACAGGTGCCTCGTTTATGGACGTTCTTGATAATACAACTGTTGCTTTCTGAATCTTGTTTAATTCTGATCCCACCCTTTAACCATGATTACTGCGCATATACTTTATACTGACATTAAATACTGAATATAATATTCAGTGAATTTGTTGAAGAAGATGGGAATCTAAAAAGGTTTAAGTTGAAATATCTCTGCAACCCAAGTCCTGCTGTGCAGTTGCACCAAGGTAACCCCAACTGTGTAACTTTTAGAGGCAAATTGCTTCAAATTAAGAAACTATCATATATATTATTGGCTACATAGTGAGCTACACTAAAGAGCCTCATGGTGCAGTGGTTAAATTGCAGTACTGCAGCCAAAACTGTGCTCACAACCTGGGGTTCAATCCCAGGTAGCTGGCTCAAGGTTCACTCAGCCTTCCATCCTTCTGAGGTCAGTAAAATGAGTACCCAGCTCACTGGGAGGTATTAATTTGTAAACTGCCCAGAGAGTGCTTTAAGCACTATACGGTGGTATATAAGCAACATATGTTGCTACACAACTCAGTACAAAACGGGTGTCTATGGTGATTTCTAAACTTGAGCAATTCATATTCAAAAGTTATGCTATTAGCGTTATGTTGGTGTAATCACAAAAGAGCATTTTGGTTTGCTAGTCTTAAAGGTTCCACAAGACCCTTTCCCCCTTCTCTACTTATACACTGCTGCCTCTTTAATACTTTTATGGAGGGAGCTCTGATAAAACCATGTGTGTTTTCAGGTAATCAGAGAACAGATGTGAAAGGCTGCAAGAAAAGGTTTCTGAGCAAGGAATAGCTTGCCATTAACCACCATTCAGGAAGACCATCTTTGTCTTATGTGGTTCCGCTACATTTCCTTTCAACCACATCCCAAGACATTTTATCTGTCCACTTCCCTTCAGTAACTAACGTGTGTCTGTCTCAACATGAGGAAACCGTCCCAGTTATGATTATGAGGCAGGTCTAAGAATAGAAGGGGATCTGTGCTTAACATGACTTGCACATATGCAGTAGTTTGAAGCATAAATAGACAGTAGATATAATCTTATCTATAGGAAGACTTCCTCACCTAAAAATTCAGTCTTGGAAAACCACTATCTTATTTTGTATTCCAAAAATAAAGATCCTCTTTCATAGCCAAACCACTTGAGAGTAATTTCATCTCCTGTTTAATTCCTGACCAATAATTTTTATCTTTCATTTCCTTCCATTGTATTCCACTTGGCAAATATCCCATCTGTTATGAGTCCCAGATATCATAAAATATTAAAAAAAGATTTATGAAGAAATAGAAAATAAGAATCAGGTGGTTTAGGCTAAGGAGACTTGTGATTAGCAGATATCTGAGAAGAAGGACACGGATTTTGCAAGAGTATAATGGTCTCTCTGTGGAACAAATTTTGAGCAGAGAGGAAGGAATTATATTTTACCATATTAACTGTATTGGTGCCAAGTTTAAGATAATTATTTTAGTTTCAAGAAGCTAAAGGGGAAAGGAATTGAAATTCATTTGCACCAGCAAAATGTATGACATTATTGCCATCCCATGAATTTTACAAAGAACCCTAAGAATGGCTGTATTGATGGCCAAACTTTCAACAGCACGACTCCTTTAGTTGGGCTCCTTTGCAAAATAAGCGTTTAGAAGAAGAAATTTTTCAAGGTGAAGTCAACTGCCCTGAACAGTATAACACGAACTACAATGAGTTCCTACTGAGATATCCTCTTCCAATGCTGGTGTTACAATGAACTAGGAAGACTTTAAAAAAAAAGAATTCCTGGGAAAATCCTTCTGCTTTTTCTAAAACTTAGGAACCTTGTTTCAAAACGTTCTAGAGGCCAAGACAGGCGAACTGTACATTTAAAAGATGTAGAGTATATCACAGAAGTGAGTACACCCCCTCACATTTCATAAATATTTTAGTATATCTTTTCATGTAACAACACTGAAGAAATGACACTTGGCTACAATGTAAAGCAGTGAGTATACAGCTTGTATAACAGTGTAAATGTGCTGTCCCCTCAAAATAACGCAACACACAGCCATTAATGTCTAAACCGCTGGCAACAAAAGTGAGTACACTCCTAAGTGACAATGTCCAAATTGGGCACAAAGTGTCAATATTTTGTGTGGCCACCATTATTTTCCAGCACTGCCTTAACCCCCTTGGGCATAGAGTTCACCAGAGCTTCACAGGTTGCCACTGGAGTCCTCTTCCACTCCTCCATGATGACATCACAGAGCTGGTGGATGTTAGAGACCTTGCGCACCTCCACCTTCCGTTTCAGGATGCCCCGCAGATGCTCAATAGGGTTTAGGTCTGGAGACATGCTTGGCCAGTCCATCACCTTTACCCTCAGCTTCTTTAGCAAGGCAGTGGTCGTTTTGGAGGTATGTTTGGGATCGTTATCATGTTGGAATACTGCCCTGTGGCCCAGTCTCCGAAGGGAGGGCATCATGCTCTGCTTCAGTATGTCACAGTTCATGTTGGCATTCATGGTTCCCTCAATGAACTGTAGCTCCCCAGTGCCGGCAGCACTCATGCAGCCCCATGACACTCCCACCACCATGCTTGACTGTAGGCCCGACACACTTGTCTTTGTACTCCTCTTTTTTAAAATTTATTTTTTATTTTTAACAACTAGGGATAAGGTAAGGAGTACAGAAGGTAGAGGGGGATATGGGGGGGAAAAGAAGGGGAAGGAGAACACAAAATGTACTGTCATCCAATCTGTTCATGTTGTGATATCAAGTCGACTTTCCGCCTTTCTACAATTTGATTGCCCTCCAGGTTT
Source organism: Intellagama lesueurii (assembly GCA_037013535.1). Taxonomy (NCBI): domain Eukaryota; kingdom Metazoa; phylum Chordata; class Lepidosauria; order Squamata; family Agamidae; genus Intellagama; species Intellagama lesueurii. Next base: position 274,531,665 of record JBAJHW010000002.1, read on the forward strand.
CAACTTACAGTTACATCTTAGTTTAATTCTATGTTATTCAAGCACTATCTGGTGACTCAAGCCATTTATATAATAAATCCCATCATTCAGTTGCCTTTTGTATTTGACAGTCTTTCAACACTTCTGATAGAATATCCATTTCTGCCGCTTCCCATATTTTCTCAATGAGTTCCTCTTGTTTCGGTATCTCCGATTTCTTCCAATTCTTAGCATAAAGAATTCTGGCTGCAGTGACTATATATATAACTAGGTAGTTATTTGTCTTATCTATATTGTCTGGTATAATGCTCAGTAAAAACAATTCTGGGGTTAGTGGAACATTACAAAGCAGTATTTTTTGTAACAGAGTATGTAATGCTATCCAATACTGTTTCGCTACTCTACAAGTCCACCACATATGGTAAAAGCTTCCCTCTTGTGCTTCACACTTCCAACAAACATTTGACACCTCTGTATAAATCTTTGACAATTTTTCCGGTCATATGCCACCTATAAAACATCTTATATATGTTCTCCTTGAAATTTACTGATTTTGTGAGCTTTGTGTTTTTTCCATATTTGCAACCACTGATCAATATCAATATTATGTCCTATATTTTGTGCCCACCTAATCATACATTCTTTTACCATCTCATCTTGCATTTTAATTTCAAGCAAATAATCATACATTTTCTTAATTACTTTATCATTTGAGCCCAGCAGAAGTTTATCGAATATCATTTGTTCTGTAAAAGCCCTCTATTTTATCTTTTCTATACCTAGATTCCACTTGTGCTCTGGACCACCAGTCTAGATATATGTTTTGTGTTTCTAACTCTTCTTTGGACCTTAACTCACAATCATTTTTTAATAGATCTTGATATCTTAGAAGTTTCGCTTCTGTCATGAGGTTAGGTTGTGTAAAAGCCTCTGTGGGTGATACCCAGCCTGGTGTTTTTTGGTAAATCTGCTGGATGATCTTTTTCCAAGTCCCTAGTAGGGCTCTTCTTATCATATGCAAGTTGAAACTTTTCTGCTCTTTGTCTTTTTTATACCATAGAAAAGCATGCCAACAACTTGTCTTTGTACTCCTCATCTGGTTGCTGCCACACACGCTTGACACCATCTGAACCAAATAAGTTTATCTTGGTCTCATCAGACCACAGGACATGGTTCCAGAAATCCATGTCTTCAGTCTGCTTGTCTGCAGCAAACTGTATACGGGCTTTCTTGTGCATCATCTTTAGAAGAGGCTTCCTTCTGGGATGACAGCCCTGGAGACCAGTTTGATGCAGTGTGCGACGTATGGTCTGAGCACTGACAGGCTGACCCCCCACCCCTTCAACCTCTGCAGAATGCTGGCAGCACTCATACATCTGTTTCCCAAAGCCAACCTCTGGATATGACACTGAGCACGGGCACTCAACTTCTTTGGTCGACCATGGCGAGGCCTGTTCTGAGTGGAACCTGTCCTGTTAAACTGCTGTATGGTCTTGGCCACCGTGCTGCAGCTCAGTTTCAGGGTTTTGGCAATCTTCTTATAGCCTAGGCCATCTTTATGTAGAGCAACAATTTGTTTTTTCAGATCCTCAGATATTTCATTAGCATGAGGTGCCATGTAGAACTTCCAGTGACCAGTCTGAGAGAGTGAGAGCGATAACACCTGCTCCCCCTTCACACCTGAGACTTGTGACACTAACGGGTCTCATGACACCAGGGAGGGGAAACGACTACTTGGGCCAATTTGGACATTGTCACTTAGGGGTGTACTCACTTTTGTTGCCAGCGGTTTAGACATTAATGGCCGTGCGCTGCGTTATTTTGAGCGGACAGCACATTTACACTGTTATACAAGCTGTATACTCACTGCTTTACATTGTAGCCAAATGTCATTTCTTCAGTGTTGTCACATGAAAAGATATACTAAAATATTTATGAAATGTGAGGGGGTGTACTCACTTCTGTGATATACTGTACCACAGTGTTGTCAATAAAAATTCATGTGTGCAATTTCAATCTGTTTTATAATATCATGGACTTACCTCTCATTTAAGCAAATTCTGGAGCAGCACTCTTTTCAGTTTACCATAGCAAAACCATTAAATGTTCAACAGCACTTTTAAAGGCAAACAAGTGTATTATTGTGACATAATTTTTTTGTTCTTGAAAGCTTCCTTCTTCAGATGCAGCGAAGGTGTTTTATACAGTGACGGTATGTATAGAACCACTGAAAGGTTCTGTACACATGGACAGGCATATACACACAGGGCCAGCAGTGAAAACAGACATTTACACCATAAAGGAAAGCATCTGAAAGTTAAGACACAATTCTTCCATCAATCAGTTCATGTTTGGAAGATTCTGTCACTCTAATAGGACCAGCTGAGTGACAATGTGCTAGATATTTTATTGACTTCTCACGTAATAATTTCATGTTGTGTTTCCCCCTGAATATCTTTTGATTAAGTTCAATGCAGTTAAGCTTTACACCTCTGTCCTATGCATGTTTCTTTGGAATTATGTTGCATTGACCAGTAGGATGTGTGTCCCATATACTGTAAGTGTAAGTCAGAAGTCCATGTTTATACTCAATGTTTGTCCGTTTATTCACTTACACAAATATGAAATCTTGATAATGATATAAAACCAATCAAAACTGGTTTTCTGCTATGTAAAATTCAAGCTGCCAAAGATGTAAACTGACAGATGTTTGACAACTCCTCTCAGGTTTATATTCCAGGATGGTGGACTATCCTACAGAGATTTTGAGGGTGCATTTGGCTTGGTCTAAATGGTTCCAACAGTGGTGGATCAACTCTTTGCTGGCTTTACTAACTAGAGATTGGAAGTCTGTCTCACTTAGGCAAATCACTTCTGAATGCTCAATACTTAGAAAACCCTGGAAATGGCTGCCATAACTCACAATTGAACTGACAGCACATCATCATCATCATCATCAAGGACATGAAACAATGGGCTCAAGTTACAGGAAGCCAGAATTCGATTGAATGTCAGGAAAAACTTCCTGTTAGAGCAGTACAATCAATTACCTCGAGAGGTGATGAGTACTCCAACACTGGAGGCATTCAACAGAAACTTAGAAAACCACCTGGCAGATATCCTTTGATCTGTATTCTTGCATTGAGCAGGGGCTTAGATTTGATGACCTCATAGGACCCTTCCAACTTCACTATTCTATGATTCTATGATTCTATGATTAAAGCATATTTTCATTAATTCTGAACTTGTGCAGAAATCGTGTATAAGAATGAGTACATGAATAAACCATTGTGATATTCATTTGTTTCCACATTCCTGTTGCCTAAGTCAGTATGTCTGTCATCCTCAATTTTGAAAATAAAATTAAGGCTTCCATTACTTGTGGCTGATATTTTTTGGCATTTGAGCATCCTATATGAGGTGTCTTTAAATAACAGAAGATTATTATGTATGTATGTTGAACATTTCAGAAAAATATATTATTTATAACCAGTAAACTGTGGATCAGTGTATTGGGACAACTGGGCCATTGGCGTTACATGTCTAAAAAATTGTCTTTATGCATTGATGAGACCTGCACTGATAATGACTAATCACTTTAGGGTCACATAGGTAGGTCAATGAAGATTTAACTCAGTTTGTGACAGTATCAATATTAGAAAATTCCATGCTTAGAATTAGAAAGCGATTGAAAAATTGCCCATTATCAAAAACTACATTTTCATAAATCTACAGTGCCTCCAAACCTGGGTATGCATAGTTCTGATTATTTATAATAGAAAGTGTGTTGTAGAGCTTACAAAAGGCAGTAAGGAGCATTTTAGATAAACAGGAGCAACTTTGGAGCAACTTTCTGAGAAGCAAAGCATAAAGTGGACCATTTTAATTTAGAAGAATTTATGTCATGGAGTTCCTCATGGCTCGATACTGTCCCCCATGCTGTTTAACATCTACATGGAACCGCTGGGAGAGGTCATCAGGAGGTTTGGGCTGAGGAGTCAGCAATATGCTGATGATACTCAGCTCTACCTCTCGTTTTCCACCAATCCAGGTGAGGCGGTTTCTGTGCTGAAGTCGTGTCTGGACCTGATAATGGACTGGATGAGGGTTAATAAATTGAAACTCAATCCAGACAAGATGGAAGTGCTGTTAGTGGGTGCTTCGCTGGACAGGCTGGAAGGCCATTTCCCTGCCCTCAATGGGGTTACACTCCCCCTAAGGGACAGGGTCCGCAGCCTGGGGGTGCTCCTGGACCCCAGTCTAACTCTGGAAGCCCAGGTGGACTCGGTGGTCAGGCGTGCCTTCCTTCAGCTGCGGAAATTATACCAGCTACGGCCCTACCTGGATGAGCGGAGTCTCATGACAGTTACACATGCACTGGTAACATCTCGTATAGATTACTGCAATGCGCTCTACGTGGGGCTGCCTTTGAAGACGGTCCGGCGACTGCAACTGGTCCAGAATCGAGCTGCGCGGCTGGTGAGTGATGAGGCCGCTAGGGGACACATCAAGCCGATTCTGTTTAAATTACATTAGCTACCAGTTGCTGTCCGGGCCCAATTCAAAGTGCTTGTTTTGACATATAAAGCCCCAAACGGCTTGGGCCCTGGATACCTGAAGGACTGCCTCCTTCCATATGAACCTATCCGGCAGTTAAGATCTAGCCAGGGGGGCCTTTTGAAAGAGTCATCCCTCAAGGAGGTAAGAGGGATAGCTTGTAGACAAAGGGCCTTTTCGGCAGTTGCCCCCAGACTATGGAATGCCCTCCCGACTGAGATTCGTCTGGCGCCAATGCTGATGACATTTCGGCGCCAGGTCAAAACCTTCCTGTTCCAGAAGGCTTTTAATTGAAATAATATCAACTGTGGGTCCTGATGGCAACTTTTAGAGTATATATTTTAATTGTATTTTAATTGTTTTATCTTTTTTACTGTAGTTAAATTGCTGTAAGCCGCCCAGAGACCTTTGGGTAGTGTGGGCAGCATATAAGTTAAATAAATAAATAAAATAAGAGAGCAACTGAAGAAGAAGAAGAAGATGATAAAAGTTCATAAGATTGTCCATGATATATATTGGCAAGACAGATAAAAGGGATAACTTGTTCATGGTTAACCTATAAAATTCTCTCCCAAAGATGTGATGATGGCTATTGGCTAATGCAGCTTAAAGAAGGTCTCAGTAAATCCATGAATTATAGGTATTAACAATAGTTATTAGACAGTTAAGATGGCCTCAGTATTCAGGGATGACATACCTCTTAATGCAATTGATTGGGTGGGAAAGGATGTTGCCTTCATGCCTTGCTTTTGGACTTCCCAGAAGCATCTATCTAGTAGTTGTGGATGTAGGATGCTGCTGTGGATGCTGAGTTCTCTTGTGGTACTTTTTCATGCCTTCCAAAAACAGTGTAAGAGCCCTTTCAGTACTATGATAGACAGTGATTTTTGTGCTTTTCAACTGATGATGCTACTTCTCTAAGTAATTCTTGATAGATAAATCAAGGCTTATGATAGTTGATAGATAGCTCAGGCAGTAAGATACAGCTGTTGGTTTCAGGCTAAAAGACCGTTATGGACAATTCAGTAGCTGGATTGGGAACTATAAATGAATAACAATTTTGGGAAATGTGTTAGTTAAAATTCTCAGGAAGCTTTGGTGCAGACCAATATGAAGATTAATGCCAACTAATATGACATCATCCCTATAAATCTCCTGGCAAATAAAACCTTCTTAATAGATGTCTTGATTCCATCGGAATCGCATCGCTCACAGAGAAGAACATAAATTGCAAAATTACCATAAGATCTGGAATGAATTCAGAAGCCTCTACAAAATGAACACTGAAGTAATTTCCATAGTCATCAGAACCAATGAGGTTACTGCTCAACTCATTAAACAATATGTTCAAAATTAGTCCCCTATGCAGTAATCACACACTAGTTGACAATACATATAGGGAATCAACATCAAAAGCCTCAGGTAATACACTTGATAGGTCTGATAGTGGTTGGATACTACCTTTAAAGAAAATTTTAAAATGTTTTCTCTAGATCAGAAAAATTTAAAAATAACATACCATTCTTCATTAGAACCACAGAGTGTATGATGAAGATTGGCCACAATGCCAAGTTGATATGTGGGTTTCTAGTCCACATGGAACTGTGTGTGAATCATAGAATCATAGAAAAGTGAAGTTGGAAGGGACCTACAAGGCCATCAAGTCCAACCCCCTGCTCAATGCAGGAATACAATCAAAGCATATCTGCCGGGTAATTATCTAAGCTTTTCTTGAATGCTTCCAGTGTTGGAGCACTCACCAACTCCTGAGGTAACTGGTTCCACTGTCACACTGCTCTAAGAGTTAGGACGTTTTTCCTGATATTCAGCTGAAATCTGGCTTCCTTTAACTTGAGTCCATTGTTGCGTGTCCTGCACTCTGGGATGATCGAGAACAGATCTTGCCCTGTACAAATGCCATTTTCCTACACGCCTGATGCATTATGATAGCAGCAAACCGGAAAGGTGCTTTATTTTGATTTAAATATATCTGCTGTATATTTTAGTTGAGCAGTGCAGGAAACAAGGTTTTTCTTTTAATGCAAATATTCTGGGTGAGATCACTGTGGAAGACAAGGGGTTAAAGATTCCCTACCTTCTCCCTCCACCTCCCAAATGTCCCAAGAATATTTTGGGATGAGTACAAGTCTGCTTGCAATTTGTGACTGGATTACGATACAAACAGTGATAAGATTGTGCGTCATTACTTTTACGGCCCCATAATTCTCCTCATTCTCATAGTTGGACGAGATGGACAGCAGCATTTCCAGATAACGCTTTTAGCTAGATGCGTTGTTGAGTTGTACTGAGGATCATCAGACACACTCACACAGCCCAATGGATTGCACAGACTGAGATGGTAGGATGATATAGAGTGTTTAGGATTGGGGCAGGGGAAGTTCTATAGATTTTTCTCCAGAGACAGGACTAAAGGGACACCTATAGGTCCCATCCCCTTCACAGATTGCTGCCTTGTCGTGGCGAAGGGGCTTGAGTAATTCAGAGAAGCTATGGGCTATGCCGTGCAGGGACACCCAAGACGCACAGGTCATAGCGGAGAGTTCTGACTAAACGCGATCCACCAGGAGCAGGAACTGGCAAGCCACTCCAGTATCTTTGCCAAGAAAACTCCATGAACAGAAACAAAAGGCTAAAAGATATGACGCTGGAAGATGGGCCCCTCAGGTCGGAAGGCGTCCAGCATGCTACTGAGGAAGAGCGGAGGACAAGTACAAGTAGCTCCAGAGCTAATGAAGTGGTTGGGCCAAAGCCGAAAGGACGCTCAGCTGTGGACGCGCCTGGAAGTGAAAGGAAAGTCCGATGCTGCAAAGAAGAATATTGCATAGGAACCTGGAATGTAAGATCTATGAACCTTGGTAAGTTGGATGTGGTCAAACAGGAGATGGCAAGAATAAACATTGACATCCTGGGCGTCAGTGAACTAAAATGGACGCGAATTCAATTCAGATGATTACCATATCTACTATTGTGGGCAAGAATCCCGTAGAAGAAATGGAGTAGCCCTCATAGTCAACAAAAGAGTGGGGAAAGCTGTACTGGGATACAATCTCAAAAATGATAGAATGATTTCAATACGAATCCAAGGCAGACCTTTTAACATCACAGTAATCCAAGTTTATGCACCAACCACCGATGCTGAAGAGGCTGAAATTGACCAATTCTATGAACTGGTTCATAGAATTCTACAACACCTTCTAGAACTGACACCAAAGAAAGATGTTCTTCTCATTATAGGGGACTGGAATGCTAAAGTAGGGAGTCAAGAGATAAAAGGAACAACAGGTAAGTTTGGCCTTGGAGTTCAGAACGAAGCAGGGCAAAGGCTAATAGAGTTCTGTCAAGAGAACAAGCTGGTCATCACAAACACTCTTTTCCAACAACACAAGAGGCGACTCTACACATGGACATCACCAAATGGGCAATACCGAAATCAGATTGATTATATTCTCTGCAGCCAAAGATGTAGAAGCTCTATAAAGTCAGCAAAAACTAGACCTGGAGCTGATTGTGGCTCTGACCATCAGCTTCTTATAGCAAAATTCAAGCTTAAACTGAAGAAAGTAGGAAAAACCACTGGGCTAGCCAGGTATAATCTAAACCAAATCCCTTATGAGTACACAGTGGAAGTGAAGAACAGATTTAAGGAACTAGATTTGGTGGACAGAGTGCCTGAAGAACTATGGATGGAGGCTCGTAACATTGTACAGGAGGCAGCAACAAAAACCATCCCAAAGAAAAGAAAATGCAAGAAAGCAAAGTGGCTGTCCAACGAGGCCTTACAAATAGCAGAGAAGAGAAGGGAAACAAAATGCAAGGGAGATAGGGAAAGTTACAGAAAATTGAATGCGGACTTCCAAAGAATAGCAAGGAGAGACAAGAGGGGCTTCTTAAATGAACAATGCAAAGATATAGAGGAAAACAATAGAAAGGGAAAAACCAGAGATCTGTTCAGGAAAATTGGAGCCATTAAAGGAACATTTTGTGCAAAGATGGACATGATAAAGGACAAAAATGGTAGGGACCTTACAGAAGCAGAAGACATCAAGAAGAGGTGGCAAGAATACACAGAGGAATTATACCAGAAAGATCTGGATGTCCCGGACAACCCAGATAGTGTGGTTGCTGACCTTGAGCCAGACATCCTGGAGAGCGAAGTCAAGTGGGCCCTAGAAAGCATGGCTAACAACAAGGCCAGTGGAGGAGATGGCATTCCAGTGGAACTATTTAAAATCTTAAAAGATGATGCTGTTAAGGTGCTACACTCAATATGCCAGCAAGTTTGGAAATCTCAGCAGTGGCCAGATGATTGGAAAAGATCAGTCTACATCCCAATCCCAAAGAAGGGAAGTGCTAAAGAATGCTCCAACTACCGTACAATTGCACTCATTTCACACGCTAGCAAGGTTATGCTCAAAATCCTCCAAGGCAGGCATCAGCAGTATGTGGACCGAGAACTCCCAGAAGTACAAGCTGGATTTCGAAGGGGCAGAGGAACTAGAGACCAAATTGCTAACATGCGCTGGATTATGGAGAAAGCCAGAGAGTTCCAGAAAAACATCTACTTCTGCTTCATTGACTACGCAAAAGCCTTTGACTGTGTGGACCACAGCAAACTATGGCAAGTTCTTAAAGAAATGGGAGTGCCTGACCACCTTATCCATCTCCTGAGAAATCTATATGTGGGACAGGAAGCAACAGTTAGAACTGGATATGGAACAACTGATTGGTTCAAAATTGGGAAAGGAGTACGACAAGGCTGTATATTGTCCCCCTGCTTATTTAACTTATATGCAGAATACATCATGCGAAAGGCTGGACTGGATGAATCCCAAACCAGAATTAAGATTGCCGGAAGAAATATCAACAACCTCAGATATGCAGATGATACCACTCTGATGGCAGAAAGTGAGGAGGAATTAAAGAACCTCTTAATGAGAGTGAAAGAGGAGAGCGCAAAAAATGGTCTGAAGCTCAACATCAAAAAAACTAAGATCATGGCCACTGGTCCCATCACCTCCTGGCAAATAGAAGGGGAAGATATGGAGGCAGTGACAGAGTTTACCTTCCTGGGCTCCCTGATCACTGCAGATGGTGACAGCAGCCACGAAATTAAAAGACGCCTGCTTCTTGGGAGGAAAGCGATGACAAACCTAGACAGCATCTTAAAAAGCAGAGACATCACCTTGCCGACAAAGGTCCGCATAGTCAAAGCTATGGTTTTTCCAGTAGTGATGTATGGAAGTGAGAGCTGGACCATAAAGAAGGCTGACCGCCAAAGAATTGATGCTTTTGAATTGTGGTGCTGGAGGAGACTCTTGAGAGTCCCCTGGACTGCAAGGAGAACAAACCTATCCATTTTGAAGGAAATCAACCCTGAGTGTTCACTGGAAGGACAGATCCTGAAGCTGAGGCTCCAATACTTTGGCCATCTCATGAGAAGAGAAGACTCCCTGGAAAAGACCCTGATGTTGGGAAAGAGTGAAGGCAAGAGGAGAAGGGGACGACAGAAGATGAGATGGTTGGACAGTGTCATCGAAGCAACTAACATGAATTTGACCCAACTTCGGGAGGCAGTGGAAGACAGGAGGGCCTGGCGTGCTCTGGTCCATGGGGTCACGAAGAGTCGGACACGACTAAACGACTAAACAACAACAACATAGGTCCCATATGGAAAGTTTTTAAAAACGCAGCAAGAATGTTTTGGTTGAACTGTCAACTACGGGGGTAATCAGACAGCAGGAAAAGTGTGTATCTGATCACACCAGAAAGGGTTGCTTTGCAAGGAGTGATCTTCCTTCCTTCCTTCCTTCCTTCCTTCCTTCCTTCCTTCCTTCCTTCCTTCCTTCCTTCCTTCCTTCCTTCCTTCCTTCCTTCCTTCCTTCCTTCCTTCCTTCCTTCCTTCCTTCCTTCCTTCCTTCCTTCCTTCCTTCCTTCCCAACAAGAGGTGTGCAATTTAGGATGCATCTAGACAACTGAATTATCTGCGCAATAAAAAAGCATGTCTAGTTCTGTTGCCATCATCTTCCTGGGCATGGATCAGTGTAGATTGCAGTAAACAGAGTCACTTTGAGGAGTGATAAGTCATTTGGGGCAATCCTTGCATCCACATGCAAGGATCAACCACCCTGCATATCAAGCAACCCTGTCTAGCGCAATCAAGACCTTCTTTCCCTTTAAAGGGAAAGGAAGCTTCCCATTTCTCAAGATTGTTAACCGCTTGCTTAACTGCCCTTTGCTGAAGCTGCTTAATAGCCTTGAAAAATGAAAGGCTTCCTTTCCCGTAGTTTGGAAAGCTTGTTTCCCTTCCCTTCTTCCCATTTCACAAGATCATTAAAGCACAGAGGAGGAGGAGACAAGAGGGGGATTATTTTTTGTTTGTTTGTTTTCTTTCTCTTTAAATCCTCGTCCTGGCTCCTCTTCTGTGCTTTGCCTGAATCGCTTAGCAATCTTGAGAAATGGGAAGCTTCCTTTCCACTCACCTGCAGAAATTTATTTTTAATTGTTGCTAACCTACACAGTGCATCAATGATGCTTTGAAAGAGCTTTTTGAAAAGGTCTGTCAAAGCTTTACTGAGGTGTTAGCAACAATTAAAAAGATCATTGAGTGTTTCAGCAAAGGGACAGCCGCTACTTTGGTTCAATCCCAGTGATCTCACACACACTGGTATCAAACCAAAAATCGAGTGATCCTAAAGTCGAGTGATCCTACCCACACCAAAAAACAGTAGCCCCTGATGGGGACCCCAAAAGGTGTGGGCAGGTATTAATTAAGGGCAGGATGGTTTGCGATGGCATGTACATCATGTGGTCACATGGTTGGCTATAGTGGGCTAGCCCCACCTCCTTCTTTCTCCTTTACTTACATCCTCTCTCCTTCATGGAGTCGAATCCATCATCAGTACAGAATAGAATCCATTGAACAAATTCACATAACCCATCGTCCATTTTCTACCTTCCCAAACTCCTCCTTTCTTCTTGGCAAATCTAGCTGTTAACCAATTAACCTTAAGAGGTTGTACCACCTCTCTCCTCTCCTTATTCCCATGAGAGTCCAGGTGTTGTTTATCTCTTCTCCAGCTAGCTTGGAATGTTGAGTCTTCCACGGGCCTCTCAATTTGGCCTTCACGCTATCTGGATCCAGGCTGTAATGGTCTTCAGGAAAACACTCTCATGGCGCTTAGAAAAACACATTCCAAAGTCTCTCAAATTATCTCCACACAGAACCTGTCTGACTCCATTTTACATTTCTCTGACTACATATCCCATCATCATGACAATTGACCAGCAAAAGTAAGCAACATTATTTAAATTAGGAAACATAAAATCAATCTGAAAGCGCTAAAAACATCTATATACATATATATAACTGCATTCATACATCTTATTAGATATCTCCTGCCTCCCTATCATAGGCCTTGTCTATGGGCTATTTTAGCTTGCATAGAACGACATAATTGTTACTTAGAAGCTCATAGAGCCCGTATGATCATTAAGGCCTCTACGTGTATACGCCAATTTACAGATACTATAGCTGCGCTTTGGGTGGAACCTTTCCTTCACGGATTTTGATTGCAGCAGCACAGAATTTAGCTACTTTTGTCAACATATCTGAATTTTGGTTTAGCCCAGTATATCTGCCAGGGTATCGCCCTGTCAGCAAGAGCAGTGTGTAATGCGCCTCCGATTGTTCAGGAAATGCCCTTATGTAAGGGTTAACGAGGACTTCTCAAATTCCAGAATAAAAAGCACAATGAAGTAACACATGGGAAATGGTTATACCACCAAAGTAAAATCTGGAGACCCTGAATTGATTCAAGTGTCACTCTGGGCTTTCTTGCTTTCCTCTGGATTAGAGATGTAAAATTTCAGAAGATTTCCATTTTTTTCCAGAAATTTCTTTTCCTGGTGTTTTTTTTCCAGGAAAAAATATATGAAATTTTCAGAAATTTTACATCTCTACTCTGGATTGGTTTGCAAACAGACAAATATCCCTGCCTCATTTCACTTTCCAAGCAAATTCTGACTCTGAAGCACATCCCTAATATTTCAGTTTTGTAAACTTGAAATGCTTTTTAACAGCCCTTCTAAGAGAGGCTCCCAGAATTGTTTTGTGCTTCTCTGGCTTTTCTCAATCCTTGTGCTTGATGGTTCCGCTGAAAGAATTGTTGAACTTTTTAGCATCAATAGTAAAGATTTATCTTTGCTTTAGTCAATACTTTAGGTTTGTAAGGGTATGGATTGCCCATGTTGCTCCATGTAATGAGGTTCATAGGAATACTACCTTGCTGTGATGCATTATGCATAGAGAATATGCAGAGGTGAGAATGTTGAATGGCTCCCCAGGAAGAAATCTGATGGGGTTTTTTTAGTTCATAATTCTGCATATCTTGGAAACATTCTGAACACTATGTTGCTTCAGCCGGAAATAAGAGGTGCTTTAAAGGATCTAAGGTCTGTTCTTATTATTGTTAAGTAACTGTAAAGCTTATCTTGTGCCTCACCCCCACTGATTGTGAAATAAGAGCTGTGATGCTGATTAGATTAGCGTGTAGCATAGAAGACCACGATTTCAGAAATGTGCTTTTTCTCTAACAAGTCCATACTGGGTTTGTTTTGCTTCACCACTACCACTGCTGTTCATTAGTTGTTGCTAGCCTCTTGATGAAAATACAGGAAATGGCAATGAATTCATGTACAGCTAAACAAATGGTTCAAGAGAAGAGAGAAGCTGATTCTACACTTTCAGTCACATACAAGAGAGACAGCAATTGCTGTGCTTTTGTTGTTGTTTAGTCGTTAAGTCGTGTCCGACTCTTCGTGACCCCATGGACCAGAGCACGCCAGGCCCTCCTGTCTTCCACTGCCTCCCGGAGTTGGGTCAAAACTTTTTGCTGTGCTAGGGAAGCTCTAACCTTAGGAAAAGAAAACAAAGTTTCTTGGTTTTCTTTTAATGAGATGAATAGAACATATCTCTCTTTTTAAAAGCTGTGGATCTCTTCCATTAAATGACTTGTCAGATAAACCCACAACAGCTGCAGTCACACTGGCAGTAAGAAACGCATTTAAGCACCATTTAAATCGGTTTAGATTTTATCGTTCACACAATGCAAGGATGAAATCAATTAATATGGGCTGCAAAGCAAGTTTTTTTCCCCCCAACTGGTTGACAGGGGCTTTCTAAAATACGTCACTTCTAAAATTGATTCAATTCAATGCGGTTTTGTGGAAATGGGTGGATTTCAGCCGTGTAGACGCCCAAACTGGTTCAAATTGCCAGTGTGACCAAGACTGCTCTTTAATCCCACTGTATTTCGGCAAATGTCAATATTCAAAAGTGTTTGTGTGTGTGTATGTGTGTGTGAACCTTCAGTTTAAAGCAGAAAGTTATAGTTGGAGCTATACACTCAATAGCTCTATACCGCCATTCTCATTCAAAACATAGGCACATTAATGTGGCCTTCTTGTATTTTACATTCTGTTCTGAGTAAACACAAAAAGGAGTTCCAATCTTTGATTCCCTATACAAAAACAACACACACACACACACACACACACACACACACACACACACAAATGTACTTATCTAGAACTAGGCCCAGGAAACACAATGAGACTTCTTCCAAATATAGATCAGTTGGACTGGACTAGTAAGGATTATGTAACTGAGCTGCACACCTCCTGTTTGTAGATGTGTATACTTCCAAAGCTTTTGTTCCATTTCAGCTCTTCCATGCCTCTAACGATGTGAAATATAGGGAATGGTGTGACTACTGCAGTACTGTTTACTTGGGTTGGAAGTTAAGGTACAACAAGGGCACTAACAGAACTGTTGTACCCTAGAAAGCTTAGGAGGAGGTTATCTACGTATACCCTGCCCTCTGCTTAGGTTTGAAGTTCAGCAAACAGATTCTGACACTGAATCTGACACAGGGGCACGGAAATTAGTGCTAAAGGCAATTGCATTGCATTACATTGCATGCGTACGTGCACAGAGACATAAATGCACATTCAGGCAACATCTCTTTCTTCTTCTTTTGTCTGTGTCTTCTTTTTCATTGCTTTAGGACTTTCCAGTTTTCGTTTTCATTCATTGCATTCCGTAGAATTCCCCTGCTCTGAGAAATGAACTAAAAATGTGTCTACTTCATAAACTGTTTTCACTTTAATTTTTCTTTTGGCATTTGATTAGAGTTCATTCCTACTGAAATATATATTGATAAATAAATAAATAAATAAATAAATAAATATCCTAAACTGCAAAAATCTGCAAGCAACATAACAAGAGAATGATATGTAAGCACACTGCAGCAAATTTCTAGAGCAACCGGTGGGGACATGGGTGAAAGCTAATCACGACAACCTGGGGAAGTACGCAGTGTTGTTCTGTCTCAATACCTCTGGCACTGCTGTCTTGTTTGCATATGCAGTACGTGTGTTTGAGATTCGTGAACATAATTTTAAAATCTTTTTATAAACAGCCACTTCTAGTGAGACGTACTTTATGGAAATCCTTGCCATCCTGTTCTCCCAGCACAGCACTGTTATGAAGTCATGAATGTTAACGGAGTTGTGAAGATGTTTCTGCAGGGACTGTGTGTCAGAAAGGAATTATGGGTTTGGAATTCAAGCTGGCTTAACCTTGCCAGAGATGCAGAAAAGAATTTTAACTCCAGAAGCCCTATCTGTTGAGCCAGCTAATCAAAACAAGAACAAATCACATACAAACAGATGCTGCTAACTGTACATGCTTCTGCTTCTCAGTCGCATGTTTACAAAAAAAAGGGACAGAGATACTTTTGCAAATGGCAAAAAGATGCTGTATGTGTCAAGTTTACCATTATGTCTGTGTATTGTTTGCCAGTGGTATACATTTTGTTCAGTTTGATGAAGAGGAAATATAAAGAACATAGAGGTCCCATGCTGTGATCTGTGGGATGTTGTGTCGCATGTGATGTAGGCTGCAAGTTTCCATTATAGAGAGAGCTTTTTTTAAGAAGCACGTTGGAATTTTTCATGGTTTCTTGACATCTAGGGAAGACACTAGAAGCATTTTATTTTGTTCTATTTTGTTTTTAGGGGTTCTTCAGAACACAAACATATATAATTCTACAGAAAGCTTGCCTATAGTACTAGAGGCAGTAGTTTTCAATGCATGCTGTGTTGGGATGCTATTCTTAAGATCATAGAAAGAAAACCAGCAAGACTTGTACACAAGATATACATAGACAAACTGGTCTGGAGCAGGGTAGAGTACTATTATTATTATTTGGTCAAATGTGTACTCATTTTTCTACCAAATAGGGCTTAATTGTTCAATTTTAACAGCAATAATGCAAATAACATTAAAATTAAATAGCAATAGCATTTACCAGTTTAAAAAACAACATAAAAAATAAGGCAAAATAAGAAAATTAATCAAAACAATGTTTTTGTAATTCTAACATATCAACAGAGTTCAGGACTAGAGATGGGGACAAATAAAAAAAAAGCCGATTCGTTTTGATCCGTTATTCGTCAAGGTTAACGGATCAACAAATACGAATATACGAATATTCTTCGACGAATTGACAAATCGATCCGTCGGTGCATCTGCACTTTAAATGGCTATAACACTGGCCCCCAACAACATAGAGACATCAAGCTTGCAGGGAAGCTTCCTCAGACGCTTTTCGAAAGTTTGGTGAACACTGGATCACGGACCCCCGAGTTATATAGTCACAAAGAGGACCCCCCAGGAAAGCTCCCCCCCAGGTACTTAGAGAATCCAGAATCATAACGGAGCTTCCTGTGTCTTTCCGCAACATGCCTGCCAAGTTTGGTAAAGATTGGATATTGGAACTCCGAGTTATTCACCCACAAGTTGGGTCCCCCCAGGAGAGTTTACCACACGGCACAGAAGCCCATGGCATTGAGGGAGTTCTATTTAGCCCCAGCAGAATGAGAGGTCCCTTTGGCAGAGGCATGCATGAGGCATCGAGTTTGTCTTCAGCTCAGCACAACATTACATTTGCCAGTGAAGTAGAGTCCTCCAGGAGGACTGGAGACAAGGATGTATTTGGCAGCATAGCAGGCTTTTTGGCTCCGTTGGGCACTGAGAAAGTTGGCAGCAGCAAAACAGGCTCATTTGGCCCCATCGGGCACTGAGGGAAAAGGCAGCAGGAAAGCAGGCTTTTTTGGCCATATCGGGCACTGAGGTAGTTGGTAGCAGCAAAGTACTGTGTCTTGCCCCATCGGGGCACTGAGGCAAAAGGCAGCAGAGCAGACTCTGGTCTTCTTCAGCAACATCAGATTTGCCTGCAAAGGAAAGGTTTTTGCCCTCAGGAGGTAACTGAGGTTGCTTGCAACTTCCAACAGCACCAGCAGCACCATCAGATGAACAGGGTCGGTGCTACTAACAGCGGTTAATCCATGGGGCCGTGGGGCTGTCGGAAACAGATCAGCTCTGCAATCTGAAGCCGTGCAATGGGGCGATGGGGTGACAAAGATGCTCGTTTAGAACTAGAAAGCTGGGGATTGCAACTTGGCTGCTGGGACCGCCTGGAAATGATAAAGATAGCCCTCGGAGGTTTGGGGGGGCTTAGACAGGCTGGCCCCCTTGGCACGGGTTGAAAACCGGACGAGCTCTGCAGTGTGAAGCCGGGCGATGGGGTGATGGGATGACACCTGAACAGGCTTTGGGTGGGGCTGAGCCAGGCCCTCTTTGGCACAGGGGACACCCGGACAGGCTTTGGGTGGGGCAGAGCCTGACCTAGGAGACTCACCTGTCCACCAACGTCTAACTAGACTTGCTGACAACATTCAAAGAAATAAAGATGCTCGTTTAGAACTAGAAAGCTGGGGATTGCAACTTGGCTGCTGAGACCTCCCGGATATGATAAAGATAGCCCTCGGAGGTTTTGGGGGGGCTGAGACAGGCTGGCACTCTTGGCACGTTCAGGATGCTAGGACCGCCTTTGGGTGTGCCAACTGCCAAGAGGCCTGGCTGGCCCTCTTGCCTCGTTCGGGGATGGGGACAGGCTTTGCGTGTGCCAAGAGAGGGTTGTCTGGCCCTCTTGTTATGTTCGGGGGTGCCGGGACAGGCTCTGGGTGTGCCAAGAGAGGGTTTAGGCTTGGATGCCAAGAGGGCCAGCTTGGGTCTGCCCCACCCAAAGGCTGTCTGCGCGTCACGCCATCACCAAATCGCCTGGCTTCAGATTGCAGAGCTGATCTGGTTTAACCCGTGCCAGGCAGGAGTTCTGCAAAACTTAGCCCGCCGGGACTACGTAACCCAGTCAAGGAGGAAGAAGGTGGAATAAATTTAGCCCGCCGGGATTACGTAACCCAGCAGGCAGTCAGGGAGGCAGAAGGTAGAACAAATTTAGCCCGCTGGGATTATGTAACCCAGCAGGCAGGCAGGGAGGCAGAAGATGGAACTTGGCCCGCCAGGATTACGTAACCCAGCAGGCAGGCACGGAGGTAGAAGGTGGAACAAACTTAGCCCACCGGGACTACGGAACCCAGCAGGCAGTCAGGGAGGCAGAAGGTGGAACAAACTTGGAAACAGCAGCAGGCAGGAGTTCTACAAAAATTGGCCCGCTGGGCCGACGTGACCCAGCAGGCAGCAGTTATCCCGGTGAAGCACCTGGAAACAGCAGCAGGCAGGAGTTCTACAAAAATTGGCCTGCTGGGCTGACTTGACCCGGCAGGCAGGCAGGCAGGCAGGCAGGCAGGCAGGCAGGCAGGCAGTGTGTTAAGGGAGCGACTGTCATTGGAACCCTACCTCTTTGGGTTCAGTGAGGGGAAGCCCAACAAGGTAAGGTTGACCTTGATGAACGACAGTCTCTCCACAGTAACGGGATCCAAACGCGAGCGGCGTGGTCGGAGTATGTCTCCTAGATGGGAAAACACGCGCCTGCTCTGGACGCTGGTGGGGGGGATGGAAAGGAGGTCCACAGCCACATTGGACAACTCCGGCCATATGTCTAGTTTCCTAGCCCAGTAATGGAGGGGTCTGACTGGTAGGGCTGAGGGGGCTCAGCCAGATATTCCCGCACCATTATCTCTGCCAAATCCTCCTCAGCCGGCTGTCTTTCCTCTGAGGCAAGTGCCAAGGTCACCACAGAGCTCCAGTAATGTTGGTGGTGAATGGAGCCTTCACCAGGTGAAGTCCTTCCCTGTGGTTCGGGCAAACCACCCTGCCCCTCATGGCCTGACGTTCCCGTCGCCCCACGCAAGCGTTGTGCCCCCAACGCCCTGCGGACCTCAGTGGAGAGCTCCGTTCTCCACTCTTCGAGGTCTGAGGTGCGTGCTGCCAAGCCCCCCTTGATTTGAGGATCACACAGGCAGGCCATGCGGTAAGCTCTGTCGCTGTAGACAGGATGGAGTTACTTCTGCACACCTGCCTGCAACCTCTTCACCAAAGCCCTGGTCCGTGGAAGGAGGGAGGATCCTGGTGCCACAGCAGTCTCCAGGGACTGATCGAGGGCATGAATCAGGGGGATGACCTGCCCCAGGTTTACCGTATAACCACACAAGATGTCCGTGGTTTCCAGGAAGGGCTTGAGCACCTCCACCATCTGGGAGAGGGCCGGCCAATCCATGGCACTGATGCCCACCTCTCTCCCCCTGGGCAGAATGGGCATGGAGGACAAGATGTCCTCCAAAACGGCCTTCTGCTCCACGAGGCGGGACACCATGGTGTTGGTGGAGTTCTACCTGGTGGGCAGGTCTGTCAGGAGAACATGGGTCTCCTGACCCAACTCCTCCTTCCTCTCATGCAGACGGTGGACAGCTTTCAGGCTGAGGGAGAAGTGGCCCACTAGTTGGCGGCATTGCTCCAGGAGTGCCCGCGTCTCCTGGGTGCCTGCGTCCCACTCGGGCTTGACGTGGCTGCCCAGGCCAAGGGCATCGCGCACCACAAGGTGTAATTTGTGCGCCATGCATACGATGCCCTCAAAGCCCGCCGCGTTCAATGCCGCCAACATGTTCCGCCCAGCATCTGTGACAATGTGGCCACGGGTCACCTCCCTCTCTGGTGCCCACTCCTGCAGCATGGACAGGAACTCATCAACGATGTTCCTCCCCATCACCTGAGCTTCCATGTGCCGTGCCTGCAGTAGAACGGACCTGTAGCCTGGGGGCAGGGCAAGGGCCTCACCCTGCGGCCCTGTCGCCGATGCCCTGCCACTACTCAAGTCCTCTGGCTGCCACCAGTGGGCTGTGAGCGAGAGGTAGCCGTGCTGACCTCCGCTTCACAAGTCCGCTGTGAAGGGCACCTTGTGCCCCTGTAGTCGTGAAAAATGGTCACGGACCACCTGCCTCACAGAGTCATAGAGCGAGGGCAGCACTCTAGAACTGAGAGTTCTCCGTGAGGGGAGGTCGTACCAGGGGGCAAAAAAATGCAGCAACCGGCGGAAGGCTTGGGATTCCACGATGGACAGTGGAAGTCCAAGCAGGGCAATTGTCTCGGCGACAAGACAAGTGGCTGCCTGCTGGGCCTTGCCCTTCGACAGCCGGCTGAGGGTCATGGCGGACCTAACAGGTGCCACTACGTGGAGCGTGGCCTGCCTCATGCTCCCGGCCCCAGAAACCCCCGTGGCTGCCCTTTTGGAAGGAGGCGCCTCCTCCTGCCTCCCTTCTGCCTCCCCTGGAGCTGCTCTTTTCCCTCTCCCAGACGGCGCGGATGAAGTGCCTTCCCTGGACAGGAGCCTTGGGTGGTGCCTCTGCAGATGTTGGCGGAGGGCGGTGGAGGATAGATGCCTGGGGTCTGACCCCCTCTGGACCACCCCAAGGCAGGTATTGCAGCGCGCCAGCCGTGGGTCATCGCTGAGCATCGTGAAATGATCCCACATGGCCCCTCTGCCATGTTTGCCCAAATGAGGACCCACTGCCTGCCCCTGACTGCTGGCCTGGGAAGAACTCTGTGTCCCAGAGGTGCTGCTGGTCTGGGAGGAGGGAACAGATGACTCTGGGGACAGGGGTGGGGTGGGGGGCCTGTGAAGTCTGCCCTGCCGTTACTGGTTCCAAATCGGACTGGGGATCTTCAGAAACCAGTAACTCCTCAGATTCCTCTAGGAAGAGGAGTGGCAGTTCTTTTGGCACCTCTGGAAGCTTTGGTTCCATGCCTGCCTGCAAGGCCACCGGAGGAGAGACAGTGGCACTGGTTATCGTAGACGTGGTTGTGCACGTGGTGGTCGTGATGACGGTGATGCTACCTAGCCTGCGTAGCTTCACAGCCTTCTTCCCCTTGGATTGCCCCTGAAGAAATCCCTTCATTTTCTACTGCCTGCCTAACAAACCAACTAAACAAATAAAGCAATGGAGATTGAGGAAGGAAACTAATAGAGGGTCAGAGAGTGTGTGTAAATTTTATTTTTGGAATGATGGTGGTGTAATTCTTTTACTAAAATGTGACCTGCCTGCCTAAACAAAGCCCCCCCTCAGTATAATGTAATTCGGAAAATTCCCCCCCAACCCACTGTGGCAGAGAAGCCAAAAAAGTCCAAAAAGAAAAGCCCTGCCAGCTAAGTCTCAGTCAGACACCCCCCCCCCAAATACGTTTTAGAAGAAAAAGGAATGATGGATCCAGCCACCCACCAAATTCCCTGAGAGACACAAGCCTCCCTAAAATGAACTTTTGAAAACTGAAAAATCCTCCCACCTAGACACAACCAATTTGGGGAAAGGAAAAAATGATTCTCCTAAAATAAACTTTTGAAAACTGAATATACAGGAAAAGAGATTCCACAGTCACACAATGACAATTCCCCCCCCCCACCAGACGATACACACACACACATAAGCCTCTAGGAAAAAAAAAGGTTTGATTGATTTGAATTTGAAATAAAATTAAGCCCTTCCAAAGAAGTAGCCTAAGCTACCTGAAATCCCTCCCCAAATTCCCAGTAAAGTTGATGATGATTGATGAATGATGATGAAAAAGAAAAAATATAAGTCTTTGCTTTGCTGCCGCAAAAGCGAAACCGCAAGAGCACCAGCAAGCCAGCGAGCAGCAACTGTTCTCACTCCGGAGAGCACGAACAGAAGTGGGGAACGGCCAGACGGGAAAAGCTTATATGAAGCATCTGTAAAAGTAGATACACCTTTCAGCAGCGCTATTGGCTGCCGGACGTGCCAATCCAAGATCTCTGTCCTGATTGGCCAGAGCTTCGAATTGGCGCCAGCAAGCTCAGAGAGGCCCCCAAAAGGGGTAACAAATATAGTCAAATATGAACGGATCGACGAATAAAACCGAGGAAATATTCGTCAAGCCATATTCGTCCTGATTTAAAATTTTACAAATACGGATCAACGAATATATGACGAATCGGCTATATTCGTTAGAAAAACTGATCCGTTTTTATATTTGTCCCCATCTCTATTCAGGACACATAATAATGGGCTCAAACTACAGGAAGCCAGATTTAGGTTGAATATCAGGAAAAATCTCTTAACTGTTAGAGCAGTATGAAAATGGAACCAATTACCTTGTGAGGTGGTGAGCGCTCCAATGCTGGAGGCATTCAAGAGAAAATTGGTCAATCATCTGTCAGATCTGCTTTGACTTGGATTTCTGCATTGAGCAGGGGATTGGACTCGATGGTCTTATAGGCCCCTTCCAACTCAATAATTCTGATTCTACAAACGAAACTGCAGGCTGAAGATCTGCCTGGATTTTAATGTTTTCCACAAGTAGAATTTTTCACTCCCTGATGGACTGACTTGCACCGTTTACAAAGAAAGTATGTAAAGAAACAAGGATAACATTTGTAACAAAAGTACAAAGTTGACTGAAACCAGGCATATGGCCTTTTTCAGGCTGCGAGGTTAATGGCTTAGGGTAGTTTGGGGTTTAATAAACCATTATGTGAGATTGTTGCAATGGCTTTAAAAGGGTGCATTTCACATTTAGAGTTTTCAAACACAATCCTTCCTTTTCTGTGTCTCTTGAATCACTGGTTCTCAAGGGAACCTTTGTAAAAACAAACAAACCCAAGTATTTCTAGTTTGAGTATGTAGGGTTTTGTTTTTTTTTAAAAGAAGTACTCTTGAAATAAATCTTTTACATCTGGTCTTACTGTTTAAATTGTATTTAAAGCAAAGCCCAGACATAGATGCTAGGGTGGAACTTACTTTGCTGTCAGAGCTGCACAGTGTCAAATTCTTTACAAAATTGGTAGCCTATTTATTTTTGATTTAGAGCTCAATTTGACAACGAAATGCCACCCCCATCTTTGGTTGTTTCTGTTTGTTATAAACTGGAGAGATTTTAGAGAGCTGCCTTGTACTCAGTCAGAGTTTTGGTTCATTTGATCCATTGTTCTCTACTATGCTCATAGGTTGGGGAGTAACTGCTGGGTGGGTGGGACTGTACATTGCCTAGGTGATTCTGGGAGTTGTAGTACAAAAAAAATCTCTTGTCTGGGTGGCATTGGCTTTACAGAATCTCAGGTGGAGTTCTTTATTATTGCTGCACAAGAGTGCAGGAGCAATCTTGTGCTGGCAGAGCAAATCAACATTCTCTAAGGAAATGAGGGCAGCCCAAACAAAATTTTTTACAAATTTTAAGCTATGGCAGCACCAAATCTGATACAGTTGCAGCAGACAGTCTGCTCTTGCACTGTGCCAAATTTGGGAACATTTGGGCAAAGTGTTTTTGAATTATGATTTTTTTTAAAAAAATTTAAGTGTTTTACCGTCCCCATTCAGAAATAGATAACACTTAACAATTTGTCATACTTCCAAACATGGGTTTTACTGTGCGATTGCCCTGCTCCATCCATGGAATTTTACGAAGTTGCAAAAATGTACTGCTAATTCTTTCATCTTCCCCCCTCCCCCTTCCACCAAAAATCTATTAAGGGAAGGAAAGAGTCCATAGCTACACAATGTGTTTCAATTAGTAGAACAAGAACTAGACATGCAACCTGGAACAACCAGGTTGCAACATGTAAATTTGTGAAACAACATTGGACGATAATCAGATGTCCTTTACTGCATAAAACAGCTCTGCTTCTAATTGTGAAGCTACTCTTTTGTCTGTTTCTACCTTTAGATTGGAACATGGTGGCGCTGCAGGTTAAACCACAGAAGCCTCTATGCTGCAGGGTCAGAAGACCAGCAGTCGTAAGATCGAATCCACGCGACGGAGTGAGCTCCTGTCGCTTGTCCCAGCTCCTGCCCACCTAGCAGTTTGAAAGCATGCAAATGCGAGTAGATAAATAGGTACCACCACGGTGGGAAGGTAACGGCGTTCCGTGTCTAGTTGCGCTGGCCACGTGACGACGGAAACTGCCTACGGACAAAACGCTGGCTCTATGGCTTGGAAACGGGGATGAGCACCGCGCCCTAGAGTTGGACACGACTGGACTAAATGTCAAGGGGAACCTTTACCTTTACCTACCTTTAGATTGCAGTCTTATAGGCTACATTGGAGGGACTCCTACATGAGGGAAGGGAAAACCAATACCCATGAGGTATTGTGGCTTAAATATTGTTCCAGAATAGACTGAGGAGTCCAAAAGGATGCCTTTTACTCTCCAAGCATCACGTTCCCCAAACCCCACACCCTGAAGTGAAGGAGATTCATCCTTTGTACCATTAGACTTCAGAACTGGTAAGTCAAAGAACAATGAGAGGGATTGATATACAGTAGTAGTATCTTTTTCCATCCCACTCATTCTCCCAATTGAACAGATAAACAGGGCAGGGAAGATTGCACTGTAACTTCTGATCACCTGCTGGAGATATCAGGAGGGTTCCCCTGTGCACTGCAAGTCTTCCCAATTAAGAGTACTGCAATCCCTCTGTTATGGCTGGAAATAACTGGGGGAGATTTCCTTTGTGCCTCTCATTGTCCAATGAGATGACCAGGAGTGTGTAAATAGACTTTTTCAATGCTGAGGGAGGCACATGAGACTATGTTCCCTTTAGATACTGAAAATAGAAATGGTGGTGGAAGCAGGGGTGAGGCTTGAGGTTGTCCCAGGTCCCACTGTTTGACATCATTAACCTGCCAGACCGGTTCCAGAACAGACCCCTATCCCTGGCCCACACCCTTAGGAACCTGCTTCTGTGTTTAAATTAGTGGTGAGCAAAGTGACATTGTTGGATGATGCATCAGCAAAAGGAAGGATAAAAGAGGACACTGGTTTTGTATAGAATCACATATCTTTGTGTGTGTGTGTGTGTGTGATGTGCTGTCAAGTATGAATGGATTTCTAGAGATGCAGCTAGTGTCATAATTAAGGAATGGTTTTACCCATACCAACCTCCCTTCCTCTGAATATTCAGGCTCCTAATCTCCCTTTGATGGAATTGTCATCTTTTAGTCAGACTGAAGCTGGAAAGCCCCTCAGATGAAGGACACGTACAGAAGGAGGATAGTCCTATGGCTGCCCTTAAAGAGGACACGTGACCACCATTTCTGAATACTCTGTACCTAGAAAACCCTGAAAAGGGTAGCCATGAGTCAGAATTCACTTGATGGCACACTATCATCATCCTCATCTACAAGGTTAAATTTAGGCAGAACAAAGCTCTTGTCAATCCTAGCCAGCTGAGCCAATGGTGAAGACCAACAGTTGTTGTAGACCAACAGTTATCTGGAAGGTTCCTCTTGGCCTGCCTCTGGTTTAGATCATATTAAAAAAACAACAACCAGTTGTTGGCCCAACATTATGATTTGTGAGGTTGAAATGACGGAGACAGTGCTTTTTGTGAAGATTAAGCTAGCTGTGTATCCCTCAGGAGGGAATTCATGCCTTATGGCATTCTCTCCCAGGAGAGCTGTGGCTGGCTGCATCTGCATGTTATTTTAGGAGGATTATATTTGTTTTCTTTGGCTTTCAGCTTTTTATTTGTTTTTTTACATCTCAGCTGCTTAGTCAGTAATTTACATTTTTATAGTCAGCTTTTTTTTTTTTTTGGCTTGACTTATAGGATTTATTCTTATCAACAAATGATTTAATTCATTCACCAGAAGGGAGGTAGGATGACTATGCCCTAGGTTTCCTATAAGCACCCTGTTTGCCCAAATGAGACATCGGATGCTGGCTTAGAGAGGCCGGACCCAACAGAGTTCTTAAATAATGGAAAAAGAAGAAAAATGAAAAGAGAAAAATTCTTTAATGGATGGAGATGTAGGAATGTGATTGTGAGACATCAGGCCTCCTGCTGTTGCTGGTGGTCGTGGTGGTTTCATCTCCATTATTGGCAATCAGAAAAGAAAACATGATAAGAATGTGGAATTGAATACTGCAAATTTGATTAGATAATTTATTGCCTATTAACTAATGAAGCAAACAGAACTAAACTTTACAGTAATTGCATTTCTAGTTTTACAAGATCGGATATAAAGCTTGAACCTGACATTTTTTTCCTTTGTGAAGGCTTAATCAGCTTCTTTGAACTTCTGCATATGATCATATTGATCTTACCAGGTCTGAAAACACAGGCTGTGGGGCTTCAAAAAGGTAAATATGTTAACTATAGCAAGTGTTTGTGATCAGCATCTCAAACAGCTGTGAAAAGCCAATGCTATGCCTGCTTAAAGTTGTGCAAAGCAATACGGGACTTACAGTCAGATATCTCACTTACCAAGGAAGCTCTATTAGACAACCTGATGGCACATAACAAAGAATATTCTTAGACTTTTTTGGTCATTTTTGCCCCATTTTCTTATTATTCCTAAGTGGCAAAATCAGTGTTCTTTGGTTTTGTCATTTGTCTTTTTATACATCCTCTTCTTGGATGCACACCTTATGTGAGGGTTTGAGTGTGTGAAGGAAGTTGAAAGCAATACTGTCAAGAGGCTAGATTTCCTAATACAATGAAAAGGAAGCATCCCCTGACCACTTTTTGTCTTACTTTCATTCTCCAGAGAGTTTACTTCCTCCTCGACAGTCACAAACCCAGCAGTATGCGACTGTGCTGTGACAGTAACTACCAAATAATCTGAAAAAACCTTTATTATTGTTGTTTATTACATGTATATCATGCCTTTCCACTAAATTACAGAGCTCAAGGCAGCCTACAAGCAAAAATAGTCTTTCACACGAAGGACTGTTCCTTGTGACCTAGAATACACAAAAACCCTTGTTTTCAAAGAAGTGAAAATGTGGCAGGGGAGTTCATACTTTCGGACTCCTTCTCCTTTAAAATCTCGCATTATCCTCTGTTAAGATCCAAAGGTACCTTAAGAAGTAAAATTCAAATTGTACTTTTGAGCTGTGTAACACCTGAGTAGCTCCCTCTGAATAGCTAGCATCAGGCTGAATGCTTTACTAGCTGCATGAAACCACCTCAGCATTTCCTTTCCTACTGCTGGCGCCTCCTTGGAGGCTCGTGGAAGGCTATATTGGGTGGCTATTGTCCACTGAACAGGAAGCGCTGAACAGAATCCCCACATGTTGTTCAGCTCATGATGGAGATTAGTATATCCTGTGCCTAAATATTGCTTACTGAGGAAAGCCTAAGCCCATACGCCTGTGTATCCTATCACTCTATGTCTAGTATATTACTTAGTAGTACTAAACCCATGTAAAATATTGGCAGGATTTATCAAATGCCAGCTCTTCTGGAAAGAGCATACAGATTTTTTTTTAAAGGCCATGCCGAAGGCCGTGGGTGGAGGGATCTGAAGAAAAGGCAGAAAATGTTTCTGCCTGCACTAAGGAGTATAATAAAAGAACAAACCTCCTGTCTGTATTTTCCCTGATTCAGCTGAAAAGGACTGCCAAGGAAAGCATCAAAGCCAAGGCTGTTTTATCAGTTTACATATTTTTAAAGCGATGGTTTATTTCTAGCATAATCCCCTTTCAGGCACTTTAGGAGCTGAGCGGAGCCATTACGAGAAATATACACCTCCTGTTCTGTGAATGTGATAACTCTGCACTCTGTTTCTCAAGACTGCTTTGTGCAAGCCCTCTGAGTGCCGACGTCTGCCCAGGAGTGATGCTGAGGGAAGCTTCTTACGTACAGAAGGCTCAAGATTAGACCTCTCAGGGGGAGGGAGGGAGGGAGGGAGCCATGATAACATCACTATAAAAAAAGAAAAGATCATCCTCATATAGCTTTTTTCCTCTTCCTCTTCCCCACCACAAGATTTTGGTCATGTTATTTTCCAGAGAAAAAGTGACGATATGCTTTCTAGTACCTCTGTCAGCAATAGGGAACATGTGTCCCCCCCAGACATTGTCAAGCGGGAACCTCCATCAGCCCTAACCATTGTAGATAGATGAGGGAAGAGGCAACCCAGCAATATCTGGAGACCCACAGGTTCCCCATATTTGGCCTACATTCTTTCTCTCTGTTCCCAAAGGGTTAAAAATTAAACCAAATGAAACCATACAGCTGATTTAAGATCAGAGTAAAGGTATCATTCCTTGGCTTTTTTACATTCCACAAAGCTGGAATTGAAGGCTCATGCCATAACAGGCATACCCATGATCAGGAATGATGTTCAAAGTTCCAGATTGTGGCAACTTACAACTTGGGCCTCATGCATCCACAGTTTATATTGGATGTTCAGGCCAAAATCTAAATGGATAGGATGGAGTGCTGGGAACCAGTGTGGAAGGAGAAAAGCTCCCCACCCCCACCCCGGTCACTACACACACCAGTCATGTCCTTGTATTTCCTTATGAAACTTGTGAGTCTTACTGCACTGCTGGAGCAAAAAATGGGCCTCTTCTTATTGGTCTCCCCCAGTCCTCACAGGGCTGTACCTTCCTGACATATAGAGCCTCCTATATTGTTGCCTTGTGGCTTTGAAGAGATCATGGGGCACAGGACCACCACTCCTCAGGGGCTTGGCCAATGTGGGAAAGGATTTGACCAAAGCTTTAACAGCAACAGCAACAAGAAGAGATATCACTAAATAATAAAAGTACCAGAATTCAGATTTCCTAAAGTATAGTTCAACTGAGTGAAGACTTTGCGAGACAATAAAGGCTACAAGAACATTTTTTATACTGAAAAAATACCCCTTATGCCCTCCCAGGGGATACACTTTGCCAACCTTTGTTCCAGAGATATGGGATAATGGCCACCTGGATGAAGTACATGTATAGTTTTCACCAAAATTTGATAGATATATATTCTTCATTTGTATCAGAAACAGAGATGGGCATGAACTGCCAGTTTGGCGATTCATGCTGGTTTGGCCGATGACCACAAAGCTGTTCTGAGGTTCAGTGCCCTGCCTCCTCTGGCAGACACCCACTCAGTGCCTGGAAGAGGTGGGGCAGGGCAGCTGGGGTCCTGCCTCTGATTGGGTGCCCTCTGGAGGTGGTGAGGCACAGAACAGCTATGCAGCTATCAGCCAAACCAGCATTAACTAATGAACTGGTGGTTCGTGCCGATCTCTAATTAGAAGTGATCCAATGGTGCTTCCAGAGGGGAAGGATCAGCTGACAGGGGACCGCCATTGCCTAAGGGGTGCCCAAATGTGTTCACAGTCTTCACAGTCTTTGGAGGGGCTCTTTTGTGTATCCTATAAATAGATTACTTTACACAAAATGAAGAAAAGAGCTGTTAAAGGTGTCAGGTTCCAGCACTTTTTATGTAGCAGTTGTGGCCATGTTTCTTGGATCAGTTTGAATTTGTCACATTCATCAAACTCATCATGTTTATCAGGCACGGGCAAGCTGTAGCCCTCCATATGGTGCTGGACTGAAATCCCCATCAACCCCAGCCAGTATAATCAATGGCGAGGAACGCCAGCAGTTGCAGTCCAGCAACATCTGGAAGACTTTACATTGACCACCTGAAGGTAGGCCATGGATACAAATGTTCTGGCTATCAACTCAGGAAAAACTGTTTTTATAAGCAATAGAATTTTGCAGCTGATAATGAAGGAAATGTGTGTGTCTGTGCATGTGACTTATGTTAACTAAGGGCTGTGCCTTTTTAATGTTGCATGCATATATGTTTATGGGGACATGACAGTTCATGAGCGAGTGTGTGCACACACACAAAATGGACGAGAAAAGTTGCTTTTTTCAGATGACAACTCCAAATAGTATGAGCATTGTCCATAAAAAAGTGGCCTTCCCCTTTTCTCTGTAATCACCTCTCTCTCTCTCTCTCTCCTGCAACCTAGTAATTATGAGACATAATTTTTATTTTCAGAGTGCCTTTATTCTGTATTCTCATTTTGTTTGCAATTGACCTTTACATGCTTTCAATTATTGTAATTGTCTCACTTAAAAACATACTAAAGCACTATAAATGGTTTGTTTGGCTCGACCTATAGATCACAGGGTTCTGGAAAACATCTAGAGCTCTACAAAATGGGGGCACAAAGCCCTTCCCTGAGGAAGGGAAGCTGGTAACTGCTCACCAGGTTCTCATATCCACAAGCATGTGGCGTCTGCTTGAAAAAATGGTGAAAAGGTATGGGGTATCTTCCACCAGAGCACAACTTCTTTAATCGGTACTATGGGGTTTCCTTTTTATATCAATGGCAACTTCCCATCTTCCATCAGGGACCAAGGGGTGGTCTATGTACCAGAGCCAGGAGGGCATCTCACTTCAAAATTTGGGGAGAACCACCCTCTGCCCCAGTCATGAGCATTCTATGACCTAATCAAGACTAGCTGGAGACAGAGTAGCTTCTGTATTCAGGAATAAACAACACCTTGATATCTTAGATTTCCTGTATAGGCAGAATGATAAACCCTAACAGTTCGAACTGAAGACCATGCAAGGAGAATGGGAAGCACCTGTTATGGCACAATGCAATGCAGTGCAGACATGTCTCCTAAAGAGACAGGGCACCCAAATTACATGCTTGCCCGCTGTTCAAAAAGATTGATAAATGATAGTTATTTATTTGAGGGGGGGTGCTTTTCAGAGGGACCTTTGTTCTATAAAGGTAGCCTGTTTTAAAGAAAATAAATAACTCCAAA
The DNA here is from genome assembly GCA_037013535.1 of Intellagama lesueurii. NCBI lineage: Eukaryota > Metazoa > Chordata > Lepidosauria > Squamata > Agamidae > Intellagama > Intellagama lesueurii. The sequence goes on from JBAJHW010000002.1 coordinate 274,562,111, forward strand.
CTGTGCTGAAGCCTACCACATATCTTTTGTAGCCCAGAAGAACTGTCTCATGTTTTCGGAAGAATAAAATGTGTGTGCATGGGACCTTCAGAAGAACAAATAAAGCTTTAAAGCCCATCCCTCCTCCACCCAAGACAATTTGTTCCTTAAAAAAGGAAGGGTGATTTTTTCTTTTTAATACTGATAACAAATTTTATTAGTTCGTGGGCAATCCCACAAACAACTCTCTTGCACCAAGGGAAGGTCTTAATGAAAAAGGGCTGAAAGATAAAGTACAGCCGTAAAGTGTCAGCTTTGACTCTTCAATTATGAAGGGCTTTGAAGTCAGAGGGCTTCTTTGTGTCGTACTGAGCACAAGAGATATTTGTCTTCTAAAGCTGAACTTTGTGTGTTATTTTAATTTCAATTAACATCTTTCCCCTCCTGTCAATTCTTTCAGGTTGCTCCCATTCATCAAAATCCGTAAAGGCTGGTTTCTTAAAAATGTGAATGATTTGACATTTAGCTCTCTTATTAACATGAACATACAACTTTTAAAAATTCTTCTCTAGATGAGATTCGATTTTCCTACCTCTGACTTGAAGGGCAATTGTGCATCCATAGTAGGTAATCATTTCCCTTTATACGGATAATAGAGTTTTATTACCAGTTAAGGAGTCACACTTACACTTTGCTTTATGGAGCAGAGCTTCCAATCCATTTAATATTTTGCACACAATCACCTTCTCTGTTTAACAGTACTATGAAAGCTTATTCTGGTGTTATATTTTTATATACCAAACTCCATGCTCCCACATTAATTTATTAAATATACACATTCTTAGCTGGAAGACAATTTTTCCCCCTATTCTTTCATAGTCCTGCCTCAGCTCAGTCCTTCCTGAGGCAGATCATAAGCCACTTCATGACGGACGTTAGCCTTCCAAGGTCTTCCCCACAAGCCCTTTGTGAGTTCTGTGTAGCTGAGATGCTTTTAAATGGAAATGCTTGGGGTATGTGTGAATGTCATAGTAACAGCTATACACAAAGCCTATGCTCCATCACTTTCTTCTCTGTTACAGAGTCTAAGAAAAGCCCAGTACTATTTTTTTGGGGGGGGGATTTGTGGGTAGGGTGCCCTGGGCAGAACTTCTCTCCAGTCCCTGCCATCCCTCTGCCCCCTAGCCTTGATGTATTCCCATATGGACTCATTCTATCACAGCAGGCTGGGACTTCTGTTGAGTAAGTCTACTCGCTCAAATATATGCAGTTGTCCAATAGCACTTGGATACTTATGGGGTGCCAGTCAAGGCCCATTACAGGGCGGCGGCGGCTGTTGCTGCTGGAGGAAACCTTGCTCATGAGCCAATGAATGTTACTAGGGGCAGGGCAACCATCAGCCTACCTCTTGTGCTTTTTTGAAAGCTTACTCTCCAGCCGTGGTGTCAGGTAAGTTGGTGAGGGAAGCTGCAGGGGATGGGCTCAGAGAAGGTGTCAGTCCTGGAGGTGCCAGGTGTAAGGGCATTATCTGGCATCTCAGGGAAGTGCTATGCTTCTCTAGGTCACTGGGGAGAGGGACAAATCTCAGGAAGAGCAGTAGCAGTGGAGGAGGAGCTTAATTTTTCTGTGTAAGTGACTTTAAAGCCCGAGCAACCATTTCCATCCATTCCCAGCTAGTGGCCGAACTCAGTGGCTCAGTGTGAAGGTGTTTTTCTGCGTGTGTTGTGACTGACCAGTAGAGACGGGCATAAATCAAAAAAACTGGTGGCTCATGATGGTTCGTAGCTACCACAAACCACAAACTATCACAACAACAACACCCTCCCCTGAAAAATGAACCAGTTCACGGTTTGTTTTTTGGAAATGTGATCGGTGAACTGAACCACAAACCAGCCCAGTTGATGTTTTTTTCTGGTTCATGGTTCAGTTCATGCCCATCTCTCCTGAGCAATGTTGGTATACCAAAAAAGCCAGTGATGAGGGGAGGAGATTAGGGAGAGATAGCTAGTGGGTACATACACTCAGTATCATTATGCCATTTGGCACCAGGCAGGGAGTGGAACACTGGGACAGCAACTTGTGAGCCTTCTAGTTGTGTGATCCCTGGCAATTGTGATACAAGGCAAGGGGGAAAAAAGACTCCTCCAGACTTTTCATAAACTTAAGCAGTGATACAGGGCCTGGAAAACCTTCTTGTATGATGTGAGCTCTAGTGGGAATTGTGGTAACTACTGTAGCTGTTAGGTAAATTTTGCTATTGTCCCCTGCTCTGAGTTCCATCTTACCTAGTTTGCTGGGATTTACCCAGATGCAGGGCCCATTTGCAAAAATTACTTTCATGCAGACTCAGCTGGCTGAGGAAACCTTTCAACACTCCTGCCAGCCCTTGCCTAGCTCTACCTTTATGCTTATAGGTGGGGACTTTACAAATGCCCAATTCCTGATCTGAGATGCTGAGGGTGAAATTTCAAGCCAAGTTATGCTATTCACCTCACATGCCCAGTCAACTCTGGTAGGCTCTTTTGGGACATCTGGGTGCTGGTATGTGGCCTGTGTCTGATTAGAGGATGAGGCCTCTGTACCAATACTGGAAAACATGATGCACATCCATATGCCTGAGTCCAGAAACTACTGCAGTATGAGCAGTTTTTATACGTTCCAAGAAAAGCTGGACACAGCAAACTTTCAAACTAAGAGGGGAAAAAATGAAGAGCAAATTTATTTTCATAACGAGCTTCTTGTTTTCTGTATTTCTTTCAAAATAGCTGGGGAAGGGAGGGGAAGAGAGAGCCAGAATGACTCTTGGCATTTGAAATTAATTTTTATTACTCTCCACTCCTCAGCCTCCCCAGGTTATTGGAACATCAGATGTTACAACCACAGCTTCAAAGACTTATGCTCAGGCTACATCTGTTTATAATAATGCTAACGAAAACAATATAGTAAGACAACCTAGAGCATGAACAACTTGCTTACTGCCGGGACATATCGACCCAATGGTGGTTTTGGCTTTGTTAGCCACTTTAATGTGGAAAGAGGAGGGGGCCTCTTCACAGACTGGCCCTGTTAATCCCTTAACCTTCTTGCTTTATAGCCACTTGGCCTTCCTCAATTCTTCTTATATCACAAAAGGGTCAACATTTGAATGAGTCAATAGCTAGGGAAAAGCCTTCATAGCTAATTGTCGCGCACCCCCAGTGTCCCTAGTTTGTTTCCCTCAAACCCAGGTCCACCTTTGGACACGACTTGCTTATTTCTCCTTTTACCAACTGCCACCAGTGGATCTTTATCCACACTTTACCAATAATGTTGCATAGACACGTGTTGTCAAATATAACTGATTATTTATTATTTAGTTGTTGAATCACACAAGTAGGTTCATAGATGTTTTATTATGTTGCACTCATTAAACTTGGATATTAAACATGTTTCTTTATTTGTATTACTTCACATCAATCACTGGAATAAGATCTGATGACTGTCTATCTATTTTATTATACTTCCATCCTTTAACTATTCTTTAACACATAAACCAACTACACCAACTTTCCAACCTCTCTCATAAACCTTCAAAACCTCCTCTCTCCTTCTCTCTCAGTCTCCAACTCTCTCTCTGACTCCGCCCTCCTGTCCTCTCATAGGCTCCAGCTCTAGAGCTCCACATGACGGACAGGTGGGACATGGGCATTCCGCCACACCAATGTTCTGGAGGTCCCCACTGTTGGGAATGGGGTTCTCCTGGAGAATTGGAAATGCTCAAATACTTGCATAGACTGTTCAATGATTGTATCTGATTGTCTCCAAAAGGATGCAGGGGCAAGGCAGAGCAGGCACCAATCTGGGTGCCTTTATAGGGGCACAGAATGGGTTGGGAGAGCGATGCATAACCTTCACAGATATTGTATGTGTTACGATGGTCGCATTTGACTTTGAAAATAATTTGATATCATTTGCTTAAAAATACTTGTAAATAAATACGTATAATTTATGGTGCTGTCCTCTCTACGTTGGGCTGCCTTTGAAGGTGGTTCGGAAGCAGCGAGGGCAGTACGCCGCGGCGAGGCTGGTTTCTGGAACCTCACAATTCAATCATATTTCACCTGCATCTGCACTGGCTGCCTGTATGCTTCCTGGACATGTTCAAAGTGCCTATGCTAACATTTAAAGCCCTTAACTGTTGAGGGCCTTCCTACCTGTCTGAACACCTCTCCCTGAAAACATCTACCCATCCCACCCATACCTCATACACTGGGATGTTGTGGGTGGCGACCCCAAGGGAGGCCAGAAAATCTGTCACTTGAAACTGGGCCTTTTGAGCGGTCGCTCCATCACTTTGGAACTTGTTCCCACCTGAGGTATGATTAGCCCCAACCCTCCTTGGTTTCAGGAGATAAGTTAAGACCTGGCTTTTCTCACAAACCTCCCATGGCTTCATCCCAGTGTAATCTTGCTGATCAATGGGGCTCCCCCCACCTTGCTTATATACCTGCCCTGTTTTCGACACCTTTATTGTATGTAATATTTAAAATATGTTATAGTTAGAGATGGAGGTATTCGTATTCATATACAAATACGAATATCCCCGCACAGGTGGACTTCCAATCACTCCGGAGCACCTGGTCGGCAAGCCACTCTTCGACCTGGCAGGGAGGCTCGTCATCCCGCCTCCTGCTGGGAGTGACTAGCCAACTGCGAGCTCTAAAGGTAAAGGTAAAGCCAACTGCGAGCTCTGGAGCGATTGGAAGGGAGCACGGAGCCGGCGGCAGCAGCAGAAAGGTGAGTGGACAGTCCAGCCCCAGGGGGCCAGACCCTCGTTATCTCCACCTGTGCAGGGGTATTCGTCTAGAAATATGAATACCTCATGTCTAGTTATAGTCTATATTTTTTACTAGGCTATTTTATTCTTTGTTATTATGTTTCATGTTTCTTGATTACGTGGGTGTTATTGGGGTTGTCTGTGTTATTCTGATTTGTTTGCTGCCCTGAGTAGTGGCTCTGCCACTAATTGGGTGGGACAAACAAACAAAGGTCTAACGGGGTTTTCAAGGTATGCGAAAGAAGTGAGGTACAATTGCTACCACCCTCACAATGAATTTTCATGACTGAGCAGCGATCTGAACCCATGTCTTTTCGACCCTAGTCCAGTTCTACTTCTACCCATTATACGACACTGGCTGTCAGTCCAAGAGCCTGCAGATACTTCATTTGTAGCCCAAAAGTTTCACAGCAACAGCACAGCTTAATGTAGAAAGAAAACAATTGTTAGCTTTAAAAGCTGTTCTTTATCATAGGTACTTGATATAAATTACATTGTTCCATCTTTGTAGTTCTCAGGACTTACTGTATCTAGTTCTTTGAGTTTTTTCTCAAAACTTTCCACACAGCCCCTTTTCACCAGATCATCATCCTTTCTCACTAACATTTTACAAAACAAAACAACAAAAAAGCAAACAAACCAGAATTGACCATTGCCAACTCATTATATTTCAGTGGTTTCTGTGATGTCCATCTGTTATGGTTGGGTTGGTGTGTGTGTGTGTGTGTGTGTGTGTGTGTGTGTATAATATCTGATTCATGGTGATACACATTAGCAATATAATGCAACTGTATTGCCAAATTATCTAGTGTGGACAAAATGTCAGCTAATTTTTCCACAATGACTGTGCCTTTTAATTAAACGCTTTCACAAAAGCCTGGTGTTCCTATAATTACTTCATACTGAGGGGGGTTAGGAGACATTTCCACTCTTTCTTTTCCCCCTTTTTTCATAGTAAAACAGCACCATTCCTCTGTCAAAGAAAGAAAACAGCTACTGTGAACCATCAGTAACCCTCACCTGCTGGTGGAGTACAGAAGCTGACTCATGAGGGCAGGGCAGGGGAGCCTCCAGCCCAAGGGCCCCCCTCTCCACTTCTCCCTGAAGCCCCCATGTGAGGGGAAGAGTCACCTGTTCCCTGAGGCAAGATACAGATACAGGAAAACTTGCTGGGTTGTTTTTTTCAGTCTGAAATTTAAAAATTCACCACATTAGCCCACTTGCCTGGGAGCATGAGTGGGGTGGGATAAATCCCTCTGCTTTGTTCTCCAGTCTACGATCAGGGACAGCACTGGGATTCTTCCCCCTCTCCCCCTCTCATTTGTGAATCCTGTTGGAGAATCCCATTGAGCCGTTGCCAATGCCATTTTTCTGCTTAAAGGGAAGGACCTCAGATGGTGTCCTTTCCACTCAACACTTGCTGAACTGCTGATCATCCTCACACTTACCTTTGTTGATTCCCCCATGTTCGTGCCTCATCCTGCTTCATGGCAGAACTGGCCCTGGAGGTGCCCCTCCCACCCACAAGAGATGGATAAAGTGGCATGACATTCAGTGCTGTGTGAAGCCACTGCTTTAATTGTACTTCTATCTGATTCCAGAAAACCAGTGTCTTAAAAGCACTAAAAGGCCTTCAGGGATGTTGGCAAGACTTTGGGTCCGAGTCCGAGTCTTTGGTAACAAGTCCTGAGTCCCAAGCCCTAAGTCTGAGTCCCTGTGAAAAAAACAGGGAGGGGTGGGTGGGTTCTGAGTCGAGTCTGAGTCATTGCGAAGAAAAAACCTGAGTCAAGTCACCAGTGTGACTTAAGTCTAACTTGACAGCAAGTCCAGTGACTCGAGTCCCCATCCCTGAGGGCCTTAGTATGGAAGCAACTAGAGTGATATGAATTATCTGGTTAAAGCTTTTAAAATGCTCTAGAAAGGCAGAAACTATCTCATGAAAAATCCATCTTTTACTTCTCCCCCCAAACATACGGAATGTGCATTTGACTGTAAATCATATCTAGTAGAAGTTTAAGTGAGTGCCATTTCTGCACAGCCCTCTACCAGGAGTCGTAAAATTGTAGCCACATGCCTATCTTTCAGTTTCAGTGATTAAAGCTCCCAAATCCATTTAGGCCTCACTCAGTCTGCAAAAAGATTGGGCTCGAGACAAAGCTTCCTTCCATTAATGGATATGAATAAAAGTGTAGGGATGGTTTAAAAAGTGGCAATGAAGTTTTGCCCCATGACACAGGGATTTCCTAAATGCATGGCCTAAATGCAAATGTTGCACGGCACAAACTAAATTTAAAACACAAATGCAGCTTTAAAAAAACACCATAATCCATAGTATTAAAGCACTGTTAAATAGATTATCACATTTTTACAAATCTTGAATTAACACAATTTAAAAACCAATTTGAAACAACAACAAAACAAGTACAATGTCCACCATTTTGCACATTATTTTCTTTGATGGAAACTTTTTAACAAATCCTACCAGAAAGACTGTCAGAAAGTGGGGATACTACTGCAGCTTCAGTGTAGTGTCCTTCCGGGAAGGTGAAGATGAAATTCCCAGGGTGTTTTTCACCGAGTTAGAAGTGCTGTGCATCAAATGCAGAACCATCTTTCTTTTCCATCTCCCCCTTTTCAAAAAAAGTGAAACACTTGAGGCAACTACTTGCACAGAGCAGTGGCTAGAGAAGCAGATTTGAGTGGTTTTACAGGCACATCCTGTATGCTACAGCACTTAAAAGAGTATATATAAAAAAAGCTGACAGATTAGACTGGCTTCCCAGAGAACCTGAGGGAAAGAAAGCATTGGATGCACTGTCAGTTTTTACTGTCCTTTTTCATCCTGAGGCATCTGCAAGTGCAGATTCAATTTCTCATGCAAGTATTACGGAAATGAAGGATTTAAACTGTGGAAGGAAGGATGTCTAATGATACTTATTGTATGAGTGATAGATCTTTTCCTCCATAGGATGCACAGTATCAACATTACCAACATTTCTTAGAGCCTGTCCAGGCTGGATCATGCTACCAAGAGTTGTTGAGGTCAGAGGGGTGGAAGAGCAATGTGCCATTTGACACACTCCTCCTGTCCGAATGGCATATTGATCTTTAGCTCAATCCACTGTCAATTAAATGTTTTTCCTGATTGCTTGAGGAGGGTCAGATGAAGTGAATTCTTCAAAATGTCTGCTAGATGGTTGTTGGTATGACGAATTACTTCAATTAATTTTTTTAAAATATTTTTTTTTCTTTGCCTGTCTTTCTATTGCTGATTGAGAATCTGCCTGCAGCCGTTGTTTCAATCAGCAGTACAGAGACAGGCAAAGAAAAATATTTTTAAAATTAAAAATAAATTAAAAATAAAGTGAAAAGATAATTTCACTTCCTCTGACCCTCCACAGATGATCAGGGGAAGTGTTCAATTCCTGATATCTTGAAGCAGCTTGTAAGCCTCTTCAGAATCCTGGAAATTAACACTGGAAGGAGCCACAAGGCTCTAGTTTAGTCTGTTCCAAGAGACCACACTCACTGGGAGTAGACTAAACTGGAGCCCTTAAACCTGCACCTAAATAGCAGAATCCCTTGGCAGCTGTTCAAAAACATGCCAGTTGAGACAAATTAGTCCGCTCCAACAATGTTCATGTGTAGATACCAGAAAAAAAGTAGACCGACCTGACCCATCAACGCTCTAAACAACAGGACAAATGCCCATTTGGACAACCTCTCAGTGAAGAATTGAAAGAAAGGGGCTAAGAGGAAAGTTATACAGATAAATACTGCCCTTTGCATGTGGGAAAGTTGAACTCTGGATAGAACAATGGGTTGTGGGGAGAGAAAAGTATCAAACATTGGCTGAAATCCTCTTGCACAGCTCCATTTGCACAACAGAATGACAGGAAGAGGAGGAGGAGGAGGAAATAAGGACTTCCTTTGACACGTTTTGGATGCACACTCCTTTGTTGCATTATGTATGGGTGGTATGCATCTCAAAATCACCTTTGTTCAGCAGCAATTTGCCTTTAATCAGCAATGACTTCCCCCAATCATCTCCACTGCACACCAGAAGCCAGGCAACAGGATTTTCCAGTTTCTATCTGAGTGGTTCCACTCTCAGGCTGTTTTAAAAGAAGTTGGCTGTGGTTAGATCTTAAAGGCCAATAAGAGCATTAGAATAATATCTAGAAAGCAGGCATCATGGAAGGTGATTTAGGTGATTCCTTCTAGTTATAAAAGTCCAGATTGAGGAGTACCTTCAGGTATGAAAAAAAATCTTTCTACCTGCCTTTGAACTTGAAGATGTGAATAAGGTGCTTGGGATAGTGAGGGCTGCCACCTGTTTACTTTCCTAATCCTGGGTAATTAAATCTGCCAAGATAGGAATTGTTTAAGTGGGGTGATAAATGCATTTTACAGGAACTGTCTGTCCTTTCATGTCTAAAGGAAGCTGTTATAAAACCCATGTTGAAGAAACTTTTTCTTGACCCAGCAGTTCTGACTAATTACAGGCCAATTTTCAAATTTTACCACTTTTGGCTACGATACTTGAAAAGGTAGCGCCATTCAACTCCAGACTCTTCTGGATGACACTAATTTTCTGTTCCCATTTTAATCTGACTTTCAGCTGGGATATGATACTGAGTTTATTGATTTGTTTGTTTTATTTATAGGCCACCTTTTTTCTGATAAGGAGACCCAAGGTGGCTCACAATATTAAAAAAAAAAATTAAAAACATAATAAATTAAACATTTTAAAAAATAAACTATATACTAATTGAAATACAATTGAATAATTAAAAGCAGGTAAACATTTAAAACTATCTTACCTTAAAAATGGCATTCAAAGACTCAATCATGATGGTTAAAAGCCTGCCTGAAAAGATGGGTCTTCAGCTGTTGGTGGAGGGACACAAGGCAGTGGGTTAGCCTGCTCTCCTGAGTGCGAGCATTTCATAATTTTGGAACTACAAATTACTTTGCTTGTCTTGGTAGATGGCCTATGCTGAACAGTGGACAAGGGGAACACAACCCTCTTAGTTCTCCTGGACCTTTCTGATTTTGCAGATGGAGTTGGTGGGTGGGGATAGCAGTTGCTAAAATAAGCTCTAGTGACCTGCAGTGGTCACAGAAGAAAAGAAAAATTGAGCACTCTAGCCATGGGGCATATCTTGCCATCCTGAAGTAGACAAAATGTGCCCAATTCTTTGATCATGTACAAGATCAGTGGGAAACTGGGGGAGGGGTTGCACTTTAAAACATTATAATGAGACAATCCACAGTGAAATAAGAGAAGGTGCTGGAAGATGAGACTCCCAGGCTAACAAGCACTCAGTTAGCTACTAGGTAACAACAAAAGACAAGTACAAATAGCACATCACTAATGATGTGACTAGATTAAAGCTGAAAAGACATCTAGTGGCTGATGTGCACAGAGGTGAAAGGAAAGTCCAGTGCTGCAAAACACATATTCCATAAAGGAAACTATAATGAGCTGAGCAAGATTGTTAATGAGAGGACATTTTGGAGGTCACTCGTTGATAGGATTGCCATAAGTCAGAGGTGACCTGATGGCACAACAACATGATCTAGCTGACATCGTTGTGGCATCAATAACTAACAACAATGACTAATTTGACCCTCTGTGGCTCTCAGCCACACGTATGTATTCCAGTGGTCGTCTGCAAAAGTATGCAGTAGGACACGGTTTTCAAAATTAAAAACAATATCTTGGACCCTCCAGTTGTCTTGCACGTATGATGTTTCACCTCCAACCTTGCAATACCATGTTAGGGTTTTAAAAATCCTAACTACAGACAGACCCTAAAGTAGTACTTTCACATGTACTAGATTGCTAGCCATTGCATACTCACCTCCATTAATCATGTATGCAGCCCCCCCCCCCCCAAGGTTTGAAATCCCTTGGGACCTAAAAGATAGCTTCCAGGCAGTGAAATCTTTTTTTTTCCTTTCCAGGTCCACAAAGCTGTTAATTGTACATAACATTTTAGCTCTATGCATTTATGTTTCCATAAGAGGAGGGCTCAACTCAGCTGCTGCTGTCAGAACTGGTATTTCCCAGACTCTTTTCCAGGAATTGGGTCAGTGAGTCAGAACAGTTCTGCTTCTTAGGAGTAAATTCAAGTGTCTGCTTTTGAGAGAAACTATTTACATTAGTTTCTTCACGAAAAGAAATGTATGGTCTAGTTTTTCCTTTTAGGAATGGGTTGGCTGTTAAATTCTGTTCGCCAAGATGTCACTAGAAAAAAACATACTGATCTCTCTTTTCTCACCCTGTTTCCCTCTCCCTTTAAAATATATCCTATTTTAAAACATTTTTAGTTCATAGACCTATGCATATATCCACATCCTTCCTCAGTATTATTAGAGTATTCCTCTTCCTCTTTGGCTTCAAAATGGGAAAGAATTTATGAGTAGTTTGAGAGTAAATCGCAATAGTACTTGATACATTTCATCATTCAGCATGCAAAAGGAATTTCCTCTCTGATCACCTTCAAAGGATACTGAAGGAGAACTGTACTAGCTGCCGACAGACCAAGGTCTCCAAAATCATGTGCTGAATTCTAAGCTTCACACATTTACATGGAGTTACATGGTGATGAGCTTGACCCGAGTTCAGATTTTAAATTGCTTTCAACATCATGGGCATGGAGTAATTTTAAAACCTTAAGAATGAGATGGAGTCCTTGAAAGCCCAATATACGATCCCTAGAGTAAGAAACCAAAGCAAGAGTCTTATTATTTTCTGTTTTAAAAAGTTAACTCTCTGTCTTCTCACTACCAGACTCTATTTTATGCTTGTGAGGGATAGTCCTAGGCCTAGATTTCTGCAGCTTTTAAATCAGATATGAAGATTATGGTTTATTAAAAAAAATCCTGAGTTCCTTGGTTCTCAACATCTGTGCAAATGCAATTTAAATGGGGTAGGTGCCATGCAAAATTCAAGCTCATTCTTTTCCTGGTCAGCTGTTTCTGTATGTTTTGAGTTAGGCCAGAGACTAAAGTATTAATTACATGCTTTACAAGCCAGTACAGGACTTAGCTTAACTTTATGCTCCTATTTTGCTATTTGGCTAATTTTGCTAGGGGCCAATAATTAACTTCTTATCTGTAAGGGCAATGAAAAGGGTTCAGAAATACCACCACCACCTCCTTCTCCTCCTCCTAATGGAAGTGGTTTGAGCACAGCTTTCCCAGCAAAAACAAATGCCTCAAAATATTCTCACTGTTCATTCAGGCTATCCCCATTATCCTTTAGAACATGCTCCCCCTGTGCTTACATATGGAACACATATTTATTTATTTTATTTTTATTTATTTATTTCATTTATATCCCGCCTATCTGGTCAATTATGACCACTCTTTGATCAATTATGATCCATGGCTCCCTACCATCTCCCTGTTCTTGACCTCCACATTGATTCCATTCCTATTAGGGTCACCATAAGTAGAATGCAACTTGATGGCACATAAGACACATAGACAACATGTGTGGCCAACTGTATACGTTCCGAATGATTTGCAATTCTGCTTCCCCAGGTTTCCCAAATGTATGGAAAGGGTTGACTGCATTTTGTAGACTTCCTGAAAGCATTCAACTAAACCCATGGAAGTCAAGACCAGGGACAGAGCATGTATGATCTTCCACCCAAACTCCACTCACTGCATTCACTGTAATATTTGAATAAAACTTGAATCTTCACTGTAAGTTTCTTGTAAAATCATAATTTCCTGAAAAGTTGGATGGAAAGGGGATGATTTCCATGAGAACTTGCCTGTTTTCCTTTTGTTGATTTAGGAGCAGTGTTCGGTATGAATGAACCACAATGCAAGACTCACATTTATTTTTCCTTTTTATAAGTACCCCAGCTTAGTAGACAGATCTTGGATTGATGGTTTTTTATCTTCATTGCTTGGCCATTTTCTCTCTCTCTCTCCCCCCCCCCCTTGTCCTTGTCAGATGAAGTTTTATTGTGACAAGATGAAATTCACAGGCATTTACTGCTCTGCATAACTTCTTTCTGATTTGTTTGTTGGCACTCAGGTGCTAATGGAACGGAAGAGGCACTTTTGGGTCAATAAAATGTCAATTGAATAGCAGTAGTAGGGAAACAGTATGACAATTCATGATAGTGAGGTAGTAAGTACATTTGCAAGAGCTTTCTGCTTGCTCATGATTTATTTTGCAGCCATGCTTCCTCTGGATTTTCTGAGAGGTTTATTTTGGCTTTGATGGTGGGCTGCCAACCCCATGTTTTATTCGTCAGTTCCACTAAGCTTATTCCTCTAAACCTTTAGACCTGTCTGCTAATCTTATGTCCTAATGGCTGCCAGATGCCTTTTAAAATTACCTCTGCTCTAAAGTTTGATAACATTTGACAATTCACATCTCTGTGATGCTTCACCGAGATTTACTCAAATCTTTTTGTGTCTCTTAGAATGAGCCAAAGATTAACCCCAGAAAATGTTCCCCATGGTAGCACCCAACTTGGGGGAAACGACATAATCATGAAGAAGAATATGCTCAACCATTATCCATGAGGAAATACACTTTATGGACTGTATAGAATGGGATATGCACTCCCACTCTGCTGGATAGGGCCACCAAGAATATATTACATTAGTAACTAGCTGCCACATAATGCTTCTCTACTCCCAAAGGCCAGGTATTTCTTTATTAGTTACATTTTTATCCTTTTTCCCCCCATGGATTTCAAGGTGTCACAACTTATATATGTACTCATTTCAAATATTTTTACCCTGCCTTCCTCCTTTAAAAGGACTCAAGGTGGCTTGCATCATGAAAATATGATATTTAAAGCTAAAAACAATGTATACAAATACTAAATAAGGTCAAATAAATACCAATTTAAAAAATGGTGAACAAAAGCAACACCAAAAACACATTCAAACCAGTAAGGCACAACTACAGATTTACAAACCCCACTCCCAGGCAGCCAGTCACTTAGGGAAAGCTTGCCTGAAGAGAAAGGTCTTTGCCTGCTTGTGGAAGGACAGCAAAGATGGGGCCAGACTGGCCTCTTATGGGAAGAACTTCCAAAGCCTAGGAGTTGCAACAGAGAAGACCCTCTCTTGTGTCCCCCTCAAACACACCTGTGAAGGTGATGGGATCAAGAGAAAGTCCTTCCCAGATGATCTTAACACTTGAGTGGGCACATAATCAGAGATGTACAAAACAACTCCACACTATCTGTACTACATTCCTGGCTCAATTTAAAGTGCTGGCTGTCACCTTTAAAAATGTGTAGGGCCGATTTATTGAAGGCAGGAGAATATGGTTAGTCTAGGTCATGGCATAAATGAGATGTGAACTGGGTTCACATCTTTCTTGCTCAGGGCTGAAGTAGACATTAAATGGAATGTGTATTCTGTATGATTAACTCAGCAGATAAGCCCTTGTTTACCTTTCAATGTCCAATTGCAAAATGAAGGATGCTAAATGCAAACTACGTAGGTGAGGAAAATCATATGTATAAAGGACAGATGCATTTCATCTTGTACCCCAAAAAGTAAGAAACAAACGGGGCAAAATTCTCTTGCCTTGAGTTGCAAGGTGCAAACCAGATGCTGTCATCATTCAGTGCTGGTAAAGTTTAATTTAAACTAAGTAAAACCTTCCTATCCCCCTCTTTCAGGTTCCAAGGCTCTATTAGGGTCCCTTTTGCCCTGGGGAAGTCTTTCAGAGCCTTGGCACTAGGGAGGGGGAAGTCTTTAGTGGTCTTTAGTAGTCGGAAATAACTGCCAGATTACTGCCACTCTCTCTCTCTCTCTCTCTCTCTCTCTCTCTCCCTCTCTCTGTGTGTGTGTTTTAAATCAGGCACATATTCTCATCTCTGCATGAAGAGGTGCACCCATTAAAATGGCCTCTTCTACAGAAGTGTGTTCTGTGCTGAGGATTCTAATTAAAGGTGGGGTGGGGGTTTGAAGAGGTATAAAACTTTTTATGTAGTGGGTTTGACTAAGGGACCCAGACAGATATAGTGGACTTCAGACCTGTGTATAAACCTGCATGCAAATCAGCTACGAACTTTACATGATGGTACTCTTACACCTAAGACTATTGCTTAGTCTAATCTGACTGGACAGCTCACTGAGTTAGGTTTCTGGCTGCCAAGCTGGAGGTTGGGAGTTCAAAACCCCACTGTACATCCCAGAAGAGCCAGTTATTGTGGCTTTGGGCAACCTGTACAGTCTCATCATGCCCCCTAGAAGAAGGGAATGGTAAACAGCCTCTGAGTATTGCCTAGAAAACCTTGAAAAGAGTAATTGTGAGTCAGAATTGACTTGATAGCACACAGATCCTTCTTCTTTTCTGCATTCTTATGAACATAAAAGGGAGAGGGTGTTCTTAGTGACTGCTCCTGAGCTGTGGAACTCTCTTCTGAGGGAAACTGGAAGGCTTTCTCCCTGCTGTACTTCTTGCTTTGACCCCTGGCCAGATTCCAGGTGTGTGTGTGTGTGTGTGTGTGAGTGAGTGAGTGAGCTTTTAGTAATGGCTGTTGTCCTTTTTCTTTTCCTTTCATTGTACTGGCAAATGGTTTTAATATCATTTTAATGCAATCCCTGTTTTTATTGAGTTGTGTTTCAATACTTTGATTTTACTGTGATTTGACAGTAATCTGTGAGGTCCCTTGGATCTTGCACTGGAATGAAGACCTGATAACAAACCATCAAACAAACAAATGAGCAAACAAACATTTCCATTAATAGAGGAACTCAGGCAAATACTTTACTGACAAATTGAAGACAAACAAATCAAAAGGTCCAGATGGTGTCCATTGTAAAGTTATTTAAAAATTTACTGAAGCAGAATGGTAAGAAATCCAGGGCAATATACAACACATAAGCTGTGGAATTTGGTACCACAAGATATAATGATTTCTGGCAACATGGATGGCTTGAAAAGAGGACTGAGCAAATTCATGGGCAGTAAGACTAGTAGTTTGTAGCTACTGGTCAATGGAGGTGGGTCCATTAGACTTAGGCTCAGGCTCCTAGTCATTCTGCTTCTGCCTCTACTTGTATTCCCTTCAATTTGAATTTCAGGTCTCATCACACTCTGAGTATGTGTGTTTGTGGGTGTTTGTGGTGGGGGGAGAAGCAGATGTAGGTAACGATATTTCCAGTTTGGGACAAGATGCATTTTCCTGTGTCTCACAAGAATTGTGGAATAAATGAATGGGGAGGGAGTGTCTGAATGCCTGCTTGCCTTCCAGTGCATATATGCATATGTATGAGTGTGCCTCAGGATGGTGGTGGGGAGAGAGAACTATGTATGTTCATCATTATCTGTCATCCTTTGCTCCACCCACCATTGGCTGCTGTATTTGTCTGAACAAGCACAACGAGCACCAGCTACTAGGGATGGGAATTTTAGGTTAAAACTAATAGAAAACAACATGAAAGGGACTCTTAGGGCTCATTCAGGCAGGCATTTGCCCCACTGTTCGATGCATTGTAGAGGCTGATTGGTTCATTGTTTTACTTGCGACAGCATGAATGGACCAATTTGCCCCAATTTGTCCCCAGGGCACCCCAACCCTTCTCCTTTTTTCGTATGTGTTGGTGTGCTCTAGTTTAGTCCATTCCCACCATGTACAATTGCATGGAACAGATTAAAATGGAGCCTTGAAGTTGTCAAAACTGCCTGGGCTCCTTCCAGTTCTGCATTGTTCAATGTTAAACCCATCATAGACATATGTTCTGTTTCAATAAACCCTGTTGGTTTTGATAAACGTTCATCTGGTTTCATGGAACAAAATATGGAGGAAGAAATACCATTAGGCCCCACAGCAAGCAGTGGTCACAGTCTAGTTGTGACCCAGGACTTTTAAAATCTTGCCACTGGAACCATCTTGTCTTAAAACAGACAGCATGCTTAGCCTCAAGCAGTACAGCTGACACATTCCTCTTTTATTTATTTATTTAACTTATATTTTATTTATTTAACTTATATGCCGCCCACACTACCCAAAGGTCTCTGGGCGGCTTACAACAGTTAAAATACAAAGACAAAACAATTAAAATGCAATTAAAATATATACTCTAAAAATTGCCATCAGGACCCACAGCTGATATTATTTCAATTAAAAGCCTTCTGGAACAGGAAGGTTTTCACCTGGCACCGAAATGTCATCAGCATTGGCGCCAGACGAATCTCAGTCGGGAGGGTATTCCATAGTCTGGGGGCAGCTGCCGAAAAGGCCCTTTGTCTACAAGCCATCCCTCTTACCTCCTTGAGGGACAGCTCTTTCAAAAGGGCCCCCTGGCTAGATCTTAACTGCTGGGTAGGTTCATATGGAAGGAGGCGGTCCTTCAGGTATCCAGGGCCCAAGCCGTTTAGGGCTTTATATGTCAAAACAAGCACTTTGAATTGGGCCCGGGCAGCAACTGGTAGCCAATGTAATTTAAACAGAATCGGCTTGATGTGTTCCCTAGTGGCCCTACCACTCACCAGCTGCGCAGCTCGATTCTGGACCAGTTGCAGTCGCCGGACCGTCTTCAAAGGCAGCCCCACGTAGAGCGCATTGCAGTAATCTATGCGAGATGTTACCAGTGCATGTGTAACGGTCATGAGACTCCGCTCGTCCAGGTAGGGCCGTAGCTGGTATAATTTCCGCAGCTGAAGGAAGGCGCCCCTGGCCACCGAGTCCACCTGGGCTTCCAGTGTTAGACTGGGGTCCAGGAGCACCCCCAAGCTGCGGACCCTGCCCCTTAGGGGGAGTGTAACCCCATTCAGGGCAAGGAAATGGCCCTCTAGCCTGTCTGGCGAAGCACCCACTAACAGCACTTCCGTCTTGTCTGGATTGAGTTTCAATTTATTAACCCTCATCCAGTCTATTATCAGGTCCAGACACGAGTTCAGCACAGAAACCGCTTCACCTGGACTAGTGGAAAACGAGAGGTAGAGCTGAGTATCGTCAGCATATTGCTGACTCCTCAGCCCAAACCTCCTGATGACCTCTCCCAGTGGTTTCATGTAGATGTTAAACAGCATGGGGGACAGTATCGAGCCATGAGGAACCCCATGACATAAACGCCATGGGACAGAGCAACTATCCCCCAGCACCACCCTCTGGACACGGTCAGCCAGGAAGGAGTGGAACCACCGTAAAGCGGTGCCCCCAACTCCCAACCCAGCCAGCCTATCCAAAAGGACACCATGGTCGATGGTGTCGAAAGCCGCTGAGATGTCCAGGAGTATCAACAGGGTCACACTCCCCCTGTCTCTCTCCCGGCAAAGGTCATCATACAGGGCGACCAAGGCAGTCTCCATACCAAAACCCGGCCTGAAACCCGATTGAAATGGATCCAGAAAATCCATTTCATCCAGCAGCACCTGGAGTTGCCCAGCCACAACCCGCTCCGACACTTTGCCCAAATAAGGAAGGTTCGCCACTGGTCGGTAGTTAACCACCAGCCTTGGGTCCAGGTTAGGCTTTTTCAGGAGTGGCCAAATTACCGCCTCTTTCAAGGTGGTAGGACCACTCCCTCTCTCAAAGAGGCGTTCATGGCCTCCTGGACCCAGGTGCGAACCCCCCTGGCAGATCTTCCAATTAGCCAAGATGGGCAAGGGTCGAGCGGAGTGGTGGTAGAACGGACAGCTCCAAGCACCCTGTCCACATCCTCAGGTCTCAACAATTGAAACTCATCCATTAATACTTGACCTAAGCACGGCACACTGGACACATCCTCTGATTCTGCAGTAACGGTGGAGTCCAACCCACTGCGAATCTGAGCGATTTTTCCCTCAAAATGAATGGCAAACTCATCACAGCGAGCTGATGAGCAGTCCGGGACTTCCACCGGATTTCCCGGTTGAAGAAGATTCCGGACCACCCGAAACAACTCTGCTGGATGACATTCTGCAATACGGCTGGAGAAATATTGCCGTTTCGCCAGCCGTATTGCCACAAAATAGGCCCGATAATGGGCTCTAAGTCGTGTTTGATCGGACTCCCAGCGGGATTTCCTCCACCTGCGCTCCAGCCGTCTCCCCTCTCGCTTCATCAGAAGTATACCAAGGAGCTGTCTGGGCTCTGCGTGCAGGGAGAGGGCGCTTAGGCGCAATCGTGTCAACCGCCTGGGTCATCTACCTATTCCATAGGGTGACCTGAGCTTCGACAGGAGCGCCGACCATATCAGACGGATAATCCCCCAGAGCATTCAGGAAACCATCTGGATCCATTAGTCTCCGAGGGTGGATCATCTTAATAGATCCCCCATCCTTGCAGAGGGGAGAAGAAGCTAATAGACTAAACTTGACCAGGAAGTGGTCTGACCATGACAATGGGGTCACAACGAGCCCCTCCACATCCAAACCACCATCTTCCAGTCCCGTTGAGAAAACCAGGTCCAAGGTATGGCCCTTCTCATGTGTCGGGCCGATCACAGATTGAGACAGCCCCATGGTTGTCATGGCGGCCATGAAGTCCTGAGCCGCCCCAGTCAAGGCAGCCTCGGCATGGATGTTGAGGTCCCCCAGCACCAACAGCCTGGGAGTCCTCAACACCAGGTCCGAGACTACCTCCGTCAACTCAGGCAGGGAGACTGTTGGTACGCAGCAGGGTGGGCGTGTTAACGCGGAATCCTGCAAGCCGCTAGCTGAGAGTTGATTCTGGTCCTGATGGTAAAAATAACTCACACAGACACGTTCTCTTCCAGCCCGACACGTGTATTTACAGCAAATATACAAAGTGGCAGCGTGACAGCATGAAATCAACATTTGTAGAAGTGGTGGTGGTGTTCTGTACAACTCAACTATATACACATAAGCATCTGCCCTTGCCCAATCAGGGCAGATGTTGCATCATCCAGTCTTCACCCAGATGTTGCATCATCCTTTCTATAGTCACTGTGACTCAGCACTTTTATACTTACACACCTGCATGACATGGCAGTTCATTAGTACTTCTGCTCTGCTCTGTTCAGGCCTGTAAATTTTTTAATACCTTGACACCCCTCCTAATTTACACCTGAACAAAATTCAAACCCAACTCTTTGATTATTTCACTGTGTCTTTGAACACTCAAAGGTTTTGTAAAAATATCAGCAACATTTTTATCCGTTTTGCAGTATTGTAACTCTATTAATTTTTCTTTTATGGCTTCTCTTACGTTATGATATTTGATGTCAACATGTTTACTCCTATTTCGCATTTTTTCTGTTACAGCCATTTGTAAGCAGGTTGTATTATCTTCTAAGACCTTTATTGGTTTATGTGTTTCTATCTTTAAATCCTTAATTAATTGTCTATACCAGATTAATTCTGAGCATACTTCCGACAAAGCTGCGAATTCAGCTTCTGCTGTCGAAGTAGCCACAGAACTCTGTTTTCTGGACTTCCACCCTACTAAAACATTTGCAAACATTACAACGAATCCAGACATTGACTTCCTGTCACTTTCATCATTTGCCCAATCACTGTCAACGTAGGCCTGTAAATTTAACTCTTTTGAAGGATTTATGATCAAACACTTGTCACTTGTTCCTTTTAAGTATCTAAAAACTCTTTTTACACCCTGCCAGTGTTTCACAGTGGGCTTCGACACATGTCTACTAAGAATGTTCACTGCTGCTGAAATGTCAGGCCTAGTCCAATTTGCTAAATACATCAAACTGCCAATTGCAGAATGATAAATTTCTTGACTCTCAAACTCTTTGTTTTCTTCATCACACTTTTGAAAATCTATTACCATGGGGGTTTGTACATCTTTACAATCTTGCATATTGTATCTCTCTAACATTTGTTCAATTTTTAACTTTTGGTTTAATACAAAACCTTCATTTTTTCTCTGTATTTGCACCCCTAAATAATTTTGTATTGGACCCAAATTTTTCAGTTTAAATTCCTTTTTCAGCTGTTTTTCAAATAAATTCATCTGGTTCTGATTTTTTGTCATAAAACAAATGTCATCCACATATGCCAACAAAATATTTAGCTCACTTCCACATTCTTGTATGTATAAGCATGGATCAGCCAGACTATTCTTAAAATTCATTTTTTCTAACACTGTATGTAAACATTGGTTCCAGTTTCGGGCTGATTGTCGCAGCCCGTAAATGGCCTTATTTAACCTGTAAACCATTCCTGGTCTTGACCCTTCAAAGCCGGGTGCTTTTTGCCATGTATAATTCTTCCTTTAAGTCAGCATTTAAGTATGCAGTCGTTATATCATAATGATTTATCAAATACCCTCTAGATGCCGCTAGAGTCAAAGCTACCCTCATAGTTTCTGCTTTCACTGTAGGGGAAAATACTTCATCATAGTGCAAATGTTTCTTTTGAGTAAATCCCTGAGCCACCAACCTCGCTTTATACCTAAAATCCCCATTGTTTTGTAACTTTCTTTTGAAAACCCACTTACTGCAAATCACTTTATGCTCCTGTGGCAGCCTAGTCTCTGTGAAGACCTTGTGGTCGTCCATAGACTTCATTTCCTCAATCATGGCTTCCTGCCATCTTTTCTTTTCTACTTCAGGAAGTAACATGACCTCTTCATAACATTTTGGTTCCTGATACACATGGCACACCCTTATTTCTCCTACACCAAACCTTGCAGGCGGAACCCCTTTGTTAACTCTCTCTGACCTCCTGGGGATTTGTGGCTCATCCTCAATTTTTGGTTCTTGCTTAATTCCTATCTCACTTTCTTGATCACTACACTGCCCATCGTCTTCTTCATCTTTTGTCTTGGACTGGCTCTCTTCTGTTTCTTCTTCTTTTGTCTCTAACTGCCTATTCTCACACTCTCTTGTGTTTGTGAATGGTATGAAAACTTGGGAATTAGCATGAACCCTATCCCAATTCTCATGCTCACAAAAATTGGCAGACCTCGAAATCACTACATTGCTGTTTCCATCAAGGAAGCGGTATGCCTTTGAACCTCTTTCATAACCTATGAATTTCATTTTCTTTGCCTTTGGTTGTCCCTTCCTTCTTGTCTCTTTTGGGATGTGCACCCACGCACTGCACCCAAACACCCTCATGTGTTTTAAAGATGGCTCTCTCCCATATAACATATAATAAGGAGTCTGCCCTATTGCAGAAGATAACAA
This sequence comes from Intellagama lesueurii, assembly GCA_037013535.1. Classification (NCBI taxonomy): domain Eukaryota; kingdom Metazoa; phylum Chordata; class Lepidosauria; order Squamata; family Agamidae; genus Intellagama; species Intellagama lesueurii. The sequence goes on from JBAJHW010000002.1 coordinate 274,584,000, forward strand.
TCTGTTATTTATGTAGTTCGATGTAAGCAGGGCTTCTCCCCACAGGCCATGACTCATGTTAGCGTCAGCTAACAATGCGTCTTTCATTGTCTGCAACACCCCGTTTCTTCTTTCTGCCACGCCATTTTGGAAGGGTGAATATGGACTAGTTTTTCTATGATATATCCCATTTTCCTTCAACCAGCTTTGAAATTTGTTAGATAGGAACTCAGACCCTCTATCCGTCTGGATTTGCGCCACCTTGTGGCCATAACGTCTCTCAATGAAGCTTAGCCAATTTCTGAAGTTGCTAAACACCTCTGCCTTTGTTTTCAATAAGTAGCAAAAAGAATACCTTGAATAATCATCTACAATTACCAGGACATATTTTGCTCCACCCAAAGATGATGCAAAAGGGCCAATCAAGTCTGCATGTACCAGTTGAAAGGGCCTTTGTGTTTGACTGGTTCGTTCCTTGTTTCTGGGGCTTACTTTAGATTTTGCCATTTTACACACGTTGCAATCTAAATAATTTTTACACTCTTTCAACTGTACATCTTTTGCCACTGCTTGCATTTTCTGAATTGTTCTAAAATTTGCATGACCCAACCTCCTGTGTAACAGGTGTGCACATTTATCATGCTGAGGTGCGTTTTTCACTGTTACATGTGTGTCACTTTGTATTTTACACCTCAAAACGTACAAATTATTTTCTTGTTTTGCCCTTGCGCAAACACATTTTCCTTTCTTAATTTTACACTCATCATTTTCAAATATGACTACAAAGCCCTGTGTTACTAAAGCAGACACACTTAAGATGCTGCAGTCCAACTGTGGTACATGAAGAACACCTTTGAGTTCTTGTTCCAAACCTGACACAAAAACTGTCCCTTCTGCAGCAACAGGCAACTTCTGTCCGTTCGCCAGGCTCACGCTGCTTTGTTCCGAAGCACCTAGAGAAAGAAACAAATCTCTTTCATTAGTTAAATGTGTAACGGCCCCACTGTCAATTATCCAGCAAACTTGCTGAACGACCTTGGATTTATCTCTTGCTGCCTGGACAAGAGAAATCCTCCCTTTTCTCTTTTCGGTGCTTCTTTCACTTTTGCAGCCAGCTTTTCTGTCGTCTCTGCTACAGTCTCTCAGAAGATGATTTACAGATCCACAGCCAAAACAGCGTCTCACGGTCATAGCACGACCACTATCTTCTCCCCTCCTAGGAGTTGTTTCTCTGTGTAAGCTGTAATCTGTCTTTTTCCTCCAGCCGTCTTGGTTCCTTTGACGCTGGATGTTTTGTTTCTCTCCGTCACCAGACATTTCACTCTTACGTCGTTCCTGTTCCAGCAATCTGCCCGTCAGGTATTCCAGGGTCAAATTCACCTCAGGCATAGACTCTAAACTGGTGACCAGAGTGTCGTATTCATCAGATAAACTGCTTAGAATGAGGTACACTTTCTGGATTTCTGGAAACTGCACATTCCTTTGCTCCAGTTCATTAAAGAGACATTTTATCTCTTGCAAATGTTTAGACACGCTCTCACCGGGCTGTAATCTGCACCTGTAGAGCTTTCTGGTTAAGGATACTTTAGATCCTGCTGAATCTCTCACGTAAATTCTCTTGAGACATTGCCAAACTTCTCTCGCCGTAGCTAAGCCACGCACGTGGATTAATTGGTTGTCTTCCAAGCAAAGTATCAAAGTACTCAGAGCTTTTTCATTTTTACGTTCCTCCTCTTCATCAAGCTGTGCTGGGAGGTTGGTTACAATCTGCCACAGATCTTCCCTCCTTAATAGCATCTCAGCTTTGACGGACCACGTCTGGTAATTACAGTCATTTAACTTCGTTAAGGGAAAACCTCCCAGGCTTGTTCCCCCAAACGCCATGCTGCCTGCTCTTCTCTCAGTCCTCTGTTTTCCTTCCCCTCCTGGGCACACAACAGCAGAACTGCTTTCTTTCAGGACCTCTATTTCTTCCTCCTTCTATTATAGTGGCACCCACTGGTACTCACCAACGTTCTCAGCAGTAGACGGTCTGCGCAGGGTGCGTCGCTGGGCCCATGACCTTTGTTAACGCGGAATCCTGCAAGCCGCTAGCTGAGAGTTGATTCTGGTCCTGATGGTAAAAATAACTCACACAGACACGTTCTCTTCCAGCCCGACACGTGTATTTACAGCAAATATACAAAGTGGCAGCGTGACAGCATGAAATCAACATTTGTAGAAGTGGTGGTGGTGTTCTGTACAACTCAACTATATACACATAAGCATCTGCCCTTGCCCAATCAGGGCAGATGTTGCATCATCCAGTCTTCACCCAGATGTTGCATCATCCTTTCTATAGTCACTGTGACTCAGCACTTTTATACTTACACACCTGCATGACATGGCAGTTCATTAGTACTTCTGCTCTGCTCTGTTCAGGCCTGTAAATTTTTTAATACCTTGACAGGGCGGTACACCAACAGAATCCCCAATCTGTCTCGTAAGCCCAACACACAATACAGGCCCTCAAGACCTCCTCTCAAAGGGATAGGAAGCCTGGTCAAGGAGATAGAACTCCTATAGACTATAGCAACTCCCCCTCCCTGACCCTCTGAGTGACATTGGTGCTGGACCGAGTACCCAGGCGGACACAGCTGGGAGAGGGGGACACCACCCTCCTCTCCCACCCAGGTCTCAGTAATGCACGCCAGGTCAGCACCCTCATCCAGAATTACATCATGGATGAGGGCAGTCTTATTTTGTACTGACCTGGCGTTCATCAACAGCACCGTGTGGCTCGAGGGTTTGCTGATATGGTCACCTGATACCACCTGGTTGGGGGTAGGACTAGAAGAGGGGATAGATGTAAGATATCTAACCTCTCTTCTCCTACGTGGGCATGTTCTACCCCCACTGCCATTCCTTCCCCTACCCAGCACCACCTCAATGGCTGCCCCCTCCAACGCCCTCCCCCCTTCCTGTTCCCTCAAATCCACTGTGGGTCTCTCTTAATTGATGGCAATTAATCACAATTTAAAAATAAATAAAAAATAAAATTCCATTGCATAGGTCAACTTTCCACAACCTACTACTATCTGGATGTTCTAGACTAAAATTCCCATCACCCCAACATCCAGTTATACTCTGTATGCACTGTCCTTATATGTAGTCCCCAACCAGTTGTCATCATAATCCACGTGTGGGTTTCAGGGGGACCGAGGGAGAAGGGTCAGCCAATAAAGATCCCTCCTCCCTCCATAAATTGGTCAAAATGTCTATATGGGGCTCTTGCTACCATTCAAGCACTTCCAATGGCCTATGCAAAGCTGGAAGCATGTTCTCTGTATGTTCTTTGATCAGGTGTGATAATTTATTGCCTAAGCATGCAAACCGCAAAGGAATCATTAGTGTGTTCAGTTACAAGTGAATGAATTAATTCCCAAGCCTTTGTATTATCAACAGGTTTTACAAGGATGTGTTAACTCATGCAAGGATTAAGAAGTACCAGTAATTCTGACTACAGCATTAATCTACTCAGTCAGCTAATGGTACTTCTTAAATTACATCCCTTTCCAAGTCAGATCTCCCAGTTGAGGCTAGTCACTAGCAACACCGATGTTTCACTTCTGTTGCCCTCAGTTGAACTCAATGGAGCTTACTGCTCTACTGGACCTTAAATCTCCAATGGGATTTCACTGTAACGGATTAAGCAAATCTACACATTGTAAAATATTCTCTTACCTCACTTATCTTAAGTTCGTCTTCCTCACAAAATATTTCCTAATGATAAAGGGTGCTAAGGATAAAGAAAATATATTGCTTTGGTTAATGATTGTGTAACAGAAGAATTTATTTATATTCAGCCCCGAAGAACTTTAACTGTGTCTGTGTGTGTACTGTCTAAAAAGACAACACTGAACAAATAAATTATGGTGTTAAAGCTGTGCTTTATCCCTGCTCTTATCCTTTAAACACACACACAAATGGCAGGTAAAGGATTAATGGAGGCTGAAGCTAATGGAAGAGAGATAAGGACAAGAAAGAGGATTTTCAGCTATCGGTATTCTCCAGACTGGTCCCCGACTGTTTCCTACAAAATTATCAACAGCCTGGTATTGATGAGCTCTGCCCATATGTTCCTCCTGTGTTTCCTGAAGGCTGTAACATCGGCTTGAGAAAAGTAGGATTGGATTGTAGAACAATGCACAGTTGGTGGTCCATCAGCAATTTCAGTAATTACAAACAGAATGCAAAGAAGAACAATATATATTCAGTGCAAATTTAAGAAGCAATGTAACAATGCCCAGCGGTAGCAATCGTATTATTGCTGTCCCACTTGATTGCCAGAGTATTCCACTTGTGCAGGCTCAGTTTAGTACATATTTGGGCAAAGGAATCTGATCGAAGTTTGAAAGTTTGTGTGTTTGGGGCTTTTTGTTTGTTTGTTTGTTTTGCTTTCTTGACTGTATCTCTCAGAATTCCACAACATTAGACTGACCTTTGGAATTCTGGGATTAATAGTTCAAAAGGCTATTTCCCCTCAAACCCTAAGAGAAATTATTACACTATTTTGCCCATCACACAATCTCTCTGAGAATTTTTCATCCCAGATAATTGGCACGCCTTTAAAAGTTAGTTCTAAAATAACCTACTGTATACCTCCTTTGAAAATATTATCGAGTATCACAATTGTATCTAAAGTCTCTGAGAGCAAAACAAAACCAGCCACCAGCCACATGATTAGGCAATACACCAATGCTCTCTTGTATAAACATTTGCTTCTGATCATCATCTTTGGCCCGTAATAATCATTGTGCATTTTGTCTACATCTCTCTCTTTCCCACTTTTCAGCCTATGACTGAGCGGTCTTGGCATTTTTTCTGAATTTGGGTTCCAAGGTATGACACTGAGGGTGCTCAGGCTACAATTTCGACATACATTTAGACCTTTAAAGAGAGGGCTCCGGCTCTATTCTCTTCTCTACCAACTCAGCTCAACTGAAGATCTTATTAGATAAAAATGAAAGATCATTTCATTCAGAAAATCTGAAAAGCAAGGGATGAAGGTAATATACTACACTGATCTTTGTCTGCCACCAATTTATATTCAGAAGTGCATTAACTTCAGCAGAGGTTGCCCTTCCACTAAGACAAGTGAAGCAGCTGCCTCAGGTACAGATGTTTGTTAACTTGAATGGAAAGCAAACAGTTATTGTTATGTTTTTCCTACCAGGAGTTGGGGAAATTATTTGTAATATCTTCTGCCTCATGATCCAAAAGAAGATCATTGCGGAATCTTCTGCCTCATGTTCCAAAACTGTAGCTGGCATAGTATACCTCCTTGGATACCATGGAGGTGTGTGACGCTGTTTGCTTCTTGGCTTCAGGCAGGAAAATGTCCTCGGCCAGCCCTGAAGGCTGGATATTAAGGTTCAATTCAGATATCATGGCTAAATGCAGCTGGTAGAGAAATCCACTTCCATGGATTTGACTCATCACCGTTTAAAGTCACTGACCATTGTGACATCTTGTAATAACACATTTCATAGTTTGTGAAGAAGCACTTTCATTCACCCTTCCTGAATAATTCCCACCTTCATTTCCACAGTGCAGCTTCTGAGACCAGTTGCTGAGGTTCAATACCATTCCTAAATGGTAGGTGTACCTACTACATATTGTACGTGGAATGTGGTTTAGGCAAGGTGTTTCATGTACTTTCTTGAGAGCTGGCATCTTTGACAATAAATAAAAAGCTGACACTCATTCTCCTCATAGCTGAGAGCATGTTATTAGTACTTTAGCGGAGAACTGCAAAACTTCAGAGATGTGAAACCAGGCCCAAGAAGACCTGTGCCGTGTGCTGGTAATAATATGTGAACTTCTCTAGGGAGGCCCACCTCACACTGAGAAGGGCTAAGTAGCATGTTTACACAAGAAATTTTTGTGTGACAATGAGTAACTAGAGGCCTTACATAAGCAATGCCTTGTAAGTAATAATTAGCAGAAGGCAAAACATTTCACATGCACTCTGGTGAATGGTGCTTTCTGATCAATACAAGCAAGTACTTTTCATCCTTCATTTTCACATTTTTTCTGTACTGTATTGATTCCTCAGGGGCTGGAGGGGTTTTTATCCAGACGTCATCTGCAGTGTCAGTGGAAGCAGTTTGAATTTATTTTGTGCCTTGCAAACAATAACTCTCATTGTCTAATTAGTTAATTTACTTCCCTTAAGGGAACATGTAATTATTTTATTTGTAGCATGGATGATCTTGTAGGGCCATTTAATCTTATGTGATGCACAACTCAGATGAGATGTTATTGCTAATATTACCACTTCAAGCAATAAACTGAGGTAAAATTCAATACTGGAGAGGTATTCATATGATTACAGTCTCCCATTTGAGGTTCTAGTACATCTTATTGAGCCACCACCCAAATATGACTGAAAGATGGGAATTCCCATTCTTTTATCGCTCCACTGAAATCAAACCATTTTAAAAAAATATCTTTGCTTGCAATAAATTAGAATGCTTAAAACTCCAGGTTAGGCTAGAGGCAGACAGATTAAAGTAAGTGAAACCACTCGAAATGGCATCCACTGAACATCAGATAGGATATAACAAAAGCATAAAGTGTCATTTTGGGAGTTAGATACCCACATTTTCTAGACTCATAGAACTGTAGGGTTGGAAGGGGCCCTAACAGTCCTCAAGTCCATGCAATTTGAACCCATTGTTTCACATCCTAACCCCTAGAGCCACAAAAAATAATCTTGCTCTATCTTCCACATGACACCCCTTCAAATACTGGAATATGTCTACTGTATCACCTTTCAGTCTTCTGTTCTTCAGAATAAACACACTGAGCTGCCTCAACTCTTTCTCATCAAGCTAGGTTTCCAGACCCATTTTGGTTGCTCTCCTCCAGACAACCAATATCCTTCTTAAACTGGGGTGCCTAGAGCTGGATCCTTTTCACATATATTACTGCTAAGCAGGCAGTCACCTATTCTGTATTCATGCCTCTGATTTTTTCCTGCCTAGAACGTTGTGTTTTTCCCTTTTGAAACTCATTTTGTTTTGGCTTTAACCTCTAATTTATTGAGGTCACCTTGATTCCTGATTCTGTCTTCCAAAATATTATCTGTTTCTCCCAGGTCATCTAAAAATGTGTTTATCATCCTCTCTATTCCTTCATCAGATATTGAACAACACCAGGCCCAGGACAGAAACCAGTGGCACCTTCCTTGTAATTTCTCTCCAGGATGATGAGGAACTGTTGATGAGTCCTCTTTGGATTGAAAGCTTTGCAGAAATCAAGACAAGCTACATCCACAACATCTACCAAGCTTGTGACTCCATCAGAAAAAGAGGCAAGATTGGTCTGGCATTACTTGTTTTTGACAAACCTATTCAGGGTCCTATAAATTCCTGTATTTTCGAAGCGTTCACAGACTGATCGTGCAATGATCTGTTCTAGGATCTTCCTTGGTATGACTGTCAAACTGACCAATTAGTTGTTTTATCCTCCCTTTGAAGACGGAGGCAAAAACTATTGGAGAACAGAACCCCATCATCACTTTACTTCACCATCCTACTTGTTTTACTAACGGTCACTCTCCTAGTAACTGAGGGGGCTAGTCTGGTTTCATTAAGTGGGAGAGGACAATTGGTTGTTATGTCTACCACCCAGGTCATGTCACTAGGAAATCACTGAGATCCATCATCTTCCATCTATCTTTAAAGGATTAAAGATCCTTTGCGAGAGGATGTAAGTTCAAGTGAGTCTAAACCCCACCACATAGTGCTTTGTTCATGATGACAACAGAACTTCAGAAAGCTGCTCTACACCCAGACCACACTCATTCTGCACAGAAGACCAGGCCCAAAGACTGCCATGCTATATAATTGGGGCCAGATACCACTTGGGAATGGCCCAGTCTTGGATCTCCCTGCACTTTAAACACCCTTTACTTATAATGCTGCTACTCCTCCCTTCCTGTTTAGTCTCCTTATTGTAGGCAGTGTATACCCTTCAATTACTACATTCCAGTCATGGTTCTCTTCCACTGGGTTTCAGTAATGCCTGTTAAATCATATTTCCCTTCCTGTGATGAGATGTCAAGCTTATCATGCATTCGTTTTCTCATGATCTGTGCATCAGTATAGACACATTTGAAGTCATGGATCATTCCCCCTTGCAGTTTTCTTGTTATCTTTCCCCATCTGTTGGAAGGAAAATCCATTCTCAATGAAAGGGAAATAGCAAATGGTGTGCATTCATTTGCATGCACACAACTAAAGGTGTGATTACATTGCCAATTTAGAATCACTGTTGATTAAGGGGAAAAAATCAATTTAAAATAAGGTGTCTCCATGACATAAATGGAAGCATGGATTGGGGTGGGGTGGGTCTGGGAAGTGTTTTTATTTTTCCCCCTTGGATGGAAGGCTTGGCAAAATACTCTTCCGCCAGAGGGTCATTTATTTTAAATTGCATGCCAATCTGATTTATTTCAATTGGTTTGGCATATGTAAACCCCTCTGTTGCAATAAATTGTATCTTACTGGCAAGAGGGGGGGAAACGGGAGTGGAGAGGAGGAAGACCAGCCATGGCAGAGGCAGGAAAAGCACTGGGCTTTGCTGCTTGGATCACTTGCCTGCTCAATCCCCCCCCCCCCACACACACACCTGCCCGATCACTCACTCGCCCCTCTGCTCACCCGCCCTCATCCCTTGCCCCTCTTTCCCTTTTCATCCCTTTCCCCTTTCATCCTCCCTCCACTCCCAGATAGAGTTCTCCCTGCTGCCACCCCTGTCCCTGAGTGAAGCTACCTGATTGGAGACGCTGCCGGAGGCAGTGGTGGTGACGATGCACACATTGTCCCTAAAGTCTACGTGACTTTGGTCTGAATCCAAAACTGATCCCTCTCCCTGTTTATTTCAGCACTGGGACCAGACCCTAATCGGGGAAGGTGATGCTTACTCAACTAGGAGGACAGCTTAGTGGGCTGAGTATCTGGCTGCAGAGCCAGAGGTTGGAACTTCAGTTTCCCACGGTGCCGCTGAAGAAAAGAGCCAGCCTGTGTAGCCTTGGACAAGCCTTGGCCTCAGAGTGCCTCCGGAAGAAGGGAATGGCGAACCCTTTCTGAGTACTCTATACCTGGACAAACCTTGAATCGACTTGATATCGTCATCATTATCATCATTGTCCAAGCTCCAAGAACTTGGGATGTGTAGGAGATGGTATGAAATGTTATTGTGACTCAGATCTGTTGTGTAGTTCCTCTATGATAAGGATAAGGCACTCTGCTGAAACTGACACTCTCCTCTATTATTGCTTTGCATATTGCAGTCCAGGTATCTAGCAGTGACCATCAAATCCTACAACATGTCCATGTCTTGACTTGGAATAGAGACTCACCTGAGGCCACTGTGTCCCAGTAGTTCTAATAAAAAGAAGGTGCTAGAGGACTAGTCAGTAAATATTTGTCACTTCCTTATTTGTGCCTAGAATCTGGTAATTTTGCTTACTCAAATGCAGGTTTAACTCACTGACCTGCAGCTCAGGTTTAGTTGGATAAGGAGAAATATTTGCTCAAACCTCCCATTGTCTTAAGTGGTCCAGGAAAAGCCGCTCACCATTCCTTCCATGGCACTTGCCCGGCTGCATGTACAACTCAGGAAGAATTTAGAAAAAGAAGGACAAAGAAGTATTTCTGTCTCTGACTCTTCTATGTCTGAAGAGCTGCTCAGCTCTCTGGGGAATTTCATAATTGCTACAAGTTTCTGCAACATCAGTACTCCTTGGAAAACAATAGTTCCCAAAGGCTGCTTGGCTTACTTGCATCTGGAAGCTGCATAGCTGTATGGCAGAGAGCATAGAGAAATTGGGGCAAGATCCTCTCCCATTTGGCCTCCTACTTCCCAGCACTGGAGCAGCCAGATAATGGTACAGGAGAGGGGGAGGCTTGTTGGGAGGAGAAGCATGGGAGGGAATGTGGAGATTCAGGAGGGGATGCGCATTTGGGGGTGATTGCACAGGCATTTGTCTCACTGTTTGATCCACTAGGGGCATAGGTTGGTTTGTTCCTTTTGCCACTGACCAGATGTTGTAAGTGTCAGTGCAAACCAGCCCAACTCCAGAGCATTCCTACCCACACCTTTCTGGCTCTGTCAGGGGCTACTGTTTTTTAGATGCCAGCAGGATCACTTCATTTTGTTTCATTTCCAGCACCAGCAATCTCTGGGATTAAACCAAAGCAGAGCTTTGCCTTTCCTATTTGGTTTCAGTTTCCCAATATCAGTAAGCTTAGCCACTTAATGATATTGGGAAGTTAAGAACTTCCTCTGCTCCTCTGTGGAGTGCCAGCATTGCCTTATTAGGCTTTAAAATAACTCATCTTCTTCTCTTTGCTCCTCCATGGAGGGGCAGAGGAAGGAAGCAAAGGTTTTTTTTTTAAGTCTCTTAGAGTAGCACTGACCCCTTCATGGATTGCTGCCTTGTCGTGGAGAGCACTGATGCACTATACCTTTTAGAAAAAAAGGAAAGCTTCTTCCCAGAAGGAGGTGATAAGAGGGGGCAATGAAGAGGATTCCCCTTTCATTTCTTAAGGGAGGCAGGCCACATGGAATTGCTTGCGGTGCATACTTGAGGTGGATGCAAGAATTCCACAAAATGATATACTATTTGACCTTAAGGGATCCTATTTAGCGCACTCTAGCCTGCTCCAGTTGAGCCATCTAACCAAGCCCTTTGTCACTTGAGGGCTTATTTCTCAGAGCCAGTGTCATCTGAGTTTGGGGTAGCTCACATTTCAATAGCTTTGCCCAAATTCCTATTTGATTTGTTTGTCTGCTCCTTGCCTGGTTGCCTCATGTGTGTCCTGATTTTGCTGTGACACTTGGAAACTCTGACTTGAGTTCAACCACAGAGAGAGGGAAAAGTGAGGCTGAAGCATTTTTCTTCCCCCTGGGTCATTTTTTGAGGGGGACAGAATAAAGAGGAATCCCCAGACTGTTAAGGATTTGGGAAGTGGGAAGGAGGTTGAGACAGCATAGCACACAGCTGCAACTGGACAAAAGGGCTATTTATAAAGAAATGAGTCATGACAATATGACATTCCCTCTCCCCACAGACTTTTATAGACCAAGCGGACAAATAAATTGTGCCTATAATACGCCTTCTTTGAAAATGCTTGGTAAGAGAAACCTTCCTTTTTATCCCCTTACTTCCCAAATGAGAATAACATGTTTAAGGAATGGCAAGTAGACGAGTCCTCGCCTTTGTGTGGTGAACTAAGATTGTTAAGCTCCCACCACAAAACCAAACATTTGCTGTCTAGCTGGTTTCTACCTTACAGGCAGAGAAAATGGTGATGTGGCAAAGGGAGTGGAAAAAGAACCAAAAGACACTGAAGGCACCAAAACTTATTTCAACAGCAATTTTGATGGTTTTCTAATTCTGCAGAGTGGGCAAATGTCACATATTCTTAGGTTATGGTAGGGATCAAGAACATTTTGCAACTAGCTTACAGTCTGTCCATTTTTTCAGGTTCTCACCTATAATGTTACCAACAATATTTAGCATGAGAACATGGTGTCATGTGTACCTTAGTTTGTATCTTAACCATTTCATTTCTGAAATTTTCCACATACAATTGTGTTGTTGCTGTCCCATCAAGTCACCCCTGACTTATGGTGACCTCCCAAATCCCGTGTCTTCAACAGCCATGTTCAGCTGTTCAGGCTTTAGGGAGTTGATTCGTCTTCTATTTGGTCTTCGTCTTTTCCTCTTGACCTCAACTTTCCCCAACTTTATGGTTCTCCAGTACACCTTGCCTTTTCATGATGTGCCCTAAGTAGGAATTTCTTATCTGAGTGCCACTGCTACGTATGGTGATATTCAGAAATGCAAGTCAGAGTACACTGGCTTAGGCAGGAGCTTCTCCAACATGGTCCCTGTTGAGCCCTGCTGCAACCCCTTTGGCTGCCCCTCTTTCTCTCACTGTATGTAATGCCCTCCCCTGCTTCAGTGGCTGGGTACAGCGTGAAGCACACCGCTGGGCCAACCCTATCATCTTAATTTCCCGTGTACCCTTGGAAACATGGGAAACTGAGATGGTGGGGCATATGGAGACTGGGCTAGAGTTTCCACATCCGAGGGCATTGGCTTCATTTCCAGGGAATTGTTATACTTCTCCAAGTCTTTAGACAGAGTGGCAGCAAGCAGTGCTGGAGGAGGAAAATGTCAGGTGTTTTTTTTCCCCAGTGAGGTGGTTTAAGGCTTGGGCACCAATTTCCACCCATTCTCAGTTGGCATCTGCAGCAACTGGCAGAGCAAGAAGGTGTTTTTATGTAATGTTGGATGTGCTTGCCATCGGTGCACCAAAACGGCTGAACTGAGGGGAGGTAATTGGGGAGAGAGCTACTCGCTGCTTGTTCTTGGGTGCTATTCTGCCATCTGGAACAAGGCAGGGAGTGGAGCACCAACACGGTGACTTTTGAACCTCTTGTTGTACACGCTGTCGCGATTTGACCCTTTTTGGATCCCACACCTCTGGAACCTATGTGGCGTTGGACCCACTCGTGCCTTGGTCTGTCCACCTAGACTCAGACCTCAGAGCACACCAGGGCAAAACTAAACTCTTTCCTTTCTTCCACTGCTGCCACCAGGAGATCCCTAGATCCCCATAACTCCTTTAGAAAGAATCAGGTCCACTCTTTAATGAAATAGAAAGATCTTTAGTTTATTTGCTTATTTGTTTCAGTATTTTAATATTCAGTTCTATTCCTTCTCCCTTCCAGTCACTGGTCAATCACTTCTCAGATCTCCTACTATATTTTCATCAGTCTAATCACAATCACATAAATCTCTGAACTCTCTAATCAAACTCCTTCCAAAACTCTGATCTGATCTTCTTCTCCCCCTCAGGCTCTGCCTCTTATACTCTGCCTCTTGGCTCCGCCTCTCAGCAACATAAATATGCATGACTCACTCTAAGTAAACCTGAGCCATGACCACATTTAAAGGAGAACGCTACACACGCCTTGGCAATATAGGCACAGAGCCTGGAGGGAAGAGACCTGCCTGTAGGTGGGCAGTGACCTTTCTACAACTCCGTCAGCTGTGTACATCATAGGGGCTGTAGGTGAGGTAACAAACCCAAATCCTTGTGAGAATGGCAGCAATGACTGCAGCTGCTGGGAACATTTTGCAATCAGTCCAGCTGCTGCTCCCCCCAAAAACTGCATTTTTTTCTCTCGTGGCGGTGAGTTGCCATATTTTGTAGTTAGCTAGATGTTTCCTAGATTTTGGTCTATTTTCCTGGATTATCTCCATGTCTGTTTTTATGATGCAGCACAACAAGGATCCATCTTCTGGGTTTCAAGTTTGAATCTTGAAGCCTCAAGGAATGAGATGCTGATGGCTTGTCATCCCTAGCTGAAGCATTAGATTATGCCAAGACAGTACCCATTAAACCCATGAAAAGAGGCAAATTTCTTTCACTCCTGGTGGCTGCATTTACTGTGAAGTATAGAACTTTAATGTGGGGCGTGGTGGCACTGCGGGTTAAACCGCTGAAGCCTCTGTGCTGCAAGGTCAGAAGACCTGCAGTCGTAAGATTGAATCCACGCGAGGGAGTGAGCCCCCGTCGCTTGTCCCAGCTCCCGCCAACCTAGCGGTTCGAAAGCATGCAAAATGCAAAAATGCGAGTAGATAAATAGGTACCACCTTGGTGGGAAGGTAAACGGCGTTCCGTGTCTAGTCACGCTGGCCACGTGACCACGGAGGATTGTCTGCGGACAAACGCTAGCTCTATGGGTTGGAAAAGGAGATGAGCACCGCCGCCTAGAGTCGGACACGACTGGACAAATTGTCAAGGGGAACCTTTACCTATAGAACTTTAAAGACAGTTCTCTTGCTCGACCATTGCTTTCCCTGCCCTGATGAACATCACAAAGGCCTGTCCTAGTGGTATCACAAAAGCCATCTCGTCTCAAGCTTTTACCTGAGTGTCAAGAAATAGGATCTTGATAACCAGGCAACCCCAGATGGGTATTTTGATGTTAAAACACCAGACTGGAAGGAATTGAATACATACTGTAGGCATTCTAAGTGAACAGAAATATATTTCACCTGTACTCATCTTCAAATTCAGCAGGTAGATCCAAACATATATTACAAGGAGGTAAACAGGTAAAATTCTGGCCCAACATCCTGCTCTTTCTTTTAAAAGACTTGTTTCCTGCAAACTTACGTATGAACATTTTAATCTTTCAAAATCTGGCTATCTTTAACCTTTAGTCACTTAAAGGTTTTGGTATAGGATACTTGCATATTCTGGAACCATATTTACAACTAGCACATGAATCACACACATGCATATGAAGGAAATGCATAATCAAAATACAGGACAAAGGGATGTCTAAATTAACTCATATGTTATAAATGATAACTCGTACATACTGATGCAAGTTTTGAAGAGGAGCATCTTAGCATAGTGCGGAAGAAAGCGACCCAAAGACCTACGTGTCTGCTTTAGCTGCTGTTCACATTGTCAGTTGTGGATGGGCAACCTCAAAACCAGGGTGTAATTACAGAGGGAAATAGATCGTATTTTGAATCACTCGTGGAGCAGTCAGGCATGAGCTACTTCCCAGCAATCACACAACATATGGGGAATTGTGTTCCAGCCTGGCCCTGATCTGAGCTCAAGCTGGAACTTTTTGGTCCATCTGTAAGGCTACTACCTTTTGGGGCTGGGCTAGAGTGATTACCCAATAGATAGAAGGACCACCTCAAGGGAGACCACTTCCCTTCAAAGTCATCCTTTCTGGTGTAACTAGAAACATGTTTTTTTCAGCCATCAGATCGCACCCTGTCTCCCCTCTTATGGTTCTTTACTCTTAATCTAAACTTGGCTCTTTGGAGAGCCACTCAAGCAGAGGATTCCTACAATCAGAGGGCTGTCCTCAGTACAGCAGGACACATGGCCACCCTGCTGCCATTTGTGAACACAATTATACTGATCTCCCCTCCCCCCCACACACAATATTTTTTCAGTACCAATCCTGAGTTTCAAACTATTCTGGGACTTGTACATTATTACCATTATGCCCTAAGGGGCTGCAAAACTAAATCATGCTTTGAAAGGACAATTTCCTGGTGTGTGGTTGGCAACATTAGAAATAAACTGGCATTGAGTTCAATAGGAACAACACATTCACAGAAATTGGCCATGGAATGAACTAACATAAACACAAATAGGGCTAGAAGCGTTCTGGAAGTTACCTAGCATTTTTGTGAGCTTTGGTGCCATTTACAATAGGGGCTCAGTCCTGTGGGAGAATGCCTACCCTGGCATTTTTCTGATGTCAAAGAACTATTTTTGGGAGGTAAGAGAGAACAATGGAAGATCAAAGGTGGGAAATGTGCAACATGCTGTTTAAATCAAGTATGATTAATTGCCCCTTACAAAATGCTGCTAAAGATACGGCAAGAGAATTGGCTGACCTGCATTCATTATATGCTTGCATTTTTTAAGAAATAGGCAACACTCCTACATGTTTAAATACTTACTGTTGTATTTCTAGAAAGAGGAACATAAGAAGATGATTATCACATAATGAGTCCATAAATATATACCTCTCTCCACCCTGCTGCCTTAGAGTGTCTGTAGTCGGTGACTTCTTGCATTCTAGACACACACGCTTTACTAATCACCTTTTCCTATGCAAGATCACAAGTTCTTATAAGGTTCAGTTCTCTAACTACAGTATATTCCTGGATAGGTTCATCCAAACATCTGGTACTTGGGTTCACTTTTTCGAAGTGCCTTCTTCCCTTTCTATTCATCTGCTTCCTCATGTTTTTACACAGATCATTATAGATTACATTTGCATCCTTGCAGGATAAGAAGGTCTGCTTTCTCATTCATAGAACTACAGGTGTGACCTTCTGTTGAATCACACAATCTGCATTCCACCAGAATTTTGGGTGTGTGTGAGGTAGGGTAGTAGTTTCTTTGGCTTATGCCTGGAAATAAACTCAGCTAGTTGATCTGAAACTCTGCAGAGCAAGCTGATGAAAATCTGTTTCACTTGTTATAAAACTAACAATCATTTTTCTGCACAAACATCCTTTGGAAGAATTTGAATTGTAAAAAAAATGTGGGAGGAATGGACAGATTCTTTCATCCTAGCAAACAGCTTTGTGCACTTGGCTGTTATAACTCTGATTTTGGATCTCAGTTTATTCAACCACACTGATGGTACTGCCACCCATTTCTTTCTAATACACTCCTAATCTTTAACAGGTTCACAGGAGACATGTACAACACAAAACTCTTTATGGGGTGTATGTTGCCCACTGCACCCACTGAGAGAGAGAGGGGTAAGAAAGGTCTCCTCCACCATAGGCTCCATAAACTCCACAGGCTCAGATAGAGTCCAGCCAGACTTTACTGGGACAGAAAAATGAGATAATTTCACAATGTGGTTGTCCTGATCCCCCCTACCCATCTGTCACCATGGGGACTCAGTTCCTTGTAGTAGCCCCCCCAACAGCGCAATTTCTGTAGCCGGGGCTGAGTTCCTGGCACTAGTCCCTCACTGTCTAATGCTCATGGGAGGCTCAATTCTTGACACTAGCCCAAGCAACCCAACACCACTCAACAAGAGTCAGTCATGCTTGGTCAACAGGAGTCATCCCAGCAGAACTACTTCTCTTACTCCTGAGCCAGCTGGACAAGGTGCTGGTGTTGCTGCCAGTGCCTCCAGATCCTCTTCTGGGTTGGCATGGGTCTTCCCAGGCAAGTTCCATGGGACTGTCCAATAGTTATTGCAATGGTCCAGGCGAGGAAAAGATCAGTGCTCACCCACTGTGGTTTCTCTCTGGGGCAAAGAGGGCCCACTTTTCCAGCCTTGGAGGAATAAGGGCAAGCTGTCAGCCAAGGTACAGAAGACTGAGGGCTGCTCTCCCATGCCTCTAGCCATGCTTCCATGCCTGATGCCTCCTCCCTCCTCTTCCTCTTTTATCTCCTGTGCCCTCCATTCGGCTCCACCTGTATTCTTTTCCTGCAGCCAGGACTCTTTCTCCTCCTCACTCCTGTCCAGATGTCCTGTCCCACTGTCCTTGTCTTTGGACTGCCCTACCTTAAGGTATTCCTCTAGGGAGTATGGGGATGAGGCAGACAACCAACCAGGGATGACAGGGGCATCTCCCTTATGGGGCAATAGCTGGAGATACTGAATATAATCAATGCAAATACGTAGGTAAAAAAAATGTTCTGTTCAGTTTTGGTTGGAATGAAACAAAACCCACACATTTCTTTATTTACAGGATGGAAAGAACTTAAGATTTAAGAAATGTGAATGTGAAAGGAAGCAAACTGACAGATTTGTTGCTCCTAAAAATGAGTCAGCGTCTTCTGCAATGCTCTAGAAATGCATATTGATTATGCGTTATAACCACTTTGTACAAGGGCTCTTTCCTTCAAACTGCAATGTATAAATTTGCCATGCTGTTGTCTCCCTGTTGCTTGCAGTCTCAAGCGAAGCAGCTCTGATGTGCCCAGTACTTATTGTGATTAGAACAATGTTTGGACTGGCTGACTATGAAGTGTGCAAGCAAGAATGATCTAATTTTCTCTTTGGACACAAAAGGACTAATGGTTGCATTGTTCTCATTCAAAGATATTATTTATGCATTTAGATCTTTGTAGGAAATTGCTGTCTTGTTTTGCATAATTATGACTGCAACTAAAGAAATTTTGTTCCGTCTAATGAGTGGCAAGTTTTTATTCCAACAAACCCTTCTTGGACTCAGACAGACATGGGACTCATAAGCTCTATTTGGGTCCGGCTGTTCAGGGTCTGGTGTCTGAATCCATTGCTGTGATCCTGCTGTCACCTCCTCCCAGTGTGTGAGCACTAGAACCACTGCCTAAAGTTGGGACAGTGGTACCACACTATATTTGGGCATACCCTGGTGCCAACATTGAAAACATTCTCTGTAACACTCCCCCCACCCCACCCCAGTCCTCACATCATTTGTGATCATGGGCTCCACACTAGCAGTCTTCCAGTGTAAAGGCTTGTGTGAAATATGTGAAATATGTGAAAAGACTCAGCTGAAACAAAATAGTTTAAGCATCATGAACTGATGTCATACCAGTCAGAAAAGTATTTATTTATTCTCTCTTTAAAAGGCGAAAGATTTATACGATCTGAAGAGAAACCAGAGTATATTTTTTCTCTCTTTATTTGATTTATTTTCTGCCCATTTGGCTATCAAGGGCACTCTGGACAGTTCACAACAGAGAATAAGACACCAACAAACTAAAATAAAATAACATAAAATGAAAAATAAGAATAAACATATACTAAACTTTATAAATTACTTATAAATATTGCAAACTTAAAAATAATGCACAGAAACAACAATTAATAGAAACAGTCCAGATAGTTGACGCTCCAAAATAGTTCTGAATTGCAAATCACTAAGAGAAAAAATGCAGTGCAATGCTATTTCTAGGTGTTTTATGATTGCTAAAATGTGCAGCATTTTGCTGATAAAATGTGCAGCAGATGGTTATCTACATATTAAAGGATGCCATTTAAAACATTCCTCATCTTTTCTAGATAGATTTGGTAGCTTTGTTTTGGGTTAGGTTATAATGGAGTTGAGACGTTTTTGATGGTGGTCTAGGAGTTTGTTAATTATGACGATTATGTAAACCTTGATTCTCTACCCCACGTATGCCAATTTTTCAAGATTTTAATCTCAGGAAAACCTACATAAATCACAATCTCTTTTCAAACAGTGTTTGTCATTGCTCATTTCATGATTTGTCTATAAAACCGTCAACATTTTAGCCAACTGCTTGTTGTAAAGTATATGCCTTTTTTTCCTCAGAGGAAAAGAATAAATCTCAATCAGTGGTAAACAACACTGTTTCATAAATTTGTCTGTCTGTATGTAATAACAAGGAAGATGTAATTGGCCAGATTTCACATACATATGTCTAGCGGTTATGCTATTTTCTCTACATGGTTTGAACCAAAAACATTTGAAACTAATCAAAAGTTGTTTCAATCCCTAATCCTATGGTTTGGGCTACAAACCAAAAGACATTATCGGGACAGCCTGCGGTGAGCTTCGGTATCCCAATGAATGAACTGAAATTATAAGGGCAACTTCCCCAACAATGACCCCATGAAACACAGGGTAAATAGACATGCCACAATGAAGAGATACCTACACAGGGGAAGCAGAATCCGTAGCTTTCCAGAACGTGCGGTACCACAGTATCCATTGTGCTTGACCATTGCCCATGTGAACTAGGACTTATGACTACAAGAACTATAGGACCACAGATCTCTCACTCTTGACATATATGGCGCCAAAGCTGTTTTTCTTGTGTAGTTGGCATATCTTGAAAGCCAATGTGCTGTAGTGGAAAGAGTGAAAGAGTAGGAGACATGGGTTCAAATCTCTGGTCAGGCATGGAGCCTCACAGGGGATGGGGAGGTGGCACTGAAGAAACCACTCCTTCAATATCTCATATACCTTGAAAACATTGTCCAGTCTTTCTGCATCTTTTAACACATCCACCTCATATGGAAATAGATAGCAATTCCTTTCTTACATCTCCAGCATATAGGTAATACTTCCTTATTCATTAAATTCATTTTCACTGCAGTTAAATACCATCTCCATATTACATTATAACAATTTCCCTTAATCCTTATGGACAAACTCTTCAATATTCTTTTATTCCACGTCTTCTTCCAATCTTCCACACTGATTTCCTCCTTTAAGTCTGCTTTCTAAACTTCCTCAAGCCCATTTAAATTATATTTTATCTCTATTAATATATTTTATATTATACTTATTGTGAATCAGCTTGAAGGCTCCCCCTTCCCAAATCTATAGGTTTTCCTTTTGCTGCCCAGATTTCCACTTTTTTTTTAAAAAAAGGATAAGTTCGCATTGGTTCAGTCATGTGATCACTTCAACTGATGCAGTAAAACCACCACAATAGCACACACTCAGGAACAGAAAGCAAAGCCAGTCAGCAAGAGTTTTTCTTTTTCACAGCTAAGAGTGAAGCAAAATCTCTCTTGAAATGTCCTGGCAAGACTTTCCTTTAAAAAAAACAACAACACACAGCTAAGGGTGAAGCAAAGCCAGAAAAACTTTTATTATTTTTTAAAGACCTTGGTGTCAGTGCTGTTACACTAGGGCACCTAAACTACACACCGAAAGAAAACAAAAGATATGGGGAAACCAGAGGAGGAAACCCTTGTTGCTGCTTTTAAGGCATTTCCTTTTAGCCACACCTCCTACAGGGCTTGAGTTGAGCTTCAAACAAGCAGCAAACAAGACTTTTCTCCCATTTCCCTGTGTGTTCACTTAAATTGAACATACTCAAATTCCGTCATGCGACTTCACAGCTAGTGAATGTGAGTGAATTTGTATTTATTTTTTTACTTTTTTGCTGTGTAGTTGTATTCTTAGTATGTCCCAGGTATGTTTCCTAGTTAATGTGCTGCTACTGAGCTGAATTAGTCACAGTATGAAGGATATCCTAATATAATACTACCCACCTCCAATGATATCACATATGTTAGTTCCAGTTCTTGAAATAGTAATGTGTTCTTTGAAAGGAAACATGTCCATTTTAAAACAGAATGTCAGGATTGAAGCACTATGAGGGAAATACATTATAAGGGACAAGCTTATAGTAATTCTAATAATAAGAATGATAACATCATCAAACCAGTTTCTGTTACACTTTGCAGAAAATGTTATCTAAAAATGTGAGGTCAAAGGTGATAGGATCTGTGCATGAGAGGCAAAAATACTCCTCATTTGTGGAAAAGATTATTTGGAAATAGAATAATGAGGAAAAGTCTGGGCTAGTTGGTATTATCAGATCCATTACAAGGGCACTTTTATGAGCTGTGAGGAGGATGAATAATCTCCTTAGGGTATGCAAGGAGGGGAATTCCATTAGTGGTAAGGAAATGGTCCAGGCTTCCTCTGAGTGGAGAGTTGAATTTTAACAATGAGCTTTTATGTGCCCAGTCTATCAATATACTGAATTGGTTTTTGGAGCTTTATTACAATTAGAGCATTGCATTACTCCGGGAGCCAGGTCTCCCTCTCAATGTGTTTCTTCTTACAGCTTCAGCCAGGAGTGAAGAGTACTCTGATGTACCTTCCTTTTCCCTTAAGAAATTAGAATTCTTCCAACTTCCCATAATTATGAATAATGGGCTGGATCCTGAATGGCTCAACCAGGGCTGGGTTTTGAAACTGAAACGTGGTGGGGAAATAGTTTATTGTTCATAACAATGCAGGGATACTTTCCTATGTGATAAAGGAAGCAATCATAACTAAGTCACAAATTTCATAAAGTCTATTTTAGGCCATTGCCCAAGTCAGTTGTAGATCACTGCTTCCATTTAACAGAATGACTCTATATGGAGACGTTATCCCTATTCAGTCATTTTTAATACTCCTTCATGAATCTGATTAGAGATAAGTGGCTAGCCTCACCCTCTCCACCAATCCTCTCCACATGAGGAAGTAGACGTCTGAGTCGGAGACATGCCTGCTCACTGGTACATCCTACATGGGAACAACAATGCTGGAAAATCTGAGCTCATGCTTACATGTAGCATCCATGTGCAATCAGATGCCAGACTTATCTTCTTCAGACCTATCCAGGTTTGTGTCCAAAAAGCAATATGGAAGGGGTTAGAGCTACCTTTTCCCCTCTAACCATATTGCTGACACGGGGTCAGATAACAACTCAATCAGGCTATTGTTCCAATTAATTGTGTTTTGGGGGAAAACAGCCATTCTTAGGGATTTGGGTAGCCTGCCTATGTAACAGGGATAAAACATCTGACTTGAAGGCACCTAACAACACAATGTTCACCCTGTTACAGGATATGTCTAGTCTAGTGACTATATTGTCTCAGGCACTGTGGGAGGTGTGGTCCAAAAAGGAATTCCACTCCCCCATCTGTGCATATGATTTAAGTTGGCTAATCTCCCTTCCCCAAATGTTCCAATACTATTTTTTGCTTAATTTGCAATTGTACAAGCTTCACCCCCCCCCCCCGCCAGAAGTGCAGGACCAGTTCTTTCCTTTTAAATTAGTGCTGAATTTGCACAACTATGTCTGAGTCTATCTGTACCATTAAATGTAATGCTCCAGGCAGAAAGGGAGTGAGGCTTGGGAAAGAGTCAGGTTTCCTTTTTAAATTCTGGGAGCATACTGAGAAAGCTACAATAATGAAAGAGGAACACCAGAAGGCCACATAAGAGGGACATTCAGGGTTTCCTCTCTGTACTGGCTGTGGCAAGGTGCCCTGCGTTTCAGAAATTATAATGAATTGCCCCAGAAAGACCATGAGGAGAGTACACAGTTTATGTGCATTTCCCCCCACATTAGCCTGTTTCCCCTACAGTAAGGAAGGAATTGTGGCATTTATCTTCTAATAATCCCACAGTGATCTTGGTGTTGTCAAAAATGGAGAAGAACCGTTTCTTAATCGTTTAACTAAGCTCAAAATGGGCTGTTCTGTTTCAGTCATATTTCAGGCATGAAATGAAATTCCTCAGGGGAAAGAACATTCAAGCAGCTGCCATTGTGCATTTTCCCCAGAAAGTTCTGTTCTAAGGTGCTTTTTGAATCTGGAGAAGTCCAGGTTAGCTACTGCTATTAAAAATAACAGCTTACGTTCCTGCCCACTTGAGGGCCAATGTTATAAGGTAAAGGTAAAGGTTCCCCTTGACAATTTTTGTCCAGTCGTGTTCGACTCTAGGGGGCGGTGCTCATCCCTGTTTCCAAGCCATAGAGCCAGCGTTTGTCCGAAGACAATCTTCCGTGGTCACATGGCCAGTGCGACTTAGACACGGAACGCTGTTACCTTCCCACCAAGGTGGTCCCTATTTATCTACTCGCATTTGCATGCTTTCGAACTGCTAGGTTGGCGGGAGCTGGGACAAGCGACGGGCGCTCACTCCGTCGCGTGGATTCGATCTTACAGCTGAAGATCTACAGACCTTAAAGAACAGAGGCTTCTGCGGTTTAACCCGCAGCGCCACCACATCCCGTAATGTTATAATGCACTGCAATCAAATACATACAACAGAGTATTCATTTGCAGAGTGAGTAGACCATGATCCACCCAAGAAGGAATTTTACTAACTAGCAGATCCTGTCCATAAAGGCTATATTTGCATCATAATAGCAGGATATTTCAAAAGTTAAAGGAGACCCATATTCAGTTTCTGAATAAGTACGGTCCATGGGGTCACAAAGAGTTGGACACGACTTAACGACTAAACAACAACAACAACAACAAACAATGACTGAGAGCAGCAAAATATGCTAGGATAGGTGGAACTTCCTAGAATCTGGCTTAGGTTTCCAACAGAGGATTTGAATGAAATTCCTATGCAGTCTGGGTCCTTCTGTCATTACAGCAAATTAGAAGTTTCCATCTGCTGACTGTTGAGCATCTCTTTCTTGCTGGCATCTGGGAAAAATGTCCCATCTGTTCAATAAAAAGGCCTGCTTTGGCTTTGCCTTTTTACCGAAACCTTTTGCAGACTTTCTGCACTTTCCCCCATTATTGCTAGACAAGAGCACCTCAAGGAAATACATTTCCCAAAAAGCAATTTATTGGATTAATAAAGGCACATCTCAACGAACAATAGAACAATAGCAAGTTTTAAAACATAGTGATGCATTGTGGAATTTGATGCTGAGTCGGCAGTCATAAACTGAGCTAAACAGCACATTTTGGCCGACACAGCAAAAAAAAAAAAGGGGGGGGGGAGAAGAGCAGGGGGAAAAAAAAGGCAAAACCCACATTAGTTGGAAATTAAATGCAACTGTGGTCTTGTGATTTCTGTTTATTGGTTGCAGGCCTCTTAAAACATTTCACTTATCTACATTTCTCTGTAAATTGGACAACTATGATAAACAAGGCTGTAGCTGGAAAACATCTAGAATTTAATGGTCATGGTTCTATTAGATATGAAATGTCTGATGGATAAGAGGAAATGGCACTTTTAATGCTCCTTGGGAAGGCGCTGGGAGATTACTATGAATGTAATTCAAGCCTCGGCTTCTCTTGAGAAAGAACACCCCCCTCCCCCAGTTCCAATGTCCCTAAATAAAAATGAATGAGGGGCTCAAGGTACTCTATTCTTAATGAACACTCAAGGGATTAATGAATGAATGATTTCTTTATTTATTTAAAATATTTTTACCCCACTTTTCTCCTTGAAAGGACACAAGGCGGCACCCTCCTCTGTGGATCCTGCCCCATTCCTTTCCTATTCAACCCCCTTGCTTCTGAGAAGGAAGAGGTGGGTAAAGAGCAATGAGAGGGCGATGCACTAGGAGGAGGAGAAGCCTTATTAGCCTCCCATTGATTGGAATGAATGCCTCTGAAGATTCATATTGTTCATATGAATCATATCATAGAATCATCGTAGGGTTGGAAGGGACCTTGGAGGTCTTCTAGTCCAACCCAAGGCAGGAGACCTCATACCATCCCGGACCTCATATCATCCCGGACAGATGGCTGTCCAATCTTCAGATGTTCAAGAACAGAAACAGGAAACCTTTTTCATGACTCTCAGAATGGCCATACCATTTGGAGGTAAATTGGCTCAAGTTAAGAAATCTCTGTAGACATTATCTGTTGCAGACTGAGCCACATGACTCAGTGTGCATCAAATTATGTCTGTGGAGTTTTCTTAAGTCAAGGCAAGTCCTCTCTGAAAGATATGCACGTTGAATAGTAGTGCTACAGGATTTCAGCTTTTGTCTTCCTGCAGTATTTCAGAAGAAAGCTGATTTTGTTGTTGTTGTCATTCCTAAGAATGCTACCGAATTCTGCATAAAGTTAATGATGGGTTTCATTAATGAGGGGGATACACATTTAAAAAAAAAATTGTGAGAAAGCATTAAAAATTCACATTTTGTGTGGAGCTGCCACAATTTATCCAGGAATACATTATAGTTTTATGAAATCATATGCAAGAATTGTCTGTTTTTTTGTGCTGCCTTAAAAAAAAAAACACCAGAGCTTGGAAAAGTTACTTTTTAAATTACAACTCTTGGAATCCCTGAACTACCATGGTCACCGACTAAGCTGTCTGGAAGCTTCTGGGAGCTATAGATCAAAAAGTAAGTTTTTCAAGGCGTAATCAATTCCATTGTGATCAAAATGTACCAGTGAAAAATCTGACATAGTGGCACAAATCCAGGATGTCTTATTCAAACTGATTAGTGAGTTCATCTGCTTTAAGTACAAATGACTGTTGAGATAAAATAATTGTTTTCTTCTAGTAACTGACAGAAGCTCATGGAAAACAAGCTCTGTCACAAATTAGCTGCTAATTGGTAGGTAACCTTGACTTCAAGCTCAACAAAGAAACCACAGAGTGTGGGTGGTAAGTGTACTTTCTCCTCTGGTATAGTGTAGAATTTGTTTTTCTAGATAAAGAGCTTATTAATTCTGTGTTCGATTTTTGGCTGTGTGTTATCACTTTTTCAAAGACAGAAAGGTTAAGGGCCCCTAATGTTGTTGAATCTAGTTTTGGGTCAGATATGTTTATCTTTAACATGTTCTAATGGTAGTCCCATCATAATGGAACAGATCATTACGGGAAAATTCTCCTGAAACGAACCATATTAATCAAATCTGCTTTAGTATCCGTCTCATACTTCACTCTAGGAATGCACTTCAGTTGGTTAATAATCTATCTCATCTTGTAGCTTCATAGAGTTAGACAAAGCCAACAGATTAGCTCCTATTTGATGGGGTGGGAGTTGTTAATCAGTAGATTGAGAAATGAAGAGAAGAGAGGCCTTGGAAAAATGGAGGTTTTTGTTTTGTTTTGTTGTTGTTGTTGGAAAACTGGATGGATGTTTTCTTCCTGTCACTAAGAGGGCATTTCTGGACTAGAATGAAAAGAGTAGGAGAATTTTGAAGGACATTTGTCGTACAACTTGAATCCTAATCTATTACCATTCATGTAGGATAGGCTTACTTATAAAATCCCTTGCACTAGTAAAGCACACGGCATGCCTGTAGGAAAGAATTAATTCTGTGCAGCAATATTGTCATTGCTGGTGAGGCAACTGCTAGTGTTATACTTTATGTGGGTGGGCTGTGCAAAGGGGAGCAGATTTGATTATTATGGTTCATTTCAGGACAATTTTCCCATAATGATATGTTCCATTATGCTGTGACTACCATTAGAACATGTTGAAAGAAGAGAAGTTAGTCAACATTTTATGCTCAGGGGTTGGCCCACACTGGATAGTCCCAACTGACCAGGGGGGGGGGGGGGGGAGATGTAATTCTTTCTATTAGGTTTCTTAATAAACGTAAGAATTTTGTGAATGGGCTTCCAAAAAATGAACCAATTCCTATTGCTGAATTGCCCTGGGCTGTTTTTACATTCTGTGTATTTTTGTATTTATTTATTTTTATTTATTTCATTTTTATGCCACCTTTTTCCCTGTGAAGGGACTCAAACAGGAATTAAAAACAAAACAAAATACACCATTAAAATCAATTAAATATAGTGATATTACAACATTCAGGTAAAAACTATTTTAAAAAGCATAAGGACATGTAAAAGAGCTTATCAAGTTTACAGATGACACAAAATTGAATGGAATACCTAGTACCTTGATCTTGATGTTGTTGTTTAGTCATTAAGTCGTGTCTGACTCTTCGTGACCCTATGGAACAGAGCACGCCAGGCCCTCCTGTCTTCCACTGCCTCCCGGAGTTGGGTCAAATTCATGCTGGTAGCTTCGGTGACACTGTCCAACCATCTCGTCCTCTGTCGTTCCCTTCTCCTCTTGCCTTCACACTTTCCCAACATCAGAGTCTTTTCCAGGGAGTCTTCTCTTCTCATGAGATCTTGATAGGCTCAAGCATTGAAAACAACAGAATGAAATTTAACAGGCATAAGAACAAAGTTCTACACCTAGGAAAAAAGAGAACAAAATGCACAGTTACAAAATGGCTCAGAAATACAACGTGCGAGAATGATCTTGAAATTCACGAGCTGAATATGAGCCTGTCTGAATATAAAAGTTTTCCCTTGTCACGGAAAGGACAGAAGAGAGAGGGCCAACCAGCCTCATGAGGGATGGTGTTTCACAACCTGGGAGCATCACTGAGAAGACCATGCTACAGGTCACCATCAAACATACCTGTAAGAATACATGTAATTGTTACAATGCTTTCGTTATAATGTAAAATGGTTTGTTCCACTCATAAATGTTGGAAAGACCGGGTACGCCATGTTCTAAGTCATCAAGTGTCCATGAATAAGAGAAAGAGAATCTGGTGTCTTTCCAATCTTTGGTACTTATGGTAGAGGACTGCCTCCTGAGACCCCAACATCTTTCCCAGCCCCAGTTTCCTCTTTCTGAGGCAGGCATCCTCACCTTGAGCCTCTGAAGAGGATGTGGCCAAAGAAGGCATCCCACTGTAGACAAATTAAAACTGTACAGATTACAGAGGGCATTGTCAATTAGAAAAAAGGCCATGGAGTTGAGATGTGTAGAGTGAGAGAGCATCCGTGTGGTAGCACTACACAAAATGTACATTTTAAAAATATTTTTAAAAATGATTAAAGAATATAAAAAAAAACATAAAAAATACAAAACTAACAAAAAAGACCCTTCCCTGTAATTAATACATAGTCAATGAAAACTCCTGAAATATCTCTGAAATCTATATGTTTGAGATTCTCAGTCTGTTGTATGTGCATAACAGGGATGTGACATATAGTTGCTAAATTTCTTGTTCTTGGTAATTTCCCAAAACCTGACATGCTGAGACTCCACGCCGAGACTTCTCTACATCATCAAAATTTCCTGGTTTCCTGCAAAAATAGGTCTCAGTCTTAGGGTGTGACTACATTAACAACAATGTGGGAAACCCTCCGGGATTCGGACAGTTTGATTCACATTATTTTCTGTTGACTACATGATGTAAAAGTCAATGAGAATCAGGGTTCTCCTCCCCAATGCATAGTTTTTTCCTCCACTCCACTCCTGGGCTTCTACTTTTTCTGAATTGAATGCCTTTGCATTCATTCAGGCAGTGTAATCGCTTGAGCCAATGTGGCAGCTTGAGCCAATGAGCCAATCCAATCCAAAGCTGTTGGATTTCAAGGCACTCCAGCTGGCTCCAGCAGAGGCAAGAGAGGTGAGCAGAAGAGAAACTGGTTGCTGCTTGACTCCTCTCCTGGTGCTTCCCCTTCCTTCCTTCCTTCCTTCCTTCCTTCCTTCCTTCCTTCCTTCCTTCCTTCCTTCCTTCCTTCCTTCCTTCCTTCCTTCCTTCCTTCCTTTTTCTTTTTCAGTCTCGCTGATCTAGTGCCAGGGCAGCTGAACAACCAAAGGCAGGAAAAGGAGGGGAGGAAGTTCTAAGGCAGCTCTGCTCTAACTGTGCCTCCTGCAAGTAGGGACAGCTAAAGCAAACCAAAACTACCTTAAGAAACTGAAAATAAACCTAAGTGAAAACTTCCTCCTGTCTCTCTACTTATTCCTAACTCCTCTCCCTTTCTTAGCTGGCCTGTTGCTACGTAGGACAGCAAGCCTGTAAAAAAAAAAGTAAATAAAGAAATGGAACAAGAATTTAAGGGAAGGAGAAAAGAAGCAGACCCAGGCACCAGGTGTGAGAAAGTGAGGATTCAAATGGTTAACAAGCTGTAAACAAGGCTGGTTTCCCCCACTCTCTGCTGATTCACATGTGGTCAGCTGAAGTGATTAGCCACAGACAACCAGACTTCCCAAGTCTGACTTCATATTGGATCCATTTAACTTTTTCCTGCTGTGTAGCTGCACCATTATTTTTTCTTTTCTTTTGCCCCTCCTTTATGCCTGTTGTTCTGTCAACAAAGCCGCCAAATTCTGTAAGGCTTAATACTTTTGTGTGTGTGTCTATGTGGTTACTCCTGCACAGGAAAGATGCCATTCTGTACAGGAATTGCTGTGTAAGCAATGGCAAAATGAGGAACCAGAAAGCTTGTAATACCTTTAAGACTAGCTGGTTTTCATTTTTCATAAGCTTTCATATGTCCAAGCACACTTCTTCCAGGTGCTATAAGACTTCTTGTTCCTCTTGTGCTACAACACTCTGACACAGCTACCATCTATTTTGCCTTTTCCTCAATAGCAAATTGTCCATGCACAAAACTACATCAGCCCTGTGCAGTGTGGGTTCTACTTCTGCCCTTTCAAGGTGAATCTTTCTTAGGGTTAGGGTTCCTAGGAAAGGTATCTTTCTCTGCAGGATTTGTAATAATCATGCAAAAGCTTATCATTTCTTCCAGAAAAAAGGACTTCAGCACTTCCAAAAAACCAAAAAAACCCAAGATGTCCCATAAGGTTTCCTTAAACAAACAAATATTCATGGGCAGAAAATCTTGCTGAAAGGAGAAATTAGTGGTGTGTGTGTGTGTGTGTTTCTCAGTTTCTGCCTGAGCACAAGAGGCTGTAAGATTCGTATCCCCAGTGTGTGATTTTAGAAAGCCACATTTTCTAGCTATCTGGGCAGTCAATATATACTTGAATTATATGTGGATGATATTGCCAGCTGCTACTTTAAGAAGATTCCATTTTTCAGTGAGACATCTCTGCTGAGGATGCCCATCTGTCTTACTAAAAGTCTCAAATAGTGTGATCCTACCTACACAACCTTGCGATTCTTTTGTTGATACAAAATTAGGTTTGGCCTTATCTAGAGATGTTTGCCTTCTAATTTTATTTCTATAAGAACAGTAAAAATCTTTCCCGAGCACCAAATAATTTCTGAACCTGTGACTGATTTAAATGCATCTACAGAGGTGGAGAAGGACAGAGAAACGATTTGACAGAGAATCCTGATAATATGATAACAATGGGAAAGGTTGCACCAAAAAAGGGTTTGGGGAAAAAAACTACTAAATCAACATCATAATGTGCACTCAGAAAATGTCAAAGAAAGAATAATGTCATGGGAAATAGTTGGCTATTGGCAAATGTATTCTTATTAATCATGGCAGAGACATGCTGTCCAAGCAGAGCTGTTTTGAAAAGATCAACTTGGGTTTCTGCTAAAGAGAAAAGTCATAATTGTAACTAAGGAAAAACATTTCACATAAATTTACCTTGTGGCAAGAAAACAACATCACTATATTCCACGTTTTCTCCAATTTACCTTTCAATTCTAATGAGTTGTTATATGTACTTTGCGTAAACAAGTCTGTTCCATCTATGGAGGATATGAAAAGGAAAGAATAAGATGATTTCCAGAAGATTAGGTCATCCATTACATTGTAAGGTGTGACAGTCAGTAATTTCTCAGCTTTGTGTGCAAAGGAAAAAGAACTACTCCTGCTAGTTGAGATTCCACGTTTGGTTGAACAAACGTTGCTCAAATTAAGCCCTTGAACATATAAATGAAGCATGGAGCAGGAGATGGGAAGGGAACATACAATTAAGTGGGATGTGTGGCAATGTCTTGTATTCAAAGAAATCAGCAAAAGGCGAGCAAGTGGATGTATGCTGGACCACATCTTAAGTGGCCTCAGACCTACCCTATTAAGAGCTATATATTTCAGAGTTTAATTATTCACGTCTGAAAGTTATACCCTGCCCTTCAGTGGCCAATCACATTCCGAGGACGGCTTCCAAAAGAACATGAAAGTACAACTATTGTCCAAACATAATTGAGAACACCTGACTTTAATTCATAGGGAGTCCACAGCTGGAAGAGCACTATTCAAAGCCAAACGCCATTTTGGAACTGTCTTCTATTAGGAGCATGTTGCTTTGTCCTTGTTTTATTCACATAAAACCCAACACTTCAACAAAGTGTTTTGTGCTCCAATATATTGCCAGTCCACAAGCGCTAAGGTGGGATCTGTTGGACAGTGTAATCAGTTTGCTCATCAGCTGATTGATAGATTGATCATTTTGTAGTATTTGTTTATTGCCTTTCAGCCTACCAGATCTCTCAAAGTTATGTACAATGGGTTATAATTATTTGATACAGCTTTTAAGACATTTAGAAAATAGATTTAAAACATGATTTTAAATAGATCCAAACTATTGTAGGAACAGTTTTTTTTTTAAAAAAATAAATCCTAGAGACCCACAGCTCTTTGAAACAGTTAGAGTTTCAGCTGCCTATTGGAAAGTCAGAAGGATGGAACACACTTAACTTCCCTTGGGAGCAAGGGAAGCAAAGAGCTACAGGGAAAGCCCGACTGTGTACCCATCAGCCTAGTCTTTTGGGTAGTGAGAAGTATAACAGGGCCTCTGCTAAGCATCTCAGACTCCAGGTGGGTACATACCAGACAACACAGTCGTTCTGATAATCTGTGACCAGGCTATTCAGAACTTTATGCATCAGAATCAGAACCTTGAATTGTGGCTCAGTCACATCCAATCCCTCGTCGCATTGATTCAGAACTCCTACAACTTCCTAGCCCTCTGGTGAAGAAGAGAAACAGAGCTGAGTGATGACAGCATACAGGTAAGATCTAGCTTCAGACTTCAGAAGACCTCCCACAGTGGCTTAATATCAATGTTAATAACCATAGGAGTCAATATTGAGCTTTAAGTGATCCGTACATTAATGGCCATGTGGTGAAAGCTATCCTACCTCTGAGCCCTTCCCAAGTGGGGTATCCTACCCAGCACCCTTTCAGCCAAGCTTGACAGGAAATTCTTGACAGGTGACCCAGTTCATGAGCACAGCCCACTAAGCTTCTTCCTACGTCTTCTCTACACTGCCACTTACATTGAATATTATTGGATGTTTAATGTGTGTCCTTCTCAGAGCCTCTTTTCATGCACTGCTGTGTAAATGTTAAGTTCATCCAAATCTAAAGATACTTGTCAGCAAATAAAGACAGAACCTGAGATTTTGGCATTTAGTTCAAAAAGCAACAGACTTTTTCGCAGCACTATTCCTTTTTCTAGCAGCAGCTTGGAAGCTCCCCTGATATCAAGGAGACACATTTATGAAGATTGTTTGTTTTCTAAAATAGGTATGGAAGATTAAAGATGTTCAGAGGTGAAAACAAAGTAATATTGTGCCTTTTCTTCTTTCTTTTCTAACCAGGATGAAAGCAACTCAAACCACGACAATCAGCATAAATATTGCATAGTTGGCAGAATGAGCGTTATTAACAGAAAAACAAATGGGTGGAAAGGTCCTTGAATTAGTAATCTCCACATGGTACAAGAGGATTAAAAGAATTAATTTGTCGAATGTGGTGCAGCCTATCAAAGATAAGTATGGGAGTGTAATTCATCAAAGGTATTTTTTCCCTTCTTCAGATATCTTGGTAAAACATGCCCAGTCAGGCCAAATAACCTTGACTAATCCAATTGTATACTGCTCCATGTACAGGACCAGAATACTTATTTACAACCAAGCCACTGCTAAGGTCCCCGTTCATGAGATCAGAGGATGTGCTGAAATCTAGATGCACCTGACCTCAACAAATGGATTAACATCCTATCTTGCTCCCACACTGGTGAACAACCTTCCACAATGGATATGAACAGGATAATCCAAGAGGTTATTGTAAATGCAGTTGTGGCCAGGTATATATTGGAACCACAAAATGCAGCATCCACACCAGAATCAAAGAACATAAGAGACACTGCAGACTAAAACAACCGGAAAAATCGGCAGTAACTGAACATGCCCTGAAACAAGTTGGACATGAAATTCTATTTCAAAACACAGAAGGACAACAACAGCAATCATTATGTTAGACTGCACAGGGAAGCCATTGAAATCCACAAACACCAGCAGAGCTTCAACAAAAAAGAAGAAAGTCTAAAACTCAACAAAGCCTGGCTCCCAGCACTGAAAAACACAGCCTGCAAAAGGTCAACGAACTCTACCCAGCCACAAGGACCGGTGATCACTGCACACAAAAGACCAGCTAACAACACCCATCAATCACAGTGAGAGATCATCTCTCCCCCTTATCACAACAATACACCCACAACAAAAAACACGCTGATCACCATAATCACCCAATCTCCTGAAAAGGACAAAAAGCTGATCCCACAGCTATAAATACTGAACTATCCCACAAACTGCACCAGAGCACAGACAGAGTTCTGACTCCTGTCCTCTGAAGATGCCGGCCACAGAGACTGGTGAAACGTTAGGAAGAAAAACCTCAAGAACACGGCCAGACAGCCCGAAAAACCTACAACAACCATTATTGTAAATGCCTTGTCAGGACTCTGGCTGAGTGTCTTTCTCCCATTTGGAATCAGATTTTAAGGATCTGTTATATCAGTTTCCAGTTTGGGAAACTATTTCCACTAGTATATCACATTTGTGGATTCTGTGTATGAATATTTATTTAGTGGCTCCCCCCCCCCCCCCCCCCGCATATGTATGTTGGTGTGTCTGCATGAGATTTTTTTCCTTCAGTCACCTTGATTTTTTCTAGTGTCCAAAAACTGAATTTATTTTTTAAATCAGGGATTTTAATAGTTGCTTTCTGGGACTACATCTTCGAGATGTGGTGTTGGCTAATCAGTAGGTTGGCTAGGATATTCAGGAAGTTAAAATTTAAAAATAAACTTTTTGTCCATCAGAAGTATCCATGCACAACAGAACAATCGAGTGTACCAGAGAAGGAGTTGGGATGGGGTGAAAATAGAAACTAACAAAACAGTAAAGGGTCCCTTGTTGGGAGAAATAAGGCATATAAATAAAACTAATAATAATAATAATAAAGATGTGATATGTCTGAGGATATGGCTAGAAAGAGCAGAACACTAGTTGATGACAAGTTTTCTGGAGAAGCAACCTGAATTATGGAGCCATCTCGCAGTGGCAGAGCATATGTCTTGTGTATAGAAGGTGCCAAATTCATTCTTTTGGTAACATAATCTAGCAGCAGGTCCCTTCCCAAGACCGTGGAGAATACAAATTGACAAATCTGTTGGCCTTAATTCTGCACAGTTTGTCATGTTTCAAACATTAAGTTTGCTCCGTCTCCTTTCTGCATTCGTTTGTGAGTCTCTGTTTGGTAAACTTGTATGTATTCTCCTGTACACTTCTCAACGTGTCCACATTTTTGTATGTGTTTTTCTACATATTATTTTTTTCTTTTTCTCTTAAAATATAAATGTGTAATTCTGCAAATTAGGCCCTGCACATATTTATGAATGTTCTTCAGTCCACGAAGTGCATTACAAAAGTGTAAGCATTGGTGTGTTATTGCTTTCCAGCTCCTTTGTAATTCCACTACAAACAAATTCATTAAGTCTCTCTGTGTGTTTTTTTTAATGAATTAATCCCACCCACCCTCCAATCCTTACTAGAGAACTGCAGCTTGTTGGAGGAGATATGGCTGGGCTAGAGAAACCAATGGTCAAAATACAAGGCAACATGATGTCCAAGGTGTGTTCCTGAATGACTAGAAAGAAATGAAAAATTGGAAAAGGAACAGTGTATCATTCTCTCCTGGTACTTATCAGGGATGGAGACTCACGTTGTACTGGTGACTTGACTCAGACTCAACTCACAACTCAGAACCCCCATTTTGTCAGAGAGAAAAAGCTTGCTTTTAATAGGGACACAGATTTGGGGCTTGGGGCTTGGTAGCAAAGACTCAAACTTGGATTTGGAACTCAGACCCAAAGACTTGCCAACATCACTGGTACTCATTTCCTATCTTCACCATTTGGAAGTTGAGTCATGGCAACTGGTTTTGTTTCTTATTAGGTTGAAATGTTTCGCTACTCATCCAAGTAGCTGAAAAAACTACTAGTGCCCTACTAGTGGGGAGGCAGAAAGCAACGAAAAATGAATGGCAATATGTCTTTTGTAAATGGCTTTCTTTTTTTTAAGAAAAAGAAAAATCTTTGAATATTTCTCAGAAAAAGTGTCTCCTGGGTCAATGCTTGTCAGCACACAATCTCCCTCATGCAAGTGTATATATATGGTCAAATATTGGCTGTGATACTCTTTTGTACTTGGGAGTTTATAAAGAGTTTGGTTTAAAAAAAGCCTTCTCTGAATCAGAGTTGAGAACAAGCTTGTAATTCTGGCAAAAAACCAAGGTTGGAGGACTTTTTCAGATTACAGTGTTATCTGATGATGTTTAGGCACAGTGGTACAATCTGGATAGCTATTGAAACAGCAGTACAATATGGAATGACTGTCATACACTGTCTTCTATGAGAGAGTTGCATTTCCATCGTTATGTGGTTTTCACTGCATTATATAAACTGATTTTCTACGAAATGTATTGATTTATACAGTATTTTTGTGATACATTTATGTCTGTATAAGTTGTATAATAGTTAATTATTTTGTATAGAAATTGGCGGTTACATGTTTGACTTGTGACTGTTGGTACATTCAGATGATGGGAAAGGGATGCTTTTCAGGGAGAGAGCTCCCTTAAAGTGACCCTTCCATTTGTCAGGAAATTGCTCCAGCCTTGGCCCCAAAAGTCACAGACCTACAGCTGGACCAAAAAGGCACAGATCAGGGTCCTGCTGGAGCGTTTCCCCCCATACATTGTGTGATTGCTGGGAAGTAGCTTGCACTGGACCACTCCGTAAGTGGTCTAAAATGTGACCTGTTTCCCTGTGTGATCCTACCCTGTGTTTGGTTGCTTTGCTCTTGCGT
Organism: Intellagama lesueurii; assembly: GCA_037013535.1. NCBI lineage: Eukaryota > Metazoa > Chordata > Lepidosauria > Squamata > Agamidae > Intellagama > Intellagama lesueurii. Next base: position 274,619,694 of record JBAJHW010000002.1, read on the forward strand.
CAGTGGAATAGTCTTTTTTTGGGATCATAATTATATGTGTTGTCTCTGTAATAAGCAGCACTACAAGTAAAAAGAGGGAATATTATGTCCAGCTACAGGAAAACATTGAAGTTAGAATTGTGGCACATTTAGTCTTTCAATTTCCTGAAAGTTAAAATTGTGACATATTTAGTACCTTAAGTTTTAATTTTGCTGCCTCCTTTTCAGGATCCCTTAGAATTTCTTGTGGTTATATTTTTGAGTTTATGGGAACATTGTAAAGTTCTTGAGGGTGCTGCACTTGTTTTCTTCCTCCCGTTATACATCTTTTATCACTCTGCAGCATCCTTGACTGCCCACACCAGGATCTAAAGAATCCCTGTGGAAGGTGTTATCTTCCCCACAGCTTTCATGGAAATTTGACTGGCTTGGTCAGGGAAGATGGCTGCCAATTTTCACAAACATGATTGTGATATGAAAGACAAGGCAGGCATGTACACCCCTGAATCCTGACTCTCACCTAGGAAAACCTCTCTGAAATTTTTTGAAAGGCATTTCTTTTCAATCAAACTTAATGGGAATAGTCAAAATTTTGCATGGGGGTAATTTCAGTGCACTACCATCCAACTCCAAAGAAGCATTATCACTACAGATTTCTTGAACAATGAACACTTGGTACAGAAATACAACTACTGTTCTTTACTTGATTTACCATTAATCACTTGACAACTTCTAGGTAGCCGGACAACCTTTAGGTAGACATGTACAGGACTGCACTGATTGTTTTCATCAGTCTTTAGGGAACATTGTGACAGAGATGCATAGATAAGAAAATGTATGGAGTAGGTGTTAAATATCAAATATAGTTTTGGAAGAAGGACTGCCTAACTGAGCACTGTGGATTGAAAGAGGTGCAAGAAACATGAAATTTATGGACCTGGAAGTTAAGATATTTGATCTGTATTTAAAATACCCATCTCTGTAGCAAAGAGAAGTATTTGTTGTTGTTCAGCACTAAATTAGTTAGTACTTGCGTTGTACCTCTTAGTGTGTTTCCAAGTGCCGTACTAGTTAGGATCTAAATATTTGAGAGCCAGCAGTCCTGAGTGAGTTATGCTTTCTTCAGTTCCACCCCTCACTCCCATGCAGAAACTTGCACTCCTTGTATTATTATTGGCTTGCCCTTTCTTTTAATAGTGGCCAGTCCAATTGTGGAGATGAAGGCAAACTTTAATTCAATTAAATAGAGTGTGCTGCCAAAGATTGCTATTTCTTCCTGCAACAAATAATGTAAGCTTGTTTTTTGGCTCTGATTGGATCTGTGATGGTGACCTTCTTTCATACCGTGAAATCAAAGCCTTATGTCTCCCGAAAGCCTCCACCACGTGTTTGATCAAATTTTTTCAGGACATATTTCCATCCAAACAGATCCAGGTTTTGGTTTGCTAGCAAACAGTATCGCCTAGAAGTGGTCTGAGTACTTTCCTGTATGGTCTGCAAGGTCATCAGGATGTTCCTCTACTGTCTACTATTTTTACAATGAGAGTTCTTCAACTTTATCATGTTAGGTTTTCTTAGGGCAAGAAGAGGATCATACAAGCTCTCACCGCAGAGGTTCACTTGGCTACATTAACACTTGCCCTTGTCTTCACAGAAGAACACGTGAAAAGGTCCACAGAGCTTCATATGATAAGGACATTGAGTAACAAACATCTTCTGAAGGGGTAAAGAGTGCTCTAGGAGGAATGACTCTCACACCGTCCTGTATTTGCACTTATTGGTGGAATCTGGCTGGGGACAGGTCCTTGAGGGACCCTATTCTTGCTATCCTGGTGTTTTTAAAGAATGCTGTGAAAATATCAAACATAATATTTCAAGCTACTTTGGAAGATCATGTCATATTTCTTACATGTCTCATGTAACTATGTGTGTAAAGACTGAACATATCAATAGTATACCTGTATAGACAAGAGTATGATAGACAGATAGATAGACAGATAGAGAGAGGGGGGGAGGAGAGGCTATTTCTTAACTATATTTTCTATACCATCCTGCCAATTCCATTGCATTTTCTTGAAAGACAGGTCCAGAAGTACTTAGAATAGAGCTCACAGATACTGGATGCCGGTGGGCAGTGGTGGCTTGTGGATGAGCTAATAAGGAGTCTCGCTCTGTAATAGATAGGTATATGGATTGCTCTTGGTACAACTTGGTTCAAACCAAAGGACAGTGTCTACACGTTTCCACTTAGATTGATCTTAAGAGCTGTCACACACCTTTCTGGCACAACAGTAGGGTATGTATTTTTGGTGTGATTCAGCATGATCCTAATTAGCTCGTATCGTCTGTGTGGATGATTAGCCCACACCCAAATGGAACTGTGTGCAGTATAAACTGAGGAGATAACTCTGTGACGTATTGGTGGCTTGTGACAGTAAAAGGGAGGATGGAGAAACCTCCTCCTCTATTTTCATCTTCTTCTTTTTAAATATTTCCCTAACCAATGCAGTGAAATTTGAACACTATTCTAGATGGATGCATTGCCATTTTGATATGACATTTATTTTATTTAAAACAACAAAAGAGGAAGTCACCCCAGTCCTCTGAATGAAAAGGCGGTGAAGGAAGCTATGTTGACTCCATGGGCTCCGCCCTCCTCAAGGCAGTGGCTGAGAAGAAAGGTGGGATAGGTGGGGGGATTATCTCCCTTCCATCTCTACAATCTTCACCCCAATGTTTTCCTCTTTCAGGTCTCCTCTGTTGCTGCTGCTTTCTTACTCATGAGTAAATAAAGTAAACTTACTAATGAATAAATCAGGTAAACTTACCTGTAAATAAACCCAGTGAATTGTTTTCTGTGCACCTGTAGCATGGGAGAAGAGGACCTATAGCACGAAAGAAGGATCGCTCAAGTGAGTGTTAAAATTCATCTCACTTAAGATAAGAACCCTTTAAACACAGACAAGACCACAACCAATATCCAGTGTGGACAGGCATTTAGCTGGCCTAATAACTTCAATGCTACCACAGCTCTTTGTAACCATGCTGACCCTGTCCTCCTGCCTCCCCCTCCTGCCTTTGGTTCCAACTCTACAGCCAACAAGTTTCACAGACTGCTGGGCTTCTTCACAATGTTTTCCAAACCTTGCACAATGTAACAGCCTCAATAATTTTTATTTTTCCTAGCCTAGGGAATCTGGTATATATAGAACCTATTCTGTCTGTGAAAGTTGTTTGTTTGTTTGTTTGCTTATTATGTTTTTATATTGCACGATCTAGCAGCATTGCCACTATTCTTGGCAGTTTCCAGCAGTGTAATAACCATAAATAGCACAACCACCCAACGTATAGATACAAAAAAATATAAAAATATAATATAAAAAGACGACAACAAATTAGAAGGTCTTTTCGTTGTAGACAATTGACCCAAGTATTGGTGGCTGAAGCGAAAGTCCCAGATATCCAAAGCGAATGATTACTTGGTATAAAGTGAGGAATGAAGCACAAATATAATGGGAAGAAAAGAAATAATTGGGGATGAAGATTATTCATCTTCAAAGAAATACTGTATGAAATAATAATAAGCAAACTGCAAACTTACTGATCCACTGGTGCCTTGTACAAAGAAATTGATCTGTTAGTCCTGTGTCAGTTAATGGGCCAGAAAAGAAAGAATTCAGAGCAACAAATGATGTTAACTAGATGCTTCCCTTAGGAAGTATCTCTTCCGACAAACTGCCTTTTACACCTGCAAAGCATTTGACTAGAAGACATTTTGACCTGTCAAGCCACCGTCCCATCGGAAACTGCACATTGTTTGAAAGGACTTGGCTTTCATTAGAAACATAGCATGTGAATTAGAATATATCCGTCCAAAAATATCTACCACACCCTTCTTCTGTGGAAAATTGTTCTTTTGAACTTTACATTTTGGTTGCTCCTCCCACCCAAACTTGAGGCTGCATGTTTGGGTTCTGAACTAATCTGCTTATATAAAAGCAACAGGTTGACATATATTCAGCTTTCTCATCTTAGAACACAGAGATGAAAAGCTTTAGGAAAAAAGTGTGGAAAACAACACAGATGCCTTGGCCAACTATGCACAGCTGTTCCTAGGGATATGCCAAGAAAGAGGTGATGAAGAAGGGCGAGTAAAGGAAATTCTATTTGCATTTAACATTCTTCTCTCAGCCAGTTGAGAGAAAAATGTCTAAGTTCTTAGTACGACGAAGATCTACTGTTCACTATTTGTGGATGGAATAAGAGGACTGCACTGAACACATACTAAATAATTCTCAAGAGTAGATGGTTTTGCCTCTGTTTCTTTTTTCTTTTTTTATATTTTTTTATTTTTTTCTTAAACTACAACATAGACATAAATATAAAATACATAAACCAAAATACAAATCGACTGTGTTCCCCACCACCATAGTCGGGACCTCTTGCAGTAGTCGTCTTCTTCCTTTATCTTTATTCTTCTTCTTCCTTTATTGTCCTCTTCTCCAGAACTGCATTGATTCTTGATTTGGAGCTTTCCCTTTTCCTCTTGTTAGCACATATTCAAGAAATCTGCCCCATATATCATAGAAATTATTCTTTTTCATCTCTCTTTGGTTTTGCCTCTGTTTCATTTAGTCCTTAAACTATTTACTGCTACTGCTACTGCTGCTGCTGCTTGCTGCTGCTGCTGCTGCTGCTGCTACTACTACTACTACTACTACGAGGATGAGAAGGAAGTGGTCATGGTGGTGGAGGAGACTCAGCTCAGGACATAGATGAAATTTTGGCATTCAAATTTAATTTGACAAGAGCACTTTATTATTTACTTGTGGAAACCCGACACTCTGTCCTTGCAAAGTTAAAAATGCCTGCTAGTATTTCCCATGAGGCTAAAAGCCAATCTTTTCCAAACATGCACTACAGACATCGGCAATAAATCATGAATCCAGGATTGTTTCATGGTTTATTCTGATAAATCACCTCAGGAGTTCAACAATAAATGCCCTAGAACTTACTGCTTAAATAGAGCTTGACCATGTTTTACTCTTGCTACTATTTGATTGGAAGTTTTCAAACTCTTCCAGAGATCACCCAAGGATAGTTGGAAGCTTATCAGGGCCTTCTTTATGATTAAGAACACCCTTAATGGTGGGTGCATTTCCACTTCCAGTTTGTTCACTGTTGCCAACATGCAGCCATAGGATTCTATGAGATATGTCCTGGGAGGAGCATTCTGGGAATTAAACTAGACAATATCTTTATCACTCCCCCCCCCCCCCCCCAGTGGTGCCTCCTAAAGCAATGAACTTAGTCCACTTATCATAGCATGTGGTTTCCATATCATTGGAAGTAGCCGGCTGAATAGTTCAGCGGACTGGAGCATCTGCATGGGAGTTTGATTTCCTACTGTGCCTCCTGGTTCTGTGTCCTTAGACAAGCTGCATGGTACCAAACATTGCAGAAGGAGGGATTGGTCAACCACTTCTGACTAGTTTTTACCTGGAAAACCCTGGGAAGGGTCAGCATATGATGGAACCAACTTGACAGCAGGTAAGTATGTGAGACCAATGTAGCATAGAGCTAGTGTCAGACAAGGAGAGCTGCATTCATATCTTGACTTGGTCATGGAAACTCCCTGGGCAGGGCCAATGGTACACTCCTCGTTTAACATCTCACACTTCTTGGGAAACATATGAAGTTGGAAGAGACTTTATGACATACCAACAACAATATATCATGCATTAGCATGTTTGGGTTTGTAATGCCTTATTAGAAGGTAGGCAGATACGTATTTTGAGCAAACACTTGTTATGGGATTGAAAACTGATTGATCATTGGAAATATTCATTCTCCTTAATTCTAGCTGGATTTAGATTTTTGAAGGCTGTATGAACAGACAGAAGGAGTAGCCATGGGGAGCCCCCTCAGCCCAGTTATAGCAAACTTCTACATGGAACATTTCAAAAAACAGGCCCTGGCTTTGGCACCCTTCGCACCCACAGTCTGGTTCCAATACATGGATGACACCTTTGCAATTTGGAGCCACGGTGGAAAAAAAACTGGAAGAATTTCTAAACCATCTCAATAGCATCCACCCAAATATACAATTCACCATGGAAAAAGAAATAGAGGGCCAACTCCCTTTCTTAGATGACATGGTCATATGCAAACCTGACCTTCGGACAAGGTCTACAGAAAACCCACCCACACAGACTGGTACTGTGACGAAATGCCTAAAGGTGACGTCATTCCTGCCTGTCAGTCACAGGAGCTCTAGAGGGAGGAGCCAAGGGGAGAGCAGGAGGGGCGGAACCAAGGGGACAGTTAGACAGTTGGAGGGTTGGAGCTTAGTGAAGAGAAGAGTTAGAGTAATCTGAATGGAGAGTTAGGAAACTGAATTAAGAGCAAGGTTATTAGATTGAACAAGCAGGAATGAGAACACCTAGAATAAGATAGATATTGAGTGATTGAAATTATATAATAAGCCTGAATATATGTCCCATCCTATCCAAACCTAATCAAACCCCTGATACAGTGATTACGTGATTTACTTTGTGATTTGATGAATAATAAAAGATTATCTGTTATTCCAACCAACTGATTCTGAAGTTCAATAAGCCTTGCATATGGCAGCACATGTGTCTAACACACATAGGTGGTATTAAGTAAATAATACCTGGTGGCAGCGAGAGAAATCAAGAAGGAGAGAACCTTTGTGAGGGCCACAACAAACAGAGCCACAAGGGCGATCTCCACAGGTACCTACACAAAAACTCCAACCACCACCCACGACAAAGAAGAGGCATAATCAAAACACTGGTAGACTGTGCAAATCGGAACTGTGAAGCTCAATTTCTCAGCACCGAACCCAACCATCTGAATTGGGCCCTACAGGCAAATGGCTATTCCAAGAATGAAATCACAAGAGCCATCAAACTGAGAAAACAACACCGAACTGAAGAAGAAAAACAGCCACCCACAAATAAAGTATTTCTGCCATACATCAAAGGGGTCACGGACCGCATGGGGAAACTTTTGAAAAAACACAACCTACAAACAGTATTCAGGCAACTGCAACACAATCTTTGTTGTTGCAGTTGCTGGTGCCTGAACATCTTCCTTTTTCTTCTCAGGTGTCTCTGAGCAAAACTGTTATATTTTAATGTGAGCTTTTGTGGTCCACTTCATCAGACATAAGAGAGAAATGTGACATGACAAATATTTATACATGGCATAAAAACACAGTGATCGTGGTTGGTTGGTTGGTAAGAAAGTCAATGGGTATTTAATAGTGGGGTGATAGCCTCTTTGATATACAGGTATATTCCATTGAAGCTTAAACTGTGAAGGGTGTAAGAACCTCTGGCATAGAATAACAATGGTAGAATAACATGAAGTTTAATTACACAGTTGTTAATGACCTTTCCTTTATAGGAGATTTTGTAAACTTGTGTTGTTTTTCTCCAGTCTGGTAGACTATGGGATGTGTGCTGCTGCTCTAACCACCTTATTTTTCCTTTCTTTTGTGGGATGGGCAGTGGTGCTTCTCCACAATGAGGTGAGGAAGCAGCCTTTTGCTTCCTGCTTCAGGCAGTGAAAGAACTTGGGTCACCCCACTAACCCCCAGGCAGGATCTACACTTCAGACCCATTTGAGTTGGAGCGACTGCTGTGCCAACACTGTTTCTTGTTGGGCGTGTGATGCCAGTGAAAGCTGTGCAGTTCATTTTTAAAAAATCTATAACCTTTTTGTGTGTGTCGTACATCAATGTGCACAATTGAAATTGCCAGAGCTTCAAAAATTATGTTGTTGTTGTTGTTTTAATTGATTGATGGCTGAAGAAGTCTAGCAGTCTGAAAATAAACTTTTCCGAGTTTTAGTGCTACTAAGATCACGTGAATTGCACCACCTTGGAGTTCATGCTATGTGCCACTTCCATCCCGAGATAAGCTGGCATTTGTAAAGTAAACTCCACTACTTTGGGACCTTCTTTGCATTATTTTAACATATGCACAGAAGTAAAAGCCTGTACTAGGGACTGTGCTTTTGGGTTAACACAAATGAAAACATCCATGAAGGAGGCTCTTTCATTTGTGAAGTCTTTTGTGGTTTCCTGACTAACAGTATCTGCAGTTTGCAAGATTCAGGATTCCAAAAGGGAGGTTGGTGAAAATAATGGATTTTCTGTGGATCTCCTCTGGTGGGTTACCACCATTTGACCCAAATATATAAAGTCTTCCCCTCCTGTCATTGTCAGTCCCATTCACCACCCTTCCCATCATTGGCTTCCCAACACAAATCAAATTCTCTCCCCTTTCCAGTCGTTTGCTCCTCATAAAACCCCCAGTTCTCTCCCCACTCTGCTCTCTTGTTATTTCTTCCCTGCCCCATTCTTCCCCTTCTTGTCATTTCCTCACCACAGCAAGACCCATTCTCCCCCCCCCCCACATACTCTCTTCTCATTCCTTTCCCACCACTGTAGTTTTCCAAGCCTTCATTTTCCCCCTCCCTTTTCTTGCCTTGTTGGGCTTTTTTAGGGCCAGAACCCTGATTGGGAAAGCCTAAATGAAGTAACCCAATAGAGCCAGTCCCTTTCAGATTAGGACCTGAACTGAATGAAGAGTCCCACTACTACCAAGAAGAATCCAAAACCAGTGAATCCTGGAAGTTATCCCCAGGTACTTCCCTAGCCTTTACTACTTTAAATGAAGAAAATAGGGCTGCTTACAAACCAACTGCATAATACCCATAATATCCTGTTTGAGGACTGGTAGAAACCATAGACATCAGGGCAACAACATAATGTCGACCATGCCTTCTCTGTAGGCATCCTTCAATCTCGAGAGACTATGGTAACGTGCTCTGTATGGAGGACATGGAACAGCATCTAGTGTGGCTGAGAAGGCCAATTTGAGAGTGACAATCCCTTCCACACTGAAGACAAATACAGTCTGTCCCCTGTCCAGCTCCCTGATTTTGCTGGTTTCGGGACTGCCTCTTTGCCTCAGCCTGCTGAACAAGGGTCTCTTCAAATTGGGAGAGGCCATGCTGCACCGCCTGCCTCCAGGCTGAACGCTCAGATGTCAAAGTTTCCCATTTGTTGAGGTCCATTCCTAAGGCCTTCAGATCCCGCTTGCAGATATCCTTCTATCACAGCTGTGGTCTCCCTCTGGGGCGCTTTCTCTTATAGAGCTCATTTTAGGGTTGTGAACTATTATTTGGCCAAGAGACAGGAAAGGTACTTTTTAACAAACAAAAGCAACCAGACAGACTGAAATATTCTGACAGCAACAGCACAACCCAAAACAAAATAACATTTCAGTTATGGAATCACTGGGGATTTGGTGAGTCAATTCCTCTGTAAGTTCCACTGATTTAATGAGCCTACTCTAGTTGTGACTTACTAGTGGATTTCAGCAATGGCATCAATTGCAGAATGTTAAGTAAACACTTACGTAAATCCCATTGATTTAATGGATCTGTTCTATTATGAATTACAAATTGGATTCAGACCTGTATATGTGAGTTAATATGGTTTCTAACGAGAAAAATGATCATTTGCAAGGAGGAGTGGGTGATGAAAAAATCCATACATTTCAGTATTGAATTGTTGGGTGATTGAACAGCCCTCATCACTCATGATCAAATCTAGTATCATAAGAATATAAGAAGAGCCCTGCTGGATCAGGCCCAAGGGCCCATCTAGTCCAGCTTCCTGTATCTCACAGTGGCCCCACCAGATGCCTCTGGGAGCACACGAGACAACTAGATACCTGTCTCATGATACCCCTCCCCTGCATCTGGCATTTTGAGGTACCTTCTTTTTAAGCCTGGAGATTATACATCCCCATCGTGGCTTGCAACCTATGATGGACTTTTCCTCCAGAAATCTGTCTAATCCCCTTTTAAAGGCATCTAGGCCAGATGCCATGACCACATCCTGTGGCAAGGAGTTCTACAGACTAACAACACGCTGGGTAAAGAAATATTTCCTTTGGTCTGTTCTCACTCTCCCAACACTCAATTGGAGTGGATGTCCCCTGGTTTTGGTATTGCGTGAGAGAGAAAAGAGCTTCTCTCTATCCACTTTATCAATCCCCTGCATAATTTTATACGTCTCAATCATGTCCCCCCTCAGGCGCCTTTTCTCTAAAGAGCCCCAAATTCTGTAGCCTTTCCTCATATGGGAGGTGCCCCAGCCCAGTCATCATTTTAGTCGCTCTCTTCTGCACCTTTTCCAGTTCCACCATGTCTTTTTTTGAGGTGCGACAACCAGAACTGTATCATCAATGTGTTTAGAATAGAACACCCAATTCTGTCCCCTTCATTGTTACCTTGCTCATATATGTCTGATGGCATGTTTGAAGAAGACATGAACATGAGAAAGAGCCTGGAAAAAGCTGCAAAAGCAGATGGGGAGGGGGGGGGGAGAGATGGGGCTAGATTCTCCCTTGCAACCCTGCTGGTGACACTGGATATGACAATATTGTAACAGGATGAGCGTCTCTGAATCAGATCCTTTGGACTTTGTAGGATTTTTGTATAGGGGAAACAACAGAGAACAACAACTTAGAACAGAGGCTAAGATTTCCGTACAAGCCGAGGGATGGATGAAATAAGGTGTCACTGTCTGGCTGATCAGTAAACGAGCTTCAAAACACCAACACCAACACCAATGACAGCAAGGTTTCAGGAGGACAAATTAACCTTTAAAGCACATGATGCCAAGATAAACAGACAGTGCAAATCAACCCCGATCTTCTCATGTCCTTGGAGCAGAGTTGCAGCAAATCAGGACATAGTTCGTTAAGATGCATTATACTGCAGCACTTTGCCTGCGGAGAATATGTTCCAATAAGTTACCCACGATAAGCAAAAGCACTGGAGGCCAAGGAGGGAGGGGGAGAACAGATGTGTCATTGCCCTTGTCTTGGTGGCTGCATGTATTTGTGCTGATCTGGATATTTCAAGTCTAGCGTGGGAATGTTTAGACTAAGGACCAATTTGCTTTATCACAGTCTTCATTAGGCTGCAGGCTTGGCTTCTTAATTAAGAAACAGACAAGCTTCTTCTCCCCCTCACCCCGGCACACCTCCACTGTTGATTCTATATAAATAATGTGAAAACCCAATGATTATTTGCTCTGTTCTCTTCAATTTATATAATGTTTTCCAAGATCGTATGCCTGCAGGCAGGATCTGTTCTTTTTTTTAAATTTCATAATTATTAGGCTGTGTGGAATTGTTTGAGATGCTTTGTGCATAGTAAATATTAATTAGATTAATCAGCTCAAAGGAGGCAACATTGAGTATTTCAGTAGAGCCCTATACCGGAATTCAGAAATTGGTTTCCTCTGAAGGCATCTGCACTCCACTTCTTGCCTGTGTCTACAGGGAGATGGACTGTATGATGAGAAAAGCCTTTGCAACCCATTGAACTGGGAACTTTGAAAAATCCAAGTCATATGGAGAGCCTCCACAGATAGCGGGTGGTTTCCTCTTTAGACTGTCCTCTGTCAAGTGGAGACGATGACAGGAGGTGGGTTTAGACCCCTCCCTTCTCATGTGTTCATATTAACCCTTTTATGAAGGCACAAAGAGGGCTTGGGTCTTTCCCAACAGATCTAACTTTTTTGTCACCTATTTATAGGGGAATCAATTCTGCTCTTTATTTTTGAGATTTTACTTAGGGGCAGAATTAAGACTAAAGGAAAGATTTCAAATGCAAGAAAGTGGGAAACCTCATTTGACACCTATGTTAACCCACTACCTGATTACAGATTAACCGCTTTTCCATGAAGCTTTGAGTGAAGTCACTTACATGTCTTTGACAACATTTATTTTGTATTTGAGGGGCAGCTCCTATTCAGAATTCATCTTGCAAACAATTCCTTAATAAATAGCGGACTGTCTTATAGAATTTGCAGATGGAAGGTTGAGGTTTCCTGCTGCTGTCAAAGCAGACCTACCTTCCTTCCTTCCTTCCTTCCTTCCTTCCTTCCTTCCTTCCTTCCTTCCTTCCTTCCTTCCTTCCTTCCTTCCTTCCTTCCTTCCTTCCTTCCTTCCTTCCTTCCTTCCTTCCTTCCTTCCTTCCTTCCTTCCTTCCTTCCTTCCTTCCTTCCTTCCTTCCAGAAGTTGAGCAACACAGACCCTCATTTTGCTGGCATTGTTTGGACTGTTTCCTTTAGAGCTGCTACAGTAACTTCAGTGAGGATACTCTGAAGTGACCAGGTCATTACTGGGATCTTTTAAATTCTGTAATAGAAATGGAGCAATGCAGGACTGAATCCAGAAGGTGGCTCCCTTTTCTCATATGGGTGAACAACGCCTCTCTAGTAGATGCATAAACCCCACAATTTGTGGGTGCAAGAGCTCTGCCCTTCTTTTTCGATGCTCTCAGAAAGCAGGCAAAATGGCAAAAGATGCTCATATAAAGAAATCAGATACATTTTCTGATTCCAAAAAACCCTATTTCTTATTATTTATTTATTTATTTATTTATTTATTTATTTATTTATTTATTTATTTATTTATTTATTTATTTATTTATTCATTCATTCATTCATTCATTCATTCATTCATTCATTCATTCCACTTCTATACCACCCCTTTAGTGCAATGCATTATTCAGGGCAGTTGCACTATTCTGGTTCTTATCAAACAACAACAAAAACAATGGCCTTATGGAGACAAAACACCAATGAGGTGACAGCCAGTTAATTTTTCTTTAAGTTGAACTCTGCTGAAATTCGCCCTTGGATTCAACATCTTCCATCAAAATTTTGTCTCTGAAATTCAACTTCTAAATGTATGACCAAAACAAGACGAAAACGGTTTTTGGCACCTTTAAATTAGTCAATTCATTTCAGTGGCTGAAAACCTGGTGTACAGCTAAATGCATGCAATGGAGAACTGTGTCATCATCAGAAGAAAATTGCCACGGATTAAAGGCAATTTCAGGGCACATGTGACTTGGACACAACACAAGGATTTCATGTACATCCTTCAGCTGCCAGAGGAAGCGTTTATTCAGACAGTGCAAATTTTCATGGATTACTATCCACTTTTTCAGATATAAGAATCCACAAGAATAAAGAACAAGTGTGTATATCTATATAAATTTAAACATTTTCTTCCTGACCATTAGAAACAAATGAAAATGTCCAGCCAATCGATCAACTTATGGTTTCTTCTCATGTGCAGAAGAAAAAAAAAGGAAGCTGTTGCAACCACGTGATGTGGTTCCTGCATGCATGTTGCATGACTAGGGATGAGACCAGGCGTGTGACCAACATGCAACTGGCACACCACCCATGCTTTGTCAATTAGCTGCGATAGCACCTGGGATTTTGCTTTTGTACATGGAAAATGAATAATTATAGCCTAGAATGAAAACAGAAAGCACAAAGATGGGGGGGGGGATCAACAGTATCCTTTCCCCCCCCCCCTTAATATACGGGCCAAACTTACCAGTTTAGCTTACCACTGTTCCTGTAACCAAGGCCTATATGACCAATGTGAAAACCTGGACAGGATCACAGGAAAGAGGATAGCCCTTCATTCTAACATGGCCTCTTATACCTCACCAAGTAAGAGGACACTGACAGGATTGCATAAAATATATGCTAGTTTGTAAGGATAGTTGCAGATTCAGAAATACGTTTCCATTAAAATCTTTCAAGTTCAAATAGAAGTACAATCCATACTACAAAGGGGAGCTCCGGCTGTCTTCTCTTTATCTTTAAATTAGGGTTTGGACTGGGCAGTCTTTCAAACAAAGGATATCTTCACCTCAGAGACTGTTCTCTGACAGCCATCAGACTGAAGACTCTCCTCATTTATTTATTTATTTATTTATTTATTTATTTATTTATTTATTTATTTATTTATTTATTTATTTATTCATTCATTCATTCATTCATTCATTCATACATACATACATACATACATACCCCACCTTTCTCCTTAAAAAGGACCCAAGGAAGCTTACATCATAAAAAGACAGAGTTTAAAGCTAAATAATGGTTAAGTACATAAACACTAAAAAGGATACCACACTAAAAAAACAGTAAAAACAACAGCACCAAAACTGGATTCAAAGCAACAAGGCATAAGACTCCATTTAAAAACACCACTCAGGCAGCCAATCACTGAGGGAAAGCTTGCCTGAAGAGAAAGGTCTTTGCCTGCTTGCAGGACAGCAGAGATGGAGTCAGCCTGCTGTGGGAGGGAGTTCCGGAGTCTGGGTGCAGCGACAGAGAAGGCATGAGGGGAAGTAACAGTGTCTTCAACTATTTGGAGACCTTGAAGAACAATGCCAGCACTTGAATTAGGAGCATGTGGGCATTTGTTTGCAGCTGGTATAGAACTCGTGGCATGTGTTCCGAGCACTTAGCACCAACAATAGCATGATCTGCTTCATTTTGCACTAATTCAGGATGGGGGAAGTTCCAGAGGTCTGGAGGCTACATATGGCTGCCTCAGACCTTGGAGGGCCACACCTGTGCCCCACTCCCCTAAAAATTGCTAAAAAGCCCCCTTCTGCCCTCTAGTGGCAATTTTTTAAAAAATATTCTGTGATAGCAGAAGTGCTGGAGGGGCAACATGTGACAAAATTGTGCCCCACTCCTCTAAAGGACACGAGGAAACCCTCAATTAATTTTATCTAGGGTGCAGGGCAGAGACACATTTCCTGTTCTTTCATGGATAACACTGAAGACCCAGAAATAGTGAACACGATCTTTTTCATTTCCATCAAGTTCTCTGTGAGACATACAAAATGTGTCTGTGCAAAACTAGTACCATTTCCTTTTCAGAAACACAACCACAAGTACAGCTAGCAGCACAGAAGGGCTGGTTGGTTGTTCAAAAGAATGCAAAAGCCCTATCCAGCAGTTCTAAGTCTGGTCCATCTGACAAAGTAGCAGCCACCGTGATTTTCAGCAGATGAAAAAAAAATTCATTCTCACCAATGTGAGAATTCGGGTTGACAGCACCAGAAAATATCTCATGGGGGACAAGAAAACATGTCCAGGTTCCTGTCCTAACATGTAAGGATGAGACAGGTAAGATTTTACTTTCTTTTTCCAGAGAGCATGTTAAGAATTTCCATTGCTCCCACTAGATTGGCTGTCGGAATGGAAAACTAGAGCTGTGTGTCATTCTGCATGCATAAGGATGACACTAAAAATGAGCTAAAAACTGGATGATTTCCCTTCAGGGCCTTTACATAGTTCTTGAAAAGCATTGGGGACAAGATGGGAACTCATGGCATCCCGAAATATGTGAAGTGGAACAGAAATTACCTTGGACCACGAACTGAGTTGGTGCTGTAAAAAGGACTGAAAAGACCATGATCAACACTGCTCTCAGAATACAATGATCAGTATTATGTGGTTGATTATTTTAAATTCAGATACATCAAAATCTACTTTGAGAACTCAATGGGCTTTCACTTCTCAAATGAATTTGTCCAGAATCCTATTGCTCATTTATGCTTATGTAAGTGAAGGAGCAAGAGTTTAGGTGGCAAATTGCTACTCATTAACAAGGTGCTGATTGTGCTCCTGGTTTTGAGTCCCAGGAATACATCCAGCACCTTGTAAATGAGTGGCAATTTGCCAGCAAAACTTACACTGTTTGCTTTACACAAGCATTAGCCAGCAATTGGAAGATTCTGACCTATGCTGATACGTTTCTGTTTTCCCTGTAGAATGGGCTGCCACCAAATCTGAAGGAGAATCACCAGTTGGGAATGTTCAAAATACAAGTTCCTTCAGCTTAAAGGGGAGGGGGGAACCTACCTCATTTGAAACGAGCCAGAAACTGAGTTTGCTTCAATCCCAGCCTGTTATTCTTGACAGTATTTCCCATCCCTTCTGAAAACATAATCTGAATGATAAAACATTTTGTGTTAGATTTAAGTGCCTGCAACTGGGTTGGTATTCTCTAGTAAAGCTTCAAAACACACAAATTAGTATGGTTTTTGAGGCATGCCAGGGACCTCTTCCAATCACTGTTTGTTGCTATGAATCTTCAAGTCATCCCATATGTGATTAGTGAGTTTTTCTGCAGAATGTTTGCAGTGTGCCTTTCAACATAACTTCCTTCCTCTGAGAGTCCTCCATTATCAAAACAGAATGACTCTCCGGGTAGCAACCATTCATGATGCCAGGGTATGATTACTGATGGCTTCTGAATTTGCAACAGCACTAGAATGTAAATGCATACATTCCACTGAGCCTCTAAACAATCCTTGTTATGTCTCTATGTTTATATCAGAAAGGCAGACTAAGAGATTGCTAAAGTCTGGCACTAAAATTTCACCCCCTTCTGGACAATTTATTTGTGATAACTTTTAACTTTTCTTAGACAGTTGTAATATAATGGCCATCAGGTACCAGTTGTTGGAACAAAACACAAGGCCTAAGGCCAGTGGTTTGAAGCAGTAGGGAACAGATAGTTAATCCAGGTGTGTATGGTTTTTCCCCTTACAATCCACATGCTGATTGATACTCTTGGATTTCCCCCTGCATCAGTAAAATTTGCTGGTTTCCTGCAAAAATAAGTCTTCAGTCTTAGATGTGACTATACGTGGGAAATGCTCTGGGATTAGGAGAGTATGATTCACATTATTATCTGTTGACTACATGATATGGAAGTCAATGTGGACCATCTCAGAGCTGCCCTCCTCAATTCACAGTTTTTAACTCCACTCCTGGGGTTTTGCTTTTTTGAAATCAAATGCCTTTGCATTAGTTCAGAAAGTGTCCTCGCTTGAGTCAATATGGAAGGATTTATTTTATAGCTGTTGGATTTCAAGCCATTCCAGCTGGTTCCAGCAGCACTGAGAGAGGTTGGGCAGCAGAGAAATTCACTGGTGATTGAATCCTGTCCTGGAGCCTTCCTGTCCTTCCTCCCTGTCCTTCCTCCCTGTTCTTCCTTCCTTCTTCCCTGTCCTCCCTTCCTCCCTCCCTGAAGCCAATTCCTGCTTTGGCTTGCTACTCCACTTTAGTTAGAGATAAGAAGACCTGCAGAGATGAAAACCTATAGAAGCTTCTGTGGTCAGGTTTAGAGCTCTGTTCTCCCAGACTATAAACTAGCAGTTTTTCTTAAGAAATAAATAATACATTTTTCCTTTTGCCTTAACATCAGTCTTCAGAGTGATTACTCCTCTCTAGTAGTCATAAGCTCATCACTAGATGGTAGCGTTCTGCAAGTAAAATTTAAAAAAAATTCTAACAACAATGATGGTACATATGCACCTACCTATCTCACTAGGGAATGGGATGAGGCAACTAGGGCTGAGGGGCCGTAAACACCATCATGCCTCAGAATCCCTGTAACAGCACAAGGGATGGATGTCACGAGTCATGGCATCAAAATTCAAAATGCAGGCAAGAGGCTGAAAACAGCCTTCCCCTATTTCAAGGAGATGCTGGGCCATTATGAGCCAAGCCAAAACTACTAGATCTCTCAGGGTTATATGTCCTTTGTCCCAAAATTTACAATTGCAACAAAGGGGAGCAGATTACGGCAGCTGGGCAGGCCAATGTGGGGGTAGGGAACGGCATAGATCCATTTTTTAAGCATTGGATGCTCATGTGGCACCTGAGAGTAGTGTTTACTTCTCTTCCCTGTTTAATGGGTTGATCCGGGAGCCACTGGAAAATTTCACTTCACCACTCCCCAGTGGCAACTGTTGTTTCCAAGCATGTTCATGCCAGATGATTCCTCAAACAAGAAGCATCTCAGTCTTAAAGAGGAGGCCCTTTCTGCTATTTTGAGCCACGCACCTCCATCTCTTTGCCTCTGTTGCCAGCCGGTCATGCTCTCAGTGCTTCCAGGCATCCATCCCCATTGCTAGAGTTATGAAATACATTTGAGCTATGCATTGCATGTAGCAGGAGAGAAATGCAGCTGCGAGGAATACAATGTACCCCATACACTGGGGTAGTTTCCATGGTGTGAAGGAAACTGGCATCTGAAAATAGACATTTGAAGAAAGCAGCTGGAGACACAGCTCCCGTTGCTAAGCCTAAAACACAAAAGGACTTTCATTCAGAGGGGAAGCTTCTATGACCCACCCTATTACCCCTTGTATTAATTTGCTTTCCATTAAGATATTTATGACATTGTCAAAAAGGCTAAATAATGGATGGTAAATGAAAGACAAGGGGGCTCTAAATAAAAAGTGCTAAATGGCCAGCCAAATACCTTGAATACTTTTCTGGATAGGTTAAACTCTGTAAAGAGCCAGGGTAAAAGCAACTCTATAAAGCAGCAGTGTGTACAGCAGATTGTTGTGGCTGATATGAATGGCTCAGTTACTGGGAAGTATGTTGCTCTGACTGTTTCCACTTAATATTTCTTCTGCATTGAAAGAAATAGGGATTCTGTTAGTGTACTGCCCACCCAGCTGCACAACAGTCTCCCTGAGCTGGTCTCTGGTGTGGTGTTGCAGTTGCCTCGGCTTGTTTTATTGGGGGACTTCACCATCCATGCAGAGACCAGTTTTTCATGAGTATGTCACATGTCTACCATGATGACCATGGTGCTGTCCCAAATGGTATCTGGCCCACTTCATGTTGCAGGACATGTTCTGGACCTAGTTTTCTGTACCAGGCAGAATGGTGATGAACTGGGTGTGGAGGAACTCTCAGAAGTTCCATTGTGATGAACAGATCACTGCCTGGCTGGGTTTGGGCTTATTGTAACTCTGAGCCTCTGCAGGAGTGGGAGGCCAATTAAAATGGTTCACCCTAGGAGACCAATGGATCCAAATGGTTTCCTGACAGCTCTTGGGGAGTTTCCAGCTATCATGGCAGGTAATCCTGTGGCTGATCTCTGGAATGTGCAGGTGGCCAGAGCTATTGACACAATTGCTCCTGAGTGTTTCCTCCAACTGAGTGAAGTCAAACTAGCTCTTTACTAGAAGCTGGGGATGATGAAATGAATAGGATGGAGACTAGAGCAACAACGGTGGAAAACTCAGAGCAGATCCAATCGGACCTGACTAGAGCACATTGGAGAGTCTACTTTGTGGCAGTGGTGGCAACGAAGAAGCAATTCTTCTCTGTTTCCACTGCCTTTGCAGAGAGCTGTTCAGTGGAGCTCTATTGGGTGGCCAAGGGCCTGTTGCACAGTGGCCACAAGAGAGGGACAATGACCACTTGGCAGCCCACTGTGAAGAGGTTGCATGGCACTTCGCAGACAAAGTTGCTTGTATCCACTCTGACTTAGATGCCGTGGTTGATGCAGGTCTTGTCAATGTAACTTTGGCTCCTGCTTGTCCTGTCATAGTGGATAAATTTCAGTTGGTGCAGCCTAAGGATGTGTGCAGGATCTTTGAGGTGAAAGACACCACACGTGTGCTGGGCTCTTGCTATTCCTGGCTTATAAAAGCAGCTAGAGGGTGTCTGACTGACAGGATTAGGGGAGTGGTGTATGCCTCCTTGCAGCAGGGCAGAGTACCAGCATGCCTAAAGGAGGCAATAGTAAGACCTTTGTTTCTAAAAAACCCTCTTTGTATCCCACGCACAGTATTATTCAATTCTTTAAAAAACCTCCGGTTTATGAATGTGGGATATTGTGCTTCTGTACCCATGATTCAAAAAGCCAGGAAATGGCCCAATATTGCTACACAATATTGTGCCTACATTGCCAGCAGGAAAAAGAAGGCCAAGCTTTACATAGCAAAGGCCAGCCAACACCAATGGCAGCAGTCAAGATGGTTTACAGCAGTGGTTCTTAACCTTGGGTAACCCAGGTGTTCTCGGACTGCAAATCCCAGAAGCCCCAACCAGCATAGCTGGTGGTGAAGGCTTCTGGGAATTGCAGTCCAAGAACACCTGGGTTACCCAAGGTTAAGAACCACTGGTTTACAGGATACCATCTTGTGCTCACTACCAGTCACAAAGTGACATCACAAAGGGGGAAATCCCAGAAGCTGGCTTCTTTTTTTTCATAACCATTTCTCACCCAAATGCAAAGCAATTGTCAAGACTGTTTTTCAACAAGTGTAAATGTGGTGTCCTTCCATTGTCAAGCAAAGACTTTCCTCTTAAGGCAGGCCTTTAAGCAATAAATGTGTGGGGGTCCTAAGGAACGCTGTATTTATCTATATTTTCAAGTGTTCTTTTAAAAAAATTAAAGTTATTTTTAATCTTCATTCCCTCATCCAAAGGAGACAAAATCATTTCATGTGATAATATTTTCCAAATGAATTGTTTTCCTGGTTCTTCTTTCTTCTAGTAAGTCCCCTAACCCACTCCAGCTCAGCAGTACTGGTGATAAATTCACTGCAGTATTTATGGAATCTATTTATGCTTCTAATTAATTGGCTAAATTTACTTATTTGGCCTGTGGCACAATTTTATTAGCTATTAATGATTTGTGTTCCTGAACCTATTAGTCAAGAGTTCAGCTGATTTCATGGCCATTATCCAAATGGTTATAACATGTAGAAAAAGCCTCAAAAAATCAACTTAGGATTCTCTGAAATGTATTTATAATTTCATTCCTATACATGTCTGCCCAGAAGGAAAAACCCATTGAATTCAACAGGTCTTACTCTCTCAGGTAACTATGCACAAGACTAACACCTTGTTTGTTTGTTTATTATATATTTATTTATTATTTCCACTTGTATACCGGCCCGTTAGTGTTATCACTCTCAGGGCAGTTCACAACTTACAATAAATCATATGGTAAAAACACAATGTAATAAATATAATAAAAATACAAAAAGTATGATAAACCCTGCCACTCACTCAGAACAATGATCCTACCTTTAAATAGAACTACACAAACTAAAAAAATTAAAACCCATTTGAGCTTTTTAGGCCCATATTCACTAGTAGAAGGCAGCTTTATATGATTCTGTCTTAATTAACATCCTAGAAACCAAGAGGGGTGGCGCGTGGTGATCCTCCACAGGAAGCTTATTCCAGGGAAAAGGGGCTCTGTTATGACAATTTCATACCAATGTTTAGCAGCTGCAGGTTAAACCTCAAGCCTCTAGGGCTGCAAGGTCAAAAGATCAGCAGTTCGAATCCACGTAACGGAGTGAGCTCCCGTCGCTCGTCCCAGCTCCTGCCAACCTAGCAGTTCAAAAGCATGTAAAAATGTGAGTAGATAAATAGGTACCACCATGGTGGGAAGGTAACAGCGTTCCGTGTCTAGTTGCGCTGGCCACGTGACCACGGAAACTGTCTTTGGACAAACGCTGGCTCTACAGCTTGGAAACGGGGATGAGCTCTAGAGTCGGACACAATTGGACAATTTGTCAAGGGGAGCCTTTACCTTTACTAATAAAGAGTAGAGATTTACATAAATACTTCTGATTATCAAACTTGTTTCTCTGGATGTTTTTGGACCCAAATATGGGTCGCCACATGTTATTCTTCAAATTCCAGAACCCATGACTATCGATCATGTTGACTGGTTTGTCTAGAGGTGAAATCTCAGAAACATCTGGGAACCTGCATGTAGGAACTACTGAATCAGATTATAGGTCAACAACTTGTGGGGGTGGGGTGGGGAAAAAGCAACTTTTCATTAGATGTCTAGTTAGAGTGCTTGACTAAGGAACATGCTGGGTATCATTTTCTAGTAAGTTGTTTCCTAAGTTGGTAACATTCACTACCATTATTTTGCATTATTGCAAGTTTCTCCTAACCTATAAAAATGAATGCAGTGGATAAGGAGGTTATATTTGGTATGTAATTTGTAAGCAATTATTTCTAGAACAACACTGTCTATCATACTGTAAGGACAGTACTATGAAGATGTTGACTTTATTACTTCAGTGACCATGAAGAGAAACCTTGGACAGCCTTTCCTTTAAGGTTTAATTAAGTATCTATGCATTTGCTGCTGAACTCATTATTCAAGGGGACAGCTGATTCCACAACCATGGCCCAAAGTCTATATTATATGAGCAAAACCTCATGAAACCAGGCAAAGATTCTCCGGTGATGGATAATAGGAACAGCAGTCCAAAGAATCACAGAGGCCTACTTCTTCAGTAAAACCTAGCCATTAAGCTACTGTAATACCAGTTCCTTCACAGGAAAATGCCTCCTGATTTACCCAACAGTTCAGATGGTACACACCCGGAACCCCAGCTCTTCTCCAGTATATAAGCCAGTTTTCTGTTCTGATTCCACCATGGAACCACTTCTAAATAAGGTAAGCTATTAAACCAACTTTAAACCATGGTTTCATGTCCTGACTTTTTTGGCCACTATTAACCATACATATCTTCCTGAATCCGATTAGGAGTTCTTGAGGTTTTGGTTTGACACTTGCTCATATCTTTGTTGATTAAACTGAGATATGATTATCTAGATGCAGCCAAAATGTCCAGAGTTCAGATGTAAGAAACTAATGAAATCCTTATTTTGTTTGAATTTTTTGTTAATCTCTTCTCCTTGTCCTTCTTTATATTTGCTCCTTTTGAAGTATTTGGTAAGCTGTAATAAAGCATTTTAAACATATCTGCCCCCATACCAAAGGCCAAAGGAAGCTAGTGTGACTTTTAGAATTTTAGAGTGTTGCTGAACCTAACTTTCTCTATTTTGAGAACCACATTTCTTTTTAATGTCCTGCCGTTGTTAACCAAAACTGATGCCATATAGTCAAGGTGAAATTTTATGTACCCTCACCATGGAGTGAACCAGCCGGGGTGTTATTTCTGAGTATGCATGCATAGGACTGGGTTCCACATAAATGAGTGCTGATGCAAAATGGCATTACTTAATACATACCAAAAAAAGAGGAGAGTTAAGTAGAGGAGCAGGAAAAGAACAAATCAACTAGCAAATCTAAACTCTTCAGCACTCCTGTATCGATACTCTCTAAGCTTCTCATAACCTACACAAATGTCAACAAGCGTTTGCAATGTGCAGAGCAAGCCTTCTGTATAAATCCCCATTGACCTTCTGCACATGCAGAAGTTACCCCTTTTTTCAAGGTATAATTATCATTATCTAACAGAATTAATATTCTGTTACCATTTTTTGCAGTTAATTTCTTGGGATTTTTCCTCTCTCTTTTGATTTCTGCAGTTCTCCTTGGTAAAGATTATGAATGTGTCAGGTGTAATATTATAAATTATTCCTGTTACGAATCACAGATGTTTGGAGTCACTGAATGCCTTGTTGAAATATAGAAAAAGACTAATGGGTTCAGTTAGGATAATATGACGGACTGGGCTAGTTAGGATAAGTTGGCTTTTAAAGTAAGAAGCACAGAACATTTCCTTTGATAAAGAGAAAGTATCTTGTGTCCTAGTCATTTTACCCCATGCGTGCAAAATTGCAGATAACTGGTATTATCCTATTCAGTCTGTCTTTTCCAGTTCCATTCACAGCACTTTATGTTTCTCTAATAACCACTTATAGGCACAGGCAATAATGGTGGGGTGTTTCTTTTCTCTCCCTTAAAAATGGGCCTAGATAAAAGCCAGAACAGAATGGAATAGAACAGGGTCGAAAGGGGATTTCTTAATAAAAAATTGATACCAAAAATAGTGAGAATGCAATGGATAAACATCAGAATATTATTTTAGACTTCAAAACCGAAAAATATTACTCTTTCATCAACGCTTTACTGCACCAAAACCTGCCAGAATGGAATGCAGTAATCCAGAACGGCAACTTCCAGGTAGGATAATCAAACCAAAATTCATGCCAAATGAGTGAATAGATAAGAAAGATGCAGCAAACCAGCAGATCATCTACAGCAGTGGTCCCCAACCTTGGGCCTCCAGATGTTCTTGGACTACAATTCCCAGAAGCCTTCACCACCGCCTCGGCTGGCCAGGATTTCTGGGAGCTGAAGTCCAAGAACATCTGGAGGCCCAAGGTTGGGGACCACTGATCTACAGGAACAATACTTGTTCCAGGCAGAAAATTGATAAAAACAGCCCCAAACAAAGACTTCCGAGTGGGACAGCCCAATGGTATTCACCCATCCCATCCAACTGGAAGGAACTGATGCAAGCCACAGAACAACCTTGCCTGCTGGGGGAATTGCTCCAGCCTGACCCTAAAAATTATTATTATTTTTTTGCAATCGAAGTTTTTAATTTTCATATCAGGGTAGGGAACGGAAGGGAACAATGGGGAACAATGGGGGTAAGGATAAAAAGGGAGTGAGACTGAAAAAGGTACCTTACAAGCAATTAATATATTTCCCATATAATATAACGATTCATTCAAATTATACTTTCAATATGTTACACGATCCAATTCAGGCATACTTAGTGTTAATCTAATCATTAGTTACATGGCTGTCCCATATTTTTATATTATCAGTTGCTCTTTCTATTTTGAAACCATACATATAGTTTTTCCCAACATTTCTGGTGGTTCTTTTTCCTTGTTTCATCTAGCCATTCTGATAATTTATCCATTTCTGCAGTTTCAAAAATTTTGGCTATCAGTTCCTCTATTTGCGGTATTTCAGGCTCCTTCCAGTGTTTTGCAAAAACTAATCTCTGCGGCTGTTATAATATGAATGCCTAAGTATGTTTTTGCAAGATCTATTGAGTCCGGTAAAATATTTAATAAAAATAATTGGGGGTTTCATAGGAACTTTCAAGAACCTCTTGTAACAACAGCCTCACTTTCGTTCCAATAGCTTTGCGCTTTTTTACAAATCCACCACATATGGTAGAATGATCCTTCCTCCTGTTTGCACTTCCAACATAAATTGGATGTTTGGGCATTCATTTTGGCTAAAGTTATGGGCGTCATATACCATCTATAAAACATTTTGTAAATATTCTCTTTAAATGTAACAGATTTAGTTAATTTTATATTTGTTTTCCATATTCGTTCCCATTGTTCTAGCTCTATATTGTGCCCAACATTCTGTGCCTTAGCGCCCATTTAATCATACAAGATTTCACTACTTCCTTCCTCCTGTGTGTCAAAATCTAACAGAAAGTTATACAATAACTTAATAAGTTTCCCTTCTGTCTCTCTAGAAGGATTCTATCAAAGGGTGTATAATCGGGATTGTTTGAAAAACAAATAACATTTTTGGCAAGATATTCATTTTAATTGTTGCTATTCTACCCATCATTGACAGTTGTAGATTTACCCATCTAGAAAGATCTTTCCTGATTTCATCTATCAATTTCAGGTAATTGTCCTTCAGAAGGGTACTTGACTTTTTTGTAAAGAACATGCCCAAATATTTTACTTTTCTTCCCTCCTGAAGGTTTGTGATTTGTAATAGTTCCTCTGTCTCCTGTTTTTGCATATTTTTGGTTAACATTTTGGTTTTCTTATGATTTATTTTTAAGCCTGCCATCTCGTCATAGTCCTTTAATTCCGTCATTAGAGCCTCTATTGATTCTTTGGGGTTTTCTACCAAAATAAGGAGGTCATCGCGCAAAGGCCTGAATCTTAAATATCTCTCCTCGTAGTTTGAGGCCTTTGATTTTATCTGACATTCTTATCTACTGCATTAATGTTTCAATCACAGTTAAGAAGAGTAATGGTGGTAATGGGCATCCTTGTCTTGTTCCTTTTTGTATTTTAATTTCTTGTGTGCATTCTCCATTAATTCTAATCTTCGCTGTCTGTTGGGAATAAATAGTCTATGGTTTCAACGAAATTCTGTCCTACCCCCATTTCTTCCAGTTCTGATGTCATAAAGTTCCAGTTTACATTATCAAAGGCTTTCTCTGCATCGATGAACAGAATTGCCATCTGTTTGTCAGGGTGTGCTTCATAATACTCCAGGAAATTGATGAGATTCCTCATGTTTGATCTTAGATGTCTCTTTGGGAGAGAAATCCTGCCTGATCTTGATGGATAACTTCAACCAATACTCTCTTTAATCTTGTTGCCAATATTGTTGCGAATATTTTATAATCTACATTCAAGAGAGATATTGGTCTATAGTTAGATATTTCCTCCACATCTGTATCCTCTTTATGTATAATAGTAATAACTGCTTCCCTCCATGTTTTTGGTATTTTTCTTTCTTGATGTATTTCATTAATCATGTTTTTAAATGAAATAGCCAGGACATCTTCAAATTCTCTATAATACTCTGCAGGTATCCCATCACTTCCTGGTGACTTCCTCATTTTCTGTTTTATAAATGCCTCTGAAACTTCATGCATTGAATATGGCTGGTTTAGAATTCCCTGTTGATGTTTTGATAATTTAATATGATTTTTCCTTTGAATATATTTTCTCTGTTCTTTGGGTGGCACGCATCCCTCTGTATACAGCTTTGTGTAAAATTCCTCCACAATTCTCTTAAGTTCTCTGGGACCTGTGACAACCTCTCCATTTTGATTTTTAAGGTTTAAAATGAAGTTCTTAGTTCTTTCCTTCTTCAACTTATATGCCAACCATCTCCCTACTTTATTAGCATTTTCAACGTATGTTTGCTTTGCAAATTTCAATTTGTTTGCTAAATCTTCTGTTATTAAAATATTCAATTTATGTTGTGCAACTTGAATCTCCTGTTTTAATTGTGACGCTGTTGGATTTTTCTTTAGTTGCGCCTCTGCTTTCTTTAATTCTATTTCGAGTTCTTTATATTTTCTGTTTCTTTCCCTCCTTTTTGTTGCTGTAATTCTAATAGCTATGCCTCGGAAGACTGCTTTGCTGGCTTCCCATATCGTCTGCAATGACATTCCCTGTGTAGAATTTCCCTGAAAATAGTCCGTCATTTCTTCCCTAATAGTCTTTACTTCTTCATCTCTAAGAATGTTTGTATTTGATCTCCATTGTGATGGTTGTTTGTATGTCTGAAGTTCAAATGTTACTGTACAGTGGTCTGACATTGTTCTGGGCAGTATCTGTGTTTCTTGTATTTTATCCATCCATGTTCTGGGAATCCAACATGCATCAATTCTTGACCAAGATTGAGGTCTATCTGACCCTAAAAATTAGAAGCCCGATTGGGCATAGATTGGGGTTGGGCTGGAGCGCATTTTCCCAAGTATCATCTGACAGCTGGGAAACAGATTGCATGGGACTGCTCCGAATTGCAACCTGTTTCCCTGTGTAACTATCCCTACTATCACTGTGGCCTCAAGCGGTTCCAGGAGAAGCAGCTGTCATGCAACACAGAAACACACTGATTTCACTCCACCCTTGCTCTCACTGGACATTCAGGGGTGCATCGTGCAGGATACACTGGACAAACTGGTTTCACTTTATATGTGTCCCTTTTTTCTCTGATTATTTAGTTATATGTGTACAAAGAGAAAAAGGTGGCATACGAGGTTTTTGTCCTCTACACATTATCCTCTCAACAACCCTGTGAAGTAGATCACATTGAGAAAGATTGACTAGCCTAAGGCCACCCAGTTGAGTTCCATGGTTTACAAGAGACATGAACCCACATCTCCCAAATCTCAGTCCTATACTCAAACACACATATAAATAAAAGCCATTTGGCTAGCACTCTTTCAGTATATGCAGGAATTCACATTAGCCAGTTTGAAGAACTCCTCTGGATCTGTCACTTATGGTTTGACACAATTGCTCTTAAGCACTGTTTCTTGCTGAATGAAGCCTGTTTTGTCCCCTAGTATGATGATGAGATTTGTCAATGATGTGTAGAGAACATAGCCAGAAGAGCACAAGACTTCCAAGGACACTGGAGAGACTCCTTAGCAGTCTACTCTGATTTGTTTGCTAAACATCCAGCTGAAAATATCACTTGCATCCAGTCCAACCTGGCTGCTACTTTCAATATAGTATGAACACTGGATGTTGCTAGAGAACCAGGTCCTTGCATGAATTTGGATGATTTCACTTGTCATGGTTGGTGGGATATAGACTACTACTATATGTGTCCTTGATCTTTGGCTGAGAATATTCAACTGACAGATGATTAGCTGGGTTTTAGAGATAATTAACACATCATCAGATGTAGGAACAGCAGGCCTGTCCTAGTAATAGACAGAGTAAAGCAATTGCCCCAGGCAGCAAATGCAGGGAGAAGGAAACAGGGAAAATCCCTTGTCAACTATCTTTTTTGGAGGACACACCTCTGTGAGTCATGTGGCCTCTTTGGCATCTCTAAACCAGCCTGTTGCCCTCAGGTGCAGCAGAGGACATTTTGACAAGATCAGTGTAGAAGTAATATTCAAATGTCAGCCCAGTTCACATGTGGAGTGCAGAGGCGCTAGATTCTTGTCCTTTGCATCAGGCAGCAAAATGTTTTGGGTGTGAAGGATAGCCTTCATCTTCACACTTTATGGCTCCTTTACATCAGCAGACTGCAATGGCAGTGGTTGTATTAACACATGCCTGAGGCTTTCTTCTTCTTCTCTGACTTTAAATTGAGGTGCATGAATGCTGGATTTCATGCAAAGGGTCTGTGGGCCCCTCGGGAGTCTTCAGTGGGGGAATGTTATTTTCCTTAATGTAGACAGTATATGAAAGTTGATGCAGCCTAGAACTGCATAATCTACTGTTGGCTTATGTTTAGCTTGTTGTCTAATAAGAAATCTAGATCCTTTTCATATGTAGTGCAACCAGGTGTCACAGAACCTATTTATTTTATTTATTTATTTATCTGTGCAATTGATTTTTCCTGCCTAAGTGCAGAACTTCAGACGTTTTCCTATCAAAACTATTTTTGTTTTGGAACCTGTAGCACTACTGTACTTGTCAACTCTCTTCGGGATGACGAAACAAAATTCACACATCCCATCCGACTAGAGGGCTCTGATCCAACAAGCAACTAAACACCTGCAGGAACAATATTCTAGTACCCACTCCAGGCAGACACTCAAGATGAAAATGGGGAGGAGACTAGAGCAGCAACTTTGGAGCAGGACAGCCCAATGAAGTTCATCCATCCCACCTAATGAGAGAGATCCACAAAACAGCCCCAGGGAATGTATTCTGGTACCCATTTCAGTCAGAAAATCTGTATTGCACCAAATAGCTGGGAACAGTGATACTGATATTCACATCAGATGAGATGGGGGGAGATGACGTGATAATGTACAAAACAAAATTTCATCAGCAGTATATTCCAGTGCCCTTTACAGGCAGGAAACCAAAATCATGCACAATAGCTCAACCAGGAATTTCCAAGTAGGACAGCAAACCAAAATTCACCCCGTCCCAGTGCAGTAGAGGGGACAGGTGCAAGCTAGAGCTCCAGGAACCACATTCAAGGGCCCATTCTACAGTCATGGCCAAAAATATTGGCACCCTTGCAATTCTGACAGAAAATGCAACCCTTCTCTCAGAAAATTGTTGCAGTTGCAAATGTTTTGGTACTCACATGTTCATTTCTTTGGTTTGCGTTGGAACAACACAAAAAAAAACAGAGAATAAAAGTCCAATCTGATACAATCCCACACAGAAACCCAAAAATGCACTGGCCAAAATTATTGGCACCCTGTCTAAATTGTAAGAAATAATTGCTTTTCAAGCATGTGATGCTCCTTTAATTTGCATTTAGACATACCTGTTGCAAATAAGAGGTGTGTGCAATATAGTAATCACACTTGCAACCAGTTAAGATGGAGAAAGGTTGACTCCACTTTTGTGTTGTGTGTGACACTGAGCATGGAGAAAAGAATCAAGTGTAAAGAGTTGTCTGTGAATTTGAGAGAAAAAATTGTGGAAAAAACATCGACAATCTCAAGGCTACAAGTCCATCTCCATCTTAATGTTCCTGTGTCCACTGTGTGCAATATCATCAAGAGGTTTACAGCCCATGGCACTGTAGCTAACCTCCCTGGATGTGGGCAGAAGAACAAAATTACTGAAAAATTACAACGAAGGGTTGTTCGAATGATGGATACAGAACCCAGATTAACTTCCCAACAAATTCAAGCTGATCTGCAGACACAGGGTACAACAGTGTCAGCTTGCACTATCCATCGCCATCTGAATGAAAAGGGACGCTATGGTAGGAGACCCAGGAGGAGATCACTGCTGACACAAAGGCATAAAAAAGCAAGACTGGAGTATGCCACAACTTATGTGACAAAACCACAGTCCTTCTAGGAGAACGTACTGTGGACAGATGAGACAAAGGTAGAGCTTTTTGGTAAAGGACATCATGGCACTGTTTACAGAAAAAGAAATGAGGCATTCAAAGAAAAGAACACAGTCCCTACAGTCAAACATAGTGGAGGTTCAAAGATGTTTTTGGGGTGCTTTGCTGCTTCTGTCACTGGATGCCTTGACTGTGTGAACGGTACCATGAAATCTGATGATTACCAAATAATTTTGGGGTGCAACATAGTGGCCAGTGTCAGAAAGCTGCATCTCCACCAGAAGTCATAGGTCTTCCAGCAGGACAATGACACACTTCAAAAAGCACCCAGAAATGGTTACAAACAAAGCGCTGGAAAGTTCTGAAATGGCCAGCAATGAGTCCAGATCTGAATCCCATAGAACACCTGTGGAGAGATCTCAAAACAGCAGTTGGGAGAAGGCATCCTTTAAATCTGAAGGCCCTGGAACAGTTTGCAAAAGAAGAGTGGTCCAAAATTCCAGTAGAGACGTGTAAGAAACTCATTCATGGTTACAGGAAGCAATTGATTTCAGTTATTTTTTCCAAAGGGAGTGCTACCAAATATTAAGTACAGTCAACCCTCGACTTACGAACGGCCCTAGTTATGAACATTTCGACTTACGAATGGCTCCATTGGAAAAAATTGGCATCGACTTGCGAACGGAGCCTCGACCTATGAACGAGGCTCCGTTCGCAAGTCAATGCCAACGGAGCAATTGGCGCCTTCGGAGGTCTCAAAGGGCTTTCCCCCCGACATCGGAGGAAGCAGTTTGAGACCTCCGAAGCCAAAAAGGCAGGGCGAAAGGGCTGGAAATTCGAATTTCCCGCCCTTTCTCCCTGCCTTTTTGCCTTTGGAGCTCTCAAAGGGCTTTCCGCACCATGGGAGACCTCCCTGGGGGTCCCTGCCGCCGCGATCAGCGCCTTCGGAGCTCTCAAAGGGCTTCCTCCGATGTCGGGGGAAAGCCCTTTGAGCGCTCTGAAGCCAAAAAGGCAGGGAGAAAGGGCGGGAAATTCCCCGCCGCCATCGGAGACCTCCCTGGGGTCCCCCGCTGCCGCGATTGGAGGCAGCGCTCACCCAGCGCCGGGAGGCTAGAGCTGGCCGGGCGCTTGGCCGCTCGCCCCGGCCGCGGTGGAGGCAGCGGAGCACCGGGAGGCTAGAGCTGGCCGGGCACTTGGCCGCTCGCCCCCGGCCGCACGGAGGCAGCAGAGCACCGGCTGGCTTTGGACTGGTAAGTCCTTTTTAAAAAACTTTTCTGTGTGGGTTTTGGAGGGTGGGTTTGGACTGGGGGGTTATGTTTCTGTGGTTTTTGTGTGTGTGTGTGTGTGTTGTGTTTTTTTGCAGTCCCAGCGTGGAACTTGCTCTTTTTATTTTTATTTTGGTATTTTTTTGAAATGCTGGAACGGATTAATTCCGTTCCCATGCATTTCAATGGGAAATGGTACTTCGACTTATGAACTTTTCGATGTACGAACGTCCTTCCGGAACGGATTAAGTTCGTAAGTCGAGGGTTGACTGTACAGGGTGCCAATAATTTTAGCCAGTGCATTTTTGGGTTTCTGTGTGGGATTGTATCAGATCTGACTTTTCTTCTCTGTTTTTTTGTGTTGTTTGCAAGGGTGCCAATATTTTTGGCCATGACTGTAGGTCTAAGTTTCACATTTTCACAAAGGCCCATGAACACCATCTTCAGAGCTGGAAACAGCAACCAATTCAGCAGTCACATGGATGGGAGTAATACATCACACCATCATCAGGATGGGAGTAATACATCAAATCGCCAACCTTCCACAAGAACCATACTCCACACACAGAAAAGCAGATTGTCGCGGTATGCTTTTTGTCAGCCTTCCTAGGCCCATCACTTTGGCTTGGCCTGAAGAAAAGAAGACTGGGAGGGCATACACCGCAGTTATTCTGTGCTTTCAAGCTGTTTATGCATTGTCTTCTGCAACAGGTGGTTTTCATTGAGCTGTCCTACTCAGAAGTTGTTCTGGGCTGTTTTTCACAATATTGGTTTTCTTCCTGGAATGGTTACTGAAATGTTGTTCCCTGGGACATTTGGACTGGTTCCATCAATCCCTTCTAGTGAATTCTGTTGGGCTGCTCTACTCAGAAGTTGCAATTCCAGGCATTTTAAATATATATATATATACATATATATAGATTTTCTTCCCCGGAACAGGTACTGGAATATCATTCCTAAGAATGATTTGTGACTTGCTGCACCTGAACAGAATACTGGCTGTAATCCTGCTGCTTATCATAGTGAGTTGCAACTAGAGTAGGCCCATTTGAATCAACTGAACATATGGAGGACTTGACTCAACAAATCCCCACTGATTCAATGGGCCTATTCTAGTGCAAGTTATTGCACTAATCAACAAAATTTCAGCCATTCTGGCCAATCCTTAATGTTTGTGAAAGTTGATGCATTGAACTAAGAGCTAAGAGCTAAAACTCAAGAAATGCCATTTTTTAAAAAAACCCTATCTTTAGCCATGATGTCACTTAATGATATAAGTTGGAGAGACCATGGCTCTCTGGATGACTCCTATTTGTGCTAGCCAACATGGATAATGACCTTTTGTCAAGCTTAGAGTACTGCCACAGAAATCAATGGGACGAGATAGTCATGGTGATGAACTTAAATTTCATTTAACCCTGACTAAGAGTTATCTACATTAAGTACCTATAGCAGTTTGATACCATTTTGGTACCACTCTAAGAATCCTGGGAGTTGTAGTTTGGTGTGGTGCTCAGAGCTCTCTGCTAAACAGGTTCCACTGCCTTCCTTGGAAATAGTTCACCAAACTACAAATCCCAGGATTCCATCAGATGGAACATTATTAAAATGATGCCAAACTGATGTAGTGTAGGTGTGCTGTGGGTCTGGATCCAAGCCATAGCCAATTAGACCAAAATGGCAAGTCCCAGTGACCTCTTGCTTTTGCTAGTCCTTTAGAGAGAGAGAGAAAAAGGGATTTTCCTCCATTCCTTAGAGCTGCCCAGATGAACTACTTAGTCTGATTCAATTTAAGGCAGCGTATTATATCAGTGATCAAGCACGTTCTGGGTTTCTTCTTCAGCTGAGTGGAGTGGCATTTGCAGTGTTGTTAGCCAAGAGTTATTCTTCATCCATCTGATCCCTGCTGTGTAAGGTTTCACAACTTCAGCAAGTTCTCTTAGATGGAAGTGAAAGAATTTTGACTATGTGGTGATCTGTGCTGCCCTGGAGCAAACTATGTCACTATCGAATACATTAGATAAATACAAGAAGTGCTTTGAATTATTGTCAGTAGCAATCAGATTTTCCAGCCATCCTTTTGCCCCCAAGAAATCTAGTACTGTAGAGTCTCTTTTGCATTGGAAAGTGGAATCCACCATCTTTATTTATTTGTGGGTCTCATTTTCTATTTGTGACCTTTTCTGCTGCACTGAAACCACCCTTCCATTCAAAATCAGCTTCAGCACCTGTTACAATGACTTCAAGTATGGGATGCAGAACAGTTGCTGTTGTGGATTCCACATTAATGGCAACCTTTTAAAAGCAGCTGCCTTATAGAGGTCTTGGTCTATGGCCCCTCAAGTGCAGGTGGATCACATTTTAACCATGGTGGTGGCAGGATCCACCTGGTTTAAATGCTTCTTAAGTGCACCAAAACAAATTAGAGCACAAGTGTCATTGGAAGTCAGGATCACAGACTCAGACCAAAAATAGAGAGTGAAACAGAAACAAACATGACTAGCTCTTGTTTCATTAGTATTCAGAAAAGTGCTAGCTTCTTTTTAAAAAGCTTTTAAATGTCGCTGCTGGAAGACTGATTCAACATTACAGATAGGCCATGATTAGAAGAGGGATTTACCTAACTGCTAAAAGCATCTGAATACACAGCAGGAGCTTTTTGTCACCTTCTGGAATTGACAGACTGGCTTGCTTTGCTTTGTGGTTGGCCTTCAAGACTTAAGCACAGGAATCCTTTGGATTCTGATTTTCTCAAACATGAAAGAATCCTCAGCCACAGCTTGTCTAACAGGAATCTGTCATCAGCCTTAATCATGAGCTGTTTAGAACATCTGGTTCTGCTTGGTGTGTGGTTTCCCCTGACAGTGCTGGGAAGGGCTGAGCATCATTAGAGCTATCTCTTACAACAAAGCCATTCTTCAACTAGAATACCCACCTGTCCAGCTGTACTTTCTTCTATTGACTGCTATCAAGTAAGAGTATCATGTAGGAGTGACAGCAAGGGTCAACACCAGACTGAGCAGGCACACAGGTCACCTAGTCATGGTCTCCCTATGATGGTGCCATTTTTTAAATTTTACTGTCAATAGCAATCATTCCTGAATTTGCATCTTTCCGTATGTGCAGAGTTCTGCAAACCAGTGTGCTTCTTTGCTTTGCAGTGCTAAATGTAGCGTACATCAGCCACAGCAACTGCATTAGGCTGGGTTTTGCTCAGATTTTTATATTTTAACGATTCTGCTATGAGCAGCTTTCACAATTGGAGCAGAAGTGATTGTATTTTAACTCATTGGAGTCTTTTATTCCTTCCTTTCCTGGAATTTTCATTTGTATTTCTGAATTAAAAACATACTGGTCAGGCACTCAATAAAAACAAAGCAGCAGGAGAAGGAGAGGCTGGTTTTTTTTTCTTCCCAAGGGCAAAAAAAGCCTGAAAACGAACCAAACAAAGTCCTTTGTTCTCTTTTTAGTTCACCTACTTTAGCCAAATTCAGAAGTAATTCCAAACAGCTGAGGTTAGCCTGGGACATCTAATCCCTCAAAAGATTGCTCTGAATTCCAGAACCGGCATGCGATCATTGAGTCCTATACCCTATGAGTAAAATTTAATTCTTAGAAAATCTCTGAAGCCGGGGAAAAAGCAGAGAAATTGTGTTTGGAACAGAAATTCACATCGTGTCTGATCTAGTGCCCGCTCATGTCCAGGGAAAAGCCAGATAGTGAATCAGAGTAGAGGTTCCACATACAGGGTCAAGATGTACATGCGGAGTGAAGAAAGGGGTGGAGGGAAGCTGTATCTCTTAGGATTATGTACATGTGGAGGAGCACAGCTTGGAAAAGTTACTCTTTAGAACTACAGCTCCCAGCATTTCCCAGCCAGTGTGGCCACCTGATGCTAGGTACCTAGTCATTCAAACTGAAACACACAGAGGTTGTGTGTGCAAAAAGGGATGAGGCCATGAGCATGCTTAGCAGTCCCTCTTCTGCAGCAGTGTGGATTATGTAGATTCTGATCCCAGATCTGCATATGGTTAAAGAAATAAAGCAAAACTATTCTTACTGGACATGGCTAGATGCAGCCACTAGTGGCAGGCTTCCTAGTTCAGTGGAACACCACTTCTGATAACTTGAGAAGAGAGTGAAGGCATAGAAAGTTCTGTAAAACCTTTATTTAAATGAAACTTACAAGTTGTATTAGAAAGCAAACTCGGTCACAGGAAGGCAAAAATGTATTTCTTCTTCTTATGATGTTATCCTTGCAGACAATGGAACTCTTTTGGCACTGTCTGTCTGAGACATCAGATGTGCAAACAAAATCTATCTCCAAACAAAGTGCTATCTCTCAACTGGCCAATTACTAAAAAATTTGAAAAAGCCCTGCAGATTGAGATATGCTTGCATTAGTATAAACAGACAGTCTTTTCTTCTTGAGTGTGCACTATGTCTAGATACAGAATCAGCATCTCCTCTAATGACACCCTGTGCCTCTTACAAGTTTGAAAGAGCTGGTGTCTTAAGCTTCGGATTGTTGCTCCCTAATCAGAGAAGGCTGCATTGCAGCTAGATGAACACACAATATGACCTAACATATAAGACAGTTCCTAAATGTGGACCTCTATTACAGGAAGTATGGCAGCTGAGTCGTAAAGGAGATGCTGTGCATGCTGAAAGTCCTAGTTTCAACTCCAGTTAAAATGCTAAATGTACGAGGTGTTGGGAAAGGGTGGACTTCTGGCTGCAACTTTCAGGAGCAGCCAATACTGGACATGGTGGACAAAGAGTCTCAAGAGAGATTGTCCTCAATCCCTTGCCTTTGTGTATTGGCCCAGGTGTTTAGATTACTTTTCCTCTCTAATATCTAATGAAGCCACATCTAGCAAACCAGGTAAACCTCAGATTGTATACGTTGGGTCAAAAGGATGAGAAGCATGAAATTTGGCACATTGATATTTGACCCATATATTATTGTTTTTTTTTAAGTATGGATCTTAGGAAGCCCTCCCCTTGGGGGTGGGGGATGAAAAAAGAGGTATTAATTATGCCTTTCAGTCCACAGACCAGACAATATTCTTTCTTTCACCATATTTATGATAAGTAATTTTAGCAGAGCTGAAAAATTGGCAGTAGACCTGCAGCAATTGCATGGGATTTGTGTGTAACTGCAATCTAATAAGACCTACCATGCAGTGAGATAGAGGAAGCCATATAAGGCAGCACCACTGGTGGAATCCAAGACTGGAAGGTCTGTATCTGGTCGCTCATTTCTCAAGATAAGGGCCTTCCAGGAATTCTCACAGCACCACCTGAAAACCTACCCACCTACCTTGCCTGGTATTGTCTATTACAACTTCCCTCACCAGCTACCTTAATACTTTCATTAGGTAAAGGTAAAGGTTCCCCTTGACATTTAGTCCAGTCGTGTCTGACTCTAGGGCGCGGTGCTCATCCCCGTTTCCAAGCCATAGAGCCAGCGTTTTGTCCGAAGACAGTTTCCGTGGTCACGTGGCCAGCGCGACTAGACACGGAACGCCGTTACCTTCCCACCGAGGTGGTACCTATTTATCTACTCGCATTTGCATGCTTTCAAACTGCTAGGTGGGCAGGAGCTGGGACAAGCGACGGGAGCTCACTCTGTCACGTGGATTCGATCTTATGACTGCTGGTCTTCCGACCCTGCAGCACAGAGGCTTCTGCGGTTTAACCCGCAGCGCCACCACATCCTGGTAATACTTTCATTACAGGTATTCTAATTGAACCCCATGCTTTGTTTAGGTGCCAGACAGTGTCAGAAGTACCACCAAAGCCAAAAATAGCCAAAATATGTATAAATAAATAAGGAATTAGGCATGCCCCCAATGAAGCAGTGGGCCAACCAAACCTCAAGGATAGAGGCCTTTATGTATGGGACGAGCCAGGCACTGTTTGGGACTCGGCATGTTTTTACCAGTTATGCCTGAATGCTACAGTGGAGTCTGGCATTGCTTAATTGCACTGTGTTATGGCAGAAGGAAGGAAACTGCTCGAGAACAGTGTAACATGAATGACGGTTTTGAGATTATCTACTTCACTCACTAAACCTGCACCACAGACACTAGACATATCTACAAATGTTTCCTGTAGAACTGGGTCCATCACACAACATAATTTGTTTCTCATACTTTGTCATTCTACACATATAACCAAGACGTTTGGATATTCATTTATGCAGTATTAATACTTGGTGTTAATGATGGACATGACATGATTTTTTTTTCCAAAAGCAGCATCCAGAGTCATTGAACACCGTTTTCTAGCAAACCGTTTGCATGCATATTTATTTAGAGGCATTATATGATTTTCAGAGTTTTCTCTGAATTTTGGCGACTTTTCCAGTGGCCATTGCTGACTACAGAATGCTGGGAGACGCAGTCCAAAAAAGCAACTTCTCTATCCTCTGGAGATTTCGTATTACACGATGATTGTGTACATCTCCTTTGTGTTAGGTGTTTAGCCTTTGTAGATGCTATTTCAAAATATCACCTAATTGTACCAGGAACCTCCAAACACCACTTGAAACTTTTGTTTATAAGTATCAGCCTGGTTTTTTGGGGTTTTGTTTTGTTTTGTTTTGAAAATAGGAGTAGAAGTTTGGGAATATGGAAATCAGAAAATGCTAAGTATAATCCCTGTATGTCCATGGCATGTATGATGCTTTTAACCCAAAGTGTTAATTTGAATTTGAAATTCTAGCTTTCCTGCTTTAAAAATGAAGAGGGGGGAAGACACGTTTGAGAATCTTTTCACCAGCACTCCATGCAGTAGGATCTAACAGAGGTCTATATTTGAGGACCACTGCGTGTGTACTTAGTACACTATCTCACAGAAAGAGACACCAGAACTTGGAAACAGTAGTTCTTTATAGACTGTGCGTGTTCTGTGCCATCAAGTCTGATCCAACTTATAGTGACCCTAATAGGGTTTTGAAGGAAAGTGAAATATTTAAGAAGTGGTTTTACTATTGGCTCCCCTTGTTTCTGTGACTGAGCAGGGATTTGAACCCTGGTCTCCTTAGTCCATGTCTATCAGTCTATTTACCAAACCGTACAACTTCCCAAATTTACCAGGCACCATAGCTGGCTGAAAAAAGGAGTCCAATGCACTGCCAGGCTCTGGGAGACACAGACAAATAAAAATGCAACAGCATTTCTCATATCTGGTATTCTCTTGATCCAGAATACACCCTATATTACCAGTGAGCAAAATATACAACTCAAAGCCTAAACATATTTGAATTTCAATTTAAAGGGGGAAATTATTAATTTGAGAGATGATGCTCTTATAGTAGCATTGTGCTAACATGAGGAAAACATTTCCTGTTTTCAAAAGTGACTTGGATGTTCCAAAATTTCTTATTTGAAAAGTTTCCTAAAAACAATAAAAATAGATTCCAGCTGACAGCTCCTTTTTATAGAGTTTTGGTACTGGGACAAGTGGTGTTTGCAGTTGTAAGGGGGAAAAAAACACTAAATCACTGAAAATTCTTAAAATATTTTTGGAGGAGCATTTTTGGAAGAAAGAGAGAGAGAGAGAGAGAGAGAGAGACTACAGCAGGAGAGAAAATAGAAATTGTAAAACAAATTAGATGGTGTGTTTAGGGTTTTGAAAAAAATCACTAGAAAAAGAACCATTAGAAGCAAATAACATCAAGATCCTTTGCTCACCATAATGTCAATCACCTGCCAAAGGTGCTGGAAGAAACTGTCACAAGATTAATAATCTATTCTTCTTCTTTCCTTTGGTAAAAGTGTAAATGGAACAAAGACACTTTTTTCCCCCTTATACATTCAATGATTTCTGATGGGACTACAGTTTCCGCATACATTTGTCATGAAGAAGCTGACCACCTCTGCTGCCTGAAGAAGATAGAGGTAAGAAGGAAATATAGGCTGCCTGTGAGAGGCGTGATGAGAGCATAGAAG
Organism: Intellagama lesueurii; assembly: GCA_037013535.1. Classification (NCBI taxonomy): domain Eukaryota; kingdom Metazoa; phylum Chordata; class Lepidosauria; order Squamata; family Agamidae; genus Intellagama; species Intellagama lesueurii. Next base: position 274,658,898 of record JBAJHW010000002.1, read on the forward strand.
CTCTCATCGGAGTGCCGTCCATCTCTAAGGTATCCAGAGAGGTACAGACCACTCCGCCGCCGACTCCGCGAGAAAGGGTACACCAGGGAATAGATACCCGGGAACTGGAAGAAAACCTACGGGGTCTGACTGTAGCCACTCAGACGGAAGGGGAATTGGTGGGAAGGGAAGAAAGAGGAGGTCCATGATTGAGGCGGGAATGGGAGATATAAAAAGGGAGTGGGACAACATACCAGGCGGCTGGGAGCTGATCTGGGTAGAGGACCCGTGGACGGGAAAATGGGAGAAAGTAAAGGTGCCACGAGAAGAAGCTGATTGTAGACGAAGGAGGGGGTTACCTCAAAGACCCTCTTATTGGGGCGAGTCCGAGGCTCGAGAGTGGAGAAGGAGATTAAAGGAGGAGAAGGAAGTGGTAGCCAGAGAGGCGGAAGAGCGACGACTATGGCAAGCGGAGGAAGCGAGGAGGATGTTGTACCACCAGGACTGTGGGGTTCCCTGGGACGGGAGAAGGAGCCGATTTGGATTGGAGATGGAGGGGAGGAGACCCTACCATTGTTAGGGGAGCAAGACGAAGAACAAGAACCGTTAACCCCTGATCCTTTCCTACCTGGGCTGTCTGAAACCAAGTCGTCGAACCCATTTGAACAAGGACCCTGGTTGCCCTTGCGGCGTCCGTTGATGTCGCAGGAGGAGTTAAGAACAGAACCCTTGATGAACAATTTTCAGTTAAAAAATACAATAAACCCGAGTTTGGATTTTGAGATAAAAATGACTCCTGATTTATTTGGTAATGAGGCTAAGGCAAAATACGAACCTTCACACTGCCCCACACCTTGCCGGAAATATCCAGGACTTTCTCATGGACTCTCCATATATGAATGTTCTATCTTCCTGAGACTAAAAATATGAGCAATTCCCAAGAATATACCCATCCTCTCTATACTTTAGAAGTCTCCTCTTCCAGGAATGGACAAAGGTACTTTGAGATGGCACAGCCAGGTCCTCCAAAGTAGTGGGGCTAACTATTATATAGCCTTTGAAAACTATCATAAAGCTATTGATGAGACCAGCTCTCTGCTGAGAAAATATATTTCCATATTTTGTTCAAGGTCACGATTGCTACTCAGAGATACCTGGCTTGGCCTGAACCAGCATGGAGGAGACTGTGTTTGACTGCTTCCACTTCTTTTGTGATTCCAAAGCTTCAATAAAACTATACCGTCTGTCTCACACTTCGTAAAGAACAGAAGCACAAACAACTAAAAATCAGGCCCTGTCAGCCAAGAATCAATCATCACAAGTGAAAATAATCGAACAACTGCAATGTTGCTAGACTAAAACTTTAGCACTTAGTTTTTTAAACTGCTTAAGCTACACTTCTAAAAATGTCATATTAGTGGCAAAATTAAAGGGGAAAGGGCAAAACAGTGAGGCAATATAAAGACTAACGGAATTATTTCAGAGTGAGCTTTCATGTCTTAAAATCCACTTCAGATACAAGGAGTACAAACACAATGGCCGCTCCGTCGGCGCATGTCGCCGAAACGGAGCCTCTTTGCTGCCCCCCCCCCCACTGGGATGAGGCGAGACGGGAATCTTGCTCTTCATCCTGAGGATGGGGTGGGGAGGCGCAGTATATATCTGCATTTCCCCACCCTCTAAGCCTCTTTCAAGGCTTTCTTCTTCAACTCTGGTCGCTTTAGTGCTGCGCTCTGCAAGCGCACATGGCGCAGCACTTTCATTTTTGGAGTTTCGGCTGAGGGGGTGCATCGGCACTCCCTCAAAGTTTGGAGGGACAGGCCCCTGTAGTGGGGTGTCGCACACCCCCAGTGTCCCTAGTTTGTTTCCCCTCAAACCCAGGTCCACCTTTGGACCCGACTTGCTTATTTCTCCTTTCACCAACTGCCACCAGTGGATCTTTATCCACACTTTACCAAAGATGCTTCTTGGACACGTGTTGTCAAATATAACTGATTATTTATTACTTAGTTGTTAAATCACACAAGTATGTTCATAGATGTTATATTATGTTGCACTCATTAACCTTGGATATTAAAACACGTTTCTTTATTTGTATTACGTTTCATTAGTCACTGGAATAAGATCTGATGACTGTCAATCTATTTTATTTTACTTATATCTTTTAACTATTCTTTAACACATAAACCAACTACTCCAACTGTCCAATCTCTCTCATAAACCTTCAAAACCTCCTCTCTCCTTCTCTCTCAGTCTCCAACTCTCTACTCTGACTCCGCCCTCCTGTCCTCCCATAGGCTCCAGCTCTAGAGCTCCACATGATGGACAGGTGGGACATGGGCATTCCACCACATGGGGCATCCGGATTGCCTGTAGGCAATCTGAAGAGGACTGTGAAATTAAATATTATTTTTTTAAAAAAAGAATATTAATAATAAATAAATTAAATACTTAGAAATACATAGAGGGAAGGTAGGATAGGGAGCGGGGGAGAGGGGCCCGCTAAGGGGGGAATCTCCCCAGTGGGGAGCCCCAGCTTGCTTGGGGGGGGGCAGATCCTATCACCCCCCTCATCCTTGGTGCAATAATTCCTTCTTCTATTCAGCCTCAGTATTAAATAAATAAATAAATAATTGTAAGGGGATAAGTATATGAGAGGAATAATATATATATAGATATAGATATAGACATTTGGCCAAGAGGCGTTTGAGAAAAGGAGGGGCAGAGGGCTTTCCTGTTGGGACAGTCACTGGGGCAGTGTTATAACTGGAAGAATAGGACATTATTTACTCCCCCCCCCCAACTGTGGCTGTTCAGCATAGCTGAAGTTTATTAAATTCATAAATAAATTAAAATAAGTAAATAAATACTAAATATACTAAATACACAGAATTCTTAATGTCAACACCAATTTAATAGAGGAACCTCAGTATAATTTAAAAAAAGGGGGGTGAGCATAGTGGTTGCATTGCAGCCTGCTCTCCACTCCTGCAGGAAAGTTTTCGTTAAGCAGGGCATTGTGTTGATATATGGTGATAGCAATTGTCTAGTGGTTACCAGTTATGGCACCTATGAAAGGGCAAGGTAGGAGCAAGGGCAAACAGCCAGCAAGATGCAAGGCACCAGCAGCGCCCCCACCAGAGCTTTCTTTCTCTGACAAGGAGGGTTGGCCGGTGTGGCAAATGCTCTGTGCTAAGATTTCAGCCTTGGAGGAACAGCGGGCCGGGTGAACCCCGGCAGCAAGTGGGGACCCCCAACCCAGGCGTTCAGCAAGGGATTCCAAGGCGCATAAGCGGGCAAAGATAAAGGCTTTAGCTGATGATCTATTGTCTCATTTTGCAGCTCTATAGGGTGATGCTCCAAGTACATCGAAGGCGGTGACAGCCAGAGGCGGACGTGCAGCGGTTCGAGAGCAGGAGTTGGAGCCAGTGGAGACAGTCATGCTGGATGAACAATGGTCGGGAAGGTCTGCCAGGGGGACCAAGATACAAAGGTGCAATGTGGCAACTGACACCCAGCATGATGGTGAGGGTAGTTCGTCATACTGCGAGGGCAGCACAGCTATAGCAAGTGAGCTAGCTGTTGCACCGGACACCAGTAGGGCAGCGACATTTTGGCCTTGGTGTAGTGATCCAGCCATGGATCAACCAGGGTGGGCACATTCAGGGACCAGGGGAACTGGCAGGTCAGGTAGTGTTCTCAGGGAGGAATAACAATACGTGGAGGGCACCTTATCCACAGGCATCCTTTCCAGCCTCTTTAGTACCTACAATGGGTGTGTGTGTGTGTGTGTGGCCATATCCTTCAGTTCCTGACACTGGATATAATTCAGTCCCTTTGAGGGCTGTCCCATTTGGAGACTATGCCCTTCCAACTGGAGACCACCTGACCCCTGCCATGAAGGAGCGTATTTGGAAAGGAAAGTATGTAGATGTTTTCAATTTACTTAATTGTGATGTAGATGCCAAGTCTTTGGAGAAAGAGGATGAGGTTGAGAAAGAACGGCGGCGACGCAAGAAGCCTGAGCGAACCTGGCCCAATTGGTTACCAGGTTTTCTCATATACTCAGGAGTGATTGTTAAGGCCCAGCCTTGGAGAGTGTTATCTTTGCTGCAGTATCTAGACCTCATCTATAGGGCATACACAGATTTCCCAGGTCAGACCTGGCTCCTTTATGATCAGAATTTCCGCATGAGAGCAGCAATACATCCAAACATGAGATGGGACAAGCTGGATCCTGGGCTTTGGCTTCAGACCATGATGCCGGCCCGCCCGGTTCAAGGTGATAGATTTGACAGTGGTCATTTGATCCGAAAGGTGGCCCAGGCTAATATACCCCGTGTCACAATGGGGCAGGTGGTTCAATCCTGCCTGCTCTGCTGGGAGTTCAACTCAAAGGGATCATGCTCTAGGAAGGCATGCAGGTACTGGCATGAGTGCTCCATATGCAGCGGGTTTCATGCCAGCTCAAGATGCTTCAAAGGACGTCCACAAAAAGAGTGTGGTAAGGAATCAGGGGGAGGTAGGAGGCCAGATGCCCCCCCAACAATGCAAAAGGGACCCAGCCCCATTAAAGTTAAGGTCTAAGGACATTGGTTGGAGAAGTAAAGGAAGACGCCAATTATCTTTTGGAGGGGTTTCAGTTAGGTTTTCGGATCCCTGTGACAGGCAAACAGAAGGCCGCTTTTGAAAATAATTTAAAGTCAGTAATCGGGATGGAAGATATGGTTAGGGCTAAAATAGACAAGGAGGTCCGAGAGGGCAGAGTCATTGGGCCATTTCCACACCCACCAGTGCCTAAACTTAGAGTATCACCACTTGGACTAGTACCCAAAAAAGCGCCAGGTGAGTTCAGACACATTCATCATCTGTCCTATCCAGAGGGTGAATCGGTAAATGACAGCATCCTGCAGGAGCTTTGCGCAGTGCGTATACATCATTTGACACAGCGGTTCGCATGATACTTCCCGTGGAGTCTTAATTGTGGGGTTCCATAGGGCTTTATTATCTCCCCAATGCTGTTTAATATCTATATGAGGCTGCTGGGTGGGGTCATCAGGGGGTGTGGGGCTTCGTGCCATCAGTACGCTGATGACACCCAGCTCTACATCTCCTTTTCTCCAACTACAGTGGATGCCGTTCCATTCCTTCAGCGCTGCCTGGAGGCTGTACTGCAATGGATGCAGGAGAATGGACTGAGGCTGAACCCGGACAAGACGGAAGTCCTGAGGGTGGGTGGCCCCTCCATCGGTGGTTTGGGAAATTCCTTCTCTTTTGGGGGAGTGACTCTCACCACGAAGAGTGAGGTTCACAGCTTGGGGGTCCATCTGGATCCGACACTCACCATGGAAACCCAGGTAGCATCAGTGGTCCATAACGCCTATTTCCATCTGTGGCGGATTGCCCAGCTGCATCCCTATCTTGATGTTGGGGCGCTCACCACTCTGGTCCATGCACTTGTAATCTCAAGATTAGACTACTATAACGCGCTCTACGTGGGGCTACCTTTGAGATTGATGCAGAAGCTTCAAATGGTGCAGAATGCGGCGGCCAGACTTCTCACTGGGGTGAGAAAATATCAGCATATTTCCCCCACTCTGGCTGCCTTGCATTGGCTGCCCGTTCATTTCTGCATTGATTTCAAAGCGTTAATGATGACATATAAAGCCCTAAACAGTTTAGGACCTCGATATCTAGCGGAACGCCTCCTCCCACCTAAATCCACCCGAATCACTCGTTCTAGCCAGGAAGGGCAGCTGAGGGGCCTAACGCCGAGGAAGGCCCGGAGAGAAAGAACAAGAAACCGGGCCTTCTCGGCAGTGGCCCCTCGCCTTTGGGACAGTCTGCCCCCAGAGATCTGTCTGGCTCCCTCACTGGGTGTTTTTAAGAGCAAACTTAAGACCTGGCTCTTTAGGCAGGCTTTCCCTCTTGTCATCACCTGATTATTTTTCCCATCTTGAACTATATTATTACTGTTGTTTTTTTATTTTATTATATTGTTTTTATTTTATCTATTATTGTTAGCCGCACAGAGTAGACTTTGGTCTAGATGGGCGGGGTATAAATTTATAAATAAATAAATAAATACAGTCCTGTGGGGTGGGAGCGGAAATGGCAAAGTGTGATGTCCAATCGGTATTTCGTCTCCTTCCGGTCCATCTCAATGATTTTGAGCTGTTGGGTTTTGCCTTTGAGGGAGCATTTTTTATGGATAGGGCCCTGCCGATAGGCTGTTCAGTTTCCTGTGCAGATTTCGAGCGATTTAGCTCCTTTTTGGAATGGGAGCTGAGGCACAGGACGGGTTTAAATAGTTCCACCCATTATTTAGATGATTTTCTTTTTTGTGGTGAGAAGGGTACTGGCCATTGCAAGTTGTTAATGGACGCTTTTCAGTCGATGGCCTGTGAGTTAGGGCTTCCATTGGCTGATGAGAAGACAGAAGGGCCTTCCACAGTACTAACATTCTTAGGCATTGAACTGGACACCTGGCAACAGGCCTGTAGGCTACCAGCAGTGAAGATTGCGGAGCTTTGGGCAAGACTGATTCATTTAAAGGGCCAGGGGATAGTTACCCTTAAAGAGCTTCAGGAAGCAGTAGGGCACCTTAATTTTGCTTGTAGGGTAGTTGCACCTGGGAAGGCTTTCATTAGGAGGTTATGTGTGGCTATGAGTGGCCTACGCAAACCATACCATAAGACAAGGATGACTCAAGGTATGAGGCAAGACTTGGAGGTTTGGCTATGATTCATTGAGGGTTTTAATGGAGTGTCATTCTGGAGGTCAGAACTTAGGCTGGGGACAGAGCTTCAGGTACAGACCGATGCCGCAGGATCCTTGGGGTTCGGTATTTATTTTGGTGGGCGTTGGTGTGCAGAAGTCTGGCCAGATGAGTGGCACAAAAAGGGGTTGACGAGAGATTTGACATTTTTAGAATTCTTTCCCATTTTGGGTGCCCTTTACTTGTGGGCCCAGGAATGGGCCAATACAGTTGTAAAGTTTTGGTGTGACAACTTAGCAGTTGTTCATATCATAAACAACTTAACATCCAAATCAGAACGGGTTATGCAGTTAGTACGGGCGTTTATGCTACAGGCTTTACAGTTTAATATTGTAGTTCAGGCTAGGCATATTCCCGGTCTTGATAATAGCATTGCTGATGCCCTGTCCCGTCAACAGATCCAGCGGTTCAGGGCGTTGGCTCTGGGAGCTTGCAGGTTGCCCGAGGTTCTTCCAGCCAAGGTATGGCAGATTGGAGAGGGGAGGCCACAAGAGCAATAGGGCTGGCACTTGCCCCTAGAACTCGCCGTGGGTACGTAGCAGTGAGCGAGGAGTTTAGATTATTTAGGGTGAAGGAAGGATTGGAACCAGTATGGCCAGTGCCAGTTGAGCACTTACAGCAATTTGCAGTTTATCTGCATAGGAAGGGTTTAGCCCCCAATTCAATTCAGGGCAAAATATCTGTCTTGGCGTTCCAAGCTAAGGCACTTGGGGTTCAAGATTCCATAGTTGATTTTGGAGTTAGGAAGATGATTGAGGGGTGGAACAAGGAGCGGGTGAGAGCGCCTGATGACAGGTCTCCTATAACGCCAGACATATTAGTTAGATTTAGTAGACTGTGGGGTACCATCTGCCAGGACATTTATGAGGCTACACTCTTTCAGGCAGCTACATTAATTGCTTTTTTTGGGGCCTTGAGGGTTAGCAAGGTGGTAGCTGCTGCAAAAAATGATGTTTCCCACACGGCATTGCAAATGGAGGATGCAACTACTTTAGACGGGGTGGTTCAGTTACACATATGTCGGTCTAAGAGAGATCAGGTCGGCAAGGGGACTTACGTTACATTAGGTTCATGCTAAATCATAGAAATTTGCCCAGTACGGGCATTGCAGGCATTTTTGAGGAACAGGGGACAATCACAAGGATACTTGTTTTGCCACGGTGACGGTTCCCCATTAACTAGATATCAGTTTTGGAAGGTTACTGACCTCACCTTACAACAGGTGGGTTTGCATGGTTGGTGTTTTGGAACACATTCGTTCCGCATTGGGGCAGCATTGACGGCAGCTATGCTGGGTTACACCCCAGAAGCCATTAAGACGCTGGGGAGATGGTCCTCAAAGAAGTATAATCTTTATGTTCGTGACATGCCACAGTGTTAGGCGGGTGTCTGGCTGTGTTTTTTCTATTTTATTTCAGGTGTTGGCACACTTGGGCAGAAATGGAGGATCCAGATGTTGGGCCACAGTTATATCTTTTGGGCAGCGAAGTACACTGCTAGGACAGCATGGGGCCGAGATTTGGGCCTGGGAAGCTGCCTGGCTGGAATGGAGAGAATGGAGAGGCATGATGTGGGCAGAGTTTCGAGAAACAAGTAACCCGTGAGTTTCGGGTTTGCCCCCGGATATATTGCTGGTGCATTTAGGGGGCAATGATTTGGATGAGCGCTGTGGTAAAGCAATTATTTTGGAAGTATTAAGGGACCTGCGGGAGTGGAAGTGCAGGTATCCTGCAACCAGATTGGTTTGGTCCACCATGGTTCCGCATTATGTTTGGAGAGCAGAGTGTGACCCGCATTGCTTAAACCGGGCCAGGAGGAAAGTTAATAGGGAAGTTTGTAGGGCAATGTGCCAGGGTTTGGGTTCAGTTATAGGTCATCCGGATATCCGTTTGGATAGGCTGGAGTTGTACAGGGGTGATGGTGTTCACTTATCAGATCAGGGCATGGAGATTTTTTTGACAGACTTTCAGCAGGGCCTGCATACTGAGGTGTTTTGTTTGATAGGGGAAATGGAGCATAGCTGAGCTAGCCCCATTTCGGTGGCGGGTAGTGCAGAAACAACAACGATCGGTGAGTGCCCAGGGAATACAATGAAGGTGCTAGCCCAACTAACCTCACGGCGCTGCGGATCGTGAAGTTACAGTGCTGGGGGGAGGATGTGCTGGGGCATTCCCTGGGCCATGGGTCACCAATGAGAGGGGACTTACAGGCTCGGGTTGTGTGTGCGTAAGGCACTGGCCAGCATCGCGTTGTTCATGGGACCACACGACAATGGGGCGCGGGACTCACCTGAATGTGGTTGGGGAGGGGGCCCCGTGAGACCTTCAGCCTCAAACCTGATCCCACACTACCACACTACCCTAATTAATCCAACACCTGTGTCTCACCTCTTTATTCCATGGTGGGGTGGGCAATGTCCTTTTATATTTATGCATATCCTTATGGTGAAAAGCCAGATGAGGACAAAGTGAGATAGTTCATTACCACAGAAATGAGACTATCAGTGAAATAATTGAAGCTGCAGGCCTCAGCCATGCGATAAATGATATGCCAGATAGAAATGGTGACCATTGTTTCTGAGACAAATGTCAAAGTCTCACCTCACCCTCACCTGGTCATGAAGCCACCGCTGTGGGGATATGGATAAATATAAGAGGACATAATATTTGCATCCTTTAGTATCTAAATAAGTGGATATTAATCCATGAAAGCTCACAATAAAATAAATCTGTTAGTCTTATTTTGTCTCCCCTCTCCTTCTTCCCCTTTATTTTTGCCAACATGCTGAGACAGACCAACATGGCTACCTCTTTGAATGTTGAAAACAGTTGTGGGACCAGGCTGGAAGTTCTCCTAAAATGGTCCCAATCCAATAATTCCCAATATAAATTATTCACAACTAGCTATCTAGGTTGAGGCCATGGGAAGTGGTACTAATTATGGATCCAAACCAATAGCCTATAGGGGTTTGCAAATGTACATTTAGCCAGAAGGGGGACTAGGTATGATGATAAACACAGCTTTTTGTATTTGGTTGATTCTTCTTCCAATAATCATTACATTTTTATTCAACACAGGAAGATATTCAAAAGAACTGTTCTCCATGATGTGAAGTTGTCTATCTGGGCATTTTCATGAAACTCCCTTCCTCTTAACTTGGCTCCCAAGCAGGCAGAATAATTCATTTGTTGAACCAAATGAACATGAAAGCACTTCTTCAGAGCTTGTGCCAGTGTGGACAGACCTCTAGGATAACTGCTGGCTGAGACCACAACTATTTTAGGGGGAGGAGGAAATGACCATATTAAACAATAACCAAATTGCACAAGGACAGCCAAGTGCCCACGACAGACATTAGCGAAACAGGTATATATATATAAGAGCTTGTTTTAATAGGGACTCGGACTTGGAGCTTAGGACTCTGAACTTGGTAACAAAGACTTGGACTTGGGATTTTGTACCAAAGACTCAGACTTGGGACTCAGACCCAGATATTTGCTAACGTCCCTGTAACCCATTCAAATCAACACAGTAGAGTCCAAACAACAGAAAGCAATAAGAGAGAGAACAAAGATGCAACATATCTAGTTCACCAAACACAGACAAAATCTTTATTGCACAATCAACAGATTGTTGCAAGATTAAAATAAAATGAATAGACTAACTTGTACATCAATAATGTCATACCATAAGTATGTATCAATAAATATACTATAAGGTAGAATAATCTTGATATTTATGCATAAAATTAAACTATAAAAATATGGTAATTAAACCAGTTAAACTGGGGACCTCAAATAAGTACAATAATAAAACTTTAAAATCTTTAACATATGACATTTGACTTATGATCTCTGGAATTGTATTCATACCTCTGAATCCTTATGATAATTTACCCCAATATTATCCAAATACTTAGCTCTACATATGGTGGTTTGGACAGTAAGCATTGCAACTCTATTTATTACCTGTAACTTAGATGTTTGTTAAAAAATAGCTCAATTTCTCTGAGTCACCAAACACAATTAACACGGCGAAGTCAAATCAAATCAAATCAAATCAATTTATTGTCATTGTAAGTATATACATAGTATACCCATACAATGAAATTCACACAGACACCCAGAGACCAGACCCACATGCACACACATAAAAAAATCCCCAATAGTCCCAATATACAAAAAGTCCTCACATATATGGAAATATTGAAGAAAAAATGGCCATCTCCCTGTAGCAGAAGTAACTCCGCCTGATAAATAGTGTGTTACCATTCTCTTAGTACTCTTGTAGACTGATCAGAAGATGAAGAGTAAAACAACGTATCAGATCATGATATAAATTATGGTATAGAAGTACCTTAGCCACAGTTTCAGGAAATCATGTCTTACAATGAGCAGTCAGTGTTGAAAATGGTTTCTCAGAAATCTTATCTGGAATATTGCTGTAGCAAAGTATGGTGTCTCACAAAAATAAGTGTCCTGCACACTGCAATATTCTTAAGGGATATTGAATCCCTGGCTCCCACCTCACTCTGTATGTGCTGCACAATGCTAGAAAATGGCCAAAAACAAACAAACAAAGAAAAAAACCCTAAAAAAGGGAGAGGGAGACAAAACTAAAAGTACCTCGATGGTCACTTCTGGGCTTTATGTTTGGGTTCAGGGGGCTTGGGAGGGCATAAAAGAGCCCTCCCCAAACCCACTGGAGCAAAACTCACCACCTCCTCCATGAGGGAAAATAATTTTTGAATCAAAACTTTTTTTCCTCTATTGGGCAGGGGTCTCTGCAGTGCACTGGAGGTCCTGCATGAAGCCCACAAGCTGCGGTTTGCTGACTCCATCACATCCAAAGTCATAATAACCATTATGATGTCCACCCACCAGGAGAAGATGAACTAGAACTGTGGGATCAGGGTCTCCATCTCTCTCTCTCTCTCTCCCCCCCTGCCCCCAAGAGGCTTGGCATCTTTAATGCCTATATAACAAGCAGGTACAGATCCTGAAGCTGAGGCTCCAATACTTTGGTCATCTCATGAGAAGAGAAGACTCCCTGGAAAAGACCCTGATGTTGGGAAAGTGTGAAGGCAAGAGGAGACGGGGATGACAGAGGACGAGATGGCTGGACAGTGTCACCGAAACTACCAACATGAATTTGACCCAACTCTGGGAGGCAGTGGAAGACAGGAGGGCCTGGCGTGCTCTGGTCCATGGGGTCACGAAGAGTCGGACATGACTTAACGACTAAACAACAACAACAAAATGGTATTCTCCATACGTGTTGAACTGGGCCAATACTAACAGGGGAAAATTATATCAAGGTAGAAAGTCTTGAAGCTTCTGACATCTGAATGCAGGTGAAAATGGAATTGGCAGATTTCTTCACCATAAGTTATTTCTGAGAACAATGTTGTTTTCTTGTTCCAATTTGCTCCCCTCCCATGTTTTTGAAGTAAAATGATCTGGTTGGAGCAATGGTCTTGGTTAGCTTATGACAATGGCTTCACACAAACAAGTAATCGTGTTACAGCTGTCCATTCTTATGCAGAAGGCAGTTATGTCGTGTTGCATAAACTGATTTATAAATGGTCTCACATTATGACTGTCATTTCTTTGGGTAGAGCTTGTATAGCCTTCTGTCTTGACTGTGTAAGCTGAGCAGATCTGCAATGAATGACCATAGTTTATGAAAAGAAAAGAAAAGAGGTGAACTGTATTTGGTCTTTCTTATTTGCTCTCACTCTCCTTTTCCGAATAAACGTTCATTACTAACTTGCTGCTTGCATGTTGTAACTTTAGGAAGACCCCGTGAAAGCCAACGACAGCTGCAGCCCATGGCTGCCAAGATTGCTCCCCTTGGCGGACTTCCATTGGTTCTGTTACGACAAGTTCTATCCTGAGTGGCAGGATTGGCAAAGGCTGAAATTTACACAGAGTTCAGATTAGTTCATTGCAGCAGAAGTTGTTGGCTCTCCTCCCAGTCAGCATCTCCAACTGACTGCAAATTCATTTTAAAACTATCTGTTTAGCCTTTGGAAAGGGTCCTGGGAGGAGGATGTGCTGTTGTTTCCCAGAGGTCTCATCCTTTGCCGGGCAACCCCATGAACATCCATTTAGAAATAAATCTCATTGAGTGCAGTGAGATTTACTCTCAGGAAAGTGTGTAGCAGATTGTTGCTTAAACCATTTTTCTCTATTCCCCTTTGTGTACAAGATCGAAGCAACTGATTGGCAATGAGTTGTCTCCTACATCTGCAGGTACATTTTTTTATTTCCCACAAGTCCCCGGAAATAACAACATTGGCCAAAATCCTGTTGTTTAGCATAGCAAAGTGCAGTAGAGTAGGTTCATTGAATCAGTGGGGATTTGGTGAGTCAACTCCTCTGTAAGTTCCATTGTTTAAAATGAACCTACTCTAGTTATGCTTCATAGAAGAGCCTCGTGGCGCAGTGGTTAAACTGCTGTACTGCAGCCAAAACTGTGCTCATGACCCAGGGTTCAATCCCAGGTAGCCGGCTCAAGGTTGACTCAGCTTTGTATCCTTCCGAGGTCGGTAAAATGGGGCAACGTGTAGCCTGCATAATTAACTTCTGAACCGCCCAGAGAGTGCTTGAAGCACTATGGGGTGGTATATAAGCAGCACACCTTGCTTTGCTTTGCTTTAGTATGTCAGAGTTAGAGTAGCCCCATTTGAATCAATGGGACTTAGCAGTGACTTGAAATGACTTGTAGTGAAAGTGAAAGACAAAAGTTGCAAAGCAGGGCTGCAGCTGAACGTTAAGATGACAAAAATCATGACTAGAGAGAACTACACCATTTTAATGTTGACGATGAAGAACCTGAACTAGTGAAAGATTTTGTGTGCCTTGGTTCAACCATCAATCTAAATGGAGACGGCAGCCAAGAAATCAAAAGATTAAGGCTCGGAAGGGCTGCAGTGAAGGAACTGGAAAAGATCATTATTACTGGAGACCAAGGCCAAGATCATCCACGTACTTGCATACCCATTCACCATGTAGGGGTGTGAAAACTGTACAGTAAAGAAAACTGACAGGAAAAAAAAAGATTCCTTCTAAATGTGGTGCTGGAGAAGACCCATGGGGTCACACAGGCTTTCTAGGAATGGGTTCCAAGGACTTCAGTCTAGATGGGCGGGGTAAAAATTGAACGAACGAACGAACAAACAAACAAACAAACAAACAAACAAATAAATAGAATGAATGAATGAATGAATAAATAAATAAATAAATAAATTTCATTCAAAACAGGGTTACATATTCAGAGCAATTCACCTCAGTTGGCCTTCCAGGTTTATACACTATGTAAGAAACAATCTGACAGCTTTTTTGTGGGTAGGAGAGGGTTTCCTTTCGGTTACTGTGCCATTCATGTCTACTTTTTCTACACAAAAGGTATTTTCAGAAGAATCCTCGCTCGCCCACTCTTTTTTTTTTTAACAGTATGTAGGAAACCTTTGTTTTCTAATACTATTCGTGGGGAAATGCAGGTCATTGAGCACAAAACAAAGGGATGCCTTTTCAGAGATTCAAACCTACAGGTCTCCACATGAAAGGCAAGGATGCAACTCTCAGGAAATATCAAGCAGTCTTCTATTTTGGTCAACACTGAGCACTGTTAGGAAATAATATAGGCAAGAGAGATGGGTGCGAATTGTTTCATGCCAGGTTGTCCTAAGTGACTAAGCATTTCTGTGAATTTTTAAAATTTGTACACCTTTCAGTTATTCATCTTTGAAAGTACGTGCTTAGCATTATGCAGACATTATTTCTCTAAAATGCCCAATGAAGTCCTGCAAGTAGGTGAATTCTCATGGTGAGGCACGTTCTGACTATTGAATCCAACAAAATTCTTTCCCATCCCTAATTTAATAGGAGATCTTTTAAAAAACAAAACAAAAATAGCAGCTGGATATAGAATGAGCAAGCTTATGGGGAAGGTGGAGATTTTGTCCATTACGAAGGGGCATGGTGGTAAACCGTGGCACTTCCTATAGGTTTGAACATAGCCTGAGATTCAAGGAGCTTCAGAAACATTTAAGGAGCTGTCCCCAACACCCACTCATTTAAGGACTGCCATGGACTCATGGATTACCTTGTTTAGAAATGATGGCAGAATGATATAGGAACAAAAATGTTGACCTTGTTCAAGTAAAAAAAAGGGGGTTGTTATGAGAGCCTCCATCTTCACTGCAGCTTAACCTAAACATAAGTCAAATTTCTTATGCTTCTTCTTGGCATTTGCCTGACTGAAAACAAGTTTCATTAATAAATCATGCACACTTCTGAAAATTCCGTTGAGGAAAATATAGTCAAGACACTTTTTTTTATTATGGCAAGAAATGTAAAATCAAACTCAGCTGTGCTACCATCCATCGTGACTAATTTATGGTTAGTCTGGTTGCTACAGAAACTCATTGGGGGAAAGCAGAATTTATAGCAGGGCAAAGATAGCAGGCAAGTTTAGCAACATATAACTCCTAGTACCACAACAAAAGATGTGTTTGTTTCGTGACTTTATGACACCTGGCAGTTTAGAACATTCCCAAAAGACAAATGTCAATTTGCATAATGAAATATGTAAAAATAAAGCTTGCAAACAAACCGATCTGAGACAGTGTGAGAAACATTAGACATTTCAAACTGCTTTTTGTGCTATACTGTGTTTACTCTGCAGCCCATATATAGGATAGATGACCAAATGCCATTGTAAAATACTAAAATATCATACTGATAAACCGAGAGTATGTGTGTTGCCCTCTGAACTGATTGCCTCATGATATAATCAGCTGTACCTGAAAAAAAAATCTTCCAAATGAAGGCAACTTTAGAACCAATCTCACAGGAGACTGTTTATACTGAATAGAGATTAATTGACACAGTCCAGCATTTCGATGGTCTCATGGGCATTTGCTTAGTTTTGATTCTTCTAGCGTGAAATGAGAAGGGAAATACTATTCCCCCACCCCAAGCTATTGCAGACTTAACTGTTTAGCTATGCAAGTGAAACTATCCCCAGATTCAAATGTTGTTTTTGCATCCAGCTCACATCCAGCTCACTGTAATCCAGAATCCAGGCCCACTTCCATCCTTAGATGCAGGCAAGCATTACAACTTAATGGTAGTAATAATAATTGTGCATCTTCAAGGTGCTCCTGACTTATGGCGACTCTTGCCAAGCCTTCCTAGCTAGAGATGGTTTACCATTCCCTTCTCTAGGTGGCACTCTAGGACTGTGTGGCTTGCCTGGGGCTACCCAGGCTCCTAGGGAAGCACAATGGGGAATCAGGCTCATGGCTCCGTAGCCAGGAACTCCAATGACTGTACAAGGAAGTATATGGGACCTGAACCAATAGAGATGTTGGTAAGAGGGCACAGGTTACAGCGGGACAATGGGAAACATGTGGCCTTCCAGATGTGGTTGGATTGCAACTCCCATCCTCCTTCACGCTTGAGTCTGCTGGCTGCGGTGGACGGGAAGGGTGCTGGGATTCAGCAACTTTCAGAGGGCCATGCACTACTCAATGTGTCTCTCTGCCTAATCCTATGAGGGTGTTTTATTCTTATGGAATCTGGGGCTAGAGATCACTCGTGGTGCACAGCAGCTGCCAACTTTTCCTGTCTTTTGCAGTAATCGGTAGTAAATAGGTAGTAACAGCATGTAACATTGTTCTCCAGTATTCACAAAAGCAAAGCGTGTTGTTTATATGCCGCCCCATAGTGCTTAAAGCACTCTCTGAGCGATATATCTGTGAAGATTCTCAGTCATCCAGGTAAGGTTATCTGGAAGTTAAGTCATGGCAACTGGACTTCTTTCTTATTAGGTCGAAACATTTCACTACCAAATGTTTCAACCTAATAAGAAAGAAGTCCAGTTGCCATGACTCAACTTCCAGACACTCTCTGGGCAGTTTACAATTTAACTATCCAGGCTACACGTTGCAAAACGTTCCCATCCCAGTGAGCTGGGTACTCAATTTATCAGCCTTGGAAGGATGGAAGGCTGAGTCCACCTAGAGCTGGCTACCTGGGATTGAATCTGGGTTGTGAGCAGAGTTTTGGCTGCACTACTGCAGTTTTAACCACTGCGTCACAAGGCTCTCCAGAAGAGGAGTAAAGTCGCATTCCCAAAGTCACTTTAGTTTTTTCCTAACAAAACTGGACAGCCGTTCACCTTCTTCTCTCTTGGTGCCTTCCTTCATTTCCTTCTGCCCCACCAGACCATCAGTAGTCATGGGGGGAAAAACACTCCCTGGCATGATTATGTCAATGTCCAAAAGAGGCAGAACCACGCCTTCCCAAAAGGGCAACCATTTTCTTACTATAAAAAAACACAGAGAGATTTTAAATATCTAAACACTTTACATCCAGTCCCCCACAAGTGCAGCTGTGTGGAGAGGAATGGCTTCGCCACTCACCACCAAAAAGGAAAACAAAAGAAGACATGGATCTGCATGAAATTGCTTATGCTAATTTATATGTCAATGAAAAAAAAATAGAGGTTTTTTTAAAAAAAATTCAAACCGAAACAAGTTTACAGTGCATCTCATTTGACGTAGGAAGGACTTGCTGAGTCTTCTGTTCTGGTTTTCACTGTGGAAGAGCAATTTCTGCCTCTCTGCCTTCCTTCCTTAGGGTTCTTTACCCTTCAGACAGACCTTGCAGAGGAGGGCCTTTTCAAAAAGAGGGTTACCCTCTGACAGCTCTTCAAATGGAGGATTGTCTTCCTTACAAGAGGTACATGGCCATTTTAGCCACCACAGAGTCTCATTTCTCCCTCCATAGCCAAGGACTTATGTCTGATGAAGTAGATTGTCTACAAAAGCTCACATTAAAAAAATATATATAAACGTTAGTCTTTAAGGTGCCACCACATTTTTGTTTTGTCTTTTTTTTTACTTTTTATTTTTTTACTTTGTTTTCACCTATAACGCTTGCACACACTAACACAGTTTTCGAAGCTGACTTCACGATTCTACACGTGGTCTACACTGGCTTCCCTTTGCAAATAACGGGATGCACTCTCTGTCTGTTTTTGCCTCCCACAGCTGTCTGGGCAAGGGAAGGGTACAAAGAAGGTCTCGCTGAGGCACGGAGGTTGACATCCTCCCCAAAATGCAACTGAACATGAGCTTTCTGATATAAGGCAAGATGGAACTAACTACATGAGGCGGGTCACAGCACCTATTTGGAAGGAACATTCACATGTTAGTCCAATCTTGCGTTATATCAGAAAAACTCATGTTTTCAGTTAACACATCAAAGCACTTTGAAGGATGTTTCCCCCTTCCTCTGTTCCCTAACCAGATACAAAATGTTAAATTGTTGGCTCAGTCTGTAGAAAATTAGGGGAAGCAAAAGAGAGAAAGTTAGAGAAATGGTCATTTGTGGTTAGAATAATCAGATGAAAATGGTAATTTGTCCCTCTTTAAGCCCCAAGTATATGCTATTCTAACAGTTAGAACCTTGCCAAGACCATTTTCATTCTGAACTTGTAATCAGCATGTTATTTTCATTGCTATCAGACATTTGGAAAATGATGGGATTTGCTATGATCACCAACATGTGTTCGACAAATTGGTATATCTTTTATGGGGAAAAAAGAGGATTTTACTTGAATTAGGTCCCATGTAGCTGGCTGGATAGCTCAGTAGTTCTACTCTGTAGAAACAGCAGGTGAGCACCAGGGTTCTTGCTTGGCTGCAGGCACATTTAAATAAGCAGACTCTCAGCACAGTTGGCCTTCGTTTCTGAAAACCAAAAAATATCATTTAAACAAAGGGACATCCCCAAGGTCCTGTTTGCATGTGATAATGGACCTCATGTAGGGTTGCTTGAGAATTTTATTAGAGTTTATTTTTGATAAGAATATATGCAATAAATCTGAGTTTTTAAAGAATCCCATATGGAAGAAACCAAAGGACATACCTTCACCTACTCATGCTCTGGAAGGTGTATTCTTAACTCTTAAAAATCTGGGCTTTTTGAATACCTCTTAGTTGCCTTTTTTTTTTTTTGTTTCTTTCTTTCTTTCCGAGAAGATACTAATCTTTAACACATATATGACAGGAGCCAGAAAGGGCCAGCTGTCAGGCTGATCCCCATGCCTCCCACACCTGAGAGCCTGTGGGTGAATCCTCACCAGTCCACCCTACCCATGGCACTTGGCTTCATTCAACAATGATAGACAGATGAGTCCATCAGCATCCCTGATGGAGGTTGACAGCCTCAGTTCCAGAAACATGGAATGCCTAGGATGCTGCCCAGGAGGAGAACCTTCTAGAACAAGTCACCAGCAGGGTTGAGTGGGACAGGTCGAAGAGTTGAGCCTCTGGGAGTGTAATCCAAAAGCAAAGAACACAACTCAGGAGAAGGAGCAGGAGATGGAATATAAAAAGCAGGAAGGCAGCACAAAGGCAGGTAGTCAAGGTAGGGGAGGAAACACAATGACAATGATCCCAGCAGGTGGAAAAAGAAGAAGAGGAAGAAGGGAAAAGCTGGGCCAAGGTCCCAGAGTAGCTCAGCTGGATTTGCCCAAGAAAGCCCTGCAGGTGACTATCGTGAACTGGTCCAGTGCTGCTAGACTCCCAACAAGTTATGAACAATCCTGAACACCCAACTCCCACATAGAGGAGGCAGTGGTGGTGATAAAGGCAACTTCAGCACTTCCAACAGGTGGTTGTAGAGGTCTATGTGGCTCAAGGATAGCCTTCCTCTCCAAAAGGCCAAGGTAACCAACCCATGCAGCAGGGGTGAGTTTTCCCACCAGAGTGGCAGTCTGGGGAGGGTGAGGTAAACTGCTCCCTAGCCAGGGACTAGACGACTCTGAGGACCCTGAGGCCAGCTATTGCAGTGACATTGTTGAACCCACTGGGGCTTTGTTGTCATAGGTGTTGGGAATAATTTATCGGTGATATGCTTAAGATCATCAGGGGAGGCATGCAAAGTTACAAGTAAGTACTTTTGATGAAGAAATCAGACAATAGGTGAATAGATAAGCACACAACTAGGTAATCAGATCCACACACACACACACACAAACATTTGGTCCTGAAAGAGGTGGAGAAGGAGAAGGGGTTAGGGTGGCTTGGGATGAGGAAATCCATCTTTCGAAAAACTTCCAAAGAATAGCTGTTAGTGTATTCTCGAAGGCTTTCACGGCTGGGATCTGATGGTTGTTGTGGGTTTTTCAGGCTCTTTGGCCGTGTTCTGAAGGTTGTTCTTCCTAACGTTTCGCCAGTCTCTGTGGCCGGCATCTTCAGAGGACAGGAGTCAGAACACAGACAGAGTTCTGACTCCTGTCCTCTGAAGATGCCGGCCAGAGAGACTGGCGAAACGTTAGGAAGAACAACCTTCAGAACATGGCCAAAGAGCCCAAAAAACCCACAACAACCAATAGCTGTTAGTGTTGAAGGATAGTAAAGTTTCAGTTAGGTGCTATATTTAGTTCTAAAACTCCAGCACTGAATCACAAGTCAGGACAGGACGAGAAGGGAATAATGACATGCAGATGGCACAGATTACTATTGCTTTTAACTGGATTTTTCTGCAACTATTATATTGATTTATTTGTTTATTTAAGGCTCTTCACACTTGGCTGTCTGGAAGCTTGATTGCCTGGGTACCAAAGAATTATTGGGCAGAATGTGTGGGAAATTGCTGGTTTAAAATGAAAAACAAACTTCCAGCTACACAGTGGTCCAGACAGAGACCCACAGAGCAGATTAATAATTTAATTTACAAATTTCCCTCAAACACACCACCCCTTATAATATAGTTAGTTTTCAGATTTACTTCACTTTACGTCAACTGGCATATGGTCTCAATATAAATAGTCAGAGACTCTTGGTGTTAAGAAAGAATTAAAATGTTTCTCTTTTACTTACAAAATCTTCATATCATAATAAATCTTCATATCATATCATAAACAAAAACCTATTCACTGGCTACATTGTATGGTGTCTTAACCGGCTAGCTTCATTAGTCTTTTCACTAAGCTGAATGGTTACATAAACAATCAGAACACAGGCATTACTATCCTGTCTCTAACACAGACATTGCTAAACAGTAACAGACTCTAACATACACTGAACCCTGACATTGCTAAACAGACACAGAATCCTGACTGAGGTTTTAAAAAAAGGTGGGAAATTGAATCTGAGGTGCTTAGGGAAACAACTGGCTACTCAAACATTCATCCAAAGTCCCTACCATCAAAACCTCTCAAAGGCTCAATATGCAGGTTGCTATTCCAACAAAAATTTAAAAAGCAAGATCCCAAGTAAGGCTAACTTGAAAGTCCTCCCACTCTTGCTGGGAGAATGGAAGGTTTTGTGAAGCCATCCACAAGGTTTCATCCATTTCTTGGTGCTTCTACAGGCAGTGCCATTCTTCCTGGCAGAATGCCAAAGTACTTTTTTTTTTTTTTAAACCGTTTTCATTCAGAAGATTTCTCTCTTGCTCCCATATCGCAAGATCTCAGGGCATGAAACAACAGAAGCAACTTGCAATAAGTTAAAGCCATTTTAAAATGTGGGAGATAAATGAACAGTTCAAAACTTACAGCAACACAAAACCAGCCAAAATCTCATTAGTTACCCCTTCTGGCGTAATGCAGTTGGTGTAAATCTCATTGCCAAATTGCCACAAGTTCAGAAGTTAGCATTCAGCTGCAGCTTCATTGATATCTTCAAAATGATCTACAGTCAGAGATCTTTGAGCTATGCACCCCTGTCCTGCCATTCCTAGTGCAAGTTGCACTACTTGGAATGAACGGGGAGGGGGGATTATGAACGGGAAGGGGGTGATGGATTATCAGTCCATCACCTGCTACAGGGGAGTCTTAAGGCTGAGTGAGCTGGACAGTCACCTGGGGTGCCAGGCTGAATTGAGGTGGGTTCCAGGCTGAGCTGGAGAGTGCTGAATCTGAGCTCTGGAACCGTGTTGCTTGAATATATTGCTTGTAGTGAGTTACCATCTGTATCCCTCTTGGCAATATATTGTATGTACCACTGTCTGAAAACCACTGTCTCAGATCTATGGAGGGATAAAAGGAAACAATGTCAGAAGCAACATGAATTTGAATGGATGTGGACATTCATGTACTGTATGTAGCTTACGTCAAGAGAGGTCCCCTTTTAGCGCTACGTTAATTATTGCCTATGTTTATAACTTCTATGCATTACCTGTAATGAATTCATAGTTAACAGCTTACACATGTAATGAGGTTGCAAGAGTGTACAAATTGTTGCTTAGCAATAGTCACTAGCAGTCCATCAATAGCTAACTAGAAGAGTAAAAGGAAAATGCAGCCAGCCCTTCGCAGTTGCAAACTGACGCCCCTGACTGTGCCTAACAGTTTGTCATGAATAAAGATGATGCTATGTATTCAGCTTAGTGAGAAGCTTCAGCACTGATTCCCAGTCACGTAATTCTAGGGCTAATAGCTGAGCCACACAGGAACCTATGAAATTCTGCAGCAGTGGTGGGATAGGAGTGATTTGTACAAGTCACCAAACCAAGCCTAGAAAAACAATAAATGCTCCATCTATGGTATCTAACAGTAGAATGAAAAGGACAAAGTACAGGTTGGCTAGAGAGGGCACCTGGATAGGGTGGTACCAAAACTTTCTGCAACAGTTAGTGAATATATCTGAAGATGGTACTTCAGTACAAGCACTTGATAAGGTAGAAAGCTGTAGCATTCTGCCAAGAAGTGAAGGTTCCACACACACACCCATTTTCCCATTGGTCTGGTTTTCTAATCTGATGTGAAAGTTGTTCTACAATTCTCTTAACCTCTTGCAAGAGGATGAAATGGGCACATCATGGCAAGTCACATCTTGGGAGAATGACTGTCTGCTAATCTCCTAAACCTTGATCACATTAAATCCTAGACCTGGTTGACACCCACAGTAATGTAGCAATCCTACACATCCAACAGAGTTTCAATAACACACACACAATACCTATTAATTATGTAGTATCAGGATTTCTTTTTTCCTACTGGATTTTACCTGTTTTGGCACCAGATGGAAAGTGAATTTGGACAAGTACATCCAGTCCTAAATATTATGGACCGGTCTTGAACCACTTTTTTCCCCTGGCTCTTTAGATTTGTGCCCAAGGTTAATGCAGCAAAAGGTGCTACTGAAAAAGGCTACTGAAAGGTTTGCTAAAATAGAGGTAGATGTAGTAAAGATGCAGAGTGGCAATGATGTATTATAGGTAGAGATGGGGACAACTCACCATTTTGGTAAGTCGTCCCGCTTCGTGAGTCTTCAAAAGTTGATGACTCACGAAGCACGAAGTTGCCCCCATGAAGCAATGAATAATGAAGTTATTCATCGATTCGTGGGGGGTTATTAAAAAAGACCACCCCCTCCGCCGCCCCCCTTCTACCACCGCCACCCCCCCCACTGCCGCCACCCCACTGCTGCACTGCCAGCAAAGGCAGGCTAAGGGAATCCAGGCTGCCCTTTGCAAAGATGGCAGCTGCAGCTTCCCTACCCTAAATGAAGCCGCAGCTGCCATCTTTGCAAAGGGCAGCAAGTGTCCCTTTTTACATGCTGTGCTGCGGAGACCTGATAGAGACCTTGGCAGCGGTGGCGACGATTGTGGTAAGGGAGTGTCGGCGGGGGTGGGGTGGAGGCTGAGGTAGGGAGAGGAAGGGGGTAGGCTGTGGGGGTGGGTGGCTGTGGGGGTGGGTGGCTGCCTATCGGCCTGCCGATCAGTTGATCGGTGGCCGGTAGGCAGAATGTTGTGTTTTTTTTAATTATGAAGGACGAATAAAATGGGGAAATATTTGTCAAGCCTTATTCGTTGGGACTTAAAATTTTCACTAATCAATGAATATTTAATGAATCGGCTATTTGCGTCAAAAAAAATATCTGTTTTTATATTCATCCCCATCTCTAATTATAGGCCATTCCTTTGCCAATATTTTTGGAACACAACGTTGGTACTTTTATAAGTGATGTGAAGATCTTTCCTTTAGAACAACCATTCTCAAGTTCGGGGTGGGGGCTGGCACATTTGAAGGAGGCCACAGACTGGAAACAGTTCTTCACACACTACCGTATAAGAACTGTGGTTATCTCAGTGGTTTAGGTCTCTGGCTGCGGAGCCAGAGTTTGGGAATTTGATTCTCCACTGAGCCTCCTTGACAGGGTCGGGACTTGATGATCCACAGGGTCCCTTCCAGCCCTGCAGTTCTAAAATGGTAATTATGATGGTGATGATGATAAGGTTTGTTATGCAACTTATACAATCCTGATTCAGCTTATATTCCTTTCATATTGTGTTCATGGCCATGGACAGAAAATAACTGAGAATGGCTGCTTTAGGACACTTAACAGTGATGGTGACTGTAACTGTGGCAGGAGCCCCATCCCCCCCAAAAATTGGATTAGCGGTGTCCCATGTCCTGGTCCACAAGTTGTCCCTGTTAGCAGCCTAATTCCATCTGTTTACTCAGACGTACACCCCATCGACTCCATAGGCTTGCAGACTTTGTGTAGGTTATACAGTACCTGGCAAAACACCAAAGGTTATTTTTCCTAAATCAACTGAAGAGTCAGATAATCTGAATTGATGGCCTGGAACTTGAGAATTTCTCCCGATATGAGTTGAAGTCAACATAATATATTTGACTTAATAGGATATGAGAGAGTTGTATATTATAGTTAGGAAACCTATAGGGCTATATCATTAGGGGAGCAAGAATTTACTAATACCATCTACATGTATTACTCTCTGCCTCCTGATACTTCTCCCTCTTTCTCTCCCACTTCTTTCAATCAGCTGCAATGGCTTCCAGTCTATTCCCAGGCCAAGTTCAAAGTTCTGATACTGAACTGCATGAATGAGGAACAAGGTACCTAAAGGATTTCTGGCTTGGCATCAGAGAAGTAGATCTGTTTTTATACCTCTTTATTCTTGGCAGTCCCGAAACCAGCAAAATCAGGGAGCTGGACAGGGGACAGATTGTATTTGTCTTCAGTGTGGAAGGGATTGTCACTCTCGAATTGGCCTTCTCAGCCACACTAGACACTGTTCCAAGTCCTCTATTCAGAGCACGTTACCATAGTCTCTCGAGACTGAAGGATGCCTAATCTGAATTCTTGTTTTCATATATCTATATCTGAAAAAGATCTATCTATCTTTTTTTAAACTGTTACATTGATGTCATATTGTTGTTACACAGCTGTTATATTGGCTGAAATTCTGTTGCATGGTCTTGTTGCACAACAGGAATTACATCATTGCTAGCAGCAGATTACTGTTGACTAAAGGCTTCCATTTGAAATTTCAGCGTGTGCACAGCTTGCACAACATGACAAAATTGCATGCACTTCACAAGTACAAAAGGCCTCGAACATAACGTAAACGTCTCTCTTCTCCATTCTTTCAGGGACAGAATCCAGCTAGCTGTTTCTGCTAATACGACTGTTCATTTCTAGAGCCATTGGATAGTTGCCAAGCTTGCACAATGATGGGATATCTCTTCATGCAAGCTTAGAAAGTGTCCAACTATTTTCACAATCGACAATTGCACAAAAGGAATGAATGAATAGAATTTTGCTCTATATGTGTGGTTTAGTCTTGTATTACACATTGAGGACAGTTAAATGGGGGGCTAAATAGCATTTTCTGCCCTATTGAAATGGGTTAGCACCATATTTCTGTAATTTTTTAAAAAAAAAGAAGAGTCACCTACATAGTTCAATAAAAATCTGACACCTGGCATATGAAAACAATACCATATTTCTCCTAAGATCTTTTTTCTTTAACACTAAAGAAATTAAGTCATTCTATAATGTCCTTGAAAATTCTCTATTCATGTCATCACCAGCTTAGGTCATTCTGGTCAATTAACCACCCACAGAAGAATTAATATATTTCTTTGCTTCCTAGAAATGCCTTCCCTGCTGCATCCAAAGCATTGTTCTCTTTTTGATCCCATGAGAATTAGCTGTCATAGGACCAGCTTGCAACCACAGGCTGTAAAACAATGCTTATTTTCTATGTAAATCTATTACGCTCTATTGGTACTGTTGAATTTTTTAGTGACAGGTTTACAGAGCTAGACTAATGTACAGAAATGTTAAAACCAGTTTACAAAGGTGGGAAAAGTTCCTTTTTTGTACTACAATTCAAAGAATGCACTGGCCAGCACAAGCCATGCTGGCTGATGTATCCTGGGATTTATGGTCCAAAAATAAACAAATAAACCCCACCTCTGCCAATGTCTTCTTGTTCATCCCACTATCAGATGTTTAGACTTACAATATTTCCCCTAAGTTGTAGATATCTGTGGCATCATCCTACATCCCTCACAGAGGCTACTTTTGAATATGCTGAACATTATTGGTGATATTCAGAAATTGTTCTTTACTGTATGGATCGCAGACATGGGGTGTATATATATATATATTTAGTAGCAACTGCAGTTTGCAAGGAAAATAGAAAATTGCCCTTATACAAGATGAGTGACAGTTCTTTGTACCAGAGTTGATTGGCCTTCATACAGGCTCCAGATCCTTCATATATTTTGTTCAAGCAGTGGTTGGAATATAAATAAAGGCAAACACTTACTTCGGTTTTGCCCTCCTAAAGTGGAATGCTACTTTAACTCTTTGCTGTATTGCATCTCCAGTCCTTGGACACAATCACTTCAGATTACACTGCTGGAGAGAAACCAAATAGATTGAGTTTCATAAGGGCCTTATGCTATGGAAATTCCTTCTGGACTTCAAAACGTTCTTGTTACTGCTTTGCTTGGATTCATACCAGGCTGTTGATTTTAAAACATCTTGTGTGAAAGCAATATTGTTTGAAGTCTGGATTCAGTATACCTGCAATTGGATCTCATTTATGTCATATACAAAGGTAATATTACCACCCTTTCACAACTGCCAATGTGATGAAGTGGAAGATTTTTATGGATCTGTTCTGGTTTAAAGATTTTAAGTGGCACACACACACATTTGGGATCAAATGTACGTATGCGCAGGAAATAATAATGAAGAGAGAGATGTTTTCTCTCTTTTTGAATCCTACTTCATATAAATTGTTGAGTTTGCAAATTGCTACTGGCTTTAGAGGAGTGAATGGGAAGAAAAATGAAAGCAAATTCAAGCAGTGTAACAGTTTCCTACCGTACAGAGCAGAGCTATCAGTGCGCATTACCCTGAGGTATTGAGTCTTGAGATTTGACAAAAGACATTTAGTAGAAAGTAAACAATGTTAAAAATTTTGTACACCATGTTTGGATCACCAACCAAAATGGAAACTACAGGCAAGAAATCAGAAAAGGACTGAAGCTTAGAGCCCATCCACACCGAACATTTGTTCAACTTTCCTTGCACCCACAATTCCAGCACTTCACTGGGGTCTCCAGAAAATCCAGGACTGAATTTAAAGGGCTACGAACTAGGCTCACCAAATCCTATGTACACTCAACCAAATGAAGACAATTCTGGGAAGAAACTGATGCTATGAACTTGCCACCTTACTGATGAATTTTTAATTTGCAGTCTGATGGTATATATACACCTCAACCTGTAAAAGAAGGGTGCTACATGCAGAAAGATGAAGAAGGTTCAAGAGAAGAATGTGTCATAGGTCTTAGACTCATAGAAACATGAAGTTGGAAGGGATCTATAAGGCCATCAAATCCAACCCCCTGCTCAGTGCAGGAAATCAAAGGGTATCTGCCAAATCAAAATATATCTAATTCAAGAGAAGTTGTCTAAATTTCTCTTGAATGTCTCCTGTGTTATAGCACTCATCACCTCTTGAGGTAATTGATTCCATTGCCATACTACTCTAACAGTTAGGAAGTCTTTCCTCATATTCAACTGAAATCTGGCTTCCTGTATTTTGACCCCACTGTTGCATGTCCTGCACGCTGGGATGATCAAGAACACATCCTACCCCTCCTCTGTATGACAGCCTTTCAAGTATTTGAAAAGCAAAGCAAAGCGTGCTGCTTATATACCGCCCCATAGCACTTCAAGCACTCTCTGGGCAGTTTACAAGTTAATTATGCAGGCTACACATTGCCCCCCCCAGCGAGCTGGGTACTCATTTTACCGACCTCGGAAGGATAGAAGGCTGAGTCAACCTTGAGCTGGCTACCTGGGAATGAACCCCGGGTCGTGAGCACAGTTTTGGCTGCAGTACAGCAGTTTAACCACTGCTCCACGAGGCTCTCATATCTCCCCTCAGTCTTCTCTTCTCAAGACTATGCATGCTGAGTTCTTTTGATCTTTACTCATAGAGCTTCGTTTCCAGCCTCTTGATAATCCTTGTTGCCCTCTTCTGAACTTGTTCCAATTTGTTAGCATCCTTCTTGAAGTGTGGTGTCCAGAACTGGACACAATACAGTGAGGCCTAACCAGTGGGGAATAGAGGGGAACTAGCACCTTGCAGGATTTGGAAACTATACTTCTGTTAATGCATCCTAAAATAGCATTTGCCTTTTTTTGGTAGCCACATCACATTTTTAGCTCATATTCAGCTTATGTTATACAACAATTCCAAGATCCTTCTCACTTGTAGTATTGCTGAGCCAAGTATCTCACATCTCGTAAGTGTGTGTTTGGTTTCTTTTTCCTAGGTACAGTACTTTGCATTTATCCCTGTTGAATTTCGTTCTGTTGTTTTCAGCCCAGTGCTCAAGTCTGTCATTGAAGCAATAATGTTCTGAACACCCAGTAAGCACTGGGGAAAGCTTCCTTTTCCAGCAGAAAGCTGGGCCCAAGCTCAACCCATCCTGGATCATGAGGACTTCCAGCCCAGCCTCCCTCCAGGTGAGCATGACTTAGGTGTCTGTCTGGCCAGTAGAACTCCCTGACTGTAGAATTATAGGATTTAGAGTAAAAAAGAAAAAGCAGATGCCTGATACTCAATACTATCTATGCAATATTTTGCTGACTTACATGGGAATAAGCCCAATTTCAGTAAATCCAATTTATTGGCTTTTTTTATTAGATGATATTAGGATAAAAAGGGCACACTGTCCTCTTTACAATGAAATTCTCATCCTCTAAGAGCAAAACAGATCTTGCTGCTGGAAAGAGCCAGAAAGCCATTTTTGCCATCTCTCATTCCATCTGCGGCCACTAAACTTTTTGAGAGTTCCTCCAGTTTTCTGGAGCATATTGGAATGGGAAGTAAAGAGGTGAACCACAGTGGCAATGTATATGTCTTGCATTACAGAAGCTGCCATATAGAATCAGCATCTCCAGGTAAAGCTAGGAAAAGATCCATCTTGAAACCTTGGGGAACTCCTGCCAATCTGTGTCACAGATAGTGTGCTAGATTGATGTATGGCCTGACTCTGGAGAAGTGTCCTTTTTTCCTGTGAATGGAAGGGGAGAATCAGCTAAGATCATGTTCTCCTGGCTTAAACACATCCCTATGTGAGAAGGCTACACTTCCACCCCATGGCTAGAATCCTGTTAGTGCACCTACACTATGAGTGATTATATCACACACAGATAGTGATTTTTAGTCCTAAAAAACTTCCTATTTCTATCCAACAGCTTTTTAGACTCCTATGTAATCCCTTTCATTGTATGGAAGTCATGGAAGCCCCAGGACAAAAAGGGAAAGTCTTTCATTATCAAAACTTGCTGCCGCCGAGTGACATTACCAACTGAGGATGATTATTGGTAAAGATTTACTCCCGTCCCATGGTTCCCACAGCCTTCATAAAAATGAAAGGGATCGCACAGGTGTTAAAAAAGCTGTGGGACAGAAGTAGGACGTGTTTACAAAACTTTTTCAAGAATTGCCACCGTCAGCAGGTATAGGGTATGCAATAGGATTTCAGTCTAAAGCTTACATTGTAAATTCAGTTTAAGGATAGATAACTTCTACATTTTGTACTGCATTAGCAAAATTTGAGTGCGCGCATTTTGTAGAGTAAAAGAAGACAGGTCAGTCCCCTGAGGGAACTTACAGAATAGAAACAGCAGGGGAAATGAAGGGAAGAGACACAGGAGCGAGCATTCTCTGTTGCTGCTCCCAGACTCTGGAACTCCGTTCCACAGGAGGTTAGACTGGTCCCATTTTTACTGTTAATGACTGGCAAGTCAGGTTTTTAAAATGGATTGTTGTACCTTACTGCATAGAGTGTGTTTTGGTGTTGCTTATGTTTTTTGGTATTCTATTCATTGATCCTTTTAGTATTGTATACTGATTGTTCCTAATCTTAAATAATTGGTTGTAAGCTACCTTACATCCTTTTAAAGAAGAAAGGTGGGTTAAAATTTAAATAAATAAATAAATAAAATTTCCCTCTCCTGCTCTGCCATATGGTGTAATTCCATAACATAGATGCACATTATATTGTGGATTTCTGGATGTCTCAATTAGGGTTCAGGGCAACTGGTGTTTGAAACCTGTGATTTAGACATAAAGAAGAAACCATTGAAATGGGGCTGGCCATTATCAGGTTGCAATTTCAGCTCCTCAAAAGTTCAGAATAGAGCTGAATATATATTCATCATCTTTGGCTAATTGTGGTGTGGGTATGGAGAACACCAAGTTGAATTTTGTTGTTCGAATTGATCTACCTGAAAATAAGAGCAGAGCAGAGGAAGGGTGGAAAGAGCATGGGATATTACTATATAAAAGCCAGTGAGTACATGTGTTACAACATGAGCCTGAAAATTGACACTTGAAATAAAGTGGGCTATGAAAATGCCAAGCTGACATCTTAGTTAATTGGAGGGTTGAGGAAGCACTATTTGTGTTTTTAATAGCTGTCCCGATTGGACAAGAAGGCTGAGTATTGACCTCTCCCACACTAACCCACTATGTTAACTAGTGTCATGAATCATGGTGGATTTTTCCATTGTATCAACCCCGCTAATACTCTTTCCCCTTCCCCTGATACTCTATTCCAGTGGTTCCCAAGCTTGGGTCCCCAGGTGTTCTTGGATGGCAGCTCCTAGAAATCCTGGCCAGCACAGCTAGCGGTGAAGGCTTCTGGGAGTTTAAATCCAAGAACATATGGGAACTGGTTTGGAACCACTGCTCTATTCAAAGCATCCTTTTCATCATGTGAGTTTTGTGAGGTAGCCCTAACTCTTAGTACTCTTCGAAGAAAATGATGCAATTGTTATTCCTTTAGTTGCTGGTGAAGGAGACCAGGCTGGCTCCCATTCTGCCACCCGTCCTCTTGCTGAAAGAGATTTAATTGATCAATTGCCAAAACATTGCTGAAAAGAAAACATTTCTTTTTATTCTTATGTAATTGTGTTTTAATTGATTTGTGTTACATTTCCAACACAATTTTGCTTTTAAAATGTATGTCATTACCGCTAGCTGCCTGGAGTGCCTTTTTTTTTTTTTTTTTTTTTTTTGAGTGAATGGATGTGAACAATTCATTCTCATGCTCAGGCAAGGCAGATTGCATCTAGACAACCTGTCAAGGAATTACTAAACCCTGTGAAAATTCTGTCTCCAGGGTGAAACGAGACGACAAAACAAATCGAGCCCTTATTCACCTATTGTGGCAAAATATGAAGAAGCCCCTTGAAAACTCAACCTTGAAAGCAGGTACAGTTGAAATTTTGAAGCAAAATTATTTTGGGCTACAAGAGGCCATGCTAGCTAGGAATTCTGTAGACACCATAAAATACCGTGTTTCATTTCAATACTAACATTTCTTGATGGCTAAAATATAGCAGTGGAGTAAAATCACACCGTGTACAAATAATAGTGTGGTATAGTGGATAGAGTGATGGACTATGATTATGGAGAACAGGGGTCAAATCCCCACTTTGTCATGGAAACGAACTGGGTGTGTGTGTGTAATCGGTAATGGGGATGCTACCTCTTTGTTGTTTGGTTGGTTGATTTATATGCCACCTTTCTCCTAGAATTGGGATCCAAGGTGGCTTATGGAACAACTTAAAGCAATAGAAGATTAGAGTACAATAAAATCATAATTAAAAAATAGTAGTAAAAATGTCCCTTAAAACAGTGAAAAACCAGCACATTGCTGATGTTTTATAATTGGGGGCACTTTTTGCCAAAGGCCTACCTCAATAAAAATGTTTTTGCCTGTCGTTGGAAGGACAGTAGGGTAAGCATTGCCTCTATTGGCAAGGAGTTCCAGAGCCTAGGCAAAGTCACCAAGAAGGCCCTCTTCTGAGTCCTCACCAGGCAGGCATCTGAAGGTAGTGGAGAATTGCTTCTCCCACAGATCTTAAAGCCCAGACAGGTGGACTTCTATGGGGGAATGCTGCCATTCCAATAATGTGGAACCAAGTCATATGGGGCTTCATATGACATAATCGGCACTTGCAATTGTGCCCAGAACAGCCTGGTAGTCAATGAAGCTGTTTGAAGAAGGGAATTATTTTTTCCCTGTAACTGGCCCTGGTCTGCAACCTGGCAGCACTGTTTTGTACCAGATGATGTTTCTGTTCTCCCCCATTCATGGGGATGTTCTTCGCCTTTTCACAGAGATCTGGAAGTGCTTAAATAAAGTCATAGGTTTAGAGATGGAGCAAGTGAGAATGTCTCCTAAAGGCATCATTGATGTGCCCTTTATTTGGGTACAGAGTGGGCTGGGAGGCTTCCATGCACTCCTAAAATAGACAGTTCTAGATAATATTTTATCCCACTATGTGATATTTGGGTACATTTTTGAGCAAGAACTCCATTATGAAATTGTAATTGCTATTATCTGTAAATTGTATGATTCTCCTCCATCATCATGTTTTCATTTCTTTAACCTATTTATTTCTCATTCACACTATTATTTTGTCTTTTTCTTCTCTTTTCCACATGTCGTAATTCTGTGTAGTATGTTGTTCATTGTCTATATACAATCCTGAACCAAGCATGGACCTGAACAGAAGATGAAACGAGAAACTGGCACCTTTATAATCCAAGTAATCTGTACAACAACAAGAACAAAAGATTATGATGTGTACACATCTGAAAAAAAATGTTCATGGAAAAAAGTTCATATTTTGAAAAGGTACAGCAACATGCTTTAGACCAGGCTGGCAAACCAGTGGCCCCTGAGAACACTAGTGAACTACAGTCCCCTTCAAACGTAGCTAACTAGCCCAATGGTAAGGAATGCTTGCAGATGGCATTCATCAACATCTGGAAGACAGTGGAAGGTAATGGGAGGAAGGTGCCTACATTTTAAATGTACAGACAAAGATGTTCAACTTTGGAAATTGCACGGAGTAGACTTTGTCTAAAAGGGCGGGATAGAAATCGAATAAATAAATAAATAAAATAAAAATAAATGCATATTCATAAACATACATAAATAAAACCAACAGAAGATGATACGGAATCAAATCATAATGAACTCCGAGTTCTAAAATGAGAAAATTTCAATGACGTTATACTGATTTGTACATATCTAGAGAAGAACCAGATTTACATTCTGGTTGTCTCAATGTTTGGAAGGGGCCCATTAGATGGGTTTTTAGATCTGAAGTCACAGAAACTGAAATCTTCCTGCATCCCTCATGCTGTAATGTCTCTTATATCTTGAAAACATAGCATATTCAAGACTGGAGTCCAGGTGCCAACTCCCTGACACACTTGTCCAATGCCTGCACCTCTTCTTCAGAAAACTGCATTTTCAGGGAGGGGTTTTCTCTTTTCTTTTTTCAATAAGAACTAGATTACAAGAGGTGTTCCTTTTAGTTTCTCCCCTCCCTTTTTCCATAGGAACTTTAGAGGAAAATACATTACCTTCCACCGGTACACTTGTACAGAGAACTTGTTTTTTTTTTTAAATACAAAACTAAGGGTAATGCAGTAGGGCCTAGGCTATCTCTACATCCCAAGATTAAATCCAGCATGCTTCCCGTATCACTTTCTTCCCCCAGCAGCAGTGAGAATCTGCTCTAGAGTGTCCCTCAGAACCTCTCAAGCCAGTTCTTGAAGTGAAGGGAGGCTGCAGAAGGGGAGGCAGTTGCCTCTTTCCTGCTTTTGTTTGCACAAATATACCAAAAGATACTGCTCAGTAATTATAAGCTAAAATATATCACTTGGGTCACTTTCTGTCTCTGCACTCCCGTCCTGGACTTATTTTTCAGCTCCCTGCAGTAGGTTGAACTGTTGACCTGCTTGTTTAATTGCTGCATTTCCCACTAATATTATTTAAAATTATCTCTGGTGTTGTGAATTCTCACTTGTTTGATGAAACCGGAACAACTGAAATTAACAGAAGTATTTTGCTTTTTTTGGCTTCAGTGCCTCATTAGGAAGAGTTATGATCAGAAGCTTAGCAGAGAAACTTCCTTAAATTATGCTTTAGATCTAATGATAAAAAAAAAAAAAAAGTAAAACAACCTCTGAGAGGTCACGGGGATAGGAGTTTTTAATACCCTTTCAGAACCATCTGGCATTAGATTACATGCAAGGAAAGAGCAAATCCTGGCAGTAATATTCATCTCCATTAACCCAAAATCCAGCCCAATGTGATTATAATGAAGGGGAAAGCTCCTATTAGACCTGAGTTAAATTGGTTTATAAAACTGCAGAGAGCTTACAAAGTGGACATGCCAGTGAATTGCACATATTTATTCCGTTTTGTCTCACTGCAATGATGTAGTCTTATCCTTAAGGCAGAGAAAGGCCACTCTCACCACCCCAATATATGCAGTTCTTCAGCAAAAAGACCAGCACCATCAGGATAGCAGAATGAGGGCCAGAAGCGCAGCCTTCAAACTGTCTTTGGAATGTTATTTTGAAGCCAAATCTGCTTGGTTATGGAGCGTCATCAAGAAGTGCATTCAGAATGAGGGCAATGCTTAGGGCTCTCATTGTGAGAGCTGCACAATGAGAGCCCTAAGTTGTTGTGCATTGGCTGCACAACATCAGCATGATTATAAGGAAATCATGGGCCACCTCCTTGACACCTGATTGGGTGAGATTGCCTTAGGACGCAGTTGTCCTTTTTTAAAAAAAAAATAGTGCCAGAGAGGCAGATTGGATAAATTGTTACCATGTTGTTCTGTGCTGTGAAGTCAGTACAGATTTCCAATGACCCTAAGGACCGTTAGAGGTTGGGAGTTTGTTTCCCCCAATGTGCCTAATTTACAGGGGCTGGGCTTCATGATCCATAGGGTCCCTTCTAGCTCTGCAGTTCTAAGAATTAAAAACCTCCAAAAGGTCAAATCATTAACAGCTCTACTTAGGTTTTGCAAACTCAAGGACATGGCTTCTTTTATTGAGTCAATCCATCTTATATTCCTCTTTTTCTGCTACTTCATATGCAGTCTTCCTCTTTTTTTTGCTGACGCATATTTGCAACAATATGCAGTTGCACATATTTGTATAGATACATAGTTGTAGCTGTAAGCGCATGGAAGAAGAAAAGGTAAGTAAGGGATTTTTCATGACTTTGCATTTGCACATATGCATTGTGGATGAAAATTCAGTACCTTTAAAAATACTTATTTAATAATATCTGCCTTTCTGAATCAACTAGACGGGCAATTCATATTTAAAAATGTATTTTTTGAATGTATTTTTTCTGCCTAAAAATATTCTGAATGTATTATCCCTCAAAGGTCTAAATTTAACAACAGTCCTAAGTAGGATAAACCCATTGAAATGAAAGAGACTGCTAAGTCACAACTCATTTAAGTCTCATTGATTTAATTGGGTCTGCCTAGGTAGGTCTGACATTGGATTATGCCCAAGATAAAGGTAAAGGTTCCCCTTGACAATTAAGTCCAGTTGTGTCTGACTTTAGGGCCGGTGCTTATCCCCATTTGTAAGCCAAAGAGCCAGCATTTGTCTGTGGACAATTTCCATGGTCAAAAGACCATCATGACTAGACACGGAATGCCATTACCTTCCCACTGAGGTGGTTACCTGTTCATCTACTCGCATTTGCATGCTTTTGAACAGCTGGGTTGGCAGGAGCTGGGACAAGCAACGGGAGCTCACCCTGTCATGCGGATTTGAACTGTCAACCTTTTTATCGACAGCCCAGTGGTTTAACCTGCAGTGCCACCCATATCCATACCCAATGTATGTGTGCTTAAATGTGATTTTTGACCAGAAAACTGCATTAAAAAATTCCGAGACAAGAAATCTGAAGGATAACTAACATTCTGAGTGGCACATTAAACTAAGAAATAAGGATGAGATTGGCAGTCTCTGAAATGTAGACTGAAAGAAATCCTCAAGCCAAATCAAAGAGCTTGTCGACAATGACATATATATTGATAAATGGATTACTTTTGGCCTCGTTTGGATAGAGCCAAATGACATGTGTTTCCACTTAGATTGATCTATCCTGCCTCTTTAAGAGCTGTCACACACCTTTCTGACACAGTAGTATGGTGTGTATTCTTTTCCGTACAATTCAGTGTGATCCTAATTAGCTTGTTGTGTAGCATGTGCAGATGGTTAGCCTGCACCCAAATGGAACAGTGTGTGGTGTTAATGGAGAAAACTGTGTGACATATTAGGTAGATTTCGATATTAAAAGGAAGGGCAGAGAAATCCCCTCTATTTTCTTCTTCTTTTATGTATTTCCCTAACCAACACAGCAAAATTCTAACACCATGCTAGGTTGATGCATTGCCATTTCAATATGCTACGTACTTTATTTAACAACAACAAAAATAAAAGTCACCCCATCCCCCTTTGAGAAAAGGCAGGAAAGGGGCCTATGTTAACTCCATGGGCTCCGCCCCATAAAGAAGCACAGTCTCGTTAGCCTTTCTACTTTGACTGATCTGAACCAGCTGAGAAAACCTTTGCCATGGGCTTTTTGGGTTTTTATTTTGAAATTTAAACAGCATGTGCAATGGGCCTTATTCAGATCAGAACTGCAGAGGCAGGGGTAAAGTCCTTCTCATGCTAAATTCTGATCCAGATTGGGGGACCTGCATCAACAAGTGGGTGTCAATATGTCTGACACAATGGTCAGGTAAAAACTCTCAGCTCTCAACATAATGCATATAAATAGCTTTTCATTCATGCAAACATTTTGTTTAAAAGTTGTTAATATTTATGTCCGGTCTCCCTAAACCCACAGTGGCACATTCCTGGGTGGACTGAGGCCATAGATTTGTTCATATATTTTAACCTGTCCCTTTTAGGGGGCTTGGCAGTTAAAATGAATGAATGAATGAATGAATGAATGACTTCCCATGGCCATAATCCCCTTAGGAAATATTTTCTGAAACAGATGACAGTTAGGATGGTCTTCCACTTCAGTCTGTTCAATATTATTTGCGTTTTATGTGCTATATTTTCTCTGTTTGCTGAAATTTGGATTCAGCTCTTACTGGAGCCCTACAGTATTTCCTTGGATGTTGCAAAGGCAGCTGGAGGAAGGTTTCCTGTTTATAAAATGGCTGTGTATACATGGGTTTGGCACAAATGCCTGATTGCATGTACAGCTGCTGGTCTACGTCCAATACTAAATGAGTATGCAAATAAGCATTTACAAAAAAATCTCTTTGGGATATTTGTTATCAATGAATGAATGAGCCCGGGGAGGAGGATCAATGTAGCCAATTTATGGTCCTTCTATTCAAAAAAAAAAAGCCTCTTCCCCAAGCTAGCTACTGGGTAGCTCCATTCTGTCTGTTTGCTGAGAATTGGAGAAGAATAGGGATTAAGGTGGCTTTGAGCTCCTTTTGCATTTCCTGTGTTCTGGAACTAGGCAGGGGCCCTTTGTGAGCCTTGGGAACCTAGGAATAGCCAAGGTTTGGTGAGTTCCACCATGTTTTCCCTACTGCAGTGGAAAATGGTGTGTGTGTGTGTTAATATGGATTCCTTAAACTCCCAAGCGGGGGATTTTCTTCATGGGGTAGGAGGGGCATCTCTCTCGGCAATTCTTTTAAGCTGTCAAGAGCAGCATAAAAGAAGCCTCAGTGTTAATAGAGAACCAGATCCCCCAAAATGGCACCTTCATGGGGTTTGTGGTCTGAATCAGCTGTGCATGAATGCTGTGCCCAGTTCCACAGGCTGACAGTTCTTTAAAACTACACTGAAGGCCTTCATCTTTCAAACTACTGCATAATTAAGTGGATAGCTGGGCTCCGTGATACATGGCTCTGGTGTTCTGGGGAACTGCTAGTGCCTGTTGTTACCATTTTCTTTCCCCTCCTTCTTCTGCAGTATGTGTAACATTTATTCAGGCTGATTTATGGTTACAGTTGGAAACCAGAACCCAGAACAGCCTGATCCTTAATGCTATTATCATAAATATACACACATAGTTGCTTGTATCGACTTCACCCCTCATCTTTCTCTCTCTAAACACATGCACACACACACACAAGCACCTACCCACCCACACAGAGATATTTTTTTTTAATCATCTTTTCTCTAAAGGAATCTTGAAAGGGAAAGAAAGTGACTGGCAACAAAAGGAAGTGCTTTAACAGGAACAAGAATGAAAGAGGGCAAAGGGCAGGAAGTTGCTAAGAGACCATGTCAACCCAGAGCAGGGAATTAATGTAAAATATCAAAGTGACTACTGGGAATGGCATGTTTTTCTTAGAAGGGTTTTAGATACCAAAATGAGGGTCTGCAAATGGAATTTGCTCCATTTGAAACTCTGCTTTCTAATGTTTAGAATAGTTGGCTCCGCTTCTTACCTCCAGCCAGTGCCCTTCGAAGAAACAAGCACAAAAATTGGTGACCATTCTTTATACAAACTATTCGCACTGTGAATCAATGTAGCCAGGGATAGGAATGAAGCTATAAACAATAGAAGTGTTATATATCAAGGAAAGTACTGTAACAGCCATAGCTTGTGAAATAAGGTAAGAGGGCTAATGCATTAATCCCTGATGTTTATTCTCTCTCTCTTGCTTGCCAGCTCACATTTTGTTCACTGAGGGACAGCAGAACAAAACAGCAGCCTTCTAGGTAAGGTTACATGTGCTGATGCCATGTCTTCAATTTGACATGGCTGAAGAGACAAGCTGAAATAAGGACAAGCAAATGTCAGTCAAAAAACAACCTTCACATGGTTTTAAAATCTCCTTGCTAGGGATGGGATTTTTTTTAAAAAATTATACATTGCATCATTTTCCATTCTGGGAATTCTACTTATTAGACAGACACCTAAATGTGGGTCACCTGGGAGAAAGGCCTAAGCTGGAAGGCTGTGTGTGGCCTGTTGAAGATAAAGTTGAGAAATCAGTTTTTCCTAGTTTACCAATCCCTACAACTGTTTGACACAAAATATTCCTAAACACATAATTCACTTTAATTCTGAAAACTATTTTATCTTTTTAAAGTGTACAGAGTTTTCTCACAATAAACGCCCAATTCCCATTTCTCTTCATCTACCTAATACACACTCCATCCCAACAAGCAACATCGAATGACTGCATGCAATGGCCAAAATCCTGTTACTTAGTGTAGTAAATTGCACTGGAGTAGGCCCATTGAATTAATGGGAATTTAGCAAGTCAACTCTGTAGTTTCCATTGATTCAAATGGGTTTACTTTAATTGCAACTTACTATGCTCAAGTAAGTCATAGTTAGAATCAATGAATCTTACAAAGGAGTTGTCTCACCAAATCTCCATTAATGCAGCGAGCCTATTCTAGTGCTATTTATTACTTTAAACAACAGGATTTTCTCACTGGCAATCAGGCCATGTGTTCATATATGAAACTACTGGTCTATATAATGGTGTCAATGGTGTTGAACCATTTGTCTTCCAAATCAGAGAACACCAATACTCTCTTCCAGGTCCCAGCATAACATATCTTCATCAGCTCTGTAATTAAAGACTGACAAGTCAGATCTTTCCAGGAGCAACAAAACATCTGGCTGGTTACTCAGCTTTCTTGTCTGCCATCTCCCCCAAAATATACTATGTGACCATAGCATTTCCTGACTCTGGTCCTCCACAGTATTGCTACCTGGATATGACCTTACCCATTTGTGCTAGTTTGCTCTGATTCTCTTTAGTATTTTAGACCGCTTACCCATTGCCAGTCCAATCAGACAGCATGCCTACTGCCCGAACTCACAAAAGCCTCTGATCTCAATGCCATCTTTCTGTACAGCAATCCCAGACCTATATAAATCTGTGGTTCCTATTATGTTGGGACTTGTCATTCATCTTTCCTTTCCTTGATGGTTTGTTTCTCTGTACTAACAGAGTGAGTGTGACGTAAGCAAGTTTATTGCCTGGGAACGTCTACAGGCCTCAGAAGTGCCTATTTTTGGCTCCCATCTTATTTATTTATTTATTTATTATTTGAATTTATATCCCGCACCATCTGGCAACCAGGCCACTCTCGGCGGCTAACAACAATATAAGGAAAAAATTAAAAACATGATAAAAATAAATTAATAATAATAATCTTCTCTAATAATATTCATTAATTATGGTAACTTGGCCTTGCTTGCGTAAGCAATGCTGAAAAACTTGTGTGTGTGCGTGCTATTTGTACCTTATGCTCTCTCCCAGATTATCTTCTTTTCATTAGCAAGCAGTATCTTTCATTAAGTAAAATGCTACTTTAATGAAATCAAACAATATAGAGGAACAAGACTTACTAATCAAATCCCTCAAGGTTGCAGTATAAATAGTTCTAGTCCATGGAAAATGTTTGCACATCTTAGCCATAAATTACATAAGTTGAAAGGGTTGTAGCAAGTTGAGTGATTCTGTCAAGGATGGAAAGAATCCATGCACTGAACTTCTTGCTTTGATCCCAATGCCTGGGCACTGCTTTTATTGATAAAACGCTCTGTCAGAGGAGCCCCAGATCATCAATAAAGAGAATGGAATGACAAGCGAGAGGAATGATGCCAAGTGGGAGAAAGGAATCTGAGACTGTGATGGATAATTATTCTGAAGGAGAGCATACAACGAACAGGCTTATCTGCAAATTGGGCCATGTGTAGTATGTACAGCAAAGCTCACACCCAGTCTGAAGACATTGCTTTGAAGGCTAGACTCCTGTTTTAGCTATTTAGCTTGCCATCTCTCATCATATGCAATATGGTAGATATGAGATAATATTGTGCAATCCTGCAGTATTAATATTCCTACTAATAATAATAATAATAGATAATAGATATAATCATCATCATCATCATCATCATCATCATCATCATCTTAGAACTGCAGAGCTGGTCCCCCCCCCCCCCCATGGATCACTGAGTCCAATCCATGTCAGTGAGGCACAGTGGGGAATCAAGCTCCCAACCTTTGGTTCCACAGACAGAGACCTAAACCACTGAGCTATATTTTGTTGTAATATTGTGAAAATACTAATTTTCTCACAGAACTGTTCCCAAGTTGCTTTAAATACAATGAACGAGTTTTGATGTGAGTTCTCTGAAATCAAAGAACAAAAAAAATCATTGAAAGCATACCTTCAATTAAATTGCACATGCCTGCTAAATCCCCAAGATCTATCTCCTTGTAATGAAAGGCTGTGTTGTAATAATCACAGTTGCGGTTGGATGGGGATCACATGCAAAAAATGCTGGGTATTGAGATCTGTCTCTTTGCCACATTTTCATATTACCATGGAATAGAATGCAAAGGGGGGCAATGCAGAAGTGGCAACAGAACTGTCCGCACAGGATGAGACCTGTTTTCAGGATCCCCTCCACTGAGTTGAGAAAACAAAACGAGCCAGAGTAGCTGAAATATGAAAGGGAGTGAACAACTTCTCCCCATGATTTAGGAGCTTAGCAAGGGCAGGTAGAGCACCTAGCTGGGGAAGAACTTGGAAATGTTACTTTTTGGACTACAACTTCCTAAAATCCCTAACAAGCACTGTTCAAGTATTCTATTATTTATTTATTTAATACACAGCCCATCTATTGACAAGCCACTACTCTGGATGGCTACAAAAAGTAACATATATCTACAGACAAAAATTAAAATAATAAACATGTGAAAAGCAAGACCCTCCTCAACTCCTCCATCTAACAAACATTACTAAATCTCAAGATTGTGAAGCAAAAAAAAAAACCCCACAACTAAATCAAGCAATAGGCCGTTGCCCTAAGGTCATCACAAAATAACCTCAGAATTGAAATTAAGAAGGAGTGAGGTTTTCAAAGACTTGGGTAAAGAGCAAGGCATTGATTTGCTTCCTGAAGCCCAGGAGGTGGCAGCCAGTTGCACCTCCACCAGGAGTTCCAAAGTGAGGTGGCCACTGCCACCCAGTTTCTGGTTGATGATTTCCAGGCCTCCTTTGAAGTGGCCACCCATAACATCAAAGTTTGAGAGGTTCAGGAGGGACGAGAGATTGACATGAGGGAGAGGTGCTCTGACTTTCCTTGCATACTCTCTATCTGCCAGCAGGATACACTGCCCCTACCTTTTTGAAAAGATAACACTTTTCTCAGTGAGTTGGAGCACCTGGTTGTGGAGCCAGAACTTGGGAATTGATTCCCCACAGTGCCTCCCAAGTGAAGAGCCAGCCTGTGTAGCCTTTGGCAAGCTGCACATCCCAGGGTGCCCCCCCCCCACACTTCTGAGTACTGTATACCAAGAAACCTCGGGAAGGAGTCACCATAAGCCAGAATTGACTTCATGCATCATCATACTTTACTTTACTTACTTTATTACATTTATAGCCCGCCCATCTAGTCATATAAACTACTCTGGGCAGGTAACAACATAACATATAACAATTTACAATTTAAAATGGCAATATATTACTAAAAAACACAATGATCCAAGATGGAAAGAACACAAGAAACAAAAATTCAAACAGTGGATGGAGGGAAGGCTTGCTTGAACAACCAGGTTTTCAATTGGCATTTAAAGATGCCCAGGGAAGGGGCCATGCGAATCTCAGGAGGGAGATTGTACCAGAGACGAGGAGCCACTGCCGAGAAGGCCCGGTTTCTTGTTTTTTCCTTCCGGGCCTCCCTCGGCGTTAGGCTCCTCAGTCTCACCTCCTTTCATTTCATTAATGAAAATGATAATTTTTCAATTGAGTTATATTACAATGCTGATCCCATCACTCGACCTATAATTGATCATGGCTAAATTATGATTCTTACTCTTACCCAACTAATATGCCCACTGTGATCTGGAACTTAACATGAAATTTAGTTGTACAAGTTCCACTCTCTCGCACAACATAACACTTCTGATATCATTAGTAGTTCAGATGTTGCTTCTTTTATATAGCAATGAATTGGAGTCCTACTGATATTTGAGCAAGGCTGCCAAATGATTGATTTGTATCTTATTACTGGCAGCTCTGACTGTAAGCAATGGCTTTCCAGGATTTGTGATAGGATTAGAGATGGGCACAAACCACTGGTTCAGTGATTCATCCTGGTTTGTTTCCTGCTGCAACAGATGTTTGATGGTTCGGCACCCCACCCCCTCTGATGGGCACCACCAGGAGGCAGTGTCACAGCTTTCCTGCCCCGCCTCCTCCAAGTGCTGCATCTGAGTGGCCACCCACCAGAGGTGACAGGGCTCTGAACCACTGAACACCCGTTGCAGCAGTAAACAAACCAGGATGAACTGCCAAACTGGCGGTTTGTGGCCGTCTCTAAACAGGGCTCTTCCCTCACCCTCCCCTGGATGGGTAGATTTGAACTGTGACTTTTTGTAGGCAAAATATGTATGCTGTCATTGAGCTATGCCCCCTGCAAGTGAACTCTTCTGCCATGCACCCTCTCCCAGTGCTGTTTCTGGGATATCATTTCTGCTTGTCTTCTGCAGCAAACTATGAGGGTTTGACCTTTGGCTCCAAATTCAATTCAAATAAATCAGTAGATCTGTGTTGTTTCAAAACAGGTGTGGGATTTATTGGGGGATTAAACAATAAACAAGTGTCTGGAACCTGATTACTAGTCTTTTCTCCTTCTGCCAACGGGTCCGGAAGGGGCTTCCATTCGTCGAACAGGAATGGGTTTTTATAACTATTGTCCCATGGTCTCGGGAGATCAATGGGGATCCAGTCCTTTATGGTCTGCCTCGTCAAGCCTTCCAGAAGGGGCACGGTCTCCTTATCAAGATCGTCATCCCACAGGATCCGTCCGTCT
This sequence comes from Intellagama lesueurii, assembly GCA_037013535.1. Lineage (NCBI taxonomy): Eukaryota > Metazoa > Chordata > Lepidosauria > Squamata > Agamidae > Intellagama > Intellagama lesueurii. The sequence continues at coordinate 274,702,690 of JBAJHW010000002.1, forward strand.
GGGTCTCGGTTCTCCCAGCGTCCTCCCTGTAGCTCCTTCTCTTCATCTCTCTTACCCTCCATTCCAATCTTTCTCTCCTTTCTCTCTCTACCTGTTTCTTTTCCTCTCTCAATCTCCTTCTCCACTCCTTCGCCTCTGTTTCCCCCCAATAAGAGGGTCTAGGGGGAATCTCTGCCCTTCTCCTGTAATCTGCCTCCTCCTTTGGCACTCTCAATCTCTCCCATAATCCAGTCCAAGGATCCTGCATCCACACCCATTCCCAACCGGGCGGTAACTGCTCTTCCCTCCTCTCTACTTCTCCCGCCCCTGCTTCAAACTCCACCCTCCTTTTTCTCTCTCTTCCCGCCTTTTCTCCTTGAACCTCCCCTATCATCACTTTCTGTACATCTTCTGTCAACTCCTCTATTACTGTCTCCCGCGGAGGTTCCACTGCAGGTTCTGGTACAGGTCTGGGGTCCACTTCCTTAGCTCTGTTGTTGAGGAGGGACGGCTCTCCAGCGAGTGATGTATCCCTCTCGCCCTCTATCTCACACAAACCCATGCACCTTTTGCACCAATCAAAATATACACTAGATCTGATCAATTTGTACAATGAGACATGCAAACAATTTCAACATTGCATGTCTTGTTGTAGAAAGCTTTGACGTGGATGATAAAGGGCCTAGATAGCACAGCAGCTCCACAGAGCGCTGCCAAAGGTTGTTAATGGAAGCATGCAACTCTTGATACCAACACCTCAGCACTAAACTAGAAGCACTTATTCGAATTACATTTCTTTGAGTTGCAAAGTATTCCATAAACTTGCAGACCTTCCCAGAGGAGGATTTTGCCTCATGGCAAAAAGTTTCTCTCAGCTGGTTCAGATCTGGCATACCTGATTCCTGGAATTTACCTTACCGAAGGTGCATTGTTTGTCATTGGGGGAAGGGGAGCCAAGAACCAGCATGGATGGCATCTGTTCTAAAGGCGTTGGGCATCTAAATGAATCATGCTCTAGGTCTCATTCAGCTGTGTGAGTCCAATGACAAATTCCTACCTAATTCATTTCTTTATATATTTAAAATATTTTTATCCCGCCTTTCTCCTCAAAAAGAACCCAAGGCAGCTTACATCATTAAAAAGACAATATGTAGAAGCTAAAAACAGTAGGTATATAAATATTAAAAAAGAATTGAACAGGTATTACATTAAAAACAGTAATAAAATCAATACTAAAACACATTTAAAACAACAGAGCACAACCACTCATTTAAAAATCCCTCTCAGACCACCAGTTATTAAGGGAAAGCTTTTCTGTGCTGCAACCACTAAGCCACTCAAGTCCAACAGAATATTCCTCTAGGCCTGTGGAAGCAACAGGCATAGACTTTCTCTATAGCTTTCTTCCAGTTATAAATTCCCCCCAGCCAGCATGCCCACTGCCATAGCAGCTGTGAGTTTTGGAATCTGCAGTTCAAATTTTCCCATCCCTACACGTGACAATCGAGCCTGCGGCCAGAGCATTTCTGGGTTGCAACAGGCCATGCTGACAGGGGATTCTGGGATTTTAGTCTAAAAAGTAACTTTTCCAAGCCCTAGTTGTGGCACAAGTCAAAAATCCAACATCCTGTAGAACAAGTGCCTGCAGCAGCTTGAGACCGTTTTCTTAGGCAGATTGGCTTGAGCAAGTAAATGGAAGCAATTCTCTTTTAGCCTCTAAAGAAACGCACACAGAAAAGGGTGTGTGTAGGGGAACCCAAGCCCTGATCCAAGTCCTGCCTTACGTGGGGACAAAGATTGTATTTGGCAGCAGCTGTGTCTATGTGTGCTGCACGTAAACTGAGTCTCTGCAGGACCACACAAGTTCATGGCAGCTCTTAAAATCCTAGCCTAGCAGCACGGAAAGCAGCTGCAAAGTCATATGACCCAGTGACACCTGGGAAGGGCTATGAGCTGGGATCAAGACATCTGTTAGGTTATTTCTGGAATCTTTGCCTGCTACCATTTCATAGAGGAAGGCTCTAGAAATGCTTCGACACATTCTATGCCCCCCAAATTTGTACTTAAATGTTTTCTAATGCTCTCAGTAGCATTTACTTCTTAATAGCCAAGTGTAAGATTTTGCAGTAAGAGAATGTTTATCCGAAGATGAGGCTCAACAAGATTTGACTGTGTTATATCACTGCCATTACAAAACACAGGTTTTTCTCAAGTGTTTAATTTCCCTCCCTCAGTAAGTTGCCTCTTTTATGAAGAACAGTGCTACAGCCAGATGAAAGGAGTGGTGATTATTTATCAGTCATAACAGTAACTGATTAATTAACTAAACTCTATTACATTTAAAAGAGACAGGAGGATCCAGGAAACTTTTACTATAAAATATCTGCCAGTTCAAACAGATTGTATGCTTTTTCTACTTCATAATTGTTTGTCTCCAGTCACAAGTAATACATGATGATTAGATAAAGGAGAGTGTGTGTGTTGCTATGAGCATATACACACAAAAACCCACCCACACCTATGCTTGCACCTGTATTCTGATATAGATATGTGCCAAAATAAAATAACAACCACCACAAATCATTTCATTTTTATTAGTCATAGTTTTCTGGAAAGAACCCTTGTGTCTTTAGATTAGCATCCTACATGCAACTCCCTCCTGCCTTCATTCTCTTGCCCTAAAGTTAACATACAAACAACCTGGGTATATCTAAAAAACAATCATTGGCAGAGAGGTGTATGCTTATTCCCAGTTATGGCCAGCCAGCCAAAACATGGGAGAAAAAGCACCAATTTATTTCATGCTCTAGAAATAATCTTCCAAAGTAAAGCATGTTAAAATCATTATTTGCTCTATTCCGTGTGTCCATATATTTCCTCCTTATGAGACCTAGCTTTGTATAAATGAATTTTAACCTTGGCACTTGAAATTTTTCTGGACAACAGCTCTCATAAGCCCTAGGCAGCATGGCCAGTGGACAAAGTTTTTGGGCCAGTATAGCCCAGGAGGAGGATTATGCCTGGGAGGGAGCTGGGCAGTTGTGTTCAGGCCATAACTTCCAGGCAAAGCTTCTACAGTGTTTTGCGAAAGAAATACATTTGAAAATATTCAGAGGAATTGTTGGCTCTGTGTATATTATTTAAACAATTTAAGGAACAGATAAGTAACACTAATTTAGCAACTTAAACGTTAACAGCAATGAATTACTCTTCCCATTTCTTGTGTTTAACACCAACATTTCTAGATGCAACGTTTCCAAGTTCGTCTGGCTATGGGGCATGAGTCAAATGGCATCACGGGGCACTGTAATCAATTCCTGCATGAGTCTAGAGGTGATTACATTAACCATTTACCCTGCAGTTTCTGTCAGATTTGGCACAAATGAATTTGAATTAAAAACTGGCAACTACACCATGTAAAGCTAAGCATAAGGGAACCTTGTAGGGCATCATCTCTCTTCGTTCAGCTGGCAGGAGTGGTTTCATTTTGTCTGATTTGGCTGGGATCACTTTTCTCAGCTTTCTGCCCTGTATGACTTCCTGATCTGATGCCAATAGCTGGTTGCAAGAGGATGTCAGTCCCCCCTCAACTAAGTGTCTGTTGTCTTGTTTCTGTGGTTTTTTAAATGCTTTCCAAAGTAAGCCCTGATTCAGAAAAGTGCTATGTCTCCTCAGAATTTTTTTTAAAAAATAAAAAAATAAAAAGAGGTGAAGGGAAGGAATAGTCCCAGAGGAAATTTCCAATCTCAAGGATGGCTCTTTCGCAGCTTTTTGCTTCTGCCCCTGCTGACCTTCTGCAAATTGTTCGTATTTGTTTGCTCCAGTGATTTCACCCGTGGAGGCCAGCCTGGACCTGACTGGAAATCCTTGGAATCAAAGCAGGTTTCTCCAATGTTGTAGTTGCATCTTCAGTTCATTTGATATTGATAGGGACCATGTATGCTTTGTATTGCAGCTGGATGTTATCTTTCGTCTGATAGCCTGCTATTGCAGATACCTGATTCTGTCTGTTTTATTGTTTTTCCTTCCCTTTTTTTGCTATCATGATTTGTTATCTGAAGTGTTATTGTTGTTTTTATTATATACATCAAACTGGAATCTGCAGAGAAAGATTTATGATGTTTCCCTAGATACAGCCTTGCTTAATTAACAAAAGAAGAGACGTTCATTCTTACAACTATGAGTGACAAGATCCCTTAGGATCAGAATGTAAATGGAACTGCTCATTACTAAAGGGCACCAGGAAATCTGTGAAAGGCGCACCATAAATTCAATTACTAAAGAGCTTGGATAGTAGAGTTTCTTTTGGATTCATCCAACTTTCTTCCCCTCCCTGCCTTCCCCCATGTAAGTTCCAAACGAATTTAATTTAGAGAAGTAATTAAAAATTAGCTTTGATAGGCATTAAAAATATTATTGTGAGACTTTAAAGAGAAACTCTTATTATAAAAAGAGAGGATGCTTTCATGTTTAATTATGTCTGCAATTCACACATTTTACCCCCTCTAACTATACAGTGAAAGCCAGTTGGTATCCTGCCCATTTGGCAAGGAGGCGAAAACCAACATGTCTGGTTCTGCAAGTAATGCAGTGAGTCATGGTTGAAATCTAAGCTACATAAAGGGTACATCAGGCATACCGTGCCTTTATGCAGTATTCCAGAGAACACTGTGCACTTGCAGGATGATCTGAAAACATATCTGTAATGAAAATCCAAAGAGACTTCCTTCCACAGTTACAGCTGCGTTTATTCTCAGCTCACATTCTTTCAACAGAAATATGTTTATTCTTCTCCAGAGGAATGGCTGTGTTCAGTCTAGTGCCACAAATACAACCAAAGAGTTTTGTGGCATGTTGTTTTTGCTGCTGCCGTTGTTCTTGTTGCATGCTGTCAAGTCAATTCCAACTTATGGCGACCCTATGGATGAGTGACCTTCAAAATGTCCTGTCCTCAGTAGCCCTGCTCAACTCTTGTAAACTCAAGCCTGTAGCTTTCTTTAGGGAGTCAGGCCATCTCATATTTAGTATTCCTCTTTTGCTGCTGCCTTTCACATTTCCTAGCATTAATAATGCTATTAATTGTTGTTGTTTAGTTAAGTCGTGTCCGACTCTTCGTGACCCCATGGACCAAAGCACACCAGGCCCTCCTGTCTTCCACTGCCTCCCAGAGTTTGGTCAAAGTCATGTTGGTCGCTTCGATGACACTGTCCATCCATCTCATCCTCTGTCATCCCCTTCTCCTCTTGCCTTCACACTTTCCCAACATCAGGGTCTTTTCCAGGGAGTCTTCTCTTCTCATGAGATGGCCAAAGTATTGGAGCCTCAGCTTCAGGATCTGTCCTTCCAGTGAGCACTCAGGGTTGATTTCCTTCAGAATGGATAGGTTTGTTCTCCTTGCAGTCCAGGGGACTCTCCTCCAGCACCACAGTTCAAAAGCATCAATTCTTCGGCGGTCAGCCTTCTTTATGGTCCAGCTCTCACTTCCATACATCACTACTGGAAAAACCATAGCTTTGACTATGCGGATCTTTGTCGGCAAGGTGATGTCTCTGCTTTTTAAGATGCTGTTGAGGTTTGTCATCGCTTTCCTCCCAAGAAGCAGGCGTCTTTTAATTTCGTGGCTGCTGTCACCGTCTGCAGTGATCATGGAGCCCAAGGAAGTAAAATCTGTCACTGCCTCCATATCTTCCCCTTCTATTTGCTAGGAGGTGATGGGGCCAGTGGCCATGATCTTAGTTTTTTTGATGTTGAGCTTCAGACCATTTTTGGCGCTCTCCTCTTTCACCCTCATTAAGAGGTTCTTTAATTCCTCCTCACTTTCTGCCATCAGAGTGGTATCATCTGCATATCTGAGGTTGTTGTTATTTCTTCCGGCAATCTTAATTCCGGTTTGGGATTGGGATGCTATTAATAATTATGTATTATTAATTATTATTAATAATGTATTTTCCAGAGAATCTTTCCTTCTCATTATGTGCCCAAAGTTGGACAGCCTCAGCTTCAGCATTTAGGCCTCCAGAGATAGTTGAGGTTTTATTTGCTCTAGGACCCACTTCTTTGTCTTTCTGGCATCTTAAAAATTAACAAATGTATATGTGCTCATAGATTTGATGAGGCGGGGTGCCCCTCTCTGAGACAGAGTAAAGGTTGGCTGTCCTGAAAAATCAGCAATTTATTAGATAGCAACAGTATTATTTTTGTATTTTTACTGCTGGGGCAGGGAAGGCACTTGTAGGATTTTCTGCTTCAGTTGGACCTTTCTTGGCTACTGTGCTCTTGGCAGGATTCAAACATTTGACAAGGGAAATCCAGGAAAGTTTATGCCATATAAGTATTATTTCTTTAACATGCTGTGAGACTTTTTGTTTTTTCCCCAATCTGTTTTACTTTGTGCATGTTAATATATCATGAGCTAGTCAAGTAAAGTGCTTAGGAATGTGTGCTGTGAAGTCATCTATTAAAGTCCCAGTTCTAGTCTCTGCTGTTGCTATGAGATAGCTGTAGGGTGCTACTGTACATCCTTGATCATGCACGTAAGGAGATATATATATATGTGTGTGTGTGTGTGTGTGTGTATGTATGTGTACTATTGAACCTGACTGGCACATGCATTCAGATCTTCACCTGAAAGTCATGGTGCACCATGGGATAGTAGCACTGTCTTTATATCAGTGAGAAATAGCAGTAGACACAAAGCCAGGTTTAAATAAAAGGACATGTATTTTATTCCAGATATGCAAAGACTGATGTGCAACACAGCAAAAGAATCAGTTAGATAAGCAGCAGTTGTGTTAGCACTGCAGTTTATTGTGGGGGAATTATAGAAGCAGCAGAAAAGGACATTATATGTCACATACTGGTGTGGGAGAGTACTACGGATGCTGAGACCTCCTGGATGCTCCAGGAGGTCTCATTACTACAGAAGAGCTCTATTCATGGATGTGTTGCACTTTCTGTGGCAGTCCATTCCATTGTTGGACAGTTCTTATCATCAGGAAGGTCTTCTTAATGCTTAGCTGAAATCTCCTTTCCAGGAATTTGAATTCAATACTTTGGAGCCACAGAAAATGAGCTTGCTCCATCTTCCGTGTGACACAGCCCTTCAAAGATTTGGCTGTCACATCAGCTCTCCTCTAAGCTAAACATACTTCCCTCAACCATTCTTCATACCACTTGGGCTTGAGTCCTTTTTATTAAATACTTAGGATGGCCTCCTCTGAACCCATTCCAGCTTGTCAATATCCTTCTTCAAAACTGTGGTGTCTGGAATTGGACAGATATTCCACATAGGTCTGATCAAGAAAATAGGATTGATGCTTTCCCACCGTGATACAGTCATGTATAGTTAACCAGTTGTGATAGAATGGAGATGGAGATGGATCCTGAAATGGGCATCCCACTGGAAGGTGCATAGTATGAATGCAACTCTGCATTTGGAATGGTCGAATATCTGGATGTAGAACAGAGTATATCATTGGGATAATCCTATCCACATTGTCCCCTAGGTTATCAAACATTTAACAAGAACTGAATGGGACCAGGTTTTTCAGTGTTCAGTGCTGGTGACAATGAGACTGCTGAAGCACCAAGGTAAGACAGCAGCATTAGATCAGGAAAGGAAATGTGTTTCCACTCCCTGCCCCAATTAAAATCAAGGACAACACAAAGGCTTTGTTAGTCCTCAGTGATGTCAGCAGAACACCAAATCTAACTGTCTGTGGGACCACTGTGTCACCATATTTGCTATGACTCCAGTCAGTATAAAATCCTAGAGGAAATAGGTAAAGGTAAAGGTTCCCCTTGACATTTAGTCCAGTCGTGTCTGACTCTAGGGCACGGTGCTCATCCCCGTCCCCAAGCCATAGAGCCAGCGTTTGTCTGTAGACAGTTTCCGTGGTCACGTGGCCAGCGCGACTAGACACGGAACGCCATTACCTTCCCACTGTGGTGGTACCTATTTATCTACTCGCATTTACATGCTTTGGAACTGCTAGGTTGGCAGGAGCTGGGACAAGCGATGGGAGCTCACTCCGTCGCGTGGATTCGATCTTACGACTGCAGGTCTTCTGACCTTGCAGCACAGAGGCTTCTGCAGTTTAACCTGCAGCGTCACCACGTCCCTGTAGAGGAAATAACAACATCCTAAATATGACGTCACAGTAGCACTGTTTATGTCTATAAGCTGGTGCAAAAATTCAATGAAACCCGCTAAGTTGAGGAGGAGCATTGTAAGGAATTCAACCCCCTTGAAAGCACATTTTTCATCTCAAAAATGTTTGAATGTGAAAATTTGCACCACACTAATAGATATGGCCTAGATCTGTCCCCTTCTATCAGTACTTTTGTTCTAAAGATCCTTTCAGCAACATATGTCAACTTGGATAATGGCTATGAGCATTTCCACATGGAACCTGCTGTGTGATGACCCCAAATGCTGGTATATTAACTAGTTCCTTATCCTTTGAGGGTAAATCATGTGAATATTTTATACTATTGTACATGAGAAAGGACTTGAAGTTAGCATGCTTTGACATCAGCTATCTGAAATAACTTTACCTTGCTATCAAATATGGATTCACCAGTGTCTGCAAACTGCTATAGCCTTAAGCCATCGCGACAAGGAATGGAATGCATTGGCATATAAAAAGAAAATATAATAAAATGCTTAGATACATGACAAAGGATTTTAGAAGGCAAGTGAAGTTACACCTACAGAGGGAAGGCCACCCTCCATGTTATTATGATTAACATATACATATTAATCACAATATGTTAATATATATATATGATATATGTTAATATATATATGATATCAAGGACAGTATTTCTTTGCTTACAAAGTCTTGAGTGACAACACAGTGTCAACATATGTATTTAGTTTAATTTTGTTTAATTCTAAAATCATATGGGAGAGGGTAGCTGTAATGCAATGTAAATTCTTTTTTCTTAGGAGATTGCAACTAATGCATAATTATTGAAGTCATTTTGTTTGTCCTGTTTAATTAGCAACTATTTTGGTAAATGAACTTGGAAAAAGAAAGCCATACAAACCAACTCAATCAACAAAATCGATCCTAGTGTGAATATTTACAGTATTGTGATTATCTACATCTACTTTTAGGGCTAAATATCTATCTATGCACAATCATGGCCACATATCAATTCAGGCACAAAACTAAATGGTTTGATCAAAATATTTACACATTCAGTAATCTAAGTTTCTTTAAGGTTGGTTTATAATCTCCATGTAGGACTTGAGAACTACTGATGTTCCCACCCTGAAGAACAAGCTGGCCCTGTTGTATCTTAAGGAGGACATATGTTGCATAAGACATGATGAATGATGTAAGCTGCCTTGGGTCCTTTCTTCAGAGAAAGGTGGGGTAAAAATATTTTAAATGAATAAATGATTAAGAAGTAAAATATTGGCTTAGTAGAAACCAAGGGAAGAGGCTTTATGATGGAAATTCCATCTAAGAAAGGAATAGTTACTTCAAACACTATACTGACTACATGCTATGTGGAAAGTTAAAAGAGGAAGGATCTGGGAAGGAAGTGGAGTCATTACTAGTGTACATCAAAGAAGGGTCAGAAGAGATAAAGAAGAGGCCCAGACAACCCTATCTGCCTTTATCATTATTGGCTTCTGTAAACCTGTATTGTGTGCAATATGAAAGAAATCTCTACTTGTACTTTGTCTTTATTGTCAGAATACGAGCCCTTGATTGTTCCTGCTTCAACTCACAGGAGTTCTGTCATATTAGGAATGTTTTCTAAGATGAAGACTGCTATCAGACTGCAATAGACTATGTGAAATCCACCTAGAGGTAACACCAACTCTAAGAAACAGCTCCTGGTCTTGAATATAATTCCACAAAATTGCTTTGAACAGAAAGATCAGCTGTAATGTTTTTGCATGCACAAGGCCTGGGGGGGGGGGGGGGGCTGTCTGTATGTTCCGTACCAATGAGTATAATCAAAGCCTGATCACCCTTCATCCTGCACCCAGAAAAAGCAGTTTGGAGTATGGGATTTTTACAGAGCATGGTTCTGTTATCTGTCTTAGATCTGAAAGGAAGGGATAGAGAATTTTATACATAAATGTATACATCTGCAGGAAAATGCATGGTTCTGATAGTGAAGGACCCATTGAGTAAATGTAGAGCACCCAGCCTAAAACATGGATAGCATTTCCCTGGAACAAGTGACAAACTTTCACAGAGACAAGCCATACTTTTTAATGGGAGATTTCAACTGCTTTGGTGTCTATTGAAAACCCAACTCTGACATCTTGCTGATGATGTCATATCAACTTCTATTATCATACTCTGTGCATCTGACACCCAGGAGGCAGGGGAAGCCAGTGAAAAGATTGGTATATAAAGAGTAGCATGGCCGAAACAAGGAGCAGACAATACCAAGCAACCCCAGACAAAGGCTTAAGAATCAACACAGGAAGACCAACAAAATAGAATGTTACAATAACCATGTGGGAAATAAGAGGAGAATGAACTCAGACATTGATAGGGCATGTAGAAAGCTATCAACTGAGAACAAAAAGAGTTGCCAAGAGCCTTAAGACAGGAAGAAAAAGGAAGAGGAGGATTTTTTAAATGGCAGCATTATCAAGAAAAACAGATAATGGAGGCTGAGAAATGGGTGGGGAAGGGAATAGTTCAGATTTAATGATATTAATTGAAGGCCTTCTCACGTGAAATCACCTCAGTGACAGAATTCTTTTTCACACATGGATATTATGTAGCACAGAATCTTCTGAGGCAGAAGCTAGTTTGTTCAAGATACCATTGCACAGTCACAAGGATGGAAAGAAAAAACAAATGTGGATGATACTATCAGCATTCAAGTCTCCCCCCCACAAAAAAAAAAAAAAAACCCATCTGTTGTCCTGTCCAATATATATGTCTGTCTAGCTGTCTGCCTGTTCTAGAAACATAGAATGCCAAGGCTCTTCTAACATCCAGTGAGTGAAGTGTCTGCTCAAATGATGTTTGAGGATCAGGATAATATGCTGTTAATATTAAGTCCTGGCCAAGGTGAAAATCAGAAATGACTTTTGGTAAGAATGAACTGTTCGGATGGCATACCACCTAATCTTTATGAAAGGTCAGATACAAAGGATCAATTCAAATTTTTTAAATGGCAGCATTATCAAGAAAAACAGATAATGGAGGCTGAGAAATGGGTGGGGAAGGGAATAGTTCAGCTGTCTGCCTGTTCTAGAAACATAGAATGCCAAGGCTCTTCTAACATCCAGTGAGTGAAGTGTCTGCTCAAATGATGTTTGAGGATCAGGATAATATGCTGTTAATATTAAGTCCTGGCCAAGGTGAAAATCAGAAATGACTTTTGGTAAGAATGAACTGTTCGGATGGCATACCACCTAATCTTTATGAAAGGTCAGATACAAAGGATCAATTCAAATTTTTTAAATGGCAGCATTATCAAGAAAAACAGATAATGGAGGCTGAGAAATGGGTGGGGAAGGGAATAGTTCAGATTTAATGATATTAATTGAAGGCCTTCTCACGTGAAATCACCTCAGTGACAGAATTCTTTTTCACACATGGATATTATGTAGCACAGAATCTTCTGAGGCAGAAGCTAGTTTGTTCAAGATACCATTGCACAGTCACAAGGATGGAAAGAAAAAACAAATGTGGATGATACTATCAGCATTCAAGTCTCCCCCCCACAAAAAAAAAAAAAACCCATCTGTTGTCCTGTCCAATATATATGTCTGTCTAGCTGTCTGCCTGTTCTAGAAACATAGAATGCCAAGGCTCTTCTAACATCCAGTGAGTGAAGTGTCTGCTCAAATGATGTTTGAGGATCAGGATAATATGCTGTTAATATTAAGTCCTGGCCAAGGTGAAAATCAGAAATGACTTTTGGTAAGAATGAACTGTTCGGATGGCATACCACCTAATCTTTATGAAAGGTCAGATACAAAGGATCAATTCAAAGAGTGCAGAGTTCACTAACTCATCTTGCTGACATGAACACCTCACAAAATGCTACAAAATGCCTTAGGTCTGCAGTAGCTACAGGGTCACAGGACTTGCTAGTGAGACTCTGGAATACAAGAGCTTCCAGGGAGTCCCTTTACTGGAACTGCAGGAATCAGATTATTAAGTTATTAGATTTTTTTAAAATAGCAAGAAGTGTGAATCATGAGTGTCCTATAATTAGCTGAGATTGCTGATACATATACTCAGATGGATGACATTACTGGACCTTTTTTTTCTGTCAGTGATAAGAAGAATCAAGGGGTCATGGTAACACCAATGTTCTGGCCATGATACCCAGAGTATCATCTATATTCACCAAATATCACCAAATATTTAGAAACAAATTCCACTTGGAATGGTAAGTCTTTCTTGTACTCTATTTCCTAAAGGCGTGTAGCAAAGTTTCCTATTCTGGGTCCTTTAATGTGGAGGTTTGAATTCTCCACGCTGTCAAATGCAAGGACTGAACATCTGGATGGTAGATCTCTCCATCCCCCTGTTTTTAGAAGGTCGGAACATAAGGGAAGCTTTAAGTATTTGCAGTCTGACATCAGTAACATCGGAAGAAATCTGCCAGGACTGTTTACCCACATGTAACAAGGAGGGTAGCATGGGAATTCCCTTAAGTGAAGCCTGAGGTTAGTCAAACATGATGTTTGGAAACTTTATAAAGCTTTTTCTTATAAGATGCTTTGAATGTAGACTGTGACATCAGTCTGTGGTTAGATGTGGGAGATTGAAAAAATGGTTTGGATGATTTGTAGATTGGTGAACTAGATCTATAGAGTTACTGGGAAGATTGGTGGAATCTGACATGGCCAGTATTGTTGTCTGATATGTGAATAGATACCCAGTAGCTTTGCTCAAGCTTGAAGCTTGTTATCCTGAGCCAGGTTTTTATCTGTCTTCTTACTATAAAGCCCATGTTCATTGACCAGTAGATTTTCTACAGTGAAGCAGACATCAGGTGGCCATCTGAAGGAACAAGGCCATGCATGTCTGTGTAAGACTATTGATGTGGCTAGAGTTTTTGCAGCACAGTTAGCTGAATGTCTAGCAGTGGTGATCTTCTGTGCAGCTAGTTAATGCACTTCAGCTTCAAGGGTTAAAGCAAAGTTTCTTTCACATTTCTTCAAAGTTTCTTTGAAATAGAAAACTATTGAAACGTGGTGTCATTTTTTTCATACATACTGTTGATAGGCACCAATACATGCTTTGCAGTTGGAGATTCACAGAGATATTGCTGATGATGAGCTGAGTTTCCTACCTTCCTTGTTTGGTGGTGTGAAGTGTGGCTTTCCTTTCAGTCTTCCCTGTGTTGCAAACATGAATATTGAGATTGGAGTGGGATGCTTTAAAAGGAAGTCATAGTCCCTACTCTGCGCTCTGTATAAAAGACCAATCCTCCTAGATGTCAGTGGAACTGATGAAGGAGTTTGCCAGGACCATCTAATCAAACGTAACAAGGAGGGTAGCACGGAAATTGCCATGTGAGTTGGAGTTTACATTTGGAGTCTTTTGAAGACTGGGTCTAGAACCTGTTCAGGAGTTTTTTATACCTCCAGTTCCAAAGCAGTAGCCATGCTCTTCAGCTGATCACTAGGAAACTCCCTACTGCCTGGGATTGAAACTGAAATAAGATAGGAACATCCATGGACCCACCAAGTAGGCTGCCTCCATGGAAGATGAATTTGGGATGTGATTGAAAGATCTCCATCTCTCATTAAACCCACAGATACATGTTTCTTTCTTTTCGTCCGATATAGCCAAGAGGAGCTATGAAGAAATCACATTAGATTTTAAAGCTCTGGGAAGGAAATTTATAGACTTTTGGGCCCAGATAGTTTTTCTCATCCATCCTACCAGTACTCAGAAGAGGAATAGAAAAGTAAAGGGAAATACTCTGGGTGAATGGCTTGCTACAAAGATGGTGCAGACGTGAGGGATTTGGTTTTTGGCACCATGGGCTAAGCTTTCTGGAAGATGGACTGCCAGCAAGTGATGGGTTGAACCTCACAAGGAATGGTTTGGTCACAGCATGAAGAAAATCATCAGGAGGGCTTTAAATTGAATTGGAAGGGGAAGGGAGATGCAAACTCACAGGTAAAGACAGATGAAGGCTTATGCACAATAAGAGGAACAGAGTGAGCAGCTTCAATGGGTCCCAATAATTATTCTTACAAAAATGGACAAAGGAAAGCAGGCCACAAATCACAGAATCTCCAGTGTCTATCTATCCAGGAGAATGGAAAACAAACAAGAAGAACTGGAAGTCTTAGTTCAGGAGGGTAAATATGTCTTGATAGAGATAACTGAAACTTGGTGGGATGACTCCCATGACAGGAATACAGCAATTGAAGGATATAAACAACAGAATGAAATTTAACAGGGATAAGTGCAAAGTTCTATACCTAGGTGAAAAAAAAGCACAAATGCACAGTGAATGGATACTTGGCTCTGTAATACTATGAGTGAGAAGGATCTTGGAATTGTCATAGATCACAAGCTGAATATAAGCCAACAGTGCAATATGGCTGCAAAAAAGGCAAATGTGATTTTAGGATGTGACAGAGTGCAAAAATGCGGAATGTTGTGGATACTAGATGGCATAGCTTCACCAGAGGTTAAGGCAAGCCAAGAAGAATTTGAGCAGACAGACAGCTTTTGCAATATAAACTTCTATTCAATTAATATTGCAGTATATACATACAGCATAGTCCATTTGTTCAGTCCTTGGTCAAACACAGTTTAGCAATTAGTCAGTCCGTTTCCTTGGTTAATAAATCAGAGTTCCGTGGTCAGTTCAATGCCATAAATCCGTCCAGCAGCGTTACTCCTTGTTTTCTCCTTTCGTCCCACAAGATTGAGTATGCTGGAACTGTCAGCTTTATCTCGCCATTCAGCCAATCAGTGATTAGCTTCCGCAGGTAGCTCCGTCTGCATTTTGTTTCCACAGCTGTTCTAATTCAGCCTACTAGCTGGTTCCTATCTCAGCTGTACATCTTAAATCATTAGTTCTACAGACTTTTCTCTACTGTTTTCATCCTTATAAATACTTACAATCATGTACAAACTGGATTAACAATTCTACAGGTCTTAACAAATACCTGACAAACTCCTCCAATTGTTCATTCAGTTTGATTGTTTACATCACTTTTAAATCTTTATACATATATATACATTCATTCTTACTTTATCCCCAACATTTTACAGGATTGCTCATGCTTCGTTGGTCCAAGTATTTTTGTCATACAGTCTGCTACATTGTTTTCAGTTGCACAGTATTTCAGTAATATCAATCCTTCTTCAACACTTTGTTTTACATTCTGGTATTTAATATCAACATGCTTTGATCTATTTTTAACTCCAGAAGAAGTGGCCATATAAATCACTGCTTGGTTGTCCTCCATCACTTCTATAGGATGATCAACCTTTATTCCTATATCTATTGCCAGTTGTTTATAGAATACCAATTCAGTACACATTTCTGACAGAGATGCGTATTCAGATTCCGCTGTTGATAAAGAAATGAATTTCTGTCTTGATGTTCTCCAATTTATTAAGGAATTAGCTAAATGTATAGTCATTCCTGATGTTGATCTACGTGTGATAACATCATTTCCATAATTGGCATCTACATACGCTGTTATGATCAACTCTCCTTTAGGTTCTATATATAAACTTTTATCTATGGTTTCCTTTAAATATCTAATTACACGTTTGGCCGCTTGCCAGTGCCTTTCGCTAGGTTTGCTTACATTTCTAGATAACAGATTGGTTGCTGTTGAAATATCAGGTCTTGACCATCGACTAATATAGAGTAGACTCCCTATTAATGACCTGTATGTTTCAGAATCGCATTCTGGACCAGTAATAGTTTCTTTCTCAAATTCTATGTTCATTGGTGTGTTAGAACCTTTGCAATCTTCCATTTTATATTGTTTCAATAACTTTACTATCTTTTTCTTTTGTGATATCTTAAATCCTTTTGTGGTTCTTTCTATTTCAACACCTAGATAATTACTGATTTGTCCTAGATCTCTTAGATTGTAATTCTTTTTTAACATTTTAATGACTGATTCAGTAGATTTCTCATCTTTAGCAAATATGGCTAAATCATCTACAAATATGAGAATAATTATTTGCTCATTTTCTTTCATAAATAAGCACGGATCAGCCTTTCCTTGCTTAAATCCATTGTTTTTCAATGTTCTAGTGAGATGTAAGTTCCACTCAAATGCACTTTGTTTCAATCCATATAAACTTTTCTTAAGTAACCAACATTTGCCTTCCTTCTTTTCAATACTTGGAGGCATTTCCATATAAATCTCATGCTGAAGGTCAGCATATAAATATGCTGTTTCAATATCTATGTGCCTTGTCACTAAGTTATGCTTTGCTGCATATGTTAAAATGAATCTTAGTGTTTCAGGTCTTAGAGCAGGGGCAAATATCTGGTCATAATCATTTGTGTTTTGAGAATAACCTTTAGCCACTAATCTCGCTCTGTATCTTTCATTCCCATCTGCATCTGTTTTTTTCTTGAATATCCATCTGCACCCTATAGTTTTACTATTTGAGGGTTGTTCCACCTCTTCATATACATTCAGTTTTACAAGAGAATTTAATTCTTTTCTTATTGCCTCTTTCCACTTATCTTGTTCTATCTTGGGCATTTCACATATCTCTTCATATGATTGAGGTTCAGTGACTGATAAACAGTAATAAGCACCTGGTTTATACCTATCTGGGGGTTTACTTTCTCTAATTGACCTTCTAGGAATTGTAATTTCCTCCTCATGAGTTTTACTTTCTTCTGATGTGCTAGGCATTTCTCTTTCTAATTTTTCAGTTTCACTTTCCTGTTTTATTTCCTGATCTCTCTGTGGTGTTGTATTTCTCTTAATTTCCTTTTTATTATTCATATCTGGAACATAAATACTTGTTTCTGGTGGTAAACTTATTAAATTCCAGTATGCATGTTCATTGAATGAGGCATTGCAACTAATTACTACCTTATTGGAATTAGGTAGACCAAATCTGAATGCTCTCTTATTTTGCTGGTATCCAAGAAAATACATAAGTTTTGCCTTTTTTTCACCCTTTTTCCTTATGTTCCTAGGAATATGCACCCACGCTGGAGAACCAAATGTATGCAGAAATTTTAAATTTGGTTTTCTTCCAGACCATATAGAATAGGGAATATCATTAATGCCTGAATGCCATAGGATATTTAGATAAAAATTGGCACAGAGTATGGCCTCACCCCAAAATTTATCAGGTAGCTTACTACCTCTAATCATAGTTTCTGCCGTGTTTTGCAGTGTCTGCCCTCGCCTTTCTATAAAAGCATTCTGTGTGGGAGTATATGGTGCAGCTTTTCTATGAACTATTCCATGTTTCTTCAGTATGGCTTGAAATTTATTATTTGTAAATTCTGTCCCATTATCTGTTTGTATTTGTTTTAATTTTCTTCCAGTTTTTTTCTCTACAAATTTCAACCATTTTTCAAATTCAATATGTGTCTCACTTTTATCTTTCATTAGGTAGCAAAAGCCAAATCTGGATTTCTGATCTTGAATGGATAATATATATTTTGCTCCTCCTATTGATGGTTGTTTGGGACCTATTAAATCCATTGACACTAAATCAAGAATATTTTCTACTTGCACATTACTATATTTCCTGATAGGGGCACATTTACTCTTAGCTATTTGGCATGCTTGACACTTTACATATTTGTCACATTTTCTTATATTGGTTCCAAATGAGTTTTCTATAGTCTTTTGTAATGTTTTATAATTGGGATGTCCAAGTCTCAAATGCCATAAGTG
This sequence comes from Intellagama lesueurii, assembly GCA_037013535.1. Lineage (NCBI taxonomy): Eukaryota > Metazoa > Chordata > Lepidosauria > Squamata > Agamidae > Intellagama > Intellagama lesueurii. Next base: position 274,720,532 of record JBAJHW010000002.1, read on the forward strand.
TATACAATCTCTGTGAGGACATTCGTTATTATAAACATTGTTCACATCTAAATCACTCAGTTTGTACAAGTTATTCTTCATTGAGCCAATTAATACAGAATTGTCTGCACCTCTTATTTCACACTTTTCTTTGTGAAATGTTGTTGTAAATCCCTCCATAGCTAATGATCCTACTGATAGTAAATTATGTTTCAATTTGGGAACATACAAAACATTAATAGCTTTAGTTAAGCATGGAAGTTTAACTTTACCTTTACCCAATATATTGGTACTTACCCCATCAGCCAAAAACACTTGCTGATTTCCCACAGTTTGGAAGTCATATATCAGCTTTCTATTTTTACACATGTTTGCTGTGGCACCTGAGTCTATAACCCATTCAGTCCCATTATCCCCTGAACTGCAAATGGTATCAGTTAAATGTGATTCATTACTATATTGTGGCTGCTTTCTTCCTTTTTTCTTTTTCTTGCAGCTTCGATATAAGTGTTTGTTTGAACCACATGCAAAACATCTCTTTTCAGTGTGAGTTATTGCAGCTGTGTCTCCCTCCTCCTCCTCAAGTTCTTTCGGTTGCTTCTTTTGAAGTTTATGCTGATAAGAACTCATGGAGTCTCGGAGTTGTTTATTGTCTTGTCTCTTTTGTTCCTCCTCCAAAAGCCTGCTTGTGACATTCAAAACAGTTAGTTCTGCTTGAGGTAGAACTTCTAAATTGGAGACAAATTGATCATATGTATGATCTAATGAAGAAAGAATGATGAAAGCTTCTTGTAGCTCAGTGAATATGACTTGTTTTTCCCTTAAGTCCATGAGCATTACTTTAATACGTTCTAAATGATTCAGCATACTGTCACCAGTCAGTAATCTTGTTCTGAATAACTTCTTTGCTAGCTGTATCTGGCTCCCCACGCTTGTTCGTACAAAGAGTCTCTTTAAATTATCCCATGCTTGCTTTGCTGAAGTCAAGCCTCTGAGGTGGATTAAGAGACAGTCGTCTAGAGTCAGACCAATTATAGCCAGAGCTTTGTTATTCTTTTCTCTATCTTCTTCATCTAATACAGCTGGTGGGCTCTCAACAATATCCCATAAAGTTTCCTTTTGCAGGAGTAACTGGACCTTCTGCATTAACAGAAGTATAGTCTCCAAATCCTGAGGAGTACTAGTTCCTCTCTATTTAGCAATGATTTGGCCTCATCTTGAGTACTTTGTCCAGCTCTGGACACCACACTTTAAGATGCTGACAAACTGGAGCAAGGTCAGAGGAGGGCAACAAGATGATCAGGGGACTGGAAACAAAGCCCTATGAGGAAACGCTGAAATAACTGGGCATGTTTAACTTTGAGAAAAGAAGACTAAGGGAAGATATGAAAAACACTTTTCAAATACCTTAAAGACAGTCATACAGAGGAGGAGCAGGATCTGTTCTTGATCATCCCAGAATTCAGGACACAAAATAATGGGCTTAAATTACAGAAAACAAGATTTTAGTTGAATATCAGAAAAAATTGAACCACTTACCTCAGGAATGAATGCTGGAGGCATTGAAGAGAAAATTATACAACCATCATTGAGATTTTTTTTTATTTAGATTCCTTCATTGAGCAGAGGGTTGGACCTGATGGCCTTATAGGCCCCTCCAAATCCATTATTCTATGATTCTGTGAGAAGAATGGACATCTTCTATCAAAGAATTCAGAGTAGTATCCATTACCTGGCTACCAGGTAAGGTCAGAATTTTTTCAGTTTCCTCTGATGAGGACTCTAAATGATACTGGTCAGAGTCATAGGTTTCTTCCTTGTTTTGTGGAAGGGTGGCAGTAGCTGTAGTGACAGAACTGGGGTACATTTCCCTGGTGTTATGAGGCCCTTAGAAAAATGCATTTTGCAATAAAACTCAATAGTACTCAGTTGCTAAAGGTTACCTAAAAAGGGAAGTCTTAGCCTGCTACCTCAAGGACAATAGAGGAGGCATTTCACACATGTCTGTGAAAATAGTGGTACCAAGGAAGAGCCTCTCCCAAAAACCTTAAAACCCAGGCAGGCGCAAATGTACTTAACCTGTATCTGGCTTTATAGAACATAACTAGTGCTTTGAATCAGGCCCAGAAACGGACTAGCAGCCAGTGATATTGTAATGAGAGTTATGTGCTCTGTATAAGCCACCAGCCCCGGTCAGCAGTCTGGCTGCAACATTTTGAACAAGCTGAAGCTTCTGAACACTCTTCAAAGGCACACTGCAACACACATAGAGTGTGTTGCAGTGAACCAGATGGGATGTAACTGAGGTATGTCTCACAGTAGCCAGATCAGACATCTGAAGGAATGGGCACAGCTGGTGCATGGCTTTAAAAGCAAACACATTCCTGGTTGCTACTGAATCTGGGTTTCCAGTTTCAGGGCATGAATCCAGAGGCTCGTCCAAGCTGAAAATCTGAATTTTCAGGGAGATACAATTTCAGGGAGTTTCCACTACCAGTTGCATCTCTATTCCTTGATTCATTCCTTTTCAATCCAGTCCATTGCTACTGTGAATCTGGTCCATTGCTGATATCAGAAATCAAACACATCAATCTGGAAGCAAAATATTTTCCTTGGAGTTAGATGGAAAGAAGAGATAAGAGTTGGGTGTCATCAGCATACTGATGGCATTGAACTCCAAACTCTGGAACAACCTCTCCCAGTGGTTTCATACATGTGTTAAAGAGCATAGGGGACAGAACTAAACCCTGGGAGACCTCACAGACCAATGGCCAGGGCATTAAACAGGATTCCCTCGGCACCACCTTCTGAGCTCACTCCCACCAGAGCCACTGTAAAAAAGTTCCCCCAAGTCATATCCAAGAGAGATGTCCAAGGGGGTTATTGGTATATCTTGTGAAGAATGTGATGAATGTTCTGATTACAAGGGATTCCTTCCTTCCATTGTATAGAGACAGATTCACAACATTATCACCAAAAGAAAGAAAGAAAGAACATTAGTTCAGATAGAACTTCTTTCACTCCCTACTTAAAAGTCAGAGTGCTTGACAAGCATTTAGAATGGAAAATACATATCTATATCTAGAGGACTTCCTCAATCCATAGCAGAGGAGGGACACATTTAGGACTCCAGATCCCATAACGCTCTAGTCAGCATGGCCACTGACGACAGGTTTGTGGGTATACCGTAGTTCAAAAAGTGCCATTTCCAAATTCTGCTTAAGAGTTCCACAGAACTGGGGTGTGATATCCAATCCACAACTGCCTCAGCTGTAACTTTAAAACAACAACTCTAATGCTACCTGCATCTTTCCTGACTTACATCTAAGAAAGATGTGCCTGGCCAAGCCCAACTTGCCAAGACCTTTTGGACTTCAAGTTCTTCACACTGGTACATGCCTGACAAAGTGGTCTTGATCCACAAAAGCTCGCAGATTGTATGATTATTTTTTTCAGTGGTCTATAAAGGTATTGCCTGCACTTACTTGCCTTTGTATTTTGTATTCACTACATGACTCTCTTTTATTTCAACATTTTGGTGAGCATAGCAGTTTTCAAAGAGATAGCACATAATCCATTTTGGCAAAGAAGAAGAAGAACTTTAAAATGAACAGATTTATTTTAGCAAAAGCCTTCCTAATTTATAATCTACTTCCTTAAAGGGATGGACTTCAATATTCAGGCCTCATGTTTAACTACTATTCTACATGGTTGAGGGAGTGGGATCTGAATGAAATGGGGTTCTGAAGATGACAAGTGCATTATTAACACTTGTAGGATAGGTTAGCACAAACAACTTGGCAATAAATAAGGTTGCTAATTAATGATAAGTATCTGTTAACTAATGCTGATCTCTGCTAGGCTATTGCCTCTGAGGTATTAAAGCAATGACAGTGGTGTGGTAACACTCCTCATATCAGCATTATTTCATGGATTTCAGAGCTAAAGAGCAATAAGCACAGATTAAAACAATGCAGTCCTGCAAAACATAGCCAAACAATCTAAACAGATTAGCAAACTAATGCTAAGATTAAAACACAGAAGCAGTGGCTGTTGGTTTATGTGGGGTTGGGAAAGCTTCCTGCAAGGAGCCAGAATTTACAGTTTAATGAAAAAACACCAACAACATAGTGGAATCGATAGGTCTTAATAATCTTAGAACTGCAGAGCTGGAAGGGACCTATGGATTATGAGTCCAGCCCCTCTCACACTGGGGAATCAAACTCCCAACCTCTGGCTCCACAGCCAGAGTCTTAACCACATCTTATCAATGTTTTGGACAATCCATATGTCCAATATGTATTGTCACTAGAGTACTATTATTTATTTATTTTATTTATTTAAAATATTTTTATCACACCTTTCTCCTTAAAAAGGACCCATATATATTACACTAGTGGGGATTTTCATTTTGCTAGCGTTGAACTCTTCATTTATTATATTTTTGTATGTCCCCACCACCACCACCAGTGAACAGGCCCTTTCTGGACAGTGAACAAACAGCCGGGATATATTACAACAACGACAACAAAACAACATCTAAATATATGAATAATCAACAGTTAACAAAGCATAATAAATGAAAAACTAGTGGCATAATATCCTCTGCTAGCCCAATCTAATATCTTAACCAACTAAACTGAAATAATATGGCAAATGCAAGTTTTCAGGTGCAAGGCCATTGAGAGCTGTTCAGTTTTTACCATCATTTCAAAGGTAAAAAAGGACAGAGCTTGGTGAACCACCAACGATAGCTTGTTCTACAAACAGAAGGCCAGGGCAGAAAATGCCCAATTTCTTGTTGTGGATTTTCTGCCCTTCCTTGGCATTGGGACTATCAACAACACTTGTTGTGAGGAGCAGAGGGGACAGGTAGATTGCTTCCAAGACAGATAACTAGGTCTCAAACCATTGGATATTGAGATTTAGTGTCATTTATATTCTGGTTGTCTCTTGGTGAGAGGATCCAAAGCAACTCACAGTGTTAAAACAAGTAATGCTAAAAACACAATAAATAACAAATTAAAAAGCAATTAAACTATAATAATAATTAAAACCCATTAAGTCTAGAAAAGCATTGGAAAAAACTTAAAAACAACATACAAAAGCAAAGACCAGCATCCCACGCACTCAGTTCTGGGTATTAAAAGCCTGCCTGAAGAGGTGGGGCTTCTATTCACACACCACACAGCAGCAACAACAAAAGCTCAGTTCCCGGCAAAGCTGTACTAAGTCAACTAACTCTGTCTCCTTCCCATCAACTACTGCAATGCTCTCTACATAGGGCTTCCCTTGAGGCTGATCCAAAGATCGCAGAGGGTCCAGAATGTGGCAGCCAGACTGGTTGCTGGTGTGAGCAAATTCGATAACATCTCCTCAGCACTGCCTCGCCTGCACTGATGACCGGTTGCATCTCAGATCAGACTCAAGGTCTTGATGCTTGTCTATAAAGCCCTTCACAGTTTGGGACCACATTTCCTGCCAGAATGTCTTTGCCCAAGGTCATCTACTTTCTCCATGAGATCCTCCCAGGCTATGTGTCTCCTAGTGGATACTCCAAAGGAGGCCAGGTAATTATCCACCCAAAAAAGGACCTTTTTTTTGCTGTGGCACCAATACTCTGGAACCAGCTCCTAGTAGAGCTGTGCCTGGCTCCCTCCCTCCCCACATTTCGAAGGCACTTAAAAAACACTGCTCTACAGAGCGGCCTTTTTTGGCAAGCCTGCCTGACGCATTTTTCTTTTTTTCTGTTTCTCCTGTTTAATGGTTTGTTTATATGCCTCATGTTCTGCATTTTATTCCTACAAAACATTCCTCTTGAAGATCTTGTGGGTTTTTTAGCTGCTCATTTAATATATGATTATGATATGTTTTTAATTGCTGTAAACCACAAATAAATAAATAAAATAAATAGCTAGGGCTGAAGCCAGATTGAAATGGGCTGAGATGATCGCCTTTGTCCAGGAATCCTTGGAGCTGAGAAACCAGAACATACTCTAGCACCTTGCCTGGAAATAGAATATTTGAGACTGGTTGATAGTAGTCCAGCAAAGAGCGATTCAAGGAGGGATTTTTTCAATAATGGTCTTATTGCCTCTTTTAAACATGCCGGAATCCTATCCTGCTGCAAGGAAGCATCCACCACTCCCTTGACCCACTTAGCCAGTCCCCCTCTGACTGCTTTTGTAAGCCAGAATGAGCAAGTGTCCAGCACAGATGTGGTGGCTTTTGTTGCTCCAAGAATCCTATCCACATCCTCAGGCTGCACCAACTGAAACATATCCATTATAACAGGAGAAGCAGGGGCCACAGTTACCAGCCTGCCTCAAAATATGTTATATGTTATAGGGAATTGGGACATATTTATATTTTTCCAGGATAGTGTAACATGCATTCTGAATATCTCCTGTTTCCAACTCCTATTATGATGTTAATACAGCAATTAAATCAATGGAAGCTTACGTAGCTGTAAACCATAAATAAAGTAAAGCATAATCCGTATGGATCTCAAACATTAAAAAGAGAGAGAGAGAATTATTTCAAATCACCTGTTCTCAGTCCAAATGCATGAGAAACACTGAATGTTTCAGGAAGTTTGTCATATCCTGTCTTTGGTAAATGTCTAAATAAAATTAATGCATAGATTTTTCAACTACTATTCAGAACCTTATTTGTGCTTTTATTGTTCAGATCTTGGAATCTGGGTTAATACATATGCATAACTTTAGGGAATAGTATCTTCACAGATGGCCAATTATCAGCTACCAGAGAAAAGACAAGGCAAATATATTGGTTGACATTCATGTACATGGGATTATTCTTATCCTGATTGTGATGTTGCTGTAAAACAGGATAGCAGAACTAGAAGTTAAAAAGAAGAGTGCCATCGCAAAATCAGAGTAAGTGGGTAGAAATCAGAGGAAGACTTTTGAAGAGTATTTAACAGAGACAAAATATTTTTAAGTCTTAAATATCATTAATGGTGTTGAAGGAAAGCTTTGCAGATTCCTGGGACCATCAGAAAGATGAACAAGTGGTTCCTAGATGAACTCAAGCCTGCACCTTCTCTAGAAGCAAAAATTACAAATCTGAGGCTATAGTACTTTGGGCACATCATGAAAAGACAAGATTCAGTGGAAAAGACAATAATGCTAAGAAAAGTTGAAGGCAGCAGAAAAAGAGGAAGACCAAATATGAGAGTTTGGAAGAGGTGAGCAGGGCTCTTAATGATAGGATATGTTGGAGGTCGCTTATTCAGAGGATTGTCAGAAATCAGAGGCAATTTGTTAGCACATAACAACAATACGTCACTGTTCTTTCCCCCTGCCCCAAAGTAATCATGGATGGACTTGTGGTGTTTTCTTTGCAACCAACTAATATACCTGCTTGTTGAAAACAATTGAGTCAGCAGTATGGTCATGATAGATGTAACTCAAACCTTCACTTTCAGGAAAAGCAGATGGGCCTGTGTTCTTTCAGGCATACCATTTCAGAGTGCCCATGTGGGCAAGGAAGGAGTGAGCATTTCATTGTACTTCATTTTAAAAACAAGTTTACTAAAACTAGAAAGTTTCTTGAAATGAAAGGAACTTCAAGTTTAAAAAATAATAATATGAGATAAACTGAAATTGACAGATGGATCCAGGATTCTGAGTGCTTACCTTGTACAGAAGAGCCTTGTGGCACAGTGGTTAAACTGAAGTACTGCAGTCAAACCTCTGCTTATGACCTGCATTTGATCCTGACAAGCTCAGGTAGCAGGCTCTTCCTTAAGTTGGAGTCCCGCCATAGCTTTACCCCTGCTCCTCACGGGCATCTCCCACTGCCTCACCATCACTGCCCCAATCTACTGGTGATCTATGTGTGGGGAAGGTCAACAACCACCTTGTTGAGATGGGGAGCCCACTAGCTGGGCCAGGGGGCTCTCGCTGCTCCTCAAGATACACACAGAAAAGGAAAGGAACCAGGCTTGACCTTTGCATTAGGCAGAGTGAGTTAATCATCTTGGGTTACAGATACAGGAAGGGTGGGGAGGCAAGAGCAAAAGTCTCCCCACTGCTCTTCCTGAACTTCTTAGCTGTTCTTCTCTCCCTTTCTAGATGTACCACATAGCATGTGCTCACCCCCTATATTTGCCTCAGATGTAATGGAAGATGATATCCCATCATTGGCACTGAAGTAAAAGTCCAGTCAGCTTCTTTACAGGAAATATGGGTGTGTGTGAGGGGGGTCACTATCCTGTCATTTGCCTCAGCAGCAAAGGTCATGGGCTAGACCTTCAGAGAGCAGGCATGCATGACAATGATCCCCACTGCCTCATGCTAATTCTTGTGTGAACTCTCTTCTAAGGGAATGTCCGTATTTTCTTGGTTATTCTAGATCATGTTCTCCCTCTCTCCACCCCCTCTGTCTCTCACACACTTTTCTGTCACTGAATTTCTGGGACATATCAAATTAATTACATGATCTTTCTCAGTTTACTGAATAAGGCTGAAATAGCTCAAATATGACTAAGAAGTCCTTTTTTATATAGTTCATTTTGCATGAAACTATCATAATGAGCTTGTAGTGCTGGATCAGGTTCATCATGTGAACATTTTGGAAGAACGTCAATATGTATTGCGTAATGATGGCTACATAATTTGTTAACAGCTTTATGAAGTCCAGCTGAGGCAACTGTGGCTTATACTGTGAACATGTGCATCTGAAGGATGTGTGACAAAAACGTCAACATGATGAACCCTAATAGTTTCTTTCACGCAGCTTTTAAAATAATAATAAAATCCCTAACAATAAAAAAATTCATAATAATAACAAAATTTACCACAGTAGCTTCGAAAAGCTGCACTTATAGACTAAGCAAAAGTGCCCAACATGCAGGAAGGTTGCCACCCTTTGCATTTTTCTTGGGAAGAAATCCCATTGGCTGAAATTCTGTTGAAGTTAGTGTAACATAAAGTCATGCCTGTGGAACTGTGCAGGGTGTTACTCCATGGCAACCTGCATCACATAATTTGATTTGTGCAATTGATCATGTGATTCACAGCAGAAGTACTGTGCAGCACACCTGTGGGAGTCCTTCATGAATATTACTTCTGCTTCATCATGATTTTCCCTACCACTAGCCTACCTTTTGAGTTATGCACACAGAGCTGCACAACAGGATTTCAGCCATCAAATTGTTAGGCCTCACTTGTAAGGAATCATGGATCAGTCTGTGCTGTAAACTCAGTTTGGATAGCACTTGCTTTTCAGAGTTAAATGTTCTTTGATGTTCAGCATTCATTCGTTTGTTCACTCGCTGGCTCACTCACTCATTCATTCATTTAGGTGCCAGGAACAATCTGACTTCAAGGCAGGTAATTGCTAACACAGGGCTCATTTCTCAAGAAGGTGCTTTGGAATATAAAATTTCCAAACACGTTTTCCCACAGAATTCGCCTTCAAATGATCTGCCCCACACTTTCCCAATTATTTTTTTACAATTAAAACAATCTGTAAATATTTGGCAAAATGAAGACTAAAGAGTGACATAATTCCTAACATTTGTCACTTCTCTCAGCATTATTCAGGCAAAGCAAAACTTGACTGAAGACTTTGCGTACTAAACCTCATGCCAAAGAATAGAGAGGCATCATTTTTTGAGTGGGTTCATGCAAAGCATGTGTCACTGTTGCAGCTGGATCCAGCCCCTGCCCCCCCCCCCCCGCTTGAGTAACAATTGAAGGTGCGAGGCAATTGTAAGTCATTGCTGTTCTGATAGGATTTTTATAGTTAAAGGATGAGTGTACCAAAGAAGCCAAAAGTCAGTGTGGCATAATGCTTAGACTGTGGGTCTAGGGCCAAGCAACGAATCCCCACTGGCCATGAAGCTTACCAGGTGGCTTTGGTTCAGCCACACACTCTCAGTTTGACCTACCTCAAAGGGTTCTTGTTAAAATAAAGAGAGAAGGAGAAGAGGTATGTATGGTATCTCGAGCTCATTGGCATAAACGCAAGATATAAAGATAACACATAACATAAAAGGTGTTCTACAAGTCCATAAAATGAAATTGGAGAAGGGGAGGGGAGAATGAGTATCAGTGACGTACTGTAGTAAAAAGTACACCAGTAGACAAGAGCTTGGGGGCTGGTACGTCCCATACACTTAATTTTATTTTGACCCCAATATATTCCTAGAAAGCATAAGAAAAGTTAAACTACAATACCATTTTCTCCCCAAACCCCACTTTTTCTTTGTGGATGGTAGTAAAATGACAACTAAATCCAAATCCAGACAAACTGTAAATAATTCCTTGCCCATACATTTACTTATTTACCTATCCATCTTTTTATTTGCTAACCCAACATCTTTCAGGACCTCCAGTTTTAATCAGACACCAGAGGTCTGAAGAAGCCATGAGGAAATCACAGAGGGATGTTAAAGAGATAATAATTGTCAACACATATCACTGAATTGTTGTAGGGCTTCCACCTACCAAGTCCCTTCACAATGGCAGCCTGTATTTGTTTCGTTCATTTTATGGGTGGCAGATCCACACTCTAAGGATCCATTGTTTGTGAATGTTCTGCCATTGTCTGATTCCTAACTGCCCACGTTTTTCCTTGAACATCCTCTCCTTGTGTTGCCTTTATAGAAAGAAATATAATGAAGCCAAATCTGGAACAGAGATCATAGTTGGTATGAATGAATTGTTTGTACTGTTGAAAATATGATGATTGTACATCCTTATACAACCCTAACCCTAACCTTAATTCTAACCCTAACCCTAACATCTGGCTAGAGCTGCAATCCTAGGGATATTCACTTCAGTGTAAGCTCTGTTTGCACTATTCAAATACTTGTAGTCATACAGAGGAGGGACAGGATCTGTTCTCAATCATCCCAGAGTAAAGAACAAGTAACAATGGGCTCAAACTGCAGGAAGTCAGATTTCGATTGAATATCAGGAAAAACTTCTTTACTGTTAAAGCAGTACAACAGTGGAACCAATGGTCTCAGGAGGTAGTGAGTGCTCAGATGGTGGAGACATTCAAGAGAAACTTAGATAATCATCTGTCAGATATACTTTGATTTGGATTTCTTTATTGAGCAGGGGCTTGGACTTGATGGCACCATAGGCTCCTTCCAATTCAATTATTCTATGATTCTGTATCTTCACATGCTGGTTAATAGATTTTTGCCCCCTGTCTTCTTGTTCTCTTGTAGTATTTGACTTTATGAATTGCGTTTTTGTTCTTGTTGTACAATGCCCAGAGTAACAGTTTGTTAGGTGGACAGTATAAAAATTGAATGAGTGAGTGAATGAGTGAATGAATGAATGAATGAATGAATGAATGAATGAATGAATGAATGAATGAATGCAACAGGTGCATTTTCTAGACATCACTGTGAGACTACAACATGGACATCTTAGCACCATGCTATTTCGGAAACCCACCAATTGATACACCTACTTGCATTCTTCCAGCTTCCATCCTGAACACATAACAAATTCTATCGTGTACAGCCAAGCCCTTAAATACAATCACATCTGTTCTGACCCCCAGAATAGAGGCTCCAAATCGTCGTTTGGGAACAAGGGGATGTCCTGGTCTCACAATGTGAGATTGTGAGACCGGGACATCCCCTTGTTCCCAAACGACCCGATGCTTGCTTCATGGCCTACACGTTTGAACGAGACTCTTCGGAAGAAGATTCGATTTCATTGTGTTTTATTTGTTTGTTTGTTTTTCTTTCTTTCCTCTCTTTCTGTTGGTTTTTTTTCCCCCTCTCCCTGCCTCGTAGAGCTTTCTTGTTCCTTATTAGGGGATGGATCTGTAGAAATTTGGTCAACCTCTTATAATGCCTACGTGTGTATGTGTTTGCGCGCACATAAATGACTTCTTTGTACGAATTGCGGTGCCAGGCTGCTCTGCTGGTGGTGATGGTGGGAGAAAAACTGAAAATTTTCCTGCTTGGGTCATCTTTCTCTCTCTCTCTTTTCCCTTCCCTGCATTTCTCCGCATGTCATGACTGTGCGAAAATAGAAACACTCACTCCAAATTAGCCGCATATATTCCCCTGGAAGTTTAATATTGTGTGTTTGCAATACTGGAGTATTTGCTTTAATTCTAAATAAAAGTTTATATTTTACTTTAAAAAAAAGAATGCTGGGGTTCTGAAGAAAATCAGAAAAAACATTAAGGAGAGAAAATTTCCAATTGGTCAAAAGGGAAATAAAATTCATGATGGTGAAGCATTACTGTTTCAAGTGTCAGGGCTGGGAAACCATCTAGGAATTTGCTTACACCAGTGTGCATTATCAGGTGGAATAGATTAAAATTATCATGCATTCAATGTATGTTAAATCCCTCTGATGATGAATGCAAATATAAACAGATTCCACTGCAGAAGCATGTAGAGGCCCTAGGAACTTCCCCACCTGCGTATTTCCACATTGAGGGTCAACATTCGAAAGGGATTGTACTGTAGATGGGTTTGGCTGATCACAGTTACAGTCTGCATCCCTGATTCCCATGTGAGGAAAGATAAATTGTGCCATCCCCCTTCATATCATTTTACTCAACATGAAGACAAGGCTAGCACACACATGCGCAAACACCTACAGAAAGCACAATGAAGATTTGTTTCTGGTATTAACAGTGCAATCCTGACTCAATGCTGTTCTGCCCATAGTGGGTTACAAATAAGTAGAAGCCTCTCCTCCCAGCAGAAATTCCCTTAATGATGGCAAAAATGCTCTTGTACCGATAGCATCCCTTTCTGTTGATTGCTCTCAGAGATCTGCCAGTAGAAAGACCTGCCAGTGGAACTGCTCTACTGGCTAAGACCTTATCAAGAGCTATCCTGGTTCTTTTATGCAGGTTATAGAGTGTAAATTATTTGAATGTTTACAATATCTAGTAGCCCATGCAAACTCAAACTGTTTCCATTTATGTTCTGTATTCAGGTAAATAAAGGATCCTATCACTCCATATGAGCCTTCTTGACTTTTAAGATCTTCTGGGGAGGCCCTTCTATTAGTTCCACCACTTTCTCAAGCTCATTTGGTGAAGACATGAGAGAGGACCTTCTCAGTGGCTTCTCCAAGAAGCCAGTTTGGTCTCCTTGCTCTGGTCCTTCCGTTAGTAAAGACCTTCCTCCTTAGGAAAGCTTTTAAGCTGTAAGTTGTCTCAGGAACGCTGTTTTTTAACTGTCAGTCTTTCCAGCCTGTCCTGCTTCTGAGTTCAAAGAGAGCCCTGCCTCTCTGCTCTGTGTCTTTCTCTTTCTCTTGAGTCTGCTGAAGTCTGTTTTTGAAGGCAGCCATGTTTGTCAGTTTGCTGTTTGATCCATTCACCTGTAAGTAAATAACACATTTTAATTTTTTCTACTGCTAGTGTCTCAGAGTGAATTATTGAGTTATTAAGTGCCAGTTAATGAGAAACAGTGTGGGCTACTCTGGGTAACATGAAACTATTCTGCTCTGTGAATCCCTGCACTTCTACGGTGCAACTAGATACATGTAATTAAGAAGTTCAAAACTCTGCAACATTTTTAAACTGATCCTTTTATTAAAAACTAAGAATGACAATTAATCAGTACATAAATTCATATATTTCTGTGCCCTGCTTCCCTCTCACCCCACCTACCTTATCTCCTATGCCAGAGTTGTATCCAAAATCTATGTGATGGTGAAATCACATTCTGATTACCAGTACCACTGTTTAGTACAGAAGCACACGCATGCACACTCAGATGCCTACATGCCTAACCATGGACAAAGGGTCAAAGAACCTTCCATTTTTTATAAACCCTTCTAGGTGAATACAGTGGAACTCACATAGAATAGACGTTGTCTGATGCATGAGATTTGCCCATAAGGTCAAAGCATTGCAAATAAAGATGCCTTTGATCATACAAATTTTATCAGTTAGTTCTGGACTTCAGTAAACTTTGACCTCAGTACATTTACAACCCAGATGAATCAGGTAGCAGCATGGTATGGCATGAAAAAGTAAGAGTCATATCTGAAAGGGTTTATCTGGGGTTTCTTAAAGCAGGCACTTGAAAGTGCATGGCAGCCCTCAGTTCTTAAGGGTCACTTAATTACTCTGGTACTCAATTAATTAAAAATGTTGGCTAATCCTCTGTCTTTTGACAAATTAATCCATTCATTAGTATTAGGGATGCACAGCACCAGTTCATCATCCTCACATGCAAAGAAGAGGAATTGAAAAATTATTTTCCTTACTTCTTCCCTGGGTGAGGGTTTTTGTTTTGTTTTGTTTTTTGCCCTCTTGACAACAGAACTAGAACTTTTTTTGCGCAAATTAAGCAAATTGTGAAAATCACTTCAAATAACGCAAACTGCACAAGAAAAACAATGGCTGCTGCATTGTTGCATGGACGTTCAAAAGCAAGGAAAGTCTCTTGCTTTTTAATATTCCCCACTTTAAAAAATAATCAGCCAGTTGTTCTGTGCTTGGTCTCTGTACATGCTTTATTTCTCAAAGAAAAACAGGAAGGCAGAGGTAAAAAGGTGTTTTTTTTGCACATTAATTTTGCACAAAAGCAGTTTGAACAAATGCGGGAGACCCAGACAGACAAAAACCACGTTCATTTTCTAGCTGTTATGTAAAGGTGAGGAATTTCAAAGGGCCTGAAAATTCCTCACTTATGTCTCTCCTCGAAGAGCTACAGCCTAAATGAATGAAAACATGGAATTTAACAAATAAGTTTTACATATTTATTTAATCACTCATGTTTGTATGGGTGCTAAAGTGTGAGATAACACACATTTAAGAAGCCATTCCACTTCAAAACATTGGCTCATCCATTTTAATCTCAGCTCCTTCAATTAAAATTCACCACTATTAAATTTGATTGATTGATTTGATTTTTATACCACCCATCTAACCAATGGTGACTCTGGGCAGTTCACAAACAAAACAATAACAAAAAAACAGAACATGATCAAGTATAGTGAATTAACTAATTGAACTAATTAACAAACATTTAAAACAAAATTAAAACGAATGAAGAATTCGTTGAATGAATGAAGAATTAACTGAAGAATTTCCTGGTTATCAATGGTAACGGGAGGCTGCAGTCTGAAGTGGACCTACCTTGTGGTTCCCAAATTTGTTAACAGCTGATATAAAGACTCCTGAACATTCTGAAAGGGCATAGCAGTCTGTATGATTAACAGCAATATCCTTCCCTCACCTGTTTCATTAGTTTTTTAATAAAACCATCTCAGGGCTTTCTTGTAACTAAGTTGGCACCACGGAGAAAAAAAACACACCAGCTACATGCAAGTCTGAACTTTTGCAGCCCTGCCCTGTCAATAAAATATCTTTTCCCCTTGTAAACTTTTTTAAAAGCCCAGGAAGTTGTATAACTACTTCAAGCGAGATAATTAACTTTCTTTAGGGTGAGAGAAATTAAAGAGTTTTACCGGTCTTCCAGCTGTGTTTTCTATGATGCAACATAAACAGTGAGCACAATGCCCTATCTTAGCTGGGAATGAGCTGGGGCATGCTCTCTGGAGGCCCAAAGTAATTGGTTTCTGTCACTGGAGGAGGGTGAGAGGGTTAGTCTTTCTGTCCCTGACTGTTCTCCTACCTCTTAAATTTCTGAGTCAGCAAAAGGAATCCAGAGGAGTACAGGAGAGGGAAATATCTTCAGATCAGCTATTTTCCTTCCTTTCAAATGCCAGCAGCTTTAATGATAAGGCTTTCAAGTCAGGTGGGAGCACACTCAAAGACTTCATACTGGTGCCTAGGAGCATGTCTTTGAGGGCACAATTCAAAGTGCTAAGCTATATAATAATGATGATGTGCCATCAAGTCACTTCTTTTCAGGGTTTTCCAGGTAGAGAATACTGAAAAGTGCTTTACCATTCCCTTCTTCTGGGGCTGTCCTGGGACTGTGCCACTTGCCCAAGGTCACACAGGCTGGCTCTACAGTGGCACAGTGGGGAATTGAACTCCCAACCTCAGGCTCTGTCGACAGACAGATACACTGGAAACACTTCCCACGGGTCATGGATGCTGTAGCTATGCATGTTGTGAGCTCTAGCGGGAATGTCGGTAAGTGCTATTGCTGCTCGAGCTGCCAAGTGCATTTGTTGACCCCAGCTATTCTTTCTATGTTGGTTATGGGTTGGGACATTACCTGGTCACCCAAGTTTTACTTCAGGATCCATTTTCGTTATTCCCTTCATGCCACTTTCCACATCCAACTGGCCCAGAAGCAGTTATAGGTGCCCCCTCCATCACTGTGTGCTCTGCCTCTGTGATATCACAAAAACATGCCCACTGGTGGTTTGGCCATTAATATCTCAAGGGCTAGGGAGCTGCTGACCTGCCAATTATATATTCAGAACTGCAATAAGGCTGAAGTTTTGCTACCACCTTTCCTCCAGCAGGATCACTATCCTGCCATACCAGACACACACACACACACACACACCCTCCACCCCTGCTTTTTTGTTAAAAAATGGCAAGTCACCTTGTTTTTCCTATGGGGAATGCCTGTGGTATTCCCACCACATATATTCACACATCATTGCTTTGGAATAAATCCACAGTCCAGTCACATATCTCAACACATGTCAGTATTCTAGGAGTCATGGTATTTGTATGTGTAGACTTTGTCTAAAAGGGCAGGATAGAAATCGAATAAATAAATAAATAAATAAAAATATGTGGGTGTTGGGAGAGCTGAACACGGGAAATAAAGGCTTATTGATATATGATAACCAACCATACTATTGGGAAGGAGTGAGGGTGGCAGAAATGAAAAGCAGCAGAAGTAAAAGTAACTTCAGTCCGAGCTTGCATTCCATCTAAGTTTATCAACAGTGTAAATACTTCTATCAAGTAGATTTTGCACCAGCCAGTCATCCAAAGCTAATGTGGGTGGGGGAAAAAGGATCCAATGTACTTTGAAAATTCTTACTTTTTAAAAAGAAATAGCCTTCTTTTACCTCTGTAAATTTTCCACCCCACCCTGACACTCCTGCCTCTAACCCCCCATACAGTTCCTGGAATGTTTTCCCTGGATGTATTTTCCACAGAAGAGAGAGAGAGGCGTATGAAATGTTTACAGACCCTGTTGCTTGGATACAGATTGAGACTTGTTAGGTCTGAGCCAGGAAATTAGCTGCTTCAAACACATAATTGAACACGGCTTACAATTCTGAAGGTCTAAGAAAAGAAGTGGTGTGTAGCATTTCAGTTGCGAGCACATTTCATATTTCAGATTTGAGCACATTAGTTAGAAAGAAATGTCTGTGTTTCTTAAGTGCAAGTACAGTAAACACATTTTGGCACTGGTGACTCAGCATCCCAAAGTCCTATACCTGTCAGAGCCAGGAAGTTTCCTAACGAACACAATTGGTGGATCTGAATCATTCAGAATTCATTTATCTCAAGCTATGGGACCTTTTTTTCCTGGCAAGACAACTGTTTGGGTCTGTCTTTTCTTCTTCTCAAGCAGATTCACAGGTTTTCACACTTTTAAACATTTTTAATTTCTACAAGATGAAAGTTTGAAATACCAATTTCTATCTTGCCCTTGAAGGATCTTCATGTGCCCAAAGTCAAAACATATGTAAGCAATCAGAAATGTTCCTTTCATCTTCTCTAATCATCTGGGATCATATGCAGGATTAATGGCTTGTGTGAACACCTTCACTAATCAATTAAGACTAATAATCTATGCAGGGGACATATTTCCCACCTAAATCTATCTTTTAGAAACCATTGGTTGTTTTCAGTTCATCCTTCACCAGTCCTGGAATACACTCCTTGTTTTACCATGACCCTGTTGTAGAGTACATAACGTTCAGGAACTGTGTCTCTATGATAGACCATCTTCTGTGCACACGGAATGCTCAGCATCTCCAGGAAAGGATAGGTTAATAATCTTCCATGAAATTTTGAAGACCAGTCAAAGTTAACAATATAAGGGGAGATGGACCAATGGTCTAATTCAGTATAATACAAATTTCTATGTTCCAATGTATTCTTAGCGATGGTCCAAACCCTCGGGAAGTGCTGCCCCCCCATTGCCTTGCCATAATTGCTTAACCTCTGTTTCAATGCCAGCTCTTTCCCCAGCCCCCTGCTGTTCCCACATCTCTCTTGTGGAAAAGCTGTGTGGAGATCAGCACCAAGCATATTGCTCACTACAGAATCCTCCATTTTTTTGTGTCTGAGTTTTGCGTACTTCTCAGAATGATGCATTGAGTGTGAGCTGCCCAGTGAAATCACCACCGCTACAGTATAGACAGTTATCCTGTATGCATTACCAGTCTCCACCATGAGTAGATGTCACACAGGTGGAGAAAAAGAAAGAGAGAACTGCATATAACCAGGGCTACCACCTGCTGTTGTTTGCCAGCATCCACTATCACTTGACTTCCACCTGTTCATCTGGAGCAGGGATATCAATCTCACAGCTGCTTGTTCTCAGTGAGAAACCAAGAAAATAAATTTCTTTTTTCCCCTCTCTTCATTCTGAGATACTTGCATTTCCCCCCTTCTTTTAATGAAACATCAGTCTGCACAGAGTTACTACAATGCCTGTACCAAATGCAGAATTATTACAATTTCTGCACAAAATTCATCTTTTCTGTACAAGATGCCCTGAAATGAGCATTGAGTTGCATAGAATTCAGCAGTTTCTTGCAGAAGTGAAATAGCATTTTTACAAAATGGGGGAAAGACTTCCTGGTTCTTGTTTCCCCCAAACACAGAAGTATTGTTGGTACAGAGAGAAGTCTTGGTGAGAAGCCTCAGCACTTGGAAAATCACTGAGAATATTATTATTTTTTCCTTTTTTTACTCTTCTTCACATGCCTAGCCCGGAGATCCACCATGGTAGGCCAAAGAAATCTGCTGACTTGGACAATGTAGACTGAACAAGAGGAAGAGAGAGACTCTTAAGTTCTGGCAAGCAGCAGCCATGAGGGTGAGGAGGTGACACCAGTGGTGGGAAACAGAAGCCCTGCAGGAGCCTTGTAACTGCTGATGAGAATGGGGTGGAAGATGGCAGCATGGCTAGCAGCTACACAAATGAGGATATGTGGCAAGGAGGAATATAGAGGTAGAGTTCCCGGTTCAAATCCTCCCTCCTCCACCCTAGAAAAGCCAGTCTCTTTCAGCTTCACCTTCCTCTGAGAAAATATGCTATCTCTCTCATAGTGCTATTGAGATAACACAGATAAATCACTTAGAGTGCTCTGAAATAATGGCTCTATTAAATCATGCTAGAGTAGGCCCATTGAATCAGTGGGGATTTGGTGAATCAACTTCATACGTTCCATTGATTCAACCATGACTTGATTTAGCACCGTTAGAGTAGGCCCACATACCTATGATCATATGGAGACAGCAGTGCATTAGCCATACCATTTACAAAGTAAATAAGATTTTTACTTATTTGTTTGAGATGAGAAGAACTATTTCTGATTGTGTTCAGTTTAAAATAATTTCCAGTAAATTCTTCATTATAAAATCCAAAGTCATTCTTGGAATGGCTGCAAGGACAATCTTCATATTTATACATGGGGTCGTGGATATACTGGCATGTATAATTTAGTTCCCAGAAAGTTTGTCCTCAGGCTGAGGTATCAGGTAACTTTACCAAGGTCACGACAGAACAGTTTTATTCCACCTGCAGCACAACCTACAACATGGCAGAGTGAGTCAAACAACAAAGGTGAAAGACACAGAGCCGAGCCATGTGTTGAGCTTCCAGCAAGGGGAAAGTCCCACCGCAACAGTAACATGGGACCACACCACTTCTACAAGTGTGGGTGTCGTACAAGCAGGGTTTTCTTAATGGAGATCCACGCAAGCACAATAACAACACTCATGCTAGTGGAGTAACCTTGCGTGACTACACTGGTGGTCGTTCCCACTCTGTGGACGCTCAGTAGGAAACTGGCCAGAGATTCAGGAAAGACAACAGGAAGTGGCATTTTTTAAAAGACTCCCTCACATTTATGAAAGAAAGTATGGAGCATTCACCAGGTCAGAAAACACCTGAAGATGCAATGTCAACTGTTGAGCTCTTCATCAACAATGAGAATTCTTATATTTTTTAAATTGTTCCATTACCTCTGTGTTAAAATCCTTTATAACAGCCTTGGGTCCCTCTACTGGGAGAAAGGCAGGGATCCAAAAATCATAAATTGTCCAGACCATTCACAGTGATGTCTCCCTTATTGCCATCTTTGACCCTAAAGCTTGAAGAAGTTACCTTTTTTTTAATTTTACCAAAACTCACATTGTCTCAAGCAGCATGGCTGAATTCTGGACGTTGCTGCTCAGTTACTAATATTTGTAAGCGCTGACCGTGGGGTAGGCTCAAGCTCAGGCTCTCTGGTTGCCCCCTCCCCCCCCCCATGCCCACTCTTTTTAATTTTATTTGAGTGACACTTGGAAAGGCCTGGATAGTTTTCTCCTTGATTGTAGCTCTCTTTGACAACATTTGACCAAGTCTTTAACTAGATGACCTTCAAATCCCTTCCAGGGTTTTATTTGAATAAGACACGGCCAGTGTTTATGGGAAAGAGGGGGAAGTGTATTGTTGGGGATGAGAATGGAAGTTAATAAAGTCTGACAAGCTCTTAAGTGTCGAGGTACCCAGTGTAATTGCTTGGACCAAGAAGAAATAATGAAAGAATAAGTGGGAGGAGGAGAGATCCACACAGCTGTGTTGTGTACACTGAATAGCTGTGTCTTGTATTATCAGATTATGGGGAAGTATCAGGTCTTCCCCCCCCCCCCAAACTGCTTCAAAACCTTTTTTTTTTCCCCCAGACATTGTGAAATTTAAAAAATAGTAGCCAATGAGGGATCAGAAAGCAAGCAAGTTGCCTAATCAGCCCACACATACCCTAGCCAGCTATGCAAGCTTTGGTTCTCTTAAGGCAGCTTTACTGTCACTAACGCTACTTGGAGCGAAAACAAGTGCAAAATGCAGCAGTCGGCATTCTGGCAAGACCAGGTCTTGGGATTATGGAAGGAGCTCAGGGCAGAAGCAGACATTATAGACAGCCTGTGATTAGAGCTGGGAGGATATGGGTGTTGGAATGACCATGACTGCAACAGTCTTTCCTGTTTGAGAAGCCATTCAAAGGAAGCTTGTGCAGAACAAGACAAGCAAATCTGCTGATTAGGTGGAGGGCCAACAAGCTCCTACTGTGCCCTTACGTGCCCTGAACAATTAAGGAATTCCCTCTTCTGATCACTAGGCATTAACCATGAGGATGCTTTTTGTAATGAGAGCACACTGAGTGAGAACAAAGTAATGTCGCTGGTGTAAACACATAATATTATCTTGATACTTTCAAAAGTTACTTTT
Organism: Intellagama lesueurii; assembly: GCA_037013535.1. NCBI lineage: Eukaryota > Metazoa > Chordata > Lepidosauria > Squamata > Agamidae > Intellagama > Intellagama lesueurii. Next base: position 274,741,872 of record JBAJHW010000002.1, read on the forward strand.
AAGGGCATTTTCCAATGCTTTCTGATAGGGATTTCCCCCCCAGTTTTGTGCCCTTTTCTTAGCAACCCCAAGGGTGGGTTCCCCCTACATGATGACAGAAATGAAAAATAATGAGCAACCTAGTAATGAGCACCATGACACCCCCCTTTTAACATTGCATCATGTAACAACAATAGTAAATGACTGAGGGGGCGGTGAGAGATCCCTTTTTAAAACAATTTCCCAGCTCTATTTCTGCTTCAACGTATCTATGGCATCAACGTGGGCTTGGCAAGCTGATTGTGTTTTTGTCTTCCATAATATGTTTTTATCTTCTGTTTGTTGTTTGGCTGTTTTTCAATGTTCTCTTTTAATGTTAGTTAAATATTAAAAAGCAAACACAGGTACTGTGCGTTGGCAGGATAGAGCCTTTTGTGCAGTCCATATTTTGAGCTGAATACACCTGAAACCTTCCAGAGGCAGAAGAACATCCACTAAATAGATGTGGATTGGCCTTTTGCTTACCTGGCAGGAGAGCTTTTGCCATCTCTGCACATGGCTGTATTCTGCATTCAACACACTGCCTGTTGAGCATCTCTGATCTCCTCCACCCACCTCCAGGGGAAATGCCCCTGCTATTAAATTATAGCTCAAATTCAAAGCACAAACAACTGGCCCTCCTGCCTCTCAAAACCTGCAATCTAGCGAGAATTTTCTGTTCTGCATAAACCCTGGAGGCATTTATTTTGGGACTCACTACTTTAATCTTCAATCTTATCCAAAACAAATCCTCTCTGTGAGCCACTGGAATCATTAGGAGGAGAGAGGGAAGAGATCATCAGAAACAAAGGAGGGAATGCTGGGGGAGGCAGGGAATAAATCTCACCTACATCATGGAACACACATCAGGAAAATGACATTCAGAGAATATCTAATGATAGAACATAAAAAGAGAGAGGGGGGAAAGCCAGGAGGTAAATGTACAGGGCAGAAAATGACCCAAACATACAATAGGAGAGAAATAGCACTGGTGTGCTACTTTATACCAGAAAGATCTGGATGTCCCGGACAACCCAGATAGTGTGGTTGCTGACCTTGAGCCAGCTATCCTGGAGAGTGAAGTCAAGTGGGCCTTAGAAAGCATGGCTAACAACAAGGCCAGTGGAGGTAATGGCATTCCAGTGGAACTATTTAAAATCTTAAAAGACGATGCTGTTAAGGTGCTACACTCAATATGCCAGCAAGTTTGGAAAACTCAGCAGTGGCCAGAGGATTGGAAAAGATCAGTCTACATCCCAATCCCAAAGAAGGGAAGTGCTAAAGAATGCTCCAACTACCGTACAATTGCACTCATTTCACACGCTAGCAAGGTTATGCTCAAAATCCTCCAAGGCAGGCTTCAGCAATATGTGGACCGAGAACTCCCAGAAGTACAAGCTGGATTTCGAAGGGGCAGAGGAACTAGAGACCAAATTGCTAACATGCGCTGGATTATGGAGAAAGCCAGAGAGTTCCCGAAAAACATCTACTTCTGCTTCATTGACTACGCAAAAGCCTTTGACTGTGTGGACCACAGCAAACTATGGCAAGTTCTTAAAGAAATGGGAGTGCCTGACCACCTTATCCATCTCCTGAGAAATCTATATGTGGGACAGGAAGCAACAGTTAGAACTGGATATGGAACAACTGATTGGTTCAAAATTGGGAAAGGAGTACGACAAGGCTGTATATTGTCCCCCTGCTTATTTAACTTATATGCAGAATACATCATGCGGAAGGCTGGACTGGATGAATCCCAAGCCGGAATTAAGATTGCGGAAGAAATATCAACAACCTCAGATATGCAGATGATACCACTCTGATGGCAGAAAGTGAGGAGGAATTAAAGAACCTCTTAATGAGAGTGAAAGAGGAGAGCGCAAAAAATGGTCTGAAGCTCAACATCAAAAAAACTAAGATCATGGCCACGGGCCCCATCACCTCCTGGCAAATAGAAGGGGAAGATATGGAGGCAGTGACAGAGTTTACCTTCCTGGGCTCCACGATCACTGCAGATGGTGACAGCAGCCACGAAATTAAAAGACGCCTGCTTCTTGGGAGGAAAGCGATGACAAACCTAGACAGCATCTTAAAAAGCAGAGACATCACCTTGCCGACAAAGGTCCGCATTGTCAAAGCGATGGTTTTTCCAGTAGTGATGTATGGAAGTGAGAGCTGGACCATAAAGAAGGCTGACCGCCGAAGAATTGATGCTTTTGAATTGTGGTGCTGGAGGAGACTCTTGAGAGTCCCCTGGACTGCAAGGAGAACAAACCTATCCATTTTGAAGGAAATCAACCCTGAGTGTTCACTGGAAGGACAGATCCTGAAGCTGAGGCTCCAATACTTTGGCCATCTCATGAGAAGAGAAGACTCCCTGGAAAAGACCCTGATGTTGGGAAAGTGTGAAGGCAAGAGGAGAAGGGGACGACAGAGGATGAGATGGTTGGACAGTGTCATCGAAGCGATCAACATGACTTTGACCAAACTCCGGGAGGCAGTGGAAGACAGGAGGGCCTGGCGTGCTCTGGTCCATGGGGTCACGAAGAGTCGGACACGACTAAACGACTAAACAACAAGCACTGGTGTGGGTGTGGGTGGGTGTTTGAAAGGTTTTAAAAACAGATGAAATTGACAAAAATTAACAGGAAATGCAGCAGTATTAACTCAACATCAGTACAAACAAAGTGCATAATAATGAGGGTGTCTGGAAGATCTTTTTAACACGCTAATTAATGTATCAAGTTGTTTAAATAATCCCATTGGGTATCTGGAAAACTTTTCCCAGATCAGAATCAAGACCTTGTGTCATGTAAACTTAACACTGAAAGATTCATTTACACATAAATAGCCCATTTGTCAACTCCTGTTATGTTAAAGCTATATAAGGTGTATCCCATTAGGCCAAACATTAGCCCTCACAAATGGTATCTCTCAGAATGCTAGGCTCTCGACCAGTTTTTCCACAGCTTGATGTCTGTAAACTGTAGTAGTTTGCAGGAGGAAGGAGATTTCTGGGGGTGGGAGGCTAGAAGGAGTAAAATGATAGACATTACAGAAGATTATCAACAGGCCTGGCAGCTGCAGAGGAGAGACAAATAACAGCAATATAGGTTGTAGCAATTGGACACAAACAAGATTTTTTGTGTGTTCCTTTTTGGTTTTAGAACTTTGGCCCTCTCTGCCTTTTGCCATTGAGGAGCTCATACATCTTAGTTTGTGTTAATCAATTTGAATAATTATTCTAGAAGAGAGATGGGCACGAAACAGTTCATCCCAGTTTGTCCCAGTTTGTCAAGGCGGCATCACAGGTGCTGCTGCTTTCTTTCCCCCACTTCTCAGCTGATTCAGCCACTCACCAGGCCCAGCTTGCTGGCTTTTTCCACCTCCTCGGCTTATCTGCCAGTCACAAGCAAGAGCACAGACTTCTCTGCCCCGCCCTTTTGTCTGAGTGGATGATCAGCCAAGAGGGCAGGGCAGAGAAGCCTGAGCTGTTGCCAGAACTGGAAGATCAGTTGAGGAGGTGCCAGAAGCTAGCATGCTGGGCCTGATGAGTGGCTGATTGAGCCAGACAAGGCAAGGGTGGCGAGGCTGCCTGTAGGAACTTGGACAAACCAGGATGAACTGGTTCATGTCCATCTCTGTTCTAGAAGTGACTGAGTGGAACTTAGTGTGCGCTTGAAAAAGATGCATGTCTTTGCATAGGGAAGAGGACAGAGAGGGAGGACCTCCTGAGGTTTCACAAGTGCTCCAGTAGTGCTGTGTGTGTGTAGTATCCTGCACTGGCCATGGGTGATGAGAATTGTGAGCTGTCAGCCATTTTCTCCCACAACCCCACTTTCTATTATTAAATGCTTCCCTCCCTGCAACCCCTGCACAGATTAAGTGAACCATTGGGCATCTGTAAAATACATTTGCTCAGTTGAAAAAGCTTTATAAAGACAAGAGGATTTCACACCAGGCACTGTTCTAACAGAGCCCGAGAGCATCATCTCCAGTGATTGATAGCTTTTCCAGTTTAACAAAAGACAGAGAAAGGGAGAGAAATGGCTTTTATTCTGTATTATCCATTAGTTGCCGCTAATGTCTACCAAGCAAACCTCCTCATTTTCTTTAAAGAGAAACTTGTAACTAGATATCGATAACAATACCCTGAGGAACAAGACTCCTTCATCTCCTTTATCTGGATCTAAATGAAGCAATCATTCTGGAGTGCTTTCTGGAAATGGTTGACCTGCAGAAGTGTATCAGATCTATGGCTTGTGCAGCCTTACATTTAACACATATGTGACTTGTCTGTATCTTTGTGGGAAGGATTGGGAACATTTTCGGCCTGAGAGCCAAATTTTGCAGGTAAGCACATCCAAAGCCATCTATCAGCAGTGGGAAGAGCTACATCTGAACATGTTTGCATCCTGGTGCTTGCACGTGGCTTCCATTGCAGTGGCCCTGATCTCTTCATAGGAATATGGAAGCATGAGAAGCTGCTTTATTCTCTGCTTTATACTTAATGAGATCATTGGCCCATCTAGCCCAGAATGGTCAACTCGGAGTAATTGTGGCTCTCTAGAATTTCAGACATAAAAATTTCAGAGATCCCTAGTATTTCTTGATGGTCTCCTATCCAAGCACTAACCAGACATTACCCTATTTAGCCTCTAAAATCAAACAAAATTGTTGTGTTCTGCAGGGTATGTGAGTCCATGATGTATACACTCTCACAGACACATGCACATACTCAGTTACTCAGGCACAGTCATGGTATAGAACCTGGCCTTCAACCAGTGAGGGTGGGCCTTGAATCAAAGCAGTAGTATTGTCTATAAGATGCAGTAGTAGAACTGCATTTTATAGACAATCAGGGCTTATGCTGAAAAAAGCAGGTGTAGCCATACATAGTGCAACTTCTCTCAAGTTGTGTTGTACTGTACTAAGCAGTTATCCCAGAAGCAGTAGCCCATGATGTGGTATGTGGGAAGTCAATTTCAATATAGGAAGCAAGCTGTTCAAATTTCAACCACAGTCTTTTGCTTCCAATTGTGAGTCCCCAACTAGAGTAGATCCATCAATCCATGGCATCTACAGATGAGTTTACATAGCATTTAGCAATTTTCTTCAATGGATCTACTCTAGTTAAGACCAACAAATACACAGAGGTGAGAGCAGCTTGTGACCAGGGTGGGGAGGGTGCCTCCACTTAAATTTTGGGTGAGCCCCCCCCCCATCCCAGTCAATGAGTAGCCTCAGAATTAAGGCCCATGCATATGAGAACCCCAAGGCACAACATTCTCTGGATGAGCCTGAATCAGTCACAGCTTCTCAGCTGAGTGGCCTGCCTGGAGACTTTATTATGAAATTAAAACTTCCTGAGCTCCTTGAAATGCAAGTAGGATGATATGGTAGTCCAGCCCTCCCCAATCCTGTAATCTCCTTCTGTAATTTCCATAATCCCCCACCCAGCTACAGTATATGCTAGATGAAGGACACCAGGGTGAAGGAGGATGATATAGTAAATAAAACTATTTCTATCTTTATTTGGAGAAATGTTATAAAATCCCCCCCCCCCAATAATGATAGTCTTGGTTACAGTCATTTTAATATTGTATCATTTTAGTTTGATACTACTGTAACTGTCACAATTCCATTGTACAAAATCGTGGGATCTGGTGAGCTCTTTAGAATTCTCTTTTTGTGAAGAATGTTAAGAGGAACTTCTCTGGATCCAACTGAAGTCCTATCTAGCCAAGAGTCCTGTTCAGCATAGTGATCAGCCAGGTTCCTATGTGGCCTAGAGACTTTTCTCACTGTTTTTTGTCTAGCAACTGATATTGCAGTCATGTTTCCTCTGACCCTGGAGGCAGCATGTAGCCATGATGGCTGATAGATACTTAGAGGTACAGGGAACACTTGGAATTTCATTTCATGGCCCTACTCTTAACCAAAGAATAAAATGGGCATAAGCAACACCGCAGTTTGTATCAACTGTTGCCTATCCCACCCCCAACAGCCTTTCCTTTCTGGGCCAAAGAGAAATATTTACGGCTTAAAACAGAAGAGCCATGAAAAAAAATCTAAGGTGAAGCTTCTATCCTCAGGGAGTAGGTGGGTCATTATAGATGGATTCTCTTTCCCTACCTATTGTATTCCTTTTGGCTTTGGAAGAGTTAGTTTTGAATAACATGGATGTAATTAATAACAGAAGTAAGCTTTATGTCCCAGTTTAAAAGTTACATTTTGAAGGGGGCAATAAGAATACTGTCCAATGAGAATAAGAAATGTGTTACTTATAAAAGGCATTAGGCGGCAGCAGGCTGAATAAAATGTTATAGTTCAACAAACTCTGTGAGTAATGAACTCCATTGACTAATGTGACCAGTTCAGTCACTCGAAAGGCAATTATCCCAGCCCTTCAAAGAAGCACTTTGCCAGGGCTCTGGGTGAGACCAGTAATTTCGGTAACAAAGATGTTCTTTTTATTTTTATTTTGAAAGATGTTCTATGTCACCGATTCAGAGAAAACACATTAAGGGGAAGAGGTATAGAGATTTCAACGTTTATTTCAGTTCTTTAAACTCGCATTTGTGACTCATATTTACATCAAATCCATTAAAGTCCTTTGCCCTCATCCAAGGGGGTGCGGGGAATGAGTGGGTCAAAACAGTGTTGGATTTCCTGAATCCTGTTCTGAAGAAAAAGGAAGAGGAGCCAATCTGTGCCAGTTCAGCCCTCACTCCACAATACCCACCAATCCCCCTGTCCTGAGGGTCATTTTCAAGAGTGGACTGCATGGAATGGCGGTGAAATGCTTCTGCAAACCAAATCTATCTATGTATACATGTATGCATCTGCCTGCCTGCCTGCCTGCCTGTCTGTCTAGTATTATTTGTAGGCAGCCTTTTTCCCTCATGAAGGGATTCAAGGCAGCTCACAGCATTAAAACAAGTTGAATTGAAAACACATGAAGGAGCCCCATCTGTCAATGGAAGAGCATTCTGGATCCTGGCCATAGCGTGAATTGGGTGAATGCTTTTCACATTTTTATTTGGAATTGGCCATTGTTGCTTTGGACAATATTCAAGCCTAGCTCTCACTGAGGGGGTTCCTCTAATTTTGTTGTGTGCCACTTGATATTGGAACTGTGCACCACCTTTGGTTGAAAGCCTGATTACAAACTGAATTGGACTATTTTGCACCTATTTTTATGAGGTCCAGATCAGAGCAGAACTGCCAAATTCAGTTCCAGATGGAGCACAAATCACTCTGAGCTGAGTCCAGGTCGACCTCTGAAATGAACTAGATAGAGGACAGGGCCACAACCTGACTTCATCACTGTGTGGGACCAAGTTCATATAATTGACTTCACTTCCAGGAGACTGGCCATAGTTCAGCAGTAGAGCATATATTTGGTAAAAAGATGTGTTCAAGTCCAGTCCCTGAGATCAATCAGTAGGTAGTGGGAAATACCTTTCTCTACCTTGAGCTACTGCCCAATCAGTGTATCCAGACAAAAATAAAAAGAAACAAAAAATCCAAAAACAAAAACAAAAATATACAAAATAAGTATGTTGTACACCTTGAGGACTTAGTTTTATATTTCAATATGACTACTTCTTTGAAAACTTTGAAAACTGCCAATCTGTGTAGACCCTCTGGTTCTCAATCTGTGGTTCACTGGGGGTCCACAAGGGTACTGCAGGTGGTCTAGAAGAGAGACAGCAGGTGGAGGGAGGAAGCTTGAAATGGATGAACCAATTACAAAGAGAGAATACAGAATAGATCACAATGGTGGAGGGCCTTCCTCCCCCTCCTGAAAGGTATTGCAGATGAAACATCAGATAAAAATGCAATCTGCATCATGAAAATACTTTGCAATAGTAACAGAAGGGCAGTGTCTACCAAATGTCCCTTGATTCCTATTACATTGTGATCTTTTTAAAAAGAATATGTGCTGCTCTGGAAAAGCTGATGGTCATGTTAGAGTGGGCTGCATAAAGAAAATGGTTGGGACGTAGATAGTACTGGCCAAATGGATAGATTAGCCTGCTTTTGTAGAAGAAAGAAGCTGCCTATGACACACCAAAGGAGCTCAGTAGCCCTCATGTCAAAGATTTCTCCCTTGCACTAGCTTTCTCAGAGCATGGATTGTTCAGTCCTGTGAATCTAAAATGAAACAGGTGTATCCCAGGCACATTTAAAAAATCTCAGTGAGTGAGGCCAATGTTATATTATTATTTCCTTTGTCTCAAATGTGGAATATATTTCCTCTACTCTCCCCTCCCTTTTTTTCTTTTTCTTTTTTGGCTGGTAAGCTCCATTCAAGTTTTGATGAATATCAAAACAATTTAAACAGCAGCTGTTGGCTCAAAGTTTTGAAGAATGTTTGGCAAGCAAAAGGGCTTGTGTGAAGAGAAATTATTTTCTGTGGTTTGGATGGGATATGTTCTTACAGATGTGGAATGCCATGGCAGAGAGGTAAATTTAATTCCACACAAAAAGTCAATACTAATCAGAAGCAGAGAGTTCTCACTAATGGGTATGTCCAATGTATTTCTTCTTCTCCCCTCCCCCATTGCATATATTACAGATTTATCACCAAGAATATTGTTAAACCCATCCCCTCAAGTCACTTCAGCAAATAAATTAGTTAATGATTCTGCGCTTTCTGTCAACAGGCAGAAAGCTGTCAACAGGCAGAATCCCATAAATAAGTACTTATTACTCAATGAGGTGAGTACAGAAATGTAAGCTTGCATAACAATTGTAAACAAGAAAAGATTTATCAGCACAGAAGGAGCTTATCAAATAGTTCTCAGTCAAAGCCTATGAGACAAAACTAACTATGGCCCAGGCATTAGGTCCTCAGGCCAGAGGTTCTCACAATGTGCAAGCTGGTTACACGCATATATATGAGGAATCAGCCATCTCCAGAATTAACTGGATGCGTGCTTTGGGGATTTTGCCCACTCAGTGGTTTTATCAATAACTGAAAGAAAGAAACTGAGTAAATGTTTAGAGGGTTGCCAGTTAAGGGTGAGCCCATCTGCAGCATGACAAAGCAGCAGAGCTAGCTCAACCATCAGACTGTGTGGCTGATGGCAGACTCACCTCAGACAATTAATCTGAGGTACAATGGAAAGCTGTGTAATTGCTTATTGGGTAACAGCTGCAGTCAACGCTGCCACAGCAACAGTAATATTTTCACTGTCACGGAAGATAGTGCTTCTTGTTGCAATGAGTCCTGTAACCTTTTAGAGACTGACGAGCATATTGAATTAAAATTTGAACTTTGCTGTATCTTCATGTTAGTTATCAGGACATTGTTCTAGCTGCAAAGAGGATAAAACAATACAAGAGCTTTACCTCTTTGAAAATTTCTCCAGCGATAGATGTGGCCATGCAAATCATCCCATCTTAATCTTCTGTTTGAGGTCACAAGCTGGTTTTGTTCTAAATGCATACTTTTAAAAGCATTTCTCAAACTAAATTATCCATGATAGTCTATTTTTCAGTTGTGTGAATGTCCTGTAGAGGTAATGGGTAGGAAATTGATCTCTGTGACCTGTATAGTTTTGGACAAGAGTAAGGCTGGAGGGCTGACGAACCTTTGTTCAAAAGACTTTATTTTCAGTTATAGGTTTCATAGTGTCTGGATAAAGAAGTGTATATGAAAGTGGTTTAAGAATTATTTGCTCTGTGTCCATCTTATACTGTAATCGAAGGGAACTTCTTTTCCTGGGAATGGAGAAATGAGATCCTGTGCTTTAGAACTGTCTTTCCTTGCTTGATACTTTTCATACATGTTGGACCCCACTATCCCCATTTAACAATTGTATTATGGGACAGGAGGAAAAGGTCTTCAGTTATAGAAAGTCTCCCCCTGCCAGTAGTCTCATCCACTAGTGGTAATTTTGCATAATTAAAGACTTCATCCTGCCATCCTGTGGCTTCCATATGATGAAAGAGATTACACAGGAATCAGAAAAAACACAGGGCGTTAGGAAGTAGGAATTTTAGAATTATTCAAAACTGGCCCCTGATCATCACTCTTCTACAGGCATAAGTTATGCAACAGGATTTCAGCCTTTACTTGATAAAAGTGTATGTGTCAAGTACATGAAAGACAGGGCCATTGTTTAGAACTCTTTAGGTGACAATTTGTAGAATGTCTATCTTACAGATCTAGTTATCTATGGAGTCTGCAACAGTTATCATTGACTATTGTTTGGACACAATGGCCAAAATGGTGTAACCTTTGGAGGCAAATTGCCCCAATTTAATAAACCTCATGTAGACTTTATCAGTTGTACCCTGAGCTACACCACAGATAATGTCTATGGTGATGTCTTAATGTTATGCCAGCATTGCACAGCAAGAGGATTTGGATCAGTATAATGCAGAAACTCAGAGATGGCCCAAGGTTGCCTCAGAAGGAGTAATGAATAATATCACCACCTCTAACCCCAACCTAATTCAAGATGCATAGTACCTAAAGCCAACCATATTACTGTGGCAAAATATTCTGCCTCTCAGCTTCTCTGGCAGTACAAGTAAAATAACAACATTTATTTTATTTTATTTATTTTAAATATTGTTACCCCAGCTTTCTCTTTAAAAAGAAGGGTGGCTTACATAATTTTTAAAAAAACAATATTTAAAAGCTGTAAGTACACAAATATTTTAAAAGAATTAAACAAATATTATATTTTAAATGGTAAATAAAATCAATATCAAAACACATTTTTCAAACAACTCGACTACTTTGCTATCCTTTCATGATACCGTCAATTATTGTTTGAGATTGCAACTTCGTCCTATTTAATGGTAGTGCTGGTCCTGCAGAAACCTTATATATCTTAAATCTAGACAACTGAAAGTTTGAATGGCTAAATGCTCATTCAGGGAGAGATTTAGAAAATGAGAAATCCATCTTTTGGAGCTGCTTTATCATGTCTTTCTACAAGGGCCACATTTAAGTGTTATTCTACAGTCCTTCATTTGCATATCCTTTCTGCCTCTATTTTTCTATTGCTTGTTGTCCCATGACAAACCAGTGATAGTAATTTCCTCCCTATCACCTTGCTTGTCTTATTGAGATCAATACATATATTTCTTCTCTCACCTGCACATGGAATTATGCCTACCTCTTTTTTAAATAGGCTTTCCTGGATATTGATTTCCAGTAATATCCTTACATCCTGTTGCCCTTCACTTATATCACCTCACAGAATCCTGATGCATCATTATGCAGTGGATAGAATCCTCCCAGCTTGTTTGCTCACATATTACATGTAGATAATCTTTTGTGTGAGGTATAGTTGTTGCGTTGTGGGGTTGTTGTTTTTTTGCAAGATTTTTGCTTCTTGAATTTAATTTGCCTCTAATGAAGGACTGATTCAAGCATGAAATGAGTTGTGTTTCCCTGCACCTTCATTTTATCACCAATCATATCTGGATTAGGGCATCTACTGATTGGGTGGTCTTCTTGTATTACAAAGAGTTAGACATCACTCATCTGGTCTCTCACTCAGAGTGCTGATTACAATCCTGGCTCAGTTCAGAGATGCATGCAGATGTGAACAGCAGCATTTTCTATTAATTTTTTCCAAGCTGCAGCACCCCTCTCCATCACTTCCTGATAGTTTTAGAGACTTTTAGAAGATTAAAAGATATGTGATTGGGAATAGGATTAAAAAGCCTGATTATAGGTGTTTATGTCCTTGACAGTTCTAAGCGGGCTTCCTGAACCAGGGCCAAGACCTCTAAACCTTAATAGCATGAGCTATTCATTTCTGTTAGTTTTCAGTCCTATAGGTTCATTCAAAATGCACGTTTATCATTTGACCATGACGTTAGGGAATCACTTCATGTGTGAATCAGTCCTTTGACAAGAGTGAAAATATTGTTTCAGTTTGACTTTGATAATAATTTACTACAGTAAGATAGCTTTTGTGCACATTGCCTTGTTTCGGTCTTAGTTTTGAAAATATCTTATTTTTTGATGCTCCATCTTACTGTGACTATATCTTTGAAGCTACTGGTTTTATTGATCATATTGTTTGCTTGTTTGCATGCATGCTGAAGCACGCCTTTGGAACTGCAACAGAAGGTGTATATCTCCGGACTAGATCAGATGGAAAGCTCTTTAATCTCTCTAGATTGAGAGCAAAGACCAAAGTCCAACTGAAATGCATGCGGGACTTCCTCTTTGCCGATGATGCAGCTGTTGTTGCCCATTCTGCTGAAGACCTCCAACAACATATGAATCGTTTTAGTAAGGCCTGCCAAGACTTTGGATTAACACTCAGCCTGAAGAAAACACAAGTCATGGGCCAGGGCGTGGACTCACCTCCCTCTATTACCATCTCTACACAGGAATTGGAGGTTCTTCATGACTTTGTGTATCTTGGCTCAACGATCTCTGACACTCTCTCCCTAGATGTCGAGCTGGATAAACGCATTGGCAAAGCAGCTACCATGTTCTCTAGACTCACAAAGAGGGTATGGCTTAATAAGAAGCTGACGGCATATACCAAGATCCAGGTCTATAGACCCTGTGTCCTGAGCACACTCCTGTACTGCAGAGAGTCCTGGACCCTTTGTGCACGGCAGGAGAGGAAGCTGAACACGTTCCATATGCGCTGTCTCCAACGCATTTTTGGTATCACCTGGCAGGACAAAGTTCCAAATAGAGTAGTCCTAGAACGAGCTGGAATTTTTAGCATGTATACATTACTGAAACAGCGACATCTATGTTGGCTTGGGCATGTTGTGAGAATGGCTGATGGTCGGATTCCAAAAGATCTCCTGTATGGAGAATTAGTGGAGGGAAATCGCCCCAGAGGGAGACCACAGCTGCGATACAAGGATATCTGCAAGCGGGATCTGAAGGCCTTAGGAATGGACCTCAACAGATGGGAAACCTTGACATCTGAGCATTCAGCCTGGAGGCAGGCGGTGCAGCATGGCCTCTCCCAATTTGAAGAGGCACTTGTTCAGCAGGCCAAGGCAAAGAGGCAGTCCCGAAACCAGCAAAATCAGGGAGCTGGATAGGGGACAGATTGTATTTGTCTTCAGTGTGGAAGGGATTGTCACTCTCAAATTGGCCTTCTCAGCCACACTAGACGCTGTTCCAAGTCCTCCATACAGAGCACGTTACCATAGTCTCTCGAGACTGAAGGATGCCTAATCTTGCATGCATGACCCGCACTTTGAGAGCAAAGGTTATAAGTCAAGCAAACAAACACAGGGATTACAAGAAGGTCCCAGAACCATTGGCTCCCCAGAACCTCCTAAGATATCTTCTCTCTGCCACATACCTACAATTACATGGACATTAGAGATGGGCACAAAGCAAACCATGAACCAGAAAAATCAATGAATCAGGCTGGTTCATGGTTTGGTTTGCAACCCAGTTCGAGGATCCAGTTGATAGACAGGTGCATGCGCAGAGACAGCAGGCCATCTTCCCTTCCCAGAGCTGGCCACTGCCTCTACACATGCACCCGCCACCCAGCTGGACAGTGGGTGCATGCATCGAAGCAGGAGGCTCAGCTCCTGGAAGGGAAGTTGGCCTGCTGTCCCTGATGATGGTGATGGTGGCAGCAGAGGAGGTAGCAATGGCAGGACCAGGTAGGAAGGCAACAGGGCCAGTGGGAAGGGAGTGGGCAGGCAGGTAATCCCCCCCCCCCCCGCACAAACCCAGAAAATGAACTATAAACCAGTTCATTTTCAGGGGATTCATGATGGTTGTGGTTCATGGGTAGCCACGAACCATGGACCAACATGAACCACCAGGTTTCTGGTTTGTGCCCATTTCTAATGGACATCTAAGCTCACCTCCTGTAAGCCTTAATGCTTGCTTTTCCTTGCTGCCCATCAGCCAAAGTTGTGGCACATATAAATGTTTGCATTGTATGTGCATACTAATAAGTCAGTGCTCCAGGGAAGATGAAAAATGTGCCTATCTTGGGCCAATCTAAGTGGCATGAATTAAAAATTCAAAGAGAGGAAGAGTTTGCTTCTAAAATCTGCACAAACATGTTTTAGACAGCGGGAGCAGAGCAACCATTTGAAAAATGTGCACAGATCAATTTCTTTTCCTTTAAGAAGATGATAATTAAGGAGAAATAAAACCATAGAGCAGACCTATGTATCCCTATACATGCATTCAGCCACGTCAGAGGGTTCAAACACATGAGACAGGCAGCTTTGCCATTTGAAGCGCAGCTGTTAAGCACTAAAGGATGTGTGTTGATCTTCCAACATTCTTTTACAGCTCCACAAGTTGTAAATTAGCTTGCTTTTGTTTGATGATTGGCCATTGGGAGAAAACAGTGGGTTTTATTTTCATGTTGATTGTGTAAACATGGTAGTACATACATCTCACGTTGGGGTGGAGCTAATGTTCCATAACCAACTAATAATTGTGAAGTTTCCCATCTTGTGTGTTTGGCCCTGAGAAAACAGGGTGAAGGTACTTTAACTAATGCAAAACATCCATCTTCAGAATTTAGTCACACTTAATTCTGATCTTGAATCCTGCATATTCCAGAACCATTATTTCACTAGCTGTTTATTCTCTGGAGCTCATGAGTTTTGGGACTCCCTTCAGGTTAGGCAAATAAACTGACCCACTACTTCTCTCACTCAGGGAAAGCCCTAGTGAGTTTAAGCATTAACACAGAAAGTGGCCTGCCGCCAAAAGCGAAAGTTACCAGATCTGCTGAGAATCCCCAGTGTGACATCATGAAATGGAAGGAATCTACTGGGCGCCAAAGTGTCTGGTAAAGATCAAAGAAGGAGTTGGGGAGAAGTTAAGGAAAGTGGATAGCAGTGGAAAATGGGGTGGTTTGTCTGAGGAAAGGATGTGAGATGAGAAGGGAAACACTTTGGAATAATGAAATCCCTCCGTCACCTTTGTATGCCTGAACTACAGGTAGACTTCTTGCCAAGTTCACTTAAAACAACTGTATCTGAAATCTACATCAATTTCACATCATCAACACTTTATGCTTCTAAAACTTTCTCTGGCTCCTAACATAAACTTGTAAACTTTTTTTTTAAAATCACCTTTCTATGGCCCTGTACAGTTAGTTATCCATGGTGCAATTAAATGCTGCCAATCTCATCTCATCATATTTTATGAGAGGCTAGGGATTATGGTCTAAATTCAGTTGTTGATCCTAACAAAAGTAGAGCCATTAAATTATAGGGTGATGTTTCAGAGTCCACACCTACTTAAATCTCATTGGCCCTAATCCTCTTGCCTAATTACACCAGTGTTACAAAATGGTGTAACGTTGGAAGTTTAAAAATCACCACATGTGTTATCTGTTGTATACTGAGTTGTGTGACTCAGCCTGCAACTGATAAGTTTTACAGTGATTTCTTAACTCGAAGCAATTTGCCTCCTAAAGTTATGCTATTTGCGAACCTGCGCAAGAGAATCTGGGCCATTGATACCATTGTTTCCTCTACTTGGGATGAACAATTAAATTAAGATTTCTGTAGTTATAATGATACTTAACTCCCAGTTAATGTAGCTCAAATTCTACTATGAGATAAGTACGCAACTTAGGTCATCAGCTCCAACTGTTATAAATAAAACCAAACAGTTGCTTTTCAAACAACAGTTGTTATTCTGGCTAGAATTTCAGCAGTCCAGCATTTGTCTGCTGAGTTTCCACCATCAAGGAACTGGAAAGTAAACATTGCCTTCCATGTCCATTTAGAGTTCTTAAACTACACTCTGATGTGAATGCCCAGTTGTGCGATGATCTCCCTTTAGAGGCTATGTTGACATTAGCACTGGCCTCATTTCAGTGGCAATTTCAAACTTGCCTGTTCACCCATCGGGCATAGCTTGGTTCTGACTTGCTTGGTTCTAGATTTCTGCACATTGCGTTATCTTGTTGAATAATTTTAAATGTTAAAATGACTTTAAACACGGTTTTAATTGTTTAATTGTTGTTTGCTCACCTGTACCCTCCCCTGAGATCTCTAGATAGAAGGTGAGATAGGAACACCCAAGCAGGCGAGGAAGGAAACAAGCAAATAAACAACATGTTTAGATGCAGTATTTTATGACTGAAATTAGCGCTCCTGTTGGGAAGGCTGAAATCTATGTAAACGTTCCTAGAAGTATATCTCATTGAACTCTGTGGGGCTTACTTCTGAGCAGGCATATAAAATTGCACTCTCTGTCTTGCTGAGGCCATAGTTCTCTTGTCTTTCTATCACTTTAAAATCTTCTTTAGCAATGTGAGCAGGAGCCCCAGAGCCTGATTACAGTGCCATTAGGAGGATTAGGTGTCAAACATATTTATGGCTTGTATTCCAGGGGTTTAGGCAAGTGTCTGCTCCTCTTAAACAGATAACAAATAATACAGCCATTAAACACATGTAAATCGATTCAGCCTCATTTTTCTTTTCCCTCTTGTACAGAATGACTTCCAAATGTTTTATCTGGTATTTCTCTTGCTGTTAGCATTAAAAAACTAACAGCATATCCCTTTAAAAGAAAAAAAAAGCATGGCTGCATAACGTCATTCCAGAAAAAGGACTTACACATTTCTGAATTTGCAGATCCATACATAATGACATTTCACCCACCAATTAAGGGCACTCAGCGCAATGGTGTTACTGTCAACCAAGTAGCTTTATGGCGATGTGGGTGCATACAGCCAACCACACTCTGATGGAAATAACTTCCATCAGATAGTTGGAAGATATTGGATGTCTTTCTATAAATTTCACAAAGGGTAAGAAATTAAGAGGAAATGCTGAATACCTGTTGTTGTTGTTGTTGTTGTTGTTGTTGTTACTACTGCTGCTTGCCTGACCTACTCCAGGTCCTTGTTTACACTTTGTGGTTGCTGCTGCAATGCTAGAAAAATTGCATCCTCATTTGTCTGCTGAAATCAAGGACTGGCTCTTGGTTAAACTGTCATTTCAAGGTCGATATTGACACAGGTTGTTTGTTCTTTTTCATCTATATCTAGCAGTATCTTGACAAAGGAAGGAAATCGTTCTTTTGAAGATTATTCTAAGCTTGTAAGTAATTTATGAAGAGGTAACTCTAATTATATCAATCATTGATGCACAAATCCCAGTGAATGTGAGTATTTTGTTGATTCCACTGAGTCAGCAGTCATTTCCGTGTTTGTTTTAATAAGGCTGCAGTGGTGATGCTTATAGCATGTGGACAAAGGCAAATAGACAGTACACGTCTTATAAGTAATGAGAAATTCCCTTGTATATCAGAATCCTTTCAGTTTGTTATAAATATTATCTCACTATATTCCTGATTTTATCAGAAAATATCATCTTACAGTGTATCACCCATCATTGGTTCTCCAATACCACAAAATAGTCTGCGAATTGCTGATTTATGGCAAATAAACCCTTAAAACTTTAAATTTCATAATTTCAGCTGTTATTTGTAACCAAACTTTTTTTACTGCCAACTGATGCTACATTAAATATATTGAATTCCATAAATTTTAAATAACATATTGTAAGTCTAAGTACAATGCCAATGGTATGCAAATATAGAACCAGAAGACTTACATTTTTATACTAAAAACCTCAGAATTCCCCAGCTAGGTTGTAGAGATGGGAGCTTTGTGCTTCGTATGAAGCATGGCATCACAGGTGGTGCTGAGTTCTATCTCTCTCCCCACAGGCCTCCTGGTCCATTTACAGGACTCCTCATGCTGCTGGGGTCCTTCTTTGGCAGCGGTACTCCAATCCAGGCAGGAGCCAAGGCCAGCTTTTCCCTGCCTCTTCACACAGTCAACCACTCTGGCAAGGAAGTTGGACGGGGAGTCTCCCTGCACAGCCAATGAGTGGTTGGCTGCCAGGGGAGGCGGAGAAAGGCTGGCTGGGATCCTGCCTGGATTGGAGTAATGCTGCCAAAGAAGGACCCCAGCAGCATGCGGAGCCCAGTAAGTGGACCAGGAGGCCTGGTGGGAGGGAGATGGAACTCAACACCAACTGTGGTGCTGAGCACGAAGCACAAAGCTCCCATCTCTACTAGGAGTGGGGCAGAGTTCAAGTGGCAATAGCCTTTTGGGCCAGAAGCTTTCGGTGTTATCACTAATTCACCACCTCCGAAGAAAAAGCCAACAAAATTATTCAAAAGGTTAAATGGTTTCCTGTGACTGTAGGGTGAGTACAAATAAGGAAGGCTCTACTGCCACTGCAGTTTACCTTTCCTCAGCCACACATCACTTACCTGCCACTCACCCAGGAAGTCCAGCTTTTTGTACCGTCTGGCATGTGCTCGCACACCCATCTTGAGAAAAGCCCAGAGGATGCACAAGACAGATGCTGAAAGAATGTTAGGGGTTAATCACAAAAGTTAGGGCTCTCAAGTTCTCAAGCTGCAATCTATTCCTCCATTTCTGGCTTCCCTCACATGGAACTCCATCTACTTCTGTCTCCAGGATGGCCTTGCCGTTGACTCCTACTCATGCACTGTAGATCAGCAAATAAGACTTGGGTCTAAGGCTTCTATGACCCTTAGCAATGGCTTCAAATGTAGGAAATGGATTGAATCCCTAAAGGAAGCCACAGGCTTGAGTTTGCAAGAACTGAGCAGGACTATTGAAGACAGGAGATTTTAGAGGTTGCTCATTCATAGAGTAACAACAACAACAACAAGGCAAACTTGGCCACATCGCCTCTAATTCCAGATCATTTATGAATAAATGGAAAAACACCAGTTCCTGTGAAGATCCTTGAGAAACGACATTGCTTTCACCTCTCCGTTGTGAGAACTGACAGTTCCTGCTGTTCAGAAATGAAACAAAACCTTCAGAAATGAAACAAAACATACCACCCCTCTTGTCCCATGGCTGCTAAATTTGTTGCTAGACTCTGTCAAAAACGTTTCTAAAGCTTCAGGTTCACAATGTCTGAATCATTGCTTCTTCGTTGCCACTCTTTTAAAAAAAGAATGTTGACTTTTGAAATTGGATTTTGAATTGTCTGCATCTGTTTTTTTCACCTTCATCGGCTGAGAAGCAATTTTAAAAAACATGTTTAATGTGTACATAAATAAAGGATTAATGAGACAAGACTTGCCCTTCAGAAGCCATCTTGATTTTTCTCTGCAAGACTTGATAGCATGGGTTGCAGTGTTAGAGCAGTTATAAAATGTAGCTCTTTGTGCTGCCCAGAACATGCATTTACCCATTTTGTCTGTCATCATCAGTTACTGCAAGACTTTTTCTTTAGATACCTCTCTGATCTCACACTCCATCTCAAAATTTCTCAGAACATTTTGACCGGCAGAAACCTCATATATCACCAATACTAAATAACAACCAAGGGCCCAATATCGCCACCCATTGATTTTGTGAAGAAGTCTGCATCACTGTAATTTGCTAGACAGAACCCTCTCCTGCATATCATCGTCATTGTCTTAGAGCTGCAGAGCAGGAAGCGAGCCTCTGGATTATCAAGTTGAGCCCCCATCAAGGAAGCACAGTGGGGAATTGAACTTCCAACCTTTGGCTCTGCAGCCAGATACCCAAACCACTGAGCTATCCAGAAGTTCATTGGAGTGTCACCAACCAGTCCTAGTAATGAGTGCCACCATCACCACAATGATTGCAGGACCAATTGAATCCTATGAGCAGATAAACTATCATGATCTCCTTTACAGAGGATCGTCTTCCACTTGGATAGCAGCCAGAGGATAGTTCTTCCATTAAAAGTCCCCTGTATGTGGAGGGCTATCTGGTCCAAATCAGGTTACAAGATAAAGAACCATTAGAAAGGAGGTCAGAGACCTTGGGGTTACCTATTTGCAACTAGCAAGCTCTCAGACCACTTGATTACAGCTATTTTCGCTGGGGTGAGATGCACTGTAATACGATTTAGATTATAAAAAATAATTTCTGAAGTATATCCTTTTTGTGATGATACATCACTTGCCATCCAAATGTACGTGCGTACATAGACCACTTCACATGGATTACATGCTTACTGACTGTTATACAATCAGATACAATTTAAAAATTGTGAATATATTACCCAAATGTAGGTAATATATTGAAACTGGATGCATATTTTAACAAGACAGTGTATGAAATTCATAAAACACAACAGGAGTAGCGTATGACACAGTTCTCTAATGCAATAGGGCGCAACAGGAACACATGAACTGAGGCACAGTCTCGGCAGTGAAATTATTTTGTAAAACTCAGCTTCTGCCAATGTAACCTCAAGCATAAGATTTCTCCAGCAAGAGAGGAAAACATCCCCTGAACACCTGCATAACTGCTTTATTGTTGCTGAATAGAGCCCTCTGTATTCACTGATCTGCCTTCCTGGCCAACGATATTATCAAGGATTAATTGGCACTAGCACAGATGTTCACAGCTGCCTACATGATGCTAGTGGGTGCCCCTGTGTCAGCTGTAGATGCTATTACATTATCACCATGCAAATGAATTTATTTCATTCTTTGCAGTTATGGTTCCTTTTTTTTCTTTCCCTTCCCTTTTCCTTTTCCTTTTGACCTCCCAAAATGAAATTAAAACTGGCAGGAAAAATAGAGTGAGTAGCAAAGACTTAACTGAGAGTGTAGGGCTTTTGCCGTTCGTATTCCACCCAAAGCAAGTTGTTTTAAAAGAAGATCTGAAATCTAGTGCTAAAAAAAACAACAACAAACAAACAAACCCCACTGCCTGAATAAAGTGCTTACAACTTAAGCCAAGCTCAAATTGGAAGGGGTGAAACTACTAGAAAGCACGCTTCCCTTGCAAATGGCTCCCCCTCACTTGTAGTGAGTGGTGTAAACAAAGGTTCAAGTACTGACAGCTTTCTACCATTCTGGGCACCTGCTTTTAAGCGAGAGCAGTGCTTCCTGGTTTACTCTAAACTTGCTCTGTGTTGTTATCATGCAATTAAATCTGCCATGTGATCACATGATGGCACTGGAATATAATTGCACCAGCTATGTGATCTTTTGTACCAAGAAATGAGCTGGCCTGTGCCTTGCAGTAAAAGTAGGACTGCAAGGCTTGTTTTAATTGGCTAGACGAGTTGGGCAACATGCTGTCCACAAGCTGCGGGTATAGCTGTCAAGATGTGAAATTTATAACACTATAAAACGTGTTATAATAATTAAAGGGAGTATAGAAAAAGCAGTCCTGAAAACATACACTGTATTTTTCAAAAGAGGTTTGAACAGCAACTGCAAAACAAGCAATAACATCCTTGACACTCGAATCTGTTTAAAAACGACAGCTGCAAACAAAAGATTAAATTGAAACAAGTGTTGTGTAATATGTGAAACATTAACATGACGTGTCCAAGGTGTTTCAGGTCCTGCGATTTTCTCTACTTTATTTTAATAATTCCTGTAGTTTCAGTCCATTGAAATGTCACAGAATTTAGTTGCTCAGTAGAAGTACAGAGACTCACAGAGAAGAACAGCAAATTCCCCAGAGTCCACCCGTTTCTCATTAACTGGCACTTAAAGTCTCAATAAATCACTTTGAGACATTTGTAGGAGAAAGAATAAAATGCTTCATTACTTACAGTTGGGAACAGACTAACAGCAAACAAACAACAAACTGAACACTTCCAACACTGAACACATCCATTTGCAGGAACTGTATGATCTGAAGAAATAAACTGATAAAAAAATTCAATTATTATTTTTTTTCCTTGGTGATTCAGGACCCTGTATTTACAGGTCTGACAAAAAAAGAATATTGACAGTTAAGGGGGGGAGGATGGTCAGAGACTAGAGATGGGCACGAACCATGCTGTGGCGGTTCAGACCGTTCTCACAGTGCCCGCACAGGTGTTCCGTGGGTGCCGCCTGCTTCCCTCTTCCATCTCCTCGGTTGGTTGCCCACTCAGAGGCAGTGCCACAGGCTTCTCTGCCCCACCTCCTCATCTGAGTGGGTAGCTGCTGGAGGAGACAGAGGAGGCAGGCATGTGCTGCTGCTGGTGATTGGCTGGCAACTGGAGGAGGTGGGAAGAGGAAGTGTACCCGTGAGTGGGTGAAATTTGTGAAGGAGGTGGGGGAGGGCAGCACATGGCAGCTGTGGAGCACCTGTGCAGGTGCCACACCGAACTGGGCCAAACTGCCTACGTGTGGCTTGTGCCCCTCTCTACACTGTTAGAGGGGTGAAAACTCTACTGGGTGTGGGTGGGTAAGATTTCTTTACTATATGCTGATGAGATTTTGTAATTGCTTCTGTTCTAGTCTATTAATTGATTAGTTTAAGATACTTACATAGATGTGACTGATTTGAGACCTTGTCTAACTTAGTTAACACTTTCGTAGTACTTTTTTTTTAAATTACAAAGTATCTTTTTAACTCTTTAGATTAAGGCTTCTTATTACACTCTAAAGCAGAGGTCGTCAACCCCCGGTCCGCGGCCCATTGCCGGTCCGTGGCATGAGCCCGACCGGGCCGCGAAGACAGACCTCCCGACCCCCCCCCCCGCACGCATTCCCCTCCCCACAGCTGCTTTGTGCACGTGCACGCGTGCCAGTGCCAGCGTGAGCACTCCCTCACCCCTTCACGCATGCCCCCCGCGTGCAAAGCAGCTGTGGGGAGGGGAGTGCGTGCGGGGGGCGGGAGGTCTGTCTTCGCGGCCCGGCGGCGACGGGGGTGGCCCAGAGACGGGAGGCTGAGCATGACCAGGTGCTCTGGCTGCTGGCCTCCCAGCAGTGGCGGCGGCAACCAAGAGCCAGGAGGCAGCACATGGCCGGGTGCTCTGGCTGCTGGCCTCCCGGCAGCGGCGGCGGTGACGGGGGCGACCAAGAGCCGGGAGGCAGCGCATGGCCGGGTGCTCTGGCTGCTGGCCTCCCGGCAGCGGCGGCGGTGACGGGGGCGACCAAGAGCCGGGAGGCAGTGCATGGCCGGGTGCTCCGGGTGCTGGCCTCCCGGCGGCGGCGACGGGGGCGACCAAGAGCCGGGAGGCTGAGCATGGCCGGGTGCTCCAGCTGCTGGCCTCCCGGCGGGCTCCAACGAGGCCGGGGTCGGTGCTCCTCGCCGCCCTCAGCAGGCCGCTGCTGCC
Organism: Intellagama lesueurii; assembly: GCA_037013535.1. Classification (NCBI taxonomy): domain Eukaryota; kingdom Metazoa; phylum Chordata; class Lepidosauria; order Squamata; family Agamidae; genus Intellagama; species Intellagama lesueurii. The sequence continues at coordinate 274,764,939 of JBAJHW010000002.1, forward strand.
GCTGGTGCCTCCAGCTCCGGAACCGGCACCAGCGGCTGCATTTGAATTTCCCACGGAGGGCAGCGAGGAGCGCCTACGGCGCGCGCACTCCCCAACCACTTTGCGCGTGCGTCGGAGAGCGTGAGCGCGAGGGGCCGCCCCACCTCCCTCAGAGGCTCTGCCAGTCCGCCTTACAAAAAAGGTTGAGGACCTCTGCTCTAAAGCATCATAGTTAGTTTTGTTATGGTACTTATATTTTCAATTCAGCTTATTAAATTCCCATAGTTGTATTTCTGAAATGTTTTGTAGATCCTTTTTTTTTGGGTATTCGATCGATAGGGAGCAACATTATACACATCTATCTGCTTGCATATGCTTGTTCCATAAAAAGAAGAAAAAGCTCAATTTTTTCTGGACCCTCAGTTTATCTGTCTTGCATGGGGCAAAGAACTGAAAGGATATCCAGAAGAAGAGAGCAAATTGTGCAGTTTTTTCTCTGGTTCATTCTGGAATTAACTCTTAACTGGAATAAATGCCATCTGTGATGAGCACAGACTTCTGATTTTTCCCTTGAGGTCTGTAAAGTTCTGTAGGGCTCTTAGAACATTTCCTGTCCTCAAGGACTCCCACCATCCCCCAAATGGCCTCCAATTTGGCATCCCCCCCCCAAGGGCTCCTTTCCCCTCCTGGAAACCTCCAACTATGTGGTGGCTTTAAGCTTAGGTCATGAAATCAAAAATCAAATAGAATAGCCCCTTGCTCCCACAAAGAAAGAATATTTCTAAGACGTTTTCTTCCACTCTTCCAGTAAATACAGGAAAAAATGTATTGGAAATGTTGCTGAGCAAAGTTAGAAGAAACATGAACCTACTTGGGTTTTCTTTTCTTTATACCATCTGTATAGGAAAAGAAACTTAATCTATCCTGTTTAATGTTAGATTGTCTCGCAACAATGCTCCATCTGCTTAGTGTAGCTAGAACCAAATGATTATTCCCTTCCTCGGGTTACAGAAAGGAATAACCTTCCCATTATGCCTATTCAGACTTTGAAGGAAAAAATGACAAGGTAATTAATCTAAGAACACAAAACAGGTTCACTCTGGATTCTGGTAATGGAACCAAATAGCAAGGCAGTTCATGATATATAAAATGTGTAGCGGACGTTGTGAATTATTTCACCAGAGTTTGTTGAACCAGGACGTAATTTTAAAATGAAATTAAAAAGCATACTTTTTTTCTAGGAAAAAAAGGGGAATTTTTTTTTTGAAAAACATTCTCAAGTTTTGCACATAAGAGAGCCAAAAGGAAGGAGGAGGATGGTTCTTCCCATTATCTTTGCCAGGACAGCATTCTTGTAACCTTGTGTTTTGAATGCTAGTTTTGCACTAACACATTCTGTGCACAATCCCTATAAATTATAGATTATCAGAGAATGGCACAAATGTTGCCACTGACTGAAGCACAGAAGTAGCAACATTGAATGGGTTGTTTGATACTAAGAAAAAGGCACCGGTGTTGCACTAAGACATTTTGTGCAAACAGCAACAGACATCACTGGAAGAGCACTTGTTGCCCACTCTTGCACTGGAGGTGAGACTTCTTGTACTGATTAGAAAAATAAGACATTGGCCAGAATCCTATTAATTATACTCACCAATGCAATAAAATCAGTGTAAATCTCCCTGGCAAAGTGCCTCAAATTAAGAAGTCAGCACAGGCATTTGCTGTTGTGCCCTGAGACGTGAGACTTGTTGTTCAACTAGAAATGCCTATTCTGAGTTTTTACCTTGCAGCAATTCTCTGCTAACATTTATCCTGGTTGTGTTACACTGGCATAAAAACATAACAGGATTGACTACAGCATCCAGAATCCTGCAGCCAACATGGCCATTTCCCAAGCAAACCTCTGCTTGACTTAACAGTGTCACTTTTTGAATAGTGGTGGTGTACACATGAGGTGGGTTTGGGATTCATCTATGATGCCCTTGTCAGAGTTGTGCTACAAATCAACATACCATGGCTTTCGCATACACTTGGCACTGTATTTTGAGCCACAGCTGTGCTACTGGAATCCAAAGCTGCTTCCAAGTCCTCTCCATGCCTAAATACAAGGTGTCATCTCAGTGACCTCATTCATCAAAAAAGGTTAGACTAGGATAAATTGGTAGAGAGAGGAAAATCATGGTGTGATCCAGTTTAGACACAGCATCGTATAGACTTTTTCAAAAACACAAAGCCGGACAGCTTAAAAAATAATGGGACTGGATGAAGCTAAGGGTAAAGAAATTCAAGGAAATGACACTGAGAAGCAGCAGCAGCTAAAGGAAGAAAGGAATTCCAAAGGACCAAAGAAACAACACAAGCTCTGTGATGGAATAAAGACATTTTGTATGTCAGAAGACTCAGGTTTATTCCCTTGTAGCTCTAGTGCAAAGGACACGGTCGCAGGTGATGGGGACAAGCTTTGCCTGAGACCCTGGAGCTTTGCTGCTAGACTAGGAGTGAGGCAAATGCAGCTGTCCCGGCATTCCTCACTGGTGGCTATCCTGGCTAAAGCTGATGGGAGCTGCAGTAGCCCTGGAGAGTGGTGACTCCAATATCTTAGGGGAGTGAATCCATTCCAGATTTTATTAGAGATGTTATGGGAACTGTCTAAGGTGCTGAAACATATTCTCAATGTCTGCTTACAGGCGTCCTGCATATGGACTTCCTTGACACATATGTGTGGCCACTGTGGAAGATCATGCTCAACTAGGCAGTCTTTTGGTCTGAAGTTGAACCCAATCAAGGGTCTTCTAATGAAATTGTCCTTGCTTTTGTTCCTTTCCTCCTGACAGTTGCTACCTGGACGAACATCCTTTCTTCCTTTCATCCTTTGTTGTTAAAGAATGGCCATCCTTGAATTTCCATGATTTTGAAGATAGTGGCCAGAATAAGTGAAGCAATACCATCCCCAAAGATACAAATTCAGGTCTATAATGATCAAGGACGTTTCCAGCAGCTTCTTATCTTTTCTCTTTCAGTTTCAGAAGTTGTGATACTGAGCCCCATGATAGTTGTTCTGTCTATTAAGGCTATAGACAAAAACATTTTGATCTCTTATCCCAGATCCAAAGAACTTTACTAGCATATCTTTCTGCAGCACAAAAGAACTCTTTGTATATGTGTGTGTGTGTCTCTGTGTGTGCATGTTTGTGGCATGAGAGAGAGAGAGAGAGGCTCTTTTGTCTAGGCAGGTATCCAGCCCACCATGAATAAAATCGCAGTGCTTTCTATTGAATTGGTGGTTTGCATTCTGGCTCACATTTCAGTAGGGGAAGAAAGAACAAGATGGCAATTCCTGGTTAAACCACAGATTTAGCTTGAACTAATCATGCTCAGGATAATTATGGGAGACAGTCTGGAGGGAGGGAGGAAGATAGCATAGTTAATGTCACATGAAACTTAATGGAAGATTAATTGCAGTCCTAAAATTTCCTCTGTATTTACGAAGAATTGATCCCACCAACCCTGAGATATTATTGTTGGAATGCTGCAAATGATTGTACATTGTTTCCAAAGAAGGACACCAGCTTCATTCTCTCTATTGTGATGTTCATCATGGGTGCTATTGCTTATGCAGACAAAACAATACCCCCTCCCTGTAAAATAGGGTGGTATCAGCAGCAAGGTTTTTCCCACTATGAATAACAATAGCAACAGCAACAGCAGCAGCAACAACAACAACCCCTCCATGGACATAGGCCTTGTTGAGGCAGAGGGGCTTGCGTGCTTCAGTGAGGTTGAGAGCTATGCTGGCGGTAGTGTTGCTCCCTGAAGGTCCTCCCAAGCCAGACAGGTCTCAGCTGAGAAGCCAGACCAACTGTGTCCACCAACCATCAATTATGATGAGAAGGAATAAACAGAAGTCCATACTGGATCAGTCATTGCCGGGGTCAACAAGGACCGCATCAGATGCTGTAGCCTCTGGACATCTGGTGACAAATAGGCTACTGGGCTTAGCAGACCCTGTTGAGGAACCAGGACACACTGCTGCAGAGATACTGGAACAATGGGTGTATGTAATTTTCTGATTGGGTGCCCACCAGAGAAGGCAGGGCTTTGAAGTGCCAAATACCTGTTTGACTGATAAATGAACCGGCACAAACCACCAAACTAGTGGTTCATACTCATCTCTAATATTGAGCATGTGAAGTAGTCGTCCTCCATATCAAATGTGGAACATTGATTCTCAAGACTTGCCAGTGCAAAAAAGATAAATGGTCAGGTTTGATTTGAGGTACGTACATCTCCACAAGAGTCTGGAAGAAGAAGAGAGTAGCTACCAAGGTGTAGTTCAAAGGGCAATCCAAAGAAGAAGAGCCACCTTCAACAACATATTTTAGTCTGACCTCACCATCACAGGATAACACATAAGCAATATTTTCACATCTTTTGTTCTAGATGGTAGAAATGTTTACAGTGCAATATATGGAAGAGACTCAATCCACATCAAAATTAACTGAAAAATAATCGCGTCTTTGTGCTTACTTGTAGCATCAGACTGTATTTCTACTTTATCATGCTAGTTCTGCTTTTCAACAAAGAGCCTGCAACAGATTTTGGTCTCTCACGTTAGGGCCAAGTTTTGAACTGCAACTCAAGATTTTCCTTGTTAGAAGGAAAATAAATAAGACATCTATATGTTTTCTAAATACAAGGAAAAATACATCTTAAATTAGAACATACACTCACATACACACACACACACACAAAACCCTAGACATATAGAGAGATAGATATACAAACAAGGCTCCTTTGCTTACCAGAATGCAATCTAAAGTGAAATCTTTTGATGTTACTTAAATGTTGGGGCCAATTGCTTCCATGGCAAACATTAAGCACAAAGGAATAGAACTACAGGAAGTTGTGTAGACCACAATATCCATCACTACAGACAATAGTTTAAAGCTGCAGTTGACCCAAGTAAATAAACAAATAAAATTATTTTTGAGAGAGAAAGAGAGAGTGAGATCAAACTCTTTTCTGACAAAAAGGACATTTTCAAGACTCTTGGCTGGAATCTCCACTCAACAAATATCTATTTAGTATTCATTTAAGAGTGTACATCCTGACTTGACTCATCCTTGTGTGGTAAATGGGAATTCCCCCCCCCGCCCCCAAGAAACCCTTCACCTTAGAGAGGGGTAAGAGAAGCTGTGCTATTACAATCAGACATTATTAGTCCTAAATAGTTTTCATTTTTTAATTGAGAGCTAGGAAAAGCTGAAGATAGCCAGAAAAGAGGAAAACTAAACATGGATTGACTCCATAAAGAAAGCCATTGCATCGAGTTTGCAAGATCTACAATTCCAAGATCCTTCTTGCTTGTAAGAATTACTGAGCCAAGTATTCCCTTCTTGTAACTGTGAAATTGGTTTCTCTTTCCCAGATATAAAACTTTGCATGTATCCCTGTTGAATTGCATTCTGGGTTTTGTTTTTTTTTCAGCCCAGTGCTCAAGCCTATCAATATCTTTTTGAATTTTGTTCTTGTCTTCCAGAGTATTAGCTATTCCGCCTAATTTTGTGTCATCTGCATATTTGATAAGCATTCCCTTCACCCCCTCATCCTCATCCAATAAAAATGTTGGAAAGCACCAGTCTCAGGACTTCTTTCCTCCCAGTTTGAGAAGCAAAGCAAAGCAAAGCAAAATGTGCAGCTTATACACCGCCCCATAGTGCTTAAAGCTATCTCTGGGTGGTTTACAATTTTTAAAAATTATGCAGGCACATTACCTTTCCCTTCTATAAACTGGGTACTAAATTTACTGTCCTCACAAGGGTGGAAGCTGAGTCAACCTTGAGCTGGCAACTTGAACCTGGGACCGAACTCAGGTCGTGAGCAGAGTCTTCACTGCAGTACAGCAATTTAACCAGGAGCCATTGAAAAGCACTCTGAGTACAATTCTGTAACCAACTGTGTATCCACCTGACAGTTATTCTGTCCAGCCCACACCTAGTGAGCTCGCAAATCAGAATATCATGGGGCACTTTCTCAAAATCTTTGCTGAAGTCAAGATACATTATGTCTACAGTATTCCCACCATCTGCCAGGGAGGTTACCTGGTCAAAAAATGAGATAAGATTAGTCTGACAGGATTTGTTCCTGACAAATTCATGTTGGCTTCTGGTTATTACTGCATTGTTTTCAAGGTGCTTGCAGAGCACTTTACAATCTGCTTCAGAATTTTCCCTGGGATTGGTGTCAGGCTGACTGATTTATAGTTCCCAGGTTACTTTTTCTTCTTCTTCCCCTTTTTGAAGATAGGGACAAAGTTAGTCCTCTGGCACAATCATGCAGCACTTCACCCTTCCTCCATGATTTCGAGAAAATAACAGACAGTGGTTGTGATAGTTCTTCAGCCAGTTCCTTCAATACATTTGGATGCAGTTCATTGGGCCCTCGAGATCTGAACTCATTCAAAGTAAGAAGGTATTCCTTGACTCTTTGTTTCTCAAGTTGCAGTCTTGTCCCCTCTTCTTGTAGTTCACATGTGCCAGGAGGGACTGAGCTAAAGTTGGATTTGAGCACTTCTGCCTTTTCTGAGAGGCGTTCAGACAAAGTGGACTCTTCCAGTCAAAATGAATCATTTCAGTGGTTTTCATTTGTAATTCTGGGAAACGGCTATCTCTGAGAATGCCTTTCTTTTTGGAAATCATCTGGAATTACTCTACCTAATGAAGTTGCAATGTGCCACTGCTAAAGTTTCTGAGAGCTTTAGATATGGAAAACAGACTAATCAGGCATTCACAGCAGTGCAAAAAGAGAAAAGGGGAAAGAATAACACTGAGGTAGGTGTCTGTTTCTATAATGCAAAAGAAAGACAAAAATCTAAGAGACCAAAATCAAAGCATTATAGTGAAGTGGTTTTTAATTTTGTTTCATTTACATATTTCCCCTTTTATGCAATGCCAACCTGGATTTGTTTACCCAAAAGGAGGTCTGCAGTGTCCAGCTGTTCAGTTACCTTTCCTCTCTGGCTCAAAGTGCCCAGAACTCTAGACAGCACCTAATGTATTCTCTCTGCACGCTTTTTCCTATACAGAGATCATTAACTTGACCAATAGTACAGACTACAAGACAGGAGACAGCATCTGAACCCCAGGCCACTTCTTTATGCTCATACTTGCTGTAGCCCCATTCAGGCTTTATGTGTCAATCTGCATTGATCCAAATTGACAGTGGAGAGAAGGCACTTATGTACACCCAGGTCTGGAGCAAGTTGGGCTTTGCCACAGGGCACCCAAATTTAGAGGACATCAAGGACTAAAGATGAATCTTCTGGTGACTTTTAGGAAAATAATACTTTTAAAAATGTTCTCACCTTTACAAACAGCAACCCCTCCTGAACCTATTCATGTCCCATTTTTTAAGAGCACAAATATTCTCTTTCTTTTGGGGAGATACTACATTCTCCTTTTCCTTTTTCCTTGGGGTAGGGTACTCACGCTGATGCTTCAGGGCAGAGTAAATGGGAGGCAATGCCACCTTCCCTCATTGTCAAAACTGCTAGTAGTTACGTCTCTGTGTATGTCCTCTGCCCCCATGCCCACTCTTACTGGGATGAGAGGTCTGTTGTCCAGTCAACGAGAGAGGAAGGATGAAGGTAGTGATGGGGCTTAAATGCCTCCGCACATCACCACCTCCCATTTAGACCTACACAGATTCAGGCAAATAAGGCCCGAACAGGGCTTCTTTTAATATGAGATGTGATGTAAAAATGTGCAAAGCTACAAAGTGAGTAAAAAAACAACAACACCAGCAGCCAAATACTAGCAAAGTCTGGACATATTTTTGTACAGCATATATCCTACATTCTTACTATACTACATGAATTTTCCCTGTGGAAAAATTAATTCCATCCTGTGCATTATTTGGAAGAGTAAATCTTGGCTTACTTCATCATTGCATGGGAAACAAGAAAATGTACATTTTTTCCCTACTTGCCCTGATTTATTTGGGGGGGGGCAGAGTCAATGTGAGATAGAGTTTCTGTGTTTTTGAGACTTCTTTTTGCACATTCATATAAATGCACAAGATTTAAAACAGCAATAACAGATTATTGTTTCTTCATAAAATTGAAAGACTTAATCTAATGGCTTTAATAGCAGTAAAAAAGGGGGCAAAATTTAAAAGGGTAATCTAACCATGTTTGAACTTGACCTTCTTGAAACCTAAAGCAGACAGGTTGTTTATGAGATTGTCATCTGTGTGTAAAGTACCATGGATATGTGAAGGCCATATTTTCATAACTCCCTGAAGAAACAATAATCTGTGTCACATATTATTACAGACTGGAATAAAGATGTGATGAAAGTTGTAAATATTAAGCTAAGTGAACAGAGACACTACAGGCCGGAGACCCATTCAGGAAGAACTTCTGATTCAAATATTCAACAATGTGACAATGTTACAGAGTGGCTACCTAGAGAATGATGCACTTCAGAGTCTTCTGAAATGAGAGCCACGACCCATCACAGCACCTGGAGTATAGAACTCCCTCCCAAAGCAAATTGGGATGGCTCCATCCTTAGAGAGCTTTCAACAGGAAGTAGAAATTGTATTTTCCCATCAGACCTTTAGTGGTCAACCCTGTTTGGAGTCTTTTTAAAAAAGGGATCAAGCCAAATGTTAGTTCCAACTGGAATAGATCTACTGAATAAATGAGATTTGTTAATAAGCATCTATGTAAGCCACACTGATTATTATCCACTCCAGTTGAGTGTAGGCTGGAGAATGTATATCTTTTGTTTTAATGTTGTGATTTTTATTAGCTTTTAATAGGATTTATTTAAATTATATATATAAAGAACATAACCTCTATTGTTGCTCTTAATCACTTCCAACCTCTCTGTCTGAATTATTTTGCTGTCATGCTACAATTTGTGTTATCTGGGTGTTCTAAACACTCCGATGATTCAGTGTCTAGTTGCAGTAACATCTGCTTACATGTAATTATTTTCAGGTGGAATTTCAACAGTGTTCAGTTTTTAGGAGGACAAATGATTGCAGGAAGATGGATGAGATACCCTGTTTCCCCGAAAATAAGACAGGGTCTTATATTAATTTTTGCTCCAAAAAACACATTAGGGCTTATTTTCAGGGGATGTTTTATTTTTTTTCATGTACAACAATCTACATTTATTCAAACAGTCATGTTATCTTCTGGTTGCTGCACAATGGTGGAGGGCGGGGTTTCACTTAAATGGGGCTTATTTTTTGGGTAGGGCTTATATTACGAGCATCCTGAAAAATCATACTAGGGCTTATTTTCAGGTTAGGTCTTATTTTAGGGGAAACAGGGTAGGAAACTTTTTAGTGTTGCCATTTCTCTCCCCCCCCCCCGCATAAATTATATTTTTGATAACATAGAAAGTCCTAAATTTGATAATATTGATTTAAAAATTTCCACTAACACTGTTCATAATCCTAGACTCTCTACTACAGAGATGAGCCTGAGCAAAGATTGTATACCTCCCCTCTCTTTCTCCCCTTCACTTTAAGCTTCTACCATTTTGGCCTTATTCTTATGACTTAAGGAATCAAAGTTTAAACAAAAGCTAGGGACTACAGTTGCCAGAATGCCTCAACTAACATGGCTATCTGGACATTTGGAGAGCTGCAGTAATCCCCCACCCACTCAAAAAACAAAACAAAAAAACCCTGCTTGTGGTCAATTGCTAAACAAGCAAACATGAGCCAGAACCCTGCTGAGTTACATGATCTTGGAAGTACAGTTGAACAAGCAGTGCTCTGTATTTTGATAGCTGTCTATTGTGTAACTGGTTTGGCCTGCTTGCACCTGCTTGATCACATGACCAAACATTCAACTGCCCATGAAACAGAGATAACACTTACACAAGTGCTTTTCTGTGCATGATAAAACTTAACAACATTCTAGCCATGGGGTTTCTTAAACTGGCATGGTTAATAAACTAGAGTTTGTTTCAAACCATGATTCCTGGTTTGTATGCAAAGACAGTGAGAAATCATGAAAATCAGAGTGAATCCTGGTCAAGTCCATCTGTATAGTGCTAAATCACGTATCTGAATTTGTATCATGAATGCATCCTAAAATCAGACATGGTGTGGTAGTCCATTTCACTGGTAAACAGCCCTTACTATCAGGAAGTTCTTCCTCATGTTTAGTCAAAATCTCCTTTTTAGTAATTTGAATGTATTGCTTTGGGTCTTACCATCCTGAACCAATAAAACAAACTTATTCCATCTTCCATGTGACAGCCTTTCAGAGATTGAAATATGGCCATCGTATCATATTTTCTAAGCTAAACTTGCCTAGCTCACTCAACTGTTCTTCACAAAGCTTGGCTTCCAGAATTTTCACCACCTTTGTCATTCTTCCCTGGACATATTCCAAATTGCTAATCACCTTCTAAACTTTGGTGTAAAAAATTGGACACTGTATTCTACGTGAGACCTGAACAAAGCAGACCAGAGTGGAATTATTATTTCCCTTGAAGTGGACACTATACCTAACATGGTACTAATTTTTGTTGTTGCTGCATCACACTGTTAATTTATGTTTAGCTTATAGTCTACTAAGATCAACAGGGGTGATGCATTTTATATTTCCGAATCTGATTTTTCTTACCTACATTTTAGAACTTTACATGCTTCACTGTTGATGCTCATTTTATTTGGTCTGATTCAGGTTGTTTTCAACCTATTAAAGTAAAATTGAATCCTAATTCTGTCTTCTGAGTATTAGCTATCTTTACAAGCTTGGTGTCATCTATAAATCTAATGAACATCCCTTCACGCTCTCTTCCAAATCGTTACAAAAATGATGAACAATATTGGTTCAGGACAGAGTAATGTGAGACACCCCCCCCACACACACACACATGTTAATGTAGTTCCAGGAAGATGATGAACAATTGGTGATCACTCTCTGGCTATTACCCATGAATGATCTGTAACCCATACAAGAGTAGCATTTACTAGGCTACATTTTACCAGCTTGTCTCCAAGAATCTCATGAGGGACCTTGGCCAAGCCTTGCTGATATGCTATATCCAAAGCATTCCCTTTGTCTGTCAACCTAAGAAGCTATTCAAAAAGAAACCCCAATAGGATTAGTCTGGTACAATTTGTTTTTGAGAAACGCATGCTGGCTTATAGCAATAACTGCATTCTTTTCTAAATACTCTTAGATCAATAATTAGATTCTGAAAATTTGAATTCAGGATGAATCTTCTAAGGTTGCAATCTGATTCTTTTCTTCCCAGAAGCAAGTCCCATTGAACACAGCAGTCCTCACTTCTGAAAATATATGCATAGGACTCCACTATATATCAACAATCCTATGCTCTTCTTCCTGGGAGTAAATCTATTGAATACAAGATACACCAATGTAAATACACAGGGATAGAATGCGACTACATTGCTAAAATCACATTAAGAGCTACTCTGCAAGCTGCTGCTTGTGTTCGGTGGCAATTCCCTCTGAGTCAGTCCACATAGGACCATGTAGCAAGTATCCTAACATCTTAGTGTTCTTATATTCTGATACACCAATGTAAATGATATATTGGGTGAGGAGGGACAGTCTAACACAAATTTCAATAGAGATTTAAAGTATGTTGAAATAAAGGGCATAGATACACAACTAAGGACACATTCACATGGGGGAAATTGAAGCCATCTTTTTTTGCATTTAAAAGGTTCTTATCTTCAGTATGATCTATTTTATTTCTCACTTGAGCAATCTTTTCATTCACACTGATAGACATTTCTTCTCCCATAAGAAGGGTCCAGACAGATCTTTGGATTGCTCCAATTTGTCCTCCTTTCAATTAATGACATTCCCCTTCCTGCCCCCTTCCCTGACTTTTCCTGCGGATATCATTCAGTAGGCCGTGATGGCTTTCCTTTTGTTGTTGTTGTTGTTCTGTTAAATAAAGTAAGTGACATAGTGAAACAGCAATGCACTTACCTAGCATGGTACACATAATATTGCCAATGCATCTCATTTATCTACAGTAGCACTGCATCTAAATACATCACAGAGTTGTCACCTCAGATAACACCACCCACAGCTCTATTTTGGTGCGAACTAACCAAACCCACAGGCTATAAAACGGGATAACTAGGAGCACTCTGAATCTTGCCCCCCCAAAAAAACCTGTAGCCCTAGCATTGGGCCAAACAGCAGCAGAATGGTTGTAAAAAGGGGAAGGAGGAATCTACATCAAAACAGCTTTGGATACCACAATTTGATCTGAAACAAATGGCACCAAAAGCAATCCAAACAGAGACCTATATGCCCATCTAGACATGCTGTAAGTTGGCACACGTTTGCCAGAATTTTCTTTAACATAAATAGTAGGCTTTTAACTTGCCTTCTGCTTTGTTTGCAGATTGCAGGCAGAGCCTCCTGTTGCCTTCCTGTCTTGCTGTACGTTAGCCCAATCTCTGTTAATCACCAGCTGCTCATAAAAGCCACTCAGCTCTCTTGCAATAGACTGTCTAGTTAAGAAGAAGAAACTCCACAGGACCTCCATGATATACCCCTTATTATTCTCTTAAAAGTGGGGAAAGAATGAATAGGAGGCCACAGTGAAGATAGCAGGACTGTGTATCTAAAGAGACCTGTCTAAGAAAAAGAAAACAGACAGCTATCAGGCACATGTGCTGTCTGCCTGTGAGATAACAAGGTCTTGTGGTGTCTGTTAAGAGATGGAGGTAAAGCTGGGTGCCCACCACAGCTGATGCTAAGCTCTGTGACTCATACCATAGCTACCCAAAGATGTCAAATATGTTTTTTGGTGTTTTCATTTACAATTTCCCTCTCCTGCTGTGAATTTAAAGGACAACAGTTTGTTCCATTCATCCAAAGGAGGATTTTAAACACACACACACACAACTGGCACCATCCTCATTTCCCATTGCAATGCTGTCTCTTTTTTAAACTTTTTTGGCTACAACACAAGACCATCTTGCTGCCATCTTGATTCACAAGTGAACACAATCCTCCTGCTTATCTCCTCACATTTCTGCCCACTATTTTCAGAAGTTGAGAAGGAAAGGAAAAGGAAGAAAAATCAAAAGAAAGGAAAATAAACAGCTGGATAAAGAGCAAGGGGGGCCTATTTCACACATCCCTGTGTAATTTGAGCATTAGATCTAAAGAGGAAATATATGCTTCGAGATAGGTTTAAAAGCTTTATGGCTGAAGGCTGTTTCATGCACCACACTTCTAACGAATATGTATTTTAGAAAAATCTTGCTTACCTGCTAAAAAAGTGACAGCTCAAGAATGTGTATATCTTCCTTCATCTTGTACACCCTTAGGAATATCCCCCCCCCCCCAGAACCTGGGTTAATCATAGTGCCTCACTGCACGTTCAGTAAAATAAACATGGTCAAGATTTATAAAATAATGAGATGTACAATATGCCAGATGATTCAAAGGAGAGGTATATTTCCTTACACAATGATGCATGCAAGAGATGTCCTTGGCTTTTTCAAAGGATCAGAGAAATTCCTGGCCAATATCAATATGCAATTTAGATATCACAAAGCAGTTGTCCATCAGCTGTCTACCCAATGGGGCTTCTGAGATGATTTACAATAGATTATAATGATCAAGATCAGACTTTAAAAACACATCCACAATCCTAGAGGGAAGATAGGTCTAGCCAAAGGTCCTGGATATGATAAGTAAGGAACATCTTTGTACATAAGGGCAGTACGTCACTGCATGTGGGCATCCTAAGGGATCGGTCTATACACAGTTGGACAGTTGTGCTGAATTTTTTCTCTGCTAACTTCATCCATCTACTCTGCAATTATCAATCCTGTACTGTGTTCAAAGTAGAAAGTGTTATGTAATCCAACCATACAATGGTGCAGTTAGACTTTGGACTACACGGTCCTATGGGTTAGAGTTAGGAGATCTATTGGAAATAAACTGATTCAGTTGTCATAGCTCCTGCTCACTCCTGTTGCATCAGGCCCCAGGTGTCTCCCCTGCCCCCCCCCAATCCTATTATAATGACACCAGTGTAACCATAATAGGAGCACCACAGCAACCAAACATAATAGGTGTGCTTTTTCTTAGCATGGAACAGCTATGATTGTTGTAATACATTCACCAATGTATGGAGAGGCAGCTCAGAGTGCTGAAGAGAAGCAGGGTCCTGTCCTGGCAGTTGATGTCCTTGTGTACACATTTACCTGTATGTGCATGACAAGTAGAATGGCTTCCCTTCAGGATGCGTTTAACAATGCAATCCAATGCATGTGCAGCTGAATGGGGCTTACTCTCAGCCAACTAGGATTAACAACTGCAGCCTAAACATCAAGAAGTCAGTGAGTGGTAGCTGAAAGTCCATGTTCGGCAAGATGTATTATGCACTCTAATGTTTACCTTTGCATGCACATCATTCCCATTTAAGTACACCCCTGACCTTTCAAGATTTCAGTAAGCTGAAGGAAATGAGGAGCTTAATCACACAGTTAGAAATACTCAAAGAGAAGGGAGTTCACAGTGGAGGTGTGGAGAAGTTTCTTAAAGATATATTGGAAGCATCATCTCATCAGAAAAAAAGTGGAAAGCATATAAGGCAAACCGGGTGGCTGGTATAAGGAATTTTCAGATGAGTTGAGGTTCAAAAGGGGCATGTATAAGAAATGAAAAGAGGGGGCAATTCACCAAGAAGAAATATAAATGAGTTGCCCCCATTTGTCAGGAGGACTTGCAAGAAACATTCAAAATAATGAAAAGGAGGGGGGGTTCAGCTATGTTTGAAACAAGAGGGAGCAAGAAGCTGACTGTGTAGAGAAGATGGAGAGATTCTAATAGGTGACAAAGTGAAGGCTGAACTGTTCCACACTTACTTTCACTCCATCTTGTCCCAGAAGGATAACAATGTTCAGCCTAATGAAAACATAATAAAAGAAGGAGTGAGAGGGTTGAGCCCAAAACAGATGACAAAGTGATACACTTATAAACCATAGTCATTTTAAATGAATTCATGTCTTTGGGGCCAGAAGAATTGCATCCAAGGCTATTAGAGGAACTTGCCAGTGTAATCTCAGAACCTGTCTATAATCTTTTAAAATTCTGGGAGATCAGAACTGGGAGTTTCTTGAAGATTGGAAGCAAGCAAATATCTTCCCCATTTTTCAAAAGAGGATCTAGACAACTACAAACGAGTAAGTTTGATGCTGATCCCTGGAAAGGATCTAGAAGAGATAATTAAACATTCAATCTGCGAGCAGTTGGAAAAGAATGTGTGATTGCTAAGAGCTAGCATGGGCTTCTCAAAAACAAGGATGGCCAAACTAATCTTATCTCTCATTTTTTTGATAGAAGTACAAACTCTGTGAATCACAGGAATGCTGTAAGTGTAATGGAGCAAGAGTTCAGAAGATTTTCAACATTTGCTTACACGTATTGGTTCCTAAACTGTGGGCAGGTCCCCCCTAAGGTGGTGTGAAGACATCTCAAGGGAGCAAAAGGTTATGAGATTTTCATGAAGAAAAAGTATTTTTATCAGCTTGAATGAATTTCTCTGGCAGGTTTTGTTACTAAAATTTATTCCTTCTTCTTTTCACTGCAATAATGTGGGTTTTTTGTGCTTATCTTTAATCTAAAATTATTAATTAAATTTCATTTTGTGAAAAGGCGGTTGAGCAATGTGAGGAGTGAGGAGCATGAGGGATTTTACGAAACAAGAAGGGACCATGATGCCAAAACTATTCAGGAACCATTGGTTTACAGGGATGAATATAAAGTTCTACATTTGGACAGGAAAAATCAGACAAATGCATATAGGGTGGTGATAGTATCTGAAAAGGAACTCAGGGCCTTAGCAAACCACAAACTAAACACAAATTAACATCTGATGTATATATTTTTTAAAAGCTAATGGGATTGTCACTCTCGAATTGGCCTTCTCAGCCGCACTAGACATTGTTCCAAGACCTCTATTAGTCTCTCGGGACTGAAGGATGCCTACATAAATGCAATGTTAGAAATATAAAATGGTTTCCAATGAGTAGTCCCAAGTAAGAATAAACTCATAGACTCTTTGAATCAATTCAAAAATTAATTAAATCTCATTGAGTCAATGAGTCTACTCTAGTTGGGGTCAGCAATAGGATATTATTCATAGAGTCCAGATCAAGGGAAATGATAGTACGACTCGGTTCTGCTCTGGCTGGACATCAACTGGAGTATTGTGTTCACTTTTGAGCACCACAGGTTAAGAAAGATATCAGCAACCTGGGATGTGTCCAAAGGAAAACAACAAAGGTGCTGAAGGATCTGGACACCAAGCCCTATAAAGAACAGTTGAAGATTGAGTGATCCCATGATAGCCATTTTCAAATAGCTGAAGGGCTAAGGGAGCAGGAAAAGAAGAGCAAACACAAGATAAATGGGCTCAATAAAGGAAGCTTTGGCATCTGGGTTGCAAGACCTGAGCAGAGCTATTAATGATAGGATCTTCTGAAAGTCACTTATTCTTAAGGTTGCCTTAAGTTGGAAAGTGAATTGACAGCATATGAATCATGTGAATTATAAAGCAAGCATAAGGGTAATATAGTAACTGTCCCTGCTGAAGAGAAATAAGTTGGGAAAAAATTAGAATATTCATTTATTTAACTCATGTGATGCTCCCCTCCAAAAAAAAAATACCTGGGGCAGATAATTGTTGAAGAGTTTTGAATTTAAAATTCCTTTTGCTATGCAGGAGAAGTACAGAGACTCACAGAGAATAGCTACAAGTTCCCCAGAGTCCACCCCTTTTTTATTAACTGGCATTTAAAGTCTCAGTAAGTCACTCTTACTGGACGTGGACGTGGTGGCGCTGCGGGTTAAACTGCAGAAGCCTCTGTGCTGCAGGGTCAGAAGACCAGCAGTCGTAAGATCGAATCCATGCAACGGAGTGAGCTCCCGTTGCTTTGTCCCAGCTCCTCGCCAACCTAGCAGTTCGAAAGCATGCAAATGCGAGTAGATAAATAGGCACCACCTTGGTGGGAAGGTAAACGGCGTTCCATGTCTAGTCGCGCTGGCCACGTGACAACGGAAACTGTCTTCGGACAAACGCTGGCTCTACGGCTTGGAAACGGGGATGAGCACCGCGCCCTAGAGTCGGACACGACTGGACTAAATGTGAAGGGGAACCTTTACCTTTACCTAAGTCACTCTGAGACATTTGTAACAGAAAGGATAAAAAAAAATCTTTACTTTCATTTACTTGAAATTACACATTTTCTTTACTGCACATGTACTTAGCAACCAACTAAACTGATCAAGAGCAAACAACTGCTACCAACAGATTAAAGAGATGGGAAAAGCATCCAGTGGGCTCTCTTTGAATTCAACGGCTGGAAGGAACAACTGGTTAGTGCTGGATAGATATACAGTTACCTCAGCCCAGAAAAATCTCTCCCAGTCAAATAAACTACAGACTGCATGTAAGTCTGCAAATAAAACTTCAACAATAACATTTGAAAACACAATAAAACAAATTAAAAGCATTCCCACAAATACCACCATCAATCAATATGAAGAGCAACGATAATTAACACAGGTGATCTATGACAAAGGCAACCAGGACTTTTGGGTTAGAGCTTCTAACATAAAGTCCTGCCTTCAAATGAAGTTTAAACTGTTCTCTCTTTGGAGAATATTGTCGAGAGTATATCTGCTATACTTTGAACATGTGTACATAAACATGTACTAGCAGAAACATTTTAAGCTGATTCAAGAAAGAATGTGGCTCCCTGGAGAGAACTGGTGGAAACTTAACAGAAGTCAGTGCTCTTCCTTTAACTCTGGATGCAAAACTTAAGGTAGGCCAAACTTAGTTTAGAAAAATACTCTGTATTTACATATGTAACTTAAACAGCTTATCTTCAGCATAACAGCTTATCCATATACAGCATAACATGATAACATAACAGCATATCCATATACAGTAACTGGTTACTCACAACCCAGTACAACATAACAGTACAATATAACTGTATGTTCATTGTTTGCAGGAATTTCTGTCAATGTCTCACCAGGTAGATACTTATTCCTATGAGCAGGAACCAAAATTCCTACATTTCTTTATAAATGAGATGATAGCACTGGAGAAACAAAAAGACTGAGGCCTAAATTCCATTAGGTCACCAAGGAAATAGGGCAGAACTATTTCAAAAAATGCTCAAGACAAAGTCAGTCCTTCTGAAAATCACCTTGATTCAATGGGTTTCCTCCAGTTGCGATATGCAACCCTAAATCCAACTGAAATATTCTTCATCCCATCCAGACAAAGATTCTGACTAGAGATGGAGACGAATCGCCATTTTGGCGAGTTGTCGTGCTTCGTGATCCATCAAAGTTGATGAAGCACGAAGCACGAATCTCCTCCCCATTAACCGACGAAGCACGCATTTATTCGTCGGTTCATGGGGGGGTTAGACAGCCAGAGGCTGTCTAAAACACAAACCTGGCCCCTCCACCCCCACAACCTGCCCCCCTGCCCCCTTCCCACTACCCCTGTCGCCTCCCTACCTTGGCTGCCACAGTCTGTGCTGCCATCACCATCCACAGAGGCCTGTGCCA
Organism: Intellagama lesueurii; assembly: GCA_037013535.1. NCBI lineage: Eukaryota > Metazoa > Chordata > Lepidosauria > Squamata > Agamidae > Intellagama > Intellagama lesueurii. The sequence continues at coordinate 274,783,546 of JBAJHW010000002.1, forward strand.
CAGAGGCCTCTGCAGTCACCATCCAGCACCGTTTTCTGCGATGGCCTCCGCCGCTATGGCCTGCCTTAAGGGAATCTAGGCTGCTGTTTGCAAAGATGGCGGCTGCAGCTTCCCTGCCTAAGAGAAGCCACAGCCGCCATCTTTGCAAAGGGCAGCCAGTGCCCCTTACGGCAGGCTGTGGCTGCGGAGGCCACAGCAGCCAGCGGCGATGGATGGCTGCAGCAGCAGGCGGCAGTAGATGACGGCAGCCCCGGGTGGTGGTGGATGGCGTCAGCGGCTAAGGTAGGGAGGGGAAGGAGGTGGGGGATAGACTGTGGGGGTGGGTGGCTGTGGGGCTGGCTACCATAGGCAGAATGGGAAAGCCATAGGAAGAGAGGGAAGGCTAGCCTTCCCTCTCTTCGTATGGGGGAAGAATAAAAACGGGGAAATATCCATCCCTTCCTATTTGTCGGGGTCTCTGGAACTGAACTATTTAACGAATCAGCGATTTTTCACAAACATTGCGATCCGTTTTTTTATTCGTCCCCATGTCTAATTCTGATTGCTGAACTCCTAAAATGTTACGTTGTGTGTTGTCAAGTGGGAACCAACCTATAGTGACCTTATATTTAAGGAGTGGTTTTAACAGTTCCACTGCTCCAGTGAGCTTCCATGGCTGAGCTGGGATTCAAACCCAGGCCTCCTGTGTCCTAGACCATCACTCCATCCGTTACACCACACTGGGTATCACAGCTCTCAGAAGGGCCGTAGTGCTTTAGGGCTGCCATCTCTTTTCTGATGGCATGTTCCTTATCTTTAGAAGCCAGATGACAGGGAGATACCACCTTGTACTCTCATGGTGGGAACAGCTGCAGGATCTGTTGATTTTGACTGTGCACATAGGTGAGGATTTTGTTTCATTTTTAAATGGAAAAAAAATAGATTTTAAAATATAACTGATGTGGGAAAAAGAAGATTAATCTATCCCTGCTGTGCCCATTAAGAAATACATTATAACATATGCCTTCATACTGCAATAATTTTCTTCTGTGGCTACTTAGGACAGGTAACATACAAAGATATAGGCTTTCCAAATCAATCAAAGACAAGGCAACGAGCAAATGTTAATGCACCTTCTTGGAAAACCATCATTCTCTTAATATATATCACACATTCCTGCTCCTGCATCAGTCTTTCAATTTTGACACATTTTTCCTGTATGTCCATTTCCCCCTGTTGGTTAAAACAGAAGTCCCATATGTCCTCATTGGAATTTCACACGTCATTCTTCATAGTCTTCATAGTCTTGGATCAGGTTTACCCTCCTCTGAGTGCCAGTATAAACTTCTATCTTTCTATGCTTTTGCTGGTTTTAATTGCACCATGGATTTGTTTCTGATTTGGAAAGCAAACTAAGAATCCAGCTGCAGGAGTACAGTTCTGAATGGTGATTGTATTCCGGGGGGCTCTGAGGTACTACTTAGCAATATGTGCGCTTGTGAAACACATTCTGAGCACATAGGGAAGGAAGACCAGACCTTCATTCAGCGTTTATTATTATTATTATTATTATTATTTATTTCATTTATACCCCGCCTATCTGGTCTTGCGACCACTCTAGGCGGCTAATGACATAACAAACAAAACAATGAGAAATAAACTGATCTTGTGGCCTGCACTTGAATATTTAGCCATTTCAGGTAAGAATCTTTAACCAACAGGCTGCTAAAGCAAACCAGAGGCCTAAGGAACCTGTTAATTGTTTCATTTGCATTTCCAGGGACAGGCCATCTGGTACCTTTAAGAAGTTTTAGACTGTGAAAACTCCCGTCAGCCTGAGCCAGCACAGAAGCTGTAGTCCAAAATTATCCAGAGGGCATGTATCAGAATGTGGAAATGTGTCAAAGACGTTGCTGCGTTGGTCTGTGCAAGGACATTCAGACAAAAGTAAAAAAGAAAAGAATACATGAACAGCAAAAATATTGCACACCCTTAAAGACGAATCGTTATACTGTATTTCATTGCGAGCTTCCATGGGTACGTCCAGTTTTTGGAATATATTTGAGTGAAGCAAAACCACAGATACTATACAGGGTAGGCACAGAAAATGGATTAACAAGGTGACAAACGCACTTTTAACATAAGTAATTAAAAGTAAGACCAAAAAAATGAGAGATATGAACTATTGTGGCACCTTAAAGACTAACTGCTGTATTTGAATGCGAGCTTTCACGGATCAAGTCCACTTCCTCAGACACAAGAGTGAGACTATATGACTGCCATATTTAGACTGATAATTGACATTACTCACCGCCTGATAGCCTATTCCATTACTAATGAAACAGTGTCGCTTTGTCCATTATCTGTATCTCCAGCTGGTCATGGGACCATGTATAAATATAACGGTCATTGAATCTCACTTTTATGTCTGAAGAAGATCACTTTAAAATATAACATTTTTGTTTCTTGTTTTTGTTTTGTTTTGTCTGATATGCTTGCATAGACTAACAGGGCTAGTTCTTCGAAAACTGCAAGTAGCAATATAAGAGTAAGGTGTTACCTTTATTGGACAACGAAAAAAATCAAACAAATTGTAAGTGCTCATGGAGAAAATGCCATTTCATCAGGCTGGGCACCACCACTCTATGGATAGTGCAGAAAATGTGTAGATTAAGAGTCCCTCCAAAAATCATGGCAGATGTCTGTGCCAGGTCTGCCCATGTGAGGTGAGTCCAGACTCAGGTTGCAGACTTCACTGGGGTAGGGGTGGTGCAGTCTTTGCAGTCTCAAGCACCATCCCTTGTAGCAGAGCTGAAGTTTTCCATTTCAATTAGATATGGGCATGAACTGAAGTGCGAACCAGAAAAACTCATGAACTGGGCTGGTTCCTGGTTTGGTTTGTGACCCAGTTTGAGGATCCCATTTTGCCAAAACGAAATGAAGCACCAACCTTCTTTCCCCTCCGCATTTTGTTTTGCTTCAGCAAAACGGGATGCCCACTCACTCCCTTCCTACCACCACCGTCACCTCCCTACCTAGTCCTGAGGCTGCCGCCGCCATTTCCACCGTCACTTCCACCGCCACCTTCTTCTCTGCTGCCGCCACCGTCCTGAGAGGCAGCAGGCCCACTGCTTCCCTGTATGTGCCCGCAGCTCAGTCCACATGCATGCGCATGGACCCGGCTTCTGTGCAAGAAGCTGGGCCTGCTGCCTCTCAGGACGGTGCTGATGGCAGCAGTGGAGGAGGACCAGGACCAGAAATGGAAATATGGATCCTTGCAGCTAATCGTTCAAGGGGAAAGAAGTGCATGAAAGAGAAGAACTTACTTGTTGAATAATCTTGGAGTCTTTGGGATTATTTGGAGCTGTTGCACTTATTCAAAGTCAGAATATGTTTGATGGCATCCAGTCTCACAGGAAAGGAATGGAGGGCAGGGACAGGCATAGAAATAACCCTGAGTACTATTTGGGAGAAATGCAGAATATGCATTTACTGTAGAATATTTAACAAATAAATCTTTGGTTAGTTAATATGTGAAATACTTAACAAATACAATACAATACAGCACAATACAACTTCTTGTTTTGTATTTCTTAGTCCTTGTTTTTATATACAGTTTGGCTACTGGTGATGCAAAAGATGGGAGGATTATCTGAACACACTATTTATTAAGAAAAAGACTCTACAGAAGAATGTCAATAATGCAAGGGCGCACTTGGCATTCAACAGCTTAAGTACAGCTTTTGCCCTGGCTTAGGAAGCAGCTGAATCTCTAAGTCATTCCTGGGACAGCTGGCTACATGTGGAAGATCTGGCCCTATGAAAACAACAAAGTATGTGTACATCAAGCTTTCGCTCAGAGCAAAGGGGCTTGCATAATATATACAGCACTCCAAAAAGGGAGGCTGGATGTTAAGGAAAAGTAAACACCGGTCAACATTTCAAAACAAAATCACGTGCATGTCCGATCTTACCATGTTCCCTCACGACTTTCTTGTCACAGACTTGTTTGTTGTTGAGGCCATATTGTTAGGGCCATTTCATTGAGTATCATAAGCTGTGGGCTTCATTCTTGCTTCATGATCCTTTGGGGAGAAACCATTTGTACTTCTCTTGGAATGTGGTGAGAGACAAACTCTTATGACAGAAGCCTAAGTGACAAGAAAATCTGGTGGATGATGGGCAGAATGGCTAAACAATCTGTGCATTGAGTGCCCAGATTTGCGGATGACACTACACTGACTAAACTGCACGTGGTGGTGAAAACAGAAAGGAGATTGTGGGCAGTTCTAAAAGGAATGCTCCTAATTAGGGGCTATGGAGCAATACAATGACTAATGCAATTTTGAGCATATCCACACTGCATGTTTATAGCAGTTTGATACCACTCTAGCCACCATGGCTCAATCTTACAGAACATGGGGATTCATAGTTTGATAAGGCTGGATAGCTCTGAAAGTTAGATATCTGGTTGCAGAGCCTGAGATTGAGAGTTCAGTTCCCCACTGTACCTTCTGAGAGTAGAGCCAGCCTGTGTAGCCTTGGGCAAGCTGCACAGTCCCAGGATGACCCTAGAAGAAGGGCTTGACGAACCACTTCTGAGTACTCTGTACCTACAAAACCCTGGAAAGGCTCATCATAAGTCAGAACTGACTTGGCAGCAGATAATTATGATTAAGGTACTGAGAACAGGACAGTGAACTAAGGCTCTCTAGCACAGAATTTCTCATGAATCTACAAATCTCAGGATTTTATAAGATGAAGTCATGGCATTTAAAATGGTATCAAACTGCTCTAGCTATGTAGTGTAGGCATACTGTACTATCGGGATGGCTAGGTATTGTATTATGCCCTGTATTGATCAAAAGCACAGATAGCTAAAATAGCAAGGGATTGGGAAAAGTTACTGTTTTGGACTAGAACTCCCAGAATCTGGGATCAGTCCTCTTCCCCCATTACCTGTCACCATGAAGGGAGCATGTGTGGAAAGGCTGGTCATATCTCATGGACATCTCTAGGTGCAGCTAAGCAGCAGGTCTGATGTTGCAGGTGGGGTCAAGATCACAGCACCCTGCTGCTGGTCATGCAACTGGCCATGCAACACATTTCACAAGCAGTGCATGACCAGTGACTCTCTGGACACCCTGCCTGAATGGTTTCTTCAAACAGGATTCTGGCCAAAATATTTTTGTTGTTATGTGCCATCAAGTTGGAACTGACATATAGGGCTTTCAGTGAAATTGAGTGGTTTTACCAGTTCCACGCCCCCAATGAGCTTCTATAGCTGAGCAGAGACTCGAACCCAGGCCTCCTGAGTCCAAGTCTGTCACGATATCCACTATACTACACTGGTTACACTAGGAAAGTCTAGCTAAGGAAGAGGGGGGGAATCAAATAACATTCTAAGTAGAACATTGACTTAAATTGAGAAGCTTCATTCTGTACACTTTTTGAGTTGCTCAATGTCATAAGGCTGCAATCTTATACACAGTAATCTGGGAGAAAGCCCCACTGACTACAGGATTGTCCGACGAGTTGCTTAATTCTGTAAGTTTGCAAAATAGCAAATGTCAACAGCAGTTGTCAGAGAAACCTACAAGCAAAGAACGAGCTCAGGTCCTGAGAGACACATTCTCTTTTCAAAAGTTAGGTGGGTCCGTAAAAATCAACGACTTGCTCGTGCCTTATCATGGTTTTATGATAAACCCACACGTAGGCAGCTAAATCACAAGGAGATAAGGAATGCCTGTAAAAGAGAAGGTAAAGTCTGAGGAGCACAATCAAGTCTCCAGGATGATTCACAAAAGTGTCTGGCAGCTAAAAAGGGAGATAACTTACTAATTTAAGTAAGAACCCCAGAACAAAGATTACATTCTGAAGTCAACGTCCATATACCTAAATCTTTCTGAACAATGCTGCTGCTTAGCCAAATACCCTCACATTTCATTATTTTTCCTCCTTCCCCATCTGTAACATATAAAAAAATGTGAGAATGTAGGCTTGTAACATATAACCTAACAAACCTCCAGAAAACATTTGAAAATATTGGTTTGAAATGCAGCGCATGTCCTTCTGAGGCCCTTTCCAGCTTTCCTGGCCTGTCTTCCCTCCCAGCCAAAGGGATCCTGGTTCTTTTTCTGGTATGTGGGTAGGTGTCTGCCTCTTATCAGCTGAGCTAGATGAAGACCTTCCTCTTCCTCTTGAGACCCATCTGAATGGGAATGGGAGTCAAGAAAGAAAAAACGGTGGTATGTCTCACCTCACCACTTGAATCTGATGGAAGCTTCGATAAGTATTCTTCCGTCTAAGGTCTCTGGCAGGGGAACAAAGAAGCCCCTTTAAACCTCACTGGCTTTCCGCAGTGAGGGGAGTGGGAAAGAGGAAGCAAAGAGGAGGGAAATGCTATTGAGGTAACATATCATGGGTTCAATTAATACCAGGGCATTTTTCAAAGAGGCAGTTATTGTTTTCATTTCTGAATCACTGGAGAGGTCTTGAGCAGCAATCACCTCACTTTATGTGGCTTTTGCAAATGAAGGCTTGTTTGCTTCCCGGTGGTGTAATCCTATCTGTTTCTCAACCTTCTGTACTGATCACATACCACGGTGATTATGTAGTTGCCTCTCCCGGGCTGCCCAAATTACATACAGAACAGTGCTTGCAATTTGACCTGGAGCGTAAGCTGTACAATGGGGTGGGTTCTCCCCCTTTCTCCCACCCTAAGTCGATGCACACCCAGTCTCTGTGTTCTGCCTCTTCCTCGGAATCACGACTGTTCCAAGAATGGGTACACAACAGCCGCCAATTGAAGATAAGCTGCAATTGTTCCTTAACAGACCCACTCTCATCAAGTCGGGATGTTACAGACTATGTGGCAAAACTGCCCTTTAGGGAAACACAGGTTTGTCTTCACAGTTTCTTTCTTTCATTCATTCATCCATCCATCCATCCATCCAGTTACATATTTATATCACCCCATAGTGAACAGGCAGCTTCTCGGCAGTGTACAAACAGCCAGGAGATCAAATTACAGATGACAACAATAAAAATCAACAATTAACATACTAATAAGCAATAAATAGACAAACATAGGAATAAAGATGCAAAATGAAATGAAAATAGTAAAATTAAAATGAAACTCTCAGTCTAAAATTCCAGCTACCTAAATCCAGGATAACATGACAAATGCTATAACAGTGCTCACCGGTTTTCAAGTGTAAGACCATTAAAGATGTCCTGAAAAGTTCAGTTTTTAACATCTTTCTAAAGGTTAGGAGGGATGGTGCTTCACAAACTGCCAACGGTAGCTTGTTCCACAATAAGGAGGCCAGGCAGAAAACATTTGATTTCTAGTTGTGAATTGTCTGGCCTCCCCTGATGTTGGCACGTTCTAAGATAAATATTGTGAGGAGCAAAAGGAATGGATAGATTGTTTTAGGCAAACACTTCCATTAGATATCAAGGCAGCAAGCCATTTAGGGCTTTATAGGTCAAAAGACAATAACGTTGGGAAAGGTCGAAGGCAGCAGGAAAAGAACAAATATAAGATGGAGTGAGTCCCTAAAGGAAGCCACAGGCTTGAGTTTACAAGAGCTGAGCTGAGCAGCTGACAAGACATTGTAGAGATCGCTCATTTATAGTGTTGCCATAAGTCAGAGGTGACATGACAACACATAACAACAACAGGTCAAAACCATGGGTTGTTTTCTAAAGGGTACAATATATTCAGTGTGTGCTCAAACATCTGTCTGATGGCCTCCATATATGCTAAACTCACGATACCAAACTCGCCGCTTGCAATTATTTCTTAATGAGAATAACTCTTCATTCACAGAAATCAGACAATATGAATCATATAAGAAGTATAGAATGAGCCAATCTCCTGGCCTGAAAGCGAATGCTACTCCTCCTTTCTTTGGCCCTCCTCCAAAACTGTGCTCTCTTTGCCATTGGACGGTAGCATGGTGGGGGACATATTGAATGAGAATCAGGGAAGACCTTTTCAGTGGTTCTGGCTTCCTGGTCACTAGCCCCCAGTACAACATCAGGATTCTGGTTCATTTCTTCAGCCAGTGTTCTGGCCGCTTTGTCTCTGCCATCTTGTTTCCCTCTGATGCCAAGCATAAGGGCCAGGACAGACTTTTCTTCATTTAAAATTTCCATTTTGTTGAAAGGAGGAATTCATACTTGCACATGTAAAAGCACAAACTTGAAAACAATTTTTGCACCCTACTTGTTTCAGATTTGGGTTTCTAACTCGATGCTAAAAATGGCTGGGGAAAAACAAAAACGTGATAAAAATAACTCATGGAAATGTCAGCTACTCTCCCCTGGAAAATGCAAAAGAAAAGTCCACAAAATGTAAGATAGAAGAGATTCCCCCCCACACCAATATTCACTTATTTTTATTTTATTTTATGTAGTAGCACACCACCCTTTAGCGAAATGGTTCCCAAGGCAATTGGCAATAAAATGCAAAACCATAACCGTACTGTAACAAAATCAAATCACAGTGGAATCCAGCAATTAAAAGCATCAGACAAAGCAGTTTTTGTAGATAAAGTTGTTTATGTAGCCCAGAGTTTTCACCGTTAGCTCGCAATCATGTACTGTGAACAGGCAGCTATATTTTCTCAAAGGAAAAACAAATTGATTGAAAAATACAATACTTATGATTCCTTGTGCGTATCTTTTCTGTGCATTGTAGACAAACATTAAATGCATGTGTATTTACAATAGTCTATTTTACAATAACGATTACGGCATGAAACTTCATGGGAAAACAGCAACAGTTGGTTTTATGATGGTGACAACATGGCAAAGAAAAAGCCACGCACATAGCTAGTGTGATACATTTCAGGCTTATGGATCATACTTCAATACTGTATGACTGAATTTATTGAAATGATTTCCAATGAGGTAAGAACAGGCAGATTAAAAGAATGTCCTTACATCATATCTAATATTTAACTGTCATTTTAAAAATCATGTTTGTGGTGCTATGATTAGAATACGGATTTAGGAGATTTAAGCCTCAGTCCCCACTGAGGCAGTAAATGTTCTGAGTAACCTTGAGCCAGTCCTTCTCTTTTGCCCTGACCTGCCTTAGAACTGCTGTGTGGAGGAAAGCCATGTGTGTCCCTTTGAGCTTGCTAGAGGAAAGGAGGGACATAAATACTACCCTGACACCCTTTTGCTGGGAGAAAGGTGGTATACTGATAAAGTAAATTAAAAAAGAAACAAACAGATGTAATTTAGCTAACTATTGAACAGTATTGGGAGATGGATTGCATCAGTACTTAAACACTGAACCATTTTTTTTAAATGGTAAAAGTCCAGTGATGGATCAAGCATAAAAATGAAAGCCATGTGGTATAAAAGTTGATTGCTAGACTATTTTAATATTAGGCATCCTTCAGTCTCGAAAGACTATGGTAACGTGCTCTGTATGGAGGACTTGGAACAGCGTCTAGTGTGGCTGAGAAGGCCAATTCGAGAGTGGCAATCCCTTCCACACTGAAGACAAATACAATCTGTCCCCTGTCCAGCTCCCTGATTTTGCTGCCTCCGGGACTGCCTCTTTGCCTCGGTCTGCTGGACAAGGGTCTCTTCAAATTGGGAGAGGCCGTGATGCAACGCCTGCCTCCAGGCTGAACGCTCCGATGTCAGGGTTTCCCATCTGTTGAGGTCCATTCCTAAGGCCTTCAGATCCCACTTGCAGATGTCCTCGTATCGCAGCTGTGGTCTCCCTCTGGGGTGATTTCCCTCCACTAATTCTCCATACAGGAGATCTTTTGGAATCCGACCATCAGCCATTCTCATGACATGCCCAAGCCAACGTAGACGTCGCTGTTTCAGTAATGTATACATGCTAAAAATTCCAGCTCGTTCTAGGACTACTCTGTTTGGAACTTTGTCCTGCCAGGTGATACCAAAAATGCGTCGGAGGCAACGCATATGGAAGGTGTTCAGCTTCCTCTCCTGCCATGCACAAAGGGTCCAGGACTCACTGCAGTACAGGAGTGTGCTCAGGACACAGGCTCTATAGACCTGGATCTTGGTATATGTCGTCAGCTTCTTATTGAGCCATACTCTCTTTGTGAGTCTAGAGAACATGGTAGCTGCTTTGCCAATGCGTTTATCCAGCTCGACATCTAGAGAGAGAGTGTCAGAGATCGTTGAGCCAAGGTACACAAAGTCATGAACAACCTCCAATTCTTGTGTGGAGATGGTAATAGAGGGAGGTGAGTCCACGCCCTGGCCCATGACTTGTGTTTTCTTCAGGCTGATTGTTAGTCCAAAGTCTTGGCAGGCCTTGCTAAAACAATTCATGAGTTGTTGGAGGTCTTCAGCAGAGTGGGCAACAATGGCTGCATCATCGGCGAAGAGGAAGTCCCGCATGCATTTCAGTTGGACTTTGGTCTTCGCTCTCAATCTAGAGAGATTAAAGAGCTTTCCGTCTGATCTAGTCCGGAGATAGACACCTTCTGTTGCAGTTCCAAAGGCGTGCTTCAGCATGACAGCAAAAAAGATCCCAATCAGGGTTGGTGCGAGGACACAGCCCTGTTTCACTCCGCTTCGGATGTCAAAGGGATCTGATGTTGAACCATCAAAAACTACAGTGCCCTTCATTCCCTCATGGGAGGACCTGATGATGTTAAGGAGTCGAGGTGGACATCCAATCTTGGGAAGTATTTTAAAAAGGCCATCCCTGCTAACCAAATCAAAGGCCTTTGTGAGATCTATGAAGGCGACAAAGAGTGGCTGTTGTTGTTCCCTGCATTTCTCCTGCAACTGTCTGAGGGAGAATACCATGTCAGTGGCGGATCTATTAGCTCGAAATCCACACTGTGATTCTGGATAGATTGCTAGACTATGACCCAGGATATCCAGAGTAGCAATTGACCAGATGGGGAGTAAGTAAGTAAGTAAGTAAGTAAGTAAGTAAGTAAGTAAGTAAGTACGTACGTACATCCATCCATCCATCCATCCATCCATGGGTTCAAATCATCATTTGACTGTGAAACTCATAAGCTGGCCTTGGCTAGTCACAATTTCTCAGCCTGTCCTACCTCATTGGGTTGTTGTGAGAATAAAGTGGGAGAAGAGTCATAGAGACTACTTTAAACTCATTGGGGGGAAAGTGAGCTATTAATGCAATTACCACTACAAATAGTAATATTAAGGGTTTTGTTTTGTTTTTGTTTTTGATGAAGATAGGGTGTTTTGGGGAGAGGGTGTTCAAAACAATTCTATTATTTAGATGTATTGTTATTTATCTGTGGGGCATCACGATAGAACACAGTTTAGAAACGTTATATTTGTCGACTATAAAAAGCCATCTGGCCAGGGGTTTCTAAGAGCTGCAGTAAAAAAAAAAAAAAGGAACATTTTAAAGAAAGCTTTGACACGGAATATCTAATTGAACAAGCCAGGTTTGTCATTTACTGCATATCACAAAAATAGCACTCAAGTCAAAAAGCAGTTGCAAGATTTTGGATAGTGCACCTTGACCAATTTTTCATTTCCCATGTTATCTTTACATTGATTCAAGCTACTGAAGAAAAGTGAGCAAAGATTACTAAAATGTGTCTTGATTGACTAGAATAGCTCTTCTATAATTCATTAAGATGAAATGTCAAAGCAAGTTCCATGAGGAAACAAGAAGGTGGCAGAACAACACCAAAGCTGGGCAAACAGAAAGATTTTGACCGCACGTGCTTTCAGATGGAGGACATCCACTCCATTTTTCCAACTATGGAAAGCTCTATCAGCCTTTTCAATAACCATCCTGACGTCCTCCAGGAGGACAAAAATATCCCCAAATTAAAAATGGGCATGAACTGATTAAAAAAAACTTCACAAACTCGGCTGGTTCATGATTTGGTTCATGCAGGTCATTTTGCCAAAAGGAAACAAAGCACTGAACTTTTTTTCTCCCCAGGCCTTCTTTTTGCTTTGTCTAAATGGATGCCCCCCCACCCCCTTCCTGCTGCCCTGTCACCTCCCTACCTTGTCCTGCCGTCTCCTCAACTGATAGGCGTGCGCATGCGCAGAGACAGCAGTCCTGGCTCCCTGAAGGGGAACTGGGCCGCTATCTCTGAAGACAGTGGCGGCAGAGGAGGAAAAATAGGAGGTGGCAGAGGAGGTAGCAAAACCAGGTAGGAAGGCGATGGGGCAACAGGAAAGGGGGTGGGCAGATGACAAAGGGGGTGGAGACATTAGGTTCTCCTCCCCACAGGCACGAACAAGAGAAACAAACCTTGAACCAGTTCATTTTTACAGGGTTTGGGGATGGTTCGTGGTTTGTGAGTAGCCACAAACCACAAACCACCTTGATTCATGGTGGTTCATGCCTATCTCTACCCCAAATGATAGTATGATAATGATGATAACAAAGACAACAATGGTGCTGCTGGTGGTGCTTTTGATGGTATTTATTTGATGGTTTATTCCTCAATCAAGAAGAGGGAAAATGACTTGGAGTGGCTTCTGGGGTCTTTTGTGACCTCGCCCCCCCCCCCCTGTGAATGTTGATGTATCGCAGAGTAGGTAAATGCTGCACGTCCACAGGAGTGTGTGTGGGTGCAGAAGCAGGGGCATCCCATAATACTTCCAAACTCCAGAAAGCGCATGTTCACATGAACAGAAATAATTGTTTTGAGCAGCTGGAAGCTTTCAGTTTTTGCAGAAGATGCAACCAACACAAATTCTGTATTGTAAAAAAGTGATGTTATTCCCATTCAAAATCTGTTTTTAAACCACCCTCATACCCCATAAGAAGCTAACAAAAATGATAGAGGAAAACAGCTTTTTATTTATTTGCAATAAGACCTAGTGTTTAAATTTATCAGATTTGCAGATGACACGAATTTGGGTAGAATAGCTAATACCTTGGAGGAAAGGAACAACATTCAGAAAGAGCTTGATAGGCCTGAGCACTGGGCTGAAAACAACACAGTGAAATTTAACAGGGATAAGAGCAAAGTTCTACACCTGGAGGGGGGGACAAAATGCACAATTACAAGATGGGAGATACTTGGCTCAGTAATACTGTGAGTGAGAAGGATCTTGGGCTTAAGCTACAGGAAGTCAGGTTTAGGCTGAATATCAGGAAAAACTTCCTAACTGTTAGAGCAGTATGACAATGGAACCAATTACCTTGGTGCTCCAATGCTTGAGTCATTCAAGAGAAAACTGGACAACTGCCAGATCTGTTTTGATTTAGATTCCTTCAAGCTAATTATTTTATGATTCTATGATTCTGCGGTCTTGTGGGACCATTGTATATCCCAATGGCAATGCCTGCTGAGTGAAATGCCCCTATTTGTACCTCATGAAGGAGTGTCTTTTGTGCCCAGGCATACAAGAAATAATTGAAGCATGTCTCTTTGATGGTCCCTGCAAGCAGCTTGCCCACATGTGTTTTATGATCCACAGGTTTTCTGATCGACTGCAAAGTGCACACATAACTGCCAATGACAGAGAAAGGCATATGTCCCTGCCATTGCATGTTATATTGTTGGTTAACAGTCTTTCTGTTACTGCTAAACTGGTGACAAAATGGTCTTCCACCGCATTTCAACAAGGTTGCTGTAAACTGGTTCAATTCAATGTTCTCGCCACACTGTAACCAATGTAGGGTCTGTAACCAAGCTGTGTCTCTCTATTTATTTTACAGATTATGTGATAAAGAATGTTTTCTGTGAGAAGCAATTGCAAGGTTTCCAGCACTATTTCTTGGTTTTTATTCTTCTTTTGCCACTGGCATTCCAAAATAACGTCTATTAGCCATAGGATTTTTGGAATTCGTGGACTCCATCCCCCAGAATTCTGCAGAATTCTGGAGGTTTTAATCAAAGTCCTAACAGGTGTTAGGGGACAACAGAGGACGAGATGGTTGGACAGTATCACTGAAGCTACCAACATGAATTTGACCAAACTCCGGGAGGCAGTGGAAGACAGGAGGGCCTGGCGTGCTCTGGTCCATGGGGTCACGAAGAGTCGGACACGACTTAACGACTAAACAACAACAACAACAGGTGTTTTCATGTTCTCATAGCTAATGAATGCAGATTCTGACACTCATTTTCATCCTGTGAACAGGGGAAGCAGACTAAACAAGGCTAAACTCTGATGGAGTTGCAAGGGATTATGGGTGTGGTAGTCTCGGTCCATTAGGCTCTGCGCAAGAAGCATCTAAAAAAAAACACCCCCCCCCCACACACAAGAGAATTCTTATGGTTCTGACAAAAAAAAATATATCTCTTTCCTTAAAGATATTGGGCAGCAGCCTACTTTGTGTCCTGAAAAGCCGGGGCCATTCTGGATCACTGCACCATCTCAGCCAGTCCGGAAAAGACACGTGCAACTGTTTTGTGTCTGGTGGAAGAAAGAAAGTGAAAAGTATGTGGGCCACACAGCATGGTTTCATGAAATTTCAACCACACTGACCTTTAATACATCCCCAATTTCTTGACTTTCTGACTGGCATCTTGCCAGGATGCTTATAACAACCCGAGAGATCATTTTCTGATGTTGCCTAGTAAAGAGCTAATGCCAGAAAAAATGATCTCACATCAATGTAAATTCATACTTTTGGAAACTTAGCTGCATTGTTATAAAAATTGTGTAAATATCTATCAGCACCTTAGTTATTACAAAACTTTATATATACATAAATATATAACACACACACACACACACACATGTCAAAACCTCCCTCTGAGCACCATTTCCTCACACTGCATTTGTGCAGTCTGCATAACTTTATGCTTCCTGAGGGCAAAACTTGGAAAGTTACTTTTAAAAACAAAGATGTAATGACTTGCTGAAGCAATCCATAATTGCACAGTGTTGGAATCGTTCTTTGCATTCCATCTTTCAGACTAATAAGTCTATCTGGACTAGCCCAAGACATTTTGCTCCTTGTAGCAGAGGAGAAAATGACACACCATCTCAAATCAAATCACAGTGTGCAACTCATAGATATTCTAAGACCTTCTCTAGAGTATCCCATGTATATATACTGCAAAACCTTCATTGGTATAGATTGATTCTTGCACTATTTAATCAGACAGTCTTTAGACTCTAACAAATTTAAAAACCTTTGAAACATCTGCTGGGAGCCATTCTTTTGCTACACAGGCTGCAGACAATTGATTTCAAATTTGTACCCTGTTGGAAGGTGACTATGAGGCAGCTACCTTACCTTACAGAGTAGACATGGGGATTTCATATTCATTTCCCTGGATGGCTGCATGAGAAGGCAGGGAAGGGCCGGCTGGGCTGCTTCTGCAATTGGTGCAGCAACAATGACGGAGCCAAGCACCACACAGAGCCCAGTAAGTAGCCTGGCCAGTTCTCAGGGGCAGGATTGGGCCATCCCAGGGAAACAAATAAGAAGTGCCCATGTCTACTGCGGAGATTAATTTGCATAGCTGGACCTAATGACTGATTATACACAGAGTTTCTGCTCAGATGGATGAATGAAATGATGTCATTTATGTAAATTTTAATGTATGGGTTATATGCAATAATAAATATGCATATAATGTGATGCAGAGCTCCATCATATCCAGTGAGGACAAGACCACCTTGCTAGTGTTTCACTTTCTTCTCACAGTCTTATTGGACTTTCTGTCTTTTTCATTCAGAAAAGATGAATGGCTTCCTTCATCATTCAAAACCATTCCTCAGGCCAGAGATGGGGAATATTTGGCCACCAGAATGTTTTACACTACAACTCCTCTCACCGACTCTCACTGGCTGTGCTCGTCATTGGCTAAGGCTGATAGCAGTCACTGCAACAACAGATGGAGAGCCACACCTTTGCAATCCATCTTAGGCACAGACTCCTAAGTAGCTAATTATATCTCCTGCATCTCCATCTCTTAATTTAAATTAAAGGTGGGCATGAACTGCAGTTCAGTGGTTCCGCGCGGTTCATTTACCAGCCCCATAAAAAGGTAAAGGTAAAGGTAAAGGTTCCCCTTGACAATTTGTCCAGTCGTGTCCGACTCTAGGCGGCGGTGCTCATCTCCGTTTCCAACCCATAGAGCTAGCGTTTGTCCGCAGACAATCCTCCGTGGTCACGTGGCCAGCGTGACTAGACACGGAATGCCGTTTACCTTCCCACCGAGGTGGTACCTATGTATCTACTCGCATTTTTGCATTTTGCATGCTTTCGAACCGCTAGGTTGGCGGGAGCTGGGACAAGCAACGGGGGCTCACTCCGTCGCGTGGATTCGATCTTATGACTGCAGGTCTTCTGACCTTGCAGCACAAAGGGTTCAGCGGTTTAACCCGCAGCGCCACCAGGTGTTCCACAAAACCTGTGGTTCATGCCAATCTCTAATTTACATATATTGCCTGAGAAGACAGTCAAAAAGTTCTCCTCATTTGTTATTCTCCTTCTGTGGGAAGTTACTTTTAGAAGGGCTCAGCACTTGCATACCCACAGTCTGCATCACGACAAGCTGACTCAGAAGCCAAGTGCCACTACTCTGTTCAGGATTTTGCTAAGCATGTGCTTAATCCGTGGTGCTTTTGCTGTAGTAATTCAAGCTTTATCTCAAAAGCTGCATGTCATCCTTACTTCCCTCTGTCTATCACAGTCTTTAAACTCCTTTTAATCTAGGTGCTGCCTTTTTGTCATTGGCGTATCTGTTCTAAACCTGGAATGACTCCATGTCACTGGCCAGTGTTCTAAACTCAATAACTGGTCTCCAGCTTATCTTCTCCATCAAGGCCATGAGAACTGTGTAATGTAGCTTAAGTTTATATTGAAGAACAAAACAAAACTGCCCCACTTTTTGCTGTGCAACCACACGAAACTCAACACAGATTAGGCAGACTCATTTTTTAAAAAGTTTTTTTTTAAAAAAAACTGACTGAATTTCTCATACATCTCTAAGACCACACCATGATGATATTTTTATATGTCACCCTATCAGCCAAGTTTCGAAAACAGCTTGATGTTGTGAGTCCTGCCTCAAGAGATGGAGTAACACATCCTCACACATGCACACATGCATGAACCCACACACAGAATGATGACTATGTGAAAAGTGGTGAGTGTGGCCATCAGGATGATTTTATGTGATGAATATTCACTAAACATGTGCTGGATGTATGTTGAGATGAAGTCTACCTCCCAGTCTCCATCCATCATCTGAAAGCCATCTCATCACACATCTGGAAAATGCACACAGCCTAATATCCGCCTCTCCCATTTCTCTCTTGCAATCATTAAGCACCACCACTAAGAGTCCTCCACCCAAATACCATATTGAGCTATGTTTCTGGAGATGATGAATGTACTTGACATTAATCCATTAAGCTTTACAGACTGACTGGATTGTTCAGCAGCTGCTATAAGTACATCTGCTTGTTTTTGTGTCCCTGTCTTCCAGATTAAATGGTGGGTAATAGACTTCCTGGTAGGGCTGCCAGGTCAGTAGCAGCCCATTCCCTTGAGATTTTCATGTGCAGGCTGTTGTGATGTCCTTTGAAGTATGTCAGGCAATGGGATAGATGGACCTAGAACCCTTGTAAATCCTTGGTAACTGGGTAATATGGAGGCTGCAGAAAGCTCACCACAAGCCACTGGGAGGTATTTTCCTCCACGCCCTACCTCCAAGGCTACAAGGGCTTACACAACATGAGAATTCTCAAGTCACAACTGCTCCACTTGCCTTGCTCTAAATGGCACAATGGGTCTAAGTGCATGCTCTCTCCAGTCCCTTTGCCTCACTTTTGGGCTTTGGGGGCACTGAGTTGGCAGGCAAAACACCTGAGGAACCACCTTCATATTGAGTGAGTGAGGCCTGATGCCAGATGGGAATGGGTGGAAACAGATGCTTAGTGGTTGTGAAGCCACCTTGTGCTCAAAAAGCAAGCTTTCTGTACCTTCAGAACTGCTCACCTTGAGATTTGTGTTTCCTTGCCTTGAAGCAATTCCCTGAGACTTCATCCAGCACCTAAGAACTGGCAACCCTATTCTCCAAATTCCAGGCAGGCACTAAATTTAACTGCATGTCAAGGGTAGAGCTTTGGGTCTTCTCTGTGTGAAGAATACACACTATCATCTCTAATGTGATGCCACAATTGAAAATTTTATTCAGTGAAGGTCAATGAATAAAAGATAAGCGTTCTCAACTTACTGTTAAGCTTTCTTTTTTTTTAAAAAAATAGCCTTTGACCTTTACACAATTAAATGTAATAAGGTGGCTTTTTATATGTAGGCTAATAAAGCATTTGAGATGGCAGTTCTTCTAACACAGGAGCTAGCAGAACACTGGACTACCTAGAACCTGCACCCTTAGATTTAGAAGCCTTACCCTCTGTTTCAGAGTTTTGAATTTCTGATAAAATTCATTTTTTTGCTACACAAAGTACAGAGACCCACAGAGGAGAATAGTACATGTTCGCTAGAGTCTACTCCTTTCTCATTAACTGGCACTTAAAGTCTCAGTAACTCACTCTGAGATATTTATAGTAGACAGTTGCTTTAAATTACAGACTTGTGCATACTGCTTTCCTTACTGCATATATATATATATATATATATATATATATATATATATATATATATATATATATATATATATATATATATATATATATATATATATATGTAACCACCATCTGAGCAGATCAACAGCAAACAGAGAAACTCATCAGAGAGGCAGGCCTCTCTTTGAATTTAAAGGCTGGAAAGAATGGTTGAATAGTGCTGGATAGATATCCAATCACCTCAGCCCAGAAAAGTTCCTCTGAGTCACACAAACTACAGATAGCATGTGAAGTTACAAACAAAATTCCAGCACCCTCAGCTTCATCTACAGCCACTCAGTGGGGAAGAAAAAGTTATTTGCATTTGGTCAGAGTCACTCTCTTCCACAATATTAAACTACAAAGGCTTGCAAAAGAATGGATCCTCACTAAAGCCAGCCTGACATCTATGTAATAATCATGAGTGTGTATTCTATGTTAATTATATATGTGCACATTCTCTGCCAGAATGATGTGTTTTTGAAATTTGTATAAATTATTTGCACAGTGTCTTCATGCTTTGCTCAATTCCTTCCCTACTTTTTCTGGAGTTCATTCAGTTTCTGTTAGTAATCAAAAGTAGAATGGACAGTTTGCAGACACAGATAGTGAGGGATGTTCTGAGTTCCACTGAGCAGTGATAGGGTACGTGAAGTGCTTCCGAAAGCTGGTCTTCATTTTTAGACCTTTTGGAAGACTAGAACAAAAGGGGAAATAGTAAAATGCTTTACCTAAGAGAAGAGCAGTACCAAACACACATTCACAGCCCATGACACTTGTTGAGTCCTTCGATTCCGGTTGTCGTTGAATCACATGAATCTGCAAAATTCTGGCTCAAAGGATAAGTCAAATGACTCTAAAACAATGAGGGGGAAATGGCTTACACTCAGGATAGCTTTTTTAGTAGTTTGTAAAACCAACATAAACATTCCAGTAGCACTTTAATGATATATGTATGCCTATCCATCAAAAGCCCTTTCCGATGGTGACTTACACGGTGCTGCTGGTAATACCATATAAGCTTCTGGGTGAGGCTATGAATGGGCCATCTGGAGGATACCCAGAAGATAAGATTGTGTGGAAAGCTGACAAGAGGGGTATTTGCAGTGTGAATTACATACTGGCAATGGGGCTCATGAGTATTGCAGTTGTCTGTTGGTGGGAGGGAAAGGAAGCGGGGGGGGGGGGAAATGCCTTCTTATGCTCTGGTAACTTCACCACAGTTTAGAGTAATATGCAGAAACCAGGAGATGGAGCTACTGAAGGCAGGATAAACATTATTACCTGCTAATTGCTGCAGAGCAAATGATTTTTAGTTTGTGTCTGCCCTTTCCTCCACAAGAAATAGAAACCGAGAGTTTCCTGCTACCTTCATAGCCATTTTCATCATCCCTTCTCTTTCTCCTTTCTTCTCCTCTTAATCCAGGGATAGGCAACTATGGTCCTCCAGATGTTTTTGGCATTCAACTCGGATAGCTCAGGGTTTTTGGCATTCAACTCGGATAGCTCAGGGTTATAGGCAGCTGGCTGTGAAGCCAGAGGTTAAGAGTTCAATTCCCCACTGTGCCTCCTTGACAGGAGCTATACTTGATGATCCATAGGGTTCCTTCCGGCTCTGCAGTTCTAAGATGATGATGATGATGATGAACTGTCCTCAGGCATAGACCTAATAGTGGAGGATTATGTGAGTTGTTCTAAAACATCTAGAGGCCACAGTCACCCTGACCTCTCTATGTCTTTTGGACCATATCTGCAACAAGAACAACAAAGAATCTTGTGGCACCTGAAAGACTAACAAGTTTTATTTGGCCTCACCTTTCATGGACTGCAAACCATTTCTCTAGAGAAGGACACTAGTAGGCTCTGAAGAGCTGTCTTGGTGGCCCTCCTGCTTCAGTGATACCACAGCAGAAAACAGCTGGCCCATGATAGCCCTGAGATGACAAGGGCCAGAAATGCTTTACTCTGAGTAAGGCAGTGCAGGCAAGGTGACTTCATGGGACAACCTCTCTCACAAGGTCCCATTCTGAGGAAGGGTCTCAGGCTGAGAAGGAGAGAGAGCAGCATGGACATCAGAACTCTACCTTGTGCCTCAAGAGGCAGGAGAGCTTGCCACTAATTAAAGTGAGATTTGCTTTACACACAAATGCACAGAATTCATAAACAGAAGAGACTTACATTTGGTTCCATGTTCAATATCCTGAGACACATTTCACTCAGGTTATTAAAGTAACACATATGAAAAAAGCAATTCTGCAAATGCACATATTATTAAGTGCCATCAAGTCGCCCCCAACTTGTGGTGTCCCTATGAATGAACAGTCTCAAAAATTGCCCTGCTGAGCTCTTGCATACTCAAGCTTCTGGCTTCCTTTAGGGACTCAGTCCATCTTGTATTTTGGTCATCCTCTTTTCTAGCTGTCTTCCACCTTTCCCAGCATTATTGTCTTTTCCAGAAAATCCTGTCTTCTTGTCATGTGCCCAAAGTAAGACAGACTCAGTTTCAACATTTTTGCCTCCAGAGATAGTTCAAGCTTGATTTGATCTAGGGCCCACTTGTTTGTCTTTCTGGCAGAGTATCCACCAAGCTCAACTCCAGCACCATATTTCAAACGAATCAGTTTTTTTCCTGGCTGCTTTCTTTACTGTCCAATTTTCACACCCATGCATGGTGATTGGAAATACAAGAGTATGAATGAGCTTGGTCTTGGTCTCCAGTAACATATCATGACACTTTATGATATTTTCTAATTCCTTCATTGCTCTCCTTCCTAGTCTCAGTCTTCTGATATCTTGGCTGCAGTCTCCATTTGGATTGAGGATTCAACCCAAGGTATACAAAATCTCTAACTACTTCCATTTCTTCATTGTCAGTGCTAAAGTTGTGTAGTCCTTCTGTAATCATGATTTTTGTCTTAATGTTCAACTGGAGTCCTGCTTTGGCACTTTCTTCTTTCACTTTTCAAGTCATTGCTGCTTTCTGCCAGTAAGATTATGTCATCTGCATATCTGAAATTACTGGTGTTTCTTCCACCAAATTTCACTCATGACTTGATATGACCCATGAAAAAGGAGAGAGGAATTGATCTAAATTCACTTGGCACTGAGAACCAGCACAATGTAGTGGACAGAGTGCTGGACTACCACTATAAGAATGCGAATGCAAATCCTTAGTCAGCCATGAAACTCACTGAGTGCCCTTGGACCAGGCATTCTTTCTCAGCCTATCCTATAGGTCAGGACTGTTGGAAACAAACAGAGCCACAAGCACACTGCATGGAGGAAATTACAGGACAGAAATGTAAGGTGTGCAATAAATTGTAGGCGGCCGTGCTGACCGGTGATGGAAGGAGTTGCTGCACAATGCATCTGGTAAGGCACCAGTCTGGAAAAGGCTGATTAAACATTTCATATTCATCCAGTGATTATCCATTGTACCCTTGCATAACTTCTTGTTAAACAGCTGAACTTCTGCAGTTTTATGCCCACTGCCCTTTTTAATTGCACAGTCATGATTTTCCTGGATTTTAATATTTTGGATTCTTTTGATCTCTTTCCAAATACAAATCTTAATAAAATGTAACTTCGGGTTTAATATATGCTACACACAGTCCTGCCCCTCATTACATCTTAAAATTCTGTATGCGTTGCCCAGTCAAAGAGGCCTGTGTAGCAACAACATAGCCATTCCATACGGCGTGCACTCAAATTAATTCTCTGTTATGGAGAATTTAATAAAGGTAGCTGACAGGGTAATTGTTAAATAATATGCAGGCCTCATCATTGCTCAAACACAAAGAGCCTTTAATTGTTTTTTGGCATCCTAGGAAAGGGGGGGGGGAGTGCTGAGTTAACAGACAACATGTAATCCATCTGTGTTTGTTTTTGTGCATCCTGGATTTGTAGAGGACACTGGCAAGAGCTGTTGCCTGGGGTACAGTGACCTTTGCTCACCCGGTGAAGGAATAGCTGAGAAGACTAATAGCGTGTAAAACAAGAAGGTTGCTTCTCTTTAGATTATGACCCAGGTCACTTCAAGCATGTGGGAAAAATGTGTTCAGATAAAGGCAACACATTTTTAATACTCTTAATTATTTCTAGATGACAAGGACATTAACCAAGCAGCAGAGTCAAGAAAACCTTATCAGCTGCCATTCTGTGAATGCGTTGGCCAGTGAAATCCTTGGTGGAGTTTTCCTGGCATATCCATGTGCAATGTTTCTGCATCCATTCAAGCCTCTTTTGAAGAATCAGCCTGATCTTAATCCCAAGGAACAACAGCTGCTTCATTCAGGTCTCCTTTATCACACGGTGCTTAAATCACTTCCTTGCTAGAAGGGCACTGTTTTTAAAAATATGCTTGGTTATTTGGCACAAGAGCTGGCCGTTGCTTAAGAAAACCAGTGCCAAAACAATCTCATTAGAACCTGAGGTATTCTTGCCGCTGCAGATGAAAGTGCATTTTCACAGTCTATTTTCAAATGTTGTCTAAGTACTTTCTCTTGCAAGGCACACATGCAGGAGAGCATACCTTGTGGTCCTAGCACAACAAGTGACATGCTAGAGCTGGGAACAGTTATATTTTGAACTACAAGTCCCAGAAACCTCCAGACAGAATAATCAGTAGCCATGGTATCTGTGGGATTCTGGAAGTTTCAGGCACTTTTCCGAGCTCAGCCCAAGGCAGATAGGCAGATTACCCTGAGAATATAGCCCTTGTCAGAGAGAATGTTGTAGGGTTTTTTTGTTTTCGTTTTTTAAGATCATAGGGAAAGGGATTTGGATCAGGGTATTGGGGTAAATAAAAAATACAGAATGTGATAGAGAACAGTATATATCATTATTACATTTGTCGATATGTTTCTTACTAAGTTTACTTCACACTTACCATTTTTTCTAAGCCTTTGAAATCTAAAATTATATCTTATATTTTCTTTCTCATAATTTTAGCCCTTTCATATTCTCATCTCTCATCCAATTATACAAAGGTTCCCACTTTTTTCTAGCCTCGGCAGTTTCTTTATCTTTTAATACTTCAGTTAAAATATCCATCTCTGCTGCTTCAAGCATTTTTTCTATTAACTCCTGGGTTGTTGGAATCTCCTCTTTCCCCCCAGTATTTGGCATATAAAATTCTTGCTGCTGTAGTTACATGTATGATCAAATATCTTTTTTCTTTTTCTATCGAGTCTGGTATTATATTTAACAAAAACAGTTCAGGTTCATATGGAATTATAGAGGATAACATTTTTTGTAAAACTCATGGACTAGTTTCCAAAAGCTCTTAGCTTCCCTACAAGTTCACCACATATGATAAAAGCTACCTTCTTTTGATTTGCATTTCCAACAATTGTTAGAGGTACTTTGATAAATCTTTGATAATTTTTCAGGTGTCATATACCATTTATAGAACATCTTATACATATTTTCTTTGTAATTAATTGCTTTTGTTAGCTTAATACAGGGGTCAGGGTACTTTTTTACCTTTTACCCCCCCAAAAAATTATATACGCCGACATTACCCCCTTGATTTGAAAGGAAGGAAATCATACATTATTTGAATTCAAAATATTATTGAATCTACACAGGCTGTGTACCGAACTAGCAGGATATATCATCAGTATCAATGGCTGCCAGGCTATGTACCAAACTAGCAGAATGCACCAAATTTAATAAAGATGTGCACTATTTTTGCTGGAACACATTGCACTCCAGCCATGGGGTGGTATAGGAAGTAGTAAGGTGTCCAATGTGCCTAGCAAGTTGCATTAAATTTTTGCTAGCTCGCAGAGGATTTAATCATCATCAATGGCTGCCAGAGTGGTGCTAGCAATGACATGCTTGCTAGAGACAGCCAACGCAGAGTTGGGGGGGGGGCTTTTCCTACCACTTTAATCATTCTGTGTGTGGTGTGCAAAAAGGAACAAACCAGGCTAAAGGTCATGTCACCCACCCTGGTGCCACAGCCCAATATCAAGTGCCCAGTGCGCTATTTTTTTTATCACCATCAATGGAAAACTCAGCAATGGCCAGAGGATTGGAAAAGATCAGTCTACATCCCAATCCCAAAGAAGGGAAGTGCCAAAGAATGCTCCAACTACTGTACAATTGCACTCATTTCACACACTAGCAAGGTTATGCTCAAAATCCTTTAAGGCAGGCTTCAGCAGTATGTGGACCGAGAACTCCCAGAAGTGCAAGCTGGATTTCGAAGGGGCAGAGGAACTAGAGACCAAATTGCTAACATGCGCTGGATCATGGAGAAAGCCAGAGAGTTCCAGAAAAACATCTACTTCTGCTTCATTGACTACGCAAAAGCATGGCAGAAAGTGAGGAGGAATTAAAGAACCTCTTAATGAGGGTGAAAGAGAAGAGCGCAAAAAATGGTCTGAAGCTCAACATAAAAAAAAAACTAAGATCATGGCCACTGGCCCCATCACCTCCTGGCAAATGGAAGGGGAAGATATGGAGGCAGTGACAGATTTTACTTTCTTGGGCTCAATGATCACTGCAGATGGTGACAGCAGCCACGAAATTCAAAGACGCCTGCTTCTTGGGAGGAAAGCGATGACAAACCTAGACAGCATCTTAAAAAGCCACCCTTCCCCCCCCCCGCCTTAATTCAAGCCTTCTGTTTTGCTTGCCTTTTCCTTTTTTCATAGTTTTGAGTCAGTCTCTCTCTCTCTCTCTCTCATACACACACACATCCCTCCCTCCCTACCTCCCTCCATTTTCTACATACATTTAAACAAGCTTGATGAAGCCGTCGGTCTCTCGCACCTTCCTTCCCTTGTTAACTGGAGCCTTTCACTCCTCCTGCTTGCTTGCAGTCATCTCCGGCGGAAGCAGTCATTCACAAGCCCCAAATTGATTGACTGCCCGGGGCTATTCTACAGCTGTAACCAATCAAGCAGGCTTATCTCCGATCTCTGAAAGAACGGATTTACAAGTGCCCTGCTGCAACCAAGGAAGTAACAGGGAGAGGTGGCTTACAATTTGAGGTTTGGCTGCAGGGGGTGGGGGGGATGGGGGGGGGTAGTGCTCTGCTCATTACCCCCAGGATTTTCACTTTTACTCCATTTGGGGTAATTTATCTCTGTTTCCCGACCACTGGCTTAATATTACCTTCCCATATTTGTGACCATGACTTTAAGTTAATATTGTGGCCCACATTTTGGGCCCATTTTATCATACATTCTTTAACTATTTCATCTTGCATTTTTAATTCTAGTAGATAATTATAAAACATTTTAGTCCGTTTTTCCTTTACATTCAGAAGTATCTTATCCAATGGTGTTTGTTCCTTACAAAAGCCTACTGCTTTATCTCTTGTATATCTGGAATCTATTTGTGTTTTTGTCCACCAATAAAGTATTGATTTTTTTGTTAAATTCCTCTAGCAGTGCAGCAGTAGTGCAGAGATTGACAAAGCAGAACAACTTCAACTTCCCCAGAGTAGCCCACCCCTTTTTTCATTAACTGGCACTTACAGTCTCAATAACTCACTCTGAGACATTTGTAGGAGAAAGAATAAAAATCGTTTCCTTTACTGACATTTGTGAACAGATCTAATAGCAAACTGTCAACAGACCGCAGCAGACTTTAGAGAGGAAAAAAGCACTTAGCAGAGAGGTGGTTACAGACAAAGGATGATACAGCTATCCTTTGCCTCCCAAGCCAGCTTGCTGCTCCCCTGTGTGATGGGAGATCCTGCCACATCATCACCACTGAAATAAGATTCAACTGCCAGTCCAGTTAGCATCTCCAAATGGAATGCAGGAAACTCCATCTTGTTCTTTGTCTCAGGTAGTCGAGAAAAAATTTGGCCAGCTCTAGACTGGCTTTAGCTTCTTTGACAATGTTCTTTCAGAAGCAAATCTGCAGTAACTGGCCACCAGTCTGACTTATCAAATGGACTTCCCTCTATTGCAGCCCTAGGCCTTCCTTTGACCTGGCGACATATCTGTCTGGACCGCTGCAAGGAGGTGCTGAGAACCATGGTGGTAGTGGGGTTAAAAAGACACTTAAGAGAAAAGGAAGAATTGGTCTGGTACAGCACAGTGGAGCTGACCTGTGCACCTCTGCAGCCCCAGAACCCTTTTTCCCTGCCAGTAGTACTGTTGTTATTGTTGTTGTTGTTTTGACTTATATACTGCCCCATAGTGCTAAACACTCTCTGGGCAGTTTATAACATAGTTATGCAAACAACACTTTGCAACCCACTTTGGAATGTTTAATATGGACATTGAAGTCCATTGACAGACCCGTCCTCCATAAATTAGTCTAAAGTTCTTTTAAAGCCTTCTGGGTAGGTGGTGCAACCCCATCTTGTAGCTGTGAATTCCATAAACCAGCCTTGTAGACTACGACTCCCATATTCTCTACCCACTGGACATGTGTACCTGGGACAGACAAGTATTACACTCAAAACATTTGGAGAGCACCACCTGAGGAAAGGCAGTCACATGAAGAAGTCACTTGTGGTTAAAATGTTTTAAATCACATGGTTCAAAACATTCCTTTGCAGTCTAGCCATGATATGTTACAATGACATCCTTTTCCCCCACTCAGCCCCTGCTCTCCACCACAGAATAATCTGTTTTTTCTCTGAATGAATTTCGATATATTCACAACTGTACGTCTGGAGAGGTACAAATGGCTTTTCAAATGAAAATTAATCCACTGGGGCTCTTAATCACATAGACTTTACATATACACCGTTAATCATGCAGATTAAATAATTGGGCACAGATACTGAATGAGTAACAGGAAAATGTTTACCTGATTATGGGCTTTTCGGCAGTTTAGCATTTCAAAGGCTGAGTGATTTTTGACCCCAAAGATGAGTGTTGCTCAAGGATCAATGTGGGCCATATGCTTGATGAAGAACTTGTCATGAAACTGAATAGATTTGGGTTACACAGAAAAGCAGTTCATAGAATTATGCAGTGCAGGAGCACATTGCTTTTAAAAGAAAAGAACAATTAAGATCATTCTCCACAGTGAACTGTAAAAAGTGTGTGTGTAGGAGGGGTGGGGTGTTCTCCACTGGTCCAGGAGTACAAAGAATGTATTGAACTCATTTTTTTTTTTAATCCAATCTACACATGTCTTGATTTATGCTCTTCAGGGTAATTCAGAAGAAGCAAAATACTTATTTTAGCACAGCTTCTTTGGAAGAATTACTTTAAGCCTATGCTCCAGAGGGTTAAGCCTTGGAGCACATCCTGTTGTAAGAGTGGGAAAGTTGTTCACATAATACTGGATGTTGTCCAGGATGCACAGTATGGAAACAACTTTTTTTTTTATCTCAGAGGTTGTGTGTAATTAATTCTTTCCTATAACAAAAAACATTGCAGCAGTAACATAAGAACATAAGAAGAGCCCTGCTGGATCAGGCCAAGGGCCCATCTAGTCCAGCTTCCTGTATCTCACAGTGGCCCCACCAGATGCCTCTGGGAGCACACGAAACAACTACATAGCTGTCTCCTGACACCCCTCCCCTGCATCTGGAATTTCGGGGTACCTTCCTCTTAAGCCTGGGGATTATACATCCCCATCATGGCTTGTAACCTGCGATGGACTTTTCCTCCAGAAATCTGTCCAATCCCCTTTTAAAGGCATCTAGGCTAGATGCCATCACCACATCCTGTGGCAAGGAGTTCCACAGACTAACAACACGCTGGGTCAAGAAATATTTCCTTTGGTCTGTTCTCACTCTCTCAAAACTCAATTGGAGTGGATGTCCCCTGGTTCTGGTATTGCGTGAGAGGGTAAAGAGCTTCCCTCTATCCACTTTATCCATACCCTGCATAATTTTATACGTCTCAATCATGTCCTCCCTCAGGTGCCTTTTCTCTAGACTAAAGAGCCCCAAACGCTGTAGCCTTTCCTCATAAGGGAGGTGCCCGGAGCCCAGTCATCATTTTATTTGCTCTCTACTGCACCTTTTCCAGTTCCACTAAGTCTTTTTTGAGGTGCAGTGACCAGAACTGTACGCAATACTCCAGGTGCGACCTTACCAGCATTTTGTACAATGGCATTATAATGTTGGCTTTTTTATTTTCAATCCCCTTTTTAATGAGACCTAGCGTGGAATTGGCCTTCTTCACTGCCGCTGCACACTGGGTTGACACTTTCATCGAGCTGTCAGTAATGAGGATACTTTCACTTCTTCTGTGATGGAGCTGTAACTTTTAAAATTATTTTTATTGTTATTTGGGTGATCTCATCAAATGAAGGAAAAGAAGAATATTACATCATTCACATTGTTCAGTTTATCTCCCAGGTTATGCCTTGTGCTCTTTTATGGGCGTTACTGACTAGAGATGGGCATGAACCGACCCATGAAACAGAAAAAGCCATGAACTGGGCTGTTTCGTGATTCGGTTTGTGGTTTAGTTTGGTAATCCCGTTTGGCCGAAACAAAATGAAGTGCTGAACTTTTTTCCTCTTGACTTTGTCTTGCTTTGGCAGAACGGGATGCTCATGCCTCCCCTTCCCCCTGCCCCCATCGCCTCCCTACCTTGTCTTGAAGCCGCTGCTGCCACAGCCACCACTGCCATCCTCCTGAGAGGCAGCAGGCCTGGCTCCTTGCATGGAAGTCAGGCCTGCTGCCTGTGCACATGCGCCAATGGTCGGCTGAGTGGCAACCCTCTTCCCCAGCATGAACCTGAAAAGCAAACTGAGAACCAGTTCATTTTTCAGGGGATTCATTATAGTTTGTGGTTTGTGGATAGACACAAACCACGAACAATCGCGAACCACCAATTTTCCATATAGTGCCCATCTCTATTACTGACGCAACAATGAAGTGGACAGGAGGAGTGTGTGTTTTGTGACACATTCAGATGTGTGTGTGCAGTCACTTTAGTTACTTTTGAGAAAAAGGGAAATAAAGTGTTATTTTCAGGGATGTTGGCAAGTCTTTGGGTCTGAGCCCCAAATCTGAGTCCAAATCTTTGGTACGAAGTTCCGAGTCCCAAGCCCCAAGCCCGAGGCCTTATTAAAAACAAACCTTTTCCTCCAGAAAAAAAAGGGAGGGTGGGCGGGTTCTGAGTTGCAAGTCGAGTCTGAGTCATTTGGGAAAAAAAAAAAAAAAACCCAAGTTAAGACTGAATCGAGTCACCGGTGTGACTTAAGTCTGACTTGATAGTGAGTCCCACAACTGAAGTCCCCATCTCTGGTTATTTTGCAGAAATTCTTAGTATAATTTTAACAAGAATTGCTTTGGGACAAAAGCTATCTTTCGCTACTTCTCAATAGTAAATTTGTGTGAGTGTGTTTGTTTTACTCGCCAGCATCTTGCTTCAGAAAAGCATAAAATATTCATTCATTCATTCATTATCTCTCCTGTATTCTTGTTTTCTCTGTTTGTTTTCTAATAACTTGTTACTGATATTTCTAAATCAGGGAGGCTGGAACAATTCACTCTGATTGGTGCATTCAAATATCAGGCCTCCTCACACTATCTATCCGCCTGACCCATGGTATCCAGTGAATGAAGCTTTCCTGAATGGCCTTCTGTTTGACTTCCCACACCTCTTGTGAGGTCAGCTAAGAGAAAGTGGCCCTAATGTCTCTGCCTTGAAGAAATAAGTGGGCCAAGTCAAGGCGGAACGCTCTGCTCTCTACTCCTTTTGAACCTGAGCTTCTGACAGCATCAGAACAAATTGTTTCTGAAAACGGTGGCTTAAAAAAAACAAAAACAATAAAATAAAAGCAGTACATTGTGAAGATGGAAATAAGCCAGAATTTTAAAGTGCTAAAAAACTAGGAGGCAACTGAAATAATGAACAAGGATACACAATTCTCTCAGTCTCAATTTTATCAAGTTTTTCGATCTGTCACCGGTGTCTTTTCACAACCCTTGTTTTATACTGAGTTGTGCAATGTGGTGGTGGGGTTCCTTGTAATTTGTACAGTTCCCTTTTTTATATTAAAAATGGAGTGCAGATTTGTTTTAAAGGTACTAAGTTATGCCTGATTTTTTTCCAGTTGCCAAAAGAGTATTAGTACATATTTTTCAAATGTAAATATTTGGAGCCATTCACATTTTCCCCTGTATTTAATTTCTCCAAACACACTACCTCACAAATGTAGAGATAGTTGAATCAGGGTGTGCCTCATCTCATAGTGAGTCTCTCATGGTATAAAATGGATACACGTGCAAAAGAAGAAGAAGAACCCCCCAAACATTCTCTTACATCATTAAGAACCAGAATAACCTAAAAATAACCTGGAAAATGGGAAAATAAATTGAGCATTGAAATGAACCCTGTATCAACCCTGTCTGCAGGACACAGTCTCCCGTTCCCTCAAATCCACATTAACACATTTTTATTCATAATAATTCCCTATTCCTCTCAGCACATCTGTATTTTAACACCCACAAAACCTAATGAAGTTAGTTCAGTTATACTGCCAACATGTTGGGGTGGCCAATTAAGATATTTCTCAAATAGCTTCAGTAATCATAAAACTAATAGCTGCAAATATTTACATTACTGTTATCAGTAAAACGGCTATATATACACAAGCACTAATAAGGACCACCATTCCTTCATTAAGATACGAAGCAGCTGTTTGATGGCAGATTCAGAAATGCTGCCTTTGACTGGAAATTTAACCAGCAAGGGGAAAATGCTCTGATTTCCTTACAGGTCCTTTAAAAATAAATTCCCTTCTTCCTCCATCTATCCATCCATTCGCCCATCTCTCCCTCTCCCTCTCTCTTTCTCTGGTAAGAACCTTTTAAATATGACTTCTGTAAAAGCTCCAGCTCATGTATGCATTGTCCCCCTCCCTAAATCCCCGTTCCCCCACAGCCACATTTGCACACTCCAGTCTCAGACATGGGCACAAATGTAATATGAAAAGAACGTCCAATTCCAAGAAAATTCTCAATTTGCATTACTGGTAGTTCACCTTCAGTGAATAGCATTTCAATCCATGTTTTTGTTCCCTGCTTTGTTGTCCACTTACTTCAGCTCTTTTCATGAGCTGGAATGATAAATTAGTGTAATTTAACAGGCCATTGTCTGCAGCGATTAGGGTTTTTTTTAATTACGGCTGATGTAATCCCAGGAAACCCTTGGTGATCCTTCAACAGCACTTAATGACCAGTTTGGTAGTGAAGAGCTCAGAGCAAAGCTAGGGGCAGGTTAAACCCTTCTGAAGAGCTTGTTAATCCCAAAACAAGAGCTCAATGCCACTATTAACCATGTTTAGCCATTTTAAAGTTCCTCTGAATGGGTGCAGTGGTGGGAAATGGCCCAGCTGTAATGGCTTTGCACAGCCTTTGGCTTGAGCTTTGAAGAAAGGCCACAACGTCGTCAAGATGTTGTACCCTCTCTGCCTTGTGACTTCATATCCATCTCATAAGCCCTTGAAGAGACTTTTCTGTGAGATTTTTGAACATCATGACCATCACAATCTCTAAAAGCTACCCAAGTTCTAACAGAAAATTTTATCCAGGAAAATGTTGCCCTGTTCTCTTCTCATCAATGAATGTATTATCTCTCCATCTCTAGCAGCCCAGCAGAATTTCTGTCCATCAATCAAAACATGCCCTTCTATAAAACCCACATCTGTGGACTTCCTCAGTCTCACGGCACCACATCCAATCCTTCAGAATACTTAAGGAACATCCAGATATTTCCTGGCAAATGAGGGGGAAAAACTCACTGGCCATTCACTAGAGATTTGGGGAGGAAGGTACGACCTGGAGTGGTGACTATAATACTCTCATTGCCAAAATGTTCCACTGACGTTCCACTCAATATTAAACTGAAGTTCCGGGAGATCTTCATTCTTGGAATTATGGTCACACCTTAGAAGGCGATGTGTACAATCCTAGTCAATGTTTCCTGTCGTAGGAAATGGTGCTACTCCCCACAACTTCCTTTCAGCACTGTTTCCAGTCGACACAGGATAAGACACCAATTGGGGAAATGACTTCATCAGTACCTGTCCGATTCCAACCTAGGCCAAACAGCAGCAATTATGCTGGAAGAATGGCAGCATGGAAGAGTTACCTCATCTGTATCATAAAGCCCCTGTCTGATCTCTCCACCTTGGTAGCTGCTTCTTCTTTGCCCTCATTCTCCTTCTGCCAAGTCTACTCTGCCATCAACTGTGTGGTCCACAATTTTCACTGTGGTGATCTAACTTTCCACGACCCTATTTGTGGCCTCAGCACTGCTGGTGCCATGGTCACAGGATTATTATACCTTTTGTTTCCAGGGATTGAATCCAGCTTCCTGATATAAGAACTACTTAAGACCCAATCTCTGGCTCTCTGTTTTGTAGTTAACAGAAAAGGATGTAAGTACAGCTCGTAAGCTAAAAATGTTTAGCCTGATTACATGCAAGCTTGCCCCACGAGCAGACAGCTTTTATTTTGAGCTATTAAAACAGAGTTGTAACCTAGCCAAGCATTCCCACACACATCCCAACATTTTTTAGCGCATGTGTTCATTTCTTTTTTTTCCCCTGGAGACCACCTTTCTCCTGTAACCTAGCCGGGAAAGAAACCTATTATTCAAATTACCTTGGATTTTATATAACATTTCCGTCAATTACGCCTCTTGAGTTTCTTTAGCTTCTGGTCCCCATGAGGCTAGTGGAAGAAAAAATCTGCATGGAAGAAAAAAGCATGGAACAATGTTGCTGTGAAACACTGCATTTTAAGTACTTACCAGCATAAACAATCTTTGGACAGGAGCCATGGTACGATATAAACATTGTTTATTGTCTTGTGTTTTTTTTCTGTGTGAACAGACCTGATGCTATTTTGGTGTACCTCAATGGTCTATTATGGGAATGTGATCTCCTTAAAATTAAGACAGAAATGTCCTAGTCATAGCCAGGGCAACTGCAGCAACAGGCAGGTTTCAGGTTCCTCATTGAAGGGCTCATTCAGCAGAGCCATGGCGTTTATCTTCCAGTACATTCAGCATTTTGGACAGCTCTTTTAAAGTTTGGATTAAAACCCAAAGCAACTTCACCAGTCCATGGACATTAGAGTCACCAGCTCCTCACCGTACAAGTCTCTAACCATCTTCCCTAAAACAGTTAACTGAGCATGTGGTCTGTCTAAGTACTTCTGCACAAGTCTGGCTTCTGACTTGGTTTTTGAATTGACCCTGTCTTAGAAATCCTCCTAAGAAAAGTCCTGCTCAGTGAGGTCATTCTAGTCCAGTAACTTGTTTTCTACAGTGACCTCTCAATTGCCTCTGGGAAATCAACAAGCAGGCTATGAAAACAATGGCCCTCTCCAGTGGTTAGTGACCAGCAACAGATATTTAGAGGCAGACTGCTTCTGAACTCCACTAATCATTGATAGGCTTGCTTTTTATTAATTGGTTAACTCCCTTTTAAGACTACCTTCACTGGTGGCTGTCACGAAGAAAATATCTACACTACAGAGTTATAGCAGTTTGCTATCACTGCTAATGGCATGGCCCCATCCAAGAGATTCATGAGATCACTAGTCTGATAAGTTAGAGGGAATTTTCTGTTAGAACTGTAGACTGGGGCTCTAGAGGTCTGCAACAAGGATTCCAAGTGCCTCAGTAAACTACAAATCCAAGCATCCATAGAACAGAGCCGTGGCAGTTAAAAAGGTATCAGTCTCTTCTGGAGCTGGCTCATGATTCATGTGAATGCACTTTCATGAAAACAGATTGCAAAAATAGGTGTTCATGCAACTGATTGATGAGCTGCCCAAGTCAACACTTCAGCTACAGCCTGTAGATTTCTCTCTATAAAGTTTCAATTAGGACTCCATATGCTACACATTTAACTCTCCTTTTATCTGTGTTTCCTTCATGACCCTGACTCTGCTAGCATCTGGCCGTGTTTCATTTTAGTTTTGTAAAAGTCTTGTTGATTGTTTTGCTTGAACTTTGTTGTTGTTGCTTTGATTTTACAATGGTAGCCACCCAGAGAACCCCTACAGAAGAGAATATTAGATGTCCTACCGGTACGTATAAATCAATGAACATTGATGCAGAAAATATTTATTAAAAGTGGGTGGGGTGATGCAAAGATATATATCAGAGCTTGCATGTTTTTTTGTAAAAAGCAGTGTGAGAAGTTGCCCATATTATAGCCTGACCTTATCAAGTCTACTGGAGTCAATATTTTTTTCCTGTTACCTTTGTTGTTTTAGCAATTAGATACGAAAGGGGATAGACATGAAAACACACGTAAGAAACACTGCCATCAAGAAAAATGCACTATATTTGTTCATTAGTTTAGCAATCATTTACTAGTTTTAATTACAAGAGAAACTTATAATCACTGTCATGTTCTATGAACATTTGCCTCTTTAGCCATATCTTAAGTGTAAGTATCATCTGGAGGTGGTGGATGGCTTTTTATTAAAAGGCTCTGAAACAGACCTGATAGTATTAGAGTCCTTTGTCTATAATGTGCCATCAAGTTACATCTGACTTATAGGAACCCTAACAAAGCTGTTAAGGTAAGTGAAATACTTAAGGAGTGATTTTACCAGTTCTAATCACCATCACCATCACCTATGAGTTTTTCTGGCTGAGTAGGGATTTGAACCCATGTCTCCTGAGTCCTAGTCTGTCTCACTGTCCACTACAACATGCTACGTACAAGCCCATCAGTTATAGGTAATGGCTGTATTGCATGCAGCTGAGTCCTATTCATGTAATTCAAAACCTAAACATCACATTTATTGTCCAAATTTTTTGCAGTGCAAGATCACAGTAAACCTGATCCAGAAAATATATCTATTGGAAATTCTAAAAGCCACTGCCAGTCAATGTAGGCAGTACTGGGCTAGACGAGCCAAAAATCTAGTTTGCTGTCACACAGCTTCATATCTTCCTAAATGGGAAGATATGAGCTCACTTTCCATCTATCCTGATGATTTTGAGGTTGCTCAGCTCAGATGTGCTTTTGAAGCAGATTCACTCAGTCTCTTAACTGCAGTAGGCTACAGTGAGAAGGACACATGTGAGTTTAAACCACTGAAATAAATTAAGATTTGTTCCAAACAGGCCACCTGGCCAAGAAAGGTCATGTATGGGTGAGCATAGATAAGAACAGTTGCTTTTTATTATTATTATTATTATTATTATTATTATTATTATTATTATTATTATTATTATTATTATTATTATTATTATTATTATTATTGTTGTTGTTGTTGTTGTTGTTGTTGTTGTTGTTGTTGTTGTTGTTGTTGTTGTTGAAGAAATAATTATTGTTGGGTAGGTGGGACTCGTCAGCCTTGGGAGGCAGCCCATCTAGGAGAAGGAAAACTCCGATTTCAAACCTCCACCGCCTTGTGGCTATATCCACTGATGGAAAAGGCTTCAGGAGTAAACCTCGAGGCAAAATCCGGAGCCGGAGTCCCGGAGGCAGTTCGTGTTGTTCTGTCAACTCCTGCGACGTCGCTGGAACCAGTTGTATTGGCTCTTGCCTTTCCATTGGACTATTTCAGCGACGTGGAGAGGGGGGATTTGCTGCTTGGGTAACAGCCTATCCTCCATATTATTTTACCCAGGCTTCGTGCCCTGGAGAGGACACTCCAGCTTCGCATACAGCGTCGAAACACTAGACGCTGTTCTAAGTCCTCCATACAGAGCACGTTACCATAGTCTCTCAAGACTGAAGGATGCCTATCAGCATTATTATTATTATTATTATTATTATTATTAGTAGTATTAGTAGTAGTAGTAGTAGTAGTAGTAGTAGTAGTAGTAGTAGTAGTAGTAAACTCCAGGCACAGTCAAAATTATAAAAGCATTGACTGCTATTATATAACAGATACAACTTTTAACCAAAAACCTAAGTATCTGTTAAATATCGATGCAGTATGTATGCTGTTCCTAATATTGCCGGGTTTTGTAGCTCTGATGGTGTGATTTCTGAGAACAGCAACTGCTTATAGTACTGTGTGAAATTTCTTGATATTGTTCCCAAACCCCAATGACTATGGGGACCACTAAAGTCCAGAGCCGAGATGTTTCAATTGCCAGGTCTCTGTACTTTGTTAGTTTTTCCAATTCTTTATTTTCAACTCTGGTATCCCCTGGAATTGCAATGTCAATGATCCAGACATTTTTTCGTTCTATTACTACTATGTCTGGTGTGTTCAGGGTGTCTGTCCATTTGGATCCGGAAATTCCACAAGATCTTGAGTTCCTCATTTTCTGACACCTTCTCTATCTGATATTCCCATGGGATTTTGGAGGCTGGCAAGTTATATTTTTGCATAATGACCAGTGCACTAACTTTGCCACTCTGTCATGTCTAACTTTGTAATCTGTTTGTGCAATCTTTGGACATTCGCAGATGAGGTGTGACACAGTTTCATCTTTTTCTTGGCAGAGTTGGCATTTGCTGTTAGCACTAATTCCTTGGATATTGTTGTTGTTGTTGTTGTTGAAGTTGTTGGACAATTCCAATAATAACTCATAATTCTAACTGCCATACCAAAAAATAAAACAACAACAAAAACTACCACCAAATGAATACCCATAAAATAACATTTCTATGAGCAAAACAACCCATTGCATTTTCTGCCAAGTCCAAATTTTGAGTATTTCAGTAAATTCTGCTTTAAAGGGCAAAATGAAATGATGTTTTTGTTCTTCTCTGGTCACATGGTGATCATTCCCCACCCTCACCCCCACCCCATGCAGATTTCAGCAAGGACTGGCAAAGGAGCCGGTTTGGGTCATACAGGAAGCATTTGCTCCAGATCTGGTTTCAAGGCTCCAACTTGTCTTGTTATCTCAACAGGCTTTATCTTTCATACTGTGATAGGTTATCTCTCTGGAAAGCAGAAGGCTCTCTGTAAATATATGAAATTCACCTCTTTAAACACTATTTAGTGATCATGTACAGTTTTAGGTCAAAAGGGTTGAGACTCCAGCTTATGTGTGTATCTGCCTACTCATGTGAGGCAAAGCTAAAGGAAATAGACATGGGCATCCTAATGGAGAAGTTGGCAGCTTTAAAATATTTAAAAATAGCATAACAAGAAGGGGGAAATAATGTTTCTGGTGGGATGAGGAAGCTTTACTCTAAGTACTTAAGAAAGGAAAATTGTTCCAGTTCCTTGATTCTCAAGTGCAAAAGTGGACTGTAAACATGTGACTGTGTACAAGACTCACCAGATACCCTGAAACATATGATTGATCACAACTGCATTTTTTGCCTTCTAAAACATATTTTTGTTTTGACAATATTTGTTTTAGATTGTCATGCTCTTAGTAGTCCAATGTACAAATGGGGTTCTTAAAATTAGGCCCGAAGCAAAGGTACATTATCATTTGAACTTTGGGAGGAACAAAAGCAGAATGCCTGTCAGAAAATTCTTCAAGCTATTTAAAAATACATGTTTTTAAAACAGGAACTAGAAAATGTCCTTCCCATATTAAGTCACATCTGGAGTATTGTGCTAAATTGTAAGAAGGATACCAACAAACTGGAACAAGTTCACAAGAGGGCAACAAGGATGATCAGGGGACTGGAAACCAAGCCCTTTGAGGAAAGACTGAAGAAACTGGGTGTGTTTAGCCTTGAAAGACTGAGGGAAGATATGATAGTACTTTTCAAATACTTGAAAGGTAGTCATACAGAGGAGGGGCAGGATCTGTTCTTCATCATCCCAGATTGCAGGACACATAATAATGGGCTCAAGATAAAGGAAAAACTCCTTAATTGTTATAGCAGTACAAAAATGGAACCAATTACCTTGTGAGGTGGTGAGTGCTCCAATGCTGGAGGCATTCAAGGGAAAGTTGGACAACCATATGTCAGATCTGCTTTGGTTTGGATTCCTGCATTGTGCAGGGGGTTGGACTTGAAAGGGCCCTTATAGGCCCCTTCCAACTACATTATTCTATGATTAGATTTGCAAGGGTGCACGGTCCAACTAAATGGCAGAAGAGGAATATCACATGATTGGACCAGCGGTCTCGCTCATGCTATGCCTCATATTGCTGCCTCACACTCTATAGTGGGTGATCAGCTGGATGGGAAGGAGGCTGCATTTTTGTACTACAGGCTGGTGACCTGTCACATTCAGATCATGTTTTAAAGTACATAAAAGTAACCAGTTTAGTTACTTTTCAGAAAGAGGAAAGTGAAGTGTTACTTTTAAAAATTGTGATTGTCTGATTTAGAGGGTTGGCTTTGAACTAGAGTGGCCACTGATCACTTTTTGAAAGCAACTTTCTGACCTCATGGCAGATGTACATATATGTAAATATGTTGGAACCAACCTTACCCTTCAACAGAGTAAGATGGCCAACTCAGGGAGCAGATTCAGAGTGTCATGCAACTCATGTATTTTTTTATGTCCACAGAGGGAGAAACACATGTGGGAGTTTGTGTCTCATTTGCCAAAACAACTTGGCTGGTTTTATCACTATGTTCCTTGACTTGTGGATAGGAGGCTTCATTTGCTGCTTTGCCTCAGGCAGCAAAATATCTTTGACCAGCTTTGGTGTGTGCTGTCACCAAGCCTGAAGAAGCAAGTAAACCCAATTAATAAGAACGTCCTGTTCTACAGAAGTAAACTGTGCTCATGCCTAGGAGAGAAGGCTGCTTTCTTATCTTTTCCTCATAACATTTTTTTTCCAATGGTTCAACCCAAGGCTGCTACATTTATTCAGCCTGTGTAAGTTTTCCTTCTCAACACTCTTCAGTGTCTTCAGGAGCCCCCACACCCTAGTTATTACTGGGTTTCTTCTAGCA
Organism: Intellagama lesueurii; assembly: GCA_037013535.1. Classification (NCBI taxonomy): domain Eukaryota; kingdom Metazoa; phylum Chordata; class Lepidosauria; order Squamata; family Agamidae; genus Intellagama; species Intellagama lesueurii. Next base: position 274,822,828 of record JBAJHW010000002.1, read on the forward strand.
AACAGACAGGATTCAAAAACTCTAACGTTTATAAATTCTGCTTTCTCCTACAAGGCATACTCAGAAAGAATATTAATCTGGGTCAAAACCAATGGACCTTAACCTTGTCTGCTGGCTGAAAGTGTAGGAGCTGATAACGAAGTCTGCAGAGTTCAAAGAGACCTTGCCTAAAGACAAAGGCAAGGCTGGAGATTATTTGAGCAAACGAATGCAGAGCAAGGATTACAAAGAAGGGAGGCCATTAGCTGGAAAAGCTTTGCAGCTCTTTTTAATAACAGACTTCTTCCCCTTACACACTGGTATTTGAAATATATAAAGTCAGGGTAAAATAAACCATTAGGCTCCAAACTCTCGTTTGTTAAGTGTCCAGAATTACCAGAAATAGAAACCATAAAGCCGAAGAATATCATCCATCAGGGGTTGGTCAGCAATGAGTTTTAACAGCCATCTAGCCAACTATGCAGTTTCTAGAGAAAAGAAAAGGAGCTGGAGAAGGCATCCAAAACCTCGATCTTAGGGCCAAAACCTGAGGCCTGGCTGACCTAATAGAACAATGTGTACCTTGTTGTACTGCCCAGCAGTCTAGGACCAGAATGGGCATCCAATGCCCTTCTAAACAAATATTTGTGGATCACCCATTTTATGTTGTTGTCTGTGCCCTCAAGTTGGCACTGACTTATAGCAACCCTAAAAGGGCTTTCCAGGTAAGTGAGTGTTCTGGACTGGTTTTATCAATCCCACACAGCTCAGTGACCTTCCATGGCTGAACAGGGATTTTAACTCAGACCTCCTGAGTCCTAGTCTGTCACTCTGTGCACTGGATATTCTGAGTTGCTCAAGAATCCCTATGTTACTTTCCTTTTTTAAGATGAAAAACCCATAGCCTGACCTGCTGTCACCGTTTGAGGAAAGCATGGTGTGGATCCCTGCCAGGTTTCTATTTTATCAGTAACTACTTAATCCACCTTGTGTATACTTACTTAATGTTAACATTATGTATTTAGTCATTAGCTACCTAAGGTTTTTGAATGTTTTTTACCTCAGTTGGTTTAACTGGCTTAGAAGGCCTTCAGTAAAACTGGGTACATCCTGGTTTCTGATTATAGATTAACCTGAAAGAACATTATCCAATTGAAAACTTCCTAAACTGTTAAAAAAAATGAAAAAAATCAATTTTCAGTAAAAATTACTGCTGAAAAACAATATTAAACCACTACAAACCTATATAGCTAGCTCAGTGGTTTAGGTATTTGGCTGTGGAGCCAGAGGTTGGGAGTTCAATTACCACTGTGCCTCCTTCAGAGGGTCTGGACTCAATAACCCATAGAGTCTCTTCCAGTTCTGCAGCTCTAAAATTATGATAATAATCTAGGTGGATTCAGTTTAAAATAGCTGCAGATAAGTCAGAAAATTATCTGGCTACCTTACTGCTTTTTGCCTGATGGATATCACAACTGGGTTATTCATCAATTATTTATTTATTTATTTATTTATTTATTTATTTATTTATTTACAAGATTTTTTAGCCGCGCCATTACCAGTGGTCTCTGAGTGGCGTACAACAATATTAAAACTTTAAAAACATTAAAACCATTAAAATAGGCAATATTATAATAATATCCTATATTAAAAACAATCATTAAAACATTAATATTAATAAATCCTGCTGCTCATATGGCCAGCTAAAGAATACTATTTAATTAAAATGCTGGCTAAACAGAAAGGTATTTGCCTGGTGCCGAAAAGCCAAAAGTGTTGGAGCCAGGCGGATCTCTATAGGGAGGGCGTTCCAAAGTTGGGGGGCAACAGCCTAGAATGCCCTATTTCGACATGCCATCCCCCTCTCCTCTTTCAGGGATGGCACCTTCAGAAGGGCCTCCTGGCCTGATTTTAGAGGACAGGCAGGCTCCTATGGAAGAAGGCGGTCCATTAGGTAACCAGGTCCTAAGCTGTTTAGGGCTTTATATGTCAAAGTAAGCACTTTGAATTGGGCCCGAGCAGCAATCGGCAGCCAGTGTAAATTTTTCAGAACCGGCGTGATATGAGTCTGTGCGGCGGCACCACTTACCAGCCGCGCAGCCCGGTTCTGTGCCAGTTGCAATCGCCGGACCGTCTTCAAAGGCTGCCCCACATGTAGTGCATTGCAGTAGTCCAGTCTGGTTGTTACCAGTGCATGTGTGACTGTTGCCAGGCTCCGCTCATCCAGGTAAGGGCGAAGTTGATATATTCTCCGCAGCTGTAAGAAGGCACCCCTGGACTGACCCCTGGAAGTCCACCTGGGCTTCCAAGGTCAGACCCGGGTCAAGGAGCACCCCCAAGCTGCGAACCCTGTCCTTTAGGGGGAGTGTAACCCCGTCTAAGGCAGGGAAATGGCCCTTTAACCTATCTGGCGGAGCACCTACCAGCAGCACTTCCGACTTGTCTGGATTGAGCCTCCGTTTATTGACCCTCATCCAGTCCATTATCGAGTCCAGGCACGAGTTCAGAACGGCGATTGCCACACCTGGATTGGTAGAAAATGAGAGGTAGAGCTGGGTGTCGTCAGCATATTGCTGACTCCTCAGCCCAAAGCTCCTAACGACCTCCCCCAGCGGTTTCATGTAGATATTGAATAGCATGGGGCACCATATAGAGCCCTGAGGAACCCCATGACGCAACCGCCATGGATCAGAGCTACTGTCCCCCAGCACCAGCTTCTGGACTCGATCAGCCACGTAGGAGCAGAACCATCGTAAAACGGTGCCTCCCATTCCCATCCCAGCCAATCTGTCCAGAAGGACACCATGGTCGATGGTGTTGAAAGCCGCTGAGAGGTCTAGGAGAATCAACAGGGATGCATTCCCCCTGTCTTTCTCCCGGCAAAGGTTGTCAAACAGAGCGACCAAGGCAGTCTCCGTCCCATAACCCGGCCTGAAACCCGATTGAAATGGATCTAGATAATCCGTTTCATCCAGGAGAGCCTGGAGCTGCTCAGCCACCACACGTTCCAACACCTTGCCCAGAAAAGGGAGGTTCGCTACTGGTTGGAAGTTGATCACTAGACCTGGGTCCAGATTAGGGTTTTTTAGGAGTGGGCAAATCACTGCCTCCTTCCATGGGGCGGGGACCACTCCCTCTCTTAACGAGGAGTTGATGACCTCCAGGATCCAGGTGCGAACTCCCCTGGCAGATTCCTTTATTAGCCATGATGGGCAAGGGTCGAGTTGCGTAGTGGTGGCACGAACCGATCCAAGCACCCTGTCCACATCCTCGGGTCATAACAACTGAAACTCATCCAATAAATTATGACATAAGTCCGGAGCACTGGACACAACCATAGACTCTGCATCAACAGTGGAGTCCAACTCTTTGCGAACCTGAGCAATTTTCCCCTCAAAGTGTGTAACAAATTCGTTACAGCGAGCCACTGAGCAGTCCGGGACCTCCACTAAACCATTAGGCTGAAGAAGGTCCTGAACCACTTGAAATAGCTCTGCTGGACAACATGCCGAGGAAGCAATACGACTGGAGAAATGCTGGCATTTCGCCAGCTGTATCGCCACAGAGTAGGCCCGATAATGGGCTCTAAGCTGTATTTGCTCATAGTCGCAGCAATATTTCCTCCATCTGCACTCAAGCCGTCTCCCCAACCGTTTCATAGCCAGAAGCTCCTCTGTATACCATGGAGCCATATAGGCTCTGCGGGCAGGGAGAGGGCGCCTAGGTGCGATCGTGTCAACCGCCCAGGCCATCTCCTTGTACCACAAAGTGACCTGGGCTTCGACAGGAGCGCTGACCATATCAGCTGGAAACTCCCCTAGAGCATTCAGGAATCCTTCAGGATCCATATGTCTCCGGGGGTGGATCATTTTAATTGATCTTCCACCCCTGCAGAGGGTAGTAGTGGCAAAGAGTCTAAACTTTACCAGGAAATGGTCCGACCATGACAACGGGGTCAAAGATAAACCCACCACATCCGGACCACCATCCCCCGTCCCGTTGAGAATACTAGGTCAAGTGTATGGCCTTTCTCATGAGTTGGGCCGATGACATGTTGAGACAGCCCCATGGTTGTCATGGCGGCCATGAAGTCCTGAGCCGCCCCTGTTAAGGTGGCCTTGGCATGGACGTTGAAGTCCCCCAGTACCAAAAGGCTGGGGGTCCTCACCACCAGGTCCGAGATCACCTCCATCGGCTCAGGTAGGGCGACTGTTGGTAAGCAGCAGGGTGGGCGGTACACCAACAGAATCCCCAGTTGAGGGGTGGATGAAGGAATTGGAGCTTTCAGGCTGCTGGCCAAGCTGGAAGCTGGTTCTTGGCCTGGCCAAGATCACCCAGTCCTGGTCCAGCAGAGCATTAACTTTGCATATACCCGTCATCTCCAGGATGGGCTGTGCAATGCTAATTTCAAGATTCAGGAGGCTAGTTCTACACTGAAGGCTTCACATGTTCTATGGGGACAGGGGAGCAGGCCTGTGCCATCTAGTGCCACCCTCTGGTAGCTACGCACCTACTTTAGACAGAGGAAGAAGGTTTTCTTCCGGCAGATGCTTGTACTATACATGTAGATGGCATGGCAAGTTCTAAAGAGCTCAGAAAAGTTACTTCTTGGACTGCAAGTTCCAAAATCCCTAAGGCAATGTGGATGGCCACCTCATACTGCATCAGATATAATCAGTGAGGCCCTGTTTCCTGTCATGAATGGACATAAGACGTGAGGCGTTTTTCTGTCACTCTAGCATTTGTTCAGCAGCTGCCAGCACTGACATATATATTTTCATCCTTTTGTACCTTAATGGCTCTCTATAAGGGGAAGTATTTCAACAGGGACAGCTTCGCATCTGATACTTCTATAATGTATTTCCCTGATGTGGCCCCGTGTAATTTTAGCCTCACGGCAATAGCATTCCCTTTTATCTGCACCTGATCTGTTTGCCTTCTGCGCCTTTCTTCCTACCAGGATAGCCTGACCTCAGGAAAGGTATAATCACATACAAAATGCATAGGGGTTTCTTTCTTCCTCTCCGGTTTGCCTGTGCCAAGTCTGAAAAGTGCTTTTCAAGACAATACCTTTTTCAGAGCTGCCCATGGGATGCCAGAACATACAGTTGTTTATTATTGCTCTGTCAGATTTGCCTGAGAACATTTATGGGGGAAATGATAGGAGGGAATCAAACATAACCCCTTGTTACAGAGCAGTGGGTTTTTAACTTAAAGGAAACTATGCACCTCACACCAGCAGCGAGCATGCTTCAGCCATATTGCTGGGCCCCACATGGTCAGTTCTTTAAGACCCACAACTACACGCTTTTTCTTCTTCTTGAGTCAGCAGAATGTAAGAAGAGACCTCCTAGATCAGGTCAAAAGCATTCTTAGGCCAACTTTCAATTTGCACCAGAGATGGGGAAAAACTTATTTCCCCCCACAAGAATCCCACAATTACCATGGATTCGAATGCATCATCCTAGCTCTGGGCAGTTCTGGGATGGCTTCAGCACACTGTTACATCCATTCTTCCTCAAATCTGTTTACCAATCATTGAGTTCGTTTAAGAAGGGAATGCTGAGAGATGCACATTCTGTGAAGTGCCTTGTTGTCAGCTATTCTATTTTTTTTTTATTTGAAGAGATGGATTAGAATTTTAAAAGGTCATGCTGAATTTAAAATAATTGGGTTTTTAAATGTGCATCTGGATCCATATTTAGAACACTGAAAACACAGACAACCACAGCTCTCTAACTATATTGAACTAAGGTATCTCTGTGGAGTGGGCTTTACAAAGAAGAAGAAAGAAAGAACTGATCTCAGATCTACTCCTAAAGTTCCCTTTACATACTTAACCCCTGAGCAGAAGAGAACACAAGGCGGTGCCTCCCACATTCATGCCTAGATGTTTGTGCAAGGTATGGAACATTGGCAGGCATCAGAATGTTGATATAGTGATTGGTAACCCTCCTGTCAGCATAAATCAGAGGAGATCCAGGGGTCATCCGTGCTCCCTCCTTGGACCTTGGACAACTGTGTCCATTCCAGCAATCCCCATCCTCAAAATACTTTTTCTTATAATTTTTTTTAAAGAAACAGGAAGCCCCCTTATGCCCTCTAGTGGCCTTTTTTAAAAAAGAGAACTATTTAGGGGAGCAGCCTACTGTGGGAAAATTGGCCCCACTATCCCAAGAAGGCAGAAAGAGGTTTTTGAATTTAAAAAAAAAATTTAAAGAGAAGAAAGATAGTGTGTGTTCTGGGATGCATGGGAGCCTGCATGTTGCCCTCCCTGCTACAGACAATGCAACAAAGGCCAGGGAACTCTCCTGCCCATTGTCAAAACAAACATATCTTGTCATCTCAATTATTAGAAAGGCAAATGTACATTAAGTACCCACTGTGTTGTAGTGGTTAGAGTGATGGACTAGGACTCTGGAGACCAGAGTTCAAATCCCCACTTGGTCATGGAAATTCACCATGTGTGTGGAATTAGTAAAACCACTCCTTAAATATCTCACTTACCTTGAAAGGCCTATTAAGGTCTGGATCAGTTGGTTCCAACTTGACGGCTCATAACTAAAATTAAACATACATTGTAGAACAACAACAACAACAAAATTTGAATCAGAAATCAAGATCAGAAAAAGAAAAACTGACACCCTTGTCTCTCTTTATTGCTGTGTTTCTCAAAGAAGAAATTTTGCCTGCACAAAATGGCATGACAGTTTTGCAGACATTGTTCTTGTGTTGAAATGCTGTGTTGGTTTTACTATGAGATAAGTTTTTCCTTTATTACTACTGCAATAGAAATGTAAACATTTCAAGTTAGTTACTAAGGAAAACATTGTTCTCATTTGAGGTAAAAGGGCAGATATATTTCTCAGAACCTGGCAAACCCAGCTGTTCTTCAGCTCTGATGTTCTCCAGCCTTGCCGATTTAGCACCTCGCCGATTTAATAGATCTCTCACTTCTAGCCACTATGGCTACCCTGGCTGGAGTTGTGGCACAAAAGATCAGGAAAATGTCAGGTTAGGAAAGCTGATTCACTGTAAATAGGGACTTAGGCTTCAAGAAACATCCAGCTTCTGCAGCTGAGCAAATGGATCTCTTGTCATGCAATTCTATGCAGGTTTACTTAGAAGCAAGTCCTATTATATTCAGTGAGTCTCACATTTGTTAGAAGAAGTACAGTAATGTTGTAGTTACACTGACTAGTCATGATGGGGTGATACACTGAAAGGTCCTCAAATAGGCCTGAGTATTCTTGTCCATTCCAGCCTTGATTAATTAACTGGATATTGATCAGTTCCTCCTTAGCTCACTTTCTCCTTCTTGAATGAGACAGGGTTTTGGGTTCTGCTTCACCTGCAGTGGAGGGTTGCCTGTCTTTAGCACACCTGCCCACTCTACATTCTAATGGCTTCTTATACTCAACCTAGGCTTTCAGAGGCTTGTGGAATTGTAGAGCTGGAAGGGGCCCTATAAGTCATCAAATCCAACTTTCTGCTGAAGCAGTAGATCTATAGCTAGAGCACCCAGGAGAAGAGGCCACCTAACTTATATTTTAAAACCTTCAATAGAGGAAAATCTACCACTCATTAAATCTATTCACACCACTGCTGAACAGCTCTTACTGTCAAGAAGTTCTTCCTAATGTTTAGGTGAAATCTCCTTCCTCATAATTTGAACTCATTATTTCGGTTCCTATCCTCTGGAGCTACAGAAAACAAGTCTGTTCCATCTTTGAAGATGGCTATCATATCACCTCTTAGTCTTCCCCTTTCCTGGCTAAAGTCCAGTTTTATTCTGAATATATTTCTTGAAAGAATAAAAAGAAAGACTTTTCCTTTTACCTTACCATGTGCATTCTTATTCATTCTCATTAGTTCATCTTTCCAGACTTTTGCACTCTGCTAGCGTAACACACATTTCTACAACACTGAGATCTAAAACATATGTTAAAGATAGCCTGTGATTGCTGTTGTTGTTATGTGCCATCAAGTTGCCTCCAACTCATGGCAGTCCTATAAATAAATGATCTCCAAAATGTCCTGTTCTCAGCAGCCCTGCTCAGCTCTTGCAAACTCATACATGTGGCTCCCTTTATGGAGTCAATCTATCTCGTATTTGTTCTTCCTCTTTTCCTGCCGCCTTCAACCTTTCCCAGACAATCTTGCCTTCTTATGATGTCCCCAAAGTATGCCAATCTCAGTTTTGACATTTCTGCCTCCAGAGACAGAAGAGGAAAAACCTAAGCTAGCAAAAGCATCTGAATATCTTAACAAGAGCTTCATCTCCAGAAATATGAAAATTATACCACTTTATTTGTTGATTGGTCATCAGGAACTTAAGCAGAGAATTCCTTGTATTCTGACTTCTGAAACCCCAAAGGCTACCTCATTCACCTCTCTTCAACCTTAATCTGCTTTCAGCTCTGATTATGGGCTATCCATAACGTGTGATTCTGACAGTGAGCATACAGAGGTTTGCAGTCTTAGAGGCTTTTTGGCAAGAGTGCCTTTAAAACAAATAATGCCTGAACTGACCAACCAGTTAAAGACGTGAACTTAATATTTTCTTTCTTTCTTTTTTTCTTTCAATTTCAATTTGATATAGCACAGGACTGGGCAGGAAGTTAGGGACCTACTAATAGATGTCCAAGGGATATGCAGTAAAGAAGAAGGTTTTCTGACTTCTACTTGTTTAACAACAACAACATTGTTCCCTTCTTCTGTTAATATAGCAGTCATAGAGTTCCAATTCAAAACAAAGAAGATCTGCATGCCTGAAGCCCAGATAATTCTCTGAGGTAATTCTATCAGCTTCTCTTTATAGGACTATGCAGACCTGTAGCTTATGGTTTCTGTTGTATCTCTTCAGTTCACACACAAATGACCAGAGTTAATTCAACAACAACAAAATTAAATATGTTTCAGTCCTGGAGCAGGCGTGTGATTATATAAGCAAAAATAATTGGGGTAAGAGGAGAAGGAAATTTATGTCTAAGGAACAATGTCCTCTGAAGCCAACTGTGCCCTGGCCCTTTAGTCTAGAAATGAAGGAAACCACTTGGCTTGGTTGTTTTACACTGCATCGGAGAGGCTCCCCTGGATTTTCAACAGGAATAGTTCCTAGCTCTAATTCATGGTGCCCATGAAATTGATTCTTGAGGTTTCTGTGTCAAACATGTGCCCTACCGTTGAGTGATGCCTCCTATATACCTTCAGGAGCACTCATTAGGCATTTGCCATTCAGGTTTTTTGGACTCCACATCCTAGAATGTTCTATTTTGGGAAGTCCATCTGTCAGAGTCATACCTATAGATACCTAATTGTGCTCACTTGGAGAAAAATTGGCCTACCTTTCTGTTAGAAAAAAAAGTTGCCCTGGTGCTTACTGGGAGTTCCTCCTTGTGTAATCCAATTTCACCCTTGACTTACTCATCCACACAAACCAGCTTCTCATCATATTCAAGTCAGCAAACCATGGATTACACTTTATATCCAAAGGGGGAAATAACTGTAAAGTCTAAGTCTAAAAATCTATATTGACCATGACTGGGCTATTCTGTGTGTACCAACATGCTCTAAATGCAATAGGAAAACACAGTCCGTCAAGAATTGGCAGGTGTTGTGAATGGAGATCTGAAGCTTGAATTTCTCAATGGACTGGGCTAGGTCAGCTCCAGTCATTAAGAAAAGACATGATCTCATGCTGTGGGAGTCTTGTCTGATCAGTTCAGTGCCTACAGTTTCAGCACAGAAGAGCTTGACCTTAGTTAAACTGGAAGTTCATGAATGTACCCTTGGGATTTTCTTTGACATGAAGAGTTGTAATTCTTTGTGTGGAGGGGGAGTATTATATGATAGTTGAGGATGTGGCTAGCCCACTCCTAGCCATGTTTCCTAAAAACTGGCTGAAATCCTGTTGGGTGGGTTGTGACTCTGCAACCCAGAATGGCTGTTAAGTTGCACAAAGTTTAAGGGCATTCACTTCTGCTTAGGATTGCAGCCCAAGAAGTAATAACTTGCTTTACTGCTAATGGCTCAGATTACTGCTGTTACCAGCATTGCTCAGAGAGTTGGAGCAGGACTGGCAAAGCATAGATTTTAAGCTCCATACTACTCTTTGGATAAATGTTTGCCAGTCACCTCCTTGTCAACCTAAGCTAATTTGCATGATGATTGTGAGCAGGGGCAATGGGCAGGGGAGAGGCCAGGGGCCAGACTCAACTGTTAATTCTAACCACAATAGAGCAACTGAATGAATGGGATATATTAGGTTAACACTTATGTAAGTCCCATTGATTCAAATAGGTCCACTCTGGATGGGACTTCTAACTAGATTTAAACTCTCTTGAACTTTATTGTTGCTGTACAAGGAAGCTTTCTGGACTTGAAACTCACTACTACCCCCCCTTCTCTCACACTTAATTTCATTATGGCCCACACAGTCAGTGAAATGCTGGCTATTCTTTTCCTTTTTGTCTTGCCCCAGGGAATTACTGCGTTGGAAGTCAATCATTCACCTAATAGCAACCTGCTAAATTTCATACAGAGAGAAAAATGCTATAAATTGACCACAACATCCTGGCGTGAACTGCAGAAAATTAATTAATTAAATTTAATTAATTAAATTTATTGTCATTATAAGTATATGCATAGTACAGTGGTGCCTCGCTAGACGATTACCTCGCAGGACGAGGAATTCGCTAGACGATGGCTTTTTGCGATCGCTAATGCGCTTCGCAAAACGATGTTTCCCTATGGGCGATTTTCGCTAGACGACGAGTTTTCCCCATTGGAATGCATTGACTAGTGGTCAATAGCTGTCAGTGCATTCCAACGGGGACCCGCGCTCGCTAGACGATGTTTCCCTATGGACGATCTTCGCAAGACGACGACTTTTCCGTTGGAACGCATTGAAGAGATTTCAATGCATTCCAATGGGGAAACGTGCTTCACTAGACGATGTTTTCGCAAGACAGTGATTTTCGCAGAACGGATTAACATCATCTAGCGAGGCACCACTGTATACACATACAACGAAATTCACATAGACACCCAGAGACCAGACCCACATGCACACACATAAAAAATCCCCAAACACTCCCCACCCACTAAAAATCCCCCACTAAGAACACAAACATCTACACCGCAGGCTAAGTAACACTGTTCAACTGTTCACTGCTGGTGGTCTTTAAGTTCATTATTAAGTGCAATTATAGCTCTGGGATAAAAACTATTCAGAAAATGTGTGGTCCGAGTCTTAATTGTTCTGTATCTTCTTCCAGACGGCAACAGTTCAAAGAAGTTGTGAGCAGGATGGGAAAAGTCTCTAAGGATGTTGTGTGACTTCCTCAGACAGCGGGATGTGAAGATGTCATCCAGGGTTGATAGCTGGAGCCCGATGATATTCTGGGCAATTTTAATGGTTCTCTGTAGAGCTTTTTTATCCGCTACAGAGCTACTCCCAAACCATACAAGAATGCCATAGGTTAGGACACTCTCAATGGTGCTACGATAGTAGGACAGAAGTAAATGCTGAGATAAATTTAACTTCCCGAGCATTTTCAGGAAATACAGACTCTTCTGTGACTTCTTCACTAGCATGTTGGCATTTATAGTCCATGAGAGGTCCTCTGAGATGTAAGTGCCCAGAAATTTAAAACTACCAACCCTCTCCACTTACTCGCCATTAATGTACAGTGGTAAATGTACATTTCTCTTCCTCCTAAAATCAATTATGAGTTCTTTAGTTTTTTTGATGTTAAGTGTAAGATTATTTTCTTTACACCACAGTATCAACCCTTGTACTTCCTTTCTGTAAGCAGACTCATTGTTCTTATTTATGAGCCCCACCACTGTCGTATCGTCCGCAAATTTAATAATTGTGTTGGTGTTATACAGTGGGGTGCAATCATGTGTGTACAGGGAATAGAGGAAGGGACTTAGCACACAGTCCTGGGGAGCTCCTGTACTTAGTACCAAGGTAGAAGAATGGTGAGATCCCATCCTTACTGACTGTGGCCGATCTGTCAGAAAGTCCTTTACCCACACACAAATCTTCTGAGGTAATCCCAGGTTGATCATTTTAAAAAACAACCTATTGGGTAGAATGGTATTAAAAGCAGAGCTATAATCCACAAACAACAGCCTCGCATAAGTTCCCTGTTGTTCTAAGTGACTCAATACAGTATGGAGAACAATGGACATAGCATCATCAGTAGATCTATTTCTCCTGTATGCAAATTGCCATGGGTCCAAAGAAGGTGGAAGACTAGCCTTAATGTAATCCAGCACCAATCTCTCAAAACATTTCATAATAACAGATATTAAAGCTACTGGTCTATAATCATTGAGAGATACCACAGCTGACTGCTTGGGGACTGGCACTATAACAGATGTCTTCAGGCAAGTGGGGACAGAACACTGCAACAAGGATAGATTGAAAATATCCATAAAAACTCCAGCTAATTCTGCAGCGCAGCCCCTGACAACTCATCCCATGATTCCATCTGGTCCAGCTGCCTTTCGAACATTAATATTCTGGAAAGCGCGTCTCACATCTGAAATCTGCAGTAGTAGATGGTAGATTCTAGTGATGTACTATAGATAGTAGGTGCTGGAATAATGGTTGTTCCTGTTTCCACCTCAAAACGGCTGAAAAATTAATTTAACTGCTCAGCCAAAAAATCACTGCTGCTAAACAGACTGTTTTTGTTACTCTGCCCCATGATTTGTCGCAGGCCATGCCATACCCGACGAGTGTCAGAGCTCTCAAGATGTTGCTCAATCCTCCGGCTGTACATAGCTTTGGCGTCCCTAATACCCTTTTTCAATTTAGCTCTGGCCTCTCTATACTGTAGCACATCACCAGAATGAAAAGCAGCATTTCTGGCTTTTAGTAAAAGGCGCACTTCTCTATTTAGCCAAGGCTTGTTATTAGAAAACACTCGTACTTATCTGGTGGTAGTAACAACATTGATACAGCTTTTGATATAAAACAGTACTGTCAAGGTATAAGTATCAACATTGTCCTCCTCAAACAGTGCCCATTCAGTGCTCCTAAAGCAATCTTGAAGTTGCTCAGATGCACCCACTGGCCACACTTGTATTTCTCTAGTTGATGGTCTGATTCTATTAACAAGAGGTCTATATGATGGAATCAAAAACAGAGATATATGATCTGACTGTCCCAAACTAGGCAATGGCTTCGTCTTATATCCATGCATGATGTTACTATATACCTGATCCAAGGTATTTTTCCCTCTAGTGGGACAGTCTACATACTGATAAAACTTAGGGAGGACAGTCTTTAAATTGGCTTGATTGAAATCTGAAACCTGCTACCACCAGCGCTCCATCTGGGTAGGCCTGCTGCTGTTTGCTGATAGCAGTTAACAAACAACTCATAGCTGTGGTTATATTAGCATCAGGAGGTATATATATTGCAGTTATTATAACAACATTAAACTCACGAAGCAGGTAAAAGGGGCGACATTTCACTGCCAAATACTCCAAATCAGGAGAACAGTGGAAGTCCATTATTTTAACATCCGTGCTCCAGTTATTGTTTGTGTAAACACACCCCTCCACCTCTGCTCTTCCCAGATTCAATAGTCCTGTCTGCTCGACGTACTCTGCGTCCTTGTAGTTCTATTACCTTCCCTGGGATGGAAGAGTCAAGCCACGTCTCTGTAAAGATCATAACACAACAGTCCCGAATATTTTTCTGCAGGGAGATAGTAAGTTCCAACTCCTCAATCTTGTTGGGTAGACATCTAACATTTGAAACAAAAAGACTTGGCAATGCAGGCTTGTGAGAATTTTTGCCTAGCCTCACTCATAATCTGGCCCTGCAACCTCTTTTCTGCTTGCGTTTTCTCCATGTTCTTTTCTTCCTGACAGGGAGAGCAGGGGGAGTAACCCACGGATATGCAGGCAGTCTAAAGAGCTCAGCTGGAATGTTGTAAGTTGAGACCCTCGGTTCAAAGTTGCAGCCTTCTCTGCCAATAGTTAATAATTCTTGTCGTCTGTAAATTACTTGTGCCTGAGCATGCAGAGTCCATAATAACAAGTACACAATCAAAATATTAATTAAAAGATACCGATCTCTGGAGTGCCAAGCCGCTGCAAATGCTTGTGCCGCCATCTTCCTCCTAAGTAAATCTGTAAAAGCAGTTTTGTGAGGTTACCTTTTTTCTTTTCTTTTTAAACAAATAGCTGCAGATGTGGCTCCACTTTGGCAGGTTGCTGGGCAAAGGATTTCCAAACCAACCTGGCTCTGTGCAGTTATGTTAAACAATGAGATCTAGTCTAAATAAACTTGGAAAATATACTCACTTTTTCGATCCAATAATATGTCACCAAAGTGACAGGGGAGCTGAGTATTTCAATACAAAACAGAGATGAAAAATAAATTTATATCTGGGTGAGGTCAACTTGTGACTAGAAGATGCCCTCCCTTGAAATTTTGGAAGGAAGCATCTGCCTGTCCTAGTCTACATGCCACCCCTCCCTGTGGGTAGCAGCGATGTGCTAACAAGTTAACCATGCAAGTGATTAACTTGCTTCAGAATGATGAGGTATAAACATTGCAGTGTGTATTATCATGTCCCATTGCTTCATTCAAAGAGTTTTCTATATTTGATTGAGGTTCACCCAAATCAGATAATCTTCAGAGAAGATTTAAGAGGAAAGAATTGAGGGGCATAACTCATTAAGGGTTAAGACCAGTAAAATATTTTCTTACAATGTACATTCCTTTCCTTTATCTGTATCCTTTTGCTCAAGTATTGGTATGCATGATGACAAGGGAAAGTGAAAGATAGGGACTGTTAGCAAGGTAATAAAATAGTAATCAGGCCAATTACCCACCTCCTCCCATCCCAGACCCAGCATTCTCCAACCCCTGACTGACTAAGAGCCTCTGGGAAGTCCACCAGTAGGAGAGATGAATGCAAAACGACCTCCCACCGTTGCTCCTAAGTGGTATTCAAAGGCATTGTCAACATTAAAGTTGTATAGTTCTTCTTTAGTCATGATTATTGAAGTTCATCTTCAACTGCAGTCCTGCTTTGGCACTTTCTTCTTTCACTTTCACTAAAGGTCTTTTCAAGACATTGCTGTTTTCTGCCAGTAACATGGTGTCATTTGCATATCTTTCATTATTGATGTATCTTCCTACCAATTCTCACTTTCCAGGAAGGATGAATCTAATCTGGCTTTCCCTATGATATATTCTACATACAGATTGAAGAGGTAAGGGGATCAAATGCACTCTTGTCTGTTTCTCCATATTCTTTCTTAGTGGTAGCTTCTCATCCAAGATACAAATTACACATCAGGACAATCAAGTGCTGAGGCACACCCATTTCTTTTCAGAACAACCCATAGTTTCTCATGATCCACACAATATGGCTTCCTGTAACTTGAGCCCATTATTACATGTCCTGAACTCTGGGATGATCGAGAACAGATCCTTCCTCTCCTCTGTATGCCTATCTTTCAAGTATTTGAAAAGTGCTATCATGTCTCCTCTCTCTCTCTCTCTCTCTCTCTCTCTCTCTCTCTGTGTGTGTGTGTGTGTGTCTGTCTATCTGTCTGACTGACTGACTGTCTCCATGTGCATGCGTCAGGCTGCAGGGACAGCTTGCAGTCTGATGTTTTATTATTTTTTTCTTTCTGTCATATTAGCGTTATGCCAAATTGCAAGAAATAAATATAAAAAATAAAAAATGACACCACAGCAACAGCAGCAAGTGACTGTAAGAGGAAAGGCACACCAGTGAGTGGGAAAGACAAACCAACCAGAGAAATTTACAAGATCATCAGCTTCGAGGCTTAAGAAGGAGAGAGCACGGTACAGAGAACTATGGGACATGGCAATTAATGATAAACTGACATGTGATATGAAAATAAGAAGAAGCCAATCAAAAAATAATGATTTTAAGAAAATATGGAGTGTATTCTTGGAATATGTATTTCGGAGAAGGAAGGGGTATACACCGAGGGAAGAAACAATGAAGTTTTGGAGAGAAAATGGATTGAATGAAGCGTAATGCTAGCCCTGAAGGTGATGGTGGCACTAATGTGATATGTAATTGTATTTTATTTTTATTTTTTTGTGGAAGTAGGTTTATGTTGTGTAATTTAATAAAAATATTTAAAGAAAGAAAGAAGGAGAGAGCACTTTCTCCACCCAACCTTTCTCTCTCAACTGACTCTCTTCAGATTGGACTGCAAGGTTTCCTGCAGCCTGAACCCTGTGATCCCAGCATCCATTACTTGACAAACCCCACAGACACAATTTACACTGACAGAGGCATTCACATATGCCAAAACAATTCAAAATAATTTGATTTTGCAAAAGATTTAGAATAAACGACCCTCTGATGGCCAAGTAAAATAACTCACTTTCCAACCCAAAAACATTATTCCCAGGCAAAAATCCTGCTGCACTTCCCTGTGCATCATTCAGTCAGCATTTAAAACATCAGTTTGAAACATGCTAAACCCAATTCAAAAACAGGATTTTTTTTTTCACATGTAACTGGGCTCTTAGATTGCAAACCTCTAGGCAAAGACTCTCTTGTTTCCATTGATTATATATAAGCTGCTCTGGGAGCATTGTGGGCTGAGTGGAATAAAAATACTTTAACCATCAAAAGAAAGAAAGAAATACAGTCCAGCATAATAGGGCTTTGTTCCCAACTGTTGCTCTCAACAATTTCTGCAATACAACTTCATTTGTGCTGTTGTAGGAATAGACATAGTATGCTACCAGTATTTATGCCTCTTTTCTTCCATGTGATCCTGAATATCTAATTTCTTCAGCTGGCCTTATTTCTCTATTTTATAGCTTTTCAGTTCATTGACCTTGTCTTGCATTTCTCTCTGTCTGTTCATGCATAAAGCATTCCTAGTTGCACACACCATATGTGGTTTCACTGCTATGTGAATAATTCCATGGGAACCATCTATATAGGTGTCTTTAATAGTGAATGTTTCCATTTTGTATAATTGGGAGCTCTCAGCCCAATGCCATAAGTAGAAGATCGAGTTGCTTTCCTTTGTCTGCACCCAACCATAGAAACCTGCACATGCTAATACATCACTAGGGCTCACCAGTGCCTGGAGGCCTCTGACCTGACACCAAGAATGAAATCCTCCCATCCGCACCGAGGAGCTATACGAGGGGCAAGAGATGGGGCCATGGCTCAGAGCCAGCGCACATGTTTTGTGCACAGAAGATTGTTAAGTGTGGTTCCCAGCATCTCCTGATACAGTCAGGAGAAAGTATGCCTGAAACCTTGGAGACCCATTGCCTGGCAAGGAGGCAATACTGTGCCAGATGGACCAAGCTCCTGACTCAGGGTCAGGCAGCTTCCTAGGCTGCCATGAGAAGGCGACAATTTGCACTACCCAAGTTGTAGCCTTCTTCAGTGTCCCCAGAGCTTCTGTGCATGCAGCATGCATTAACTACCATGTGGCATTACATTTATTATTGACTGACTGATGGACTGACTCCCTCCCTCCCACAGAGGATTACTTGTCTATAAATAATAACAATAATGGTGTGTTGACAAGTCAATTCCAACTTGTGGTGACCCTGTCAAGATTGTCTACTTATATAGTATTCAGAAGCAGCTTACCGTTCCCTTCTGGAGGTGCTCTGGGACTGGACAACTTTGGGACCAAGGCTACACAGGCAGGCTCTTCTCCTAGGAGGCACAATGGAAGCTGGAACTCCTGGTCTCAGTCACTACAACCAGATGCTCCAACTCGGTGACTTATCTAGCCAACTGAACTGTTCTATAACAGAAAAGACCATCTCTGCTCTCAAGCCAAAGGTCTCAAAGGGACAAAGCAAAAGAGAATGTTTGTTTGTTTGTCTGGAGCATTTTGACTTTACTCTTTAGTTGAAAAAGTCTTTCAGAGCTATGTTAAGTGAAGAGATGTCCCCCGCATGCTTACTCTTTATAGTACAGAAAACAAAAGGAAAGGAAGAGGAGGAGGAAAAAGACAGCAAAGTCAAACTCTGATTCTTCAAGTTACTGAGCTCTTATAACCGAGACCAACTGGGTTGAAAATTGTTCAGGGAGAAAAGGAGCTGATCTTTCAGCAGAGCTGCTGGTCTTGCTTTCCATCTTTGTTGACCCTTGCTGCTCGATCACAAAGGAAGAGCCAACCATAAAAATCTCATCCTGTTTTTTGTAAAAGGATCTTTCTAAATGAAATGTGTATTTTAAACCAGTGGCTATGGAGTGAGGATGAGTTTTAGTGCTATGGCAACAGCAGGGTCTTCTGAACTGCTTCATTGATAGCAAAGCTGTCATTCAGCAAAAAGTAAACTGGGGCACTTCCAAAGTGCCATTTCATCACTGCTGAAGCTCCCAGCTAACTTCTTCTTCCACTTGTAAACGTTAGTCAACCACATTTAATGGCTAACAGACATTGAGGTGAGATCATAGGTTCACGCCTGCTGTCCATACAGATCTATATATACAGCCTGACTGGGTAGTGGCTGAAAGTTTCTTCAGCACTAGTGATGCAAGAGCATCGCTAGCATCCTGGAAGGCATCAGGGAGGGCTTAGGGCTGCCAGGTAAGCTGGCTGTCTCACAGCTCTCTCGCTCCTCCAACAACTTACCTGCCATCCAAGGAGACTGCCTCACCTATTCTGATAGCAGAACAAGCCTCTGTATGCTGCACCTGAAGGAGGCAGTCCACACGCATCCATGGAGGTTAGAGTGGGCACAGAAGTTCCAATGAATATCCAGAGGTCAGAGGTAAAGCCAGACTATGATGTCAGCCTGCCTTCCTTCCTTCCTTCCTTCCTTCCTTCCTTCCTTCCTTCCTTCCTTCCTTCCTTCCTTCCTTCCTTCCTTCCTTCCTTCCTTCCTTCTTTGATTTCTATACAACCCATCTGACCTATGGTCACTCTGGGCAGTTTATAATAGTGATAACAACATAAAAATAACACAAGCATAATCAAAAGTGAGGTTAAAATAAAATTGACATTGCATTTAAAAACAGTTGGCTGTTAAAAATAATAGGCTAATGATCTGAAACTCTCCAGATTCAGTGTGCATCAACACACACACATACAAGTTTGAGCCTTTTGATTTTCCAACACCTCTAACTTTACACATTTTCGAATCAATTTTACTCAGGAGCACAAATCTCTCTAGACTGAATCGGAATATTTTCCAAAGCCCCCAACTGGCTTCCAAATCAAATCAGGGGACCTGGGCACAGCCTTAGTTCTGAATAAACTATGCCACCCTGAAGGTTGGCAGTGAGATTCAGATAAAGGCCAATGGCGGAGTAAAGCCATGGAGACTACAATGAGACATGCTCAACTCAGAAATGCCTGGAAATTATACATACTGTGAGTGCTTCCAAGCCCCAGCCTGGGCTTGCCCACATATTTTGTTGCATGAGGGGGGGGGGGGGAACACAAGATGGCACTCATTTCTCATTCCATTTACATAAGCCAGCTAGGCCAGCAACTGAATCTTCGTTCATCACTGATGATGACACAGCATCCTCTACCTCATCTGAAAGGTGAGAGGTCCCAGATAAGTGCAAGTTGGTAATGTTCAACAAGGGAAAGGAATAGGAAGACTTAAAGGCGTCCTCAATTGTCTTCTGGACCACAGCTGATTGTTACCATTTAAAAGACAGAGAGACACAGACAGAAAGACAAAGACATAGTTCTGTTGAGTCCAAGTTGAGCAGCCCAGGAATACTCAAGACACCTTTAGTTTTTGTGGGAATAACTTTCCCATTTATTTTTAGGATTTTTTTCCTCATTCCTAAAAAAAAACCCCACAAATTCTAAAGAACCTAGCTTTTATTTCAAAATTAAAAGGATCGTCTTCTTAGGATTCAGCCGCTATCTGATTTAGCCAAACTTTGCACATGCATGAATTAGAATGACATAATGGAAGCCTCCTGCGGGATGAGAGATGTTTTACTTGGGTATCCTTTCCCTGTCAGATCAGAGGATGGGACCCCTAGAAGCACCCTACCTCAGGTGCTTCTAGCTGCAGAAGTTAGGCACTGCTGTTATTTGGTTCTGTTGTTTGAAGGCTAGTCCCTCTGTTCTGCCAAATCTAATTCCAACTTCCATTGACCTGCTATGACATTTGAAAGAAGCAAATGTATGCTTGTGTCTTTTTTTCCATTTGACATGCTGGCTTGGGGATTCTGGGAGTTGCGGTCCAAAACTACTTTCCCAGGCTTCACTATTTATGCATGCCAAGAACTCCTGCTCTCAAAGAGGCCATGGAGGATCACAGAGGTCCACCAGGCACACAACCAGCACCGCATCATCTTGCCAGAACAGCTTCCACAGTTGGTGTTACATATGAACAAGATACTGGCCTGTGTATGCAAGGGCATGTGCTCTGCCTCTGATCCATGAGCCACTCCTATTAATCCAGTGACCTAAACTGGTACCTTTTTTATTCAAAGTAAATACATCACATTACTATATACAAATCAGCCCAACATAACAATCTGTCTCTGTACAGTTTTTTCCATCTCGGTGCCTAAATATGATTTCAGTTCAAATAGCAGTAAATTGTTCTTTTGTTTAGAAAGCTTGTAGAGCCATTGTGATTTATACGGATAAACTGAATATAGGCATGGTCCTTTTGCAGCAATTCATGTATCATCATTCTTATAGGGACAATAAAACAGACACTATAAATGTATTGTTACGAGCATGGTTGTGTCATCACTATCTTCCATTCTCGCTTCATTTCTTGGTCTCTTTGCCATTCAGCCCCTAATCTTCTTTTTAAATCCCATTTATCATGTGCCATTCACCTGTTTCATTCATTCTCTCTCTCTCTCTCTCCCCCCTCTTTATCTCACTGCTTGAAACTGTCTTCTGCCTCCCAAATGGGTTTTTTCCCTCTGCCTTTAAAACCTGCTTTGAAAACTTGTCTTTACTTTCATTTTTCCTTCGCGTGCCAGCATGGTTTCTTACATGTGATCAATTAGCAATGTTATTACTGTGCCTCCTGTCTCCGTTTCCTTGTGTTTCACTAGGTCTCAAACTTGGAAGTAGGACACCAGTCCCCTTGAAGATTTCCCTGCAGAATATAGTACAAGGAACAAAGGATTACGGTGATAACCCTGCACCAGCTTATTCATGTGTTAAGTCCCAACCTCAGTGGGATTCTCCCAAGCAGAATAGTAGGCAGGATCAGAGACTGAAGGAGTTTATTGACTGTAACTTCCCTGGCCACTGGAAGCTTTCGGGAGTTCTAAATCTCAAAATGTAACTTTCCCAAGTTTGAGGCAGGATTTTGCATAAAAACACATGTACACACATCCCACATGGACTTCTTTGTTTGGCTATTGCTGCTTGCCCTTTGCCTAAGCACAGTATCGTTTGCACATCTTACTGAGATCACACTCCAAGGGGGTTGCTTCCTGAAGTGCTTATTGAACACAACAGGGGAACAGTGGTCAGGCAGCACAGAGCACACAGCCAGCATTCAATTGTGAGAAGGAAAAACAAAGCAGCCAAGAGAGGGAGAGGGAGAGAGACTGGGCTTCACACATGTCTAGTTACAGGCGCTTATACAACACCCTTTGTTGCAGGAAGGAAGCAGTGTAGTCGAGAGTCTTGAGTTAATAATGCAGAAATTAGACAAGGCCAGGAAGACAAAGATACAGTATCATTTGTCACCACAGGAGCCCCCAGGGCCAGGAGAGACACAGTGGACAAAAGAGGTCAGAAGACAGAGGACCCTCAGCCACCAGTGATGAAGAAGACAATGTTATCTCCCCAAAGCTGTTTGTTTTGGTTTCTAAATTGGTTGTCACATTGGGCTCAAGGAGAGTCAGCTTGAATATCTCCCTTGCTTTTGTTGGGGGAGGCAGTGGTTGGAAGAAAGAATAGCAATGGCTAAATTGCACGGAGGATTTTGGCAGGCATTTGAACCGGTAAAGGTAGCCTCTTGAAACTTCCCTGCCAAGAGCTGTTCTGAGGGAGGGAGGACACACTCCCTAGCCATACAAGGCAACAGGCAGCAGCTCACTGGTGTACCACACACACACACAGTGCAGAAGGTCCCCAACTGAACTGGCATCTCCAGTTAAAAGGCAGGTGATGAAAAGAAACTCTGAAAAGCAGAACTTCAAGGAGGCATATTCTGGACTGCAGAAAGGTAGTCCAATAAGTACCTTTTTCAAGCATTGCCTGAAAAAGATGGACAAAGAGGCTGACCTGGAAGATGATAACTCTCTTACACCAGCCAAAACCACTGCTCTAAGCATCAGTAGAATCTTGCATTTACTTAATTTTCAAAGAGTCATATGGTGGCAGCATCAGGGTTGGGGGAATGACCTTTCAGTTCAGTTTCTTCTGCACTCCTTGTTTTGTTTTTTGAAAATTTTTCTTCCTCAATGCACAATTTATAAATTTTAGTACTTTCATTAAAATGCACTGAAAGGAAACTCTTCATTTGCAAATTCGATAGACCGTGGCTATTTCTAGCATGAAAAAAGGACTGTGTTGCTATCTTCTTGCCATGTAAGTGTTAAAGATAAGGAGCCCTTGGGAAGTGGAGGGAAGAGGTGGCAAATCCTAATGGGAAATTAATGTGGTTAAATACAGAAACTCAGAATGGTAAGAGTTAAATATTAAGTCCTAGAGATGGATGGACAGCTCTTGTCAGTCTCAGCTTCTCCCTTTTCATTCTCAGTGTTAAAAAAGAATAAGCACATTTTGGTAAATTCTTATCAAAAACAAACTGAAACAGCATTTTCAACCACCCCTTCCTGCTGGTGGGCTCTGCTGAAACCTGGGAATAGGGCTCCTTGGTCCAGAGGGCTGTGGACTTAATCCTACCTCTTATCCCTGCATCCCACCTTGACAGGTCCTGATTAGAGATGGGGACAAATATAAAAACGGATCAGTTTTTCCAACGAATATAGCTGATTCGTCATATATTTGTCAATCTGTATTCGTCAAATTATAAGTCCCGACGAATATGGCTTGACGAATATTTTCTCGATTTTATTCGTCGATCCGTCAATTCATTAATATTCGTCTATATTCGTTACCCTTTTTGGGGTCTCTCTGAGCTTGCTGGTGCCAATTAGAAGCTCTGGCCAATCAGAACAGAGATCCTGGATTGGCATGTCTGGAAGCCAATAGCGCTGCTGAAAGGTGTAACTAACTTTTACAGAGGCTTCATAAGCTTTTCCCCTCCAGCCTTTCCCCACTTCTGTTCATTCTGTCCGGAGTGAGAACAGTTGCTGCTGGCTTGCTGGTGCTTGTGCCATTCTTGCGGTTTCACTTTTGTGGCAGCAAAGCGAACACTTATAAATATTTTTCTTTTTCATTTATTTCATTATCATCAACTTTACTGGGAATTTGGGGAGGGACTTCAGGTAGCTTAGGCTACTTCTTTGGAAGGGCTTTAAGTTTTTAAAACTTTATTTTTGGAGGCTAAGTTGTGTCTTCTTCAGGCACAGTGGGTGGGGTGGGGGATTTGGTGTGTGACTGTGGAATCCCTTTCCTTTCCCTTAACTGATTTGGTTGTGTGTCTGTGGGTGTCTCTGAGACTTATTTGGCAGGGCTTTTTAAGTTTTTAAAACTTAATTATTATTGGAGGCTTGTGTCTCTCAGGCACAGTAGGGGGGGGGGAATTTGGTGTGTGACTGGAATCCCTTTTCCTTTCCCCTAAAACTGATTTGGTTGTGTGTGTGTGTGTCTGAGACTTAGCTGGCAGGGCTTTAAGTTTTTAAAACTTAATTCTGTTTGGAGGCTTGTGTCTCAGGCACAGTGGGGGGGGGATTTGGTGTGTGACTGGAATCCTTATATTTCCTTTCCCTAACTGATTTAATTCATGGTTGTGTGTGTGTGTGTGTGTGTCTGACTGACACTTAGCTGGCAGGGCTTTAAGTTTTTAAAACTTAATTATTTTTGGAGTTTATTTTTGGCTTGTGTTCAGCCACAGTGGGTGGGTAGGGGAATTTGTGTGTGTGGATTGGAATCCCTTTTCCTAATTTACATTACACGGGGGGGGGGGGGCTTTGTTTAGGCAGGTCACATTTTAGTAAAACAATTAGTCCACCACTCCCCACCATCATTTAAAATAAAATTTACACTCTCTCTGACCCTCTATTAGTTTCCTTCCCTATTGCTTTCTTATTTGTTTAGTTGGTTTGGCAGGCAGTAGAAAATGAAGGAAGTTCTCCACCACGGGGAATCAAAGGGAAAGAAGCCTGTGAAGCTACGTAGGTTAGGCAGTGGCACCACCACCACCACCACCGTTCCTCGTCCAGTGGCCTTGCAGGCAGGCTTGGAAGCAAAGCTTCTAGAGGTGCCAAAAGAACTGCCGCTCCTCTTCCATGTGCCTCGGTGCCTGATGGGGCCAAAAATGAGGCAATGAGGTATTTTGCTGCCAAATACCTCATTGCCTCCTGGGGGCAAACTCTACTTCATTGGCAAATGTGATGTTGCTGAAGACAAACTCAATGCCTCATGCCTCTGTGTGCCTGCCAGAGACAAACCAAGCTACATTGGTGCCAAAGATCTCTCATTCTGCTGAGGCCAAATATAACTCCCTCAATGCCATGGGCTTCTGTGCCGCGTGGTAAACTATCCTGGGGGGACTCAATTTGTGGGTGAATAACTCGGATGCTGATATCCAATCTTCACCAAACTTGGCAGGCATGTTGGGGAAAGACATAGGAAGCTTTGGTATGATTCTGGATTCTCTAAGTACCTGGGGGGAGCTTTCCTGGGGGTGTCCTCCTTGTGACTATATAACTCAGGGGTTCATTACCCAATGTTCACCAAGCTTTCTGGACTTGTAGAAATCCATATGAGGAAGCTTCCCTGCAAATGTGGTGTCTCTAGATGCTTGGGAGCCAGTTTTATAGCCTTTTAAAGCAAAGATGAATTGATGAATTGACAAATTGATTCATCGATTTGTTGGAGAATATTCGTAAATTCGTATTCGTTGATTCGTTAACCTTGACAAATCATGAATCAAAACGAATCACCATTTTTTTTTATTTGTCCCCATCTCTAGTCCTGATGACAGTGGGAACTGTGTTCTGCAAATGCCCAGCCACTGCAAAACAATAGACAGAGAAGCACTATAACCATTCTTTCCCCTCTCCTTTCAACAGCCTCTGAGGAGAAACAAGGTTTGCTTTATAAAGCCATGGGTGCTGGAAGCCTGCTTGGAAAGCTAAGTTGTCATTGCTCCTAATTTGAAATATCTTTGTAGGCTGGTTGTGGTGAGGTGGCTCAATACTTAAGGGGGGAAACACTCTGCACATACTCAGACATTCTTTTCTTTTTTATGTTCCATGTATTCCAGCACTTTAGCTGTTCAGGATTTTGAATAAGAACCTACCTCAGCACCAAATAATTGTCTATTTCTAGGCTGTATTGTTTAAGATAAAAAATGTGTGGATGCAGAAAGAGAGTTGCACTGCAGTTGAAGTTTGACATGTGGAAACTATCATTCTCTCTAAAAAGCTTACCCCCAATGCTTTCTGTGCTTTTCTGCTTCTCCTCTCCAACATGACTGTTGCCATTAATTTGGCACAGACAGTCCTGGAGGTGAAATTAAGGGAACCACACTGACTGGAGAACCAGATTTGCCAGAGAAAGAGTTATGACCAGAATTGCAACAGAAGAAACATGTGGAACTCATGCAGGAAGAACATATAACCTTCCCTGCTTGCCACTTAAACAATATGTTGGCCTAATACCTCTTGAGTATAAACAAACATTCAAAAGTATCATGAATTAATACATAGAATTATATAATAATGGAGTTGGAAGAGGCATTTAAGGCTATCAAGTCAAATCCTATGCTCAATGCAGGAATCCAAATCAAAGCAGATCTGACAGATGGTTGTCCCATTTTCTTTTGAATGTCTCCAGTGTTTGGAGCGCTCATTGCCTATTGAGGTAATTGGTTCCCTTGTTGTACTTCTTTAACAGTTAAGACATTTTTCTGATCTTCAGCCTAAATCTGGCTTCCTGTATTTTGAGTCCATTATTACGTGTCCTGCACTTCGGGATGATGGAGAATAGATCCTGCCTCTCCTCTGCATGACTACTAGCAGGCATCCTTCAGTCTCGAGAGACTATGGTAACGTGCTCTGTATGGAGGTCTTGGAACAGTGTCTAGTGTGGCTGAGAAGGCCAATTCGAGAGTGACAATCCCTTCCACACTGAAGACAAATACAATCTGTCCCCTGTCCAGCTCCCTGATTTTGCTGCTTTCGGGACTGCCTCTTCGCCTCGGCCTGCTGGACAAGGGTCTCTTCAAATTGGGAGAGGCCATGATGCACCGCCTGCCTCCAGGCTGAACGCTCAGATGTCAAGGTTTCCCATCTGTTGAGGTCCATTCGGCATGACTACCTTGCAAATATTTGAAAAGTGTTATCATATCTCCCCTTAGTCTTCTTCTCTTGAGGCTAAACACACCCAGTTCTTTCAGTCTTTCCTCATAGGACTTGGTTTTGTCCTGATCATACTTGCTGCCCTCCTCTGAACTTGCTTCAGTTTGTTGGAATCAAGCTGAGAGGCAGACACATGCGCAGAGGCAGCAATGGACAGGGTCCTCCTTTTTGAAGATAGGGACAGCATTAGTCTGCCTCTAATCTTCTAGCACTTCATGATTTCAAGGGGAAAAAAATAGACAGTGGTTCTGATAATTGTTTGCCAGTTCCCTCAATGTTCTCAGATGCATTCATCCACCCATGGAGATCTGAACTCATTCAAAGTAATAAGGTATTCTTTCACTATTTGTTTATCAATCTGAAACTGCAATCCTTTTGCCTGCATTTGTACTTCACATTTGCCTGGAGGGTCATAGACTGTGTTTTGAGAAAAGCTTGAGCTAAAGTAAGAACCAAGCACTTCTTCCTTTTCTTTCTCACCTCTTACCAGTTTTCCATCCCCAATGAGTAGCTAAGCCACTATTTTTTTCTGTCTTTTGCAACACACGTACCTGAAGAAGGCTTTTTTTGTGGCTTTTAGCATTTCTTGCTAACCTCAGCTCATTCTCAGCTTTTGACCTCCTAATGCCATCACTGCAATGTTTTGCTACCTGTCATGCTTCCTTTGTGCCTGGCCTTCCTTCTACTTCCTATATGTGCGCTCTCTTTTTGTTTTCAGGTCCTCTCTGAGCTTTTTGTGAAGTTGTGTTGACCTTTATTATTATTATTATTATTATTATTATTATTATTATTATTATTATTATTATTATTATTATTATTATTATTATTATTATTATTATTATTATTATTATTATTATTATTATTATTATTTATTTATTTATTTATTTATTTATTTATTTATTTATTTATTTATTTATTTTTTGCTGTCTTCTGTCTTTTTTTCCTTGTTGGAATTGTTTGTTGTTGTGCCTTTAAAATTTCCTTTCTAAAAATACTCACCCGCCTTGGACTCCTTTTCCTGTTAGAAATCTCCTGCCACTTATCGTTGTCCTGGATTTATTAAAACGGGCTTTACTAAAATCCAGTGTACATGTTCTGAATCAGGACAATTCCTGTACCTGATTCAAGATCAAGATCTCAAGATCAAGATACAGGCTACATAAGTAGTGTAGCTCAACTAGTTCTCAATTAAACCAGAGCCCCTCCGGATATTTTTGTCCAACAACCTGTATCAGCCCTAGTGAGTACAGCCACTTGTGAAGTATTATAAGAACTGTAATCTTAAAACATCTGGAATACCTACTTGCCTACCCTTGACTTTGACCTTACAAGCCGTGTCTTGTTCCTATGGTTTCATCTTTGCACAGAGGACATACATGAAGACATGTATGAAGTTCCTCTGCTTACAAAAGCTTTCCCATATACAACATTGAAGGGAGGTAATCCATACACAGGTTGATTGAAGTGAAATGGGGGTGAGGGAGGTCTGCATGTGCAAGAGTTCTGTATATCATCATAGGCACACAGCAAACTACATGGAACTCTGAATTTAGGTGTGGCTGTCAGCCTCCCATCATACCTAATCCTACTGTCATTAAGAACGGCACTGTCTGTGTGTGTCTGGGTTTCTGTCTGACACATGATATTTTCGCCCCTTATAGAAATGTATGTGTCTGTATGTATAGCCTCCTCTATACAAATATGAGCATAACAAAATAAGCATTGGACTTGGCATGGCAACCAAGGAAAATATCAAGAGGTCAATTGCAATCTGGAGAAGGAATTAGAAGACAAAGCTGTCTTTGTGTCATGAGCAGAAGAAACACATCCTCTCAAACGCTCATAATGTCACAAGACAGTACAGTTGAGGGGGGGATTTAACTAGCATGGAATCAGGGGATGCCAATATATTTTTGTTCTTGCTGTTCTTTTTGCATAGCAAACTAAACCATTGATAATTTAGGGCACAATCAGACAGAGAAATAACTCGCATTTTGGACCGCTTGTGGCACAGTCCAGAGTGAACTATTTTATGACGATCACATGATGCATAGGAGATTCCAAACCAGCCCAACCCTGCTCTGTGCTCAAACTAGGCCTTTTTGGACCACTGGCAGGGCTACCTTTTTTGCAGAGCTAGACTGAAGGGTCACTTCAAGGAAGACCGGTCCTGGTAAAATAGCCACACACACACACACACACACACACACACACACACACTTTCCATGGGGTGGCCAGATTTAGTTTTAATTCACCTTCCTTACATTAAGCTTACACACACACACACACACACACCACACACACACACACACACACACACACACACACACACACACACACACACACCCCTCAAGATATACAGGCAATTTGGAATGCCTTATTTTATTATGTTTTTAAAGCAACCATAAACTAAGCTCTGAAGATTGCCACTACCAGGGTGAAATAAACTATTAGATTAAGCTAGCTGTAAACCACCCTGCTGTGGGAAGGTGAATAAAACTCATAGAGTAGAGTGGTGGGAAGGGGAGTTGCACAGTAGAAATAAGGTGAGCCAGTGATGCAAGCCAGTGTTAATGAGCCCATTTCCTTTGGTGTGACGTCTGCTTTTACGAGCATGTCACAAACAGTAAACTGCACCAATGATTTTGTTTGTGCTGATGGTCTCCACCACGAATAACCATTTTTTGCTTCTGTTTTACATGAATTATCCTTCGTTTTTCTAAAGATGGCTACTTTGATTGTTCACTGCAATGGTTGTTAATTTGGCCATTAATTTTAATTATGGCTAGATGCTGCAGTGTTGATTATTTAGTGGAATCAGTCTGAGAGTGACAGCTGCTTTAGCAACTAAACTAAAAGTCCTCCATCTTATGACAATTTAATTAACCAGCTTCACTTGTAGCCCTATCCCAGCTGGTGAAAAGAGTCTCCAGAGATTAAAAATCACCACCAGAGATTAAAAACAAAAAACAAAACCCTAACTGCCAGCAAAGAATATCTGTAGGACATAACTTTGATAACACCACCACTACTAATTATTACTACTAATACGTACATGTCATCAAGTCAATTCCAACCTATGGAGACCCTTTCCTGGTTTTTCCAGGCAAAAAGTACTCATTAGTGGCTTACCATTCCCTTCTTCTGGGGGTTTCTGGGACTGTGTGGGTTGCCAAGACCATAGTGGGGAATCAAACTCCTCACCCCCGGCTCCGCTGTTTATTCCAGCTCACTGAACTATCCAGTCAGAACAGGATAAAGTCTGTCATTTATACATTTGTCCTACCAAAGGCTAGTTCCTCATTTCCTCTTTTCAAAAGCAACTGTGAGACAATGTTATATCCATCGAAGTGGGAAGATGTTGTTAAATGCAAACTGAGACAACACAAGAAGCAGAATGAAGTCTCTGAAAACCCAGCATTTTACAGCATTCATGGCTAATGACCAGGATGGTTGGTGAGACAAAAAGAACAGCCCCATGGGCAAAGCCAGACTTCACTGGGAGAACCAGGGGCAAAAGCTGGTGTTCATATGCATACCAGGAGTAATGGGGAAAGTAAACATGCAGACACACATAGAGAAGGAGGGAAATACAGGAAATGTATTTATCATCCACCTATGGTAAGGAGGCACAGAGGTAGTTGGAGGCAGCTTGAGACTGTAAAATATGAATATATGGTCACATTTTAAACTTTGCATCATCCAGTCACTGTCAAACTATACATAACATACATTCTTTAAGTGCTGAATCTGTTGGTCACAACACAAACTGTTCACATCCCCCATAGTTTAAAAATTAGCTTGCTTTGCTTGGAAATTAGTCAGCTGAAGTAAACCACAGGTTCATAGAATCATAGAAAAGTGAAGTTGGAAGGGGCCTACAAGGCCATCAAGTCCAACCCCCTGCTCAATGCAGGAATACAATCAAAGCATACCTGCCAGGTGATTATCTAAGTTTTTCTTGAATGGCTCCAGTGTTGGAGCACTCACCAACTCCCGAGGTAACTGGTTCCACTGTCATACTGCTCTAACAGTTAGGACGTTTTTCCTGAGATTCAACCAAAATCTGGCTTCCCTTAACTTGAGCCCATTGTTGCATGTCCTGCACTCTGGGATGATTGAGAGCAGATCTTGCCCCTCCTCTGTATGACAGCCTTTCAAATATTTAAAAGTGCTATCATATCACCCCTCAGCCTTCTTTTCTCAAGGCTAAACATGCCCAATTCTTTCAGCCTTTCTCATAAGGCTTGGTTTCCAGCCCCCTGATCATCCTTGTCGCCCTCCTCTGAACTTGTTCCAATTTGTTAGCATCCTTCTTGAAGTGTGGTGTCCAGAACTGGACACAATACTCAAGCTGAGGCCTAATCAGTGCTGAATAGAAGGGGACTAGCACCTTGCGGGATTTGGAAACTATACTTCTATTAATGCAGCCTAAAATAGCATTAGCCTTTTTTGTAGCCACATCACACTGTTGGCTCATATTTAGCTTCTGATCTACAACAATTCCAAGATCCTTCTCGCTCGTAGTTTTGCTGAGCCAGGTACCCCCCATCTTGTAACTGTGCGATTGATTTCTTTTTCCGAGGTGCAGTACTTTGCACTTATCCCTGTTGAATTTCATTCTGTTGCTTTCGGCCCAGTGCTCCATCCTATCAAGGTCATTTTGAATTTTGTTTCTGTCTTCTAGAGCATTAGCTATTCTGCCTAATTTGGTATCATCTGCAAATTTGACAAGCATTCCCTGCACTCCCTCATCTAAGTCATTAATAAAAATATTGAAGAGCACCAGGCCCAGGACTGAGCCTTGGGGTGCCCCACTAGTTACCTCTTCCCAATTAGAGAAGGACCCATTAATCATCACCCTCTGAGTATGATTCTGTAGCCAATTGTGTAGCCACCTGACACTTGATCTATCCATTTCACACCTAGTTAGCTTGCTAATCAGGATATCATGGGGCACTTTTTCAAAAGCTTTGCTGAAGTCAAGATATACTACGTCTACAGCATTCCCTCTGTCTATCAGGGAGGTTGTCTTTGCAATTATGTTTTGCTCTTTCCCGAAGGCCTGTCCAAGATAACATACCTGAAACAATAAGATGGTTTCAGTTTCTAATATATGCTATCTCTGACATATATTTTGGGCTTTGGTGAGATGGTCAAAGGTGTTAACGTGATAAATAATCAGATTTGTCTCACAAACTGCTGGATGGTTTAGTGGTTTAGGCATCTGGCTACAGAGCTAGAGGTTGGGAGTCTGATTTCCCCACTGTGCCTCCTTGGCAGGGGCAAGACTCAATGATCCATAGGGTCCTTTCCAGCTTTGCAGTTCTAAGATGGTGATGATGATGATGATGATGAAACCAGGTGGGAAGGGGTAGAAATTCTTTACTCTGCTGTCTCCAATGGCATTTTTGAATGAATGTCTGAAGTAAGATTTGCATGCCAGCAAAAAGTTAGATCCACGGTTTTCCTGAGCTGGGCAGGATCTGGTTGTACTTGCAACATTTCTTGTTCTCTGCAATTTTCCAACTCTCAGTATGCTAAATCCCCCCAAAAAAGAGAGAAACCCTGTAAGACTTTCTCCAGTATCAATGAGATTTTCCAGTTTCACATAAAATTGAGACTTTTATCTCTTCCTCTGCCTTTTTTTGTTTGTCACTTGCTGTTCTGTGCAGGAAGCTACCAATTTCTGACCAATATAGTACCCTTTACAGGCGAATCCTATGAAGGAAACATGTCATCCTGCCTAACTGTAATAAGCTCAGCCAGCTTGACGTTTCCTTCTGGGTGAGTCCCGCATAAGACAGGTGTCATTCTGTGCAATGGTTGTAATAATTCTCATGGCTTGGTGTTTCTTCTGCCTTTTCTGGGTAAATCTTGATCAGGAAAGATGCCATTCTGCATAGGAATTCTAATATTCCTGCACAGCTTGATGTTTTTTTCCAAGAAAAAAAAAAAAGAACAGCAAGCTTCTGAAAAATCTTACAAGATTTTCTGCAAAATTTCTTGTGGGTGGGTGGGAAAACCTTACACAGAGAAACAGATTATCTGAAAGACTAACACCACCAAGGGTAAAAATCATGTGACCCTCCCCAGTTGTGGGGACCTCACATCTCCTTAGATTTGGAAGCACCACTGGCGTATTTTTTAAAAAATCTGGGAAGGAAAGTAGAATTGCAGGTCCTGGAAGCCAGGCAATATCCGTCCCCTGTGCTTTTTTTTTTTTAAAAGGATTTTTACTGGAAAAAAACAAATGGACTTCTATTTAGCTTTTTAGAATATGTCCTTTATGTGAATTGGAAAGATTTCTTATTTTTTTTAAAAAATCTACTCGGCGTCTCTCTATGTGTGTCTCTCATCTCTGTTTTCATTTGCTGTCCTTGGCATGTAATTTTACCTGGTGCAGTTTTTATTGTGTTATTTCTGAATTGTTCTGCTCATAGCAATCTTGTTGTAAAGCTGGGTGGTGAGGGTTTGCCTTAAAAGACTGAGCAGATAGAAAAATAGTGCTTGATATTCTGTGGTTCTGGCCAGAATCCTGGTGGTTTGCACCATCATTAGGAAACAGATACTGAACTAATTTCCCCACACACTCACACACATATTTATTATAGATCCTTCATGCATCTAGTCACACACTGGTTGCAACATAGAAAACATGGCAAGCCATATGTGCAATGCCACAAAGAACAGCTTGTCAGAGGAGTAGAAGCTGCTCTTCAGCATGCATTGTTTGGTAACAGGATTTTGGACAAAGCCACATTCTTGAAAATACGCTCTGGGAGCAAACCAGGGAAGAGCCGTCTTGACGTTCAAGAGTCAATCAGCCTTTCTTGTGTCATTTGAAAGGCACAGTTTGGGTATGAAGAAAAGCATCACCCTATTTTTGCATGCCTTCTCCAGCATTTCTTGAAATGCACTGGGGTTATGACCCCTAGGTCAAACAGGGTAATGAACTGCCCAGCTGTTACACACATCAATAACTATTCAGCAAACAGGCAACTGCTTTCATTATGTAAGATTTCCCTTTGCTTTTCTCTTTTTTTTAACTTATTTCCTAGTGAATATATATCTCTGACACCTCACTCTAGTACAGGATCTATTGAGTGGTTTTTGAAGAATACATTGGCATGCAGGGGTTAGTTTGAGCATAGAGAAGTAAAGTTTCATTCATTGCTTAGGTTGCAGAAATGTCATCTGTACAGCCAGGAAGCTGTTATCCTGCCAAATATGCAGAATCCGATTCAATGGCTCCCTTAGCCAACTAAGGAAAATGAAAAGAATTTGTGACCCAGAACATTGGGAAGTATATAAATGAGTGGCCAAATACAGCTGTTCTCCATGGCGCTTTCCCCAGAACTGTAATCAGATGGATGAAATGTTTTGTGTCATTTAAAAGCACACGGATTGTTTGTCTTTAAGGCATTTTCATGAAGAACACGCCAGAATGCCGGATGAAAATGATCATGACAATCGTTCAAGCTTTGCATGACATTTCGGCCCACGAGGGTTCACCCTGCTGTACAGCTTTCCTTTCCAAGTTCTAGTTAAATACTCCCGTGATGTTTCTGAGAAATCCAAATAACATCTCAAGAAATGCTTTGTTTGGGGCATTCCAAGTACTTCCCTGATGTGCTCCTGGAGACTGGAGAGCAGATCCTTTTGCACATCCAGGAACATAAGTTAAACACACGTGTTGGAAGACCATGTGGTGGTTTATCAGGGAGAATTGTGGGAAGCAAACCTTCTCTAAAATGAAACTGAAAATGGTTGAAGCACACGGAGTTTCTTATATTATTTTGTACCCTGCTTACTACAGGCTAGCCACTTTCGCCTGGTGTAGCAAAAACAATTAAAAAAGTCTTGCAGCCACATGTTTTAGTTGGCATAAGTTCTCATGGACTGTAGCCCACTTCCTCAGATGTAACAGACACATCTCATGGAGTGGGCTCCAGTCCACAAAAGCTTATGCCAAAGAAAACATGTTGCCACAAGACTCTTTGTTGATTCTGCAACATTGCATGTCACCGGTAATTCACTAGCAACCTTAGGAAACCAAACAAAAGATTCTATCATTAGGAAACAGATACTGAACTAATTTCCACACACACACACTCACACACATATTTATTTATTTATTGCCGGTTATCATGTTAAGCCATGTGCCTAAACACAGAAGATACAAAATACATAATACTAGGAAACAGCATTTAGATGAATATAAAAAGTCAACAAGAGATTAAAATGAACATTCTCTCACAGACACCAGATTATATTTTAAAAATCAGCATAGGTAGACTTAAAAAGCAGACAGTGATTTCCACTTCCCCATAGCTGGTCTGATAATTTAGTGGCCCTATGTGATGTGTAATAGTCTATACCAGGCAATGAAAAGAGTACTGTTACATGAAGGGCTCAGGAAATCCACAGACAGTGGCCATTCTCAATGGAAATGTGCCACATCCTCCAATTTAGGCTGCAACTACACTGGCAAACTGAATCAAAGTGATTTGGCTTTGCTGTGGCTTGAATTACAGCATATTTTACGCTTGCATTCAGATTATTGGCCCCTCAATCTGATGTGGCCCCTCCTTTGATCCCACCCTCGGCTGATCCCCAGGTCTCCTTTTGTGTATCATTGTAAAGCTGGTGGTTGATTAAACTATTGCACAATGTTAAGGAAAAGGGATAGTTTGGCAAAGTTTTCCATAATATACAAACACACACACATACTGCAGAAACATAGTAGTGTGTGGTAGTTCATCAGAGTTGTTTCTATTCCTCATCAGTTTTTAGTGTCCATGAAAGAGGTGATCCAGTGTTAAACTAATATATCAAAGGTGATCTAGTACTTAACTTGGTAGTGTTGTTTTAATGAGAATTACATTGGGGAAGCTAGGGAGAAAGATTGTGGGAGTGGGTTTTCCTGCTGTTCAAAGTTTAGTACATCACCAAAATATCACCCATAGTCATGGTCCCCATTCTTTGGGAGAATTAAACAGTTGATCACATGGGGAAAACTCTGTTTGAATCACTCCAGCTTGAAAAAGTAGATATCCCCAGTGGCAGGGGGAAAAAAACTCTGCTTCAGAAGCAAAAAGGGCCAGGCTGATTCAAAATGACCTTTGCATCACATGATCAATTCAAAATAGATCAAATACATCCATTTTACCTCCACAACAAATCCCATAGGATTTACCTGTGTAGTTGCAAGCCTTAGAACAACCCACAGACAGTATCTACTCACATAATGTTCTTTCTCTCCGGGAGGCCCGGAGAGAAAGAACAAGAAACCAGGCCTTCTCAGCAGTGGCCCCTCGCCTTTGGAACAGTCTCCCCTCAGAGATCTGTCTGGCTCCCTCACTGGGTGTTTTTAAGAGCCAACTTAAGACCTGGCTCTTTAGGCAGGCTTTCCCTCCTGTCATCACTTGATTATTTTTATTTTTTCCCCATCTTGAACTATATTACTATTATTGCTTTTTATTTTATTATACTGTTTTTATTCCATTTTTATTGTTAGCCGCCCAGAGTAGACATGTGTCTAGATGGGCGGGGTATAAATTTAATAAATAAATAAATTTATTAATAACTGTATTAAGTAATGCATTTTGAAGTACTCCTAGTGAGTGCTAATTTACAATAAAAAGAGAAAACGTTAACATATATTTCCTTCCAAAAGTAGGGAAATGTATGCATTGCAGCAAAATAGCACAACTTTATAAAATCTTCCTCCTATATTATGAAGCCTTAAGTCTTGCATTTGCTTAGGTCCTGCACTCACTCACCCCTCTTGTTTCCTCAAGGGAGTAAAGGTGCTCTTTTGCTGACAACAATCAGTGGAGGTAAGGTTGGGGAGGGAACCGAAGAAGTGGACTCTGAAGAACTCTTTCCAGGTAGGAAGTATTTCGTCACACAGTGTACCATTAAACTGTGAAATTCTCTACACTAGATCTAGTGATGGTCACCAAATTCATGGACAATAGAACAATGGCTTCTAATCTTGATGGCTAAACATTACCTGCAGTATCAGAGACAGTTTGGCTCTCACCAGGTTGGAAATGTGAGTCGTGGTGTGCTATGCACTCATGTCCTGTTTGTCAACTTTCCATATATATCTGGCCAACCACTACATGAACAGAATGCTGGACTACATACACCTTTGATCAGACCTGGCCAGACTTGTACAAGGCTTGATACCATCCCTGTCATCACAAATATATAATTCTACAATCAGTACAATCACAAGTGAGTCTACCATGTGGGAGGAGAGAAGTAAAAAGAGGGAAGGAAGAATTAATTATAGGCAGCAGCACAATCGAGAGACAGTTGTGGAGACAAGGTGGTGGGCAACAACATAGCTGAAATAGCTGAGCCAGGTATTGTATATAAGACATAAAATATCTAAGCCTAACAGTTTATAGGAGCTGAATGAATTCAATCAAAATGAAAACAACAACAGCAACAACAAAGCAGCTTTCTCTCGCCAGCTTGGTCAAGAAGACAGCGGTTTTGTAATGCATGTCAGATTAGGATCTCTAGCAACATGAGCCAAGCGCCTTATGATGAGCATCATGATGGAACTTTCTTGGAAAAGGGAGCTGCTGGCTTGCTCTTTGTTGTGTTTGTGCACCATCATGAAGATGACCAGAGGATGGCCCTCATAGCAAACTTCTGAAAAGCCACACATTACAACCGAGGGACAGATCCTTTTGGTTGAATCATTCTCAGTCATAACCTGCCAAAATCAGAAATCTGGCAGCGGCTTTCACACTTCAGTAATTCTTGGCTTTTTTTAGTGTCTTTAGTGAATTTCTGAGAATGTCAGCTTTCATCTAGATTATGTATGAAATGAGATAGTTTTCTTTTTTTGTTTGGGCTTACTTTAGAATAAGACACCCAGTAAACAAACAAGAAATAAAATCTTTGATGGGTGTGGGGCCTCTACCACAACAGCCACATCATCACTGCAAGCAGCTACTTTTGATCATAGCTGTAATGATACTAAATACTCATAAGGGTATCCAACATGTCAGAGCTTGAAAAGGGAAATCGACTGAGTGTCTCACTAACCTCTCCATCTGCTATTAGGAATCTTTGATGTATCAAAATGATATTTATGGAATAAATAGATATTGGAACCAATAGAAAGAGTTCTTTCACTGTGGTTTCAACAGTAATATTGGCCATTGCCAGACAGATGATATCAAGGCTGTGAACCTAACCTGTTTAAGTTAAATGCCTTTATCCATTTCCCTGTTGTCTTTCCTTCTGCTTCGAATGTAGCACTATACTATTGACATGACATGAGGACTGGACAAACTTGTACAGGAACCAGTTGGGCTTTTCTGTAGTGCACAAAATTAATTTAAATGCACAAAATGTTATCACTCTCTTGGAAACCTCATCGTATTTGTGTATATTTTTGTTACAGCTTTCATTTCCTGCAGGAATCTGTAGATTTACTGATTGCTAACTTTAGTTACACATCGTTATAAACTTTTATTACAAAATTGGGAAAGTGCAAAAACTGAGTTTAAATCCACGTTTATTTTGAAAGATCCATACCATAATTTGCAAAGATCAAGTTCTTCACATATCTTTTCTCCTCTCTCTCTCTCTCTCTCTGTATGTATGTATGTATGTATGTATGTATGTATGTATGTATGTATGTATGTATGTACGTATGTATGTATGTATGTAAAAAAGAGAGAGAATGGGAGAGGCAGGAAGGAGGAAGAGATGGATAGCAGACAGAGAAAGACATAGACATAGACAGAACACCTATGCATATGTGGGTGTCTATATCTGAATAAACACTTTTGCCCAGAATCTGCCCAGCTGGATTGTTGTCCCTGCCACCCTACTAACTATAATGTCTGCCAGCTACTACTGCCCTAGTTCCACTAGCATTCTTCTCTAACTGTGCTTTGGACCACCAGAGATGATGGAACAAAACAATCTCCTTCTGTTTACACAATAATCCTCACACACAATGAAACACTTCTGGTTTAAAAGAAACAGAAATGTGAAGTTCTTCCTGCATCTTGTAATTATCTCAGCCCTTGAGTCTTTGTTTTCCAAAGTAGCCCCAGAGCGTTATTGCATGTTGTGATTTTTCTTTCACACATTGGTGTCCAAAGAGCTGGGTTGTTCCAGAAAAGATAATTGTATTAGCATGTTACGCTGTTTCTTTGGCAACTGATGACAAAGCTGCAGCTTCAAGTTTCTTCATTTTCATTATCCTTCCTTTTTATTGTCTTCACTTCATCTTATTGTAAGCACCCAGTTGAAAGAAATGGGCAGCCTACTGTCAAAATGTTTGAGACTTGCATAATGTCTTTCATGAAGAAAAAAATCTATTATATAATTATTATATATGTTATTATATAATAATTATTATATAATAATTATATATTTCTATTATAGAATTATTATATATGTTATTATATAATTATTATTAAATCATCATAATAATCATCACATGCTGTCAAGTCAGGTTTTTCTTGGTAGACAAGACTCAGAAGTGGTTTACCATTCCCTCCTCCTCCTCCTCCTCCTCCTCCTCCTCCTCCTCCTCCTCCTCCTTGGCATCCCCTAGGACTGCAGCTTCCCCAAAGGCCACACAAGATGGCTCTTCTCCCTGGAGGCACTGTGGGAAATCTTTCTTCAAACCTATGGTTATAGTCAGGAGAAAGATAGACATACCTAAGGGCCAAACTAAATATTACATAATGAGGTCCTTTGTTTCAATCTGGATGTGTCAAATTATGAATGAAGGGATGGGATTTCAAATATGGCAAAATCACGCTTATGCCTTAAGTTTTTCAATTTGTTGTGCAAATCAGTAATAATAAGACCTTGTACTATCAGCTGCAGTGGACAGGAATCCAAATAAAAGCCACTATGGTTATGAATGGAGTAAATAGCTCCAGTTTAGTTATATTTGCTGTGGGACGATCTGCACACTCTTTATTGGGGTACTTTTTATTCAGATATTCCACTTAGGTAATTTCTACCTGGAAGAATTATCTGCAGGATAATTTTTCCCCTACCTGGAGAAGGAAAGCCTAACAACAATATTTCATACATTGGTAATCTCTGCAATAGACTACCGTAATGCTCTCTATATAGGGCTGCCTTTGAAGTTTGTACGGGAACTTCTGCAGGTTTAAAATGCAGCTGCCCTACTGATCACAGGTACCAGCAGATATGAACACATATCCCCAATCTTGGCATGCGTGCATTCATTTTCGTGAACAATTCAAGGTGCTGGTCACCATCTAGATAGCCCTTAATGGTATAAGAGCTCAATATTTGTCAGAACGTCTCTCGCACAAAACAGCTACCTGTCCCACCCAATTTATTAGAAACAGTGACACTTAAGGAAACAAAAAAATGGTAAGACCAGGAAGCGTGCTTTTCCCAATCATATCCCCATCCCTTTGGAACAAGCTTCCAACAGAGGTTCCTTGGGTGTTTTCCCTTGCAGTTTTTAAGAAGTTAGTAAAACTAGTTTTATTAAAACTCAACTTTTGTAAGTGCTTTTACTACCTGAGATATTAAAATCTGTTTTAATTTGTTTCATTCTATTTAAAGGCAGGTTTTAACTAGTGACAGGGTTTTATCTATTTTATGGTATTAGTTGTAGTATATTTTGCATTGTTCAATATATGTGATTTGATATGTTGTGAACCACCAAGAGTATGCATGCACTATGGGGCAGTATACAAGTTGAAATAATAAATAAATAATAAATAAATAAATGTTGTGGTCTTATTATGTATATGAATGGTGGAAATGGAGGCATGAAATCCATTCCCAGGCTCCAATCCTTAACTAGCCTTCTGTTGGCAAGCCAAACTAGTTGGTTTAGCCTTGTAGATGCAAAATGATAACTTGGGGAACAGCAGACCTAGGAGGAAAAGAGACAGCTTGTTCTGCTAGAGAGCAAAATAATAATTAGGGGCTCTTACCCAGAGCTTGGAAGTAACGTGTTAAATAGTAATGTTAATGTTGTTGCATAATGAACAGCGACGCTGCCTTGTAACAATATCAAAATGAAAAGTCATTTTAACATAATGAGTAAAAGTAACAGCAAAAGTAAACCGCCCCATAACATTTAAAGCACTCTCTGGGCAGTTTACAAATTTTATTTCTGCAGTTCATACATTGCCACCCCAGCAAGCTGGGTACTCAATTTACTGACCTCGGAAGGATGGAAGAGTGAGTGAACCTTGAGTCAGCTACCTGAGATTGAACTCATGTCATGAGCAGAGTTTTAGCTGCTGTACTGCAGCTCTTTTAGTCCTTATGTAAGATGGTGGTGGGAGAAGCTGTTATGTTTCCAACAGAAAGTAAGATACAGTCTGTTGTTCCAGTGACAACATTCTTTACTACAGACTAGGTAATATGGCTGGCTGGTCCTATCAAACTCACCTTGATAATGCGGCGGAAAGTTCAGGAAGGCTCCTTGCATTTTAAGTTAAGCTCAGACTTTCCAAGTAAATGCAACTCCACCTTGAAACTGAGTTTGTTCCTGCCTCACTCGAGGCTACTAGTCAGTGTTTCTTGACAGTTTCCTCATCTCCTTACTCTTGAGAATCCGGAGAAGTAGCTGGTGCTGGGGAAGACTCTCAGGTGTGCAGCTTATCTTCCTTTCTTTCAAGAGTGTCCTCCTTCCTGAAAAAAATCAAGAAACTTGTTTCTTCTGCTTTCCAGACTAAATCCTAAACTGTATTGTCAGTTCCAACTAAAATAGGTCCACTGAATCAACAGAGTTTATGTAAGTATTGTATCTATCAAATTCCCATTAATGCAACAAGAGCACCACAGTTAGAACCGACAATACATTTTAGGCTTGACTCAGGAAGGAAAGTGGGCTACAAATCCCATGCTACCTTTCTTACCTGAAACAATGAGATTTCAATTTTCTTTTCAGCCTCCCACTTCAGTATGGTATTTAGAGGAAACTGTCTGCTCTGATGCACCCCAGAAAGAAACAACACTCAGTGTGTTCAACAGTTCCGGTGCACGCTTGCCTTGACAATGTATTTTCTTAATGTGGTGGGCTCTTCCAATGGCAGTTTATTTTTCCCTCTTCCCAAACATAAGCTTAGGAATATTATTTTCTCCTGGTTTTTGGCTGATACAGCAGAGAGGCAGTAGTGATGCTTTACCTATTTGTGTTTCATTTCCCCCAAGCTGTCCTAGAGAATACATATGAGAAAAAATAGTTGTCCGTGTTCACGACTCATAAGCCCATAATCCAATAAGGTCCAACCCAGAATGTTGTTTCCATCCATAGGCCACGTGGCTACTTTTTCCTTCTGTTTATAAGGGAAAATGTGTTCCTTTTTCTACTGCTCCCCAGGAAAGCCAAATGGCTAGGTGTCCTGCCCTACAGATATCTCAGAGGCAGTGCATTTGGCTTGTTCTTGCTTTTAGCTTGTGTTTAGAAGTTCCAGTGAAATGGCTGGAGTCAGTGCAGTGAGTTGTACTACATAATCTTCTAAACTTGCCTCAAAGCTCTTCCTTCCTTCCTTGCGTGGTCTTCCCCCTATTGTTTCAATTGCTGCCTTGCTTCTCTCCTTTGATTAAAAGGGCAATTCCATCTAGGAAAAGGTACCTGGAATTAATCTCATCTGGAATACGCTCCTTCTGTTTGCTAATTTAACATGTTTATGCAATTGGTCCTGCTCAGATTTCTGCCTCATAGCCAAGTCTGCAAAGAAGGCTAGCCTGAATATAGCCTCCTAATTGCAGACGTGTTTCCTGCATTACACAAAGCTTTAAACAGACAGACTCTTCCTCCATAATAGGATTCCTTTCACACTGGCACACAATTCAGTATTAAGACATCTTCTATACTGGGAATATTTTAAGGAGTAGATATAGTTCTCAGGCAACAATGCAATGAGGTAGGAAAGAACCTCACTTAAATAGCCAGCTGAAAGGCACAAGCTATAATCCTAACCTTACTTATCTGGAAGTAAGCCCCCATAGGCCCAGGACAGCCACAATGAGTTGCTGAGATACATTATGCAGAATTCACATTAATTCAAAAAAATTTGGGCAGCAAATCCAGTTTACATATTGGACTAGTCTCTAGCTCAAACTATTATTTAAGGCTGTTGTGACATAACACCTTTTTTGCCTTTTCTGAGTTTCCTGACAGGGTGGGCAACACAGTAAAGGGAGAAAAATTGTGGGTGAGGTGGTTTAAAAGTGTATATATCCATATCCATCCATTTCTAGCTGGCACCACAGCTCACTAGCTCAGCACGTAAGTGTTTTTATATGAGTTTTGATCAAGCATTGTGAAAAAGTATTGAGTGAAAGAAAGGGACTGGAGAGAGAGAGAGAGAGAGAAAGAGAGAGAGAATGGATGCATGCAGTACAATCCCTCATGCCATCTGGAACAATAAAGTGAATGAGACACCAGCATTCTGACTTGTGAGACTTCTTGCTGCTTGCCCCAGTAATGTCACAGGGACTCACATCTAGTGTTTGCTTTGTCCTTGGAGAATATGAGATGCTACTGATGTAGGAACCCTACAGGGTGTGGCAGTGTTAAGACAAGAGGATGGGTTTAGTTTTTGGGCCCTTGATACTTTTATTTTACAGTAACAGAGAGGGAATGATGAAGGCATGTTTCTAGGCTGCCTGTACGCCATAAGGCCATACCTACTGCTGTGGTATAATACCTTTGATGCCTCTAAGTTTGGGTTGTTCCACCTACTAGTACTGACCATCAACTGCCAAGCAATCATTCTTGTCATAACATTCAGAGTAAAGTTCAGTTGGAAAACCATCTGTTAGATCTGCTTTGATTTGGATTCCTGCATTGAGGACTCGATGGTCTTATTGGCCCCTTCCAACTCAATTATTCTATGATACTATAATTCTATGATTCATGGAGGACACAAATTCTTATGGTTCCTTTCAGATCTTTAAGGATGGCTCACAGCAACTGAGTCTGTAGCGTCCACTATTACCACTACCTGGGTGAAAGGATTACTTCTCACCAGCATCTAAGCAGCACTGAATGGATGGATGTTATCAGAGCAGAGATAGGTAAGAATGCAAGAGCAGTGATGCTTTGCACTCTGAGATACAATACACACAGAGTTTATATAATTGGTTATCCTGACAACAGGTAATGTGCAGACATTTTGCAACCGTGCTCAGGGACTAGTGCTGACAAATTTACAACAGATTTGAGAAAACAAGGAGGTGAATTTGAGACAAGGAGCCAAATACAAAGCTTACACTCCATTCACTGGATCACAGTGGCTCCAATAGCTCTAACTGCTGTGACTTAGAATGCAGGGTTAAATCTGTCTGGTATGAGGTTGGAGAGACAGACCTTCCCCACATCCTGCTGAATAGATTCTGTATCTCCTAATGGCATATATCTAGTGCCTAACAAAACTGAGCGCCTGAGAAGATGGGAAGATATGGGTGATCGTTCACCAGGAATCTGTAGCAAATGCCCACAATGGTCTACCACCCAGTGGACATGTGTTCTCCACATGACTGGAGAACATCCACAGCAGAGAACCTCTTTTTGAATTTTTTTTCTTCTAGCCTGTATCCAATTTTGACAATATAAAAGCATACGTACAAAGCAGTCATGCTGTAATTAATAATAATTTTTTTTAAAAAAATCCTCTGTAACACTTCCTGTGTTTGAGGCTTTTTCAGTCCATACTCTGCTCATCCGGCCAGTAAGCCAATGGGGAGGTTTATTACAGTTGCTATTCTGTACACAGGAAATTAACTAATCAAAGAAAGACAAAAATTGTGTGTGTGGCTACTATCTAAGACCTCAAAGAGAGCTAGAAATTAACTAGGCCATCACCATGCAATGCTATTTCCTCACCCTAGAAATCTTTAAAGTTTGCACATGTATTGTGAGACATTTGCTTTGTATAAAGATATATTCTTGCATTTCAACAACTAGGGAACATCAGTGCAGTAAGTCATGTGGCTATGCATGTGTGTACGTCCTCTTCTGGCCAAAAAAAAAAAAGGTTAGACAAAAAAAATATTACCATGTCCAATGTGATTTTTGCAACTCATGGATGTCCTCCCCTACGCTTTGATTTAATACCCTGGATATATTTTAACACCTTCCATCCATGACACAACATAAACTGCTTTTCAGTTTTTTCAGGTTCAGAGTTATCCAAATTGGAAGCAATTGCTACGTCCCAAGGA
Organism: Intellagama lesueurii; assembly: GCA_037013535.1. Lineage (NCBI taxonomy): Eukaryota > Metazoa > Chordata > Lepidosauria > Squamata > Agamidae > Intellagama > Intellagama lesueurii. The sequence continues at coordinate 274,867,470 of JBAJHW010000002.1, forward strand.
AACAACATCCCAGGTCTTGCAAAAGATACTTTTATTACTTCTAGAAATCCCCAATCAGCAAGGTCAGTGACCAAATAAAAGTAGTTTAGATCTCCGACTGTGGAGCAGAGGTTGGAAGTCTCTACAGTTCCAAGTACTGCAAACTCCATAGTTTAACTACATTTTTATGAGAAGAAACGAGAGTCAGTGTTGTGCAGTTGGCAGACTGGTAAACTAGAAACCAGGAGACCTAGGTTCAAATCCCTGGTCAGACATGGAGGCTGGTACTGGTAAAACCCAACTCACATACCTTAGAACCTATTAGGATCGCATACTTGTCGGCACTTAACAAATCAATTTGAAGAAGTACTTACTTTGCTTTATCCTGAATCTCTCACTATTAACTATTTGGTTAACTGTGAGCCATAGTGTGAGGACAGGGATAGTGGCATAGGTACTCCTGTCAGTGGGCTACTTCACCTTCTCCCAGGACCACTGAGTTTGGCACAGTGGCCTCCCAAAGGGACCTGGGAGAGATCTCGCTGGCGGACAAGTTTCCAAAGAAATCCAGGAAGAAAGATGAACCCAGTTATCAGGAGAAGAGAATCCACACAGGAAACCAGGAAGGGATGGGCCAGACAGAGAACCTCAGACTGGAGGAGCAACCCCTGGAAGGGGGGAAAGGACTCCGGAGATCTGGGGAGTATAAAGGAGAGACTGGAGGCAGAGATGAGGGAGGAATGTAGAGAAGAAGACAGGGGAAAGGTCAATCAGGCTAACAGACATACTCCCTGATGTGGTAGTGGAGAAAAGGATTCTTGACAGAACAACATTGACAACCCAGAGGAGGAAGGTCTACCACCTGGATGTAGACCTCCCAGAAGATTGAGAGCCACCTGGGGACTGGGAGTATAGCTATGGTTTAAGATTTTTTTTACCCCCAGTCCAATTTTCTCCAAATTTCTCTTTAGGCAAAAATTTAGCAGCCAGTCTAGGTTCAGTGGACCTCCTGTTTGGTCTGCCATCCTAACACTCTAAACTAGGAGGATTATTAAGCTAAATTGTATCTATAATTTATATGTACACATGAACATGTGCATGTAAATTATAGATAGAATTGCACCCCGTCGTTGGAACCAACTTCCAACAGATATTCGCCTGGCCCCTTTACTTACTACTTTTAAGACACTTTCAAAAACATGGTTATTTAGACAGGCCTTTGAGACTACTCCACCAACAGAATTCAGGGAACCTACCAGCTGCTAAGGTATTTGATTACCACTATCTTGAATGTTTTTACTAAATGCTTTATTGTATTATATTTTAAGTTATAATGTTTAGTATATATCTGTTCTCTTGTATTATTTTGAAGTTTACGTGGATATAATTTAATGTTGCTTTATTATAATTGTTGATTATTGTTTCATTCTGTTGTAAATCATCCAGACAGGCCCTTGGCCAAATGGATGGTATATTCAATCAATCAATCAATCAATCAATCAATCAATCAATTTCTATATATTTAACGCAGCTTCTTAATCCTCCTGGCTCAAAGTCCTAGGGGAGCTGTCAGAACAGGAGGTTGTCTCAGTCTAAATTAACACACAATCTCTTTGTGTCTACATATAGTGGTCACTTTTGAAAATCATCTCAAAGAAATCTCAGCTTTTATAATTATGTCTACTAACCTAAGACACTATTCAGATTCATTAACAATGAGCTTACAGAAAGGAGAGGCTACAGACAGGGAATATGTGAAACCATGCCAGAAGTCAGTTATGCTCTGCTACATCTTATGTCAGACAAAATCTTAGAAGCAGTGAGAATCCTAGCTGTAATCAGTTAGGCATGCTGGGATTATGGGGGAAAGGGGGTGAGGAAAATGGAAATTAAACCATTCAGTAAAGGTTTGCCACAGATATATGTGACTAATGTTGAGGGGGGAAATCTGTCAGAGAATGTGTGACAGAACAAATGCCGACACGTAAGATATAACTGCCTCCAACACCAAAAAGTAAATCATAAGTATCTCTGTGCATGATGTTTTGAAGAAAGAAAGAAAGAAAGAAAGAAAGAAAGAAAGAAAGAAAGAAAGAAAGAAAGAAAGAAAGAAAGAAAGAAAGCATATAAAGGCACAAGATGGATCAGCAAGCAGAGTATCCTGATCAGTAAGCTCTGATCAGGGTTCCAGTCAGCTGTTCCCTCTAACAGAGTATTCGACTCACCACATCTCCATATTCCATTTTTCTTTTTGAATTGCCATTCTATGTTCCATAGCTACTGAACATAAAGAACAATTGGCTATAGGTATTCTACATTTGTTGCTGTTGTGTGCCATCAAGTCATTTTTACCGTATGGCAATCTTAGCAGTGTTTTTGAGGCATGTGAGATGTTCAAGGAGTGGTTTACCATTGCCACCCTACAGTGAGTTTCCATGGCCAAGAAGGGATTCGAACACACATCTCTTGAGTCCTAGTCCGACACACTATCCATTACTCCACAGCAACTGGGTATTGTAAATAGAAGTTGCAACTCCCAGGGTTCTCTTGAGTATTCTTATGCCATCATCTTAGGGGTATGAACAGAAATAGCAAGCTTGATTTCCCCCACTCCTCCTTCTATTGTTGATTCTTTATCTTTCAGATTCTATTCCTAACAAAAGCCTGACTGACATGTTCTTGAAATTTCACATAGTATACCATTTACAGAGTTGGATAATAACAAAAACATAGGAGACTCAGGTTCAAACTCCTCACTCTGAAATTTCTTGCAATAACGGGGGGGGGGGGGGGAACGTGGGGGAGGAGTAACACATATAGTGTCTTGAGTTCCTTGGAGAAAAATGGCACAGAGATGCAATAATTAAAGGGCTTATGGTGATCTTGATTAGAAAAGGATTCAGGGACTCAGTTCATCCTTCACTATATCCTTGCACTGATAATGTAAAGTAAATTCAGCTGCTGCCTAATCAGGAAACTCTGTTGTTTGATTTGAACCCAGCTCTCCTTGATTACACTGCAACAACCCAAACAATGCAGTCAGTTGGTGAGCCTCATGCACCAAAACCAAAGTTGCAGAGCACTCAAAGCCAGCTCAGATATCCGAGCAAATGAGGCAGGAAATCCCACCAGCACCTCTACCCCTTCCTGACAGTAAAGAGACAAATTAGATAACTAGCAATTTGCTGCTCTTTCATGACACCCAAAACCTGCTGCTTAAGGCAGCATCCTCACTCTGCCCCGCAGTACAGATTGCTGTGACTACATCACATTGACTTTCTCTATTTCTAGGACTTTCTCCTTGTTCGGAGCTCTTTAGGTTTTCTGTTTTAGATCAGTGCTTTTAGTTTTACTGTGTGATTCATATAGCCCTCACATAGATAGATGCTGATATATTTGTATTCTTGAGTAACTGTGAGATTTCAAGAAGGCTGGTGTAAGTGGAATACTATTTTTTTAAAATAGGTAAAAAATTAAAAAATAAATGTGTTGCTATCTGTATATGACAGTGTCTGCATAGTTTAGAAATGAGAAAATGTGCTGTTTGACAGAAGAAAGCTTGTTATGACAAATCTAGTTTACTTTATAATGCTTTTTAAAAAGTACAGATATCATATTAGGGACTGAGTTTATCTCCAGCCCTGGCACATTGAGCTCAAACACTAACACTGAGTTCCCTTTGATGTTGAATGCCAATTGAAAGATTGATAGAAGTATCTAATTCCCTATAGCTGACACCATAATATGTTTCTTAGGCCAGTACCATGCCAAGCTTGTGCTAAGCAGAAGGTTTCACCAGTGTCATCATAGGGAATTTGCCACTTATGCAAATTTTGTGAAAGTCATGATTTTCATAAAGCAAAGCCTGCTATCCACTTGTGCAATGGCTATGCTTACAAAAACATAGAATCATAGAACAATGGAGTTGAAAGGGACCTATACGGCCATCAAGACCAACCCCCTGCTCAATGCAGGAATCCAAGTTAAGGTATATCTTACTGATGGCTGTCTAACTTTGTCTTGAGTACCTCCAGTGTTGGCACTTCTCAACATAATTGGTTCCATTGTTGTACTGTTCTAACAGTTAAGCTTTTACTAAAACTCAGCCAAAATCTGGCTTCCTGTAATTTGAGCCCATTATTACATGTTCTGCAGTGCACGGCTCCATTTTTATATGGCTAGGAGCTTGTGGTCAGTGGAAGCTCTTTAGGATACTCATCTGTGTCATTGAAGTGCTACAAGACACAAGTCTAAGTGCTGGATGGACAACTTCAAGATCTTTACCCAGATCTCCTTTTTAAATTATATTTTATCTTTTATCTTCAAATTAGACTTGGATAGGAGGGCTCTTCAAACAGAGGACTGTCCTCCATAAAAGAAAACACGTGGGCATCCTACCTAGCAACATCAACACAGATCCCATTCCTCTCTTTGTGCTATCAGTTCAGATCATGCCAATCACTTTGTTTTTAAGGTACAGAGCTGTGGGAATGTCTTGTGTGTGGTTTTTTTTATTATTATTATTTTAACTGGAAGGTTTTAATAAAGCTTAGTCAACAGTATGGAACCACAATGTTTTCATTTATTGAATAATAAACTAGACTAAAGTTAATGCTGATGTGGGACATTCAAATCACACATCTGATTAAGCTGCATTCGTGGCTTTTACAAATCTGTTCCTTATGGGGAAGGAAGAGGGAGGAAGGGAGAGGAGATCTAGAGGCAACCTTGGAACTAAGAAATCCCAAAGGCCTGAAATTGATTGTGCTGCATCTGCAACTTATTCTCCATCATTGTTCTCCTTTGTTTAGTTTAGTAGCTCCAATTAAGACTAATTCGCCTTCCTTTGTCTCAGTTGTTACAGATAATGTATCTGCCAGCATGCTGCTGCATCGCTAAAAGACCAATAAAGAAAGCATTCTCTTCTGTTCTGCATGTAGACACTGGAAATAATAATTAGAACTCTGAAGTCGAGGTGTCAGTCAATAGGCTGATGGCACCCAAGTCCATTTATCTTTTGCTTGCCCAGTTCAGGAGCTTACACAGAAACAGGGGCTGAGAGCCTTGGCTAACTGGATGAAAGCAAACACGCTAAAGTGGTTTCTAAACATGAAAGAAATAATGGTTGTAAGTCTGGTATGAACAGAATCAATCAATAATAATGGGCTCAAGCTACAGGAAGCCAAATATAGGCTGATATAGGAATATAGGATATTATGAAAAACCTTTTAACTGTTAGAGCAGTACAACAATCCAACCAATTACCTTGGGAGGTGGTGAGCATTCCAGCACTAGAGGCATTCAAGAGAAAATTGGACAACCATCTGTCATATCTGCTTTGATTTGAATTCCTGCATTGAGCAGGGGGTTGGACTTGATGGCCTTATAAGCCCCTTCCAACTCAATTATTCTATGATTCTATGAAAGCATCAGGAAAAAATGAATCACCAGAGGTAGATGGAATATAGATAGAACTATTTCAAGCCACAGAAACTGAATCTGTCAAAATCCTAACAAGAATATGTCAACAGATACAGAAAACAAAACAATGGCCCACAGACTGGAAACGTTCAATATATATTCCAGTCCCCAAGAAAGGAGATGCCAAGGAGTGTGGTAACTATAGAACCATTGTATTTATTTCTCATGCAAGCGAAGTGACATTCGAGGTGTTGCAATAAAGGCTTTTACCTTATATGGAGCGAGAAATGCCTGATGTTCAAGCTGTATTCTGAAAAGGCACTCAAGATCATATTGCAAATGTCTGCTGGCTACTGAAGTGCACCAAAAATTTCAGAAGATCAGTCAGTGCTTCACAGCAAAGTCTTTGATTGTGTGGATCATGAGAAACTGTGCATTGTTCTGAAAAAAATGGATGTGCCTGAAGACTTGACTGTCCTGATTAGAGAGGGCATGAACTGAACTATGAAGTGAAAAGACACACACACACACACACACACACACACACACACACAAACAAAAGGAAGTGCCAAACTTTTTTTCCGCCCAGCACTTCATTTTATTTGGCAAAACGGATGCCCAACTCCCATCCTGCTGCCCCTGTCACTTCCCTTCCTGGTCCTGCTGCCGCCGCCTCTTCACTTTCCACTGTCGCCACCTTAAGGACAGCAGCCCGGCTTCCTTTCTGGGAGTCAAGCCTGCTGTCTATGCGCATGTGCATGCCTGTCCCTTCCGGGAGCCAGGCTGACTGTCTCTTCCTAGAAGGAGGGCCAGCCCGCTGTCTCTAAAGATGGAGGCAGCAGAGGACTAAGAGGAGGAGGTGGCAGGACCAGGTAGGGAGGCAATGGGGGCAGTGGGAAGGGGATAGGTGTGCAGCAAAGGGGGTGGAGGTGTTAGGTTCCCCTTCCCCAGACATGAACCAGAAGAAAACAAACCACAAACCACCCCAATTCATCATTTTTCCAGTTCGTGTCCATCTCTAGTCCTGATGCGTAACTTGTATTGTGGACAAAAAGTTACTGTTAGAACAGAATATGGAGAGATAGAACGGTTTCCTATAGGCAAAGGTATTCTTGTTTCACTTCCTACTGTAGGGAGATAAATTAATCAAGAGGGAATTGTTTTCCATGATACCTTAACGTAGGATTATTGTTGCATGCCCAATAAGCCAGGTTTGGTTACTACCAACAAATCTTAATTTAAAGCCAATTTCTCTTCTGGTTGTTTGAACACATTTAACCATAATTCCAGTTTTAGGTATGATGGGAAGGTGTTCTCTTCCTAGTTTGTTTGCTACTCATGTGAAGGGAGATGTGACCATGCTCTGTTTATACAGTAAAAGGCTCTCCATATACATCTTGGTTTGTTAAACCACAATACCTGGCTTAAACTAATAAGCAAATGCAGCAACTGTGTTCAGAATACCCATACTTACTGAGGCCTCTTGCATTCTCAAGTGGCAGTTTTCATGCTTCATCCACGTGCTTGTGAGCTTGTGAGCACCAAAAGGGCTCCACATGTCCCAGGTTCCATTTGTCACAAGTAATTCTTACTCTCTGGGGAATCCAATGGCATTGCTTGCATTGCTAAATTCAAGCAGGCCAGAAAAAGTGAGTGAACATGTTTTACAACATTGTCTCACCACATTGAGCTGGGTTCTAGCATTCTGGAAAGCATTTGTGATAAATATTGCTTTGTTTTCTTATGTGTGTTGCTGGTTTTCTAAACTTGGCAGACAAAATCCCTTATAAAATTTGTATTTATTAGACTGCTTCATTAGAGGCAAGACTCCATGTCAGGGAGAAGAGTATAGTCTTGTTTTGAGGAGCTACATATAAATATTAATTAACATTTCAAATCTGGTTATCATGTTGTGATGATATATTTATTAGTAATTTTTCATCTTGTAGAAATGCAATTTTCATTCCTCTGTCTACTGATTTTTAAGTGTAATGGAAAAAGAGAAAAAAAATAGCTATATGTTTAAAGGGGGAAAACCCTAACCAGCAGTCTTCTTCATCAAGCAAATTCAGTTTAAATTAAACAAGTAACATTATACAAAGACTGCATAAAATTGAGAACAGAATGATTGTTTAAATAGGCAGAATCTTTTCTCACTTTGCAGGATTATTCATTACACATTACTGAGTGCAATTAAATAAAAGGAGTGACTGCACTGACATTCTTGTTACAGAACTGATAAAGATACAGAGGCTTCTAGAAATCTTTCACAGAGTTTTCAGTGGCAAGCCGATTCTACAGTAAACCACACAATCAAGTATGTCAAATAGCATTAAAACATCCACAAAACTATGTATAAATTAGATCTTCTGTAACTGATCGGAAAATTATTTCTTCTATTTCTTCCCTTCATGCAACCAATGTCTTCTCTTCAGGCAGTTCAGTCGAGACAAGCATCCCGTTCATACAGCTCAGACAGTGTAAAGTCTCCCTAAAAAGAATATATGGTAAGCATATAAATCTCATTTAAGAAGGAAGCTTAACAGTGTGCAATAAGCACAAAGGAAAAAATTGTCAGCCTCAGTTTTGATAGACCGGTTTCCACAATGATCTGATACTATATGTCTATGACAGCAGGAGGAACTGTCTACCTTACAGGCATTATGCATATATCAGAAATGCACGAACAGCAAAATGCTTAAAAGAAACCACAGTACAGGAGTAAAAAGAAATGGAAGTGTCAAAAATAGAGCTTTCTCAAAAGCTGTGAAAAATGAAGTGGAAGTGAAAAGAAAATGATGAAAACTCAGAACGTACTGCCAGCGTTTTCCCATCTGTGCTGGTCACCAGTCTGTTTCTCGATACAGAACTGGTTTTAAACTCAAAGCAGCAGGGAGCCAGAAGACCTAAATGCCTCTTCTAACCCTTAACTACACAGATCCCAAGGTGACCTGTTCTCTTAGGCCTCCCTCTAGGATGGTCCCCATCAAAGAGGATGACACCCTCTCTGTAGAAACACTGCAAAAGCTCACCTGGCACTGATATTCTGGTCTTTTCATTGCTGGCTCAAGACTTCTTGATTGTGAGAACTGTTTTAGAGCTTTTAGATATTTCCATGAATCTATATTTGAGGGAAGGGGGGTTATCTTGGTTTTCAGATAAAATCCAAAATCTAATGATAGGCAGTGACTTTATAAGGATCGACTGTAAAGGTACAAAAAATGCAAGCCTTCAAGTTCTCTAGGATTCTTCATCAGTGAGGTAGTAAAAAAAAATGTGAAGGGGGAAAAGGTATGGCGTTTCTTATCTCTCATGTGGCTTTGTCTTTGTAGAGAAGGGAAGTCTTCATATGGTCTCCTTCCCAGTTGGCTTTGCCAGAGGCCATGAGATACTTGCAGAATTCTCTGAGTCATTGGGGCCCCATTCCTCAACCTGGGACTTAGTCTGACTGTAGTTTTCCATAGCGTTAAAAAGCCTAGACAGATATTTGGACTGCCATGCCTTTTTCCTTCCCTCCCCAATTTTTATTAACATCTACCTGACAAGGAGTTATTTAAAAATAATAATAATAATAATAATAAATCTAAAGCCTGAATATTCTGTGGATTTCCAGCTCCAGTTTTAGATTTCTCTATTCTTTCTTTCTTTGTTCACATCATAGCATTGTGCAATTCAAAATCATGGATGCACATAAAATATAGACCAAATCAAAAACCTATTAAAATATCATGATAATCAGACTATTTTTGACCAGAAGTGGCCAGAGCTTGAGATTTGTGCAGAAATGTTTTCATGATTTCAGCCATTGTCCAGCATCCATGAAGTGGGTGGTTCGGTGCTCTTCTACTACAACGCTTGTGGAAGTGAAGGATTTGCCAGCTGCCCAGGGGACACCTGAGTATAGTCACAATGCTGTTCTACTCTTTGGGGAGGCTTCTTCTATATGACTATGTTCCTTTAGTACCAATGTGTTTCAGAATTTGTTTAATTCCTGTGATTCTGTGTGGCCTCACAGTTTTTGGAACTATTTCAGTTTTATTATATATTGCTCAGGTTTACCCCTTATCATTCTTTTCTTGTGAATTTGCATTTTATGTTTTTAGTTTACCTGTACATCCTTTGACTAACCCTGTGAGTCTCGTGCCCTGGCTCTGAAAACTCAAAAGAATGGGAAGCTCAGCACCTGGTTCTGAGTTTTCAGAACCTGCCAACCTTGCTTATTTAGTAGATCCACAGAGAGAGCTGCAACCTGATAGGAGCTTCCATGTTGGACATCCCCACACCAGCTAGCTCCCTCTTCAACATCCATATCCACTTCGGACTGCTGTCTCAGGGGGTTAGAGTTGCTCTGTGTTTCCCCTTCACCTAGGGTTGCCAGACGTCCGGCAAAAGGAGGACATGTCCTCCTTTTCAAGCTAATGTCCTCTGTCCGGCAGGCAAAACTAAAAAGCTTTAAAATGTCCGGCTTTTGTATCTTCACCCCCACCCCCACCCCCTGCAGCCGAACCTCAAATTGTAAGCCACCTCTCCCTGCTACCTTCTTTAGTTGCGGGCACTTGTAAATCCTCCGTTCTTTCAGAGATCGGAGATAAGGCTGCCTGATTGGTTACAACTGTAGAACAGCCCCGGGCAGTCAATCCGGCTTGTGAATGACTGCTTCCGCCGGAGGTGACTGCAAGCAGGAGGAGGGAAAGCTCCAGTTAAGGAGGGAAGGAAGGTGCGAGAGAGCGACGGGTGGCTTCATCAGCTTGTTTAAAGGTAAGATTGTAGAAAAATTTGGGAAGGAGGGAGGGAGGGAGGGTGTGTGTATGTGAGAGAGAGACTGACTTTCATAAAACCATGAAAAAAGGATGTGACTGCATTATTGTGTATTATTGTGGATGATGTGCAATTGTTTGACCAATACTGCAATCTTAAATCATTTGTGCAAGACAAGAATGAACAGTTTTTTGAAAGACTCTTGCATGAACAGTGGAGTTTATTTTTCCAAAGTTGCCCAAATGCAAGTTGCTTTTCAGAGTTACTTAAAATTTGTGAATTATTCTTCTGTATTCCTGGACACAATGGCAATGTGGAAAGAGTGTTCTCCTTGATTAATGCTCAATGGACAAAGGAAAGGAACAGACTCTTAGTTGACTCTGTAAAAGGCATCATTCTCACAAAGTACAATTTGAAGAATATTACCTGTGAACAGTTTTATGCATATGTGATTGCTAATGAAGATCTTCTGCAAAAAGTTGGCTCCTCTGAGAAATATGTCATGTAATTAATAAAGATTATAAGGTAATAATTGTACAATTAGCTGTTTAAATAATGTTTTTTGGTATTTTGAAAAAAGCCTCCATTGAATTTATTTTTATTTTTTAACATGACTGTTTCTTGGTCAGTTCACTAAGAGACGTTTATTGGCAGCAATTGTAATAAAATTGTATTGATTGCGGGTTTAATCTGGAACGATTCAAATGAAACATTCAATATGTCCTCCTTTTTGTCTTTCTATGTCCTCCTTTTAGTACCAATGTATTTGGCAACCCTACCTTCACCTCACACTTTTGCTCACCTTTAGAACCATGTGCAGAAGTCCAAAAGGTTACTTTGTTGTTGTTGTTGTTGTTGGATTAACAGATTGTGGGAATTATTGTCCAAAAAAATCAACATTTCCAAGCTCTTCCCCCCATCCCCCTTGGTAATTAGTTACCCCTCTCATTCCTTTGGGCCGGATCAAAAAAGATCCCAAGAATGGAAGTTCGGTGGTTAAACACAGCAGTTCAACTTTTAAATGTGGATACAGCGGGGGGGGGGGGGGGACACCAGTTGTCATACAGAAACCCATCAGGGTTGATTTCACGGTTGTTCTGTGTACAGCAGGAGGGAGGAACTGTGATTCTCCAAATGTTGGCGCGACAGCAGCTCTCTAATGCCTCACCATTGGCTTTGCTGTCTGGAGAAGATGGGAGTGGTAGATTAAAAAAAACAAATCAAAACAAAACACACATGGCCATTCCTTGTGTTGATAATAAAGGTCATAAATTGAATCTAGGTCTGAGGGGAGATCCAGACATGGTGAAGTGTGCTGTAGTGAGTGGCCCATCCGCATCTGTCAGTAAGCCCTAGACTCTGGACTACAAATCCCAGAAATACTGGCCAGCGCAGTGAGAGGCGAAGGCTTCTGAGAGTTTTAGTCCAAATTATTATTTATTTGTTTAAAATATGTTGACCCCGCCTTTCTCCTCGCAAGGACCCAAGGTGGTCCAAGAACATCTTGAGGTTAGGAACCATTGTGCCTCGAGGGTGTACCTGGACAGGGAGGTGCCAAAAGGGCTAAGCCACCACGTCTAGCCAGCCTTTAAATTCCCCCACAATCCCTCAAGAGACAACCCATCAGAAGCGCTGTGGAAAACTGTTGCTCGCTACCATTTGTTCAGACAGCAAGCCTGGGAGGGGGCAATTTAAAGGGGGGAGGCCCTCCAAAGTAAGGAGGACCATCACCTCCAGGCCCTGGCAGCTGCCTAAGGATGTCAGAAGCTGACGTGGGCCCTCCTGTTTAATGACCTCAAAACTGGCAGGAAGGATGTTTTAGTAAACACATGTTCCGAACTAGGCCACGAGCCTCCTTGAGAGGCTGCTTTGAATTCAGGCTGCAAATACAGCCAGACCTGCTTTTGGATCTGACCTCACTTTCTAGCACGAGGCCTGTAACAAAGCAAATCCAAACATGCTGCTATGTTCACTGAAGCAGCAAAGGCAGCAGAAAGAATATTTTCCCCTGGCCCCTGGTTCATGCTGTTCTTCTAAACTGTTTATAAATAACTGCAGCCAGTCCTTGGCTCCAGAGTACTCCTCTAGCTCTAGCCTTCAAGGACTGATTCCAAGTCAAAAACAGAGGTCAGTCTGACTTCCACATTTCTGAAGGCAAAGGATAGAAGGAAACATGAAACAGCAAAGGCGGGCGCATCGTGCTTACGGAAACAAAACAAAACTACCTGCCTATGAAGCAGGCCTCGTGCCAATTCACTTCGTAAACTAGTCAGTAAACTTGCCAGCGTCTCTGTCGCCTGTCCTTAATTTGCTTTAATTTCCTTATCATGCAATGACTTTTGATTGCCCATAATCTGCTGTGTGTGTTACTTGGTATCAGTATCCATGGAGGACAAAATGTGTTGTTCCTCCCAGCGCAAGTCTCAATTTCTAGTTTGGTCTGGAGTTGATCTTATCCTCCCTAATGTTTTGCATCAAAGTCATAAATGAATCCATTGCTCTGATTTTTTTAAAATTCTGCTACTGGTGTCTATTACCACAACTGGAGAATAAGAACAGCTGCCTTGTATTGAATAGGCTCATGCTAGCCCATTATTTCTGACCTGCAGTTGTCCTAGGGTAGTTGCATGTCCATTTTTAGAGAGGACCGTCCTCCATGTGAAGGTGCCCTCTGGTTGAAGAGCAGGCTGGTCCAAGCTTGATATAAAGTTAATGAACCATAAAGAGGAAGATCAGGGATCAGGAAGTTGCCCGTTCACAATTTGCAGCAATTGGGCGGCAGGACTAATCATTATCATCATCATCATCTTAGACCTGCAGAGCTGGAAGGTACCCTATGGATCATCAAGTCCAGCCCTTGTCAGGGAGGCACAGTGGGGAATTGAACTCCCAACCTCTGGCTCTGCAACTAGAGACCTAAGTGGGTGCACAGGTCACCATGCCAGACCTCCCAGCTGATTGAGAGGCACTGTCATTCTATTTAAATGCTTAATTTTTTTTCTAATTTTGCATCTGTATTAACACATGCAATTTCATGCAAGTGAATATTTTTGTTGATGATTGGTGGTTTCCTTTTTAGTGAACTATATATAAGTAGCCCCTCTAAACAATCCTTCACATTATCAGGCAGAGCTCCTACCAATCATGGCAGCTCTGATTCCTCAACTGGAGATATGAGGCACTGAACTTAGCAGCAAGCAGGAGTATGAGTGTATGGCGTATATTGCTGCCCACCGTGAGGTCTGCCCATGTAGAGGGCTCAGACATAGTTTAATAATAAATAAATATTATAAACCAGGGTAAATAAAATGCAGTCCTCCAGATACTGTGTGACTGCAGCTTCCAGCATTCTTCATGCTTAGCTACACTGGTAAGGTTGTTAGAAGTTGCAAGCTAACAATATTTGAGGCTGTTTGCCAACCTCTGGTGTGCTCAGTGACTTCTCACTTTAGGGAAGGAAGAGAATTTATATACATCCAAGCCAGATTCCTTTATTCTAGAGGGGTTTACAAATAGGGTGTGAGCATGACATGGAGACCTTAAAGCTTCAGGCCAGGACACTTTCTCCTACCTGTAAGTTCCACCGAACTCAGTAGGACATGCATAGGATTGTGCAGTCCATAAACGTTACATATCTCCTGTAGAGCAACCGTTTCCACATGTGGGGCTCCAGATGTTCTTGGACTAGAATTCTCAGCAGGCTCAGTCCCCTGCAGACAATGGGCAGGGATTCTGTGAGTTATAGTCCCATAACATGTGGGGCCCCAAGTGGGAATCACTGATTTAGATGAACACACTACATTACATGTATACTTAAGAGTATTGGTTTGTGCTCAGGTAACAAGAATTAAATGTACAATTCTCTTTCTGAAGGATACACAAACGTAGGCTTCCTTGGTATTATGCAGACAACGAAAACTTACATAAAGCCAATGTAGGAAGACAGAAGGGTTCTTCTGCACAGAGCTTTTGCAGGTACAAGACGTGTATGAAGAGCTTCTCACAAATCATTGTGACCCTGCTTTTGTTGCAAGCTATAGACTGCATGGACAGAATCTACTTCTTGATGCCTTTTTCTTATGGGATATTAATCATCCCTAGTTGTTGTTATAAAACTTGGCATGCATTCTCAACTATTCTTAGCAGAGCTTGGAATTAACTTACTCTTCTTGTTAGTTACTTTTTGTAATGAGTTACCTTTGCGATAATGACCTGGAACGAATTTGCTCTTTTTTAAACAGCATCGTAACAGCCATGGCTATAATTCATTACTTTTCAGAAGAATTACGAGAGGTATCTGTCTGTTACTAGTTACTGCCTAGGCAGCTGAGGTCTTTGGTCTCAGCAATGAGAAGAAGAAAAAGGGAGGATCCCAAGGGTAACTCTTTTTGCGCAGCTGTCTTGCTTCTTATTGGCATGGGATTCTCATACATGTGTCATAAGGAACTTTCAGGAAAGGAACTTGAAGTTAAAAGGTATTGGAGTGATAGGTAAATGATTAAAAGTAAAGACGTATGATTGCTTCAATTTATAAACTCACTCATACTCCAGACTGTAGTGCTCAGTATGCCAAGAGAATTATGCTTTATAAAATAACTTCACAGAAAGAGTCTATGCCCTGTGTTCATGCCAAAGTTCAAAGCAATCTGCTTACAATTTCCAGGAACTAGATCCTCTTCTCAGGGCTTCTAGTGTCAATTCATATATCCTCTTGTTCACTGAAAAACATTGTTTCTACATTGGGTTCAATCCAGTAGACAAAGTTTCCTGAATTCAGGTCCCATTGAAATTAGTAGAGCATTGTATAACAGTTTAGGCTCCACTGATTTCTAATACCTTTATTTTAAAGGGTTTCTTTTGAAAGGACCTCTATATGGAAATGCATTCTGTGAAGAAACCAACATATGCAGCTGAATGCCAGATTGAGGAACTGTGGACGTTATACAAAATTGCATCAAATGTTGGCAAACAATTCAGATACCTCATTTTGCAACATGTGTAATTGAAGAGGAGGAGCATGGCTTTGCAAACAGAGTAGTCATATGTATGCACTATGTGAAACAACCCTTCTTGTTATATTTAGATCTTGGGATATACAGTCAACCCTCGACTTACGAACTTAATCCGTTCCGGAAGGACGTTCTTAAGTCGAAAAGTTCGTAAGTCGAATCAGCATTTCCCATAGGAATGCACTGAAAACCAATTAATCCGTTCCGGCTGTTTTTGGTTCTTAGGTTGAGGGGCGGTTTGTAAGTCGAAGCATTAGTTCCCATAGGAACTAATGCAAAGCCGGTTAATCCGTTCCTACCACTAGGGGCAGAATTTTTTTATTTTTTTCCCTTTTAACCTAAGATGACTTAGGTTAAAAAAAAAGGAAAGAAAAGAGGGAGGGAAGGAGGGAACAGACACCTTTTCAACAGAACACCTTGAAAGTTCAAATTTCGCGCTTTCCCCGCCTCCCACGCGTTTTTCCCCCGGTTCGTAACTCGAAGCAAAGTTCGCAAGTCGAGGCTATATTTTTCTATCAGAGCGGTTCGTAAGTCGAAATGTTCGTAACTAGGGCTGTTTGTAAGTCGAGGGTTGACTGTATGTACTGCAAAAAGTGAGATTCTGAGAGAGGATAAAGGGATCTGTTCTCAGTCTTCCTTCAGCCTAGCTATCAGTATAGCAGCCACTTCAATACATTAAGCACACATACATGGTCTCTTCTGGAGTGCAGATGATGTGGGAATTTACAAAGCAGCATCCTACCCAAACATGGGCTAACTCCTAGCAACAAAAGTAGCAACTTTAGCTAATGATCAGTCACCACAGCTATTTCTTTGGCTGCTTCTCTGAAAGAGTGTCCTGACCGCCAGCATAAGCCAATTCAAACCACCCAACAGCTTCAGATAAACTCCGCTGTGTCACTTGAAATACCCTGTCTAAACTAGTACCTAAGAAAGTCCAAAATCTAAGATCAGAAGTAGTATCTTCTTCTGAAAGCAATAAAATCTCTGTGTTTCTTGGCCATGAATGTAAGATACCATATGGTTTTGGAAGAATATTAAACAGAAGACATGTTCTCCTGGCATGCTTAAATCTGTCTAGGGGTTGTGTTTATATTTATAACAGAGCATTTCTTTTGAGGCAAAATTTGTCCGTATTGTCAGCTCAAGTTACTATAAAAACGTGAGCCAGACAATAAAAAGAAAGAAAACAAAATTAGAACATTTTCCTGTTCTGTTTTTAAGGCTGGTAAGGAGCTCATCTCTCCATTCCCTCTGAAGAGAAAGGAAAAACTGTGCAGACCTCCAACAGTTGTGCCTCCTGTGAATTGATGAAATTGATAACATTTAGAATAGAGTGCCAGTTCAAACATATGTTTTCGGAGGTCTCTCATGAGACACTCGCACGAGCAATCCCTTGTTTTAAAAAACCCTCAGGTAAAAAACTTTTTGTAACCTATGCCAAAATGGATGTGCGAAAAGAAAGGCTTCTTTCTGGAGCAAAAGGTTTTGATGTAGAAATTAGGGACTCACAAACGACTCACTTCTCCCCCACCCTGGCCCAATCTACCACCACTGTTCTCTTCTCTGCATTAAATCCAAGTTATTTCCTGCTAGCAAAGGTACCAACTTCACCTGGGCTGGAAATCAATAAATTCCACTTTTCACTCCAGTACTCTATCTATCATCTCCCCCCCCTCCCTGACATACTTTTCATGCTGGTCTTTTTTTTCTTCTTCTCCTCCATCCATCTCAGTATTCACTCACTTCACAACTCTGCCAACTGTTTACTTCTATGTGTGTTTACTCGTGTGGAAAATGAGCCTCCCTATTTAGACGTTTATGGATATTACTTTTCATAAGTGCCTTCATCCCCCAAAATGCAAGGATCCCATAGATGTAGTTAGCAATGCTTAACAGAAGAGTCCACCAAATACCCATGATCAGGTACTATTAAAAGCTAATTATCAGAAAGCCCTGGTGGAACTCTGGGCAAACCAATTTCAAGATATAACCAATCCAGGTGTTTACATTGGAAAATCAATAGTATCTGTGCAAATTTATGTCATTGTGTATTACACACTTAAGGTTGAGCTATAGCGAATGGAAGTATAAATAAACATGATATTGGTTATATGTCCTGTTTATCTGAAAGGGAAAATTGTAGTTGTATTTTACTTTCAAAGCACATCCATTCTTTCCTTCATATTACTACTTCTACTACTATTACTGCTATTACTACTAATTGCCTATGTAATATTTACACATCTTCCTTTAATAATAAATGCATAGAGGCCTACATTGAACTCTCTGCACTTGTAAGAATGTATGCTAAGCCTTCTCAGTCACTCAGAGGGTTAACCACTGCATTTCCTGTCACTGAATGGAAAACTCTCAAGCTGGAAGTGAAGCCCTTTCCTGTTACTACACTGCAGCAAATGGTATTTTACACTATCCTACCTCTGTGGAGGTTATCCATAGCCAGTTAGCCACCATACAAGCAGCCATCAATATGAATTTGTCTAACCATCTTTTAAAGTTGTCCATGTTGACAATTTTTGAGGAGACACTTAGAGGACATCAAGAGGGCTGGATTCGTACACATGCTCTGGCCAGGAGGGCTGTTTGTGAGCTCCTACACATCATGGTGGGCAAAGGACAGATTGGGATCTGTTGTTGGATAGACCTTTGGATAACTTTCAGATCACCAAAGGGTTTCCAACACCCAGCAGAGACAATAACAATAACAATGACAAACCACTCCCAAATCAGACCACTGAAATTTTAAAAAGTTTATGAAACTAAACAAATCTGTGGGAGGAAGGATCCCTGTATGATTCCAGTTCTGGGATAGAAAACAAATTCCTAATCTGAGCATGTGCACCTTATTCTGCCATTCTAAGTGTGTCTCCTCCTGAGCCTTTTGAACTTGGTGGGTCCTGGTTGCCAATGGCAAGGAATTTTTTTGCCATACATTGGATGAAGTTGTGTGGTGTGTGATCTCCCAGGATTCCTGATCAGGTCAGAAAACCTCATCGATGTACAGATTTACATGTTCAGGGAGTGACTCCTTTCACATCTTAAATTGAATGGGTGTGACATGTCTGTGTGCCTGGACTGGAGGAGGTTGCATCTGATGTTAACTTGACTCCTCCTTCATACCACTCCTTCTCTGTCCCTTTTTTGTGCTTCCCTGCCAGGGGATCTGCCCTGGCAATGCAGTTCTGCCAGCAGGTCTCTGAGATCAGCTAGCACAACTGGTTTGTGCCTTCTGTCCTGGCATGAAGGCAGTTCTGACATAACAAGTGGCTTTTGCCTTTCCACAATTTTGAGTCATGATTACACTGGTAAACAATTGTAAAGCTTATGAAAGTTATACATGTGAAACTCCTAGCAAACTCTAAATGCTAAAGTGTAAATGCAGAGTACTTTCGTACAATATTGAATAAGCAGCAATGAGATGAAACATATGCAGTGCTGCCAGGTGCTCCCCAGCTTTGTCTTCCAGAATTAAAAACACAAAGGCTGACAACAGTTACACAAATAGTTTTTACAAGAGAGAGGTGCCAGAGAACTGGCCACAGTTGTAAAAAGTCAAGCCAAGATAAACCTTACTTATTTATTCCCAGTCCCACAATGATAATGTAATAATACAGTTGTGAAGATGACAAATAAATAAAGGATTAAAAAATAATAATAATTCCAGAGACAAATTAACAATGACTTAAATCTGGAAACATTTTAAGGAAGTAAAGCAAACCAAATAATCCAAGAAGATCTAATAATATCTTCAGAGACTTGATATTTGTTTAGACTGCAATAGACGAACATATTTTTAAATCAATTGGCAAAAGTGGGCCAAGGAGGAACACCAGTTTCTGGATGAAGATGGTGTTTTTCACAGGGCTGTCAACCTATGCTCGTTTTGTTCTTGCAGATGAGAATAAAAAATGTTCAAACATTTTGTAGAAATGTATTTGCATAAAAAGATGTTTTGTGCAAAAATTTGTATTTTGCACAAATACATTGTATTTTTCACAAAATACAAGTGTTTTCAACCCCAAATACAACCTTTTTGCACAAAAAATTGCAGTTTTTAAAACTAATGCTACATTTAACACAGTGGCGGTCTTGTTCTTTCATGCAGCTAGAAGAAAATCTCACTTCTATTGTTACGATAAGGTGTCTTTGGGTGTCAAGACATCCCTTCTAGTTGAGAAAGAAAAAAAATCAATTCAAGTATTCAGTACAGTGGACCCTCGACTTACAGACGGCTCGACCTGCAGACTTTTCAAGTTACAGACTTCTCTGGCCGCAAAATTTAGGTTCGACTTGCGGCCAGAGAATCGACCTACAGACTGGAAAATCAAACAAAATGGACCAAAAACGGCCGGTTACGGATTAATCGGTTTTCAATGCATTGTAGGTCAATGGAGCCTCGACCTACAGACTTTTCGACCTGCAGCCACCGTTCCAATACGGATTAATTCCGTAAGTCGAGGGTCCACTGTAAAACTGAAGAAGAACACTAAAGCAACCACAATGCCAATATATAATTTAAGTTCCATTTCTGAAGAATGTGAAGACTGTGTAAAGAACAGATCTGCAATATCAAACATAACTGAATATGAACAAGAACAACCATATGGAAATATAATCAGGGAAGAATCCAAAATGACTATTCTTGTTGTCAAAGCAAAAGAACAGCCTCAATGTATGAATGATGAAATTCTTAAAATGACAAGACAACAAGCAAAAGGTGACAGAAATAAGATTAGAATTCTAAATGCAAATTTTCTGCAACTTACCTATAGGAATGAAGAGAGCCGTAAGAATCATTGCAGAAAAACGGAAGAGGAAAACAAAAGAGGAAAAACAGGATATTTCTTCTCAAGAGGTCAAGAGGAAATTGAAGCCATGAATAGGGAGGCTGAAATATCAACAAGAGAACATATTATCTGATCAGTGTAAAATAAAGAGAAGATGGAAACAATATACAGCAACTATACAGAAGGAATGCAAGGATGACAGGTTCCTTCAAAGAAGAATCCTTTTATGCAGTTTTAGGAAGTGAAGTGAATGCTGTCCTCTAAACTGTTGGAAGAATTAAATCAGCAAGAATAGGTGGGATACTAACAGACATATTTCAAACCATAGACTATCAAA
The DNA here is from genome assembly GCA_037013535.1 of Intellagama lesueurii. Lineage (NCBI taxonomy): Eukaryota > Metazoa > Chordata > Lepidosauria > Squamata > Agamidae > Intellagama > Intellagama lesueurii. The sequence goes on from JBAJHW010000002.1 coordinate 274,887,782, forward strand.
ATCCTAACAAGAATATGCCAACAAATATAGGAAACAAAACAATGGCCCACTGAATAGAAACATTCAGTGTGCATTCCAATCCCAAAGAAAGGAGACACCAATGATTACAGTAACCGTAGGACCATTTGATTAATTTTCCATGCAAGTAAAGTGATACTCAAGAGTTTGTATCAAGGACTTTTGCCATATATAGACTAGAAACAGCAGATGTTCAAGGTGGATTCAGAAAAAGAAGAGATCATATTGCAAATATACATTGGTTACTGCAGTGTACCAAAGAATTTTGGAAGAAAGCCCATCTATGCTTTCGATTATGGCAAAGGATTTGACTGTGTGCATCATAAAAAGCTATGGCTAATTGTGCCACTACATTTGATCATCCAAGTGTGGGCATAAACTATCCTCTAGACAAGAAGCTACCATCAGAGAAGAATGTGGAAATGCAGAATAGTTTTCACTTGACAAAAGTGTTATAAAAGGTGGTGTGCTGTCTCCCTATCTCTTCAATGTATATGTCAAACATACAAAACAGCAGGATTAGACTTGAAGGACAGAGGAATGAAAACTCATAGGAGAAGCATTAATAATTTACAGTATGTAGATGACACCTTATTACTGGCAGAAAATGGCATGGTCAATGATATGAAAAGCCACAAACAAGTGTAAAAGAATCAACACAGTATCATTCCCCCGGCACCTTTTGAAACAGGTTGTCCATTAGGCTAACCAATGATATTTCAATTCCCAAACCCATCAAAGAACACAGTCATGTGACACTTCTAAAGACTAACAAACTTATTAATAAAGCATTAATCGAAAGAGTGTTTTATTTGGATATTACCAAAAGGTGGCTCTGGTTTATTATGTCATAATAAAATTGGTCAAACTGAAATCCAAGAAATAATATTATATAGAAAAGGAGATCAACAGCATGTCTTCTTAGCTGTTTTCTGTTTTTTATTCACTTTATGAGCTGCTTTGTGTCCTATAATGGAAGAAAGGTGTGATATAAATAAATATAATACACTTTATAATTACCATGTGTAGAATTAGCTGCTTCTGGTTTCCTGATCATCACTGATGTATCATTGTATTAATACATTTTAAATGTATTTAATACATTTCCATTTGGTGACTTTAAAATAAAATCTTGGGGGCCACCATAATTAAATAAAGTGACCACTGTCTATATAGTGATATACAATATTTTGGAAGGAAAATATATAATTTGCTCTGATACGTATTTTAAATGGCAAGAAAATACAGGTGATCTACACTTACAACCTAACTGGTTCCTGGCCAACAGCTGCAAAGTGAGCTTTTTAAAGTTGAACTATTATTTCCTATGGGCTCTGTGTTTTACATCGGGGTTTCATTCCTGAAAACCTGTGTGGTGTCACAAAACTACAAACTGACAGTTGTTAAGTAAAAACAAAACATTAACCGTTCCCTGAGACTTTGTATGAAAGACCAAAGAAAGGAAGAAAGAAAAAATTTACAAAAATATGAAAAGCGTTTAAAAAGAGCATTTCTCAGGGTACCTTACTTATAGATTTATGTCTTTGCTCATTGTTGAAAATTGTGTTAGTACTGTTTGCAGCTGCTCGGTGGTCATCAATATGAATTGTGGGCACTACTATGGCGCTCTTATTTATTACTGCGTAAATACAGGTTTTGGCCGCTACTGTGGAAACTTATTTAGTATTCAAAAGAATGCAAATGGGGCATATGTGTCACCTGTCAAACATTTCAAGTTGGGTCTGGTATATAACTTAAAGTTTATGCTTTTTGAATGAGCTTGTTACTCTTGGAAAGTGTCACAGGACCAATCTACGTCCCGATCTACGTGATGTACGGAAGACTGTAAGCTGATGGTTCTGCCCCATGGAGGGGTAGGAAAATGGCTGCTGTGACCTCTATAGCGGTGCAGGAGAAGGAAGCTGATGTTTTTCTCCACGTTACTGATAACCTTCCTCGGTAATTTCTCTGGTGTTTTGCCATGAAGTGCATGTGAATTGTTGGCTGTATGTGGAACCGTGATTCCCAAGCATGCAGCCCCAGATGTTTTGCATTACAACTTCCAGAAGCTCAGGTTATTAACTGTACCAGGTAGGGCTTCTGAGGATTGTACTCAAAAATACCTGGCAAAGACAAAAGAAAAACAAAAAAGAAAGAAACAGTGTGACATCTTAAAGACTAGCTGCTATATTTTAATGTGAGCTTTCATGAACAAGTCCACTTCCTTAGACATAGGAGCGGGGGTACATAGTAAATATTTATACAGTGGTGCCTCGACTTACGACCATAATCCGTTCCAGAAGATGGACGTAACTTGAAATGGTCGTAAGTCGAAGCACCATTTCCCATTGAAATGCATTGGAACGCGATTAATCCGTTCCAGAAGAAAAAAAATACCCGAAATATAAATAAAATAAAAATAAAACACTGCAAGCCCCATAGGAACGCGCTGGGGCTGCAAAAAAATAAAATAAATAAAAATTAAAAAATAAACAACGGAGCAAACCCCGAAGGCGCTGGGGCTTTAAAAAAACAAACAAACCAAAAATAAACAACGGAGCAAGCCCTATCAGAAGGCACTGGGGCTCAAAAAAAAAATCACAAAAAAACAAAACAACAACACAGCACAGAAACATAACCCCCCCAGCCCAAACCCACCCTGCAAAACCCACCCAGAACAGTTTTTAAAAAGCAGAAAGCAGCACCTTACCTTACCAGGCAGTCCCAAGCCTCCTCCGACACACTCACTCTAACCGTTGGGGCGAAAGAGCTACAAAGAAGCAGCCTCTTCGCCTACCAACGGTTAGCAAATTTGAATTCCCCACCTTTTTCCCCTGCCTTTTTCCGGTCGCAACTCGAAGCTCCAGTCACAAGTCGAAGCAAAATTTTGCGGCCGGACCTGGTCGTAACTCGAAATGGTTGTAAGTCGGGATGTTCGTAAGTCGAGGCACCACTGTACTTTTTTATATCTACATTTTTGTCTTTATTTTTTTTTCCTTTTGTTTTTGCCTGATACGCTAGCACAGACTAACACAGCTTCTAAAGCTACATAAATACCTTGGTTGCCAAATCTAAAGAGACAAGGGCCATGGCTTTTTCTGCTAGTGCGCTCCAATTGAGGAACACTCTCCCCCTTGGTGGCTTGATTGGTTGACATCATTTTGGCCAAGTCACAACATATTTGGGTAGTGTGGGCGGCATATAAATTAAATAAATAAATAAAATAAATAAATATTTATTTAGAGCATTTAGGGGTTGTGACCCGCACAGGTTTAGTGCAACAGTTTGAATGTTTGAATTTTGTGTTTTAAATTGCTTAAATTTAAATTGCTTTAATTATCAGAGAATAGGGCTGCAGCCTCTGAAAACACAGGTGTGCAGCTTGGGGATCTTCCTGGATTTGTCTCTGAGCCTGGAGGCCCAGGTTTCAGCTTGGCAAGGAGGGCCTTTGCACCATTAAAACAAGTATGCCAACGGTGCCCATTCCTGGGGAGGTCTGATTGGGCCACGGTGACACATGCCTTCGTTACATCCGGACTGGAATACTTTAATGCTCTCTATGTGGGGCTGCCTATGGAAAGTGTCCGGAAAGTTCAGCGGGTCCAAAATGCAGCAGCCAGATTGCTGTCTGAGGCTAGTCATTACAGGGATCACATAAATGAGGCTAGTCATTACAGGGATCACTGCCTGTCGATTCATTTCCGGGCTGAGTTCAAGGTGTTGATTTTGACCTATAAAACCCTAAATGGCTTGGGCCCTAGCTATCTCAAAGACCATGTCTCCCATTATGAGCCAGCGCAGACGTTAAGATCATCAGAGGAGGCCTTTCTCTCAGTCCCACCATCTTCACAGGTGCGTTTGGTGGGGACATGGGAGAGGGCCTTCTCTGTTGCTGCTCTGGAACGCCCCTCCCCAACAGGAGGCCAGGCTGCCTCCCCCCCACACACACACACACTTTATTCCACAAGCAGGCAAAGGCGTTGCTCCTCAGGCAAGCTTTCCCTCAGTGACTGGCTGCCTGAATGTGTGTTTTTTAATACGTTGTTGTACCTTATTGCTTTGAATGTGTTTTGTTGTTGCTAATATTTTTGGTATGGTATTTGTTTGAAGCTTTTTAATATTCGCATACTCACTGTTGTTAGCTTTTATATTGTCTTTTAATTGTTGTAAGCTGGAGTAAAAATGTCTGAAAGAAAGAAAGAAAGAAAGAAAGAAAGAAAGAAAGAAAGAAAGAAAGAAAGAAAGAGCTTACGCTTTAAAATTGTTTTAGATAGTTCTGTAACTCGCCCTGAGATCCTGTGATATAGGATGGGCTATAAATATATTTTTTAAAATAAATAAAATAAGTCATGCAGCAGACGGGCATTGGCTTTGAACAAATGGGAACATCCGAATAGCCCCTGAGAGCAGCGGGGGGGGGGGGCTGCCTCTGCTGATGACCTGGTCTTCAAGCGGTCATTATACTCTGCCTTACAGCCGAAATGATCTTGAAGGTGTATGGACAGGTATTTTACCCACTGGGGCATTTTCAAGGGGAACACGCATGGACATTTTTCCTCTTGTTCTTGTATACTGTCTATGATAGACCATGAGCTTCGTAGTTGCAGTGGTTAAACTGCAGAATTGCGGTCAAGGCTCTGCTCATGACCTGAGTTCGATTCCAGGCTCAGGTGGCCAGCTTGAGGTTGACTCAGCCTTCCATCCTTCCAAGGCTGGTAAACTGAGTACCCAGCTTGCTGTATAGCCAGCGTAATTAAATTGTAAACCTCCCAGAGTGCTTGGTGAGCACTCCCAGAGGCTTAAGCACTATGGGGTGGTAAATAAGCAGCACACTTTGCTTTTTTGCTTTTTGCCTTTACATCAAGTATCAGATAGCTGCAGGTTTCCAGCTGTAAAAGCTAAAAAAAGAAAAAGAACATACTTCCCACATGGGCTTGGCTGAGTTGTTACTTAATGGCAACATGCATTATGAAAATACTTAATATAAGAATACATGGCCATAGGGCTAAAAGCTCTCTGGGCCTGTATATAAGCTCCATGTTTCTTAAGTTTTCTGGCTTGCAGGCAAGGAGCATCTGTTGTTTTTGCACTTAATTGGGTAATGTTTATTATTTTATTGGCAAAGGCACCAGGGCAGACTCCACAGCCCATTTCTTCCTGCCACTTCACTACCCTGTGATGTTATCAGCCTACATTCATTTAGGTAAGAAGAAGCCCTCCTGATTTCTGTCAACTTCAGTTCACTTGAATATAAAACAGTTATATGACAAAGTAGCCCAACAGAGCATAAGCCTTCAAAAAGTTTCACTAGACTCTCTACGGGATGCTTGGTGAGCCCTCCGCAAAATGTACTGTTTAGTGAAATATTGGTTGAAAGAAGGAAATCCCGCCAAAAGGCAGAAATGCACTGGAAAGTTTCCCTGAGCAGCTGTAATTCTTTCTCAGCGAGATTCTTCCCTAGTGAACCCACAGTCTTGTGTATGGTTATTAACATCCATTGACATAGGATCGATATTGTGTTTTAGAACAAGATTAGCACACATTTCAGTCAAAGGGCAAGATCTGGAAATTGTATGAAGGGGTAATGCTTTGAAAAGTTATTGCTACCCAGTCTAAAGACAAATAAAATTCTGTGAGTTAATCAAGAGAAGGGAGGAAATAGAATGAGATTTTGTTTCATTTTGTGTGTTGTTGTTTAAACAAGTCTCTCTTCCAACTTGCCGGTCAACACATTGGGCAAAATCCTGCTGCATAATTTTTTTGCCAGCATAACCCGGACTGGGTGCTGGAAATATTTATGGAAATGGAAATGCTTCCCGTCTCCAACTGTCAGGTTCCGAGGCTCCCTATCTCTCCCTTTTGCCCTAGGGAAGCTTTTGGGAGCCTCGGGATTTGGTGGGAGAACCTTTCATAGTCAAAAATTGCCACTGCCTCTGGAATCAGGATTTCCAATGATGATCTTGTGGCAATTTTTTTTAACCTATTCAACTCTCCTCTCATTCCATTCTGAGGCTCCAGAGACTTCTCCCAGTCAAAGAGAGCCACAGGAGCCCTTGGAACCTGAAAGCAGGGGATGGGAAGCTTTCAATTAGCTTAAATTACATATTATCAATGCCCAATCTGGGTTATGCTAGTGTAAATTTATGCCAACCGGATTTTGCCCAATATCACCCGTAGGTGCCATATGTGTGCTGCTGGCATTCTGCTTCTTCCATCTGCATCAGGCTCCTGGGTGTAGAATGACTGCAAGGAGTATCTCTCTCCCTCCACACTATTATCTGCCCTTGGCAGATAGCACAGGCATGTGAGAAATAGTCTGACACTTGAGATTTCCCCATGACTTTGTGGAAAATTACCCATTCCACTTTCAGAGCATTTATTTATTTATTTATTTTATGACATCTGTATACCACCCCATTAGTGCAAAAGCACTATTCTGGGTGGGAAACAAGAGTTTAAAGTCAATATCAAAACAAACAAACATTTAAACATTGTCATTGAGAGTGGAATTTTATTTTATACCCCAGTGTCAGTCTTCTAAATTAGCTAGAAGCTGACTATTATTGAAGAGATTATAGGGATAATGCAATGATAAAAGGACCTCCATCCATGATAAATGTCTAGAGATAAAGATAGGGGTAACAGATGAATAGCATTAATTGCAGCACTTTAGAAGTAATATTTTGGCAGATCAGGAGAGCAGGTTGCTGTTAAAATGTAATGCTGCTCCCGTGCGTTACATGAAAAAGTAGTGAATAACAATACAGGAGGACCCCTCTATCTGCGGGATCAGCATCTGCTGATTCACTTATCCACTGGCTAAAAATACTAAATAACTCCCCCAGAAATACCTATTTATATGTATTTCCAGGTTGCCTTTACCAGACCTGGCCACTGGAGGGAGCCAGAGACCACACAATTTATTGCATTCAATACTTCCATGTTTTTCAGTATCCATGGGGGGCTTAAAACCTATTCCTTACGAATACTGTGGTCCTACCGTAACAGCAATGTATTGTACTGTATTGTCTCCAAGCTCTATTTATGGTCTTCTCCATCCTGGGAATAACTGTAGATACTGAATTTGGCCAGTGCAGATTGTTAAGAATTTTGCTCTGTTCCTTTTTAAAATAGAATTTACAAAAACACACAAACGTCTTCATAGATTTTACAAAAATAAATTGTGTGTTTAAAAACCTGGAGGTGGGAAAAAGCAAAAACTGCAGATTTGCCCATGCCACGTCTTCACAGTTCACCCTTTTGTTGTTGTTTAAACTGAAAATGGCAAAATTGCATTACAGCAAGAGGCAGGAAGCTTTGGCTTTCAAAAGGTTGTTGTATTGCAATTCTCACAAGTCCTAGCTGGCAGACCCAACAATGAGGGATTATAGGAAATAAAAAAGATTCGTTAAAGAGGTGGAAATTGTGGCCAGGACTGCTTGTGGTATGTGTGTTCATATTCAGCAATTTGTTTTTTTTTTTTTTTTTTTTTTTTTACAGAAGTTGTATCAATATGACCTGTGCTTTGCTTAATTTTAGAAGACTACTTTCAGGGCTCCTGTTCAATCAGGTCAGCACTTAAAAGTACATCTAAAATAACCTTTGTTAACCTGGTGGCTTCGAGATACATTGGACCACAACTCCTAAAATTCCCAGCCCGATTGTTAAAGACTAATTTTTTAAACACACACACACACACACACTTACTTTATAAAGATTTGCAAAGTAATGCCTGCAAGCCTGCATTGTGTATCATTTATCGCCAGTGTCATTCCAAGCACTAGCTAATTACTACCCATTCCCAATCACACTGCATACAGATTCAATGTGGGGTAGTAATTAGACTGATAACAGATAAAAATCAGATATACACTAAATAAACACAACATACCAAATGTTAGTGGGCATGGAGGGAAAACTGCATTTTTAATTGTCATACAATCTTGCAATATGACCACAAAGAAGACAGTTTCCACACAAAAGATGAACTGATTAAGAGGGAGGACGTGTGTATCCCCTGCAGTGAGCTACCACACGATTGAGGGGGTAATGGGATTACAGAAGTTGTAGTCCAGGTTGGGGGAATCTATCCTGCAACTACTGGGTGGATGCTTATCATACATTTATTTCACCATAAAAATTATTGCCTGGAAAGGAGGCAGCATAGTACAATTGGTACCTCTTTTATGTGGGACTCGTTTTAGTTCTGAAACCCTCCAAAGCTGTGCATCGCCAAAAACATGTAATTGTATGCGACAGAGATTACAAATCACATAAAAATTTTCTCTTGTGCCTACGTCCTCACATTGTTCTGGCTTTCTAAACAGAGCACAGTAAACCTGGAAAACAAAACAAATCAAAAGAACACTGGAGGAAAATGACCTAGGAACTTGTCATTCTACGTCATCACAAGGTGCTAGAACTGTGCCTTGTTGATGGCCTACTGCTAAGCTGGCTGGTCCTGAAATAACTGACACACGCAACCTAATTGGAGGAAAAGAGGCAACAACTTTATTGATCACAGCAGCAGTCGTCCTGGCCAGGCATCGAGTTGGATCCACCTCATCGGGGGACCCGAATGCCCCCCCGATGCCATCCGCTGGCTCCTTGAGAGACCTCTGGGGTGGCAGTTCCCTTGGGAGGCCACGCGGACATAAGCCACTCCGTGTCTCCCTTGCCTCCTAGGGCGGGGGCAAAGCTCCCCCCGAGCTGGGGCAGATCCAAGTTCCCTGCCCAGGTTCCCACGTGGGGATTTCTCACCTACGCAGACATGCAGGTCATCGCTTGCTGTCCAACAACCGGTTGGATCCTTCCCAATGCCTGAAAATGCCTTCCAAGTTGTGACGATTGAACATATAAAGCTAGCAAACCCAACGAAGTGATAACCACATCAATCTGTGAGCATAGAAAAGTAATGCAACCAACTAGGGTGGGTGGGCAGGGGGAACTTGTGATCTGGAGAACAGAGGCTCCAAGCCTTGGCTCGCCCTTCTTTTTTAACCGTGCCAGCGGACCAGACTGGAAACCCTGTTCCTCAGGTCCGCCGGCAAGCAGCCCCATGCCCTTTGCCCTGTGCCGGCCCAATCCCTGTAGAGGGTGGTGTTGTTGGGCCAGTGCAGGCTCCTTCGCCGCTCACCATGTGGTGGCCACCATCTTTTTCCCGGCCGCCACCAGCAGGACCCAGCAGTCACTCTGGCCTCACCACAGGACTGGGTAAGTCCATGTCCCGACCTTTTGCAAAGTTTACTCAAAAATAAATCTCACTGTGTTAAATGGGATTTACTCTTTATTAAGTATGTTCCAAATTACAATATTATATATATTGTATATATATATTTCCTTTTATATATATATATATATAATATATTAAATTAAATTTAATATATTTAATATTTTATATATATATATATATGTGTATATATATATTTCCTTGTATATATATATATTTCCTTTTAAAACTCATGTGAAGGATCAACATTCTAAGGAAGGAGCTGTTTAAAGGAATAATGTGCAGTATTAAAATATTTTAATATCATGTTGAGTGACAAGTCTGCACTGACAAAACTATTCCATTCTGGCTAAGAGGAATAGACAAATCCCGCGATGGTAATGATGGCCATCAAATCGCTTTGCTTGTTCTGTTCTTGCTGCTTTAAAACCAGCTCCAAAATTCACGCGAAAAGGTCAGACAAGAAATGCTTTTCATTTGTTTAGGTTTTTGCCTCTAGGCCTGATCTACATATTTTTATGCTTACGCTGAAAGAGCCATCATCTGTGGAATGGTACTATAGATCAGCCCCTGCTGTTGTCACCAGCTCGTGGGTGGTATGATATTTGAACAATCAGAATGGCTTTTTATTGGCAATTTAGATGATATACACGCAGACCTCGTACAGTTCAATGTTGTGAATCTTTGTAGATGGGAGGCCCTGAGACAGAAGGAAAATCTTAGCCCTAAGTGAAGAGATATGCAACTTCTGAAAGAACGAAACCATAACTCTAAATACAAACTTGGCAAAAAAACTTCCTGATCACGGAGGATCTGTTTCTACTTAACAGACAGCTCTGGATCTCATATTGAGTCAAAACTTACGCTCCGTACACACAAAGCAGAAGAAATTTCATGTATGTGGGGTTAAAGTCTAGATCTTTTCTGCTATGGGATTGGATTTATTTCTGGATAGTGATCAATGATTCTACAAATATGTGATAGCTTGAATGGTGTTCAGAATGCTTGGACGAAGAGGCATGGCCTAGAAATATTTTCCCTTTCCATCCTGATAAGATCTGTGATGTTTTTCAGACAGTCACCTGTCTCACTGGTGTCTCCAGGATTTAGGCCTAGTTCATACATCGTGTGATGTTTCTCCTACATTCAGTCCTGTACCACTTTGAAAATATTCTTGGAGCATTACCTCAAGAGAGAAGAGATGCTGATGGGAAATAATTTTTTTGTTCATATAAAATACTGATAGTAGAACAGTGTAGAAGCCAAGCAATGGAAAGTAGTTCTTTGGATATGCGCAACTTCCTTTGGAAGAAAAAGAGGGAGTCTTCTTTTTTAAAGGCGCAAATTGCACGTGTGGCTCAAGTTTTCAGGACTATGAAACAGTCAACAGCAGTGGTTCCCAATCTTGGGTCCAATGTTCTTGGACTACAACTCTCAGAAATCCTGGCTGGCACAGCTACTGACAAAGGCTTCTGGGAGCCGCAGTCTAAGAACATCTGGGGGCCCAAGAATGGGAAGCAAGAATGGGAACCATTGGTCTACAAAGATGTTTTCTGGGGAAGCCAGTTATAACCTCTTAGACTCTGTCCCATTTATTCTAATAGAGTTGTCCATGCCATGAGGCTTACTGAACCACCAAGCTCAGGTGACGCACTCGGAAAGGAATGAAACTGCCATTCGTCCCGAGCTGCCCCAGTCTCCCCATGGCTGCCTCCCCACCTTCTGCCTGCATCCCACATTAGATCCAAATAGTCACCTGGCTCCAGACAGTTGGCAATAGGCAGCTGACATCTTAAATCTCTCAAAATACAATGTGTATGGTGATGTCATTGATGTGACAAGCCAAGCCCATTGCCCTTAAAATAAGAGCAGTGAAGAAAACGAATGGCACTATGTTACTCTTTATGGTCACTTTAAATCTACTAACTGAAGTATCCTGACTCACCCTGTCCAGTGGATAAGCCTGTACAGTGTACAGCGATTGATACCCAAAAGGACACCCTGTCACATTTTAATGTCTGTGTCATCAAACCAGAGATACCAACAGGCATGAGTGTTTTGACTGTTTAGACATTTAAAAAAGGGTGGGCCCTGAAGCCTGACAGGTACTTCAGTAAATATATGAGATATCACTGGGGTGGGGGACTATTTTTCTCACTGACAGGATACCAGACAGAATATCAATTCTAGCAAAACCTATATTACAAATTTTCATGTATGCTGCTACGTTAGTCTGTTGGATCCTACTACTGTTTTCATGTGAATTGAAAATGCACATTTTAAATTGTGCCTGAAATTTGAAAGATAGATATGTAATGGAGAACAATCTTTCTTTCAGGGAGAAGATGTGAAAATCCCGATATTCTCTTGAGTGATACATCGAGATTTAGACGGTCATTGTCATTATGAATTATGTGTTGCTTTGTTGTTTATCAACAATAATTATCACTATTGCTGTTTCTTATGCATCTCTAAAACATTGCCCAGAATAACAGTCTTGTAAAATGCAATATAAATAAGCAAAATAAAATAAAATAAAATAAAATAAAAAGTAAGAAATCTCCTTGCTCAGAATATGCTAAGAGAAGCCATGGAATGGGCTGTATCTACAAAAGAAACAGGAGTAAAGAGAATACCAGCAGAAGTTATCACCTCTGTCATCTTATTTCTTCTCTGTAAAAGTTAAGTGATACCTAATAACTAGTCTTTAAAGCACACACACACACCCCTCACTCCATTGTCTGGCCAATACCTTTCAGATAACAAATAAAATCTCAGAAATCTCTGAGTTTGCAAAATGTGGTGCTGCTTTGTAGAGAATGAAGATTGTTTTACTGTAGATACTTTGCTAATGAGAGTAATCCAAAGAAAAGTGTTTCCCCTCAGCCTCTGGAGTAGTCATTTTTAAACTTTTAAACTTTGGGTAGAATCCAGAAAAAGCTGAGTATAATTTCTTGGTACTGTTCCCTTAATTTACCGGGTGTTCGCTCATGATTGGGCTCCTGTGCTTCTTCCTGTGTTATTGTTTTCTGAATTTAGTAAGTCTTATCGTCACACTAAAGGTTATCTCTTATAAATATATTTTCAGTAATTGTGCCAGAGCGTTTGTTGTAAACCGTGCATCATCCAAATTTTTTACTCCTAACCAGGCAGCCAAAATCCTGGAGGTTCCTGGCGTACATTTAATCTTCAGATGTGTGCCTGCCAAACAAAAGCTTTTGATCATGCATTGGCTGAAGGAATTTTAATTTATGGTCCAACTCTTATCCAGTAGCTAGTCCTTCTGCCTCTGGCTTTCACTTCTCTGTTATCCCCATATTTCATTGCCCCCAATAGACTCATGTGCTCAGAGATTCAATGGAGTCCACATGCTGGAAGGTCTGCCTGTGGAATTCAGAAAGTTAGATTTAAAACTGTATGTTCACTTACACACTAACATTTGCCAGAGGGAAAAAAATGGTTTTACGAAATTTAAAGAAAATGGTTCTTTGAATTGGGGCAGAAAGTAATTGGAATAAGTCAGATAACATCTTAGGAATATGGAGACATTTAACTGTTGTGAAATTGTACAGAATTCACTCCTATAAATCTATGGGGAAAGTATTTTGATTTTGATTTTGTAAATTCCAGACATGCTTATATAGTGTTTATATATATATAAATAGTGTATATATATAAATAGTATATATATAAAGGTAAAGGTAAAGGTTCCCCTTGACAATTTGTCCAGTCGTGTTCGACTCTAGGGGGCGGTGCTCATCCCCGTTTCCAAGCCATAGAGCCAGCGTTTGTCCGAAGACAATCTTCCGTGGTCACATGGCCAGTGCGACTTAGACACGGAACGCTGTTACCTTCCCACCGAGGTGGTCCCTATTTATCTACTTGCATTTGCATGCTTTCGAACCGCTAGGTTGGCGGGAGCTGGGACAAGCGACGGGTGCTCACTCCGTCGCGTGGATTCGATCTTACAGCTGCAGATCTATAGATCTTACAGAACAGAGGTTTAACCCGCAACGCCACCACGTCCCTGTAGTATATATATAGTGTTTATATATATATATATACACACACACTATATTATCTTGTATTATTTATAGTCTTTTGACCATAATTGATTGGGTGGCTGTTTACCTTCAAAACCCCGGACAATCTTGGAGGCACATACTTAAAGATGTACTTTCTCCTACCCCTATTCTAAAGTCATTCTTGGAAGTCCAGTTACTGGTGGAAAAACAACAGGAAGGATTGGTGGGATAAAGAGAGTGCTGGATTAGACATGCTTTTGGTATGACACAGCCTATAACTCTTCTTATGTCCTTCTCCAAGTGCCCTAGCTTCAGTTCTTAGATGGCTGGCAAAAACAGACTATGGAAGTAACATGTTGTAATTGTTATTTATTTATTTATTTATTTATTTATTTATTTATTTATTTATTTATTGCATTTCTATCCCGCCCATATAGACCAAAGGTCTACTCTGTATCTACTTTTTATTGTTACTCATCCCTCTTCCCAGTAAGTAGGACCAATGGTGTTGCTCTGCTGTAATGTTACTGTAATATTACTTTTTAAAGGCAGAAAATAATGCTATAAAAATGCTATCCATGCATTATCATTATCATTATATATTGTCATTATCATTTCATTATCAGCTTTCATCATGCAAGGAGACCCTTTTATTACTGCACTTCATTGCTCATTACACTACCATTATCACTTCTTCTGCAATAGTCTGACTGGGTCAGTGTCAGCTAATTGACTCCAGTAGGACCCTGGAAGCTGGTTATAAAATAAAATTCCATTCATGACTATAACCCACTGAGGGTGAGTGACATGGAATTTTCCATGAATGTTCCAGAACGTTCATTCTTTTTACTGTACATTCAATAATTCACTCCCATTTTCCAGTCCTGGCGTTTGTGCAAAAGGCTATTCACTGCCCCCTCGCACATGCAGAAGCTGTGACTTGTTAATCCCGCTCCCCCCAAGCATTATAATCATAAAGGAATTTTATTTCTGTAGTCAGTTGCTGGAAGTTGGTAGACAAAATGGATATTCTCACCTTTACCTCAGCCAGCAGATTTTAGGACCCATGAAAGGAAAGCAAATTGCTGTTTATTTCAATTGTTACTATTCATTTATTATTTTTACTGGTAGAGATGAGGAGTAATGAGTAACAGAACAAGTTACTTTTTAAAAGTAATGTTCCAAGTTCTGACTCTAACAATATGTATGGAGTTCAGAGATTAAATCAGGAATATCAGGGAGGCAGAGTTTGCTGGAGGAACAGGAAGTGAGGAGAAGACATTTTGTGTTAGGCTGGGGCAAAACATCAGGCCTTGTAAATGCTCTGTAAAGAGTTATCTTAGAAGTTATCTACACAGGCGTTTGTCCCACTGTTGGGTCCATTTTGCTCCTTTTCCTGCTGACCAGGAGACATAAGTGCTTGCACAAACGAGCCCAACCCCACAGCGTTTCTACCTGCACCTTTCTGGCTTCCTGTCCAGGGCTATTCTTTTAGGTCCAGCAATCACACATGCTGGTTCCGTTCCAGCATGTGTGATTGCTGGAATCAAACCAAATGGCTGCCTGGCTGTCCCTTTGGAGAAGCCTCTTAACGATCTTGAGAAATGGAAAATTTCTGCCTGGCTGTCCTTTGGAGGGCAGGGGTGAAAATATTCTGCACTTCTTTTAAATTGTTGCTAATGTATATGCTTTGAAAGAGTTTTTTTAAAGCCCTGCAAAGCATCACTGATGCGCTATGTCTGTTAGCAACCATTAAAAAGAAAAATGGGAAGTTTTGTCCCCTTTCCCCTCCAAAGGAGATCAGAATGAACATTTCCCATTTCTCAAGATTGTTAAAGTTGTGCAACCAAGCCCTACATTACACTGTTTATGTTAAAGTAATAGTTACTCCTTATTGTAGAAGCACTAAGCACTGTGTTGTGTCCACCTGTCATGTAGCTGGTAAAGATGACAGCCCTGACAGTACAAAAATTCTAAACCCAAATTCAGTGTTACAAACATGGTTGAATACATTGTCAGGAATTCAAGTCAGGTTTTAAAACAACTAAGGACAAAGTCCTCTGCCAAGATAAGATGATTCTGTCAGTTTCACTTTCTCTAGCAATTTAATGTGTTTAAATCTTAAGTTCCTTCCACTGAGTTTATGAAGAGATATAAAAATGTGTGTACGTTCTATTTTTTTTTTAATGAATCCAATGAAATTCTCACTTGTCCTTAATGAAGAATGAGATCATCCTCCTGTAGGAAAACTATACTCTCCTTTGGCCATGTGTGCTCAACTGGAGTTCCCATGGAGCATTTCTGTAGCATAAATGTAGAACTGAATGTGATGGCTCCTTCTGCCTACTAGCCACAGGCATTTGGACTGACATTTTGTGACTCCTGTCCTGTACATTGACTGTTTCTACCACTGCTGTCAGGGGGATTGCTTAAAAGAAAACAAAACTTCAGTTTTGTGCCAATGTTGTTCACCTGTTCACACACGTTCAGTAACACAAACCACCTTCCCAGTTTGTATTCTTCCTTTTCCCAGTTTGCTTTCTCCCCTGATTCTTTACCATCCCTATGCAATATGGTTTGCATGTTGGAATTTCTGAGTTTACCAACACAGCGGATCAAGCATGAGTATAAAAAACCCACATAGGTCATGAATAGATTCTCCTTTGGTATACATATATGAACTTGTGTGTGCCAACAGTTCAAACAATCTTCATTTACCTGTGGAAAAAATTTGGGCTGCCAGAGCAGAGCTGATTCCTCACTCCCCCGCCTTGGTCACCTAGATGGCCTAGCCCCAGGATAACAACCCTTTAAGGGGGGGGGGGGGAATAATAAAATAAAACTGCTGGATAGCTCAGTGATTTAGGTATAGGCTGGGAGTTCAGTTTCCCACTGTTCCTCCTTGACAGGGGCTGACCTTGATGACCCATAGGGTCCTTTCCAGCTCTGCAGTTCTAAGATTGGTTGGTTGGTTGGTTGGTTGGATGGATGGATGGTTTAAAAAAGAAACAGAATGTGAAGGGAAGAAGGAAACAAGCATACCCAGGCACCAAGTGTGGGGAGGACAGGATTCAAACAGTTAGCAAGCTGCAAAGAAGGCCGACTCCTGTGTGATCAGCTGAAGTGTATTAACCCAGGGAAACTGACTTCCCAGCTGTGACTTCCCAGTGGATCCATTCCCATTTTTCCTATTGTGCAAGCACACCCTGAGAAGGTGTGAGTGCTTAATGATATGGCACTGAATTATAGCCCAGAATTATTACTTTCAGGTTGCCGGAAAGGGGGGGGGCAGAGAAAATTAAATCATAATGCGCCAGTGTAGCTCAGCGTTATTGCATATTTTATATCTAATAAGCTGTAGCCACTTTTTTGTAGACTCTGCACTATTCTGAGTTTTTAAATAGTACCTAGGAACACTGTGCGACATACTAGTAGCATCCAGTCACTTTTTTCAGTGGTTGTTTCAGATTCGCAGTAAAAAATAGCCAACGGGTTGCAGTATAGGAAATCTATGACCCCTGAACCCTCTTCCTAATCCAACCCCAGAATTCAGACATACTTCCAGGTAAATGAATGCATACACTTGCCTGAAAATAGGTCCTGATTAATTTAGCCAACCTTACTTCTGTTGCTAACTTCATCAAATGCAGTATCAGAAAAAGAGGGCTGATTTCAGGTTTTCAGCCAGAAATATCCTATTCAACAAACATGTAGGACTGCAGTAATGGTACTGTACTTCTAGTTATATATATCCACTTTTGCCACACCCACTTCTAAGCCAGAATTCAGTTGAATGGAGACATTTTGTTCTCCGGTCATTTGCTGAAGGATTAAACCTTTGTTCTCATCAACACTCTGAAACAGAGACAGCTCACTAGGCAACATGCTCTAACTGTATTTTTGCCTATCTCTGTGACTTGATTTATATACTAGGAAGTCTCAAGTGCTCTTGCAAACTACATTTTCCAGGCTCCCTGTATCTGGAACATTGGCGCATCATTTTAATGCACCAATGAATGATGTAGATGCTTGGTTTTATTAGGGGCCCAAGAAAAGCTTTTGAGAGAAACAGTCTCTGTTCACAATGCTGCTGAACTTTGCAAGAGGAATAAGTTCATGTTCTTCAAAGCCAATTAATTACAAACTTTGGCAAACTTCTGTTTAGTGTCATCTTCAACTGTCCTTGAAAAGAGACTATTTTAAGTTTTGTGGACACAGAACTTTGAGGGCTTCAGTGGGTTTAAAATAGGCTTTCTGAAAAACCTAGGTTAAAATGGGTAATCTTAAGCAAAGAGGAGAAATAACAAGAGAAACAAACCCTAAATTATACAAACATGATTTCCAACACAACTAAATAGAATGGGGACTCAGTTAAAACTTTCACTTCAGTATCACTCTTTCAAATCTTACAAGAAAAATCTGGTCTCAGTTAGATGGGTATCTGTCCCACTTTTTGGTCTGTTGCGAGGATAGGTTGGTTCGCTCTTTATTCTAACAATCACAGGACGTAATCACTGGAGTGAATCAAACCATTCCCCGACCAGTCCAGCCTACTTCTGAGCCCCTGTTAGGGATTTCTACATTTTTGGTGTGGATAGGATTGCTCTGTTTTGGTCTGATTTCACTATGTATGATCGCTGAGAATGGACCAAATGTGAATCTTTCCAGCTGTCAATGTTCCATCCAATTGGAATGTCCAATATCATGAAGTGGCTCAACAAGCAAGCCATTTCAGGATATTGGTGAAGTGAACACTTCCTCTGCTTCTCAGTGGAGGGGCAAGGGGAGTAACATTTTTTATGAGTATGATAAACTATTGCTGAGGCACTGCCTCACTTTAAAAAAGAACTAAAAAACAATATTGGTTTGTCTGAAGAGAGAGTTGAAAAACTGCCTGCAGCCAAATTCATGGATTTGGCTGTGGGCAGTTTCTTGACTGGTCCTTTAAGAGAAATCAAAGAAAAATAATTTTAAGTATGCAGTACCTCAGCAATAGTCTATCATTCTTAAAAGAAATTTTACTTCTCCTGCCCCTCTGCTGAGGAACAGAGAAAGTGTTCAATTTGCTGATATCCTGAAGTGGTTTTCTTATTAAGTCATTTCACACTATTGGAAGGAACCAGACCAAATAGGGTTGCTTGAGATTGAGTTCCAACATGCCATTTGGATGTGAGGATTGCACCAAATGGCACATCACACCTTCACCTGTCCCCAAGTGACCCTATTTAGCCTGCACCAGCCTGCTCCAAAAGAGCCAGTGTAGACGAGCCAGCCGGCATGATTGCACCATGTAGTTGCACCTATAAATGCATGCGGAAAGCTTACAACTAACAAGACAAAGTACATATTTTCCTATTTTAGTTCTAGTACTTTTTGTACCCAGGCTTAAATAGTAAAGTGTGATACTTCTGTCAATTGAATGGTATCCTTATTCATTACTACAGTTTCATATGCTAGCAAGACAATTAGCTAGTATGACTAAACTTTATTAGGTACAAAGTTATTTATACAAATGTCTGATAGCATCTGCTCCATGCTCGAATTCTCTCCAAACTCTCCTCTTATCTCTGTGTTAATCCTCCCCTTTCTTTTACGGCTCCATTCCTTAAAGCTATGCCAGTTACATACATGCACAAACACACACATTCGCCTACTGCTACTATGACCACTATTTGTGTACATCCTAAGCCTTTATTAAGTGCAAACTAGGCATGCAAGTATGAGGGGATAGAAGTGCTCTGGGAAAGATCTGGTGCTTTTAATAAAGATGTATATTACAGATGAAGCTGTACTCATGGCTCCATCAAGATCCTGAGAAAGACTCACCTTTGTCTGGTGCAACTGGTGAAGTCAAAACTCTGCCCAAGAAAAAGTTGGCATGCCACTCCAAGGCCAAATCTGGAAAACTCTTATATAGATTTAGGAGTTGGGTATATTAATGCTGTCCTGGCACACCCTTCTAAATCTCTCTAGGTGGGTGTCTTGATCTGATCTTGTCAGTCAGAACATGGCTAATCCTGCCAGTCAGCCATGTTTTAGATTGTGTAGGCACTAGAATGAAGGTTTTTATTTTGGGACTTGAAATGAACAACCATGTAACTGTCTATTATGTTTGGGCAATGTCTACTGACAACTTTTGTTTTGCCATTCCCCATTTTATAGTGATAATAGCCACCGGAAGGTGTGGTGGTGGGTGGATGCTGGAGAGTGTCTGATTGTCCCAGTGAATGATGGTACAGGATGATATAGCAAAGCTCATAGGAGCAATATGACCGAAAAATAACAACCATTAATAGGCTGCCATTGAGCCTTGCAAAGTCAACTAGCGGAGGATGCTCATGCGTCACCCTTCGCCCCATCTCTGGGAAAAAAACCCTAAATTTCTTACAATTCGTTTGCTCATGAACAAACCAAAGGTAGGTGAGTGGGAACTGCAGCTTCACAGAGATCAAAGTGAAGTAGCTCCTTCAGGAATTTGGCTCTGGGTATCATAAAAGGGACATGGTGGCACTGCGAGTTAAACCACAAAAGCCTCTGTGCTGCAGGGTCGGAAGACCAGCCGTCGTAAGATCGAATCCACGCGACGGAGTGAGCTCCCGTCGCTTGTCCCAGCTCCTGCCAACCCAGCAGTTCGAAAGCATGCAAATGTGAGTAGATAAATAGGTACCACCTCGGTGGGAAGGTAACGGCGTTCCGCGTCTAGTCGCGCTGGCCACGTGACCACGGAAACTGTCTACGGAGAAACGCTGGCTCTACGGCTTGGAGACGGGGATGAGCACCGCACCCTAGACTAAATGTCAAGGGGAACCTTTACCTTTACCTTATCATGAAAAAGCACCAACATGTTAATTGGTTAACAATAATTATGATTTATTAATTACCCATGATTCTGTTTTAACTGCAGAATTGCCACAGTTCTTTGGCAGCCTTGGTATACACTACAATTTTTGTGGTGCTATTTGCTGTTTTGTCTGTGGAGGTGAAATGTTTTGGGTCAATCCTAGTTAAGACCACACCTTGATCTTGATCCTTGAGCACTCAGTGGGCGGCCTATGCTAGCAAGGAGAAGAATGAAGCCGAGACTGGTAAACTGTTCTACTTCCCCCTGCAGGTGCAAAATTCCAGTTTTGAATGTTTCTCCACATTTATACAAAAAGTGCCTTGTAAATAGGAAAAGGAACAGGAAAAAGATGTTGTCCTTTCAGTTTTCTAATTGAAGGAGATGTGGATTTTGTTTGGGGTGTTTGTTTGTAGAAAATATTCAATAGCATGATGCTCAGCTGCCCTTTGAGTTGGTGCGGTCCATTCAGCCCCCTCAATCTACTGCTGTCTATGCCAGGCCTGCCTCCCTCAGAGAAAGAAGTATGATTGTTACCTAACACAGAGCATGGAGGAGCTGTGCTGGATTAAGCCTAAAGCCTATTTCAGTATTCAATACCTACAGCAGCCAAGTGAATAAGCATGGCAAGCTCACAAGCAAGAGATGGGCACAAGAGCACCTCCTGTTGGTGACCCTTAGCAACTAGCATTCAGAGATATAAGGCCTAATACTGGAGGTAACATATAGTGAGCAGCTGTTATGAGTAACAGCTGATAACCCCACACTTGATAGATGAACCCGCAGAGAGATAGGGAGCCAGTATGTTGTTTTTAAATGTAACAGGTGGTGAGATTCTACCTGAAGTGAAGCAGGTTAGTTCCACTTTTGAAATATAACTCTTTCTTGTTGTAAGAAGTATGTATTACTTGCATATACTTTCTCAATGAATTGATTATATATAAATAAAAAATCTTGTTTGCTCTCCATTTTCCAAAGGTTACTAAAAAGTAGTTGTAGTTACATGTGTTTGTTTTTTTTAAATGCTACAAGCTGTTGGTTTGTGGTGCAGAACGCAATGAAGTAGTAAGGCCATGCAAACCCTGTAACTACAGAAGTAACTAAATATAGTTAAACTGCAAAAGAAGTTATACCTCATTACCTTGCAATCACAGGCTGAAAGCAATGGAAATTAGAAGAGTTGACTCACCACATCCCCTCTGATTCAATGGCTGTACTCTAGTTGTGCCTTATTACTGGACATCAGCCAATATGTAATTTAATTAAGTTTTAGTTATTTGAAGGGAAGTCACTAAAACTAACTTCTTATTTGTGAGTTAGTTACTTCCAAGCTTTGATTCATAACTTTAATTTTGCATCAAGTACTTCAATGGGATGGGTACTGTGATCTCATCTTGGTGACCTTGCTGGTGGTATGAGTTGATTTGTGCTTTCTGTACACAGTCTGTATAAGATATCCCTACATTTTGACAGATGCCTTAAAGCCTTAGTTTCAATGAAGCATCATAAGCCAGTATAGTAGTGATCATTGAACACTCAAAAAGTTTTGGTGTTGTTGGGGTTTTATACATTTCATATTTGTTACACACACACACACACACACACACACACACAGAGTTTCTTTTTGCATTTTTGATTCTGAGGAACCTTGAGATCCTAACCACTTACAGAAATCCCCATTTCCGTTTATTTGTTGTTGTTGTTTAGTTGTTAAGTCGTGTCCGACTCTTCGTGACCCCATGGACCAGAGCACGCCAGGCCCTCCTGTCTTCCACTGCCTCCCGGAGTTGGGTCAGATTCATGTTGGTAGCTTCAATGACACTGTCCAACTATCTCGTCCTCTGTCGTCCCCTTCTCCTCTTGCCCTCACACTTTCCTAACATCAGGGTCTTTTCCAGGGAGTCTTCTCTTCTCATGAGATGGCCAAAGTATTGGAGCCTCAGCTTCAGGATCTGTCCTTCCAGTGAGCACGCAGGGTTGATTTCCTTCAGAATGGATAGGTTTGTTCTCCTTGCAGTCCAGGGGACTCTCAAGAGTCTCCTCCAGCACCACAATTCAAAAGCATCAATTCTTCGGCGGTCAGCCTTCTTTATGGTCCAGCTCTCACTTCCATACATCGCTATCCGTTTATTAGCATCCATATTTAACTGGAATGGAGGATTGCTCTGCCCAGTTTGAACGCTGCCATGCATTGATTGCTAGGTAGCATGTTTCCCAATTCTGTGCATGTTTACTAAAAAGTAAACCCTGCTGGTGTGTGTGTGTTAATACTTTCAAGGACAACCTAAGGCTTGTAGGTTTTTGCATGTAAACACAAGGCAAATATAAGTAAGGCTGCTTTTTTTTTTTTTTTTTTTTTTGGCCGATGGGACCATTCTCTGACTTCCAAGGGGTTTCCCAGAGAGAGAGAGGAAGAAGAAGAAAAGACGAAGAAGAGCTCAGGAGAAAGGGGGGGAGACAAAAGGGCTTCACACTCCATAAAATACTAATAAAGTGCTTTATTGCTCAAAATTAACGCTATTTATCCAGGGAATCTTGCATCTATTTATCCAGGGACGGATAAATAGATGCAAAATTGGCGGGCCGCTGTCTCTCATTTCAAAGCCTGGAAGTACCTTCCTCTTTCAGAGGAGAAGAAAAACAGAAGAGTTAAAGGAAAGGGATTCAAACGGGCAGCTGACTTTCGCAAAGCGAAGGGGCCAAGCCGGCCACAACGAGAACTTTTGCGGCAACGATGACGTTCCGTGCCCCCGTTACGTCCAGTGCAAGCAAGCCCTTCGTGTCACGGGGATCGAGACAAGGCACGGGACCGTTCCTTACGTTCGACCTTGCACGTCACGCAGATTTATTTGAAAAGCGCCACAACAAATCAAAGAGTTTCACGAGCTAAGCGTCCTAAGCAGCTCCTTCTCTCTCTCTCTCCCCGCCGCCTTTTCTCCCCTCCTTAAAGAGAGGCGGGATCTTTGGGCATTTGATCTCCGCAATCCCGCCCCTACCCCGGTGATCCTAAAGTCGTTTCCCAAGCTCTCCCTCGTCCTCGCAAGCCAGCCAGCCAGCCAGCCATCCAGCCGGGGTGGTGGTGGTGGTGGGGGGGTGGGTGGGGGGAGAGCGAGCGAAAGAGCGAGCGAGCAGCCAGGCGAGCCTCCGCCGACACTGCCGCGCGCCTGGGGCTCCGCGCTCCCGCTCGCACTATGCGGGGCTCCCCGGTCCTCGGCGCTCCCGTCTGCCTCCCGATCAACTTTCCGGCCCGGACAGTTGTCGCCACCGCCGAGGCCAGGCAGAGCAACTTAGATGACCACGTTTAATAAAGTTGTGAAGTTGTGGGAGGAGGAGGAGGAGGAGGAGGTGGTTGTGGTGGTGTGGGAAGAGGAGGAGGAGGAGGAGGAGGGGGGCCAAATCTCTCTGAAGCTCCATCCCACCTCCCCTTCCCGCTCCGCTCCCCCCCTCCAAGCAGCAAGAAGGCAAAAGAAAGGAAGAAGGATCACTTTTTTTTTGGCCCAAAAGGGGGGGTTTGGAAAGGCTGATCGCTGCAGCGAAGCGGCACAAACCACCATGCAGCTTGTGTTCTGGGCAGTGGGATTAAGCACGCTGTTCCTGCAGGACTTCTTGAAAGGAGCCGGTGCGGCAGCTAGGAAGCAGGAGTTGCATCTGAGGCAAGGTAAGATGCTGGCAGCGGAGCGGCGGCGGCAGAAGCAGCAGCAGCAGCAGCAGCGCCAAGTAGTTTTTTTTTAAAAAAAACAACAACAACAAACCAGCAGCAACAACAACAACAACAGCAGCGGGCGGGGGGGGTGTTGTGAAAAACTGGCCTTCTTTTACCGAGGGCCACTTCTTATGGACGCCTGGTGCCGCCCAAGATGAGGATGGCAACGTTCTTTGCCCACTTGGCCCCCTGACCTGCCCACCCAACCCGATCAGCTCCACCTACACATGTACGCCTCAAGGTTTGGGAGCCCGCGCTGTGGCTCCGCAGTACCTCACCCCCACACTTCCAAAAGAAACGGGAGGGCAGAACAGCCAGTGGTTCCCCTGCGCACCTCGGCCGCAAAGGGCTGGACCTTTCCCCTGCTCCTTTTACTTTGCAGTTGACCACACGCAAACTTTAGGGGACGAGGCACGGTTTAAACCTATTCCCCAAAGGGGAGTAGTAGCCTCCCGCCAATCTTAGGGTGGGCTGTGTTGAGAAGTTGGGATGTCCTTGACAGGGGGATCCAGGGGGGGGGGGGCTTGGGGGGTTGTGTTTGTTTCTAGGGCATTATCAGTTTAAATTTTATTAGCGTTACACTCTTAACACGTTCCTACCTGTGTGTTTCACAGTAGGTGAGGTAGGGAGCTATGTTTGTGGGGGCTCCTGAGTTTGCTGGGATGGGGGGGGGGCCGTTATTGCTGTTGTTTGTAACTGCTGCTGAGTGGAAATAGGGTTTGTTTGCGGTGCTTCGCTTTGGTTACATAAGAGCTTGAAAAGGGTTATTCTCCATCCTTTGCAGGCAGCCTGCACTAGCTGAAATTATCAGCTTCCTTATGCCTAGTACTCTGCTAATCTGAGCTCTGGAGGGGGTGGAAAAGCAAGGGAGACTTTAAATCCTGAGCTGGATGAGCGGCACATTGGACAAAGGATTTGCAGTCAGGTTTTTCCTGTTAGCAACTGGGGTCTTTCCCAAGTGGTTGGCAAAGTAATCAGACTGTTTGGGGGGGGAATGACTTTTAGTGGTTGCTTTCCCTACTGTTGCCCTCCAGGGTTCGAAGTAGCATTAAACAGTGTCCACACGCTGGAGTGTCAATTCACAGGGATGTGTGTTAACTCTTCACAGCTCAACGGCTGGAGACACTGAGCGAGTACGAGATAGTGACTCCGACCCGAGTGAATGAGTTTGGAGAACCCTTTCCTGCCAAGGTCCACTTTCAAAGAAAGAAGCGGAGCCTTCCTTTGGACATTGAGCCCTGGAGCCTGGATGCTACCTCCTCTTCCTCCTCCTCCTCCTCCTCCTCCTCTAATACCACCCAAGCACACTACAAGCTCTCAGCCTTTGGGCAGCACTTCTTTTTCAACCTCACTGCCCACTCGGGATTTATTGCCCCTCTTTTCACTGTCAGCTTTCTTGGAGAACCCCAGGTTAACCAAACAAACTTTTACACCGAGGAACAAAGTGATGTTAAGCACTGTTTTTATAAAGGGCATGTCAATACGGATCCCCAGCATACTGCAGTCATCAGCCTCTGTTCTGGAATGGTAAGTGTTTGCCTTCCTCTTCACTGGATTCACTTTTCTTTTTTCTAGAACAGACCTTAAAAGCCCGTGCTTTAAAAAAAAATCATCATCATCCTTCACTTCTGCCGCTGGTCCTTCTTTGGGTCTGTGGAATTTCGTTACACAACAGGAAACATCCTTGCACAGTTTTCTTCGGAGACGGGTTGCGGGTGGGTGGGTGGGGGTTGAAGTAAAGATAAGGCTTTAAAACCAAACCATATTCCTGTCTCTAAAAAACTGTTCTGTGCTGACGAATCTCAGACCTATCTATTCTTCAACCTCTCCCCTTCCCCACTCCCTTTTTCCAAAACACCAGACAGGTTTTCCTAAAAACCAAAAACAAAACCCTAGAACATAAAACAACTCTCTCCTTTGCAACCAAAGTTAAGAAATCATAATTGAAGTCTGGCGGCAAAAGCAGGAGATCCACAATCAAAGGGCTCACTTTGACTGATGGGAGAGGAGGAGGAGGAGGAGAGGTGGGAGGAGGGGGGAGACCAGAGAGCTCCCCGAAACAAGCAGTAGTAATCAGGAAAGCCTAAATTTCCCTCCAAAGGTCATTAAAGCCAGGTACTTTTTCTGCACGCAACAGCAGTGCCCAGGGAGACCTCTTAGCAGTTGAACTCTGATGTGTGGGGCCGGCTTTGCAGTGGGAGCGGAAGCAAGGAGGTGGGATTACCCCAGGCGGCTTTTGGGTGGAGAGGGGCGGGTGGGTGGATTGAGGAGGAGGATTTGAGAGAGAAAGACCAAACAAGGGTGGTGCTTTGAAGCCTTCCAGCCTCCTCCTTAAGGTGGAGGGAGAGCAAATGAAAACTGCCTGTTTCTTGTCTTTTGCCTTCCTCTCTGTAAGGAGGGAACGTGTCCCCCGGAGAGGAGACTCCCTTGTCCTAGCGGACGCTCAGTTAACTCTGTGTTCCAAGTGCATTTTCAGACAAGTGGGGCCAATCTCTGGTTTTAAGAGACTGAGCTTTGAAAAATGGGAAGCCCTTAGGCTATGGACTGGGGCTGCTAAGGCCCTCCCCTTCAGCTTGCCCAGCCAAGGATGGCGTACATGGAGAAGAGAGAAGAGTCCTTCAGCTTCGTACAACGGCGGGCAGGCAGGGGGAACCTTTCGAAACAACAAAATGGTCCTTCCCTTTGGTTGCCCCTGTCCAGTTCAGAAGGCTTTGCCCTTGCCCTTCAAAGTGGACAAGAACACCTTTGGCTGCTAAACTGACAGTCTCCTGTCACTTTCGCTTCTGACTGAACAGAACCTGAGGCCAAGTTTGGGAGTTTGGCTTTCTGCAGTGAATATGCCAGGCTGATGTTGCAAAGCACACTGAGAAAGGGGGGGGGATGCTGCTTCTGTTTCCCCCTCTCTGATTCCCCCCCTCCCCACCCCCATTCTCGAGGTAGAGGTCCAGACAGCCAAGCTTAACTATACTTACCGGCCAGGCAGAACTGTCTTGTTTGTATTCCCAATGGCAATTCAGCAAAAGGGGGAGAGAGGTGCTAGGATAGGAAGTCCACTTCCTCTACCTCCCCCCCCCCACAACCATCTTTGCTTCCTCCAAGGTGCTGCTCACGCAGTAAGTTATAGTAACCCTCTGTGCTTGTTGTTGTTGTGATGTTCTGATGTTTGGTGGGCGGAGGCAGGGGAGGGGAAGGGAGGGAGGGAAGACGGCTACCGCCCAAGGTTCTGTAGAGAGAACTGCCAGGGGGTGGGAATATATTACTCCAGCCCTCTGGGCAAGCATAATAGGAAAGGAGAACTCTCGCCCACTTTCTGACAGAGTGCGGCATGGCACCTTCTGACTATGGAGATCTACCTTAAGGGAATCCAGGAACTTCCCAGTTCTTTGGTTGCAGGGGAGGAGGGAGACTTAAGGTGGAAAGGAGAGGTGAATGTCAAGAGGCTTTATTTCAATATAGGAAATGGTAAGGGGTGGTGTTAGGCAAGAAGAGAAAGAGCATGTTGCAACTTGAAAATTCCCATGGTTGGGAAATTGCCATAGGTGGGCAGGGATCCTGCAGCAACTGTCCCAACTAGCTTGGCAGTTCCTGTGCTTGGAAGGTACAGAGTGATTCTCTGAAGGAAAGACATACAAAAAATCACATCAATGTAATTGTCTCAACCTCTTGTTGATCCTTGTCCCTTTTTCTTGGTTAGTTCTCACTAATTCTCACCTGCCTCCTCCAGTGGACTTCTAAATAACTCATAGTTTGTGAATGGGATTGCCTATGGAATGAATAAAAGCAGAAGGCCTGACCACATCCCTCTTAACTGCTTCCTGCTTGGTTCAATTGCACCATTGTGGTCTACTAAATGTGCCTCTTCTGCAATTCTTAGAGAGCCAATTTCTTTCTTTTTCTTTCTTTCTTTCTTCCTTCCTTCCTGCCTTCCTTCTTGCCTTCCCTTCCTTCGGTAAGTCTGTCAAGGATTCAAAAGGTATGATAGACAGATCAGTATCCACCTAACTATCATACTATAGGAGAAATGTCGGGGCCATTTCACACCTTATGCAGAGGCAAACTCAGCCAGTGCAGCTAAGTATAGATACTTAAGGAGCTGCAGCCATTCGTGGTTCCTGTATGATACACAGGTTTTCAAACACCTCCATGATATTTATTGAAGATATAAGATGTGAAGTGTTCTTGGATTAAAGGACCTTGTGAATGAGAATGATACAAAGTAAATTTCCTATATCCCAAAGCCGCAGAGATATGGTATTTTGAAGGGTTATGAGCAGAAGATTTATATATGAATTTTTGTTGCTTCTTTCCTCAGTCTTCAGCATGGTCCTATAAAGCATTATTATGATGTATCTCTTATTCTTTCTCAGCTAGGCACATTTCGCTCTCATGACAGAGACTATTTTGTAGAGCCACTGATGTCGCCTGACCAGCAGGAGTACGAAGAAGAGCACAAAAAGCCACACGTGGTCTATAGACAAAATATACCTCCGACATTCTCTCCAAGAAACAAGCAGACCTGTGACACTTCAGGTACTTGATATTTGTGTCTTCCCAGGCCTTTGGCCTACATTTGTTGGATGTAAAAACAGTTTCGCCATAAGGATTGGAACTCTGTGTCTGAGAGAGTGAGAGAAAACTGATTGTGAAGATTGTTTCTTGTTTTATTTGCCCCAGGAATTGCTTCCCAGAATGAATAGCTTGATACCATTCTACAGCTAAGATGGATTTGGGTGCTAACATTATTGATTAAGACAATAAGCTCAGACCCTTTCAGCTCCTCCCTTTTATCACCTGTGTTTGAATTTTATTTTTGTTCCACACTGCTCATCATGAGGAAGCTTGCCTTCACTTTCTCCTTCAAATTGCAGGGATACAATATTAAGTGATTTTGCACCTGAAGTGCAGTGTTTAGAGCCAAGAACAGTCAGTGTCTCATTTATTTATTTATTTAAAACATTTTTATCCCACCTTTCTTCTTGAAAAGAACCCAAGGCAGCTTACAACATTGTAAGACAGTATTTAAAGTTGAAAACAATGAGTAGGCAATGGTGGTTGACATCATTAAAACACAATATTTAAAGCTAAGAATAATGAGTATAAAGAGACATTTTACATCATTAAAAGGCAATATTAAAGCGAAGAACAAGAAGGATACAAATATTTTTTTTTAAAAAACAATAAATGCCACTCTGAGAAATGGAAAACACAAGTAGTACTAAAACTCCAGTCAAAGCAGTAATGCATACAATCACGCACAGGTAGCAAGTTACTGAGGGAAGGCTTGCCTGAAGAGAAAGGACTTTGCCTGCTTGTGGAAGGACAGCAAAGATGAGGCCAGTCTGACTTCCTGTGGGAGGGAGTTCCAAAGTCTGGGAGCAGCCTCTCTCCTGTGTCCCCATCAGATGCACCTGTAAAGGTGGCGAGACTGAGAGAAAGGCCTCTCCTGATGATCTTAACACCCGAGCCGGCTCATAAAGGGAGACACAGTGTTTGAGATAGCTTGGACCCAAGCCATTTTGGGCTTTAGAGGTTAGAACCAGCACTTTGAATTATGCCTGGAAACTGATTGGAAGCCAGTGGAGCTGCTGTAACAGGAGGATTGTGTGATCCCTGTAAGCAGTCCCAGACAGCAGTCTGGCTGCTGCATTTTGGACCCACTCTTCTCACCCTTTTTTTTTTTTTTACAAATACATTAATTTTTTACAACTAAAGCTTTAACACATATCTTGTTCAAATTAATGATAAATACACATTGTAGGGTCTATCTTGTTGCAATAACTGAGCTGGGTGAGGAAATGCTGCGTGCAGGACAAGACACTGGGAACTTCCCCCATGATTGGGAACACTTTGAAAAATCAGGGATAGTGGATGCTGTTCTCTGCAGATTGTTGCTGTTCACCTGAGGAGAGTGATGATGGGAGGGGACAGTTCTAGCCTGCTTCCTCCCCTCATGCATCCAGGTCTACTCTGTCTTGTAGGCTTAAGCCTATAATACATATGTCGGATTACTGCCACACAGCTTTGGAGCCAGAGATTCCAGCCACCGTGTTTGCTGTTAATATTCTTTTGAAGCAACATCCAGTCATGTATCAGCAGAGTTCTGCTCCTCTCTGGGGACGATCACCTTTTATATTTCCTTTCTGCAGGCTCTCACATCTGTCAAAGTCTCCTCCAGGGGTTACCCGTAGCGGCTCCATGGTGAGCAGCAGGTGTGTGTAGGTAGCATCGCCTCACTCCCTGAATTGCTCATAGAAACAGATCTATCTGTGGCAGAACTTAGTAGGACCCCATCCCCAGCCTCTTTTTCAGTTTAGCTCATTAGCTGCCCAAACGTGTAGGACGGGTGTTTTGTGAACTTTTACTCCGAAATGCCCTAGTTTGGCTCCCATACTAAGTAGTTTGTACAATATTTTGCCCATGAAAGGCTTTCGGGTGAAAATGTAGTTTGGGGGAGAAACAGAATGCCCTCTGAAAATAGCTAAAAACAGTACTTCGGGTCTTCTTCTTTATTTTTTTCACAACTACTTTATTTCCTAGCCCTGCTACTACAGGGGTTTGTGTGTGTGTTTGTGTTTTGCTTCTCACACTTCAGCCCCAAATTAGTCTAGGGACTGAATGTAGAGTGGGGGTTGGACTCCCCACACCATGCACACATTGAAATGCTATAGGAGTAGAGGCAGTGCAAGCTAGCTTGGCTCCTACTAACACAGCTGCCTGTCACATTTTCCACTGGCTGTCCAATCACGGGGCACGTGAAAGTTTTACTTTTGCATATGTCAACAAATGTGCATGGCAAGGGTGAGCCTGGCCAATCAGAATACCCCTGGTGTGGAGAAGCTTTATCAGAATATACAGATAAAATTGTAGAGCCAAGGGGGCTGATGGGAGGCATGGCCAGAATTTGTGTTACTGGCACATGATCAGCCAGGGTAAAACTACTACTACATGTTATGCTACATAACATGTAACCACCTCATGTGCTTTAAATGTACAAGGGGTTTGTCTGAACAATCCTACTAGAAAAAGCAGCTGGACACATAGCTAATCTGGCTCTGTGGGGAGATCGCTAAGGGCCAATGAACTGATCATTTGCCTTCATTATGGTGTTATTATGAACTTCCCATTTCTCATTATGTGGTACAGGACACTGAGCCACTGTTCCCATTCATCCTGTGCCTTGCTGAATTTGTATCTCTCCCTTACTGCTTTGTTTTCTGCTCTAATCTTGAGCTGTTCCTAATTCATCTTGTACTTTGGTAAATTAATCCTTTACTTGTGCCATCCTTCCATCTTCTCTCATTCAGTGCAGTGTGGTGTGAAGTAGGTGCTGCATTGTTTCACAGCAGGAAGTAGGAGTCCCATGCTAGTTGATGTATATTGGCT
Organism: Intellagama lesueurii; assembly: GCA_037013535.1. Lineage (NCBI taxonomy): Eukaryota > Metazoa > Chordata > Lepidosauria > Squamata > Agamidae > Intellagama > Intellagama lesueurii. The sequence goes on from JBAJHW010000002.1 coordinate 274,918,978, forward strand.
GGATGTAATAGTCCTGAGTATCACAAGGGTTGCCGTAAGAATAGTAAGGGGAAGAAGGAAGAGAGAGGAAGGTCTTAAAGTAGCCCCAAACACGAATGGACAGCGTTAGCAAAGGCCATCTTTTCATGTTGTGTGGTAATGCAGGGAGTGGGTGGGAATGCAGGAGAGCATGGTACCTCTCATAAGGCTTTTATTATTTGTTCTTCCAAGGGATGCTGCTGGACTATGCCACTCTGGTTTCTCTCTTCCAGCTGTCTCTGCTCCCTTCTTTGAGATCAGATACAGGAGACTCAGAACAGTTGGAAAGAAACATGGGAACTGGCACTATTCATCAGCAACCCTTGGAAGAATTGATCAACAGATCATGAAACTCACAAGATCAAAGGTAGTTGGAAGGGCCTTGAAAAGTTTTGGGGGGGATCCTCTTGTTTGCATGCTCTCTGTCACTCCCTCCTTCCTCTGATCTAGCCGTCCCTACACCTAGGAAAAAAATATAACGATCCTGCCTCCTGAATAGTCTCTCATTGTTTGGGTTTCTTTGTTAACCTGAAGGACAGTTTGACAATTTTCTCTTTACTGGAAAGTGTTATGAATGCCACCGCCGAAAACGTTTGCATCATCATTCAACTCTCCTGTGATTACCCAAGGACATATTGTTGTGCCGGTGACACCTGCCTTGAAGAGCTAAGAGAGGCACACTGTAGGCAGTAGGCCCCTCTGCTCACGTTCTTCTGTTCTGACCTTTCTATTTGAGTGAGCGGCTTACTCCAAAAGTGAAGGGGGGTGGGTGGGGAAGAAACAGTGGCTATTGTCAGCTCCGTCACTGGACCTTGGCTTGCCACAGTCCTTTTGTATAGGCTGACTTCATCAGTCACAGCCGCCAGCCAACCAGAGAAAAAGAAATAATCTCATTGCCACTTTGAAACTCAGCTGTATTCTAGCAAAACTCTTGGGTTAGCTTTGACAGTATTGCTGGAACAAACAGTCATTTACACACAGCAGCTCAGCAGTAAGGGTATGAGTAGCTAAAGGACAAAATGGCCTATGTGGAAAATACCTTAAATCTGCCTTTGTAGTAGTTAAAAGCCCTGTGCAGCAAAGAAGAGTTTTAGTATTCTGGAAAATTAAAATTCAGTAAATATTTCTTAAATGTATATTTTTCAAGTCATTGATTCTTTCCCAACCTCCTACCAAAGGGGCATCATGGTTTGTTTGTTTTTCTAAGTTTGGGTTACCCGTGCATTTTTATTTTATTTTACTTTATTGTATTGTACCTCCCTAGGGATGGAGAAACAACTCCAGGCCAGTTTCGAAGAGACAGCAGGAAAACAAAAATTAAATGTATTTTTATGAGTTAGGGGGAAAAAACATGATTTAGAAAGTGAACTTGAGGGCTCTGATTCTTCTCTTTGTCTATTACAGTTAAAAGCTGATTATAACAGTTACTAATTATGGTACTTGCCACACACAAAAAATAATGCTTCTTAAGAACTTCCCAGAAGTGCCATACTTCATAAAATGCTGTTGCTTTCTGGGTAATTGTATGGAGCAAAAAATGGCTACCCCCATTTACTTATGTAATATCTATTTTTTCTTTATAAGTGTCCCTGTGAGGCTGTTATGGATATTCTGTCTAAAGAAAGGTGGCTTTGTGGTACATTTGGACAGCTATTGCTTTTATTGTGCAGGAACTAATAGCCACTTTAATAGGGTTCCAACCCATACAACTTCCACCATCTTGCAAATTGTGAGTAGTGTGGAAGAGTTGTAAAACAGCTTGTAGAAAGTGGAGTAATCCATATGTCTATGATATGTGCTGAGGACCAGTTGAAAATTAAAGGCATTTGCTTCTGAAAATTGGTGTCACCTTACTCATTGCTACCTTTTCCTGGCTGTTATGAATCTCTGACATCAGAGTCTTTATCCTGTTGAATTTCCCATGAATCACATCTAAACATGAGCTGTGTGCAGAAGTCACGTTCTTCATCTTCCAAACTGTAGATATGACTACTTCCTGCTCCCTCCTCCTCTTCTCTCCAAATAGCTTAATAAAACACTGCCTGGTTTTCATTCATACATCCCATTTTCCTGACTTACTCTACATGGTCAGTTGGTTTGTCATGCAGAAAACATGGGAGAGAATTGGAATATAAGGATGAGAAGGAATGGGTGAAAGACACTTATGTCTCCTACTGCATCACGAGATTTCAAAGCATATGTATGTTCTCAGGCTTCAGATTGGTAATACTGATGTCAGAGAAAGATGGATGAGTATCTCTATGTTATGTTAAATTGAGCTGGTCCAGGATTGAAATGAGTGGGAAGCTCACTTGCTTGAGATATGTATTTTAGGGGCTTTGGACTTAGATTAGTGACTGCAGCAGTTTGTGCAAGGCACAGTAAACTGCCTTATACAACACTGAAACTGTTTACCTATCTACTCACAGATGTAACTCCTCTTAAATCTAGCTTTGCATCTATAACATGGGCTGATTTCCAACCTTGGGCCCCCAGATGTTCTTGGACTAAAACTCCCAGAAGCCTTCATCACTACCTGTGCTGGCCAGGATTTCTGGGAGTTGTAGCCTATGAATATCTGGGGACCCAAGGTTGAGAACCACAGCTCTAGGCATTCAGGTTGGTCTTTTCCCAGCTGTACTTGGAATGGCTGGTCACTGAACTTGGAACCTGCTGTGTGCAAAGTGTCTTTTCTGCCTCTGAGCTCTTACCATTTTGTTATGCGCAGCTAAGCCATAGGAGACTTATAGTGACTCTAGTAAGGTTTTAAAGGTAAATGAGGTGTTCAGAAGTAGTTTTACCACACTGGTTACTGCCCTTACTATATACATGGCAATTTATTTAAAAATGTGATTTTGGCTTTGCCTTCAGTTGCTCTTCTAACTGAAGTAGCAGACAGTGTTTTTACACTGTAAAAAATTACGAATTTGGCACACCCCAACTTTGAAGCTTGACCAAAAAAAGGAGATGTCCTACCAAGGGTTGTGTTAAGGTACTATGGTACAAAGTTGAATACAGCTACAACTGATGTCCAGTAACTGCAAGCGCAACCCGGTGACAACTTCCATAATGCTCTTTTGCAGTTGTGTGCCAGCATCCCTGTTGTGTGGCCTTTCAAATTGAAGCTTCAAATAACATTTTGTCTAAACATTTCCAGTTATTGTGGGAGGGAATGTGGGTGGGAAGTAAAGGGAACAGGAGGAAGTAGTCAAGAACTGGGAACTTAAAAATAATTTTTAATAAAGAAAGGAAATTGCTTCCTATAGAGCTCAGGAGCTGCGTCTTTCCTGAACTGCTGAGGGAGGAAATTGAGAGGAGGAAGAGGATTGGCCTAATGGTTATGATGCTAGCTTGAAAATTACTGGGAACAAGGTGGAGAATAATTTAAAAATTGGGAGTTGACCTATTGGATTTTAAGAGTTTATAGAGTGGTGCTGAGTCATACTATTGTAAAACACAGGATGCTCATTTCATACTTCCTGTAGTTCTTTAATTGTTCTCACAAAGCGTATCACATGTTGGCTCGGATCTAGACTAGTCATGCCTAGAGTAGATCTGTTGAACTCACAGGTCAAATTACAGTGTCTAATTTCATTCCCATTTATTTCACTACGTGTACTATAAACATGATGCAGCCGTTCTGTCCAACACAATGGAGTTTATTCTCCAGATCTACCTAGAGAAGAGATGCTATTGGTCATTACATCTTTGCTATTTTGGTTTATAGTGGGTCATATCTGTGTTCATTAAGATTCCATTGTCTCCCTGAATAACAGCAAGCCCTAAGATCTAGCATGAGGTATTCTTCCTCCAGCCAGTTCATATCACTATGTTAATAGTGGTGCAGTGGTTAAACTGCCATACTGGAGTCAAGACACTGTTCACAATCTGAGTTGGATCCAAAAGGGCTCAGGTAGCCAACTCAAGGTTGACTCATCCTTCCATCCTTCCAAGGTCAGTAAAGCTCCCTGGGGGTGGGGCAAGGCACTGTTTAGCCTGCATAATTAAATTGTAAATCACCCGGATAATGTTTTAAGCACTATGGGATGGTATATAAGCTGCACACTTTACTTTAATCTCGAAGTTTGCAAGTTATAAGCACTAGCTGCAGACCAGCTCTAACAATGCTAGAAATTCCCAGAAATAATATGTATTAGATTTTTGGTATAAAGGATACATCTGAATCTCCCTTTTGTTCAAAATATAGCAAATTGATATACCTTTCATTACCAGACAGCAAGCAACTTCCCAGTATGCTGAAGTTTACAAGTTTAGTAAACATGTAGAGGTTTACACTTTAATTCTATAGATAAATTCATAGAATACAGGTATATTGCAATTGTTACATAGTACAATCAGATAATGTTTAAAGTAAATCTTCTTTCCTATACTTTAGAATCTATTGCTTCTTGTAGTATCCCTTTCGCAGAGGAATATTTCTTTTCTTTCTCTTCTTTTCTGTGGTCTTTTCCTTCCAATCTTTCTTTTCTCTTTCACTTCTTCAAAGTGAATGCACCCCACTGATTTCTTAGGATATCCCTAGTAGGTTTAAACTCTAGGCTTGTTTTTCATCTTTGTATTTTTCTTCAGAATCCTTTCTGGAGGAGATGGGGCAGGGAAGATGGGGTGCTACCTCTGAGTGGGTGCCCACCAGAAGGGATGGGGCACCAAACTGTGGAACACCTGTTGGGCCATCTGGCATGAAGTGCCGAAATGGCAGTTCATGTCCATTTCTGCTTCTGAAGGAGGGCTTATACAGAGCAGACCCTTTTCCTCAGTTGGATCTTAGGGACTACGTTGCTTTGTTCTTGTGGCTAGGTGAAGGACTATGTAACTCTCTTGTTCCTAAAACGTAAAACTTCTTGATCTTTCTGGGCTAGCTGAAGATTGAAAGACTTTTTGCACAGATGTGAACAAATGAATAGGAAGAAACCATTCTGATGTGTGCATAATTTGGATTCTTTTTCTAATACAGTTGTCACTACTGTAAAGCTAAAGCTGCCTTTCAGTACAATATACATAATTACTTGAAGGCAGTCTGGCTGAGCGTATTATTAACATATACAGTATCAGGTTTTGCTGACCCAGTGCATCTAGATGTGTTGGATTTCAGCTCCCATCATCCTAAGTCCCCATGGTCATAGGACTTGTATTTTGTTAAATCAAGAGGACATGGACAGTTTCCTTTGTGCCCCCCCCCCCCCCATATCTGCCACAGAGCATCTCCCAGCCCTCCAGAACAGATTTGAAGAGCGCACAAGAAGTTGCAGGGGAGAAGAAATCTCTGCTGATACAGTACTCTATTTAATCAATTTTTTATCCCCGTTTACATGCACATTCTTTTTCCATCGTAGGTGGAGCCTGTAATTTTAATTATCGGTTTCTCATATTTCCTTTTCAATGTCATGAATGATTTTAAACTTCTGCTCTCTTATCAGTTGACCTTTCCTGAGGCGTACAGTGATTTCCTTCCTGGTTTTACCTTTATGTGTTTTGTGTATGTGTAATACAAGTTTCCCTCTGCTTCCTCCACACATTTTTCCTTTGACCTTTGTTTGGGCTTGTAACTTTGTCTGCCTCTGGCTGCAGGAGCTGATAAGAACTTTATATCTCATATATTAGGAATGAGGACTAAAAGCCACTGGCTAACGCTGACAGCTCTGCTCTCAATGGACTATCAAGGCTTCCTGCATTCAGCGCTCCTTTTAAAACAACTGTATGAGGGCAGGAATTCCAACAGAATAGTTTGGAGTCTCTTTAAATCCCAGTGTGTCAGAGCTCTTTGGGAGAGAGGTGAAATGTTCACAAAAGGCCAAGTGCTCCAGTGACCTAACATTATTCATCTCATTTATAAGGAGGAAGGTGATCAGAGACCTCCCGTTCTTGAAAGAACTAAAAGGCTTGCATTGGTGGGGCGGGGGGAAGGGCATTTCCTCCAATTCTCACTGCAATGGCAAAAGACTAAAATTGTTCTTAACATGGTGCCAGCTGCTGGGAAAATGTATAGGATCTGATGGCAAAGTCTTTCTTCCTATTCTAGGAGTGACTGATAAGGTGAAGTGGAGGTGACAGGAGAACTAAAGACTTTGCTTCAGATCTATTCCTTCTGCACTTCCTTGAACATTAAAACTCTTTGAGACTCAACTGCTTGATGAAGGCCTCTAGCAGAGGCATTTAGATTTAAAATAATAAATATAATACATTGACATGAAAGGAACTTGTTGAGTCCTTTAAGAGAGAGGGGAACATATACACAGGTCAACCTGTGTGCATGCAACATACAGAAAGAGGAATAAACGTATTCCCTGTGAAGAATTTAAAATTCTTATACCCTTCTTATTTATTTAAACACTTTATTTATACAAAATTTTGAATATTGACAGCATGAAATCTGTCTATTTTGACCAAGTGTGGTTTGACTAATTTGACCGCATTTTGTTGCTGTTCTTGTTGTTTAATCAAGTTGTTTTCATCCAAGAAGGTAAATAGTATGCTAAACTAAAGGAAACAATGGGGAGAATAGCAAACTGACACAAGTGGGATATGGAAACCAAAGAATTCCTTTTCGTTGAAGTAAACATCTGTTGAGGGGGAAGCTGTGTGGTCCCTTTAGATAATCTAAAGAGAAGGGTGGGTAATAACTTCTTTATTCAACCACTAAAATAATCACAAACATAAGCTAGCCATCAACTCTGCATAAGTCTTCATCAGACTGGGCGTTACAGAACTCATAGTGATACAGAAGAAACATAAAAGTTCCATGGCCAGATGTGAATGCCAGGTTTCCTTATTTGAAGCAAGTTCCAAAGGTGATATTCATAAAGAGATTACCCACCCAAAGGCACAGTCAATTCTCAGCCTGAAATGGATACAGGAACAGGAAATTCAACCGTGGTTGTCATGAGAGACGTCCCTGAAGGGTAGTGTGTTTAGCTGCCTCCTAAACAAGTATGGGGAGGGGGCCAGGCAGAGCTCCTCTGGAAGTTGGTTCCATAACCTTGGTGCCACCACTGAGAAGGCGCATCACCTAGTCTCTCTCGGAGTGGCTACATGGAGGAGCCTGGCCTGGGTGGATCTGGTGGTTCAGGCAGATAACATGGGGAAAGATGATCCGACAGGTAATGTGGCCCTAAACCATGGAGGGCTTTATATGTGAGTGTTAAAACCTTGAACCTGATCCAGGACACAACTAGTAACCAGTGAAGGCTAGCCAGAATTGGGGTGATGTAGTCAAACTTGCCCACACCAGTCACCAGCCTGGCCACACATTCTGGACCTGCTGTAGTCTCTGGATCAGGGCCAAGGGCAGCCCCACATAGAGAGCATTGCAGTAGTCAATCTGGGAGGTGACCAGTGCCTGCACCAACGTCCTGAGGGAGCCCTCTTCTTAAGCCTAAACCTAACAATTATAGCTGATCTCTTTCTTTCTCTCTAACTGACTTCAAAGAACCTGAAACTGTTGCAAGATTTTGAGGGTGGGTTACATAAAAGCCAGTGTGGTATAGTGGTTGGAGCACTGTATTAGACTGGACAGGCTCAGGTTCAAATCTTCACTTAGCCACAAAGTTTACTAGGTGACACATAGACTAGTCATATACTCAATCCCACCTGCTTCACTGGATTGAGGATAAAAGGTGGGATTGCAGTGGGAAGGAACAGTATATTCCATCTTGAACTCCCTAAAAGAAAGGAGGGAGTTAAATAAATCAAGACTACAGACTATGAAGGAACTGTTATTGTTAAAGACTCTGTGTACCTCAGTTCAATCGTCAATCAAAATGGAAACTTCAGCCAATAAATCAGAAGAAGACTAAGATTCAGAAGAGCAGCTGTGAGCAAATGAGAAAAGTGTAAGGATGTGCCACTGGAGACTAAAGCCAAGACCATCCATACTATGGTATTCCCAATTGATCACTATGTACTGGTGTGAAAGCTGGACAGTAAAGAAAGGCAATAGGGGGGGAAATTGATCAATTTGAAATATGGTGTTGAGGGAGACCTTTGCAAGTACCATTGACCACCAAAAAATAATAATGAGCAAGTGGGACCTGGGTCAAATTAAGGCTGATGTATTTCTGGAAGCCAAAATGAGTAAACTGAGGCTCTTGAACACATCGTGGGAAGACAAGAAACACTTGAAAAGACAATAACATTAGGAATAGTGGAAGGTATCAGAAAGACCAAACATGAATTGGACTTACTCTATAAAGGAAACCATAGCCTTGAGTTTGCAAGAGCTGAGCAGGACTGTTAACCATAAGATATTTTGGAGGTCAGTCATTCAATAAGTTGGAAGTGACATGATGGTATATAAATACTATGACTGTGAAAGAGAATAGAATATCTCCTGAGGCATTTAGAGAACAAAAAACAAACAAAAAGAATAAGAATGTATTTGTTGTTTAGTCGTTAAGTCATGTCCGACTCTTCGTGACCCCATGGACCAGAGCACGCCAGGCCCTCCTGTCTTCCACTGCCTCCCGGAGTTGGGTCAAATTCATGTTGGTAGCTTCGGTGACACTGCCCAGCCATCTCGTCCTCTGTAGTCCCCTTCTCCTCTTGCCTTCGCACTTTCCCAACATCAGGGTCTTTTCCAGGGAGTCTTCTCTTCTCATGAGATGGCCAAAGTACTGGAGCCTCATCTTCAGGATCTGTCCTTCCAGTGAGCACTCAGGGTTGATTTCCTTCAGAACTGATAGGTTTGTTCTCCTTGCAGTCCAGGGGACTCTCAAGAGCCTCCTCCAGCACCACAATTCAAAAGCATCAATTCTTCGGCGGTCAGTCTTCTTTATGGTCCAGCTCTCACTTCCATACATCGCTACTGGAAAAACCATAGCTTTGACTATGCAGACCTTTGTCGGCAAGGTGATGTCTCTGCTTTTTAAGATGCTGTCTAGGTTTGTCATCGCTTTCCTCTCAAGAAGCAGGCGTCTTTTGATTTCGTGGCTGCTGTCACCATCTGCAGTGATCATGGAGCCCAAGAAATTAAAATCTGTCACTGCCTCCATATCTTCCCCTTCTATTTGCCAGGAGGTGATGGGACCAGTGGCCATGATTTTAGTTTTTTTTGATGTTGAGCTTCAGACCATTTTTGGCGCTCTCCTCTTTCACCCTCATTAAGAGGTTCTTTAATTCCTCCTCAATTTCTGCCATCAGAGTGGTATCATCTGCATATTGGAGGTTGTTGATATTTCTTCCGGCAATCTTAATTCCAGCTTGGGATTCATCCAGTCCTGCCTTTATATGTATTCTGCATATAAGTTAAATAAGCAGGGAGACAATATACAGTACAGCCTTGTCGTAGTCCTTTCCCAATTTTGAACCAATCAGTTCCATATCCAGTTCTAACGGTTGCTTCCTGTGCCACATATAGATTTCTCAGGAGATAGATAAGTTGGTCAGGCACTCCCATTTCTTTCACCCCTTCACGGATTGCTGCCTTGTCGTGGCGAAGGGGCTTGAGTACTTCAGAGAAGCTATGGGCTATGCCGTGCAGGGACACCCAAGATGGACAGGTCATAGTGGAGAGTTCTGACTAAACGCGATCAACCTGGAGCAGGAACTGGCAAGCCACTCCAGTATCTTTGCCAAGAAAACTCCATGAATAGAAACAAAAGGCTAAAAGAATAAGAATAAACACCGCTAAATATCTTTCTTTCATGTAGATACACATTGATCAGAACAATTTCTTCAGGATCCATTATTTCTATAAGATATTATTACAGATAAGTATAAATGGATGCTTTTTAAAAAGGATGCTTTATTACTATGCTTAATCTGACAGCAATATACACTCTATATTAGGCTGTCTTTGACTGGAAATGATAGTTGAATCTGTCACAGAAATAGAAGCAGATTCTCCCCCACTGAACAGTGAATGATAATGTAAGATAGCGGCTCTTTGTAATTTTGAACAGAGTTTCTTGTCCTGCTTTGGGTTAACCTTTAATGAAGGTTATTTTAGATTATTTTCTTTCTTTTTCACTTCCTTTTTGTATTTCAAAATGCTGTTGTTTGGTACCTGGAGTAGCCCAGTAGAAAGGTACAGTGTAAATGCTTAAGATGCGTAATGACAGAAGAAGCTGGTTGGATAGCTCTTTGAGTTGGCACCTGGCTGCAGAGGTTAGGCATTTGATACCTCACTGTGCCTTCTGAGCGAAGAGCCAACCTGTGTAGGCTTGGGCAAGCTCCACAGTCGCAGAAAGCTCCTAGAAAAAGGGAGTGGTAAACTACTTCTGAATGCTCTCTACCTTGAAAATTCTGGAATGGGTTATTGTGAGTCAAAATCCATTTGATGGTATATAATTATTATTAATGGCAAAATGTGCTTGAGTCAAAGCGTTCATAAAGGACAGAGAGATAGAGGAAGAACGTATTGGCATATTTTTCCAATTTTGCCTTTGTGATATTGCCTCAGTTGCAGAGCCCACATTAAGGAAAGCCTTGGCTGCTTTTGTTCCCTGGCACTTGACTAGCATAGAACTGGAATTCTTGTTAGATGTGGCCTCAATAAAGCCTGGGGTGAACCCCAGTAGGTGAATATGGGGAGCTTGGATTACTGCAATTCTTACTTTGTACCTGGAACTTGGTTATTTTAGGGCAATAGCAGTGGAAGTTTTATTTCCTCTAACCTCTGCTTTAGCGTCTTTGACTAGTTTTAAGCAAAAGGTCTTTTGATATCAAAAGAAGGATCATATCTCCCTATAGGAGCCTTCTCTGTATTTAAGATAATCAGCGGAGACCCTTCTCTCAGTCCCATTACCAGCGCAAGTATGGTTGAGGGGAAAACAAGAGAGGCCCTTTTCTGTGGCAGCTCCCATGTTATGGAATGGTTTCCCTCAAGAGATCAGGCTGGCCCCTCTTCCTTTTGTCCTTCCACTAAAAGCTGAAGACCCATCTTTTCAGGCAGCCTTTTTTAAAAAACAAACATAGTTGAGTCCCTTAATGCTATTTTTAAGTTAAGTTTTTTTATGTTTTCCTACTTTTAATGATTCAATTGTATTTTAATTAGTGTGTAATTTAATTGTTTTTTTAATGTTTAACCTACTGGTTTTTTAATTCTATTCTTTTAATATTGGGAGCCGTCTTGGGTCCCCTTATTGAGAGAAAGGTGGTCTATAAATAAAGCAAACAAAAGAAACAAATAAATGAACATTATGGAAAGTATTTACAATGAGTGCATTTAGAAATACAGTATATAAGTGTTTTGTTTTGTTTTTAAGATACCTATGTGGCCAATGTGAGGCCTGAGGACATTGTTACGGTAGCTCCAGAGTCCTATATCCTACTTTGATGCATGCCAGAGTCCCTGTTAATAAGTCAGGAGGTGCAGAGAGTCTGGAATATATAAAGAAAGATGTTTGTGGACAATTGGCATACACATGTACCACAGTGGGGACCCCAAAGCTACTGATTTCTTCATCTACCCTTGGAGTGGCCAGTGCAAAGTACAAATATTTCAGCTGCAGAAATCCCTCTTTGTAAAGATAGATATAAACCTCTCTTCTCTTTTGTACTTCTCTTTGGTGACTTCTCTTCCTCCTCTACCTGCTATTGTGGTCAGAATTGTACACAGAAGATCATTGAGAGGAGTGGATTGGAGCAATGAAGGACCATTAGAGAAGTGGGTTGAAAAGGACAGTGGTTGTAGGCTCCCAACAAGTTAGAGAATTTAAAAATATTAGATACTGCCATTAATTGACGGAGCTGCAACTAGTTCATAGCATTGCAGCTAGTTCATAGCATTTTTAGATTTTTAATAGACCTGCTATTGTTTCTTTAACAGTAGCCTGGCATGCAGAATGAGGATTTTCCCTGGCATCAATAGCAAACAATAAGCAAACTCTACCCAGCCACAAGGACCGGTGATCGCTGCACACAAAAGACTAGCTAACAACACCCATCAATCACAGTGACAGATCATCTCCCCCCTTATCACAACAATACACCAATAACAAAAAACACCCTGATCACCATAATCACCCAATCTCCTGAAAAGGACAAAAAGCTGATCCCACAGCTACAAATATTCATTATTCAACTATCCCACACACTACACCAGAACACAGACAGAGTTCTAACTCATGTCCTCTGAAGATGCTGGCTACAGAGACTGCTGAAACGTTAGGAAGAAAAACTTCCAGAATACGGCCAAACAGCCCGAAAAACCTACAACAACCAAAACATCCCACGTTTTAATTTTCTCATGATTTGCTGCTGCTGTTGAAGCAGAGGAGCAAACACATTAAAAAGCTGGCAATCCCATCTAACTAAGCTGAAGGAATAATAAGCTTTCCTTCCTACACAGTCAGTTACCTGGTTTGTTAATGTAGCTGCTGCTAGGTACGTAGCTGAAATAGAACCTCCTGTTGGATGTAGAATATAAGACAATGGCCAAAATTCTGTTGCTTAGTATTTTTTTAAATATCTGTATACTTACTGTTTTTAACTTCTACATATTGCCTTTTTAATGATGTAAGCCATCTTGGGTTCTTTTTAAGGAGAAAGATGGGATATATATATACTTACTATGCTAAAGTCAGCTACTGATAGAGTAGACCCATCAGTGGGCCTACTCCAGTGAGCTTTACTAAGCACTAAGCAACAGGATTTTTTCCATCGCTCAGTGGGATAGGCATCTAGCTGCGGAGCCAGAAGTGTGATTCCCCACTGTGCCTCCTGGGAGAAAAGCTGACCTGTGTAGCTTTGGGTAAGCTGCACAGTCCGAGGATGCCCCCAGAAGAAGGGAATGGTAAAGCACTTCTGAGTATTCTCTACATGGAAAACCCTGAAAAGGGTTTTGCAATACATCAAAACTGAGAAATCAGAAGCACAGATTGCCCTGTATTCTGAATGAGCAATTCAATCCTGAGGAATGCAGGGATTTTTCATAGAGATTTCAAAGTATGTCCCTCTGTGGATATCTTGGGGAAAGCGTGAAGTAAGCAGGTAAAGCAGCTTAATACACCAACAAATATGTGAAACCATTACAGGTGTAGAAACAAAGAAGCCAAAGGCTCACTTCCTGTGTTATTCTTTCTTACTTCATTGCCCATAGTGTCATTATTCCCTGATAATGAGGAAAGGGGATGCTGGCCTCACTTATAGTTCCTAAGGATAGTTCCTTCCTGATGTTTTTTTTTTCCTCTCCACTTCTCTTGCACTTCCAATTATATCAATGTGTACAGTCAACCCTCGACTTATGAACGGCCCTAGTTACGAACATTTCGACTTACGGACCGCTCTGATAGAAAAATATAGCCTCGACTTGCGAACTTTGCTTCGAGTTACGAACCGAAAAAGTCATCTTAGGTTAAAAGGAAAAAAAAGAAAAAATTCTGCCCCTAGTGGTAGGAACAGATTAACCGGCTTTGCATTAGTTCCTATGGGAACTAATGCTTCGACTTACAAACCGCCCCTCGACCTAAGAACCAAAAACAGCCGGAACGGATTAATTCGTTTTCAATGCATTCCTATGGGAAATGCTGATTCGACTTACGAACTTTTCGACTTATGAACGTGCTTCCGGAACGGATTAAGTTCGTAAGTCGAGGGTTGACTGTATTTTGCATCCACCAGAATGTGTAAAGGACCGAAATTCTCTTGGAGTACATTTATGCTGCACCAAGAGCAGGACACTGCCATCTTTCAATTGTAATATTTCATTTAATTTAACCAAAAATGCCTATTTTCTCATTTCAGGATCCCCCTGAGGAAACAGTTGGGAATTTTAGAATGTTGGGAGGGAGGAGAGCCTTTAATATTCAATTGCCAGATAGCAATTAAATTAAATTAAATTAAACATTATCGTTGCAAAATGATGACGCCACGCGACTTGCCCAGCGTACGCCAGGAGGATTTCAGCCATTGAGTCACTTACTGATTGACTTAATGAGACCTACATAAGAATGGGCTTGCCAATCTCTCACTCATTCAGTGGGGTGTGATCAAAGGGACGTGGCCTCTGTCTTAATGTTAAAACATGAATATATTTATCCTGAGAATCTCAGTGAGAGAGCAAGGATCAAACACATCTCTCCAGTCGAGCTGCTTCCACCAACCACTGTAGAAATTCATAGCTTCAAGGAGGGTGTTCCATGATGCTGACACGTTCAGGATTATTGTAAAATGTGAGGTATTAGCAAAGTAAAGTCATTTGGCATTACGCCCGTCACTAACTTTTCAGTTCACAGCATGTATCAATGCCTGTAGGTATATTGGTTAACATTTGATAAGCTTCAGTGAAGACCCATGAAATAATTAACTTCCTAGTTACTGCAACAAGGCTCACAGAGGCTGCTTCAGATCCCTCCGTAGAAACTCCTCCCTCCTCCATATCTTTCATGAGTCTGAAACTGAACTGGATTTGCTTTCATTGTCGCATGCCAAATTTAATAGTGCAAGATGCTTTCTATTCTGAAGGGCATGTTAATGTGGAGATGGAAGGGATTAAGGCGACTAAGAATGAGTGATTGCCTTCTTTCATTTTCTCAGTTTAGCATAACAATGCTTGTGAACACAGGGATTATAAAAAGTGTTGAGTTGCCATACTGACTGGATAACCTTTTTTTAATTCTGGGATTCCAGGCCTGCCACCTTGTGCCTGTTTGGGGCATTTGCTGATTGGCCTGGATTCCTAGTTTTATTTTTATTTTTTTATTCTAGCCTTGCAGAATTTCCAAAGGAAATGTTCTGCCTAATCGGTTAAGTCAGAGAGAAGCCTACATGTGTGTCTCTTACTCTTCCAGCCAATAAGGAAACTGACAGAAAATCATTAGAAGTACTGGCCAGTAAAAACAGAAAAAAATCTCTACTCCCCTCTTTTTTTTACAATTTTGTGTGTGTGTGTGCGTGCGTGCGTGTGTGTGTGTGTACTCAGTGTTTCTGCCTTTGTTTTGCTATCCAAATATATGTGTCTGAACATGTACAGAAATCTTTCAAAACTGTTCTCCCCACCAAAAGATCTAAGTGGCCTAACCATGCACATCATGTTTTTCCCAAAATGAGGGAATGCTTTTTCCAACAATGAGGGAATGTTTTTTCCACTGGAGACTGTTTTGCGCCCTGCACCTCACCTTAAGCTAACCTGAGAGATATTCTAGGCATGCACCCACTGTCTTCACATTCAGATTGTCTGGTTTATAGGCAAAAAACCTGGAAGACCAGCAGTGCGACTTCCTGGAACTCTCCCTGTCGAATACTAATATTTCTGATAATGATGGTGATGCTCTACCCCAGAGTGCATTCCAATAAAATCAATAATGTACAAACATGCAACACAACATTTAACCACAACCTTAATATCTCTTTGTGTGTGTTTGCGTTTGTGTACACGGATAGGTAAAGGTAAAGGTTCCCCTTGACATTTAGTCCAGTCGTGTCCGACTCTAGGGCGCGGTGCTCATCCCCGTTTCCAAGCCTTGGAGCCAGAGTTTGTCCGTAGATAGTTTCTGTGGTCACGTGGCCAGCGCGACTAGACACGGAACGCTGTTACCTTCCCACCGAGGTGGTACCTATTTACTCGCATTTTTACATGCTTTCGAACTGCTAGGTTGGCAGGAGCTGGGACAAGCGACACGGATACACAAACAAACACACAAACACATACATATATGAACCTTTATATCAACATAAAACTCCTCAAAACAAGCAATGATAAAGAATTAACCAACTGCTCAAAACCATCTCAAAAGTTCAGATAAAATACATCAGTCACTAACCTCTCCCAGAATGGTTGTTTTGTTTTGTTTCCATTCACAGCAAAGTAGGTGCTCATTATGCTATCTACTAGAGATGTGTCGGTTAGTCATTTTTTTGGACTATAAGTCCTATAATTCTGGCAGCATAGGCAGTGGCCATGTTAGCAGAATTCTGGGACGTGTAGTCTGAAATCTTAAGTACACATACTTTTACTGGTTCTGAAACCACAGCTCCTCCCTAATGGGAGCTATGGCTTGCTGAAATAGCTGCTGGTTGTAATAGTTAAGAGAAGAGCTGTCCAGCAGACCCTCTTTTCCTAGCTGAATGTTCCTGCTTCCCATTCCCTCTCCCTCTGCTGCAGCTGGCTGGTCTTCAGAAGAAAAAATCCTCTTGGATAATTCTGCAGGTGGATTTTATAACAAATCTTGCTGATCTGCCATCATAGGAAGTACATTCTTGGTCAGTTCAGTCGGCCTGTGTACCTGTGCATAGCTTTTTGAAAATGAAATACAAAAAAATACATTTCTGTCCGTCAAGGAGTCCTTCAATTACATAGGAAACACTACCTTATTTGGGGGTCTCTCTTCCTCTTTCCGACTGCTAGGCACTCAACAACGTGTGTGTGTTGTCAGAAGGGGTCGTGAATGATGTTATTAAGACTTAATCAGTTTGGAGTTGGGAGCTGACTTTTAAAGAAAGCTGATTGTCTTGTTTTCCTTTTTTAAAATTACAGGACATAGAAGAAATCACAGAAAGTTTAGGAGGAGAAGCAAGACAGGACAGTGGCCTCTGAGCAGCATTTTATCTGATGCAGAGTCATTGAAACATAGCTTAGCATCAGAGCAATTCCCTGCGTCCAGTAAAAACAAGACCGGCAGCCTAAGAGGAAAGAATAGTCGCAGAAGGACAAAACGATTTCTCTCCTATCCTCGATATGTGGAGGTTATGGTAATGGCGGACAGTCGAATGGTTGCTTACCATGGAGCAAACTTACAACACTACATTCTGACATTAATGTCCATAGTAAGTATTAAAATCAGGCTTAGTGTTATATGCACTAGGGGCATATTGCCATAGATTACTGTTAGGATTATGGCGTTTTTTCACTGCTGGAATATCTCGGCCTGATGCTGAACTTGTGACTATTGAATAACAGGTCTGTTGGAGGAAATATTTCTAAAACTTGTTGAGAGAAGCCTTTATAGCTGCCTTCCATGTCTGTGGGTCTGAATTCCTAAGTTAAATGGAAGAGGAAGAAGAAACAGAAAATTACCTCAGAGAAGGAACAAAGAAAGCCTAAAGGCTATCTACCATAATTTGGAAGTAACTGCTTACAAATACTGTGGGATATAGAGATGGACACAAACCTCAGTTCAGAGGTTTGTGCCACTTTATACACATGGTACCACTGGTGCCATGTGTTCCCTTCCCCTGCCTCCCCAGCCAATGACCACTCACCAGTCGGAGCATGCTCCTCTCCTCCTCTTCTTTGACTGTTGAACCAGCCCCCAGCAGGAGTGGGCGATCAGCCAAGGAGGCAGGGAAGGGATGCCCGTGCTCCTGCCAGTGACTGGTCAAACAGCTGAACAGGAGGAAGAGAGGCACACGCACACGGACTGGTGAGTGGGTCATTGGCCGGGGAGGCAGCGGAAGTGAACATGTGGCACCTGGGGTGCTGTGCGTACTCACCTCTGAACCAAGTTCCGTGCCCATCTCTACCATTGGGTAATGAGAGTATTATGAAATTACATCTCAAAAATGGCATATTTTGTATTTGTTGTACCACTACTTGTAAACACCTTCAACCTGTGTTGTCTGTTCTATAGTTGAACATTTTTTCCTCCATAACTTCAAACACTTTATCACTTGAATTCTAACAGATTTTAGTCACCAGTGTGTCGATGCGGTAGCCTTTCTTGCCCTGACAGTTTGTCAGCCAAGGAAAGTTCTACCTTGAAGTAAAAATTTATATAGTTTTTACTGGACAGATACAGATTTTTACAGTGAAAGGGGAGGGAAGTTTTGCATTCACTGCTTCCTGTTATAATTGTCAACATAAATTTTCACACTGTATCTTTAATGCAGGTATCTTCTATATATAAAGATCCAAGCATTGGAAATTTAATTAATATTGTTATTGTGAAATTAGCCATCGTACCTAATGAACAGGTAATTACTTTTTAAAATATTCCTTTATATTTGCCCATTTCCCTCTTTTTTTCTTTTTCTGTTCGGCATATCCAGTGGCTGGTTGTAACTAGAGTAGGCCCATTGAAACAGTGGAGTCAGCTCCTCTGTAGGTTCCGTTGATTCAATGAGCCTGCTCTAGTTCTGATTTACTACTGGATTTCAGCCAGTGATTTGCTATTATTAATAATTCCTATGGAGCACAGATGCTTTACAGTTGTGAAAAAAATGTCCTGCCCAGAGGTGTATGTTGCTAAAACTTACATGAAATAATCAGGTAGTTGCCTGTGCAGCAAGTAATTTGTCTGATTGTAACTAGCATTGTTGACAGTTCGGAAAACCATTTACTAATATTTTAACTCCAACTTTAATTTTTAAATATCAGTCCTTTTTAGGTTTTACTTGACCTTATGTCTTCTTATGACTAATTTGCTTTCATTTTGCTGTATTGGCTGAAATCCGTATGTAGTACGTGACACATACAGAGGTGTTGACACATCAAATCCCCACTGATTCAATAGGCCTACTCCAGTTGTGACTTGCTACGCTAAACAAGATTTCAGCCAGAGTTGAACAATCTTGTCTGGCAGAAAAACACCAGTTCTTCTTTCTGTGCATTTTATACCTAGGATGGTCCCTCCATATCCTACAATGCACAGACAACCCTAAAAAACTTCTGCCAATGGCAGCAAACCCAGAACCAACTGAATGAAGACCATCCAGATAAGCATGACACTGCTGTGTTGGTGACAAGGTATGTCATGGGCAGTAGTTGTGGGATTTTATCTTTTTATCTCACTAAAATAGCCATGTGAGTGCCACATGAACTCTAATGCATGCTATAAAAATTGAGATTTTGTGGCAGATAAGTTATGTGCATGATGCGAATGGGAGCAATGCCCTTTACTGTAATGAATGGATACCACCCTGCTGTTCAGGGTTGTTGTTTTTTTTGTGGGGCTGTATGTACATTGATTGCATCCAACTTATAATAAGCAATTTTGAGTGCGGTGGGAAGTTTGCAATGTGTGGAAGCTTCCTACACAGCAACATTGTTTAGCAATAAAGATGATGCTTTCTCCGTGCTTTCAGGGAAAAAAAGAGTGTTTGGGGAAAGGATTTAAAGTTGTGGGTGGAAGTGGCTTTACGATTCCATAAACATTCACACTGCAGCTGTGATTTTATGTTGTGGCTGACATGTCTGCATATTCCCCCCCCCCCCCAATCTCCCACTAATAATCTATCACTTGCATTTTAGACGTGTTGAATTTTGAAATCCCATTGATGAGTCAAACAAGTAGTTGGGTAGGGGCTGTCCAAGTGAAAATGGGGGCTATGGGTGAGGGCATGGGAAAGCCACACGTGGAAGTTGTAATACTTACATCCAAGGCTTGCTTGCTTGATGATGGCTGTAAGTTCTAAGTGGAGAAAATTGTAGTGAGTGTTCGTAATTGCGGCAACTTCTAAATGTAGTTGGTTTTCCAGCCAATCCTAATGACTTCAGATAGCAAAACCATCTGCCGTTTTTCGTGGGAAGCATAGGAGATGAGTAGCAATTTAGGGATGTATGATGCAAGTACTACATGGGCTGCTTTCAATAAGAGAGAATAGTATCAGCTGCCTCCATGTCTTCAGTTCTGATCAGATCCTTGTGAGTGAGAAAACTAACTCTAGGATAGGGTTGGGGAATGTGTGGTTCCCCAGGTATTGCTGGATTGCAGTTTCCATGATTCCTCACTATGTTTCCATGATCCCTCACTATCTATGCTTCTTGGGATAGTAGTTGCAGTTCAACAACATCTGAAGGGCCACACATTTTCCTTTTCTTCTCTAGGAAATAACACAGCTTGGATTTGCCTCTCAAGCACATTGGGGACGTGAATGGATAGACTCATTCGACTGCTGCTTCATTTCTGTTACAAGTTTTAGGTAGCCACTAGTTACGAGCAATGCATGTTTCTCAGTTTGGCCCAGGAGGACCTTGTGAAGTTTTACAGTGAAACTTTCCTACAGATGATCATTCATGTCTCAGGCAGACTTTGTTTATCATGCTGGAGAACATTTCGGTATAGAATAATAAGTCCTTCAATAATTGATTGAAAAATACAAATTAGATTTTGCATTTGCTTTTTAATCTGTGATTAACTGTCTTGTGTATGTGGAACTGGGAAGGCTATATATAGAAGCAGCCTGACAAATAAATGTCTGGCAAGAAACCTAGAGCAGAATAGTTAAATGGTGTCTATTTATTATTGTATTTTAAATAGTAACTTGCATAGAAATTAAAAGCATCAAGTCTGTTTTTCTTTCAGACAGGATATTTGCAGAGCTCATGACAAATGTGATACTTTAGGTAAGCCTAATCTCCTTTTTCCTACTCTTAGTCAACTTGTTGATATTCTTGACAGAATATTGTGTTCCTTTACTTAAATAGCAAACTCTCTTTTTTGTTGTTCTGCTTTTGATTTCTTAGGTCTGGCAGAATTGGGTACAGTCTGTGATCCATATCGGAGCTGTTCAATTAGTGAAGACAGTGGACTAAGTACTGCTTTTACGATTGCACATGAACTTGGCCATGTGTATGTTCTGTAAAATTACCAATATATTTAAAATATTTATTACAACCTACAGCTAACCGTAAATTGTATGCTTAAAAGAACACACATGCACTCACGTTTATATATGGAGTACCAGCATTGGCTTGGATCCTGTTTTGTATCCCTGTAAACAAAAATGTGTAAATTGT
Source organism: Intellagama lesueurii (assembly GCA_037013535.1). Taxonomy (NCBI): domain Eukaryota; kingdom Metazoa; phylum Chordata; class Lepidosauria; order Squamata; family Agamidae; genus Intellagama; species Intellagama lesueurii. The sequence goes on from JBAJHW010000002.1 coordinate 274,939,628, forward strand.
TCACAGAGAAGGGGCTTTCATCCCCTCCCCCGACAGCTGATGGTGATGGCTTCTAGGAATTGCAGTTCAAGAACACCTGGGTTACCCAATGTTGGGGAACCACTGTGCTAGACCATCACTGATTTGCTAAGTCCCTTAGAATATTTTTTTTAATCTTTCCTTTGTGTGAAGTGCTGATTGAAAACTGTGGCTACAAGCAATTTCTTTCTTGATCAGCACTACACACAAAGCAAATAAAATATTTTTTAAAAATTTAATCTAAGTGATTCAGCACATCAGTGATGCTCTAGCTTTTGTTTTATGTCTCTTCCCAATTGATTCTGCTATACATATTTTGCTGGAAGACACAAAGCGAGTGAGTGAGCATGTCTGGGGTGTATGCAGTTTAACGAACACCTTGCAAATGGCATATCACTCATCTTCCTGCCTCAACCGACCCTATGTAGACTGTACCAGACTACATCCAAAGAGCCAGTCTAGACATTTCCCTTACTTTCCTCTCAAATTTTCATTTTGAACAGCTGTTTTTAGGTCTATAGATTGCCAGAACCTAACAGGTAAAACAATGAAGAGGAAGGAAAGTTCTTCTAAAATTAGTAAGAATTAAAGTTATAGTCTTTAGCCAGGTGCCTTGAAGGCTGAAATGTTTAGCTTTGTTTTGTTTTGTTTTGTTTTTTGAATTGCTGATTTTTCCCATTTTTATTTGCCATTCTAATGGCAATTCCCAGGGATCAGGGTCTGCCTACATTTAACAAACTTAGTTCAGTTCATTAGAAGTGGCTTCATGGGGTTACAGGCAGCCCTAAACAGGAAACTCCTTTTTGCTATTTTAGCAGGGGGCAAAGTTTGTTCACTGAAGGAAAGCTTTAATGGAAACATAAACTCACCAACCTTCAAATTTAGGATCACATCAGATCACTTCCTCTCTTCTACTTCAAGTAGCACAGCAGCTTAAGCTGTTCCGTCTCTGTGGTATATTTTCAACATTCTTCAGTATATCATGTGGTGTAAAACTTAAATGGATGGTTTTTAAAATATATTGATAATGGTGCTTGATGCCATTTAATAAATGTACCACATTCAAAAGAGGAGCCAAATTCCTCTTTGGAGTATGATGGTCCCAGAGACTAACTCTGTCTGGTATAGAAGGACAACAGCAGTCATGTCAGCCATGGATGGCTAGATTCAATTAACATTTAGAAAACACTGCCACAAGGATGTTATACTTAGAAATGTAGTTCAGTTTGCTCTCGCTAATTAGTAAGGATGAGCAGTCAGAAGGCTGCTTACCCTGAAAATGAATTGGGGCTCTGGAAGATTCCCATTCAAAAGGAACTTCAGTGTTCAGAATAACTAAAACTAATCTTAAAAGGTAAGATGTGATATAATCTTAAAAGGTAAGACAGGTGATATAAGCGCTGAAAAAGCTTCTGCACTATGATGATGTAATCTCTGGAAAAGCTAGTCTAAATAGCCATGTTTTCAAGGATTGTTTGAAAGTTCCCAGTGAAAGGGCCAGGCAAATGTCAGATGGGAGATTATTCCAGAGATGGGGGGGGGGGGGGCAATTGTCAAGAAGGCCCAGTTTGTGGTCTTCACTTTTGGGGCCTCTCTTGGGGTCAGTGCTCTCAACTGCCCAGCCCGGGAAGATCAAGTAGGTCAGGCAGATCTCACTGGAAGGAGGCATTCTGCCAAGTATCGAGGTCCCTTTTATGCTGACATAAAAGTCCCTACACAGTTTGGGACCTCAATACTTGGCACAACACCTCCTTCCAGTGAGATCTGGCATGGAAACAAACAGGTAACAGGTAACTGCAAGGCAGCTGCAAGGCAGCCAAGGTAGGGGAGATATGATGGTATTTCTTCACTCCACTAACTAATCTGGCCACCTTATTCTGGATCTGTTGGAGTTTCTGTAGCAGCCTCATGGGCAACCCCATATAAAGAGCATTGCAGTAGTCTAATCTCGAGACTACCAGTGCATGGACCCATGTGGTGAGAGACCCAGTGTCCAGGTAGGGACACAGCTGGGCGATCCACCTAAGGTGGAAAAAGGCGAAACAGATCACAGACACTACCTGGGACTCCGTTGATAGCGCTGAGTCCAGAGGTGCGCCCAAACTGTGAACCTCATCCTTAGTAGAGAGTGTTCCCCCCAAATAAAGGGAGGCACCCAAATGCAGACACTAGGGGCACCCATCCACAGGACATCCATCTTGTCTGGGTTCAGCCTCATTCTGTTACCTTAATCCACTTGAGCATGGTATCCAGGCAGCGCTCAAGAGATGGGATGGCATCCACTATAGAAGGGTGGAAGGAGAGAGAGAGCTGGGTGTCATCCATATATTGGTGGCATGAAGCTCCAAAACTCCTGATGCCCACCCCAAGGGGCTTCATATAGATATTAAATAGCAATGGGGAGATGACTGACCCCGTAGGACTCCACAATTAAGAGTCCAAGGGGTGGGCATCATTCTCCAAGCTGCACTCTCTGGGGACAGTCTTCTAGGAAGGACCAGAGCCAACCCAGAGAGCCTTCCAAGAGGATACCATGGTTGATGGTATCGAAGGCCGTTGAGAGGTCAAGGAGGACCAATAGGGACATTTTGCCCTGTCGATTTCCCTGAAAAGGTCATCCTGCAGGGCGATCAATGCCATCTCTGTGCCATGATGCGGCCTGAACCTGGACTGGAATGGGTCAAGGGTATCGGTTTCCTCCAGGCGTGCTGTAGCTGAACGGCCACCACTCACTCAGCCCTTCTGTTCTGATTCCTGAGTGGGGGAACCTAGCTTGGGAGTCAGGATATAGTAGGTGACAGCAGCTGCTTTGAAGTAGTAGAGACCCAGAGCCATGTCCTTCATTCCTCAAGGCCCTTCACCTGCTGCTGAAAATATTGACAGTGTCTTTTTCTGTCTGGGATCACAGGAGTTGTGATCCAGTAGCAGAACCAAGATGAACTGTGGTGGGTCTTTCACGTATTTGCATCAGCCGCTGTAATCTGCAACTCCACTGTGGCCTCGGTAGATGCTTTTGGTGATCAGGGACAGGAATAGAGTAGAATACTTGTATGAGGAAATATTTATGGCCTTCCTGCTTCTACTTGGCTGTGCTACGTGTCTTAATTCTAGCTCAGAAAGATTTGTTCTCCCTTATACAAGCACCCTTTGTGATTCACACGGCTTGCTATTGCTTAGTAGCGAGCTCCACATATTAATACTTAGTTGCTACCATTAGTTTGATCTAAAGGTACCCAATAACATTAGAGGGTATCCACTGCTCATGGAAGAGATTTTACACTTTGCTTGAGAGCAGGAGTGCTCAACCTGTGACCTTCAACTTCTTTTCATGAAGCTCTCAACTGAGTTTCAAAACCCCTCACCAACCAATTGATCTAGACTAGAGATGGGCACGAAACTCCCCGGCCAATGATCCACCCACCAGTTGGAACGTTCTCCTCTCCTCCTTCTCTTCAGCTGTTTGACCAGTCCCTGGCATGAGCATGGGGTTGCCTGCCCTGCCTCCTTGTCTGAGTGGGCGAACAACCAAGGAGGTGGGGCAGGGAAGCCCATGCTCCTGCCAGAGACTGGTCATACCGCTGAATAGGATGAGGAGAGGAGCACGTGCTGGCTGGTGAGTGAGGGATCCAGCTGGGAAGGCAGGGGAAGGGAATGTGCGGCACTTGTGGTGCCATGAGTATGAACCAGCACAAACCTCCAAACTGAGGTTCATGGCCATCTCTAGTCTAGACTAGAGCTCTGTTAAAATAAATGTGTTAGTGCAGTAGTTCTCAACTTTGGGTAACCTGGGTGTTCTTGAACTGCACTCCCAAAAACCCTGGCCAGCACAGCTAGTAGTGAAGGCTTCTTGCAATCCAAGAACACCCAGGTTACCCAAGGCTGGGAACCACTGTGTAAGTGTTAAATACATTGTTTTGTATTGCACTATTCACAGGCATTGCACTGTGAACACTTTAAGAGTAATCCTAATATAAATCTTCTGTGTTAAAAATACTACTTGTAGTATATCTGGTTATCCACATTCTTCCTTCAAGGAAAAGGTCACTAATGTACCTCCCCATGAGAATTAACTCTCCCCAAGTGAGCCCTAACCTTGGCATTTCAGACGTTTCTGAAAAATTCCTGGACATTCCTAGTCAACACAACCAATGAGTGGTTTCTGGAAGCTATTATTCAGTGACATCAGGAGTCTCACACTTGGTAACAAGAACTGGCCATTATGACCTGTATAACTCATGGAAGTGTAAGGTCAGGGGGGCAGTGCAACTTTTTATTAAGACTATTTTCAGGCTTAGGTTCTGCTGACGAACTGCATTTGGAAGTGTCAAAGGAATTATTGGTTGCGCGTATCTTTAATCTTGTTGGATGTGCAGGGGACTTTCTTTGTGAATGATAAGAGGAGATCCTGTGCCGGGGCCCATATCTTTCCTCTACCCAATAGTTTTCATGTTGGAACCACCATCCATAGCTAATGATTGTATTACAGGATTTGTAGTCTAACTGGAGAAAAGTCAACTCCAAAATGATAAAAAGAACACCTTTTGAAGAAACACATGTTCTATGAGCAGTCCATGGTAAACCATGTCTTTCTCTGTAAACCCCTTGTTTACTTTAAAATTAAGTAGTTAATTAAAGAATTGATGTTGCCAATTCAATGAATGAAACAGTTGCAGTTTTAAACTCATTAATTAAACCAACCAATTGATTTCCCCATTTATAGCAGTAAACAGCAGTGAATGAATTTCCAGTTCTAAGCACTGGCCCTCACCTCTGGCAAGACTTATTTGCCCCTCTCCCAGAAGTCCACTAGGCAGGGAGGAAGACTGGGGAGGGAAGAATGGAAAGGGGTGGCATTAGAAATGGAGAGAAAATAGGCTGTGGTCCTAATCACCATTAGCTCTAGCCCCTCCACCTCTGGCATATGACCCACAGCACACGTGACTGACCGTCTCTCTCTACTGTCCTTCTGCTGGCAGGCCACGACTTTTCCTTCTAGGGAGCTTTTAATAAGTAACTGCTGAGGAAGAGTTTTAATGGGGGAGTTGTCTTTTTTGTATTTTAAAGGAGGTTTTACCTAGTACTTTTTAATAATTAAAATATTCAGTTTTTTAGCATTGTAATTGATTGTTTTTTAATTGATTTACTTAAAAAAATTTAATTATTTGTTTTTTGCTGCCAGCTTGGCTAGCTCATTCCTTAAGCTCTTTTAAATATCCTTGCTTTCATCAAAGGAGTTAATGACATGCATAACTCCTCTCTGCTCTTATTTAATGTTGGTAATTTTTGGTAAGGTTGTACACTTTATTACCTTCTTTTAAAAATTTATGCTAACATGGTGGCCAATAATCTGTCTCTATAGATTTAACATGCCTCATGATGACAACAATAAGTGCAAAGAAGATGGAGGAAAAAACCAACAGCATGTTATGGCTCCCACTCTGAATTATAATACCAACCCTTGGATGTGGTCAAAATGCAGTCGAAAATATATCACTGAATTTTTAGAGTAAGGCCTCTATAATTTCTTTCCCCCCCCCTTTTTTTTTTTTAAGAAATACATTTCAAAACAGCTTTGGGCAGAGTCTTGTAAGAGTATGGCATGCAAATTAATGGATAAAAATTACATTCAGAGGTTGAAACATTTTTAAAAATTAATTTTTAAATTAAATTTAAGTGTCTGTAGGTCTGGGTCTGTCAGGTAGATCTTCCAGACTGGAAAATGATGGGATTTGTAGTTGGAAAAATCAAAACAATCTCATTCCTGGTAATTACTAAGTAGCCTAAACATTGTTAGCCGCCCAGAGTAGACTTTGGTCTAGATGGGCGGGGTATAAATCTAATAAATAAATAAACACCTTTTGAAGATTTTGCAATTACCTCAACTTGCTTTTGCCATGCAGCATTGGAAATAAATGTAATGCTTTTCTTTCTAGCACTGGTTATGGCGAGTGTTTGCTTGATGAACCTTCATCAAGAACATACACTTTGCCTCAACAACTTCCAGGATACATGTATGATGTCAATAAGCAGTGTGAGTTAATATTTGGGCCTGGTGCAAAGGTTTGTCCCTATATGGTAAGATGCTTTTCTTTCCTTCTTTCTTTAATTCTTTGGTTTGCTTAAAGAGGAAAAGCAAATCAGTTTATCAAATCAAAATATTACTAGTGTAAATTTTTACAACCTTTCTGTTTGGATTTAAAACTTCTAATTTCCAATATCAGATTCTCAAATATCTCTGAATACGAGCACACCGCTTGCTCAAAGATATGAGACCTACTTCTGTAGTGGTCTCTCATATGAGCATAAGCAGGTGGGTAGGACCAACCTTCTGGAACAATCTCACCAATCAGCACCCTCCACTCTTGTTCGGTGCAGATCATATAGGAAGCGTCTGTGTAATCGGCCATATCCATGTGTCCAGAATATTCACATACATAGTCTGAAGCCATGAGGGAGAGTACTGTGGCAGAACCTTGATTGTTATCTCTGAAGAAACATGGAAAGGCAGTCTATTTGACCAACAACTTATTTTTGCAGGAAACATTAGAAATTAATGTAGCTTTCAAGGAATGAGCACAATATCCCTAAAACCTGGATTCTCCAGTATTTCACTATAAATCAATCAGTTAATTGGATATCTGAAGAGGTAGATAGGTTTTCAGAAATTCTCAATTGCATAGGGTTTTTTTAAAGTTCATTCAGGACATATGATATATATATATCAGCAGAGAAATGGGGACATATGCATAAGCTGCCAGCCTGCGGGAGCTGGCTGCCTCTCAGGATGGGGTAGGGAGGCGACAGGACCAGTTGGAAGGGGACGGGGGGGGTGGACTGGGTGGGGGGAGCAACGGACCAGGAAGTTTGTTAAATTGCTAGAAAGTTTGTTGGTTCAGGAAAGTTTGGGTTCTCTAGTTTGGATGAACACGAACCAATCCGAATCAATGAATTAGTGACTTTTGATGAACTTCCTGGTTTGTTGTTAGCTTCGTGCCCATCTCTACTAACAACCATGAGATTGCCAATATCAAGGTAATGACCAAGTGGTTTTTTTATATGGGGAAGACAGCTTGATTAGTATCATGTTAACCACTAGAAACTGATAATTAACCAGAGGAGCCACAGATAAAATGCTGACTGACTTTAATGTCCTAGTTACATCTTGGCTGGATTACTGTAACAGGCTCTATATGGGGTTGCCATTGGAAAGTGTTCCAAAACTCCAGTGGGTCCAAAATATTGCAGCCAGATTGCTAACTGGGACTGGTTACAAATAACAGATAACTCCCCTGTTAAAGCAGCTCCAATGACTGCCAATCTGTTTTTGGGCATAATTCAAAGTGCTGGTTTTAACCTATAAAGCCCTAAACAGCTTAGCTCAAAATGAGAGATTGGATATTTGTATTCATATCCCTGGAGATTGGCACTACAGGTGCCTGGAAAGTTCAATCTCTCCCCCCCCCTCCCCAAACCAGCAGGTCCAATTACTGGTTGCCACGCAGCGCGTGGGGCTGCCATCATTCCTGTTGTGTGAGTTGTGGAGGTAGCCCAGCCTGCCTATGCAGCTGACCACTCACCAGCTGAGTGGGGAGACTCATCATCCCGCCTCCTCACCAAAGTGGTCGGCTGTGTGGGGAGGTGAGAAAGTGCGGGCCAGGCTACTTCTGCAATTGGCACAACGGGAACGATATTGGATGCACCCTCTGTGCAGCAACTGGTAATTGGAACTCCCAGTTCTGGCAGGAGGGATTGGACTTTCCAGGCACCTGTGGTGTCAATATTCGTATTTGTATCCCCAGGGATACAAATACGAATATCCCATCTCTAGTCCAAGCTAGCTAAAAGAACGTGTCTTCCTCTATGAGCCTGCATAAGACCATCAGGGAGGCCTTTTTTTCAGTCCCTCCACCTTCACAGGTGCATTTGGTGGGGGACACAGGAGCGGGCCTTCTCTGTTGCTGCTCCCAGACTCTGGAACTCCCTCCCACAGGAAGCTAGGCTGGCCTCATCATTGCTGTCCTTCCACAAGCAGCAGGCAAAGACCTTTCTCTTTAGGCAGACTTTTCCTTAATGACTGATGGCCTGAGAAGGGTTTTTAATGGGTTGTTGTGCTCTGTTGCTTTAAATGTTTTTTCAATATTGATTTTTTTAAACCATTTTTAATATAATACTTGTTCAATTCTTTTTAAGTATTTGTATACTTACTGTTTTTAGCTTTAAAATATTGTCTTTTTAATGATGTAAGCTGCCTTGAGTCCTCTTTAAGGAAAATGGTGGAGTAAATAAATAAATAAATAAATAAATAAATAAATAAATAAATAAATAAATAAATAAATAAATAAATGTAACATAATTATCTTCAATTGTAGAATTGTTTTTATCAACATATCATGTGCTAAACTGCCATTGGCAGTCTGTCTCTCACACACCAGTTGTCAGGCTGTGGGGTGTATGTGAATTGTTCTATTGTGCCATAATGCTTTGGGGGGTTGTATCCATATGGTGTTATTTATTTATTTTTTACAGAAAATTGTGCTTTTAGCACTGCAGACAGATTACTCAACTTCTAATTGACCAACCCCTCATTTAGCAAGATGTTTTCATTTTACATTAGTCTCTGATTAACTATAAAAATACATCAGAGAGATGGAAGCAATTGAAAGGGCTAACGTTAGAGATTAACTGTTTATATAACTTAACAACATAGCTCTACAGATGTCAATGCAGAAATAAGCCCTGCTAAATTCAGGGAGACTACTCCTCCACACACACACACACACCAAATAAGTATGTATAGAACTACAGCCTAATTTGTCACTCAATAGAGGTCTTTTATGTTATTTATAGGACTACAGTTGTACTGTATATAATCATTCTAAACCAAGGACCATTAGAGGGAAATCAATGTGATTCTAGAGAGCCATGGCTTATCTGTGTAACTAAACAATAAGAAAGGTGGAATGAAACATAGACTAAAGTTGGACAGTGTTGTTTTTTGAAGTAGAACTCCCAGGATATCTACTGACCATGCTGAGCGAGGTATTTTGTGAGCTGAGGTACAAAAAAATGAACATTTTCCATCTCTAAGCCAATCACACTGGAAATTGATGTTAATGATATGTTTTTTCTGCTTGCAATAAGAAATTCTTTGTTGGAAATGATATTACAGAGTTTAGAAGGATTCAGTTTTGAGGACATTTTATTATTTTCTTGTTTCTGAACCTTTATGTAATAGGACTGTAGCCTTCTCAAGCTTTTCTTAATGATCCCAAAACCTAGGTGCTTTTACAGTAGTAATGATAGCCTGAAATAGGGTAAATGGCCTTAGAAAAAGGGGACATACAGAGAGAACCTTGCTAGAAAATGAGGGAAGTATCTTATATCAATGACGTGGCCATGTTTTGGACAGTCAAAATTGGCCCAAATCAGAGCAGATCCATTGAAGTCAACTGGGCTTACGTGAGTGGTGGCTAACAAGTCTCCTTCATTTTACTCAGTCTGTTCTGTTTGAGCCTAACACTGAATTTAGTTCACAGTATCCTTGTTGTCCAGGGCTCCTCGTTTTTAGTTCAGCATATTTCAATGGGAAATGTTCAACCAGTTTTCATAATATGACTTCCAGGCATTTTGTATGGGCAAAGACTGAGCCACTAACCCATCTGCAACTCCTGGATAAGGCATTTAGGCAGACTGCTTTTACATCTGCAGCTTTAGACAAAACCCCTTCCTCTATTTTATTGCTTTCAATTGTTTACACTTCCTTTCTCAGTGATGGTAATAACACCAGGGAAATAACCTAAAATATGTGTACAGCCTGTAGCATATGTTAGCCTGGCTGTTCAGTAATACTGAGACCATTTGAAATCACTTAAGCAGAAGCAGTGCAGAAGACTCTGGTGCATCAATGCTGATGGAGCCCATAAAGGATGTCGCACGCAGCACACGCCGTGGGCTGATGGGACGGAATGTGGCCCAGGAAAGGTTTGTTGTTGGCACTCCTATTGTTTCTTGCATCCCACCCACCACCATGCAGACAGATGAGCCATTGTTATGGTGGTCTCAGTCCAGGGAATAGAGAGTCAGTCACTCTATGTATTTTGTAGGAAGAGCTTTGAAAAATTGTTGAGTCACAGTTTGCATACTACATCTCACCCACCTGCCCATTCTAAAAGCCATCCGATTGTTTGTTTACATTCGTCTGTTACTGAGAAAGAGCCCAGGATGGATAACAGTTTGCAACAAAATACACTAGAGCACGTGGAACATTGTTGAGCTTATTATAGTCGATAAAATGCAATAAAAGTATCAGCAAATAAAGAAACAAAGCACTCGCCTATTTCCTGGAGGTTTTCACAGATAAATGCATTGGCACCTGAATGATGGCAGAGATGGGCCCAGCAAAATCTCTACAAAGTGTTGTTACAAAGTGAACTCAAACCACCTTGTTTTTCTTTTAATTTAAAGCATTGTTTCCCAAAGGGTCACAAAGTGTTTTCTGGGGGGACAGGTTTGCGGGTTGCCTTATATGTGTTGTAGCCCTTGTTAAATAATTTCTTCCTTGACCATTTGGAGCAGGATATTACAGTTAGTGTGTATGCATGTGTGTGAGAAACAGGCCCTTTGGGGGAGAAAGAACCCCAGCTTTCTGAGAAGGGAGGGCTTTACCCCATTAAAAATGCCTTTTTATGCAAACATGGGGGGAATCGTAGGTTACTTGGCTTTTATACAAAGGGGTTGCGACTTGAAAAAGGTTGGGGACCACTGATTTAAACTGATTTAAATTTTTTGCAGACCAGAGGTGTAGCCAGGGAAATGGGGTTGGTGCACCCAGGGAATTCAGTTCCAGTATTTAGGTTTGTATTGTGTAACCCATCCAATTGTTGTGATACCTACACCCTGTATGTGATATCTACAGCCTGACCCTGCTTCTTTGCCCATCTACCTTTAAGTATATCAAAATACATGCTTAAATATTTACTTAGATATATATTTTGAAAGGGGTTTTTAAAATTTAAAAAATGCAAAAGTGATATGGAACAGAGGCAGATAGATTTCCAGTCCCTAGCTTCAAGTGCTCATGATTATCATTCAGTTTCTTCCATACAATCGGATGGGTTGCACAAATGTCTTTAAATGTCTTCCATAGCTTGCAGCCTTGACCAGGCAAACTGTGCTGAGAGACTAAGACTTTGCTTCAGGTCTTCCTGTTTTAAAGCCTATGGCATACAGAGCAGTCAAGAGTCCTTGTGGAGGTAGCATCTTTGTAGATTCCAAAGCGTTTAGTCTGACAGGATCTTTTGGAGGTCATTAACTCAAAAGGTCACTGTAAATAGGAAGTAACAGCAGCACTTTTGAACACCTAAAAGCCTCCAAGAAAACTTGACAAAAAGAAGCATTATAGACAAATAAAACATTATATACTCTAATCCTTTTTCCTAACTCAGATGTGCTCATGTTGGTCTTCAATGAATGTTTAGTGATAGCATAGAGTTGTATATCATAAAATTAAGTGTCAGACCAATGGCTAAATCCAATTGTTGCTCCCATCAAGAGTGGACCCACAGAATGGCATTTCCAAAGTCATTACAAGATTCCGTGGGTCTACTTTAGGCAGGAGTAACAGTTAGATTAAGCCCTGGCTTTCGAGGGCAACTGTTGGTCATGTTCAGTTACTTTTATTTTGTGTTGGCCTATTACTGATTGATAAACAAGGTCCTTATAAGTTCCAAGCTCCACCTGTGCGACTGTTAGGTTAGATTCATACAATGAAGACGAAGAGCTTAGCTGTGTGATGCAGTGATTGTTGACAATTGTCAGTGGATTTTTCAGATGAATCTTCCGCCTCTCACTGTTGGTTCTAATTTATGTAAAATATATTGTCTCGTTTAAGGTCTGCAAACTTGCAAGCAAAACGATATCTTCTAGAGATGGGGGTATTCATATATGAATATGAATATCCCCACACAGCTGGACTTAATGAGGGTCCAGCCCCCTGGGCCAGACTGTCTACTCATATGTCCAATGGTGGTGGCAGCCCCACTCATCCTTCCAGTCGTGCCCAGAGCGCTGCTCTCTTCCCATTCGGCTGGCCACTTGGCAGCCGTGCAGGGAGACTCGTCCTCCCTCCCCCTGCTTGGAGTGGCCAGCAGAGCTGGAAGAGAGCGGCACTCCGTGCACGATTGGAAGGATGAGCGGGGCTGCCACAGGATGCGTGAGTGGACAGTCTGGCCCCGGGGGGGGCGGACCCTCGTTAAATCCAGCTGTGTGGGGATATTCGTAATCGTATATGAATACGAATACCTCCATCTCTAATCTCTTCTCTGGTAACCATGAACGCTATTTCAATATTTTTGTTGCACACTGCAGCTGTTCTGTGAGATGTTGTTCCTTTGGGAGAGCATTGCCTGTACTGAAGCCGTGTCTGTCTTTATGACAGCTGCAGAGCATATATTCCAGTGCAGGAGCTTATTATAGGGATTGATCCTGATATTTTTAAAGTTGCAGAACTTCCCCTTCACTGGGAGAAGACATGGCAACACAATATCTTTTAAGAACAGATTGTGCCTAATTCATCTAAGTGGGTGCGTCAGAGATACAAATTCACCCTAAACATAAAATGCTTCTTTTTAGATTGCCCAGGACTCTTTGTGATATCTACAGCCTATATTCAAAAGTGCTTTCAGCATGTCTGTTCTGCTATTGTGTCTTTTCTACTGACACATAATGACAGCTAACCTGTAATCAGAAAATCAGACAGGCCACTTTCCTTGGAAGCTGTCACAATTTGTGCTTCTTGCTTAGGATCAGTAAATGGGAGCGACACAATGGCTCCGGGAATTGTCTCTCTGCTCGCCTCAACAGTTTGAATGCCCTTCATTGTTCAGGGCACTGGTTCGCAAGCTTGGGTCCCCAGGTGTTCTTGGATCAAAACTCCCAGAAGCCTTCACTACTAGCTATGCTGGCCAGGATTTCTGGGAGTTGTAGACCAAGACCATCTGGGGACCCAAGCTTGAGAAGCAATGGTCTAGGAAGTCTGAGCTCTTCAAACCTACATGTAGAAGAAACTTGTTAACATGTAACCAACCACGACAAATTCATGCTCCAGTTCAGACACTAAGCATTAAGCTGAGGTGGGCAAATGACACCCAGATGTTGAACTGCAACTCCCATGATCTGTCATCATTAGCTGTGCTGGCAAGAACTAACAGGAATTGCAGTTCAAACAACATCTGGGACCCCCATTGTCTGGGCCCATGTGAATAATCCTGCACAGACATCAATATGATGTAGTTCCCCCTCCCCTCTTTTTTTGTCAGAGAAGGTAGTTAGAAGCATCTGTTTCCACTTTTTAAACAAACTACATTTCCCTGTGATGTCTGAATGTAGGAAGTATGGTATCAGAATTATGATAAACGATGGTATCAGAACGAATCAGAATCTGTAAATATCTGTTTATCTTGGCTCATTCTTGCTAACCATAGTTTAAAGAAAGAGCTGTAATTTGGATATAAGTAAAAGCAGGTGCTTCTGATCTTCTCAAATAATCCTGAAACTGATATAGAGTTATTCACATACTGGGAAAGATTGTAGTGGTTTCCCCATTAGATATGAACCAGACCAGTTTCTCCCCTCTGTCAGATTGCTGTCTATGTAATCCTAGAAGGAAGGAGACTCTCCTCAAGTGTCTTGTGTTCTAAAAATAATTTAAGTCAATTAAATTGTCTGATTTCATCACCATGAATATTCTCTTATGCTTTGATCAAACATCCAAGGGTTACCATGGAACTCTGTGGCCTGCTTTAAACATTAAACGTTGAAGTGTAAAATATTTTGGTGGAGAGAGTCATTCTCGTTCTGAATTTTATCCCTTCGACTTTTGGTCAAATGCCTGAACAATGCTATTGAGATTCCAAAATTATTTGATTGTTTCGACATTTTTCTTTATTATTAAAGAGTATGTCCCAAAAGCAATCTTAAATAAAAGCCAGCACCAAGCTATAAAACCTGAGCAGACAGCACATAAGGAACCTGAAGTAGATCCGTCAGACAAAAGGACAATGGAAATATCTGAAAGCACTAAAACAAATCTTAGAATTAAGAAGGTTGAACTGGGACTGAAAATACTGTAAAAGAGGCAACAGTAGAGCCTCTTTGGGAGGTATTCAGAAAGATGGGATGCCATCACTGAAGAAGTGCTCATCTCAGTTAGTACTTCATCTGATGAAGGCATCTGAAGGGGAAATAGATGGGCAACCAAAACAGTAGCAAAGCACTGATATGAGAGTGGCATGGTACGCTCTGCATTTTTTTTCACTTCTGCTTCATTCGTCACAGCTTTTGACATCTGTGTTTCTCTTTACCATTTTTACCATTGCTTCTTTGAAGTGGTATGTGCTGTTTGTGCATTGCAGATACATGAAGAGTGCCTCTAAGGTAGCTGGTTCTTCATGCTGTCTCCCAAGCATGCAGAACTGGGTCATTGTACAAATCGTATCAAGCCTGGAGGCAATAAATTTCCATTCTGCCTTTTTTTTGGGGGGGGGGGGCACACTGCTAAGCTTCCTTCTCATAGATTCTGTCCAACAGCATGTCTGCCATAATCTTCTTTTCAGAGAGGCTTTAGATGATTTGTAAAAGCTGAGCTTTTTTTCCCATTAAACAGTTATTCTGAACTGCGGCGAAGGGAGAAATTGGTTGTGTAAATAGAGCATGCAGATTCGTTACACCTTATAAAATCTAATGCATGTATAATTTTGTTAACACTCATTCTTTGCCATGCAACTGTTTGGTGTACTAGAGCAGCATCTTGATTAATATTGACATTGAAAACTCTAGTGCTGGGAAGGTATTAGAAGCCTCTGTATCTTTCAAATTCTGAAACAAGAACCGTCAATCTTGCTTATTTAACTGCGCTCCGGGATACTTAAAAAATTAATCTTGCAAAGTGAGAGAACATTTGTTCTATTTAAACTATCATAGTAATCTCATTTCTCTTTATCACTCCTATAATATTGCTTATTTGATCTGGATTACTCGTTGCAAGTGGTTGGGGAAGACTTTTTTCACTTGTATATTTGTCTTCATTTGCTTTTTTCATTGCATTTAAGAAGCTGTAGAGGAGAGCAGAGACTGCTTTTTAACAAGGAAAACAATTAATAATTAAGTTTATTGGAGAAAGGTGGTATCCTAGAAATAAAACAAATACAATCATTAAAACATTATAATGAAATTACGGGGGTTAATTAATACTTATATGTAGCTGCCCAAAACAAGGCCATACTTTCCCCCTAACCTTTAGTGATGCAAGCTGACTAATACAAATTTTTGCAAAGGACGTTAACCCATAAATGTTTTTTTAAAAATCAGTATCATCAAAGAATGTTAGAATCCAAATCACTGCATGAACGAACATTATACAACCCTTTCTAATTATAAATCTCTGCCCTTCTTTTTGGAGTTTAGCACTGCAAGTATGGCCACTGTGTGCCCAGAGAGCGAGAATTACCTGTGACAGATGGAACGTGGGGCACATGGAGTCCTTTTGGAGCTTGCTCACGAACATGTGGAGGAGGCATTAAAAATGCTGTTCGAGAATGCAACAGGCCTGAGTAAGTGCAGGTGTGCTGAATACAGTGGCTGCCCTTCTTTGTTGTTTCTAAGACAGATGTCATGGCTTAATGAACTGAGATGTACATAAGTAGTCTGTCAGTGCGCAGATCATGTTGTGTTATTGTTTCACATGAATGGTAAACAAATTAGGAAGTGAAAAGCTTTCTATGATGTCTGAAGCCAGAATTGTGGTTAATTGTGCCCAAACAACCCAGAATTGAAAACTAGCTTTACATCAAATTTTGTTGTTCACTTACGAATCCTGGCTTGTTTGGGTATACTTAGCAATGATCAGCCACACATTATGCTGTTCCCTCCTGGTTAATTTATCCTCTTACACAAAGTGAGAAATGAAGCAAGTAGAAGTTGTGTGCACAAGTATTCTGCTTGTTCACATTGGCCAAAATCCTGTTGCTTTGTGTATTAAATCATGCTAGAGCAGGCCTATTGAATCCATGGGATTTGG
The DNA here is from genome assembly GCA_037013535.1 of Intellagama lesueurii. NCBI lineage: Eukaryota > Metazoa > Chordata > Lepidosauria > Squamata > Agamidae > Intellagama > Intellagama lesueurii. The sequence goes on from JBAJHW010000002.1 coordinate 274,955,721, forward strand.
TGAATGAGCACTGTAAATCACAATTAGAGTAGGCCCATTTGAATCAATTGAACTTTGTGAATCAACTCAAAGGTGTTGATTCCCTCAATCTCCATTGATTCAACAGGCCTTCTCTAGTTTGATTTACTATGCTAAGAAATTGAATTTCGGCCATTGTTTACTCCAATGTCATGTTAGTTCCCAGCCTAAGATTTTTGTACTTTCTTATGTTTGCTTATTATGTTTTACATTCTCCAGGTTTGTTTTCATGCTTCTATTGCTTTTAACAGATTTCAATATATTATTATATGTTCTAGTTTAAATTTTTCCAATGATTAGGAAGCATTGTCTTAAGGAGGTTAATATGTCATGCATGACATGTGCACTGTCCTATATATAGACAAAATACAGATGACATATACATGTGTATTCTGGCTGAAATCCTATTGCTTATTCTAGTGCAACTTTCTGTGCTAAGCAACAGGATTTTGGACATTATGTGAGCTTTAGGGAGAATTGTAACCAACTGAAGCTTTTAAATACAAATGTAGACAATTAAGCACACACATTATTTATGACAGCCCTCCTATGGGGGTGTTTGCTGTTAGCTGAGTACAGAGCTTGGAAGAAACAAGTTGCAAATAACTAATTACTTGTAATTCATTTTTCTAGTCATGAAAGTACAGTCGCATTACATGATCATTACTTAACAAGTTACAATTTACACCTTTAGCAGTGTGACTATAACTTTACTGTAGTTATTTTTTATAGTTAAGGTAGTACTGCCCCTCTAAATAGTTCAAGTGCTGCCTCATACTAAGTTCCATGCTCTGTTGGGACAAGGAGGTAGATGGCAGAAGAGTATTTTGTTCTACTGGCCTGCAGCTTTTATCAGTCAGATATTTTTCCAACTTAGCTGCTTTTGAGAAATGTAAAGATAAAGAGTCCGTTTCAGAACTGTAGCTGTACTAGAAACTAGTTACTCTGGCTGGTATGGAACTTAGAACTATAACTTTAAATTGTCACTTTCTAAAAGTAGCTTTCAAAGCTCTGCCTTTGCAAAAAGGCTTTCTAAGAATGTATCAGAACTACTATGAATTCAAGTTATAAGTTGAGTCTGTGCATTCTGAGACTGAGCTTCTAGGAAGGCTGACTGCCAACATTCAACCTTGAACTCCATGAAGCTTTAGGACTACAGTGAGGGAAGAATGGGTTCAGCACCTTCTCTTTGCCTGCTGAAGAAATCAGCACAGTAATCCATACTGGCTGAAATCCTTTTAATTTGTGTTACAAAATTCATAACATTCACTCATTTCCAGCTGGGAATTAAAGAGTCGCTGCTGCAATACTTGGGAGCGTGTTCACCTTTTGGCTTGGTGCATGCTTGAGAATCTCAGTAAGGACTCTTCAATTGCTGGCTGGAAGAGAGTGAAGCAGGCCCTCATATCATGAATTGTCAAAAGAAGCCTGTCATGTGGGAAGGCAGCTGTCATTTGGAAACTTTCTTGGTCACACAAAACTATTTGCTCAGTTGTTTATATTCTTGCCATGGTTTGTTCTATATTTCTCTTGAAAATTTAAGAAATAGGCTATTAAAAGCAATTCGAGAACATTGTATTCATTTAGGGAAACAGGACAGTTATATAAGGGCATCAATCAACGACAGGCTTCTTTTCTGAGCTGCCTAGAGAGCAAAAATTGACACTGACCTAATAGGCTCTGGGGATGATGAGGTCAGTAAGATTTGCAATTTCTGCAACAGAGACAAAAGCAGTTTTCCAGACATGTACGACAAGGTATTAAAGCTCAAATAATGTCTCCAGAGTTATCCGGTTGATGTCATGCTTTGAAGATTATGGTGAACATAGCTTGCTAGGAGATAAACAGGAACTGTGTAGGGTCTGGAGAGAGTAGAAAATATTTCAAGCCTCCTAAGCTGTTGCTATTGTTTTAACCACTAGGCAAGATACTATATATGATGTAACTAGGGAGTGGTGTTAGCATATAATTTGTCTTCTCACACCGTTTCTCTTCACTGTGGTGTACAGTGGACCCTCTACTTACGGAATTAATCCGTATTGGAACGGTGGCTGCAGGTCGAAAAGTCTGTAAGTCGAGGCTCCATTGACCTACAATGCATTGAAAACCGATTAATCCGTAACCGGCCGTTTTTTGGTCCATTTTGTTTGATTTTCCGGTCTGTAGGTCGATTCTCCGGCCGCAAGTCGAACCTAAATTTTGCGGCCAGAGAAGTCTGTAACTCGAAAAGTCTGCAGGTCGAGCCGTCTGTAAGTCGAGGGTCCACTGTATATGTTACTTGGAAGTACTTCTGCTGTGTTAGCCAAACATTTGTTTTTAACATGTTTCCTTCTTGTTATGTGAGGGAAAATTATATTTTTCTATCAGTTTATCCGTCCATCTATCCATCCATCAATATTCATACATATCCATGTACATCTGTGTGAACAAACAAGCATACGTGCACATGTGCACACACACACGCGCGCGCGCACACACACACACACACACACACACAAACATGGATGCCTAAATCCAATTGCTAGGCCCTACTAGCATAGGCTCACTGAAACAAGGAAAAGTTTCCCATAGATACTTGGGACCAACAGTTAGATTGAGACATATATTTATACATATACACATACACCCAAACACACACATACGGTACTTATCTGTAACATAGGTTGACAGGGTAAAATCAATGTAAGGTGACTATCATATTAAGAAGTCATACAAGAACTGGAATTAAATCTACTGATTTAGATTCAGAAATTCTTACAAAGCCTTATTTATTTATTGCAATTATATTCCACCCAACTAGTGGCAAGCCACTGCTCTTGGCAGCTAACAATAAATAAACACACAAATGACCCAGCTACCCACCCACCGAAGAAAACACCCAAATCATAAAAATGACAAGAAAAAAAGAAAAAAAAAACTCCAAAGGCAACGGCAAACTGAATTCAAATACTTTCACACAGTTTGTGAAGTTCCTCACAATTTCATATTTTATTTTGGTGTAAAGTCTATGGAAGGGAAATCTAAGTCCTAATTTTAGAAGTCTTTAAAATGTAATTCCTTCCCGTCTTATTTCAAGAGTATTTTCTTGCATTGTTCCTCGCCTTCAGAAAGAATGTGCCTATATAAGTTGATTTAAGGACCTGTTCCAGATCAATTCAGTTTATTTTTACAGCTCTTTTTCATGATTTATTTTGTTGATATCTGTTTGAGTTCTGTGTTTCTGAGCCAAGACATCCCTGTAGATAATTTTTCTATATTGTACGGCCCTGAAGAGAGGAAGAGCTCATTTTACAGTGGGTGGAGGAGACAGGAAACATAGCTCTGCAATGTATGTTGTAAAAGCAACTAAAGAAATAGATTGGAGGCCAAAAAGAATACGTGATGTGAGGAATGGTTCCTCCTCCCTGCTGCTTCTGACAGAAGACTGTTTGCCAAGGAAGTAGCTGTAAGCAGACTGTCTGTGTTTTGCATCTATCTGCCAGTTTTTGTGCCAGCCCTTTGAAGTCAGTGGTACATGGGTGTTAATTGAGGATGGCAGGATGCTCACAGCCAGAGACATTTCCTAAAATGAAGGATATCCTCTTGTTGAAAGAAAGGTTTGAGACTAAGCAAATGCCAGCAAGGGGAGGGGGGATATGCTACAAGAATATGAGAGGGCCAAATTAGAAGTTAGATTAAGGACGACATGGGTAAAATCCTGATGCATAACGTGCTGGCATAACCCATAACGTTGTGCTGGCATAATCAGCCACCCAAAACAATTAAGTTAATGTAATTAAAAGCTACTTTTAGCTTCCGGGGCTCCCTAGGATTCCTCTTTGTCCTGGCAAGCCTTTGGGAGCCTTGGGATGTGTATGACGGCTTTAACAGTAAAAATACTGGCCACTGCCAGGATCGGGACCACCAGCAGCAATCCAGCAATTTGGTAGAGGAGAGGAAGCTTTTAATTAGTTTAAATTAAATGCTTCCAGCACTTGACCAGATTACACATGTGCAAATATTGATTGATTGATTGATTGATTGATTGATTAAACTTACACCCCACCCATCTAGAGGCAGGCCACTACTCTGGATGACTTACATCAAAAGAGTACATAAAATAAAACATAAAAATGAAACACCCTACCCCTGCAGCCCCTTATGTCACAAATATGCAAACCAAATCCCACGGTAGCAATAACTACAGAATCAATTTTAAACAGTAAAAAAAATCAGACTATGAAATAAATAAACAATTAAAAAGGAAGAAGGTTGTCAAAGGCCTGGCTGAAAAAACATGTTTTTATTTGTCTTCTGAATGCTAGGAGGGTGGGGGTCAGACACACTTCCATTGGTAATAAATTCCATAATGAGATGGTCACCATTGAGAAGGCCCAGTTCTGAGTTGTAGGTTTCTAGGACTCCCTTGGGGTGGCAACCTGCAATATCAGAGACTGGGAGGTGCAGATAGGATGTGAGGTAGGTTTGAGGGAGAGACGCTCTGCAAGATAGTGAGGTCCCAAACCGTTCAGGGCTTTGTAGCTCAACACTGACACCTTGAACTTGGCCCAGAAGCATACCAGCAACCAGTGCAAATGGGCCAGGACAGGGGAGACATGACTGTATTTTGAGTTCCACAGTATAAGTCTGGCTAATTTATTTATTTATTTATTTATTTATTTATTTATTTACTTATTTATTTATTTATTCGACTTGTATGCCGCCCGCACTCTGCAAGAGTATCTGGGTGGCTTCCAACATCAATTAAAACAGTTCAGTTAAAAAAACAGATACACTAAAAACCAATACGGTTACATCTACTCTACAAAAGCAAAAATAAAAACAAGAACAAAAACAAAAACAATCTACAACAACAATCTAGATCCATGACTCTTATCAATTAAAATTAAAACCTTCAATTAAAAAACTTCCGGAACAGGAAGGTTTTAACCCGGCGCCGAAATGTCAGTAACGTCGGCGCCAGTCGTTATTAGTTACCCTGGAAGACCATCTTCTCCCACATTTACCTACCCCAGGGTTGAGATCTTCTTCAGAGATCTGCTCCCACAAAATGACATAGGAAGATTATTTACAACAGCAGGCTGCCAATTTGCATTAACTTGAACCACAGCAGGATTTCTAAAGAGTTGAAAGGAAGGGAGGCATAATAAGTATATAAATACTTTCCTCAGCCATAGTCCACACATCAGGCACCATTGTCTTCTAAGAGGCATCTCTTTATGTTTACCTGAAACATCTAGGAGCCCTGATAGAAGATCGATGTGCATTCAACAGAATACTAGGTTGCACCTCTTTGTAGCTCTCTATATTCAACACATGTTTATTGGGAGCAGGATACATGGTATTGGGGTGGATCCAAGAGGGGTAGTCTTGCTGCCCCTTCCTGCAGACCCTGTCTACATAGAGGCTGATGTATCTGAAAGGGAGCTTAATGCTACTTTAGTTTCCGTGCTCTTTCCCATTCCTTCCTCAAAATTGCCCCTGTTCTACTTAGAGAAATTGTTGACCAGGCCCTAAGCTTAAGAAAGCACTGGAAAAGCATATGTTTCTACATGTTTCCAGAAAGGCATTATTAAACCTTAAGGAATGTAATGGTCTTGCAATATTTGTTACAGTGGCTGAAAGCTAGGTGGGGGGGAAAATCTATTACAGAGATGCAAGTGTAACCCACACATCCTGATTGAAAGGAAGTTTTCTTACAGAAGTGTGAAGCTGATGAAAGATAGTTTGGCAGCAACACACAACATCCTGCCGTTTGTGACAGTTCCATATCTGCAGAGTGCTGCCTCTGGCACCAGAAACTACAGGGAAAGATGGTATTGCCTTCATAAATGCTTATAAGAACCTTTTGGAGTAGCTTCATGTGGATTACAATATCCTATATTTTTTGTTTCAATTTTTTAAAAAAACAACAACCCATGCCATTAAAGAAAAAAACTTCTTAAGAGGACCATTGCTTGAAAATCAGTTATAGAAGTGAACGGGTACAGGATTGTACCCCAAATCTTTTTAAAACAAATGTGTCATTCTGATTTTTCACAGTAAGGGGGGGGGGGAATTACACTTATAGAATTAGCTTTTGACCTGAATATATTCTACAGGGTTGTTGTTGTTTTTTATAAAGAAAGAACATATGTGATCTAGGAGAAATTGTTTGGTTGGTTGGTTGGTTGGTTGAAATATTTTTACCCCACCTTTCTCCTTGAAATGGACCCAAGGCGGCTTCCAACAATGAAATACAATATTTAAAGTTGAAAACAATGAATATACAATGGTGGTTAACATCATTAAAAGATTATATTTAAAACTATGAACAATTAATAAGAAGGCATCTTACATAATTAGCAGGAATTACTGAGGCAAAGATCAATAAGTATACAAAAATTTTTAAAATATCACTCTGAGAAATGGAAAACACAAAAATATGGAAAACACAAATAGTACTAAAATCCAGTCAAAGCAGTAATGCAAAACAATCTATCTAAAAATCACACACTGGTAGCTGGTTACTGAGGGAAGGCTTGCCTGAAGAGAGAGATTTTTGCCTGCTTGCAGAAGGGTAGCAAAGATGGGGCCAGTCTGGTCTCCTGTGGAAGGTAGTTCCAAAGTGCAGCAACAGAGAAGGCTCTCTCCTGTGCCCCCACCAAAAACATTAGTGAGGGTAGTGGGATCGAGAGAAAGGCCTCTCCTGATGATCTTAACACCTGGGCAGGCTCATAAAAGGAGATATGGTCCCTGAGATAGCTTCGACCCAGGCCATTTAGGGCTTTATAGGTTAAAACCAGCACTTTGAATTGTGCCCAGAAACTGACCAGCAGCCAGTAGAGCTGCTGGAACAGGGGGCGTTATGTGATCCCTGTAACCAGCCCCAATTAGCAATCTGGCTGCTGCATTTTGGACCCTTTGAAGTTTCCTGACACATTCCATTGGCAGCCGCACATAGAGTGCATTACAGTAATTTATCTGGGAAGTAACTAGGGGTATACCACAGTGGCCAGATCAGATCTCTCAAGAAACGGACATAGCTGGTGCACTAGTTTTAACTGTGCAAATCATTCCTGGCCACTGCCGAGACCTAGGCATCCAGGATCAGGGAAAAATCCAGGAGCAACCCCAAGCTGCGCACCTGTGTTTTTCAATGGGAGTGTAATCCCATCCAGTACCAGCTGCATCCCTATTCCTTGATCTGTCTTTCAACTGACCAGGAGCATCTGTCTTGTCTGGATTAATTTTGAATTTATTCAGCCTCATCCAGTCCATTACTGATACCAAGCATTGATCTGGAGCCAAAATAGCTTCCTAGGATTTAAGTGGGAAGGAGAGGTAGAGTTGGGTGTCATTCGCTTACTGGTGATGCTGAACCCCAAAACTCTGGATAATGTCTCCCAGTGATTTCATGTAGATGTTAAATAACATAAGAGACAAAACAGAGCCCTGAGGGACTCCACAGGTTAGCAGTCAAGGTTTTGAACAGGAGTCCCCCAGCACCACCTTCTGAGTTCTCTCCTCCAGGAAGGACTGGAACCACCATAAAACAGTGCCCCCAAGTCTCATTCCAGAGAAACGGGTCAGAAGGATACTATGTTCGATACTATCGAAAGTCACTGAGAGGTCCAGCAAAATCAACAGGGGCACAGATCCCCTATCCAATTCCATCGTAGGTCATCTACCAAGGCGATCAAAGCTGTCTCTGACCCATAACCAGGCCTGAAGCCAGATTGAAATGGATCTAGATACTCTGTCTCATCCAGGAACCTCTGGAGCTGTGAGGCCACAACTCACTCTAGTACCTTCCCCAGGAATGGGATATTAGATACTGGTCAGTAATTATTCAGTACTGTAGGGTTCAAATCTTGTTTTAAACAAGATTGCTTCCTTTAAGCAAGGTGGGAATCCTACCCTGTTGCAAAGAGGCATTCACCACTCCTCTTACCTGATCAAGCAGTCCATTTATGGCAGCTTTTATGAGCCAGGAAGAGCAAGGACCAGCAGGCACATGGTAGCCATCACCTCCCCGAGGATCCTGACCACATCATCAGGTTGCAGCAACTGAAACTCATCCATTAACACAGGGGAAGCAGGAGGCACAGTTTCATTCACAGGGCCTAAAACAGCTACAGCATCCAAGTCAGAGCGGATCTGAGCAATTTTGCCTGCAAAGTGTTGTGCAAATTTTTCATAGCGAGCTACAGTGTGGTCTGCATTATCTATCTGGTGGCTAGCATGTAGTAGGCTCCTAACCATTCGAGAAAGCTCCGCTGGGTGGTTCCATGCAGATGCAATAGTGGCAGAGAAGAATGACTTCTTTGCTGCTATGACTGCCATTGGAATAGGCTGCCATAGCTAGGGACCATTGGAATAGGCTTCCAATGGTCCCTAGCTCTTTTTTGATCAGATTCTCTCCGAGTTTTCCACCATTGTTGCTCAAATCTGCGACCCACTCGTTTCATCTCCATCAGCTCTCCAGTTTGGCTCTACTTTGAGGGAGGAGACATTTAAGAGCAATCATGTCGATGGCTTTTGCCATTTCCGCATTCCAGAGATCAACCAGAGATTCAACAGAGTCATCTGTCAAGGTGACAGGAAACTGACTGATGAGTTTTCTGACTCTCAGTCTTGGGGCCACCATGATGTTCTGTTCTACACAGACTTGGTTCATTATTTCTTGGTTCATTATTGTTGGACTTGGTTCATTATTTCTGAACTGGGTCTTAATGTAAGAGAATTTCTAGCATCCTCTTTTTTGTTCTGTTCTATTTTTATTTTCATCCAGCCTTTCCAATTTGTTCCATTTTTCTGAAAGAACTAGCTCTTGATTTAGAACAAGTAGCAACCTAAGTTCTGGTATACTGGAAGAGTGATTTGGGAAGAGCTTTATGGCTTTTTGAGAAAGCTGTCATTATGGTTGAATGGGGCTGGGGATGGCTAATTCAGGCTGTGGTAGGGGTGGACATATTGGAATGAAATGAGATACTAACAGAAGGAGTCATGGCTTCTAAAACCGACAGAATGGATCTGGGGCATTCCTTGTATGTTTTGATGTGTAAATGTATCTATTTTCTCATTTCAATTTTTTTTAGACCAAAAAATGGTGGAAAATATTGTGTGGGGCGCAGAATGAAATTTAAATCATGCAACACTGAACCTTGTTCTAAGCAAAAGAAAGATTTCCGGGACGAACAGTGTGCTGTCTTTGATGGGAAACATTTTAACATTAACGGTCTACCTCCTAATGTGCGCTGGGTTCCTAAATATAGTGGAAGTAAGTATACTGGTCAAGGGTAGGTCTCACAGACTTTCCAGTCATCAGCTTTTTGCTTTACTCCCCCCAGACTTAAGATTAACCCCAAGTCTGACTCTACTGCTTTTAAGATGAAAGAGCTGCCATGAGGTCATTTCTTTCTCAACATTCATATTGGTTGACAAAAAAGCTCCATCAGTTGATTTAAAAAGAAAGGAACATGCCCTGGAAAAATCCATCAAACAGTGCAGGCAGGAGATTTTCAGGATGTGGTAACTGCAATCTTGCAGAAGAACCATCTAAAGAGTTAAGTCATCTTGTAGTGACTTTTCTGTATGAAACACGGGGGAAACGTATTTCTTGTTTTCAGATTCGATCGAGCTATTTCAGGCACCTGGACTTGAAAGTCTCCAGCCTCAAACAGTCTCCATTGCCTGCTTGCCCACTTCTACCACACTGCTTTTGTTTCTGTCACTCTCCTAGAAACCTCCCCCTCCACTGCCCATTCTACTGCCACACATCTGGGTCTAGAACCCCAGCTCTCTTCTTTCATAGCAACTTTTCAGAGTCTCCTACCCTAATATGCAAAGGGTTCTTGGATTCATGGAAGTGCAAATAATCCCTTCCTTAGGTATATACCTGTGAGGAGAGGAATACAAACTTAGATTTGGAGTCAAATGATAGGGCAGTTCTCACATACCATATGCAGTGAAAGGCTAGCAATGAAATAACCTGCTTGTTTTGCTTTGGCAGTTTTAATGAAAGATAGGTGCAAGCTCTTCTGCAGAGTGGCAGGAAACACGGCCTATTATCAGCTCAGGGACAGGGTTATTGATGGCACCCCTTGTGGCCCCGACACAAACGACATCTGTGTACAAGGACTTTGTCGGGTAAATATTGCTTTCTTTTGTTTAACCCGCTTAACCCTCTTCAAGCTAGTTTCTGCATTTTTTCCATCTTCTGTTGTGTGAGCTGGTAACACTATTGCATACTCTTCATATTAAAGTCAATCAAAGAGCCTTAGGCTGTTGCTGCCTTTCTGGCATCTGTTTTGTATTGCCCCTTGTCTTGCCATAATTTTTTTTTTGCATGCTTTGTTCAAATCCCAAGTCATGAAAAGAGGAGCTTATTCCTCACATAGTGTCATGTAAAGACAGATTATTCTAGGGAAGGGATGGGGAGCCTGTGGCTGTCCAGATGTTGCCAGATTCTAGTTCCCATTAGCCTTGTTCAGGGTGTCCAATAGAGTTGTAGTCCAGCACTATTTGGAGGGTTACACATTTCATGCTCCTGTTTTAGGTTATAGAGCATTGGTTCCCAACCTTGTGTTCCCTGATGTTCTTGAATGATAAAACCCAGAAATCCTACCCAGTGCAGCTAGTGGTGAAGGCTTCTAGGAGTTTTAGTCCAAGAATATGGACTAATAGAGGTTAGGAACCTACTATCATAGAGCATGGCTATTTCAGAATCCCAAACCAATTCCAGTTTGGACCAAAGAAACTGGTCAATATGTTTTACACTCCAAAGGTCTTGTGCTGAGTCTCCAGCATCTTCAGATAGGACTGGGAAAGACTGCTGTCTAGGATTCTGGTGGGCTAGTAGATAGTACTAAACTAGATGGAGCAATGGCAGATCTCTTGGTACAGGGCAGCTTTCTGTTTCCTGCAAGATGTCTCTGAAGGTGGCTGAGACTGAGTGAAAGAAACAAGCATTGCAGTGTACTTTGTGCTGCTGGTTTCTTGTGCTGGTCTTTGAGAAATCAGTTGGACTATCCGCATATTTTCTTGCCATAGAGAGTGTCTCAAAATTCACTTGTACATGTGTATATGGTCCATATACAGCTTATCTTTCCATATAAAAGATCCATGAGATAGCTTATGGCAATAAAATAACTGTAAGAGAGATATATCACAAACCACAGCAACATGAGGGATTTCTTAAATGTCTGAAACCACACTTAAATTACAGGATAAGAACCAACCTGGATAAATAAACTTGAGAGTTTTGTGTTGTCCAGCAGCCAATTTTGGTCTTACGCCACATATCAGTGAGTATCTGCTGCAGGTTGAGTCTTTCAGAAATCCCATTCACCAGATTTTGAGATGGAAGTAGGGAGGGACAGGACCTCCAAGAGTGGCCTTATTCAGGTGGAAGATGGTCACCTAAATGCAGATGGTTATACAGAGAGCATCTGTAGCTCAGTGTCCTTGGCTGTCAGTTTTAGCACAGCTTAACTGAAATGGACATGAATCTGTCCATTTTTTCATGCTGCCCTTGGTTTCAGCCCTGCAGCATAACCATGTCATGGGCTGGTCTGCAGCTCTTGCAGCTTCCTCCGTCTGCCCGGTGCTGAGTAGTTTTGTACTTCCAAAGCAGGCTTGGAAGAGACTCATTTTTCACTTCCAAGTTCTAATTGGAAGATGGTTACAATTATAGCTCAGGAGAGGATATTGGAGAAAATAAAAGAATGAATGAGGCTGCTGGAGTGGCATATGTGGCATACGTACGTTTTTCATTTGGAGCATTGTAAATTCTACCCTATTTTCATATTTGTTCAATCTAGTTCTGAACTTCTCTTTCTTTAAAGCAAGCTGGATGTGATCATGTGCTCAATTCCAAAGCCAGAAGAGATAAATGTGGTGTGTGTGGTGGCGATAATTCATCATGCAAAACTGTTGCAGGGACCTTCAATACAGTGCACTATGGTAAGAACTGTCTATTTTACTAGAGAAAAGTACTGGGGTAGAAAACTTGTTAACCTCACCTAGTTCTCTTAGAAGCTAATGCAGTGTGAACAAGTATTCCCTTTAGCTACTGGATATCTGAGTTTCTTGCAAGTTGATTAACTAATTTAATTTTTGTAACTTAGAATTTACTGTATTCATTTTTTGTTCCCTGTGATCCTTAGAAAAAGCCAAAAAGAATACTAGTGTGGGACATACTTCACTTCCTAATTTATTTTTCCAGGTTATAACACTGTGATACGCATACCAGCTGGTGCTACAAATATTGATGTACGGCAGCATAGTTACTCAGGGAAACCAGAAGATGATAACTATCTTGGTAAGTATGGCGCTCTTTTCCATACAAATCCATGTACCTTACTTGATTGACAAATATTTACATCACTGAATTGATCATTAGCAAAAGACTCTAAAAGTCACCTGGTACCAGTTTGCTCTGTACGATGCAGAATCAAAATGCTCCCATATTAAAAGCACTCATAACATATTAACCTTTCATGTTGCATTAATTGCATGGTTACCAGCCATATCAAGTGTTTTTATGAATTTAATCCCATTTGGTGGGTGAAGGGGGTGAATGTCAATGGAACCACAGCACATGAGGAGGAGAATTCCCTCCTCACTTGTCACTCTACCAAAAATTGCAATTAGTCTTATAGTCCTGTAGGTGGATCTTTGTCAGATCACAGTTGGGGAGGGAAGGATTACATTCCTGCTTCCTAGGATTACAGCTTTAAAATCACCTATTTTGGCATGTAATGTGTAATTTGACTCTCATTCAAAGTCTAGGATAAAGAAATGAGGGAAATGTGCAGCCAGACAGATACATACAGAAGCATTTAATGAAATGCACTAAGATGCCCGTCAGAGCTTAGAAAATTTAGTGAAAGGACACAAAAACTTGATTCTGTATAAATTAACACATGGGTAGGTGTTGTAATTAAGTAAGTAAAAGATTAAATTCAGTGTTAAGTTCTTCCTTTTTAAGGAATCCTGAGGGAAAATGTTATATGTTTCTGCAAAGGGCACCATTCTCCTGATGGCATTTTGTCGTTTAGTTCATCAAAAAGAGAAAAAGGGCTTTCCCAACCCAGCAGTTTCCAGGTGCCTTAGACGAGACTTAGAAACCTCTCTTACTTTATTTCACCTGCATCACCAGCAGTGCTAATGTTGTTAACTCACCCTCCAAACACCATGGATTGTCAGACAGAAATGGAAAGTTTAAGAATGATATCTTTTTTCCAGTTCGATGACATTGATCCAGGGGCAATACTCAAGTGCAACAACAAGCCTCCACAACAATCGGTCAATGAAGGCTGGAGAATTCTTAATCAGAAATATTTTCTTCTGACAAATCGGAGAGCATTTTTCTGCACTGATGTATAATTGCATTCTCTGCCTCTAGACTCGATAAATGCAGTCTGTGAAGATCAGTAGGTAGGGTATATATTCTCATGCCTATGCAAATATAACCCTGGGCATCTCTAGTTGAAATGGCAAGAAAATACCAGTGCTCGATACCAATCCCCTTAGCTCCTAATTGGGGTGGGGTGGGGAAAGGAACATAGCAGTACGAGCGAAGTTAGCTAATCCCGTACTCTCTCCCTTTCTCATTGCACACAGAGACACGGATACCCTGCACTGTATGCATCTGCTGTTGATGCCACCACGGGCTCTGCCTCTCGTCCTTATCCAGACTTCTCAGACTGTGCCTAATTAATTAAAATGCATGCCTTTAAATTCTAATTCTTAATATTTCAGTTTAAATGAATTGGGGCCTTATTCAACTAACTCAAAAATTAAATTGTTTCGCCAAAATCAGGGCCAAAATTAAAATATTAGCCTACTTAATTAAAAAATAAATCATTTATTTCAACCCCTGCATCAGATTCCATGGGAGGATGATTTGTGGACCTGCAGATATTGTGAAACTATAACTCTCATCCGTCCCAATCAGCATAGTCAGTTGTAAGGGTTGGTTAGAAATGCAGTCCAGCAATGTCTGGAGACTCAGTTTGTTCACCCCTTCATCACATGGGCAAAAACTAGGAAATTCATCCTGTTTCATATCTTTTGTTGTATTTGGCCTGAAAAGAACTGCTGAGAATTGGTAATTCTTTTCCAGTATGTTGAAAGTATGCCTCATACTTGAGTAGGAATTTGGTTGCACCTTTAAGTTTGGAATGTCTCAGCCCTTTGTTTTGCTACTTCACTCTCCCACAAGAGAAAAAGGGACTTAACTTGTCCATATGTCTTGGTGTTATTTGGCATCATTAGAAACCAAAACCAGCAGTGCATGGGAAATGACAGCGGCTGGATTTCGAATGCCAGGGAAGTTTCTCTTGCTTGTCTGCTTCGCAGTGTAATCATTCCTTATCTCTTTCAGCCCCCATTCAAAGAACGCCTTCCGTTCTATGCTGAGCACTCTTTTACGACAATATAGTAGCTGTGATGGGTGAAATGGTGGGGAAACTAACTTGGGAAATTAACTACATAATCGCATTAGTGTGAAGTTGTGCAGCAGACTGCTGTTTTCAGGAAACCATCCCTTTTAAGAAAGCTTTTAGAGCTTTAAGCCTTTGGCATATTTATGCATAGCTCAACTCTGGCATGAACCGAGATGCAAAATAAGATGCTGGCCAAACACCTTCCAAATCTCCATTTGGAAGGTTGGTCTACGGATTTTCACACTTGATTTATACCTAAATAGAGTTGGAAGTAGGTGTGTTTTTGTCCATCTACAGGGCTAGGGGCTGAGTTAAGTTTCCATAATATGAATATGTGAGGATGGATGGGGAAGTGGGAACACATCTATGTGTGTTTTTAGTACTGTTTAGGTCTCACTTTGAATACCACATCCAGTTCTGGACACCACACTTTAAGAAGGATGCCAACAAGCTGGAGCAAGCTAAGAGGAGGGCAGCAAGGATGATCAGGGGACTGGAAGCCAAGCTCTGTGAGGAAAGACTGAAAGAACTGAGCATGTTTAGCCTGGAGAAAAGAAGGCTGAAGGGAGATATGATAGCACTTTTCAATTACTTGAAAGTCCCGTCATATCCAACTCTAAGGGCCGGTACTCATCTCCATTTGTAAGCCAAAGAGCCAGTGTTTGTCCATAGACATTTTCCATGGTCATGTTGCCGGCATGACTAGACACAGAACGCCGTTACCTTCCCACCGTGGTGGTACCTATTTGTCTACTCGCATTTGCATGCTTTTGAACTGCTAGGTTGGCAGGAGCTCGGACAAGCAACTGGAGCTCACTTCATCACTCGGTTTCGAACTGCCGACCTTTTGATCGACAGCCTAGTGGCTCAGCGGTTTAACCCGCAGTGCCACCCACTGGCTTATTATTGTAATGTAAGCCTCCTTGGGTCCTTTTTAAGGAGAAAGGTAGAAAAAATGTTTTAAATAAATAAATAATGAATTGTGTTTGTTTTTGTTTTAGCATTATCAAGCAATGAAGGCTTCATATTAAATGGAGACTATGTTGTCAGCATGTTTAAGAAGGAAATCAGAGTTGGAAATGCTGTAATAGAATACAGCGGCTCAGATGCTCCTGTTGAACGAATCAATTCTACATACCGTATTGATCAAGAAATAGTTCTACAGGTTAGACATCTTTCTTCCAGCAGGCCTTATGGCATGTGTGTTGGTCAGTGTTGTTGACGAGGGGCTAACTGCTCTTTAATTGTTGTTTTAGTTGATTGACATTTGTACTCTGTTTTTATCACAGTTTTGTTTTAATTTTTTTATTTTAGTATTAGCTGTCTTGAGCACTTTTTGGCAGTGAAAAAGTGATAAATGACAGATACAACAAAAATAAAATAAATCTAATTTTTAAAAGAAACCTTTACTAATACTGTTTCTCTGTTGGAGGGAGGCGCTGTTGTGAAATAACCCAGCTCTTCTGTTCATTTTGTGCTTTTTTGTATCTCTCTGTCTCAGATTCTATCTGTGGGTAATTTATATAACCCTGATGTTCGATACACATTCAATATCCCCATTGAAGATAAACCTCAGCAGTTTTATTGGAATATCTATGGCCCCTGGCAATCCTGCAGTAAACTGTGCCAAGGTATGTGGTTTTAGAGCTTTTCAAAACCATTTCCTTTACTTACTGGTTTACCTTAGATTCTAAGGGCGATGACAGGTGCCTTTTTTTCATCAGCTTCTAGCTTCCAGTATATTTGAAACATTAGATTTTTTTTTTTCTCAAGGGCTACCACACAGAATGGTGTATAGTATCTTTAAGACAATAAATAAGGCTAGACCACTTCTTGACATTTTAGGTTTTCAGATTGCTTTGTAAAGGAATGGCTTACTAATCCATTTCAAGTTGGCTTCTTCTTTTACGCTGTTCGTGGCAAAAGAGCTAATGTGAAAGAACACTTTAGTTTTGCTTGCAACAATTCATCTAAAAGAAATAGCATCTTGATGTATAGTATAAAACACGAGAAACAGGACATATAGGTTTTCAAAAAGGTAACCATATTAGTGTGTTTCAGCAACAAGACAACAAAATAAACCAAAAAAAGTATAATGGCATCTTAAGAGCAACAATCTGATACATACAATTGAATTATCCATTGTATTCTCCATCCATCGTTATAATTTTCAGGGATTAATTTACATGTCTTTCCTCACAGGCTCTAATGTGGGAGAATATAGTGCTGCATGTAGGAGTAGGAGAAATAAAACAGGAACAGAGACCTGGAAGCATAGGTCACTGGGCCTCCTGTTCTACTTGCATCCTATAGTGTCCGAAACCTCTTTAAACAGAAGCTTCAACTTGTGGGAAAGACTGTATCTATGTGTATACATGGTAGGGACCCAAGGAGGTGTAAAAAAATATATTAAAAACCCAATTAATTAAAAACAAACAAATTAAAATTAAAATGTTGTGGCTTAAGAGTACCTGACAATAGTTGAAACCCAATTTTACAACCAGGTACACAGTGGCTTGGCGCTGGGCAACAGTGAACAATTTTATGGGTTTCTGATTCATAGAAGAAGGATCTTTACTGAGCTGATGGAGAATGAAAATCTGGCAAGCCAAAAAACTAGTTTCTACAAATTTTTAGTTTCTACAAATCTTTACTGAGCTGATGGAGAACGAAAATCTGGCAAGCCAAAAAAACTAGTTTCTACAAATTTTGTGATGGGTAGGAAAAAAACGCATGCATTGTGCAAATCACACAAATATTTGGTAGAAGCCGTCGTTCTCATTTCTTTTACTGAACAGAACCTTCAGAATCAGCATGATCATTCACGGTTTGAACATGATCATCTTGCTAGCTTTTTGAATGAGATTTTGAAAATGAAAGCTGTCTCCACAGAGAGAGAAAGCTGTCTCCACATAACAAAGCTGTATCAGTGGTTTGAATCTTCCCGCCTGTAGGCAGTTCAGATAGCCACTGCAAGGATATGCATATAGAAGAAGAATCAGGTGTCAAAAGGTAAAGGCTAGCCCTAAAGCCATTGACCAATATCTTGTTCACATAATTTTATGCAATGGAAACACATTCATTTAAATTAAGTGTATCCTATTCCCCTCACCCTGTTTTAGATTCCAGCCCTCCCTAAGGCTGTTGGAACCTTTGGAAGCCTCTGGATGGGGAGGGTAACATAAGAAGGGCCCTGCTGGATCAGGCCAAGGGCCCATCTAGTCCAGCTTCATGTATCTCACAGTGGCCCCATCAGATGCCTCTGGGAGCACATGAGACAACTAGATACCTGTCTCCTGATACCCCTCCCCTGCATCTGGCATTTTGAAGTACCTTCCTCTTAAGCCTGGAGATTGTACATCCCTATCATGGCTTGTAACCTGCGATGGACTTTTCCTCCAGGAATCTGTCCAAACCCCTTTTAAAGGCATCTAGGCCAGATGCCATCACCACATCCTGTGGCAAGGAGTTCCACAGACTAACAACATGCTGGGTAAAGAAATATTTTCTTTTGCCTGTTCTCACTCTCCCAACAACTCACTTTGAGTGGATGTCCCCTGGTTCTGGTATTGCGTGAGAGGAAAAAGAGCTTCCCTCTATCCACTTTATCCATCCCCTGTATAATTTTGTTTGTCTCAATCATCTACCCCCTCAGGCGCCTTTTCTCTATACTAAATAGCCCCAAATTCTATAGCCTTTCCTCATAAGGGAGGTGCCCCAGCCCAGTCATCATTTTAGTTGCTCTCTTCTGCACCTTTTCCAGTTCCACTATGTCGTTTTTTGAGGTGTGGCGACCAGAACTGTGCGCAATACTCCAGGTGCGACCTTACCAGCGTTTTGTACAATGGCATTATAATGTTGACTGTTTTATTTTCAATCCCCTTTTTAACGATACCTAGCGTGGAATTGGCCTTCTTCACTGCTGCCACACACTGGGTTGACACTTTCATCAAGCTGTCCACCTTTAGAACCATTAATTGCCAAAAATCATTGCTGGTAGTCCTGCAATCACTGCAGTCCCAGCAGCAGTGATCCAGAAGTGATTTTTGGTGTTTAAAGGCTCCCCACCATCCTGAGACTCCCAAAACCTTCCTTAGGGCAAAAGGGAAACTAAAATGAGGGGATAGGAAGCATTTAACTAATTTAAAATAGCAGTAGTATTCTTTATTTGCATTAGCCATATGCCTTTGCAGGTAGTACATAAAAATTACTGGGATACAAAATGAACATACTAAAATCAAGACAAGAAATACATAACTATACACACCCATACTACTAAAAAAATTATACTGTACAAGTAAGTCTGTAAAGAATTACGATTGTGAAGCCATACTTAATCACGTTTTAATTGCTGCTGCTAAAAATTTTGCAGACTCTACCATCACCTGTTTATCTCTGCAGGAAGAAAAGATACATAAAAATCTGATGAGCAGTCCCACTCATTATCTAACAAAGGAGAAATTGACTCTTTACACATATCTCTGTAAAAAGAGCAAAACAGTAATAATATGGGCAAGCATTTTAATACTGTCATCATGTGGGCATATACGATTTTGTAATGGAATTCTTCTGATGTGACCCCCAAGTAGTGCTAAAGGCATGACTATTACGTGACGGAATTGTTAGCACTTACAAATGTGGTACCATTGTATTTGGACAACTTGTTAAAACACAGTCATACCAAGGACATGATTTTTTTGATGGCACATAAATTATTTTAATGTTTGATACCAGTTCTAGTAAATTTCTAGCCTTGCCATAACTAGTGGTCAGTAGGTGGTGAGGTGTCGGTCCAAAAGTATGTATTTTGGACTTAACATCTTCCATTAATTTGCTCTCATATGAGTCCTGTATAACAAAAGATAATGGACCGGAAGGAACTAAATCCAGCCATAGCCAAGAGTTAAATATCCTGAGTCACACTTGTATAGACAATGAAGGAAGACCACCTTCTAACCTCAAAGAAGAATTTGGAGCACATCCTGGTATGTCAAATATTTGCCTAAGAAACACTTACACCACAGAGTTTCTATTTATTTTAAGTTTGTATTGGCCCAGATTGAGTCCTGTACAGCAATGGAGCTAATGGCTAGGCTCTATAGGTTTTCAGCACTGCTGGTATAAAACTGACTATTAGTGTGGAAAAACTGTCTCGAGATTGTATATGTAAAGCCTTTTCTACAACATATTCTTTTTGGGCTATTTGTGTTCCTAATGCCTGAAAAAACATGCCTAAATACTTGAAGACTGACCTGTTTGATTGGTTGCCCATTCAAGGACCCCTTACAGTAACGTTTTGAGAATGCCATTGATTTTCTCGTGCTGTAATTAACCTCTAGATATTCCTTCGAGCAATAATTTGAAAATGCCCTTAGTTATCTTCTCAAACCTTCTTTAGTTGAGAAAACAATACTGCATCATCTACATATAATAGAATTGAAATTAATTTAGTAGCCAGCTAAGGGCAGGAAAAGCTGGATGTGTTAAATGCTCAACAATATTGTTCACATATAAATTGAACAGCCTTACTTAAACCTTTTGTGGATGACACAGGATATGTAAGATGTCCATCAGCAGTGCGCTATGCCTTCAACCAGGTATTACTATAAAGATATTTAATTTTTAAAATATATCTTTTGTCGTCCATAGTTGCACAAGATAATTTTCCCAGAGTCGTGCACAAGGTATGGAATCAAATGCTGCCTTCAGATCAATAAATGCTGCATTAAAAAAACACCTCTTTCCTTTTTTTACATATTTATCAATAAAGTGGGCTATGCTCACAATGCTCTAGAGCAGATAACCCCTGGCTAAATCCAGCTTACTCTCCTATCATAATATCCTCATCGTGACTTCAATCAGTTAGTTTATTACAGAGTGCTTAGCACAGAGCTTACTTATTACACACACCAATCTGATTGGGTAATAATTGACAGAATCAGTTTTATCCCCTTTTTATATAGAAGCAATTACAGATTTGCCTCTTTGATCTATGAGGGAGAATAAAAGTGCCAACAAGGTGGCCCACCAGCTGATGTAATGTTGATTTTATAACTTCTGGGAACAAAAAATCCATTCCTGGTGCTTTGTTGTTTTGTAATTGATGAATGACACTTTCAGCCTCATTTACTGAAACTAGTGGCCAATTGGGGAGATTTTCCATTATTACTGTTGTTTGGGTATGCTGAAGATTAGAATCAGAAAATAATACCTTACGATGCTGCATCCATTCATTGGGACCAATAACACACATTTGGACACAGCAAACATTGTCCATTAAACATGTTATTGTGTGCCAAAAAAACAGACCAGTATCCCTATCACTAGAAGCTTTTATCAGAATTTGCAAAGCATTTTGAATTGCTTGTTGCTTTATTCCTTAATTGATAATTTATATGTTCGTCTGTTGGTGACATACTCATTTAACAAGGGTTGCAAGTGACTAAATTTAAAAGAAATATTAGTGGCATGACCTGATGACTATCAGCTTCCACTGCATAAATTTATGTAAACAGCATTTGGGCCACTATGTTGTTCTATAGCACTCAATGTAAAGAACACAGAAGAAGCAGATCATGATCCTTGAGAACAGAAAAGAAGAACTCAGGAGGAAATCCTGTTGAAAGAGCATGAGGTAGTGACTTTAAAGCAATATTAAGTGTACTTTCTCTGTGCCTCATACAAATATGTTTACCTTTATTCTTTAGGAGAACGGAAAAGAAAACCTATTTGCACCAGAGAATCTGATCAACTCATGGTGTCTGACCAAAGATGTGACCAAATTCCCCAGCCTGATCCGATAACTGAGTTGTGTAATACAAATTGTGAATTAAGGTATCCCCTGGACTGTCAGATACATGTATATCTTGTATTTTAGGGCTGGTCTTCTCCCCTAATATCAATGTTTTTACACCTGATTCAAGTATATGCAAAAAATCACAACAGAAAGTGTTGCACTTTCAATTTAGTGTGTGAGGTACAGTATATCACAGAAGTGAGTACACCCCCTCACATTTCATAAATATTTTAGTATATCTTTTCATGTGACACTTGGCTACAATGTAAAGCAGTGAGTATACACCTTGTATAACAGTGTAAATGTGCTGTCCCCTCAAAATAACGCAACACACAGCCATTAATGTCTAAACCGCTGGCAACAAAAGTGAGTACACCCCTAAGTGACAATGTCCAAATTGGGCCCAAAGTGTCAATATTTTGTGTGGCCACCATTATATTCCAGCACTGCCTTAACCCTCTTGGGCATAGAGTTCACCAGAGCTTCACAGGTTGCCACTGGAGTCCTCTTCCACTCCTCCATGACGACATCACAGAGCTGGTGGATGTTAGAGACCTTGCGCACCTCCACCTTCCGTTTCAGGATGCCCCACAGATGCTCAATAGGGTTTAGGTCTGGAGACATGCTTGGCCAGTCCATCACCTTTACCCTCAGCTTCTTTAGCAAGGCAGTGGTCATTTTGGAGGTGTGTTTGAGGTCGTTATCATGTTGGAATACTGCCCTGCAGCCCAGTCTCCAAAGGGAGGGGATCATGCTCTGCTTCAGTATGTCACAGTACATGTTGGCATTCATGGTTCCCTCAATGAAATGTAGCTCCCCAGTGCCGGCAGCACTCATGCAGCTCAACCATGACACTCCCACTACCATGCTTGACTGTAGGCACGACACACTTGTCTTTGTACTCCTCACCTGGTTGCCGCCACACACGCTTGACACCATCTGAACCAAATAAGTTTATCTTGGTCTCACAGGACCACAGGACATGGTTCCAGAAATCCATGTCCTTAGTCTGTTTGTCTGAAGCAAACCGTATGTAGTCTTTCTTGTGCATCATCTTTAGAAAAGGCTTCCTTCTGGGATGACAGCCCTGGAGACCGATGCAGTGTGCGGCGTATGGTCTGAGCACTGACAGGCTGATCCCGCACCCCTTCAACCTCTGCAGCAATGCTGGCAGCACTCATACGTCTATTTCCCAAAGCCAACCTCTGGATATGACGCTGAGCATGGGCACTCAACTTCTTTGGTCGACCATGGCAAGGCCTGTTCTGAGTGGAACCTGTCCTGTTAAACTGCTGTATGGTCTTGGCCACTTGTGACATTAATGGGTCTCATGACACCAGGGAGGCAAAACAGCTACTTGGGCCCAGTTTGGACATTGTCACTTAGGGGTGTATTCACTTTTGTTGCCAGCGGTTTAGACATTAATGGCTGTGTGTTGCGTTATTTTGAGGGGACAGCACATTTACACTGTTATACAAGCTGTATACTCACTGCTTTACATTGTAGCCAAGTGTCATTTCTTCAGTGTTGTCACATGAAAAGATATGCTAAAATATTTGTGAAATGTGAGGGGGTGTACTCACTTCTATTATATACTGTATATCTGAGTCTTAACTTCTGTGTGTTTCTGCTACATATACAGTACATTTCATGGAAGAATGGACCGCATTACTCCATCAGCCTCTCCTTTCCTTATATTAGCGATTTAACCTTGCCTGTAGCCAAGAGGATCTGCTTTCCCAGATGCAGTAACTGCCTCTTCTTGCTCAGACAGAGAACAGAACTGAAGGCTGAGACTACAAATCTTATGTGTAACAAAGTACAACCTGTTTAGTCTGGATATCCTTCAGGCATGATCAAAAAGGTCACAATGTTAGGTGTGATCAATAAGCCTCCCCACAATTTGTCTCCTGGATGTGTTTTTTACTGAAAAGAATTCATGGGGCAAGGGAAGGACTACAGGAAGGTTAAGTGCTGGAGTCAGGACATATTTGACTGCCTCCCCCATAACCTCTTGTTGGTCCTTATCAGATGTCATTTCCTCAACCCTCACCCAGATTTAAACCCAGATCTACCCCAGTCACAAATTGCACATTACACAAAATGTGAGCATTTCAGGTAAGAGAATGTGGAAATGGGCAGAAGAGGAATATGGCAATAATTGGAGTAAAAGGTGGCTAACTAAAATCTGGCAATCCAGAGCCAAGGGAAAACAAATTGTTTTAGTGCCTGGGCCAAGGTAGAATGCTCCCAGCTGCTTCCAGATTTGTTGCTATTCTTGTAAAAGTTAACAATTCACATAGTTCTACCTACAGCACACATGGACAACTTTAGCTCTTCCACCAGGGATAGGATATGTGTGTTCTTCCTGATGCTCTTAGACTCCAACTCTCCTCACACTTAGGCACATATTGAGTGGAGAGGAATTAAAAGAGCTGTCCACCCCTCTCCT
This sequence comes from Intellagama lesueurii, assembly GCA_037013535.1. NCBI lineage: Eukaryota > Metazoa > Chordata > Lepidosauria > Squamata > Agamidae > Intellagama > Intellagama lesueurii. The sequence continues at coordinate 274,979,419 of JBAJHW010000002.1, forward strand.
TTACTCCTCTAAGGGCTTGTGGAGGGCTCACCTCTATCCCCAGGCCCTGTGCTACTGCTGGCTCTGGACCCAACTGGGAATGGATGAAAACAGAGACTCTTCCTTACACACAAAGCTAAGAGTTTCTCCACCAGTGTTGCTTTCAATGAAATTTGCCCTCCTTTCAAGAAGACTGGCAATGCCGTGTGGCCTTGTTACTGTATTGTTGCCCTGTTTGTGGAAATTTTCCCCCCAGAAAGGCCTGTTTGACACATACTGTGCTATAATTTGGTGCCACACAAACATGTTTTCCATTAAGAATTTAATAGCTAAACCGTGATGAGTTTGTTGCTGCCAATTTTAAATCTTTAACAATTTTTAATTTTATCATTTTCATTTCAGGGTAATTGAGTTTATTTTTATTTTTTGAGGCATCTTGAGAATGCTCCACTTGTAGGTTAGCATGGAATACATATACATACTTGGGAAGGGGGTCCAAGGTGGTGGTGCAATGAAAAACGTGCAAGCAGAAAGAAACTTTCCACCTAGATCAACTCTTAAGTCTCATTATTGTAACAGTAGATAAAAATATCCACACATACTGAACGCTCACAGATTGAGCAGTTTGGAATTCAGTAGGAATTGCTTATAAATGCCTCTACCTCCTTTTGTCTTCAGATCTTCACAGATCCATAGAACATAAATGACACTTTTTGTCTAAGAACTTAAACTTCACAAATCAATATCCACTGTTATTCTCTCCCATCTGTGCACAAACAGAAACACTTTCTTCCTCTGCCTTTAGTTCTGTATTCCTCTGGCAACCACCACTGCATATGGTCAAAATCTCCCCGTTGATCAAGGGCAATTTTTTTTCCCTAGCCACTTATCCCAGAAAGAAGTTTGGGGAGTACATTTTCAAATAATTCGTTAGTGTCAGCACATTTGTGTTAGTCCCTTTTTTCTCTTTACCACCACTTTGTGAGTCCACATAGATACGTACTCAATATTGCTGAGTGAATTTTGGATTACAGTTTCTGACAAATACAACTAGCTGTATTGTGTAATTAAAATGCTATTAAATCTCCTTGACCCTGCTTTGGAAACTGAGAAAGAATGGCCCATTACAAGGAAAATTAGGTTGGAGTGCAGAGTGCCAAAGTTATGGAAATGTGATCATTTCTGTGAAAATAAGAATGTTAGAAGTACTGTATACAAATGCTCCTGATTTACCTGAGGAACTTTGAAGGGATGTGGAGCAGGGCAGATTATTGCTTGGGTGTTATTGTTGTTGTTTTTCAGGGTTTGTAGTTTGTAGAGGACAAAGATATGCAAGTGTAATTCTGAGGAGATGATCTTTGATCATAATTCAGACTAACACATTCCTAACGGTGTTTTCTTCAAAGTCGTATTGATTTTTAAGGGAGATGCCCATAGGATAAGAAAATAGGAAGTTGCCATGTGTTGCGTCCTATATTTAGCAGGGTCCACCTGGTGGAATGCTGTCCACCTGGTGGAATGCTGCTTTTCTGGACACACAATAGCTACCTAAAGTTCCAGACTGAAGTACCTTTTTAACTCGGCCTACCAAGAAAGGCTAGGCAGTACCTTCTGCATGTGAAGTATATGTTTTGGCCTTTTACAGCCTTGTTTAAATTTCCAGTTTCTGATTAATGCTTGTTACAGAAGTGAGACCACACAAAGAGTTTCAGACCATGTGAAAGTTTTCATGAGCCCATCATGACCTCTTTACACGCAGATCACAGATTAATTTCTTGGTATTTCCAGTTTAAAAGATCAGATAGCAGGTTGCAAAAGGATAGCTCAGTGGCTTAGGCATCTGACTGCGGAGCCAGAGGTCAGGGGTTGGATTCCCCACTGTGCCTCCTTGAGAGGGGCTGGACTTAATGATTCATAGGTCCCTTCCAGATCTGCAGTTCTAAGATTATTTTTTAAAAAAACTTTGAGCCTGTCTGCATTTTAAAAAAACCCACAATATGTAACATTTAGCTTCAGCCAACTCAAGTCACGTGTTTTTTGAATTGTTTCCTGCATTCCTACTGAGTAATAGAAATGCTCCCTTTTAAAACTGGCTGTGACATTCACAATGGGCTTAAGTCAATTAAGAAACCACTATGCTAAAATAAATGGCCCTCTGATGGCCATTTATTTTAACTCGCTCCCTAAGAAAATAATAGGAGTCAGAGGAAAATAAATACGCACTTTGGAATTCATTGTGTGAATGTGAAACTCAGCATGATTTTTAACACAGGTCAGATCCCAAGTTTTTTGGTTGTATGACCAGGCTCTTTGACTGAGACCCTGGAAAGCCAGTAGAGTAGGTGGTATGGAGCTAAATGGACAAACACCTGACCACGCACATAATTTCAGTGCTATGTGGTATCATAAAAATTGGATTGTGTTTAAGATTAGACTGCAACTATGCGTTCTGCTTCTGTTTTCCTTTCCTGTTTCAGCTTTCCCTGTGACTGTCTTACCAGCTTTTTCTTGCAGTGGCTGACATTACTAACTTGTGCTCTTCGCAATAAACGTAGGTGGCATGTTTCCCGAAAGAGTGAATGTACTGCACAGTGCGGACTGGGATACCAAATCTTGGAGATCTCCTGCGCAAAGTACAGCAAGGTAGATGGGAAAATGGAGAAATACGATGACCGGTACTGCAGTAGCATCCCCAAGCCAAGCTCTAGGGAGAAATGCTCAGCAGACTGTAGCGCGGGAGGATGGCGTTATTCAGCTTGGACAGAAGTAAGTCTGTGCTGTCTAGAAAAGATGCAGCAAAGTTGCTGGGGGCTGGGGGGGTATGAAAAAGGGTTAATATAGTCAGAGCCATGTATGCAATGAGGAGTTGAAATTCTCCACCAATGTGATCTTGATTCTGAACTGAGGAAAACTTAGTTCTGCAACCAGAATGCAATCTTGAAACATATTATTTTGCATTGTTGGCTGCATAATTTGTTGTGGTTTTGCTAGATAACAGAGAGAGGTGGGAAGCTACATAGAAAGCTGACTCCTGAGATAACTTGTTCAGTTGTCTTCCAGGCTACTCAGATTTTACTAGGCCTATATACCATGTTTCCCTGAAAATAAGACAGGGTCTTATATTAATTTTTGCTCCAAAAAATGCATCAGGGCTTATTTTCAGGGGATGTTTTATTTTACAGTCATGTCATCATCTTCTGGTTGGTGCACAATGGTGGAGGGCGGGTTTTCACTTAACTGGGGTTTATTTTTGGGTTAGGGCTTATATTATGAGCATCCTGAAAAATCATACTAGGGCTTATTTTCAGGTTAGGTCTTATTTTCAGGGAAACAGGGTAGCATTGTCTGACCAACTATTAAGTCTAGAAAATGTCTCCTTTAAAAAATCAAAATCAAAAGCTGAGATTCTCAAAAAGTTGACTTTGGTGTTCTACACTACGTGGTGATCTTTCTGCATTCCACCCCAGTAGTTGCTTTCAAATTGAATCGTAGAGTTGGAGGAGGTATTGCGGGCCATCTAGTTCAGTCCCCTAGTTGAGGCAAGAAATTGAGAGGTAAAGGATGCCCAAGGATTAGATCCTATTATCAGTATAATATGCTTCAACTGCTGTGGTTGCAGATTGAAGAACTCTGAAACTTAAGTTCAGTACTGGCAGGCAAGCAGCCCTGAAAGATAAGTCTGTTGATCAATGTGACCAACATGCTTCTTCATACTGAGCATATATTCATTTCACTTGAAAAGGCTGTGAAGGTCCCTAGCTTTCTGGGTAAAGAAGGTATACATTCTAGGTCAATCATAAGAATTGCCTGTAATTAGTAGTCAATGTGGAGATAATTTAAAGACAGAACATTTTAAAAAATCACTGGTCTAATGAGGAGAACTCTGGGCTTGTAATTAGAGATGGGCTTAACCTGTTTGTGCCAGTTTGTTTACCAGCCAAACAGGTGTTCAATTATTCTTAGCCCTGCCTTCTCTGATGGACGCCCACTCAGAGGCAGTGCCCCGGCTTCGCTGCCCCACCTCCATTCAGGCACTGCCTCTGAGTGGGTGCCTGCCAGAGGAGGTGAAGCTAGGAAGTGCCAAACATTTGTTCAGCGAATAAACGAACCAGCACAAACCACTGAAGTGGCAGTTCGCGAGCATCTCTACTTGCAATGTTTGTGCCATCTTGAACATCTTTTCCTACTTGTGAAATAGAATTATAATATAATATTTTCTAATATCTATAATAGTGATTCAGAGGTATTTGGGGGCAGAGGGGAGGACTTCATATTTACTAGGATTTGCACCCATTAGTTCTACTTCTCTGTGCTAATTTATTTATTTATTTAAAATATTTTTACCCTGCCTTCCTCCTTAAAAAGGACCCATGGCGGTTTACACTATTGAAGGACAATATTTAGAGATAAAAACAATTAGTATACAAAGGTGGCATACATGATATGAAAAAGGAACAAATAAATACCACAGGAATATTTTTACTTGCAACCGTTTGTTTATTAGGATATCTACAGCAGATAGAAGTGGCCACAGTTTTTCACTATCACAGAAAATGAAAGAAAATTACTTAGAAAAGGCCAATAAAAACTGTCAATTTCCTAGGTTGGATAAAATGTTGTAGGGGCCATAAATAGGAAATTCTTACAGCTAGGTTTTAATCCCAGTTCTTCTTCCAAAGTATCTTTCAGGGCTCAAGGACGAATCCACACTTGAAGCTGGATGTTCTGCTGGCCTAGTTTGAGAGGAGAATGACCTTTTCGGTTGGGTACTCACTCTGCTTCCCCCCCCCCCCATATTTTTCTTTAAAGTGCTCAAAGAGCTGTGGTGGCGGCACAAAGAGACGCAGAGCTGTCTGCATGAACACCTTCAATGATGTTCTGGAGGACAGTAAGTGCAGTCAGCAGGAGAAGGTGACGGTGCAGCGATGCAATGAGCTGTCCTGCCCACAGTGGAAAACAGGCGATTGGTCAGAAGTAAGAAGCTTACTGTATCAAAGTCATCTGCATAAAGTCATAGTAGATTTTTGATTAAAGGGCAGCTGCAGTGCCACTTAACTGCCTGTTAAATATGCATAGCCTAAATGAGTCACAATTCAGTTCAATTGAAATTAGTTGCATCGTCCCTCATGTTACTTGTGGTTAACACGTCCCATTGATTTCAATGAAATTAAAGCATGACTGATTTTGGTGAGATTAACCTAGTACACTCCCTTCTGTTCAGAAGTGAGATATGAAATAAATAAATAAAAAGCTCAATTTTATAGGCCTTCAGAACACATGGAGGAGAAAACTACACTATCGATCCAGCCATGCAGATGCTCCCTATCAGCCTATGATCTTTTGTCTATGAAATCCCATTGTAGAACAGACTCACTTCCCTGTTTGACAGCTGAGTAAGTTGAAATAGGGGTCAGCCGGCATACTGGCTCTCCCTTCTAGCCCGACTAAAAGCATATGCTTAGCAGGCACAGGTAGAACTTACAGAAATCAATTTCCACAAAGGAATAACCTTGTTTTATATCCTTATCCAGTCTTGCCTCGTAATCAAAACCTATCCATTGGTTGTTGTAGGTTTTTCGGGCTGTTTGGCCGTATTCTGGAGGTTTTCCTTCCTAACGTTTCGCCAGTCTCTGTGGCCGGCATCTTCAGAGGACAGGAGCCAGAACACAGACAGAGTTCTAACTCCTGTCCTCTGAAGATGCCGGCCACAGAGACTGGCGAAACGTTAGGAAGGAAAACCTCCAGAACACGGCCAAACAGCCCGAAAAACCTCCAACAACCATCGGATCCTGGCCATGAAAGCCTTCAAGAATACATTTGAAAACCTATCCACCTAACGTTTCTGCAGCGCAGTTGGCTGTATAGTTGGACAGACTACCCACTTCAGCCTTGGTCTGGCCTTCAGAGACCCAAGGTGGTTACTGCCACCCTTGAACTGCTTTCTTCCTTTTATAAATATTTTCAGTTGCTCCGATTTTAGATGAGTGACACTGACCTAAGTTGATATTGTCTTTCTACAGTGCCTAGTAACCTGTGGGAAAGGGCAAAAGCACCGGCAAATCTGGTGCCAGTTTGGAGGAGAGCGATTAAACGACAGACTTTGCAATGCTGAGACTAAACCAGATTCCATGCAAACTTGTCAGCAGCAGGAATGTGCTGCCTGGCAGGTTGGACCATGGGGACAGGTATGGAAAGCCCATTCGTTCCTTTGTTTTTCCTGCCGCCATACTTTTAATGAACTCCCATATATGAATAGTTTTGGGACTATGATTTAAAAAAAATCTCAGTCCTTTACTTAGGAGGCCTACAAGATGAATAAAAGGAATGGAACAAACTGAGACATCAACAAGAACAAGGTAGAAGCAGAGCTTGGAAAAGTTACTTTTTTTAGTAAAAGTAACTTGTACCAAATCCCTACGTAACTCTTTCAAGGTCTGGGTTAGCCGGATCGTGAAATGGCAGTTCCAAAAGGCCCATGGTTACACTAATCCTTGTATGACAGATGCTAGTACATTCAACACCTTTTACAATCTACTCTTTATTACTTGGACAGGTTGATCCTGGGTTTACACAGATGTAAATTGTAGAGCAAAGGGGACAGTTTGGATGCACCCTCACCACGTTCACCCCTAAAGTATCCTTACTACTGCAGGCTTGGGTGCTGAAAGAAAATTGTTCTGCTTGTGGCTACAAAAAGCCAGGCATAGACAATGCTGTTGGCCAGCATTCCAAATATCTCAAACTCTTCCCTTCAGTTTTGTACAACTTTTTAGAAAAAGGTGTATTTAACTGCTGGATGGCTCATTGGTTTTAGGTATCTGGTTGTGGAGAGAGAGGCTGGGAGTTCAATTCCCCCTGTGTTTCCCTGACAGGGCCTACACTCAATGATCCGGAGGGTTCCTTGCAGCTCTGCAATTCTAAGATTATTATTATTATAAGAAAAATAACACAAAAGATATAAATAGATAAATATTCCTATGTCACTTAATTTTGTTGTTGCTGCTGTAAAGGTCTTGGAGTCTCCTGGAAGTGTGTGAGCGGAACAAAATGTGTAGGCTGCCTGTGCATTTTGCTTATTCTTTTTGTTTATATCTCATCCTTCCTCCAAAGAGGTGAAGACATTGTCTTAGAACTCTGACTCCTACTTTTATACTCACAACAATCATGTAAGATTGTTCAGACTAAGAGGCAGTACTTATTCCACACTCACTTAGTAAATCGTGTAACTGAGTGACATTCTGAAGCTGAGCCATCTCAGTCTAACACTCTGACTGCTACAATTCAACAGGATATGACGATAATTCTGAGACTTCATTCCACTGTTGAAACAGAGTGACTCTTCAAATAGTCTTGTCAACGCTTCACCCAGTGTTTGTCACAGAAATTGGGGGCTATTAATCTCAGTTGTTGAACATGGATATCTCATGTGCTTGAACAACCAAGGATATAAGCAAATTTACTTATTGTTTGTTAGACCATTAGTGAGGGCTGAGTCCAGTTATTACTCCCAGCTAGATGGAACCCATTGAATCAATAGGACTTGTTATGTTATCATTTGTGTCTCCCATTGATTCAGTCGGTGTACCTCAGTTGGGACTAACAGTTAGATTTAGCCCATAGAGAGTTACATTTATATCCTTCCCTTCCTCCAGTGAAATCAAGGCAGTGAATGTAGCTCTTCTCCTACCCAGTTTATCTGTGGAAGGACTGGCCCAAGATTATCCAGATCAATTTATGGTTTATTGGGGACTTGAACCTAGATTTCACAAGTCCTGCTCAAACCCAGTAGCCTCCAGTTGTCAGTAGCTTCTTAAAGTGGTCCGAGACTGAGATCGTTCAAAGTCATGCTACTAGTGGGTCCTCTAATTGGAGATGTCAAGGACTGAATAAGCAATACACTTTTATGCTCTGCCATGAAAGTAGTCTTTAAACAGGTAGCTTAATGAGAATAACCTCTGGAAAAGAAGGACAGGTTTTGATTCAGGCTATTTAGACTAAGCTGTGAGTGTCTTCAAAAAGAAACGTAATATTGGCCTTTAAATATTTAAAAAACTACATGCAGAATGACACTTTACCACCAAACGCCTGTGAAAATCTTCATTCACAGTGTGTTGCAGCAATGGCTCTAATTTAATAATGCATTCAAAACGAGTCAACGACTTAACCTGTCCAGACCACGCATATATCTCCTCAGCAGGTCTTGTCTTCCGGTCCTGATCATGTTCCATTAAGATTGCTAGTATTGTCGATTTGGGAAAGAAATGTGACAGAGTTTAAATGAGATTTATAATCCCCAGAATGGTAAATGATTTAAACACTTGCACATGTATATTTGAAGGGAATCAATGAAGCATGCATGATTCCAACAGAAGCAGCTGATTTTAACCGTTTGACCTAATTTGAAATGGAAGGAACCGAAGCAGTAGAAAGAGGCCTCTATTTATTTTACATTTCCGTGGATTATGCACAAGATATTGGCACGCTGAAATTTCTTGCCTCTAAATAATGCATTTAGAAGTAATGCCATTGTGTTGCAAAGCCTACTGCTCAGGCATATAACCATACAACAGACTCATATGAGTATAATAGTCATTCCCTATCCTCAGGGAACTGTAGGGAGCACTGCACCCCTTCTCAAATCTACACGTCCCAGGAAATCATTACTGTTAAACTGTGGAAGATTAGAGAGAGGTTTCTTTGCAGCATCAATACAATCAGAGCTTTCTTATATATCTGTTCTCTTCCCCCAGTGCACTGCAACATGTGGTCAGGGCTATCAGATGAGAGCTGTGAAATGTGTGGTCGGTGCCTATGTGTCTGTGGTAGATGATAATGAATGCAACGCTGCCACCAAACCAACCGATACACAGGTAGGTGTGCTAACACAGACATCTACAACCATCTCCATTCTTTTAACAATGCCATAGAGGCATTGTTAAAGAAACCCCTTTACAAATCCCAAGGTTGCATGTAGGGCCTGAGTGTTCTCTGTCAGCCCACGTGATGCATTGAGGGAAGGGGGATGAATTAGCATGTCTGCTGTAACATAATCAAAATGCACAGGGAGGAGGGATGGGTCTTGTAGGCATATAGCCAAAGCCAAGCATGGAGTGCACATGGTAAAGTAACGTGTTTGGGAATAAGAGTTTTATCCTAGATTTCTTGCTGACAGTTTAGCTGTTCACAAGCAGGTTGGGTTGAGAAAATTTTTTTGTTTGTTTTTGTTTGTTTGTTTGTTTCTTTTCTTTTTGCTTTGTTTTGTTTCTAAGTTTAAGAGCAGAATTTCAGATCTAGTTCCCCACCTACAGTGTGAACTAAATAGATAGTTCCAGGCTTAGTCAATTTTTCTCCCTCCTTCTTCAAGTCCCTGCCCAAGACCCACCCTTCAACAAACCTATTCTAATGATAGGTAAAAGTGAATTAGAAAAAAAAAAGTTTTTAAAAATGTGGTGGCACCTTAAAGACGAACTTTTATATTTTTTTAATGTGAACTTTTGTGGACAAGTCTTTTCTAATGACTAAAAAGGTCCCCGGACATCTCATACGACCCATCCCTCAATTGTTTGCCACCACTTGTTCTCTTTCGATCTTAATTCTTATTTCAACCTGAATGTTCTTGGGGACTCATTCCAATCTCATCCATATGAGATAAGATACGAATCTTTTGCTGGGGTTATCTTTGCTTTGTACAGCATGTGGTATATTTTGATGTTGTAGAAATGATTAATAGTAGCAAAGTTTGCTTCTGAAAGGTTTCCATTGGCATGCATGTGTTTGCTAGGGCTGGTGTTTTGAATTGGGAAGGAAAAGGAATATAAGTAGATGAAAAGTTTTGAATGGCAGCCTTTAGATTTGTTTATTTCATAATTTGTCAGATGCACTGGGAAAATCAGTCTTTAAGGTAAGATAAATCTTACCTTAAGGTAGAAAATGAACTTGTAAAAGATGATGGGAGGTAGCTTCTTCATCTTTCATAAATGTATTATTTGAATTCCTAATCTGTGTGGAAATACCTGTGAATTATTGATACTCCATAGCAACTTAATTTTTTTAATGTTCTTAACAAAACAGGACTGTGAAATAGCACCATGTCATCTTCACCCAAGCAGTCCAGAAGTTAAGCAGAACAGCCACCGAACCCAGTGGAGATATGGCTCCTGGACTCCTGTATGTTAAACTAGTCAGCTTAAGTGGAAAGTATACACTTTTGGTTCCCTAGCTTTTCCTATTAGCATTCTTGTCATTCTTCCCTAGTGCTCTGCAACCTGCGGGAAGGGTACTAGGATGCGATACGTCAGCTGTCGTGATGATCAGGGCTCTGTGGCTGATGAAGCTGCCTGCTTTCAACTCCCAAAGCCATTGGCAACAGAAGCGTGTATGGTAACTCCATGTGGACGATGGAAAGCCATGGAATGGAGCTCGGTAAGCAACTTTTTGGTTCAGGAGTAGGACAGTTTAAGAGTCCATCCAGACAAAGGGCATCACTTGGATCAATTCAGGTTGGAAGCATGGTCCTTTCCCCCCAGTGATCCGGATTTACTAACTCCAAAATTTCCATACTAATAGTTTTCAGTATAATCCAGATTACACATCTCCCTTCCTTCCTTCCTTCCTTCCTTCCTTCCTTCCTTCCTTCCTTCCTTCCTTCCTTCCTTCCTTCCTTCCTTCCTTCCTTCCTTCCTTCCTTCCTTCCTTCCTTCCTTCCTTCCTTCCTTCCTTCCTTCCTTCCCTTCCTTCCTTCCTTCCTTCCTTCCCTCCCTCTTATGCAATCTCCATTCTCCGTCCTGTCTCCACCCCTTATCTCTTTCCCTTCCTTGATATTGCCCGATCCTCTGAAAGATCCATTTGGCAGATACTCAGGATACTTTAGGGAAGGACCCTATCCATCTTCCCCCCCCCCCAGCTGTGCTTAAATTTGAAATGGAAGCTGTGAATATTTAGAATCAAGTAAGAGCCATTCCTCTGCTCTCTTCCTCCCCCCTTGACCCAATCAATCATACCCCATGTCAACAGCTCTCAGTTTGGTAAAGCTTCCATTTTGTGAAAAATGGAAAAATGATTTCTTTCGAATATGGGAGAAGAGTCTGCAGAATTTGAAGGACAGCTTAGAGCTGTTAGCTTCCTGCATAGAACATGGCAGGCCTTAAGCAGACGTCAAGTGGCAGCCATGTTGGGGAGAGCACCCCCCCCCCCTCCCTATTCTCCGCTGTTCAGAGAGGCAGCTAGAGATAGTCCTGTTAGGTGTTAAGGAGAACACTCCCAAAAACTGACACCACAGTTGATGTCAGGGGAAGGCTGAATTGTACAAAACCCACCCACCCCCATAGGACCAGGTTCTCAAACAAGGCAAAATAACCCTGAAATGGAAAGGTTCTGAAAGTCTGCACTAATGTCATATAGATCTCTAAAGCTATTACAAATCAATGGGCAACTGAATCCCTGTGTAAACAAATAAGTAAATAAAATGAACCTGCCTCTTGTGCCTTATGAAGTCACATTCTCATTGATCAGGCAGAAGAGGAGAAATTCTGACTTGATTGGAGTAGCAGGCAAAATAGACACTAGCTCAAGTTGAGGAGAGCATTTCATCAGGTATAGGCAAAACGTATCTTTTCCCAGTGGGAGCAGCATATCATCAGTGGGCCAGGAAGAATTCAGCAGTAGGTTCAGTGGTTCACCCTTCACACTGACAGAACCACCATCCCTCTGCTCTTCAGATTTGTTTGGTTATCACTGCCATCACCCTTGATGGCAACAGGAGCAGCAGAGCTGTTTTTGCAGCGGTAAATGGAGCCTAGCAGGATTAATTTTCAGAAGCTGTCGTTTGCAGAATTCAGCAGTGGGGCTACAGTTCAGTGTTAAGAGTACCAAAGTGTGGTACAGCTCTCACAATCTGACAGTTGGCCATGCAGAAAGGAGTGTATGGGATCTGTAGCCCAAAACATCATGAGAGTAGTGTGCTGAGAAAGGATGAAGTAAAAGACCTCTGCCTGGAACCCTGAAGAGCTGTTGGACAGCCAGAAAGCACTTGGGGTAGTCAAGTCATAACCCTAGACTCAGAGGCCTGCACCCACTCATGCAATCCTACTTCCCCTCAAAAAAAATCTTACAAAAAGGGTGTGTGTTTTTTTAACTGAGAGAGTCCCCTTCTGCCCTCTAGTGGCCAAATTTAAACAAAATAAAAACAATTTGGAAATATGGGGTAGAGGGGCGCTGGGGAGTCTCAAAACAGTGCAGAATTGCCACAATGGACCCCAGAGGATACAAGGAGTCTTTTTAAAGCCATTTTCTTTGGATTTTTAAATTTTTTTTAAGTTTGAAGTTTGGCGATTGGGGACCACTTTTAGGCCCTTGGGGATATATATTGCACCGGCCTTAGGGTTATGTGTACAAATATTGTGGCCTGGTATATAGCAGCTTGCTGTGTTCCTGATTCTGTGAAGTCAACAAATATGTGGGATTCACACAAGTGAAAATAGTCATGCTTAAGATAGTTTCACACAGAGTTTTAGTTTGCATTTCCCAAAGCATGTCTCATTGCTGCTAAGTGTAACTGTTTCCTCTTTCCTTCTCTGTTCATGCAGTGTTCTGTAACTTGTGGGCAAGGTAAGGTGACCCGGCAAGTAGTCTGCATAGATTACAGTGACCAGATTGTTGACCGGAGCGAATGCGATGCTGAGGATCTCCCTGCAACGGAGCAAGATTGCTCCATGCCATCATGCCAACAGATCAATCCTGACTATAACAGGCCAATCCATCCTTTCCCTTATCCTGACTATCGACAAAAGAACAACCAAGGTGGAAACCTGAACCGAAACCATGGTCGTGGACATGTACATGGAGGCAGCCAGTGGAGAACTGGCCCGTGGGGAGCGGTAAGTATCTGGTGGTGATTTAAAAACAAAACAGAACGTTGCTTGTTGAGTTGAACAGTTCTTTCCCTCCATATATCCTCACTCGTCCTCAAGATCTCATGCCAATGGAACAAACAGTCAGAAGTCAGAATAAATTATGGTAATTAGGTATGCATCGATGTATTTGTTTTTTTCATCTGTAACTTCAAGGATGTTGTTTTTCAATATATTTTGATTCCTTTAATTTGGAATTCGGGGCGCATGAGTGAGAGAATGGAAATGACAGCTGGGGACTCTAGTTTCAAAAGGTCATGGCGTAAGGACGGTGGTGCAAATCTCTGTCCTGCTGTTGAAGTGTCAACTCTGGATACTGTCCCCATCTCAGAGGTTTTGTAAGAAGCTTCCCCAACTTGGACTACCAGCTTTGAGTAAAAAAAAATTTTTTTTTCAAAAAAATCTAGTGACTCTACAATTCAGTGTACATTGTATTCCTCTTCCCAGACTAATGGCCTGCTTTAATTGCAGTGGCAGTGTATTTCTTCAGTAGTTGTTTGGGTGTCCACGCTAAGACAGGCGAGACTTCAGTTCAAACCCCTGTGAAGCCATGAAGCTCCCTCAGTGACTTTGGGCCAATCATTATGCCCTCTACCCTGGTCTACTTCAAAAGGTTTTTTGTGAGGAGAAAATTGGTGAGAGGAGAATCATGCAGTTGTCCTGAGCTTCTTGGATGAAAGGAAAGATTTAAAAAATGCATGAAGAAAGATTCTTACTTATGATGATATAGCCTGAATTCTTAAGCTTCCTGGGAAGATTAGTAGGGAACAACCAATGGAACCTGTAATAAAATGTTGCAGTGAGCAGTGGTTGCGTTCAAGAAAAATAAATAGAGATTCTAAACCTCTAGCTAAGAAAAAAAAATTGGGAATTGTTGCTGCTGTTGCTTCTACTATACAATCAGAACATAATAATAATACTTGTGAGAAGGTTAAAGAACTGGAAGGCTTCCTGTCCTCAACAGACAGACAAGACACAGAGGTGGCAGCAAAGGTGGTTTGTTTGTTTGTTTGTTTGTTTGTTTGTTTGTTTTTAAATATCAGGTTCTTGAGGATGGAACAAATAACAGTTGGTACTGTTTGCTGTTTAACTAGTTGGTACCATTTGTGGGTTAACCAGTGGGATAATCTAGACCAAGCTTCCTCAGCTTTTGATAATCATGTTTTGTAGTGTTCCAGTACCTGTGCTGGAGGATTCCAACGGCGGGTTGTGGTATGCCAGGATGAAAATGGATACACTGCCAGCAATTGTGATGCAAGAACAAAACCTGACGAGCAAAGATCGTGCGAATCAGGACCCTGCCCTCAGTGGGCCTATGGCAGCTGGGGTGAGGTAAGCAATGTGTTATAACTTTCTTTCATAAAACATGGTGAACAAATCTTTTTTTTTCTTTTAATAGCTGAATAAAAAGCATTATTCCTTATCTTACTATAACAGGAAATGTTATCCAAATAGTAATTTGAGATAGAAGCAAATAATTCAGTATTTCTTTCAAGATATCAGTTTACAAAATCTCCTCACTGGGAGTTTGCCCCTTTATCCTGCCTCACAGGGATTCCTTTCCTTGGATCCAACCCTGCAACTGCCTAGTCAGGCATCCATTGTGTTTCTTCACCCTTTTGTCTCTACTCACGTAGAGCATCTGGGCACCTTCTTCTACCCTTAATGTGTAACACATCAGTCCTGCTACTCTGCTGTGACAGTGTGAGTGACCACTAAACTACGATGACCAACGGTTAACTGAAAGCAGTTCAAATTCCCCGCCTTCCCGCCTTTTTTTTCCCCGGTCGTAACTCAAAGCGCTGGTCGCAAGTCAAAGCAAAATTTTGCGACCAGAGCTGGTCGTAACTCGAATTGGTTGCAAGTCAAGACGTTTGTAAGTCGAGGCACCACTGTATTGTGCTTTTGTGAGGAAACATCTGCCTCGCTCAGAGGAAGATCTTTGTTAAACCCTTTTGCTGAAACTCAAACCAGTAGGTAGCACTGCCATCACTGGTTCTTAAACTGAAAACTCTTTAGAAGATATATTTCTCTTCTCCCTCTCTCTCCCGCCATACCCTTTTTTTTCTCTTGCCTGAGCTGAGGCCAAGCAGCCAAAGTAGGTATTTAAGTGATACTGATTCATTACCAACACCTTTACTTTTATAAAAGATTAAATCATAAAGAATTGGAGTAATAATTTTTAAAAAGCAGAGTAAAGATGATTAAAATTGTAAGGGGGGAAGTGTAAAATGTAGAGATTGGCACGAACCGCAGTTAAGCCTAGTTCAGTGTGGCGCCTGCAGAGGTGTTCTGTGGGCAGCGTGGACTCCCCTCTCCTGCCTCCTCTGCATGCTTGCCTATTCCCTATTTACATATACTGTTATATACACCCTTGGGGGCTAGGAAAAGCAACCAGTGAAAATTAGTTTCCATACAGGTATTCTTATCCCCCTCCCAATGGCCGTGAGAGTCTTATCTGGCACTCATCCAGCATTCTTGTGTCCAATGTATTCTCGAAGGCTTTCATGGCCAGGATCTGATGGTTGCTATGGGTGCATTGTTGTGATAAGGGGGAGAGATGATCTGTCACTGTGATTGATGGGTGTCGTTAGCTAGTCTTTTGTGTGCAGTGATCACTGGTCCTTGTGGCTGGGTAGAGTTCGTTGACCTTTTGCAGGCTGTATTTTTCAGTGCTAGGAGCCAGGCTTTGTTGAGTTTTAGACTTTCTTCTTTTTTGCAATTCACCATGGAAAAAGAAATAGAGGGCCAACTCCCTTTCTTAGATGTGATGGTCATACGCAAACCTGACCTCCTGTTGGGACACAAGGTCTACAGAAAACCCACCCACAGAGACCGGTACCTACATAAAAACTCCAACCACCGCCCACGACAAAAAAGAGGCATAATCAAAACACTGGTAGACTGTGCGAATCGGAACGGTGAAGCTCAATTTCTCAGCACTGAACTCAACCATCTGAATTGGGCCCTACAGGCAAATGGCTATTCCAAGAATGAAATCACAAGAGCCATCAAACCGAGAAAACAACACTGAACTGAAGAATTAAAACAGCCACCCACAAATAAAGTATTTCTGCCATACATCAAAGGTGTCAAGGACCGCATGGGGAAACTTTGGAAAAAACACAACCTACAAACAGTATTCAGGCCCACCACAAAAATACAAGAAATGTTGTGGTCAGCAAAGGACAAAAGGGACCCCCTCACCACTGCAGGAGTATACCGGATACCTTGCAGTTGTGGCCAGGTATATATTGGGACCACAAAACGCAGCATCCACACCAGAATCAAAGAACATGAAAGACACTGCAGACTAAAACAGCCGGAAAAATTGGCAGTAGCTGAACATGCCCTGAAACAAGCTGGACATGAAATTCTATTTCAAAAGACAGAAGTACTGGACAACACCAGCAATCATTATGTTAGACTACACAGGGAAGCCATTGAAATCCACAAACACCAGCACAGTTTCAACAAAAAAGAAGGAAGTCTAAAAGTCAACAAAGCCTGGCTCCCCGCACTGAAAAATACAGCTTGCAAAAGGTCAACAAACTCTACCCAGCCACAAGGACTGGTGATCACTGTACACAAATGACTAGCTAACGACACCCATCAATCACAGTGACAGATCACCCCTTATCACAACAATACACCCATAACAAAAGCACCCTGATCACCATAATCACCCAATCTCCTGAAAAGGACAAAAAGCTGATCCCACAGCTATAAATACTCAACTATCCCACACACTACACCAGAAAACAGACAGAGTTCTAACTCCTGTTCTCTGAAGATGCCAGCCACAGAGACTGGCAAAACATTAGGAAGAAAAACCTTCAGAACATGGCCAAACAGCCCGAAAAACCTACAACAACCATTCTTGTGTCCCTCCACCCATTAGCAAGCAAGCAAATAGCCAAGTTACCTATGCATGCAATATTTACAAACAGTTTGGAGCTGCTTCTTTGTTTGTGTCAGAACCAGTCCAACAGAACAAGCCAATTTGGGGTGCTGTTGTTGTCCAGGAGATACTCAAGTGTGTTCACTGTCTTTACATTCTTTAGGGAAGCTCCCAGTTTGGGACTGAAATAATTACTGTTTGTCCAGCACTGTTGAAAACTTTTTTTTGTGGCCTGATTGAGATGTAATTATCGTGGGCAAATAGCCTATGTTTGTTAAAGTAGGAAAGAGACGCAAGTCCCTTCTGTCTTAGTGCACTGTGATTCCCAAGCATTGGCACTTTTGTTGCAGTGCATTGCATCACACTTCCCTGCTTACAACCAAGCTAGAAAACAGAAGTTTAGTTTCGATATAAAAACCCGGACAAATACTTGTGCTTCATAACCTGGTTTGTGAACGGAGATTGAATTGTAGCTTTCTGATCTGAATGCAAAAGGGAACTAACTGGTCAAATATGGAATAATAAAAGCTCTCAAGATGTGCTTATGAAGAAGGGATGTGTGAAGCTGGAATATATGGAGATGATTATCCCTTTAATCAGGCATTAGGTGATCATTATACCTGAATAAGACGTAAATAAAAAAAGTAGGGATAGATGGCAGGGTTGGAGACTCAAGTCATACTGGTGACTCAACTTGGACTTGACTTGTTGTTTTTTTTCAATGACTCGGACTCAACTCATGACTTGGAACCCACTCACCCCTCCCTTTTTTCTGGGGAAATAATCTTGTTTTTAATAGAGACTTCAGTACTTTTGCTGAAGATTGGCATATAAGTTAGTTCTTCATTTTTTATTTTACCTACAGTATATCACAGAAGTGAGTACACCCCCTCACATTTCATAAATATTTTAGTATATCTTTTCACGGGACAACACTGAAGAAATTACCCTTGACTACAATGTAAAGTAGTGAGTATACAGCTTGTATAACAGTGTAAATGTGCTGTCCTCTCAAAATAACGCAACACAGCCATTAATGTCTAAACTGCTGGCAACACTTAGGGGTGTACTCACTTTTGTTGCCAGCGGTTTAGACATCAATGGCTGTGTGTTGCGTTATTTTGAGGGGACAGCACATTTACATTGTTATACAAGCTGTATACTGACTGATTTACATTGTAACCAAGTGTCATTTCTTCAGTGTTGTCACCTGAAAAGATACACTAAAATATTTATGAAATGTGAGGGGGTGTACTCACTTCTGTGATATACTGTACATCAATAGTAAGTTACTCATCTATCTAGAATTATGACTTTCTTGACTCAAAATAAAACTACCATCCAAATTGACTGTAAGTAAGATCAAAAGGGGAGGAGGGGAAGGAGGAGGAAATGGTGCAGTATAAACGAGTCCTCTCCTTGCTAATAGGATCTGCATCCACTGTCTTTTTTCCAGTGTACAAAGCCATGTGGTGGAGGAACCAGAACAAGGCTGGTTGTGTGCCAGCATCCCAATGGAGAGAGATTTACTGATCTGAGCTGTGAAATCCTTGACAAGCCACCAGACCGTGAGCAGTGCAATATGCAGGACTGCCCTGAGGATGCTGCTTGGAATACTGGCCCGTGGAGCTCGGTACGAACATAACGTGCTTCTTTTTCTTTTGTTATAATCATTTGGCATATACAAATGAAATGAGTGTCCTTAAAGTCAAGGTGCTAATATTTGGCATGCATGTGTGTTCGTTTGGCTTTTTTTTTTTAAAGAAAAGTTTTAAAAACTGCACTTAAGAAAAACTTTTTTTGTGATGCATCCAAATAAAATAGGCATTCAGGAAGGGCTTCAGCTAGGAAACCTGATTATTTTAAAAGGCACCTTCTGCTTCATAATGGTTTATATACATTTGTTATCCCACTGCAAGTGCTGCACATTACAGATCTCCTCTGTGAAGGAACCCTTTGCAAGAAAATGAAAGTTATAGCAATGTTCTATTTCTGAAACCTAACCTTTCTGTTTACACAAGATTCCTAGACCTGTTTTAGCAGCTGTTTTATGCCCTTTGCCAGAATGCCATACATATACAACCAATCGCAGTGCAAGCTGCTGTCATCTAGATAGTTGATACTGTGTATTAATTTTTCTGTGCAGTACAAATCTCTTTATCCAGACGACCTGGAGAAGAATATTTTCAAACAAAGGGAGAGGAATAAATAGGTCTGGCATATGAATGATTGTGCCTTGGGGTTACATCAGGAGTTAGCTAGGAGGCCTGGCTCCCTGAAATTTGAGCAACAACAGATTACATGATTGTGTGCCTGGACCTGTGCATTAATAGTGGACACCAAAGTGGGGTGCTTTTAAAACTGATGTCTTGACATCTCAGTACTGTTTACCTTAACAATAGTAGAACTCTTAATAAGTTTGGGTTGGAATTTACTGGGTAACATAAACATCTATGTAAGGTAGCATTGCAAAGACTCCTAGTTTGCAACCAGATTATTATTATTATTATTTTAAAAAGCTGAGTATTAATAGAAATCAAAAGACTGGCAGTCTGAGACCACTGTGGGATAGCTCAGTGGTTTAGGTATCTGGTTGGGAGTTCGAGTCACCACTGTGCCTCCTTGACAGAGGCTGAACTCAATGATCTGTAGGGTTCCTTCCAGGTCTGCAGTTCTAATTTTATTATTATTAATAATAATATATCTAAAACTCCTTCCTAGTAATTAGATTTTTGGTGGGTGAAAGAACCTGTAACATTTTTTGCATAGGTCATGTTGACATGAGAAGGACAGTGAGCATGGTGTAAAGATGTTAAGTCATATCTAGAAGCGGCTCTATAGTTTATCTGAAGAACACTATCGCTGCATGTATGCCACTTGCAATATTACTTTAAGAGATCTGAACGGGTATCTCAAGAAACATTGTCCAAGCCCATTGTTGAAAGGACAGAGAAAAGGAAGGTAGGCCTAAAGATAATGCATGTGGCTTCTCTATCCAAGATCTTTTGAAAGGTGGGTGTGGCATCAAACGTCCTGCCTTCTTCCCTAAAAAGATCCATGGCATAGTAGCTCCCCTTCTCTCTATTCACTCCTTCGCCTTCATTCATGGGAAGGAAATCAGGAATTGTGACTTTGTGGCAGCCATCTTTTTCTTCCCAGTTCCCTCAAGGGTTTAAGTTGCCTCTGTTCACAAGCAGCTCCTTCATGCCAGAGGTTCTGCTTATTAGCCACACCCTATTGTTGTTCTTCTCCAGTACACCGTCCTTGAGAACAGTTTTAAACTTCCCACAAACACACAGCCACTCCATTCATCTGAAGAAGTGTGCTTGGACACACACAAGCTTATGAAAAATAAAAACTAGTTAGTCTTAAAAGTGCTACAAGACTTCTGGTTACCCCACAGGCACAAAAGCACAAGTAAGAACTATGACTTGTGAAATGTGCACACAGAAGAGCAAAACATGATTTTTTTTCCAGGAGCAATCCTGAGATAATCCTTTTCCTATTGGCAAAAGATAATATTAGCACACTGGCACCAACCCTTACTGAATGCCTGGGACCTTGTGAGTTAATTGTTCTTGTTAGTCATGTGAATTTAAGCTGTGAGACAACAGTGGCCAGACAGAAAACCACTGATGTGTCCATTAAAAAGTCTCACACAAATCTATTGCTAAATATTTTTTTTCTGTTACGATGTAATTTGAAGATTTTTTAAAAAATTCTAATTTGACTATAAAGCACTTTATATAAAGAGGGTCATTTTTCAACCAAAATACGAACATTTTTGACATGCATGGCTTTTATATTCCAATGGCTTCAATGGTACTTTTCCCCTTCTTTCACTATAATTTCAGTGGGATGTTTTGTGAGAGTTTTAATCACTGTACTCTGCAAATGATACATACCTTGGCTTTAAACAATATTTTTATGGTGCTTTATCATTTCAAGAAACAGTACTGTAAAGTATTTTCATCTGAGGTGCTAATGTTGCCATTTCAATACGAGGAGGCAAAGCTGGTGCTAAGCACAGATGTCCTCAGTCTACTTAGGCATCTGAACAAGTTTGGTTTTCTCTCCAAACTGTATACTGCAAATTGCTGTTAGCGTGGATCTCATTGTCTTTGAACATTTCCCAGAAGCAGAAGCGTATGAGATGGAAAGACCATTCTGGAGAAATTCAGTAGATGTCATGTGGCGTTTTCCTTGCCGTTCTCTAGAAGCAGTCCCTGCTGGAACTCCTTGTCTCACTGTGGTTGAATGGCTTGTCACTATAACAGAACTTTCCCCTTAAATGCAGGGTTCAGCCAAGCCTTCTTCAACCAGACATTAAATTCCAACTGTCCATGGGTAACTTTAGCAACTGGTGAAATGGGTTGCAGTCCATGAAAGTTTTTGGCAAATAGAATGATTACTCTTTAAGATTCCACAAGATGTTTTGTGAATAGCAGCCCGGAAATATTCAGGGAAGTCTTTAAAGATTACAAATATATTGTAGCATCTTAATATTTGTGTATTTTTGTACATCCATGAGAACTAGAAATCCAGAATTTTAGTTGAAAACAGGGCTAAATGGACTGATTATCCCAAATGTTATTCAAGGCTTAAATCAAATGCCTGCTGTCATGCCATTAAATATATGCTTAAAGCCTAATAAACAATGTACAGAATTTGCTTTGATGTGCTTAAATATAAACTTACCAGATCCTGGATGGAGAACAGAATGTGGTGCAAAAGTACATTTACCCTGTATTGCATTTCTGTGTCCTCCTTCCTTCTGCACTAAAACAGCAGTCCTCCTGCCTAGCTCTTACTTCTTGCCTGCTTCAGGGACTAATGGTGAGAGGGCAGATGGATAAGCTGCCCAGTGCCAGAATTCCTCTCATTAGGAACCTTGCTAAAGTAGCTGAATCCTTCCGAGCAAAGATCTTTCATTATTTTTTCGGTAGGTATGTGGAACTGTAAACGGTGTTTCTTTTCTTGCGTGAATGGTTTTTGCTGCTTTCGTTGAGAATCTTGTGACCCAAAGTATTCGGAGCTCTTTGCTAAATTCCACAAGTCCTTCCACGTGAAAAATTTCCTCCCCTACCCCAGAGAGAAGTCTGCTGGGCTGAGCCACTGATTTGCAAGCCACCATCGAAAAGTTAGAACTCTAAATGGCACACAAATGTAGTTTAAGCAGCCTATAGAGTTTGAAAAGGGTGGGTAATGCAAATGGTGCTGTGTTAGACAGAGAGATAAATAAGCTTAACACAGTATTTCTGGCTTCACCTGAAAAGTGCAACCAATAATGTTCGTCTACCTCGTTTTCATACCACACACTATCTACTACAATAGCTAATAGGGGACAAGTGTCTTTTAGTATTGCCTCCCTTTCACCTGGTTGAGACGTCTGCCACCCTGTTTCTGCTGTAGGTGCTTAGGCTTCATCTGTACCAGATGGAGTGTTGGTTCCAAATTTTGGACACTTTTGAAACAAGAGTATAGTATTGGCTGAAACTTTTTTCAGCAGAATGGATTTCTTTATGTATTTAATGTTCATGAAGTGTATTTATTTTTCAACTATTGTTATTTAATTTTATATAAATGTTGCATTACCTTTGTGATGTTTGAATGCCCATCTGAGGAGAGAAAAGATTAAAGTAGAACGTAATAATCAATATGTTTTGTAGAATGGTTTTTTTTTTGGCTTTGATGTCACACAATCATGATGCAGAGTTACTTCACACAGTGCAAGAGAGTCAGGTTGTCTGAACAGAAGATCTTCAGGCTTTACTTCATGTCTGCAGTGGAACCGATTAATGGTATAATATGGTAATACCATCAACACCTTGAAGATCTGTGGTTTTAATCAGTTGGCCTTCAACACATGCAGGTCGCAACCGTTCCAGATGTTCATTGTGTTCATTGTTGTTATGACCAGTCCTTCAATTGGTAGCCAATCTTTTGCTGATGACCTTCTCTGTACTTATCTAGGCTGGTTCTCAGATAGCAGGCATACAGCCTACTGGGCCTGCGTTTCAAGCCTTACCAGTTCAGTAGATCTTGCCAGAACTTGTGCTCCACTGGCATAGCTTTTGAGAACTCCAGGCTACCTCCATATCATAGTGAGGCTTCACAGACTAGGATTTCATAGAAGGGTGTATCTGTCTTTCCATATCTGTGTCTGTCTGCCTGTCTGGAAAGACTGATACGCTATTCTTTTCCTCTTTATACTCAGATGACAAGTATGTTGTATACTGTACACACTCTAATTCTATCTCGTGGAAAGTGCAGTCAAGCTGACAAGATACAGAGTTGGTATATGGAGTTTTCTGATAAAGTAAGCTACAATTTTTGTGTTGCATCCAAACACGGTGGTTGTGTCATGACTAAGAGGCTAAAATATGGATTATGTGGACCCATTTCGAATCCTGCCATTTTTCTGAGTCTTAGATGGCCTCTTATGAATCGCAGGCCAGCTTATTCCTTCCATTTACATTCCAAGAGGCTGTTGAAAGAATGTATGTGATAATGTGAAAGGTTATGTATTAATACTACCATAGCACTGGGAAACATTGTCAGTTTGCTCCTACCAGTAGAAATAGTTTGCATGGGAACACTTGCAAAATTCACATTGATTTTAGGATATGTGGTATCCAAAGTAGTCCTGTTGCAATAAGATGAGATTTACGTATTAGGCTGAATGTAGCCTCCAGAATTATTTGAACTGCAGATCTAAGCACTGAGCATCTGTTTTGACAAAATGATCACAGAACCCTATTCTAACTCATGATTCTGTAATATGTTCTGAATATTTTTAGTCTGCAGTTCACAGACATTTTCTGTTGTGACTTCCTTGTGTATTGCTCAAATGCTAGGGTTCTCTAAAAGGGAGGCAGGTTCCCATCAGCCTGCATTTATACCCCAAGGTGGAGTATCCATGTAAATGGTGATGGTGGTGATGATAGTTTTATTTGTGAATGAGATCCACACACCCCCCTTTTTTTTTTTTTTTTTTTTTTGGCCTCTTCTTGTGATACTAATATGACATAGAAATTGACTGCTTTGCTAAAGTGTGTCATATTTGAAGCAGTCCATCACTGAGAAGTTTGTTGCATCATAGGTGCATGTTACTATTTAGGTGATTTTAAAAAATGTATCACTAGTAGAGGTTAAATTTGTAAATATGAATGAACATCTTCTTGTGTGTTGAGCCAGAATTTTATCATAAGCCAGAAAGACCACAACTAAGTAGTAGGTTATTGACATATATTGTATATAGTTCACAACACCTAGCAGATACCAAACTAACTGATGGGTCTACTGAACCTCTTGAGCAATAGGCCAGATAGGCGGGGTATAAATGAAATTAATAATAATAATAATAATAATAATAATAATAATAATAATAATAATAATAATAATAATAATAATAATAATAATAATAATAATAATAATAATATTTTTATTTGGAAATTATTAATGTGTAAATATCAAAAGGCCAGGTTTGGATCTAATCGTGTTAATGAAAGAGCAGCTCCTCTTATATACAGTATATGTATATCTGGTTTTGTATTTGTGGAGGGGAAGGTTTCAAAAACATGCTTTCAACTTGTAAAATGCAACTC
This sequence comes from Intellagama lesueurii, assembly GCA_037013535.1. Lineage (NCBI taxonomy): Eukaryota > Metazoa > Chordata > Lepidosauria > Squamata > Agamidae > Intellagama > Intellagama lesueurii. The sequence goes on from JBAJHW010000002.1 coordinate 275,003,814, forward strand.
ATGCATCAGGCTTACATCCAGTGTGCTTAGTAACAAACTTTTAGGAATTATAACAGATGGAAAAGATAGGATGAACTGGGTTGTATTTACCAGCCTCTTTGTTAGGAATAACATAGATAACTGCCTTATATATAAATTGTTATTTTTATTCTTATTCTTATTAAGCACAGTATTCCAGATTCATTAAGTATGTTTCGTTATAATCCTGTCATCCGTCTACACCAAAAGTGGAACATGTGTGGTCCACTGATGTATGTGGACTGCAGCTCCCATCAGCCATAGCCAGCTTAGCTAATTGTAAGGAATGACAGGAACTGAAGTTCAGCTATATCTGAGGAGGTGCATGCTCCCCATTTCTGACCTACTGAACAAGTCACTGGACTGACATTCATCCTGTGAAATTTCTGATGAGATTTACACCTTATGGTATCTACAAATAGGAGAAGGAAATGAAGGAGATTCACATTTATCTTCAAAATAGTGAAGCCCAAGTAGCCTTCCATATATAGTGTCTGCCTTTATTTCCCACCCAGCCCCGTTATGTGTGCATGAACATCCAAAGATATCCTTTCCATTAACATACATTGCCACTGAAGACCAGCTGCAGAGCCTCTTTTTCATGGCCTTTTATCTCTAGTCATGTTACTGGAAATAAACACTAAGCTGAGGGAAGTTTCCCATTACACGTAGATAAGAACTTGGAAGCAATACACTACAAGTGAAGTCTTTTCCTGCAGCTCATTTGAAGGTAGCCAATGTGTAACGGTGTCATACAATAATGAGTTGCAGCTTTGTAACTTTTTGTGTGAGAAATGGTAACATGTTCTAGTTACTAGGTTGATAAGTTATAAGAAAATATCCTTATTACAAGTAACTTCCCAAGCTCTGGCTGAGACATCAGCATGTTCAATGAACATGTCAAGTTCTTACTCTGAGTCACTGGTAACAGGGGGATGAAAACTTCAACTGGTGTGGTATGGACACAAAGAATCTTTGTCAGTCAGATCCATAATCCAGTTCCATCCCCTTACAGAGGCTGACTATGTGCCACTATAAAAAAAAATATATGAAGGGTCCTGCAGTCCTCTATGGATTGGATAAACTCAAGGAATGTTTCCATGTCCTTTGCCATCATCACATCCCCAGCCAGTGTTTGTTGTAGCTTTTCTATCCAGCATTTGGTCTGGGATCATGGCTTTTCTCCTCTTGCCATCTCTCTCTCTCTCTTCCTAGGCATTCTTTCCTTCACAGACATCATAGGTTGTACTGTATCTCCTAACTGCCCCTCATTTCTTTTTTATAATTCTTGCACATATGATGTTGACTTGTATTAAGCCATGGGTCCATCTTATCCAGAACTGCCTCCTGTGGTCCTTTCAGTTCAAAGCATTCTCAGCCCAGCAACTTGACATACCTGGACATGGCAGATGCTTTTTAAGAGCAGTTTGCACTAGTGGCCCGTATGGTATAGCCTGAAATATCTGTATTGAAAGTGAATTGTTACTTACAATTCCTTTCCTACTTTTCCTGGACATCTTACTTAAACCTTTTCTTAGTGCTATAAACCAAAACCAGTATTTCAATATGGAGACAATTGTGATTACAGGCCTTGGACAGAAGAAGAGCTGCTCAGAATAAAGGATTCTGAATATGTTACAGTGGAATAGACATGGAGCAAATGTTGGCTGGGCAGACATGGAAAGGACCACTCTGATGGTTGGCCCCTTCCTAGTAACCCACTAAAGTACCAGCAGCAGAATTATATTCTAGCAGTATCTTCTGAAACACTATTCCATTGCTGTCTAGGTGGTTTTGCTATTATACAACAGCACCACTGTCTTGAGGCACTAGCTACACATTCTTTCCATGTTGCTCTTGGTCTTTCCTTATTTTCTTTATTTTCATTCCTGTATGGGTTTCCTGCACTGAAAAACCCACAGGAACTAGGCAATGTTTTTCTTTCCTTCTTTCAGAGAGTTGCTTAGTCTGCAATCTGGCTTTTTTCCTGGTGTCTAGTCATTTGCTATATAATCATCCCGTTTCCTCTTCTCCTTTCAAATGCATTTGGGAACCAACCATTAGGCAAAGAAGGCATAATTGGTCAACTTGAGAACTATAAAAGTGAATGCTTTACTAGTGCTATTTTCAAATCCTTCTCTTGCCAAGATATTGTATATAGGCCTGGAATTAGTAACTTCCTGGCCTATCTTTTACAAAGGTCTTCAGTTCTCAGTACATATTCACAAAATACTAAGCTATATATAATATACTTTAAATGTCATCAAGTGTACTGAGAGATTTCAAGATCACTTATGCAGAATTGCTGCTTACCGAAAAGAGGAAAGGAAAAGAGCAAATATAAATTGTAACATGACCATAGTGGAGAAAATGGCAAAAAGCAGCCTTCTCTGATCTGGTAGTTTCCAGATGTGCTGGATTAAAACTCCCGTTGTTTCCAGCCAGCTTGGCCATACTGGCTTGAGTGCTGGGTGCCAACGTCTAGAATCTAGAGGGTACCAGTTTCAAGAGAGAAGGGACTGAGATTCAGTGAGGATTTTTTCTGAGAAGAAGCAGGTATGGCCCCAACCCTCCAGAACAAACGTTCAAGACAAATGGGGATAGCAGTGAGGAGGGTGACTATTCCAACCTCACCCTCTTTCTTCAGCACTGCTGAAATGTTCAGTTCAGGAAGTCCTGCTCTATCGAACTTTGGGTTCACTTTTTCAGTTTTACATATCCAACTGGGTTTATAAATCTTGACTCTGCAAAGATCCAGATGCACCAAAACTCCTGCAAGAGAAAGCAATGGAACAAGAAAGTAACAAAGTTATCCTGCTCTTGGCAAGTTATTGGTATTCAGAATGCAAACACTGCAAGGAACCATGTCTTTTCAGTTCATTAGAACAGCTCTGACAGCCATGGCAAGGTATTAACCAAGTCCTATGGCCTTACTGTAGCTATTCACTTTAAGAAAACATTGGTTGTCTCCAAAATATAGATTTCAGATGCACATTCAGGTTGATGAAATGTCTTTGAACGGAATAATTGATACAATTTCTGAAAGTAGTCCACAGTAAATGTTGAAAGGGCATATGCAAAACCCTCATATCTGAGTAGTCATGGCAGTAGAAATCCTCACAGCCCCCAATTAGGATGCAGGAACATTCATTGGGGAAAGAAGGAAGAGGAATAATAAGAAGAGGGTGTTGGAACTTTTTATCTTTGAGTCATGACCTGTTCCACAGAACAGTTGCATCTTAACTGGCTACGTAGATGACACCTGGCTTCAAGAGTTCTCAGGGCCATATCCTTACGGGAAGGGTAGCCACCTGTCCCACAGTGTCATGGCACCCAGGATCCCTGAAGTCATGCATTATCCACATAGCCAATCCAGAAGTGGCCATATTATGGAAATAAGCAGGCGACAATTTGGAGAAAGCTCCACTGCCAACGCAATGGAGAGTTGTACCTGCTGAGTGGGCGAATAGAATATTGGCCAGATGTAAGGGACAACAGTAGGTGTGCTACAGCTGATGCAGCTGGGAAGAAAACTACCAGGAACGGTCTTTTTCTGTGAATGTGTCTGCTAGGATGTACTTGTCAGTGATCTTTGAATGATTCTTAATGACCACAATTATAATCCATACTTGTCACTTCCAGATGACTCTTAAATAAGCCTTAACATCTACTGTTAAGACCATCACTGTACTGGTCTTAACAATCTTTTTCTGCTATAGTTCACATTCCACACTGCCAGTATCTGACTGGCTTCCTGCTGACCCTGTAATGCTGAAGTACATCAAAACGTCTTGCCCAGAAAACTGCTGCCAATTTTACATGCTCCTTCCAAACCACAGTATTAAGGGTGGCCACATCGAGAGAATCCAAAAAGATGACAATAAGAAATCAGGTCTTCTCTGTGTCGGCCCGTACTCTGTGGAGGAAACTTCCATCTGAGGTGTACCAAGCTCTGCCCCTCCTGACTTTCAGGAAATTATTAAAGACAGAATCTTATAAAGCAGCTTTCAAGAACATATCCTTTGCTGTTGGGAACTTTTAATTTTTAAACTTGGTCTCTCTCTCTCTCTCTCTTTTTTTTTTTTTTAATGAATTGGTGGGTGGGTGGGGGTTCACTGGTCTATTTTGTAAACTGCCCAGAGAAGTGGGTACTGCTAAGTAGGGCATTATAGGGAGGGAAGGAAGGAAGGAAGGAAGGAAGGAAGGAAGGAAGGAAGGAAGGAAGGAAGGAAGGAAGGAAGGAAGGAAGGAAGGAAGGAAGGAAGGAAGGAAGGAAGGAAGGAAGGAAGGAAGGAGAGCTGCAGTCCATGAAAGCTTATGCCAAATAAAACATGTTAGTCATTAAAATGCGACAAGCCCCTTTGTTGTTCCTAATGCAATAGATGAACTTGGCTGCCCCTCTATATACATAATAATGACACCTGGAATATAGTGTAGCTACAGCTCTACAATTATCACTTCCACTTTGCTTGCTCTGTGTAGGACACTTGTTTTCCATTTCTGGCATACTGTAATATGGATTATATGAGAGGAAGTGACTAGGTTTGTGTCAAATGGACTGCTTCAGCTCTGTCGATATGAACTGAATTTGGTCCAAGATCTAATTTTTTCTATTTGATTCATTAGATCAAATAAATATTTGTGAGGCTTGCCTGCTTTATTCTGCTCTCAGAACACTTAATAGAATTTGGCTTCTTCATTGTAGAGAACCAGTTAGGTTTCTGGCTGGCCTTCATCCTGATCATGTAGCTGTTCTGTGATGTCTGGAAGTCTTTTCTCTTTTGATAAAAGCAGAGCATAATTACCCAAATAAATGACTTGCTATGGAAGGATGTGAAGTCTGGCCCTTAGCAAGTCTCCTTTGGTTTGTTGGTTTCAGATAAAATGGAATTGCTCTGCATTTAGTTATAATGAAAAGACAGAACAGTTGGTTTCATGGTAAGATCGATCCTTTTAGTCTAATCAATTTCCTTTTTCCACGAATTGACATTTTTCAACCTGAGATTCATATGCGTCCCAGCGTCGTGTATGGTTCCATGTACGTTCAACATTTGGGTCAACTTTGTTCAGATATCTTCTAAAATCAAGATCAAAATGTAGCTTTCCATCCAAGGTAAATGCTTGTTAAATTCTTTCTAAAGCTGTACTGGTTGTAGAGACTTTCCATAAATTGGAAAAAAAATTACAAAAAAATCTGGTGTAAGGAACAGATTGTGAAATGCCTCCAAAACTGATATTACATAAATTGTCCTTATCTATTGATGATAATATCCTTATAATGTCCTTATAATGAACTGCTTACAATGTGGATGGTTTGTGTATTAAAAAAACAACCTGCCATGCCAGGGGGAGTGATAGCAACTAAGAGATCATGTTGTGGCCTCTGTTCACTGATCTGCATGCACTACTAGCACAGAACCTCTTGCATGAATCGTTGCACATTTTCAGAGCTAGAATAAAGGTGACGTTCCACACGGGTCTGTGCACCAGTTGCGAGAACTATCTGCACGACTGCTCTTGTAGTAGCATAATCTGGCAACTGCCCCTTTGTAAAGAATGACTCTTTCTGGCATTGCTAAAACATGGCCATAATTGGAATAATAGTAAAATGTCAGTTAGAGTGGGCATGGGAATTCAGATGTCTAAAACATTTTTTTTCATGTATAAATCTATTAAACGTTAGATATTTTACTGTGAGAACAAAACAAAAATCACATATTTCTCCATTCTGATAGAAACCATAATGGTGCCATGTAAATTAATTTAGAAATGGTGTCTCCACCAGTGAGAGTCAGGATGATTCAGGATTAGTAGAAGCTAAATAATAGCAGCCAAAGGTCTTTTAGACGCATGGGAGCAAACTCTAAGCCATCTGTTTATCACCCCATTAACCTCAGGGCCCAGCAATCATTTCAGAGGTAATCATTTTAGCATTGGAGAAATTACCAAGGAGAACAGCAGTAATTAGGAATAAATGAAGCTATCCAGAAATGAACTGGAAAGTTATTTAAAAAAAGGAAAATAATGATATAACTTAGAAAAAAACAGGTACATGTTAAAAACCAATGGAGGGAGAAATAGCAGGTCCATGTATATGCTTCAATTTATTTTGGTGATCTCAAAGGAGTAATTGCACATCTGACTCACAAGGTCAGAAAACATACTATACATCCTATATATATAGTATGTATACACACACACATATATACACACACACACACACACATATATATACACACACACATATATACATACTATATATATGTACACACACACATTATATATATAGTGTGTATAGTATGTTTTCTGTATAGTATGTGCTGTATAGTATGTTTTCTGACCTTGTGAGTCAGATGTGCAATTACTCCTTTGAGATCATCAAAATAAATTGAAGCACACAGAAGATAAAGAGTTAAATTAGCATTACTATAATTATTTCCTTGCTTTCTGGGATTATGAAAGAGGCCATCTGAATGGGATACACGGGGGCGGGGGGTGGAAGCGGGTTGAGTGAATAAGATTCATGCAGGGGAAAACAACAGTTCACTTAACGGCAAGCAAAACCTGATATATATCAGAACAAATTTAAAGCATGGCAAGGTTTGTTGTTGTTTAGTCGTTAAGTCATGTCCGACTCTTCGTGACCCCATGGACCAGAGCATGCCAGGCCCTCCTGTCTTCCACTGCCTCCTGGAGTTTGGTCAAAGATAGATCTAAGGTAATCAAGGTAGATCATGGCAAGATAGATCTAAGGTAGACCATGGCAAGGTAGATCTAAGTTAAACATTAAGAAATCTTTCCTAATCATAAAAGCCATTCTGCAGTGTAACAAGCTGACATAGGGAGTTGTTGAGTAACCTGACTTGGAGATGTTTAAGAACAGTTTTAACTGATGGGGTCCTGGTCCTCATGATAGAGGTGTTCCTTCTAACATTCAACAGCTGGAATTCCTTGACAGAATTCCAAAATTGATTTGGAATTCAGTCCTGCAGGATGCATTCTTATAATTACCCCAAAAAGGTGGCCAAATCTTACCTCAGGAGTCGCAAAGTGCAGCCCCACCAATATCATTTGACTGGAATTCCCATCACCTCAGCCAGCATAACCAGCGCTGAGGCATATTGAGAGTTGCAATCTACCAACACTTGGAGAATCACATTTTCCCCATTCCTACCGTATCTTGAAGACAGCAGTTCTAGCAGCTGCAGTTCAGAAGAAAGCAATCAGAAACCACTTCTGAGGCCTCTGTATCTAGGAAACCCTGGAAAGGGTCACCATATGTTGGAATAGTCTTGAGGGCACGTAATTGTTATATATTATTGCTGTTAGCAATAACAATTATATATTGATTGTTCTGTCTCATTCTATAGATGTATAGACAGACACTTGTCACACCAGTGCTCCAGCATTATAGACTTCAGGCACAATTCAAGCACATAACTTTGATCTATAAACCTTTATAAGAGCTTGGATCCAACACATATGCCCAGGGCAGTACCTTTTTCTCCATTACAATGTCAACTTAGGCTGTAGCTCTATATACACTTGCCTGCCAGAAAGTCCAATTGAACTGAATGGCAGCTACTTTTGATGAGACATACATAGGTTCATATGGTTAATTAGCTAACATGTATCCCCAAACTTTTACATGAAATGGATATTAATAAGTAAAATAAAATGATGTTTTTCAACATTTCTGTGTTTAAACCAAATTAGTAATTTGAGTACAGATCCAGAAGTAATGCGGGTGGTATTAATTAGTTTCACAGTATTTACAATGTCTAAAGTACTTTGTCATTCTTATCTGTTTATCTTTGTGCAACTCTTGTAATGTAAATTCATCAGTAATTATATTAATACTTGATAATGACAAGAATGCATATAAATCAATACATTTTAATGAGCTGAGATGTAAGGATTAATGTTGTCCAATGTGGTAAATGAGCATAGATTAAAGCAAACATTTGTTAGGTCCATATTTGAAAGTCATCTATCATCTACCTTACAAGCTGTAATAACTCTGTCTTAATTAACTCCAGTGATAAGAATATGACCCTCTAAGAGCACCAGTAAATGAGGAAGAAGTATGTCTGCTAACGAATGATTTGAGGGTTTTAGTTGCTCTCATTACTCATGCAGAGAAGTGTGTAAATTTTATTCTGATGCTTAAAAAGTAGAGACCATGTATGCTTTGCATTTTCAGCACAACATCTAGAGCCTTTCTGTGTGCATTGGTGGTTTGGGTCCTTTTGCCTCTCTGTATATATTGAGAGATGTTCACCTTATCCAATCTGTGACAAAAAGGAAGAAATATAAGTATTACACCCTTGCAAAAATTTAAATAACAAGCAAATGCATACAAATTAATTTAATATAAACAAATATGCCTTAGCTAATACTTTTGCATGGATATACTGATAACTAGAATCTGTAGGTTCTGCTTGGTTAGCACAGATTTTCAAAACTGCTGTCATGAGGTTTGAAGAGAGGCCATCTTGATATCCCTCTTCTTTGGGTCAGTATGTCCGGAACAAGAATGTCATGGAATAAATGAAGTGTCCAGATCAACTAGGGCTTCCTATCCACCATGCTAATATGTTATGTAAAGCATACAGTTACTGTATTTTTTCATGTATAAGACACCCCCATGTATAAGACGCCCCCCCCACTTTTCTAACCCAAAATTTCTTTCTTTGCAAGAAAGTGTAGGGGAAAAGCAATTCCTGCTTTCCCCTTCCACTTTCTTTGCAAAAAGCTGCTTTTCCCCTCCATGTTTTGCAAAGAAAATGGAGGGAGAAAACGATTCCTGCTTTCTCCCTACACTTTTGTTGCAAAAAGCAGCTTTCCCCCTCCACGTTTTGCAAAGAAAATGGAGAGGGAAAGCGATTCCTGCTTTCCCCCCTACATTTTTGTAGCAAATGTTTTGCAATGAAAATGTAGGGGGAAACCAGGACGCTTTCCCCCTCCATTTTCTTTGCAAAATGTGGAGGGGGAAAGCTGCTTTTTGCAATGAAAATGTAGGGAGAAAGCAGGAATCGCTTTCCCCCTCCATTTTCTTTGCAAAACGTGGAAGGGGAAAGCTGCTTTTTGCAACGAAAATGTAGGGGGAAAACAGGAATCGCTTTCCCCTTCCATTTTCTTAGCAAAACGTGGATGGGGAAAGCAGGGATCAAAGCGCTTTGATCCCTCCCCCCCCTTACTTCCATGTATAAAACGACCCTCACTTTTTCCTTTAATTATTTTAGGAAAAAGTGTCGTTTTATACACGGAAAAATACGGTACTTTAAAACAGGTGGCAGAGTTACAGCTTTCCTTAGCTCATGGTGTGGTTACACTGCAACACACAGTATGAAATAAATTGTTTATTCCAAAGTAACTGTAGTTACTATTCAAAAGTTTTGTGTTACAACCTGAGTATTTTCCAAACCCCAAACATTTTCTTTTTTAGGATTTGGAACATTTATGTTTTAATTTGAACTGGCAAAATAGGTAGCATTTGGCAACTTATTTGTCTCCAGTAAGTATACTATAACTTAAACAAGTTAATATTTTTTGAAAAAGTTGAAATCAAATGCTATGCAGTTGTTCTGTGCTCACAATAAAGGGATGAGTAAGATGAATAGCATTTTTTCCTGCTGCCATCCTGTGAGGTTTCTGATTTTGTCGAGATTTAAATCTAGAAGTGTGAAGATTTATGTTAGGAGGAGAAGGGAAACAGAAAAGATTCAAATAGAGGTATTCGGATTTGTGTTGATTTAACAAGCTCCACTCTGTCAGTGGGTCTAGTTTAATTGAAGCTAACAATTGGATTTAGACCTCTTGTATCTCACAAAGAAACTGTAAGATTTTCAGTTCAGAAGTATTTCAAACAGATATAACCATAAAGGCATTTTGTTCGGTGCTTTTATGTGTGTTCTGGAAGCCCAAGGTCACAGCTTATCTCACTATGGAATAGTTACTGATATAAATTACAGACAGGATACGTAGTTTGCAACTATAAAAACAGTTCTTGGAATTGACCAATGACATGACATCTTCATTAAAGAAAAGGTGTCACTAGAAGATTGAATAGCCTCAGTATGTGAATAATAAAAAGATTGTTCAATAAATGTGACATGTACTAGTTGGCAGGCTTCTGTACATGTATGTGGCTTTTACCTTTCTTTTGGGTCTGAATTTAATGTATGCAAGTGCACTTGAATGAGATACAGGGTAAATAGGTTACTCTGGGCTTTATTAGACAGTCAGTAAGCCACATTGATAAAGGAAGTAATGGATTAATTATGAAGTGCTTTGGGACAAAATGGATGTAGGTATGAATGAAATCAGGATTCTGTGGACACCATTGGGTTGAAAAATAATGGGAATAAATATTTCCAAAAGGAAATTCATAATCTTTTAAACATTATATATATGAAGACGTGTCTTAGCTTAGCATCATAGAATCATAGAATAGTGAAGTTGGAAGGGGCCTATAAGGCCATCAAGTCCAACCCCCTGCTTGATGCAGGAATACAAATCAAAGGATATCTGCCAGGTGGTGGTCTTAGTTTCTCTTGAATGCCTCCAGCATCAGAGCACGCACCACCTCTCGAGGTAATTGGTTCCACTGTCCAGGTTGTTAGATATAACTGTTCAACAGCTACAGCAGTAACACATGTCACTGCTTCTGTCTGTGTTAGTGACTATTTTACAGAGTCTTTCCAGATACACATTACTCAGTTGGTCTTTTAAAATTGTCTACTTGAAAAAATCTCATCCTTGGTCTGATAATAAACTGTTGGTTATTGAGTTAAGCCATTGGTTCTTTTGCAGACCCTGTGTTCTCATTTCCTGTCCCTTTCTTTGCATACCTGGAAAATGTACTCTACTTGCTTAATGCAGGCTCCTGTTTGTCTAAAAAGGGAAACTGGCTGATAGACTCCTTAAAGTTTAAATGTTTCAGTCACTGTGTCTCAGTTCAGGGATCACAGAAAAATAGTTTCACCCTCAGCATTTTTATTTTATCCTCGGAGTTCCTATTTTCTTGTGGGATCTACACAGAACTAGATCTGCCGTGTAGGCAGCCTCTGGCGCAGTCACCTAAACAGTTGTAAACAATATTCCCAAATGTCATACAAATGCCGTGTACAAGGGGTTTTAAATAAATAAACAAACAAAAAAACACAGCAAGGATTAAAGAAAGAATGACCCAACTAATCTCTTATTATTTGAGTACTTTTTAAAAACAAATCATAGCTACTGTAACTGTTGGGTCCTTAAATATCCCATGCCATTTTGCTGCAAACCTTATGATGCAAAGAAGGAAATGTGCTATGTTCTGGTTGTCTGTTGGTTGGCCACCTGAGAGAGTATTAGAATTCTCATTAAGGTCACTAATTACGTAACCCTGATACTAAACACAGTGTTAACCTCACGCCAGGGGCTACCCAAAGAGCTGACTCTATTTTGGGAGTGGGATTCAGCACTCGATAATTCTAGTTAAAATGAAACCAAGGTGGATCCACCATCCCCCCAAAATCAGAATCTTCAGCCTCTGTTGAGTGCAAGTGATTTTGTCTGGGCGCACAAAGTTTAAGAAATGCACTGGAGGATGGAGAAAGAAAAAAAGTAAATGTTGGTGCAAAGTTTATACTCCCAGTATAAAGTTTATACTCCCAGTCCAACAAACCATGATTCATTTACATGAGAGATTTAAACTAGGCATATTCAGTCTTGAATGACTGTACAGTGGTGCCTCGATTTACGAACGTCCCGACATATGACCGTTTCGAGTTACAACCAGCTCCGGCCGCAAAATTTTGCTTCGACTTGCGGCCGGAGCTTCGAGTTGCGAACAGAAAAAGGCGGGGGGGAAGGCGGGGAATTCAAATTGCTAACCGTTGGTAGGCGAAGAGGCTGCTTCTTTGTAGCTCTTTCGCCCCAGCGGTTAGAGAGTGTGCGATCGGAGGAGGCTTGGGACTGCCTGGTAAGGTAAGGTGCTGCTTTCTGCTTTTTAAAAACTGTTCTGGGTGGGTTTTGCAGCGTGGTTTTGGGCTGGGTGGTGGGATTATGTTTCTATGCTGTGATGGGTCTTGCAGGGTTTGTTTATTTTTGGGTTTTTTTTCCCATTTCCGATGGGTCTTGCCGGGTTTGTTTGCTTTTTGGGGTTTTTTTTCCCCATTTCCGATGGGTCTTGCGGGGTTTGTTTGCTTTTTGGGGTTTTTTCCCCAGTTCTGATGGGTCTTGTGGGGTTTGTTTGCTTTTTGCTTTGCTTTTTTTGCATTTCCGAAGGGTTTTGCATGGTTTGTTTGCTTTCTGCTTTGCTTTTTTTTTTTTTTTTTTGCATTTCCGAAGGGTCTTGCACGGTTTGTTTGCTTTCTGCTTTCCTTTTTTTGCATTTCCGAAGGGTCTTGCACGGTTTGTTTGCTTTCTGCTTGGCTTTTTTTGCATTTCCGAAGGGTCTTGCACGGTTTGTTTGCTTTCTGCTTTGCTTTTTCCCCATTTCTGATGGGTCTTGCACGGTTTGTTTGCTTTCTGCTTTGCTTTTTTTTGCATTTCCGAAGGGTCTTGCACGGTTTGTTTGCTTTTCTTTCTTTTTTCCCCCCTTCGGCCGGAATGGATTAATCGCGTTTCCGATGGGTCTTGCAGGGGTTTTGTTTGTTTGTTTGTTTTTTGTTTTGTTTTGTTTTTTGTTTCGGTGATTTTTTTCTTCGGCCGGAACGGATTAATTGCATTCCAATGCATTCCTATGGGAAATGGTGCTTCGACTTACAACCATTTCGAGTTACGACTGGAGTTCCAGAACCAATTAAGTTCGTAAATCGAGGCACCACTGTATATGTGAATCTCATATTGACACATTTTATTTTGTATTTTGTCCCTGTATAAACAGAAGGTAATCAAAGCAAGTAGCCTATCTACTTGTTTCGTAAGTACCCTCTTTCCCTGAAAATAAGACATAACCTGAAAATAAGCCCTAGTATGATTTTTCAGGGTGCTCGTAATATAAGCCCTACCCCAAAAATAAGCCCTAGTTAAGTGAAACCCCACCCTCCACCAGGGACTTATTGTGCGGCAACCAGAAGAAGATGACATGACTGTATTTGAATAAATGTAGATTGTTGTACATGAAAAAAAATAAAACATCCCCTGAAAATAAGCCCTAATGCGTTTTTTGGAGCAAAAATTAATATAAGACCCTGTCTTATTTTCAGGGAAACACGGTATGTACTTGTGGTAGAATCCTGAATGGAATGGAACCCAAGCTGTTTACAATATGGTTATCTAAATCCTATCTCTAGCTAAACTAATTCCATTCTTTCCATTCATTTCTCATGCCAATATAGTGGAAAAGAGGGGGGGGGGGAATTAATTTGATCTGTTTGTCCAACAGAAGATCATGCAGTCTACATGCCAAACATTCTCACCATATTTTCCATATTGAATACAGCCCTATATCAATAACGTTCAGGTTCTCACGTTTTTATGATTTTATCTGAAAGTTTCCGAGATTTTACGTGCCAGCTAGGCAGTAGCAGAATAATAATTTTATAGCAAGTGAAAATTTGACCAGGAGCAAGGGCAGGAGCACTCATCTTCCGCCCTCATATTACTGATTGGAATAGGTTGTGACACCATTTTTGTCATACACTTTAGCAGAGCTCCCTTTAGGAAATATGGGAGCTTTTGTATCAGAGATCTTTGGCAGTGAAAGAACGTTTCCATTTTTAAAATGAAATGAACCATTTAAAGGCAATAATGGCATTGCAATTATAAAAGGTGGTGACGATTCCATTAATAATAAAATAATTGGATAGCCTGACCATCTTCAAGCAAAATGATGGATGCTTCCGAGTCCTACATCCTCCCATTTAAGGTTATCCATCACCAAATTTTATTTACTGCACTTTAAAGCCCTTCACGCAGGAGGATCTCTGTGAATCAAAGGAGGAGCCAAGGCATGGATTTCACTCTAAAAAGAAAACAGGAGAATATGACTTGGAATGTTCACAGCAAAATGTGTTTGTGGTAAAGGATTAAGCTGACACTGCATGTGATATAACATGTAATGACTTGTTTAACATGTAATGGAGAAATCGAAATTGAATCTCTCCTTGCATCATGCTGAGTAAGAGGCCTATTTGGCAAGAAACTGTCATATTAAATTCTTGTTGGACTTCCAGACCCCTTTTGATTCCTAAATCTTTTGGTGGAGACTAATCTAAAATCAAAACGATTCAGGGGCCTGCATGCCAGAAGCAGTCACATTTGTAAAAGCTCAATGAACCTGCAGAAGAAGGTTGAATGTTACTGCCTTACTACAAAGCTTGTGGCCAATATACCTGCTGGTTTGTACCTCCTTTGCTTTGTGCAGAACTGACTACAAAACAGTGTAAAAAAAATATCTGAACTCCTTCCGGTTAAATACACCTGTAACTAACAAGTACAAACAAGGAACTAACTCCCAGCTTTAAAAGGCAATACTAATAATATTTTGGAAATAGTGTTCATGTAATTGGTTTTCTTTTCTGATTATGCTCCTTAGAAGACAAAGTCTTGCAAAACAGAAGACTATGTGCCAAAAATAAGTCTCACTAGTTATCCAGCAAGTTTTATGCCCTAACATTTCATGTCCATCTGGCCTTCCTCCAGTTTTTTTCTGTCGTTTTAGTGTTTATATAATCCAGAACCTTTGAATTGCCACTGCTGGAGATCATCCGTCTCCACAGTTACATCTGACGGCTTACATAATGAAACATTCTTTATACAACAGAAAGACACAATCAGCTTGGGTGTTGTTGTGTTACTTTTAAGCAACTTATAAACCCAACTCTGCTGAAAACCAGTCTTGCCCCCCATTGTTGATTTTGTTTTTGTCCCTCTGCCCCCTCATCACTACTGAAAGGTGCAGCTGCCAGCTAGTGGGGTATCTGTCAGAAATGTCTCAGATAGCACTTACAGAGTACTGGTTAAACCTTGCCTGTGCTGCTGTCTCTCAACAGTGGAAGAAAGACTTTTATCTCCATTTTGCTCAGGATGGGAGGAAAACTACCTCACTATCATCTGCTGACCAGGCCTTTTCTTCCTCAGCTATCACCACTATGCTGTTAAGAAAATTTTAGTGAAGCATCTCTTGGCTTTCCGTTGGATTTGATCAGATCTTGGGAAAAGTTCATTTTTTTGGACTATATCTCCCAAAATCCTTTAGTCAACATGTCCACAGGGAGTTGTAATCTAAAAAGTCTCTTTAAGTGCTGCATTCAGTTAATAATCATTCTACTCAGCAATACTACGGGGGGGGGGGGGGGGACAGTTAAACTTTGTATCACCACAGTGTCCCATCATTCTGCCTCCATATGTGAATGTGCATGCATGATATTATTTAATCAGAGGCAGGAGTAGGGTGCTATGCCCAGGAATGAGATTTTCAGATGTATTGCACTACAGATCTCATAATTCTCTGTTCTGGGAGTTTTTACCTGACTGAGAGACATCTTGCAGATATAGTACCTAAATGTGGTTCACCTGGGTGAAAGGCTGGAACTAGAAAGCTTTGAAGCTTAGCTAAGACCTGCCTAGCTTTCTGTTCAGAAAAAAAGTTCTCAGTTGGCAATGAGGCAGGAACACAAAACTTGGGCACAGCTTGGCCTTGCTAAGTTTCAAAGCCTTCTTGCAGGATTTGTAGTCCAAGAAATCCAGAGGTCCCATCCCGGGCCATGCTTCTTTTAGATTCTGGCCACTTCATTGCTGATACGCAACCTCCAAACAGCTGTCTGGCCATTAGACGAGAAACAGTTCAAACATGTTCCAAAATCCACAGCTACAATTTCCCACAAGAAGGGAGCATCCAGGCCATAAGCGGAGTATTATGGTGTCTTTGCACAGCTACACCCAGGATGGCTGGTTGTAATGTTCTCTGGTGTCTGCAAAACAATTTTGATGGATGTGCATCATATTTATTTATATTTATTGTGTTTATAAAACAGCTCATAAAACAGATTTCTTTAGGCACCTTGTATTCGGTGCTGTGACAGGCTCAGGATGCCCTGAGACTCTGGGATTCTACCAGCCCCCCTTGACAATGTTGTGAGAGAAATTAATTTTTATTGGTAGAATCATTGAGTAGTTTCAGGCTGTTCTGAATACAGGAAGTTTTTATTCCAAAATTGTAGCTAAGGAAGAGACAGAATCAAAAGCAGGACCACTAAGAAATAAAATTGGTTTTTCTAATAAATCAGTAACTTAGAGGTATGGAGTGCATGTCCTGGCTCCAGGGTCCATCACTACAGTATACCATGTCCTGACTGTGCACTTGAGCAGACTTCGGTGATCACAAGGTCTGTTCCACACTGATGTCTTCTGCCACAGCAGCTTCAAGATAGGGAAGAAAATGTTTGCTTAATTCTGCCAAGTGTACAATCCTATCCATACAGTCCAAGCCATGCCATATTTAGTCAAAACTGAGCAGATAGCACTCATCCTTATAGTTACAGCAGCTCAAGTGGGTCCTGTAAAAAAAAAAAATGCTGCAGGCATTCAGGGCCTCTAATAGGAGTAGTCGTGTTTAGCCACGTGGCTCAGTAGTTGCAGAGCCAGAGATTGGAAGTTTGATTCCCTGCTATACCGCCTGGGAGAGGAACCAGCCTATGCAACCTTGGGCAAGCTGCACTGTCCCAGGTCACCAGAAGAAGGGAATGGGAAACCGCTTCAGTGTATTCTCTACCTAGAAAACCCTGGACAAGGTTGCCATAAGTCAGAATCCACAGCATGCAATTATTTATCTCAAGGACTACTAGTAAGTAAACTAGTAAGTTTACTCCCCTTCCTTCTGGTTTTTGATATGCATTTCTAGATGACATTCAACATGCTTTCTCTACTGGTGGCCACTAAGCCAGCTCAGACCTGACTGTTCAGTCATTTGAGGGCTTCAAAAGTGTCTTCAGCTTCAGCGTAACTTTTTGAGTTCACCTGAACATGCTAATGTCTCCCTCTTGTTTCTTATGGTCCCATTTATTTTCGTCTAGTCCTGTTGACATTCAGTCAACTGAATTTGCTTTTAGAGGGAATGCTATGATAGATTAGTATACTTTTTTTAACTTCTCTCCTTAGTGAACTTGTGCTTGCTTTTTAGGGAAACCTCTTTAAGTTCTCCTCTACATTTGAGTTTTTCCTCTCCTCCCAGTGTATTCAGCACTACAATAAACAGTTTGGTTGTTACGTTCTACTTTAAAGCATCCTGGCAAGCCTAGATGGTAAAACTGATAATTTGTAGAATTCACTCTTTTCCTCTTATAGAACTTTCCAAAGAGGTAGCTCTGTTAGGCAGTGTGAGGAACTCCACCAAAAATCCCACAAAAGCATTGGGGCACCTTGAAGACAAACAGATATGTAAACAAATCAGTAAAGATCTATTAGTCTTTAAGGTGCCTCAATGCTTTGTGGGGGGGCCCTCCCCTTTTATAGCTTCTATGTGTGTTTTTGTTATCATTGTACAACCTTTCTTTTCCTTTTCCTTTTTGGAAATCCCTTCCTTCTTGTAGTAAATAGCAAAGTGTCTGGGAGTCTAGATTTTAGACATCTTGGAACCTGATGTTTATACCGTGTTTTTAAATCTGTTGTTCTCTCTGCTGTGAGCCACCTTGGGTCCTCATGGGAAGAAAGGTGGCGTATAAATAACAGACAGACAGACAGACAGCAGACAGACAGACAGACAGACAGACAGACAGACAGATAGATAGATAGATAGATAGATAGATAGATAGATAGATAGATAGATAGATAGATAGATAGATAGATAGATAGATAGATAGATAGATAGATAGATAGATAGATAGATAGATAGATAGATAGATAGATAGATAGATATTCACTTAAACACCCTGGAGACGTGCTTACCTGCCTAAACTCCCCACTGTTCCATCATTTACCTATGTTCCAGGAACATATCTGGATCACTTATGAACATAAACTCCCAGAGCTCCTGAGAATTAATCGTGGAGAGTGATACTGTTCATTTCAAATCACAATTCCACCCCTCCACCCGTTCTAGTGCAATATGAACATTTAAAGAACTGATCTCTATACTACTTTCACAAGCAGGAATGACTCCTAGCAAAAGCAGCAGACACTCACCCAAAATATTTTTAAATTTCCACATTCAATCCTCTCCCCCAGCTAGCAATCACATTATGTTCCGTTTTAAAGAGTATAGCAAAATCCTTCTTTAATAATGGTCTTGCCATCCTTTGCTCTCAGAACAAGGCTGGTGAGGTTTTTTTGGTTTTGTTTTCTTTTCTTTGTGTTTTTCTTTCTTTCTTGTAGCTGCTCCTGTTTCCAGGCTACTTATAATGTTATTCATTTCTGCTGAATTCTCTCATGTTTGCTTCTGCTAATCATAATAATAAAATGAAAATTAAATTGGTAAACATGGTTGAAAATTCCAAGTAACCACAGATTTTAATACTAACATTAAATGCTGATAGCCAGATCTAAAGATAGCAGCATCTTAAAGGACATCTATGTCTCCGAGTCCTCACAGCTCAGCAATTTCTTCTTATGTTTTATTATACTTTGTTTGGCACAGTGACCTGTGCTATATTTATGTGAATGTTGACGGGAGAGACTGGATGCAGTTGAGCTTGGGGTATAGCTGTTGCTTTACTTCTATTAATACCATTATTACTATTATTGTTATCATTCAGAAAGGTATATTCTCTCTCTTCTTATGAGACAGAAACATAGGCTGAAACCCTGTTGTGCAGTTATACAAGATATAACATTTGGAAAAGAATTGCCTCAAGTTAAGCAATCTAAAAAGACATTATCTGTTGCTTACGGAGATGACTCAGCATGCAACAAATAATGTCTACAAAGATTTCTTAACTTAGAGCAGTTCGCCTCTAAATGTTACATCATTTGTGTAACTGTGCAATCGGATTTCAGCCATAGTCTCATGGCAGTTACCAGGCTTTGCTCTTCCAGAGCCCTTCAGGTATGCTTGGCTACAATTCCTGTCATTTCCAGATCAAAGAGGAATGGAGGTTGTAGTCCAGCACATTTGAAAGCCACCCAATTGGGGCAAATTGGTATACAATTTAACCTTTTACACTTAAATAGTATTTTCCACTATGAAGCATGTATGTATAAGATACACTTGTCTTTACCTTTATATTTCAGTGTTCTGTCTCTTGCGGGCGAGGACAGAAGTACCGAGACGTTTATTGCTGGTCGAAGGATGGGAAACGTTTAGAAAACAGTCTTTGTAAACAGCTGGCCAAACCAAATGTGCAAAAAAAGTGTAGAGGTGGCAGATGCCCAAAGTGGAAAGCAGGAGACTGGGGACAGGTAAGGCATGACCTCCCAATTATTTCACCAACCGCTGCAACCATTAATGAACACACATACTGTATGTTAGGAAGGTCATAGTGGTAGACCACATGCTCTATATGCAGCAGATATCTGGTTCAGGTAGTATGAGCTTCACTTACTCAAAGGACTCAGATGGAAGGACTAAAATTGACGTCTGTAGGGGGACGTTGCTGCTGGTCAGAGTAGGAAACAGAGCAGCGTGGATCAATGAGCTAATTTGCTGCACGGCAGCAACGTACTCTCAGTTCGCTTATTAGCAGCAGGTTTGTTTGTTTGTTTATTGCCAATGTGTTAGTGCTGTATTTATGTGATGGTGAACGGGAATGTTGATTCACCCACCATGCCTATACAGAACCCATGAAGAAAATGGGAACCAAGCCTCCTACTTCCACTGGCAACTCATGGACTGAGCATGGTGTGCCCCCAAATGCTCGAAGGCAGGGCCACTCCCTCTCTTAATCCACAAACTGCCCATCCTTCCTACATGTTCAGCACTATCATCAAGTCAAAGCACAGAAAAGTTCATTTTTTGGACTATCCCTGCTTGGGAGGTTCTTGGAACTGCAGTTGTGTAAAAGTAACCTTTTTTTTTAACATGAATAATGAATATATAGGAGCTGAATATATACGAGCCCAATTCTCTTTTCCCTCCCTGTAAATTTGTTCTGGAACATCAGCATATCCATTGTATCGCAAGTCTTGTATAGTTTTCTAAGGGAGGGCCTTCCTCAAGCAACCATTCTAAATGGGTTGGACGGAGGTGACTTAGTCAGAGCCAGTTAAATCTAATGCTGGCTATAGTATTCTTCTGTTGTGGCATATGAACTTTTATGCTTTAACCCATCCCTATAACTTTCCATGAAACTATTGATTCTTATGTCAAGAGTGCAGGGCTGGCCTGGAGTGAGCAGCAAATGGTGTCTCTATCACCCAAGTAAAGTTGGTTAATACCCAAAACCAGTACAATTTTTCTGGCACACAGGGCAGAACAGACATAAGCACTGAAGTAAAAAAAGCACACAACAATAAGAACTCAAATAACAGTAACAATAGTAACAGTTTGATGCCTTTTCATTACACCTCAAATCTGATGTATAAGGCAGTCACCTCACTCTATCTAATGACAGAGCCATACCTGCGTATGTCTCTACTCAGAATCACATCACAATGAGTTCAGTGGGACTTGTTGTTAGGTAAATGAATATATGATTGTTCCAATCTACCCTCTAATTTTCAGCCCTGCTGGACGGGGCTCCTCTCATGCGTGCGACTCCGCCCCCTTGCGCACAGGGTTCTGTTGTGACTGGAACCAAAGGGGCTAAAAACTATCCCTGCACAGAGGAGGAGGAGGAAAGCTGCATGGAGGGAAGCAGAGGTGCACGCAGGCACACGCCTTAGAGGGAACCTTGGATTGTGCTATTAATACCTTCTCCCTCACAATTCTTAGTGCTCAAAGCCCCATAAGCATTTCATTACAGCACTGGTTTCCAACCTTGGTTCCCCAGATTTAATTGGACTACAACTCCCAGAGATCCTGACCAACACAGCTAGTCATGAAGGCTTCTGGGAGAACATCTGGGGACCCAAGATTGGGAATCACTGCATTAGAGGGAAGTGAATGTTGGTCCAGCTTCTCAAGTGGAGATATAGGAAATTATATGAGAACATTCTTTTTGCCATCCTATCCCTGTGATTTTCTCCTACCTTAGACCTCTGGTTATATCTTTGCTACAGTTAATATTTGAAATAAAGGACTATTCTAGGCACTACAGTGTCCTTTTATAAATGCAGTAGAATAAGGGCTTATTGTTGCTAAGCAACAGTAGTTTGCAAGAAGGTGCTGCATCAAGGGCATTGTGAACCAGACAAAATATCTGGGTTTTATAAGTTGAGGTGTAAGCTAGGAGAGGAAGCGTGAGAAAATAATAATATGGGATCACATAAAGAGAAAGCGAAAACATAGGTGAAGGACAAGCAAAGGGTAATGGGCTAGACTAGTGCTTGGGAGAGACAGTAACTCAGCAGTATTGGGAAAGTTGTGTGGTACCCAAGAGCCTTCAATATGGTTTTGCTCAATTCTCTTGGCTTCTTATCATAGAAGTTCTTAGATGCATTAGAAGGGAGGATGAATACCAAATAACTAAAGTGTCTTGGCTCTAACTTCAGTATGGACCTCGGTCCCTTTGTTCAGTCTTCTTCACTGGCTGAATCTGGTCAGAATAAGAAGTCAAGGAATTGCTTTCCTACATTGCTTTCTCCAGGATTCTAAGCCTGCTAATAATATCATGGTCAGAGAACATCCAGACCTTGGTTGAGATGAAGTCCTTACCTCGCCTACCGTCACAACACATAGTGGCAATGTTGATGGGGTTTCAGGGCTAGGTTTGATGCTGTACCTGTCTGTGGTCCTTCTGTCACAAGGGTGATAGCACTGAAATAAGTTGTACTTCCTCGCCCTATAAAGGGCAGCACTGGGTAAGGAAACTGTACAACTGCTGCACCACAGCCATCATCATAACCTGAGGAGCAATGAGGGTAAGTGAGACAAGGATGGTTATAGTTGCCTGGCACAGCCCTTCTCGGGATTTGTCTCTTCATGTCAGATGCTGATGCCAGGCCTGGCTAATCATCCCTGCACTGGGCTGTTAACCAGTCTGGAAGAGGTTATTTAACACTGTGTTCCTCATTTTTAGTTGCATGTATTATTTTGTGTCTTCTCAGCAAAATGCTACTAGTTGCAAAATGTTAGCTCTGTGTTATAGACGGGTTGGCAAGATTAGGTTTTGTGAAACTAGGTCTTGTTTCAGTACACTGTGAGATGGGAATTTAACATATAACTTCTGGTCAACATTTTTGACCATATTTTAGTAAAAGACATGTGTGCTTCTCACTTAAAATCTCATATCATCCTGAAAACAATTTTTGGAGCTAATGAAAACAATGTGTAATGGTCTGACAGATGTTTGAACTGATATAAAAATGGGCATTCTTAAATTTCTAAATATGGTCCCAGATGATTAGATCTAATTCAAAAAGAAGCACAAATTATGTGATTTATAGCCTATGATAATCTCTTGTGACTCAACAATTAAAGGCTATGATTACAAAGCTGTGCCTGATGCATATGTTAGCCCCAGTGACAACAGTCAGTGGGGTAAGCATGCCTAACTGAGTACAGGATTGCATCTAATCTGTATGCTAATATTTAGTCATTGCAGGCTGATCAGGCCTAGCCTAATGGATTTGTTGTTCAGATGATGTATACTGAAAAGTCTGTCACCTTTATATTATGAGTGATAACCAGTTTAAGCCATCTGGTAGTCTGGTCATAAAGCTGTAGCACTGCTTCAATTTTTCCCCTCTTTTATTTACAAAAAATAAATCTAGTGACACCCACTGAGAACTTTTAAAGCTCTGACATCAGGGTTCCAATGGCGGTTCCTTATATAGTCTGTCTAGAAAGCAGTATCATCAATCAAGGCACAGTATAATGGTACATTTCCTCTAGCTTTGTCGTAGGAGAACACAAGAAGGTTTGAATAATACTTTAGTGGAATGTCATGGCTCTTTGTGTTGCCAATGTTCTGGAACTATTTTCTTAGCTATTGCAACATACTCCTCACAGTATTTTCTGAATGATAGTTTAAGAGAGAGTACTTGCTAATGCTTACTCTGTGATCACATTAGCAGGGCTACATTCAAGACCAGTTATCCATCAGTGAATAGCTGATCTTCTGCAGTGTTACTCACCAGAACCAGAAAATCCTACTACCCTTTGCTATAAACCAAAACTCTGTCACAACTGACTACTGACCCAAGTTTCCCCCCTGCCATTGTTTTATATGTTACTTCTTTATTGCTTTTCTCAATGTTTTGGACTCACAGTGATTTGTTAGGTCATCCACTTCAGCCAAATGGTCACTGGGGAACAGACTTTGCTGGTTAGTTTATTTATATGACAGGTCTGGACAGTTTTCTGGGGAATGGGTCAAAAGAGCACATAACCACCTCCTAACCCATAGAGGCCCATACCCTGCCACCATTGTCCTCCAAAAAAGAGAGGGGAGCTGTAAAGCAGGATCCACACCTTATTTTGGAGCCATATCATGCTTCCAGGAGGCTTCTGGGTGAACGTATTGGCTTCAAAACAAGAGGTACACTCACTTATGTCTAAGGGTCATGTTTGTTTTAAAGGGAGGATTGCTGCTGCCGTTCCACTGAATTTCCATGGTATGGCAGAAAATTTGCTAGTTGGAAAAGTATAATCAAAACAGGTGGCAGATACATGCAGCCCACAAGGCATGTGTTACCTACTTATGATTTATAATCTCTTCTGAAATGATAGTTTCTTCTTTGTATTCTGAGTGTTTTCAAAATGTGTCCATATATTCCCCCACTGTCAAATTATCCCGAGTAAAAGAGTGATGTTACTGACTCTTCATGTTCATTTTTCCTGAACAGTGAGCCAATCCTTCTGCTCTTCCTCTCATAATACCTTCACCTGGCCATGCTCTACTGGAAAATATTTAGGCACAGAGAAAAGAGTCTTCTCCATAAAGTATGAGAGAAGACAGGCATTCATTTTCATAGACCACATTAGTGATACATGCTAACATCTGTCTCTAAACAGCATCATTGTCTTATTACTAATAGGAATAATCCCTCTAATTTCAGTTTTGCTTTACCCACAAAATATCTGTTTTATGTATACAAAAAGGAATATTTAAACATTACAATGAGGAAATTCTTTTTCCCCCACAGTTAATGTGAGCTGTTTTGTGTACATTTCTCTGGCTATAATTCTATTATCCCACCATCCCATGAGGAATGCAGAATAAAATAGTGTTATTAATCACAACAGAAAATATCACACCATATGGGATGCATTTTCATCAACCAGAGTGGAAATGAAGCTACACCACCTTCCACTTTTCAAGTTGCAAAACAAGCCTTTCATAAATATTTACAACCCAAAAAGAGTGTCCATAGTCAACTTCTTGTTTGGGTTTATTTACTTTACTATACTAAGCTTTCACTTTGGCCCTGTAATTGACAACAACTTGTAAATATATGGAAATGATCAAAACTGTAAATGGCAGGAAAGGAATTATTAAGATATACTTCATCTTTATAGATGGGATACTATTCAATTTTAAAAACTTCTTTTTTAATAACTCTCGTATTAGAGAGCTCTGTAAGTAGCACTTGCAAATGTCTACATATTATCCAGGATCTGTTTTTCAAATTATTTATCAATTAAAGAAGGCTTACTGATACTACATTAATAGATTAAAAATTGTAGCGCAATGGTTCTTCCAATATTAGCAAGGTCTATGAAACTCTTACCTTCAGAAATGTTAAATGTCAGAAATAATATCCGTGTTCTAACTAGAAACATTCTTGACTTTTAAATCTTTTCTCCCTACATTTAATTATCCTCTTCTAAACGTACTCAAACTGCTTTTCAGGATGTACTAATGAGCGGTATGCCATATGTTGACACATTCAGTCAGTAATTGTGTGTGCACTTGCAAGGAAGTAAGTTATATTAAATTGTGGACCTTACTTTGGTGTAAATGTGCAAAGGGTTGGGTTCAATATATTATTTCAGCACATCAATAGCAACACTGCACACTGTTACCTGAGTTAGACAGGACTAACTAAGAGTGACCGAATGTTGCCGTCTTTTTTATTGTCAACTTTTGTGTAATTATTTTCATGAAGTTCTTTTTTTAAAAAGCCTGGTAATCAAACTGTTATGAGTGTGTTTTTTGTTTAAAACAAATAGCTCTCTGGCTTGTGAGTAGTATTCAGTTGTAATAAACTCACGGGAAAAACAATTGAAAAGAGAAGTAAAGCATGCAGATTGTTTGTTAATGCGCACTTACTTAGTTTGAGTAGATGCTGCTGCAAGAGGTGAGGGAGATGGAGATACCGAACATCCCCTTAACATGAATGATCCCACTGGATGATGCCATCATTTTTTCACAATGACCACTTTTTGTTGGTCTTTTCTAAATGAACCCATTCTTTCTTACTTTTACAGCTGGTGAAAAGTTCTGTGGCATTTGGGAAGGCTTAACCTATGGGCTGTCATTAACCCCACAGCATGAAAAGAATTTGTGTTTATACAAGAAGTTCTGTACGTGTAACTGTGCTCTGAACAATTTCCTTGAATCACATTGCTGGAAATGGGTTTTCTTGCATGTGAAAATATTGTTGCCCCATAATATGGTTTCCCCAAAAGGGAAATTCTGTGTTTTTCAAACTCGAACCATCTTTATCATAATATAGATTGAGGCATCTGCCCTTGTTAGTGGGTTCTAGGCAGCAGCGAAGTGTACTTATTTTCACTTAGGGTTGCTGGAACTCAGTGATAACCGTGATTTGGTGTTCCTGCTCCCACACCCTCTCTCAGGCAGTGTAATGATTTGTGGTGATGAAACCGATTTTGACTGAGCTAACCTGAAGGAAAGGGGCTTCAACATTCAAAATGACTGCATAAGGATTTGTCATGACAGCATAAGAGTTCCCATGCTTCACTCTTGAGTGAGAAGCAAACTGCACTCCACATGCAAGACTGAGGTAAAAAGCAGTGCCCACAAGCTCAGGCCTGAGGCGTTTCTGAACTTCCTGCCGAGCAGCAATGGCAGCTCTTTTTCTTAGAACTCCTTTCTTTAAAACATCAAATGAATTTAAAGCCCCTTTCCCTACTGAAGAGAGATTGAAGAATATATAGGCAAGGCAGTTGAAACTTGCTTTTTATACCTTGTCAGTGTTCCATGTCCTGCGGGAGAGGAGTCCAGCAGAGAAGCGTCTTCTGTCACCTCGGCACTCAGAAAACAGTGAGAGAGACTGAATGCAATCCGTTGAACAGACCGGCTTCGGAGCAGGAATGCCAAATGGCCGAATGTGCCATTTACCTTTGGAAAGCAGAGGAGTGGCAAGATGTAAGTAGACAAGGAATATAGTGTGGAGCATGGATTGTATGAAAGATTGATCACAGAGCAAGTGCCCCTATTATTCTTCACTGTCGTATTACTGTGTGGGGAGTTATGAGGTGTAGATAGATAGATAGATAGATAGATAGATAGATAGATAGATAGATAGATAGATAGATAGATAGATAGATAGATAGATAGATAGATAGATAGATAGATAGATAGATAGATAGATAGATAGATAGATAGATAGATAGAATTTATGTACTGCCCACCTAGTGACAAGCCACTACTCTGAAGTGGAATGAAGACTTGACTGGTTCAATCTATGGTGCTACCAGGTGACCAGAGTTTATGATACATCTCAAACCTCACTTGCGAAGTTATTCCATAATTCCTAAAAGTTGTTCTTTGTCATAATCTGTGCTGACCTCTCTGGAGGAAAACTGAGCTTAAAAGGTCATACATAAATAGCTCTAAATGAGGTAACCACAGCAGTATAAGTAATAGAATTTCCCTGTCCCAGGACTTTCATCTCCTGAAACCCCACTTGTGTTTGCTAATGATCAAACTGAGCTGCAAAAAAGCTTCTTGCCTTTAAATGTTTACCCAATAGTCAGTGATGTAAGCTAAAAGTAGTACAGTAGAGGTAAATGCAGCACATTTCTAACAGAGACAGTGACATAGCTATTGGAACCATTAAGGAGTAAAAAGCCAGAATTTTATTAGGGCAGGATGCGTACGTTATTAGTTCTACTATGTTAGCTAAATCCTGCATGATGATGGGTTTGGTTTGGTTTGGTTTGGTTTGGTTTGGTTTGGTTTGGTTTGGTTTGGCAAGAGGGTATGCAGCATAAATATGGCTGCCAGAGCAAGTGCCAGCTAGATCATCAGAATGTTAGCTCAGGCAAACACTGGGCATTTAAGTTCCTGAGGAAACCAGGAAATGTTCAAAACTGGTGACTTGGTTTGTTAATTAAAACAGAAAGCTTAATTTGTAGAAGGCAAAATGCTCTTTTAATAGGATACATTTGGTCTAGCATAAGAAGTGGCAGGATAAGCAGTAGCTTTAGCTACTGCCACATATGGCAAATAATTACCCACTTTTTTCCTCAATATCTACTGTGCTGATGCAAGATAAGCGATAAGAGAAAAAAAATGTCCTGCTATGAAAATGTCTCTTTATAAGACTGATTATTGTTAGAATGCATTTTTCAAATACAATTCATATTTATTTTTAAATTTTATCTCCTCATCAAGTAAACTGTAGTCCTGTCTGTCCTTGTAAACAGTAAACCGCCATTATGATGCATGCATTATTGAATAAGCTCTAAGCATAGGACACGTCTGGAGGACTTTTGGTAGCCACACTCTTTGAGTGTGCAGTGCCCTGACTGATTGAAAACAATTGCCCTCAAGCATTGCCCCAGGCAATTGTGATGTGCTTAGTAAAGCAGGTCTAGAACTGATTAGTCGAATTCCTCAACCATTTGTGGTGGGTTGGCCATTTTCATGTCTCCATCTGTTGGAATTATTGGTCAGTTCACAAGTTAAGGTTTTACTTGTGGAAGGAGAGAGGATTTAGCTCATTGGCTGATCACATGCTTTGCTCCCAGAAGATCCCAGGTTCAACCCTTAGTGTTTTTAGGCAGAACTAATATCTTTTCCCCCTTCACGGATTGCTGCCTTGTCGTGGCGAAGGGGCTTGAGTAATTCAGAGAAGCTATGGACTATGCCGTGCAGGGACACCCAAGACGGACAGGTCATAGTGGAGAGTTCTGACTCAACGCGATCCACCTGGAGCAGGAACTGGCAAGCCACTCCAGTATCTTTGCCAAGAAAACTCCATGGACAGAAACAAAAGGCTAAAAGATATGACGCTGGAAGATGAGCCCCTCAGGTCGGAAGGTGTCCAACATGCTACTGAGGAAGAGCGGAGGACAAGTACAAGTAACTCCAGAGCTAATGAAGTGGTTGGGCCAAAGCCGAAAGGACACTCAGCTGCGGACGTGCCTGGAAGTGAAAGGAAAGTCTGATGCTGCAAAAAAAATTCTGCATAGGAACCTGGAATGTAAGATCTATGAACCTTGGTAAGCTGGATGTGGTCAAACAGGAGATGGCAAGAATAAACATTGACATCCTGGGCGTCAGTGAACTAAAATGGACGGGAATGGGCGAATTCAATTCAGACGATTACCATATCTACTATTGTGGGCAAGAATCCCGTAGAAGAAATGGAGTAGCCCTCATAGTCAACAAAAGAGTGGGAAAAGCTGTACTGGGATACAATCTCAAAAATGATAGAATGATTTCAATACGAATCCAAGGCAGACCTTTCAACATCACAGTAATCTAAGTTTATGCACCAACCACCGATGCTGAAGAGGCTGAAATTGACCAATTCTATGAAGACTTACAACACCTTCTAGAACTGACACCAAAGAAAGATGTTCTTCTCATTATAGGGGATTGGAATGCTAAAGTAGGGAGTCAAGAGATAAAAGGAACAACAGGTCAGTTTGGCCTTGGAGTTCAAAACAAAGCAGGGCAAAGGCTAATAGAGTTTTGTCAAGAGAACAAGCTGGTCATCACATACACTCTTTTCCAACAACACAAGAGGCGACTCTACACATGGACATCACCAGATGGGCAGTACCGAAATCAGATTGATTATATTCTCTGCAGCCAAAGATGGAGAAGTTCTATAAAGTCAGCAAAAACAAGACCTGGAGCTAATTGTGGCTCTGATCATCAGCTTCTTATAGCAAAATTCAAGCTTAAACTGAAGAAAGTAGGAAAAACCACTGGGCTAGTCAGGTATAATCTAGACCAAATCCCTTATGAATACACAGTGGAAGTGAAGAACAGATTTAAGGAACTAGATTTGGTGGACAGAGTGCCTGAAGAACTATGGATGGAAGCTCGTAACATTGTACAGGAAGCAGCAACAAAAACCATCCCAAAGAAAAGGAAATGCAAAAAAGCAAAGTGGCTGTCCAACGAGGCCTTACAAATAGCAGAGAAGAGAAGGGAGACAAAATGCAAGGGAGATACGGAAATATACAGAAAATTGAATGCTGACTTCCAAAGAATAGCAAGGAGAGACAAGAGGGCCTTCTTAAATGAACAGTGCAAAGAAATAGAGGAAAGTAATAGAAAAGGAAAAACCAGAGATCTGTTCAAGAAAATTGGAGCTATTAAAGGAAACTTTTGTGCAAAGATGGACATGATAAAGGACAAAAATGGGAGGGACCTCACAGAAGCAGAAGACATCAAGAAGAGGTGGCAAGAATACACAGAGGAATTATACCAGAAAGATCTGGATGTCCCGGACAACCCAGCTAGTGTGGTTGCTGACCTTGAGCCAGACATCCTGGAGAGCGAAGTCAAGTGGGCCTTAGAAAGCATGGCTAACAACAAGGCCAGTGGAGGTGATGGCATTCCAGTTGAACTATTTAAAATCTTAAAGGATGATGCTGTTCAGGTGCTACATTCAATATGCCAGCAAGTTTGGAAAACTCAGCAGTGGCCAGATGATTGGAAAAGATCAGTCTACATCCCAATCCCAAAGAAGGGCAGGGCCAAAGAATGCTCCAACTACCGTACAATTGCACTCATTTCACACGCTAGCAAGGTTATGCTCAAAATCCTACAAGGTAGGCTTCAGCAGTATGTGGACCGAGAACTCCCAGAAGTACAAGCTGGATTTCGAAGGGGCAGAAGAACTAGAGACCAAATTGCTAACATGCACTGGATTATGGAGAAAGCCAGAGAGTTCCAGAAAAACATCTACTTCTGCTTCATTGACTATGCAAAAGCCTTTGACTGTGTGGACCACAGCAAACTATGTCAAGTCCTTAAAGAAATGGGAGTGCCTGATCACCTTATCTATCTCCCGAGAAATCTATATGTGGGACAGGAAGCAACCGTTAGAACTGGATATGGAACAACTGATTGGTTCAAAATTGGGAAAGGAGTACGACAAGGCTGTATATTGTCTCCCTGCTTATTTAACTTATATGCAGAATACATCATGCGAAAGGCTGGACTGGAGGAATCCCAAGCCGGAATTAAGATTGCCGGAAGAAATATCAACAACCTCCGATATGCAGATGATACCACTCTGATGGCAGAAAGTGAGGAGGAATCAAAGAACCTCTTAATGAGGGTGAAAGAGGAGAGCGCCAAAAATGGTCTGAAGCTCAACATCAAAAAAACTATGATCATGGCCACTGGTCCCATCACCTCCTGGCAAATAGAAGGAGAAGATATGGAGGCAGTGACAGATTTTACCTTCTTGGGCTCCATGATCACTGCAGATGGTGACAGCAGCCACGAAATTAAAAGACGCCTGCTTCTTGGGAGGAAAGCGATGACAAACCTAGACAGCATCTTTAAAAGCAGAGACATCACCTTGCCGACAAAGGTCCGCATAGTCAAAGCGATGGTTTTTCCAGTAGCGATGTATGGAAGTGAGAGCTGGACCATAAAGAAGGCTGACCGCCGAAGAATTGATGCTTTTGAATTGTGGTGCTGGAGGAGACTCTTGAGAGTCCCCTGGACTGCAAGGAGATCAAACCTATCCATTTTGAAAGAAATCAACCCTGAGTGCTCACTGGAAGGACAGATCCTGAAGCTGAGGCTCCAATACTTTGGCCATCTCATGAGAAGAGAAGACTCCCTGGAAAAGACCCTGATGTTGGGAAAGTGTGAAGGCAAGAGGAGAAGGGGACGACAGAGGACGAGATGGTTGGACAGTATCATTGAAGCTACCAACATGAATTTGACCAAACTCCAGGAGGGAGTGGAAGACAGGAGGGCCTGGCGTGCTCTGGTCCATGGGGTCACGAAGAGTCGGACACAACTTAACGACTAAACAACAACAAAAATATCTTTTCATGAAAACAATGAGTGCAAATTATAAGTAGAATATGCTTAGTACAGCACAGTAAATATGTAGTTATAAAAGAAGTACTGTAGATTAGCAATATATCTGTGAAGATTCTCAGTCATCCAGGTGAAGTTATCTGGAAGTTGAGTCATGGCAACTGGACTTCTTATTGGTTTGAAACATTCGCTACTCCTCCAAGACTGAAGAAGCTACTTGGATGAGTAGCGAAATGTTTCAGCCTAATAAGAAAGAAGTCTAGTTCCCATGATTCAACTTCCAGATACTGTGGATTAGGTTTGCCAAACCTAGTGTCTTGTACATTATTTGGCTTACATCCCCCATCAATTTTAGTCAATCCACCTTGTGGTGGTTTATGGGAATTGTAGTCCAAAGCATGCACTAATTTTGAGTTTACCCTTTGGAGAAAAAAGAATTGATAAACAAAGTTCTGTTTAAAAGCAAGTCTGCCTAAGTTGTTATGTTTTCATACCTTAGAGCAGTGTCTCCAAATGGTTACAAGACCATCGTAAGAAAATGGGTTGGCACATGTGAGATCAAAGGGAGGGAAGCAGAGGTTAGAATAACATGTCATTGTTTGGAAACAGAGAGCCAGGATTTCACAGAAAATTTCCATGGTGTTTGTAATTTGCATAGAGCTTGGCCTTTATTAATGTTGATCAACACAGACTTCACAACCAGTTAGGGTCAAACTGTGCATTATATTAACTATGTAGCATGCAGCACCGTTTGCAGTTTCGTTTTACTGTGAAATGTATTGAGCAGAGGAGAGCCAGGTGGGGACTCCAGAGCTGAAATAAGCAATTTTTTTCATCCTTGCCTCCCCAACCGTGATCCCTCTCCTCAAAACCAAAGCTGTCATGCCCCAGCAGCAGGCAAGAGAAAGATATCTCCATCCCCACCAGACCCTGGGAAAGAAAAGATAAAACCTACCTTCCTTAGTTTTGTGGTTCAAATCCATATGGGGAGCCTTGTGTATAAGTGAATAAAATATAAAACAGGGGGGAAAACACCACATGCGATGTATTTTATGTAACCTTTTCCTTGATCCATTGTCAAATTGATCCTCTGTCCTTTGTGAAAGATGTGTGAAGAGAGCACCCCTCTTCTTATTAAGGTGCTGTTGTCCTCATAGTCTTTTGTTTTCTAACTATTTTCTTAGACTTCTGAGAAAGGTCGGATCTTTGTAAGGTAGACGGTGGGAATCATGTGGGGGGTTGAGTTCCTCCCTGATGGGTGTATACTGCCTGTTTGTTTCACATATCTCACAGTAGATTAACAGCATATATCTTTAATATATGTGTGTTACTCAAGAAGAAATACTTTGAAGCAAATTTTTACAGTCCTATACCTTACACACACCTATTCCAATATAAGTAGCACCACGAAGGCAACTTTGCATCATCTGGTAACTGGCAAGTTCTGCTCAAGTTGTGCAAGAAACAGAATTATATTCTTCACACATTGCTCCTTGTTGCATATAAATTGTGTATAGCAGATTGTTGCAGGAAACTCTTTGGTCTCTGCCTTTTAGTTTCATATTAGAGGGTAAGAAAGAAATATACAAAGCAAACGGCTTCTAATTCTGTAAAATCCTAGGGAGAAAACATTTCTTGAGGGCAACAAAAATAATAAAAATTCAAGACTGAGGCAGCAACTCCTCTCCATTACTTGAGGAACTAATTATTATTTACTTCTTCAGTTACCACAGTCAAACCCACAGCCTACAGGACAACATTTATTGCTTTGCTTAACTCCTCCATTGGACTGTGGACCCCGGAGTAATTTTTCAAAGAAAATATACATTTTGCCACTTCTCCATTAGCATAAGGTCTAGTGATGCTGCTGTTCCATATAGTGACAATTGGCTATTAATAAATTTCCAGGGATGCATATATTCAATACTTTAAAATTGTCACCAACTCAGAAGTGCTACACTAACATTCGTCAGCTCAGATCTAGCTCTCTTTGTCAGCAGGAGCTAAGCAAGGAACAAAGAAAGACCCAATCATGCATTGTTGGTCTCCTGCAGAACCCCTGGTAAAAAAAAAGAGTGTGAGGCATCAAAGGAAGCACAATGTAAGTGCAATGCATAAAAACTAATTTAGGTTAATACATTTAGAAATATGTTTAGAAAACATTCAATCCCCGAATAGCATGCGTTTGCTATACTTACCGAATTGGAGTAATTAGCTGCCAGAGTAACAGTTCCTGCCCTGCCTTTCTTTCTCTTTCTCTCTGGCTGCTTCTCACCATTTTTGTTATAACTTTCCACAACTGGAAAGCATTAGATACCCCTCCCCTCAACACACATTGCCCACCCTTTTGTGGGAGGCGAATGTTTGATGGGTCATGCTGGTTTTCTAAAGCTTTCCAGGCTCCCCCTGAGCTGTTTTTGTGTGAGTGTATGTGTCAGTGTCTATGCTCTGTAAATCTCAAACATGTGACAGAACAGACTACAGGGGATTTAATTTAAAAAAAAAGACTTTTAAAACCCAAGCATCTTTCCCCCCCCCCCCCGTAAAAGCCATCAAATGACAACCCAGACATTGCACTTTTTAAAACACCTTGCTTGCTATCAAAATAGTTTGCAAGTAATTTTTTGAGAGA
The DNA here is from genome assembly GCA_037013535.1 of Intellagama lesueurii. Taxonomy (NCBI): domain Eukaryota; kingdom Metazoa; phylum Chordata; class Lepidosauria; order Squamata; family Agamidae; genus Intellagama; species Intellagama lesueurii. Next base: position 275,037,642 of record JBAJHW010000002.1, read on the forward strand.
TGAGGTATCGGCTGAATGAAGCCAGCTGGTAGTAAATCTAATCTACAGAAAAGGTCTGTTGGAAATGATGTTACAACACCATTAATATCTGAACTTGAGCCCTTCCTGACTCGGGTTTCCTTGTCCGTATTTTTGTGGATTTCTGAAGTGTTTTTCTGCTGTACGCAAACTTTTTACTGATGGAGTAGAGTAACTTTCTAAAGGGGGTAGAATCCTCACAAACATACCCATGATACTCCTTGAAGAGAGGAGGAGGAAAAAAACCCCACAAAATCTTCAATTAATACTCTATTAGGAGGATCAGCCAAATAAAGTTATCGCCCAAATGTAGACTTTGTGTGGTTGTTCCCCCACTCCACAGGCCTGTTTTACAGAACCTCTATAAACTCCGACGAGTATGAAATGTGGTGGCAGACTGGATAGCTCTCTGAGTTGGAGCACCTGGTCAGAAGTTTGATTCCTAGTGTGACTCCTGGAAGGAGTGACTCCTGGAAGGAGAGCCATCTTGAATGGCCTTGGGCAAGTGTCTCAAGGGATTAGGATTAGTAAACTACTTCTGAGTACTTTATACTCCCCGCCCAAACCTCAGAAGGGGTGGGGGTGGTGTCACAATAATTTACAGGGAGTCCATACTAGCCAGTAGGGCTGCCTCGCTTTCAAGCCCAGGCCTAGAGTATTTGGTACATGACGGTGGGGCATAGGAATAGATTCAGGATAGTACTGGGGTACCATTCTCCCTGCAACTCAGCGCTCTCCCACCCAGACTATTGGTAGCCAGGGACTTCAACATCCATGCTGAATTTGAATTGTCTGGTCCGGCCCTTGAGTTCATGGATGCCATGACAGTCATGAACCTATCCCAACATGTCACCTGTTCCACACATTCAGCTGGCCACATTCTGGATCTGGTGTTCTCGACTGCACAGTGGGTGAACAGATCACTTCCTACTGGGATTTGACCTGTCTACAGTGACTTACCTCTGTGGGGAGAATGGACCGGTGAAATTGGTCTGCTCTCGCAGGCTTCTTGACCCAGAATGGTTTCAGGAGGCTCTGGGAGAGCTTCTGGCTGACCTGGTAGACAACCCTGTCAAAGCCCAGGTTGACTGATGGTATCTGGAGATGACCCAGCCAGCTGACACAATCGCTCCCAAACCCCCTCTCTGTTCCAGAGCTCCCTCTGCCCCTTGGTATACTGAGGGGCTGCGAGCTATGAAGTTATCAAAGAGATGGCTAAAGGGCAGGTAGAGATCAGTTGGCTCAAAACAAATGTACAGTTAAGATCATGGCCAATAAATATGCCAACACCCTAAAAAGGGCAAGAAAGACTTTTAACATCTGGAGGATTGGTGAGGCACCGAACCGACAAGCAGAATTATTCCTGGTGGTCCGCAACCTGACCAGTTCTGGCTATCCAAGGCCTTGTCCTGAGTTTACTAGTGACCGGTTCACAGCCTTTTTCAAAGTGAAAATCGAGGCCATTTGTGCCAACCTCAACTCCACCAGCAGTTTAGCTGATCCAAAGGTGACCATTGCTGCTCCATCTCTCTCTGTCCATTTGGTTCAGTTTGACCCTGAAACAATGTAGGAAATCTACAGGGAGCTAGCTAGCTGCAGGCTCACCACTTCCTAACTCAATCCTTGCCAGCATGGCTGATTAGAGCCACTAAGGGGGCTATGATTGATTGGATTGTGAATTTTGTTAATTCATCTAAAAGAAACTATTGTCCGACCCATCATCAAACACCCCCAGTTAGCGACGGACAATCTTAATAACTTAATATGATTCCTAGGTAAGGCGATCAAGAGGGTGGTGGCAAATCAACTGCAGACATACCTGGATTGCCTTGACCCATTCCTGTCTGGATTCAGGCTGCAACAGGGTACTGAGACGAAACTGGTCGTGCTGCAGGATGACCTTTTAAGGGAGGCTAACAGGGGCAGATGCACCCTGTTGGTACTCCTAGATCTCACAGCAGCTTTTGATACTGTCGACCACAGTATCCTCCTGGACAGGCTCTTGGAGGTTGAGCTGGCTCCAGTCCTTCCTCGAGGACCATGTCCAGAGAGTTCAGGTAGGGGAAGAGGTGTCAGCCCCTTGGACCCTAAGGTGTGTGGTTCCCCAGGGCTCAGCATTATCCCCAATGCTGTTTATCATCTACATGAAGCCACTGGGGGAGGTCATCAGGAGTTTTGGAGTAGGTGTCATCAGTACACTGATGACACAGCAACTCTAACTCTGTTGCCACCTCTGCAGTGGAAGCCATCCTGATGCTTGAGCACTGCCTGGCTTCAGTACTGGAACGGACCAGGGTTAACAGGCTCCAACTGAACCCAGACAAGACTGAGCTTTTGTTCTGGGGGGGGAGGGTCTGAAAGGTTGGGGGGGATTGTCCCTAGGCTGGATGGCATTGCCCTCCCATTTAGGAATGAAGTGTGTAACTTGGATGTTTGTCTGGACCTGGCTCTTTCTTGGGAGTCCCAGATTGCAGTTGAGTCCAAATCAGCCTTTAACCAGGTTAGGCTAATTGACCAACTCTGCCCTTACCTAGATGAGGGCTGTCTCAGGACTTTGGTGCAGGATTTGGTCCTCTCCAGGATCAACTACTGCAATGCCCTCTACATAGGGCTTCCCTTGGGCCTGGTCCAGAGACTTCAACATATCCAGAATGAAGCAGCCAGACTGGTGGTGGGTGCTAGCAAATTGGACCACATCACCCCAGGTCTGGTTCGCCTTCACTGATTGCCTGTTGCATCCCAGATCAAGTTCAAGGTTTTGACACTCACGTACAAAGCCCTTCATGGTTTGGGCCCATGTTACTTGTCGGAGTGTCTTTCCTTAACGTCATCTGCCCAACCCACAAGATCATCTCAATCGAGGTTCCTCCAGGTAGTCACCCTGAGGGAAGCCCGTAAGTCTTCTACAAGAGGTAGGGTCTTCTCCATGGTGGCTCCAACCTTGTGGAACCAGCTTTCAGAGGAGCTACACCTAGCCCCCTCCCTGTTTACATTTAGGAGCCAACGTCTTCAAAGGTCTCCAAAAAAGCAGCAGCAGCACATGCAGGGTGAGGATCGTAGGCTGACTGGTTCTTATAAGAGTAAACTGGATGAAGCTACAACTACCATTTTGATTTCCTCACAGTACCTATGGATTCTGCTTCAGAGGTTAGAAGGATTCAGAACAGATTAAGGTGGTAGCTGTGAACACTTCACCCAGCATTATTTTTAAAAATCAGTCGAACAAACTCTAAAAATTTAAAATAAAAATAATAAATCTAGGGGATACCTGGATACCTGAAGGACCGCCTCCTTCCCTACGAACCTACCCGGCAACTGAGATCTAGCCAGAAGGCCCTCCTGAAAGAGCCGTCCCTCAGTGAGGTGAGAGGGATGGCCTGTAGGTGGAGGGCCTTTTCAGCAGCTGCCCCCGGTCTTTGGAATGCCCTCCCAAATGACATCTGACTGGCGCTGACATTACTGACATTTCGGCGCCAGGTAAAAACCTTCCTGTTCTGGAAGTTTTTTAATTGAAGGTTTTAATTGAAGGTTTTAATTTTAATTAATAAGTCATGGATCTAGATTGCTTTTGTAGATTGTTTTTGTTTTTGTTTTTATTTTTGCTTTTGCAGAATGGATGTGGACGTATTGGTTTTTAGTGTCTGTTTTTAACTGAACTGTTTTAATTGATGTTGGAAGCCGCCCGGAGACTCTTGCAGTGTGTGGGCGGCATACAAGTCAAATAAATAAATAAATAAATAAATAACCCCCTCTGGGCCCTGCAGGGACCCTAGGTCCATCCATCCCTCATCTACCATGGATTTTGCACACAATTTAGTACAGAGGCTGCTTTTGAAATTTTCATTAAGCAATGTGTCAATCCATTCTTACATTGTCTGCTTCTAAAAATCAAATGAAAAGGAACACTGATAAAACATTACTTTTTTCCAGTGTGTTTCAGAATAAAAGAGAAGGCTGTGACATTGGTTGTGAAGCTTTTGGGTCAGAAGAAATCTCTTAGGGTTGCATTTTGCTTATACTCCAGTGGCTTTCTGTTTGGTACCTAGTTTCACTAAGCTCGCAAGAAAAAAATTACAGATTTGATTTTAACATTTAATTTAGTACAAAATATATGAATAATGCTATGTTGTAGCAATTCATGTGCACAGTAATCCTTACAAGCTATCAAACTATAACATAATTATATGATTATTTAACCATAGGCAAAGTGAAGGAAAGTTTGATATTACTGATTGCTGCATCTGTGTCTTAAACTGGAAACTTTTTGGCAAATCATTATTTTCCACAAATTGTCTGCAAAGAATCATATTAGCTAAACAAGCAGTGGAATCTTTTCTTTGAATTGTAATATTCTGTTAGTCACAATTAAATCCTAACTTCTTAAGTAGGTTAGTTAGTTAGTTAGTTAGTTAGTTAGTTAGTTAGTTAGTTATTTGCACAGAAGTAACACTAGATAGGTAAAAACTGAGTTCAGAGAACATTTTACATCTCCCTCATAAAATGTCGAATCCGCTTAGGGAGATGCACCTGTTTTGAGAATCCTGGCTTTTGAAAATGTTTTCTCTAGGCTTGATTAAAAAGACTGTGAGTTTCTGATACTCTGCCCAGGGCAACATTCCTCATTGGTGATCCTGTTATGAAGCAGAAGGGATCAGAAGTAATCTTCCTGTTCCATCATAAATTCCTTTGGACCAGTAGCATTAGTAGCAGTAACCCCACTGGTAGCATGAGAGAAATCCAGTTCTTTTGCTTTTCCGTTCTTTCGTGGTAGAAGGTGATAACGAGGAAAAGAGCATACTACTTCCTTCGATTGTCCTCTAATATTTGTTAAGAAATCATGCACCTTGTCCTAATTGCTGATGGGTGGACCTGCATAAGAACATTTGTTTTCAAAAACTCCTTAGTCACATCCACACTTCACAGCTTTAGCCCCATGTGTGAGGCAGCTCTAACCATAATCTAGAGATATGACACATTGTTTCAGTTGTCACTTTCATATTTACTGGAGATCTTGTTCTATATGATTGGGTGACCAAAATGCGCCCTGGCATCTCATCAATTAGCCACTATTAGCTGCAACAAGGTACCCAAACATTACATAACATCACTATGACTCTGGACTGTGGTTTTATAATATTTTTAGTATAAGGTAGTAATTTTTTTCTAAATTCTAAAACACCTCAAAGGTTTCAGTACTAAAATTATCTTAGGAAATGTTACTACAAAGCTCATTCCCTGAAGTTTATTCAGAACAGTCATAAACCTATCAACTATTTCACACAATATTTCTCTTTCCATGCCCAGAAAACATAATTACCATCTTGTGGGCATATCCAGATGTCAAAGCAAATTAGAAATGTAAATGGCTTCTTGTAGACAAGACAGCATAATGGTGCATGTAGTCCCCAGCCATTGTTTTTGCAAGTGAGAGGGGATAAACCAGTTCCTGATCTACATTCTGTAGTTTGTTTACTGCATATGTCTGAATTGTATGTCTGAAGTGAGAGTATGGCTTAATAAGAAGCTGACGGCATATACCAAGATCCAGGTCTATAGAGCCTGTGTCCTGAGCACACTCCTGTACTGCAGTGAGTCCTGGACCCTTTGTGCATGGCAGGAGAGGAAGCTGAACACGTTCCATATGCGTTGTCTCCGATGCATTTTTGGTATCACCTGGCAGGACAAAGTTCCAAACAGAGTAGTCCTAGAATGAGCTGGAATTTTTAGCATGTCTACATTACTGAAACAGCGACGTCTACGTTGGCTTGGGCATGTCGTGAGAATGGTTGATGGCCGGATTCCAAAAGGTCTCCTGTATGGAGAATTAGTGCAGGGAAAGCGCCCAGAGGGAGACCACAGCTGCGATACAAGGAGATCTGCAAGCGGGATCTGAAGGCCTTAGGAATGGGCCTCAGCAGATGGGAAACCTTGACATCTGAGCGTTCAGCCTGGAGGCAGGCGGTGCATCGTGGCTTCTCCCAATTTGAAGAGACACTTGTCCAGCAGGCTGAGGCGAAGAGGCAGTCCCGAAAGCAGCCAAATCAGGGAGCTGGACAGGGGACAGATTGTATTTGTCTTCAGTGTGGAAGGGATTGTCACTCTCGAATTGGCCTTCTCAGCCATACTAGACGCTGTTCCAAGTCCTCCATACAGAGCACGTTACCATAGTCTCTTGAGACTGAAGGATGCCTACATGTCTGAATTGGCAGGAGCAGACATTTGATTTGTGTCTCCCCCAAAAGCCAGAGGAACAACCTATAATTTGTTCAACTTTCCAGAAGCAAATCAGATCAGAATTCAGGGTCCTGCCAGGGTGTTGATATTTCAAAGGTGAATCAGATCACAGTGCTGGATCCTGTTAGGTTCAGACATCAGAAGAAAGAATACACAGACAAAAGGCGCATGATTTGCTTAACTGCTTCTGCTTGTAGGAGGAAAAAGAGTCCAGTGTGGATCAACATACTGCCTCATTCCTGACAAGCCAGAATTGTACATAATTCTGGCTTGTCATTCCATGTCAATGAATGTCATTATTCCAGCATGTCATTTATTCCAGCACATCTTCCTGAACCAGATTAAAATCATATGAGATTAGCATAGGGATTACTCCCATTTGAATCAATGGAATGTATGGAGGGCTTGATGTATTGAATCCCCATTAATTCAATAGGCTTTCTCAAGTGTAATTTACTGTGCTAAGCAGCATTTTGGCCTATGTGTTAGTATGACAGTATGTATCCAGTATTTATATCTCAGTAGCATTCTTACCTGTTCAATAAGACAGAGTAATTAAACGTACGCTTCAGTGTAGGCTTCATTCATTTGACTCTTATGCACAGAAGCTGACACCTGTCCAGAGTTCCATTTCTCTGTCCCAACTCCAGCATTGCAGTTTACATTGAAAAAATAAGCACCTGCACAAACAAGGTGATTTCTGTAATGAGTCTGTAATTACCTCTTTCCATAGTGGAAACTGATTAAAATCACAATTCAAATTTTAAAAGATTAGATTTTTTTTGACAATTTAAATAAAAAAAGTCTTTTTAATTGAAATCATGATTTAAATTGTGATTTTTTTTAAAAAAAATGATTTTTATCCACCCTGCCTCTTTCTTGTCTCTCCTAGCTGCTTTGATGCTGCTGCGCTCATCTCTCTCTGATCTCTCTTTCCACAGTGTAGTAAAACATGTGGTGAAGGCTCCAGATACCGCAGAGTAATCTGCGTGGATCAAAATATGCAAGAAGCTGACTCTCTGCACTGTGATCCAAGCAAGAGACCTCCTGATGTTGAGCCCTGCAACTTGCCACCATGCGAATACATTTGGATTACAGGGGACTGGTCAGAGGTATGCATGTTAAGCCTGGCAGATATTTTAAAAAGGCCATTTTTATATGTTTCTGTGCTATTCTCAAAAATATCCACTCAGAGTGACAAGAATAAGATACCCCAATTAGGCAGCTGCTTCATAGTCATAGATTGGCCGTGTCGAAAGAATGGATTTAGGGAAGAGAAATGATGGATTTGGGGAAAAATAGAGAAAGAAGTAGATAAAAAGATCTGGCAAAGTAGACACCTACTTAATGCATGATAGGAAAGGAAAATGGTGGTTCCGCAGCTGTTCACTGAAAACAGTCTTGGGCTTTTAGAAATGAGGACTTGTTGTCTTCTGTCTATTCCAGCAGTCATTACTGGTGTAACCTAATACCTGCACACACAACTCTGCACACGCCATTTGTGGCCTCTGCTTAATTGTGAATCGTATGGCTAAAACATCTAGCCAAACCTTTGGCCTTCTGTCCTTCTCCACCCCCAGAGTATGTTTTTCATTACCTAGCCGGATGAAAAGTTCTGAAGAACTGAGAGGCTTGCATGCCCCATCCACTCCTGGTTTTCTCTGCTCTCCCGCAGGAGCTTGGCACAATTCAAATACTGCACTTCCTGTCTGCTCTCTGATTCCCAGGCCTTACAAATGATCGCCACCACAGATTCCAGAGTAAGCGCTTTGCTGTGGCACAAAGCTTCATGCAGTCACCTTCATTTTCTAGAGTGGCTACCCTGAAGCCCCCGGGAAGGGAAGATGGGGGGTTGGGGCACAACTATCTAGAACTTCACTCTTAGGGCAGCCAGCTTGCCCTATACAACATTTTTTTTAAAAAAGAGTTGTGACACTTTCTGCTCCTGCTCTGCACCCTGGTAAGAGAGATTCAGCCAGATAGTATCACAAGTAAATAATGAGAAGGTCCCTTTCTTCTTTTGTCAGTAATTTTAGAGAGTTTTTAAAGAGTGTATTCTCGAAGGCTTTCACGGCCAGGATCCGATGGTTGTTGTAGGTTTTTCGGGCTGTCTGGCCGTGTTCTTGAGGTTTTTCTTCCTAACGTTTCGCCAGTCTCTGTGGCCGGCATCTTCAGAGGACAGGAGTCAGAGCTCTGTCTGTGCTCTGGTGCAGTTTGTTTGGATAGTTGAGTATTTATAGCTGTGGGATCAGCTTTTTGTCCTTTTCAGGAGATTGGGTGATTATGGTGATCAGCATGTTTTTTGTTGTGGGTGTATTGTTGTGATAAGGGGGAGAGATTATCTCTCACTGTGATTGATGGGTGTCGTTAGCTGGTCTTTTGTGTGCAGCGATCACTGGTCCTTGTGGCTGGGTAGAGTTCGTTGACCTTTTTCAGGCTGTGTTTTTCAGTGCTGGGAGCCAGGCTTTGTTGAGTTTTAGACTTTCTTCTTTTTTGTTGAAGCTCTGCTGGTGTTTGTGGATTTCTGCTGGTGGTTGTGGATTTTTTAAGAGTGTTGGCTCCAACTCTGTAAAAAGATTTGGGAAAAAAGAAAGAAAAGGGGAGCTGTTTGTTCTTCTCCGTGGTTTGCATGAAAACCTTGCAGAACATTCTAGAGCCTTAAAAATATATTAGATTGATCCCTTGCACTGCACGTGCTCCATCCACTCTGTGGTGAATCCTTAGTCCCCTTACAGCTACCTCTGAGGAGATACCTCCTGGACCCTTTGAGAGCTTTCCATTTAAAAACTCTGCCTTACCTTCTTGTTGCCTGGCTTCTCCCTGCCCTCTTTCATCTTCTCATCCTTGTTGTTTTGTCATAGTGGATGTTCTTTTAAAAAAAAAGTTAGTATTCATTGTTCTGCAGCCCTCCCACCATTTACAGCCCCAATGGGCCTGTTCAAAAAGTGTGCCGCTTGCGTTAACAAGATCCCCTTCACAGACGGACACTCAACGTGCCTCTGCTGTCTGGGTGAGGGACACCAGATACAAAACTGTGAGTTTTGTTGAAATTTTATGAAAGTGACCATTAAGAACTGTCAATACAGCCTTAAATTCTACCTGTGGGAGAAATTGCTACAAGCTGCTCACTGCCATCTGCTAGACACGGAACCGGCAGCAGATCTGAATGGAGGCAATTCAGCCCAAAGCTGTCTCATTAAGATCTCAGGATACTTCAACATCGCAAGCTATACAGAATGAACAAACAAACAAAACCCCACTTCCCCTCAAGGTTGAGGCTAGGCCTTTGACCTCAAGATCTATATCAGCACCAAAGTAGATGTCTTGCTCTACAGCAAAAAAAAAAAAAAAAAAAAAAGAGAGAGAGAGAGAGAGAGAGAGAGGGAGAGAGAGAGACCTATCAATCCCAAGGCCAGCAAAGCCAAAAAATACCAAACTGTTGGTCTTTGAGGGAGGACCTCTCCATCTGGGAAGCACCAGCAAAAGTCTAATTTCTCCCACTCCACAGCAGAACCAATGTACCCTCCATACAAAAAAGCATAGCGCGTGCTGCTTATATACTTCTCCATAGCACTTAAAGCACTCTCTGGGTGGTTTAGAATTTGATTATGCAGGTTACACATTGCCCCCCTACAGTGAGTTGGATACTCAGTTTACCAACCTGAGAAGGATGTAAGGCTGAGTCAACCTTGAGCCAACTACCTGAGCCCAGGACTGAATCGGGTCATGAGCAGAGTCTTCACTGCAGTACTGCAGTTTAACCACTGTGCCACACAGCTCTGCTACCACCTTGACACCATGCCACATTACTTTCACAGGCCCTTTTCCACCACTGCCATCATTTCTGAGCTACCAGAGAGAGATACATGGCATGCCCATGTATTCTTCAATACCAGCACTTCACTCCTATAAGTATGGGGCATGGAGGGGACTGACGTTGAGATTCCTGGAATTGAGGCATAGACATTCTGCTTGTAAATCAACAATGGTCACTCTCCCTAGTCTTCAACCAACTCGTGAAGTCACCCTTTGAACCACTGATGATGTCAGCTCTCAATCTAACTTTCTCATTGCTATAACCTCAGCTCAAGGAGCTTGCCAGCAGTTTGAAAAACAAAAACACCAGGCCAAAACTGGTATATGACTTCTGGCTGAATTAAATTCATGGTCATCATGGTGACTGAGGTGAACTTATTTGTCAACTGCTGCACAAAATCATGTATTCAAAACAGACAAGAGCTCAGGAAGCACCAAACGTCAGCAGGAGTTTGATGACACTTTAGAAAAATAACATGATGGTATGATTGCTCATTTACCATCCATCCTTACCACCTTTTCTCTTTGTTCCATTCCCTTTTTAATATTTTAATTTTCTCTTGACGGATCTTCTCTGTACTCAGATGAGTCCTCAAGTTTAGGCACATGCGCATGTGGGTCAGGACTGATTGTAGGAAGGATTGCAATTCACACCATACACTCTGTATTCAGTAGATGTGCCCATAATTGGTCCAGTTGTTGTTAGAAAAGAAAAATCAATAAGAACCTGATTGTGGGGAAAGGGAAGGAGATTAAGAAAGTAGCTGACAACTAAAAATAACCATTTGTTCTCATAAATATGAGGTTGGATTCATACTTTTGAACAAATTTAAGCTGGCAGTTCTGTCCCACAACACTGAGTGTACCTGTCAAGACAAATCAACTGCTTTCCATTGTCACCAGAACTAAGCAATGAAGAAAACAGACTCATCCCAGCCTGTTCCTTCTGCATCATATGAAGGACCATTTCACACCTGGAGGAGTTAGAAAGAGAAAGGACAGAGGTGTTGCTGACCAAGCAGAAAAAAGAAAATTGGAGAACAGAGTGGAGCTGAATCAGAAAAAAAGAAAAAGAAAAAAGAAAATGCATGCAGGTGTATGGTGTGAGAAAGAGTGCTTTAAAAAAAACAGCTAGCCATTACACATTCAAATGGATTCACTGGCTCCCGCTATATCCCATCTCTGGATTATTGGGTAGAATGTTGATTACTGGTATACATTTTAATTGGAGTAAAGGGCCCATTGGCCAAATTTCCAGATCACGCAGATAAAAGAAATTCCAAAATTCCCAGAAAAAAATGTTTTGAAAAATTATAGAGTGCAAGATATATTTTATAAAATATTGTCTAATTTTCCTAAATTACTCTTAGCTACGTACAAATTCTGGGGAGAGGAACAGAATGAAGTAGATGGAGAAACGGAAAAGAGAATAGCATAAATGAAAAGCTGGTAAAGAGTACAGAAGAGCATGGGGTAGCAAGCAGATATCTTATTCCTTAGCCCTTCTTACACTTCTTTTTTGGCCCTATACCAGCAGTGGCCTCCTTTCCCTGCATCAAAGGAAACATTATAATCCATAGCATGTTCTGTTTCTTTCTTGAGTTAAACCCTGGAAAATAGGCATGCTTTAGTTTATTTCCCTGAGAGCTTGCCATCCTTATGAATCTGGATGTTTTCAAAGATATGACTCAAGCTATTTCATGAAAATGGTGCTGAAAGAGGGGACTGCGTGTGTTGTTTTTCTTCTGTAGGCAAATCATTGGTTGTACTTTTCTGCAAGTACTTTGTTTTATTTGGTTTTGATATCTCTTGGAAACATTTCTTGTGAAGGCTTTATTAGATCATGGTCTGTGTTTCATATATTCCCTTTACATGAAACAGCTTTATGCTGTTGGGAAATCATAAAATGTCTACTCTGTCAGTAACTTGGACTACTTGGAGGGTTAGGTATGATGAGTGGATAAAAGCAGGAAAGGAATTAATGGGAAGCAAAAGGACTAGATCCTTTTTGCATCCAGTACACCTGTCTTCCTTGATGCAGGTTCCTCTGGCTATTTTAGTCCACAACTTCCATCAGCTCCAGCCAGTGAGTCTGTAGTAAAGGAAGATGTAGCTCCAAAAACATCTATGACACCCAGAGATGGGGGATGTTGTTTTTGAGGAATCTCAGAATCATAGTCCAAAAAAGTTATTTTTACATGCCCTTGTTATTGAGTCATATAAGATCTGTCATAATTAAGAAACTGCTATAGTTATGGGTAGAGATTGAGTGCATACTTGCACACCTGGCAGTTAAGGTGTAATACAGAAGCTCTCCTTAACACTTCCATCTTATTACTTCTTTAGGGTTATTATTTCTGTGAAGGAACAGAGATAGTAAGGTGATTGTGCTCGTGGTGAGAGCTGGAAAGAAGAAAAAAATCAGTATGGTTCTAGTTGGGAAAACTGATGCTAGAAAAGTTGGGGGAGGCTGCATGACTCTTATCCTGCTCATGATGTTTCACAGCTGGTAAATAAGAAGAAAATGAGGGGGGAAGAAATGTTCTCCTTTGTCAAAAGCTTACTTTAAGTGTCCGTCACATTACTGATTTTTTTCCCCACAGTGTTCTGTGACATGTGGCAAAGGCTACAAGCAAAGACTGGTCTCCTGTAGTGAAATTTACACAGGAAAAGATCATTACGAGTATGGCTATCAGAACACACTCAACTGTCCAGGCACACAACCACCAAATGTGCAGCCCTGCTATCTAGATGAATGTCCAGTTTTGGCATCGTGGAGAGTTGGAAATTGGGGAAGTGTATGTTTCTATTATTATTATTATTATTATTATTATTATTATTATTATTATTATTATTATTATTATTATTATTCAGAAACACCAGGCACAGTCAAAATTATAAAAACATTGACTGGTATTATATAACATGAAAGTTTTAACCAAAAACCAAAGTATCTGTTAAATACTTGTGCAGTATGTATGCTGTTACTAATATTGCCATTTTTTGTAGCTCTTATGATGTTATTTCTTAAATCTGTAACTTCTAATACTGTGTGAAATTATTGTTGTTGTTATTTTAGCCAGTTCTATCCTAAGGATCAGAATAAGAAAATATAGAAAAGGAGTATAAAAAAGGAATACTGTAGACTGGGGAGAATCACAGTAATTTATATTGCATGGATATAACAACAGGTTGATTGTTTAAAGAAATAAAACTTGTCCAGTCTTTAAAAATACATAGGGCAAAACAGCAGCCACTGCCATTTAACAGTTTGTGTTAAAGGGTGTGACCAGACAGGCATTTAGCCTGCTGTTTGGTCCACCGCAGGAACAGGTTGGTCCATTCCTTTTTCAGCTATCACACCTGGAGCAAACCAAATCCTCCCTAGAGTGTTATTACACACACCTTTCTGAGCCCCTGTCAGGGCTTTCTACGTTTTTGGTGTGGGTAGGATCATTCTGGTTTGATCCATTTCCAGTGATCATTGGGAACACACTGAAAGCAAGCCTCACTTTATTCATAAGTTGAAGCATGGGGACATTTAAACTTGTTTCTTTTGCATATAATTTCCCCAAACATACCTGAGGAAGCTGTTGCAATCTGCCACATATCCTGCTTCATGTCAAATAGCCAGTCCTTTATAAGCAGTTTTCTTCTGGGTTTCTTTGCAGGAAGATCAGCAATATTTTGAGGAGGAATTAGCTTTCTTCTACATTCCCTTCCTTTCAAATGACCTGAGTCAGCAAGTACCATATTTTTCCGTGTATAAGATGATACTTGTCTCTAAAATCTTTAAAAATTGGGGGTCGTCTTATACACCAGGGGTCCCCAACCTTTTTAACCCCATGGACTGGCTGGGGAAGGTGGGGCACCCCCTCGCGCTCACGCGCATGCGCAAAGGAGCGCTTGCTCTCTCGCACAGGCGTGTGCGCTCTCATGTGCATGCGCAAAGGAGCGGGAGGGTGCTCATTCAGGCGGGCGTGTTCGTGCGCATGCGCAAACGGTGGTGCAGCGCTCAGGCGGGCGCTTGTGCGCATGCGCAAAGGGGCTGTGCAGGGGGTGGGAGGTCTGTCTCCGCAGCCCGGTCCGGCTCAGGCCATGGACCGGCACCAGGCCGCGGACCGGGGGTTGGGGACCTCTGTTATACATGGAAGTAAGGGGGGATCAAAGCGCTTTGATCCCTGCTTTCCCCCTCCACTTTCTACCAAAGAAAGAAAATCTGGGTTAGAAAAGTGGGGGGGGGGGGTCTTATACATGGGGGCATCTTATACACGGAAAAATACGGTAAATATATTTGCCGACAGAGAGAGAGAGAGATGGAAAGTTAAAGTTATGATATGAGTTATGATATGATTTATTATATTATATCTGGCTGGATAGAGTTCAGTGAGTTAGGCATCTAACTGGGAACCAAAGACTGGGAGTTCAGTTCCCCACTGTGCATCCTAAAAGAGCCAGCCTATGTAGCCTTGGGCAAGCTGCATAGTCCCAGGGTGCCCCCAGTACCTAGAAAACCCTGAAAAGGGTCGCAATAAGCCAGAATGGACTTGACAGGAGATTATTATTATATATTATTATATTATATGATTTTAGGAGCATCAAAGTACTGCTTGGAAAACACTCTTCCTCCACCTTTCATGTAATCGGTTTACTATTTCAGGCCTTGACAGGCACACAGCTGTCTGCATACATAGTTGTCCCTCGTATAGAATAGTATCCTCCTTTTCTCATCCTTGTGAGGACATGCACAGAAACCAAGAAAAACAAACAAAATGCAAATAATGAATATTGGTTATCACCATTTATTTTTGTCAAGCCATATGTCTATTAGGGTGACCACACTCCTGGTGAGAGCTGAAAGTGAATTTTGTTTCCTTCATTTTTCAGTGTTCAGTGAGTTGTGGAATCGGGATAATGCACCGGTCAGTTCAGTGCCTTACAAACAATGACCAAGCAAGTAATTTGTGCCCTGAGGATTTGAAACCTGAAGAAAGGCGGACATGTCACAATATTCATGATTGTAAGTCCCTTTGACAGCCTGAATGTTCCTTCTTAATACTATATCATCACCAGGACCAATCTTCCCCATTGTTCTTTATCCTGATCCCCCATTGCATGGATGCCACGAAGCCTGGTATGGGCAGATAGGCATACGTTCTTATTAAGCGCTGCTGTCATTTGTGGGCTTTCAACTAGAAGCATCAATCCAAATTTTGGTGATTCAGTGGATCTATGCTAGTTGCATTTAGTCATCCACTGCCAAAATACCAGGTTTTCCCAAAGACAAAGGAGAGTCTTGCTGATCTTCATCATTCTCTCCCATCTCTTCCAAGCCGCATTCATGTTTGTCTGCTTGAGTGGCTTAATCAGGAAGCTATTCAATACCTTTTTAAAAGGTTAGAATGAAAGAGGGTTTTTTTAAAAACAAAGATTAAAGTCAAAAGTCACTAGCTCTAATAATAATCAGACACCCTCTCAACTGGTGACCATTGACTTTACTGATCCTTTCTATTCAGCATGTGAGGTCTCCTTTTGCATTAGTGGCTGCAGGGAAGTTTGTTGCAATGCAGCTTCTAACTGCTCGATGAAAGTCAGGTCAGAAGCCACATCAGAAGTCTACCATATAGCCCGCTTCTATGCTAGAATCATATCTCCCAGGAAGAGAGATTCTGGTTGGAGAAGGAACCGCATCTGGTCTTCTCCGAAGTGATTTGAAGCTACTGACATTACTTTTGCAATATGTGTACAAGATGTAGCATCGGAGAGGGCAGGAATATGCAATGAGGGAATGCAAGATGTGGCTGCCTTGCTGAATCTAAGCTCTCTATTAGTACCTGAAAGGAAGGCCACCATGTATGTCATCTTGAAATGGAGCCCATGTAGAGTATATACAGTAAATTGATATGTAACACTAACCACCAAGCTGTTGTGATAGAAGATACAGTATTGCCATAACAAAACAAAACAAAACACCTCTTTTAAAATTCCCTTCAACAAATGAGCAACAGCTCAGAAGTCTCCAGATATGCAAAAAATATTCCACAAAAAAATTCACAAAGCATGTGAAGTTGTTTTTCTGACTCAAAGTCAACCTACATTTTTGAGTCCTTGGTGGTGCAAAAGAAGGCAACAGATGGTGATTGTTGCAAAACAAAAAGACTACTTATGCTAGTAATATAGAGCAACTTGGAGCTGGTCTTCGGAGTACTATTCTAGATGGATTTTAAGGTTAACAATTTGATGGCATAATATACTCTTTCAATGTCTGCTGTCGAGGCCTCTTGAACAAATGCATCTTTTGTGCTTCTTTTTATGACACTGTAATATTCACTTTCCAGAAATCTAGGGAGACTATCCAGTATTCACCCTGGGATCACCAAGACATTTGTATATTAAATACTTAGAAGAAATGGTATTATATATTTTATTGAACCCATACGCTGTTAGGAGAAATCTTGGTGGGTTTTTGTGGGGTTTTTTGCAAAAATCTTTGTTGCCCATTGTGATACCCATTACTTTCTGTGCTGCTTAGTTTCTCGTGTGTCTTTATTTTAGGTGAATTACCTACAAGCTGCAAAGAAGTAAAAAGGCTCAAAGCGATCAATGAAGATGGAGAGTATTACATTAAAGTTAAAGGAAGGCTCTTAAAGGTGTGATTCAGAGACCTCCTGTATCTTTCCCTGTACACTTTGCAGCATTGCAAAGCAGCATGAAATCTTAAGGATCATATAAATTTGGACTAACCTGCTGTGCATTTCCACAAAATCTTTGTCATGCTATTCTTGCTTATGGTATTAAGAGCCCATCTTCATTTGTGTCTGCATAAGAAACAGAATGTTCCATGTTAAGTAACTCTATAATTCAAACATCCTGGTTTTGGCTTTCACTTCTTGGCTTTGAAGAAGTGCAAGTACTCTGTGTGTATGTGTGTGTGTGCACAAGAAAGAAAGAGAGAGATTAATAATTTGAATTTTAATTACGTGCCTGGACATGGAGATCCATTTGCATTGCCCAGTTTTTTTAAAAACATTTTGAATCATAATTAATTCTGTTCTCTTGTGACCTGCCTTTGTAGTTTCCTTCTTTTGATTTCTTAGCCATGCACTTAACAGTTAGTGTTATATGTCTGATAGAAGTGTGATGTTTTTCTTTTAGATCTATTGTGCTAGTATGGAATCTGACAGACCGAAAGAATATGTGACTCTCGCAAATGGCGAAGCAGAGAATTTCTCAGAAGTATACAGCTACAGGTACTTGCACCGAGCCATTCTATATTTGATGTTATTTTTGGTTTCTGTTCCTGGTATTACAATTTATTTTCTTGAGTAGAAAAGGTGATATTTTTTTTAATTCAGATTACATAACCCAACTGAATGTCCATACAATGGAAGCAGACGAGAAGACTGCCAGTGTAGGAAAGATTACACTGCAGCTGGGTTATCTGCCTTCAGCAAAGTAAGGCTGGACCTGAGTGCTATGCAAATAATAAGTGAGTAACAACAAGATTCTTCCATAAGAATGCTTGGGGGAGGAAGGGAGACAGAATGCATGCATTAATTTAAAAGTAGGCCAATCTAGTGAATAATGTCCTTGCGTTGCCTGTGTTAAAATTTTATATTACTCAACCCTGCAGTTGAAGAATAGTAGACTTTATAACTGCAGCAGTGAGTTTATCTTGAGATCAGTTCCAAGAAGAAAAAAATAATGCCTCTTTGGTAGCTTTTGCTCTGGACCCTTTCACTCCACTGCACAGTCAGCATGCTGCATCTTCAATGAGGTTTTATTTCTCTCTCTTTCTCCAGCTGAAGTGAGATGCGAAATTATGATCATAAACATTGCTGTGCAAACACAGCTTCATTTTTGACCCAGTTTGTCCAAATCTTTGGGCTAAACCCAACCAGATGAGACCCACTGAAACAATTGTTGATTGGTGAACTGGAAATCCCATTGATTCAAGGGTTCTGCTCTAACTGGATAGCAATTTGGTCTTGGAGTTGAAGATTAGTAGACTCCCCAGAACTCTTTGGAGATTTGGGCATTTGAAACACAGAGAGGATCATGTAGCAAGAGAGCTTTACAGGTTTCACCTTTGGGCAACAATGCAGTAGCTTATTTTATCCAGAGGAGCCTAGAAGCTATCCTTCATGAAACACTCATGAACTGTGGAAGTAGGGTATGAGCATATGCCAAGGTTTTTTAGGCCTGTACCTACATAAATTTGGAAAGAAGCACTTTTAAATTGAACCATCTGCTCCAACATATCAGAATAATCTTCAGTCCTAAAATTTTGGGTGAAACAAAAGGACATAAATGAGGGATAGGCTGGGGACAGCAGAAAGACCAACAATGGCAATGCCTCAGTGTGTTCTCCTTCATGGCCTCTTTGGTTCACACTGATGGCTTACATGCAGAGTGCACACATGTTGCAATATCAAGCTGAGCTGCACATTTAATAGTCAGCATTATTTTTCAGCAAGAATCCCAGTGGATTCACAAGTCTAATGTATTAAGACAGGTGTGTTATATTAAATAAGGATCAAATAGAGCATGTGTTTTTCCTTTGTTCCACAGCAACCGATTTACAGTTTGCACAAACACTTGATGGACGACCTGTTCCTTTTGCCACTGCTGGGGATTGCTACAGTGCAGCCAAGTGCCCACAGGTATTTTGGCAATAATATTTCTCAGACTACAGATCCATTTGCTGCATTCCAGCAGTACATGAGTTGTTCTTGATCAATGAAATCACATTCCAACTTCTGCCATGTTCCTGGTCTAACACTTCCTGTCTTAAGCAATATATGCATATTTTCTTGTTCTTGTTTTAAATAGTAGAACAATGGTTAGATACTGGTAAAATACTGTTTGCTGTTTGTTCATTTAATTAATTTATTTCATGTTTATATCCCATCCTTTAATCTGAAAGCATTCTCAGAGTAAGGGTATAATGTATAGTCAAGCATTTTCTTATCCCTGATTTTTAAAAAGCATGTTTTGACATCTTGAAACACCTTGTTGAAAAGATTGTCAACTAAAGCGAGATATTTTGCTGTATGAGAATGAAAAGACCAGTGCTTTTTTCATCAGCACCTGCATTAGCACATGTGCATACGCACATCCCAAAACCTAGTGTATTTTGTGCTAAAAATTATATGCAAAAAGCTAAGTTATATTTCACATGTCTCAGAATGCCAAAACCGCACAAACATTCTCATAATTAAATGTTTCATTCTTGCCTGGGACAACTAAATCAGTAGTTACATCCCTCTTATCAAAGCAGCAAACAATGTCTTGAAATAAAAATAATTTAACATGATGTTATAGAACAAGAGAACATTAAGGAGAGAGGTTGTTCTTACAACAACGTACGCCTAGAGTCAACCGAGTCAGCCATATCACAAGAGCAGTTAAAAGATGTAGACAAATAAAAAACACAAACTTTTCTGGGGCCGTGAGGGAATTCCACATGGGAGGCACAACTAGTGAGAATGCCCTATCTCTGGTCATTTTGAATAGTAGAGGGACCTGGAGAAGGGTTTCTAAAAGGGCTCTGAAGAACATGTAGTGGAAGTAAGTTGTCCTTGGGATATAGCAAATTTATTTTAACTTTGTAAAATAACTTTAGCTTTTGTATTTCCAAGATGCTGGAGGGCTTATGGAAGGAATCTTGTCCTTATACAACAATTAACATAGAATATTTGGGCTTTGGTTTAACAAACAAAAGTGTGGCGTGTGTTATAATGCACAAATATTAATTCCTCATGCAGGTAAAGAAGTGGGAGGGAAAAGATGTTGCCTCCGTTAGTCAAATGTTAAGTTATTTTCTTTTTTCCTGAACTGAACACCTGCAGAACATTAAGCACTGGAGATTATTAGGCAAAGGGCAAGAATGCCCTCAGCTGGCAGTCGACAGCAAAACAACCTTTCCTCAGAAAGCTGCAAATGAGAAGAAATGCTTAATCTCATTCCTGCTGTGATTTGTACAGTATGTGCTAATCACTATGAGTGCTTGGAACAATTGAAAACATTGCCGGGGAGATCTTGTTAGAATAATGACACTGTGGCTTGTTATTATTTGTGGGGGTCGGGCTGTAGCCAGTGAGAATAACACTGGTCAGAATCAGATTTTTCTCTTGAGGTCTTCCTTTTTGAAGTGATTATGCATTTTACTATTTAGCAGTCATTTCAGAAAACATTTATGATCTAACACATGCCTTATTTTCCTTTTTTTTTCCCCCTTAAAGGGTCGCTTTAGTATCAACCTTTCTGGAACTGGTCTAGCAGTAACACAAACTTCAAAATGGCTTTCCCAAGGGAATTACGCTGTTTCTGAAATTATAAAATCACCAGTAAGGAAAACGTGAAACATTCAAGCCAAATGCGGCACTATACCTGTTACCCTGCCATTGTTAATTGCAATGTACATATTCTTCCATCTTGTAAAAATAGGGGGAGGGAATTTAAAAAAAAAACACCTCTTGAAATGTAACATAAGGATTTGAACAGCAGAGCATGGTTTGTAATTGGTGGATTTGGAGCCACAGATTGGAGTAAATTCAATTTGATCTGTATTATTGCAATTAATTAGTGAGTCTGCTTAACCGTGAAGCTAAAAACACTTGAGCACAGTGGTTCAGACACTTCTTTAATTAGTTGTCTGAGTCCTCAGGAAATTTGCAGTCGGGAGCCTGCTCTAGCAATGCTACTGAGCATAATAAAGTACTGAAGAGATTACTTTTCTGGGGCCTGTGGTTCTTGAGTTCATTCTTTTAGGATCCAGATGGCCTCACCCTATTCAGGCCTTATGCTTGAGGCTAGGTAAGGCTTAAAGAGTGATGGTGATGTGAGTTCACAGGTGAATCTTACCACCAGGGTCTCCACCCCACCTAGAAATCAGGCACACCGTCGCATGTTCACAACAAAGCTCTACAGTGGCACTTGTAAAATCATTTTGAATGCACTTACAATGTTTCTGGTTTGGAAGCTCTCAAAAAGCAGGGCTTCTACTCAATCATCCTCGATCATCCCAGAGTGCTGGACATGTAATCATGAGCTCAAGCTACAGGAAGCCAGATTTAGATTGAATACCAGGAAAGTGTTAGAAAAGGACAACAATGGAACCCATGACCTCTGGAGGTGGTAAGCGCTCCAATGCTGGATCCATTCAAGAGAAAATTGGACAACTATCTGCTTTGATTTGGATTCCTGCCTTGATCTGGGATTGGATTCAATGGCCTTATAGGCCCCTTCCAACTCCGTTATTCTATTATTCTAGTCACAAACATTTTGTGAGCAGTATGTTCAGCTGAACCCCTTTAAAGATGCTACTCCAGACCTTCATTTTGAACAAACCCAGGTCTGCCTGACCGCCAGATTGTGGGCAAGGGGCAGGGCAGGGCTTACGGGTCTACTTCCATTTCCACCATACTTCAATTTCCATCACGTTTCACCTTGTAATTCCTGAACTGGGCTGTTGCAAGAAAAACCTTTGTTTACCATAGTTCAGTTTGATGTGACTATATTGACCATTTCTGTAGCATGGCAATATTTGTAAAGAATCATTTCCCCTTTTGACACCCACTAGCTAAGACTAGTGAAAAACAGGAGACTGAGGCAGCACAAATAGGCTAGAAAGCAAGGTTAAAGTCCTTCAAACATTAAAATTCATAGCGCATCTACTCCATTATTCTAACAAAGACCTTTCCAAGTAAGCAATCTGACTTTTGTGCCAAGTTCCAAGAGCCATTTTTAACATACCAAAGTGATGAAAATGAAAACTGGCTGTAATATTTTCAGGAATCAACTTTCTGTGTCCATGCAGAATTCTAAGCATGCAGAAACACTGCAGAGGTATGGGTTAGAGACTCCAAACTCTTGACTTGGCTCTGTCCAGTTTACTGCATCACACAGAGTCCCTCAGAGGAGAGAATTGCTTCTTTGCTTGAGCTCAATTGTCTGGATTAAAATGTGAAATAGATAGTGCAGTTGGTAACTTTCCCCCTGTAAACCTGAAACAGTTGCAAGAGATCAGTGCTTAGCACAAAGACTAATATCTAAGTTGACCAAATGAAAATGAAAATAAAAAGGCCCTGGGCAGAGTGTACTCCACCTGGCTGACCTGTCAGGCACATAGCTCTTGAAGTTGAGATGCCAAGAGAATAAGCAGCAAGAATACTCCTAGGAGGTAGAATGAGCATCCCAGATTGATAATATCTAGAGATTGGCACAAATCGCTTTGTGCTGAGTTCTTGCAAGTCATTGGTGTGGCACCATAGGTGCTGCATGTTCCCTTCTCCTCCTCCCCCCCCCAAG
Source organism: Intellagama lesueurii (assembly GCA_037013535.1). Taxonomy (NCBI): domain Eukaryota; kingdom Metazoa; phylum Chordata; class Lepidosauria; order Squamata; family Agamidae; genus Intellagama; species Intellagama lesueurii. The sequence continues at coordinate 275,060,022 of JBAJHW010000002.1, forward strand.
CTGGCTCCCCCACTCACCAGATGGTGCACGCTGCTTGTCTCCTCCTTTTTGCACAACTGTCCAATTGCAGCAGGAGTGTGTGCTTCCCTCCTCTGGCAGCCACCCACTCAGACGAAGAGGTGGGGCAGGGATTCCTGCAGCACTGCTTTTGAGTGGGCAGCTGCTGAAGGAGGCAGAGGAGGGAAGCATGCTCTCCTGCTGTGACTGGGCAGCCTCGTGAAGAAGAGGAGATGAGCAGCGCACACTGGCTGGTTAATGTGGTAGCCGGCCAGTGGTGGTGGAAGGGAACACACGGCACCTATGATGCTGTGCTAGAGAGTCATGATGACCTATCACAAAGTGATTTGTGTCCATCTCTAATAATATCCAACAAGATGGTTGATATATGCTATGGCTCAATGCTAACAAAAAAGGAGTAGGAGTTCTGGCTTTCCATCTGGTCCAGTTTGAGAATAGCCTCCTCTGCCTGGGAAATATTTGTACATAAAACCCATCGAAAAGCAGCATAATCCGTGAATCCTAAATGAGGTGGGCTGGGGTTCAGAGGTCATGCTGTAATTCTGTGTATACTAAATAGGGTATACACACACTGGTCCAGAAATCTGAAGTGTACTGTTTTCTGCAATATAGAAGGGAGAGAATACAAGCTGTGTGGATGTATATGTTTCAGAATGTCATTTCTATTGACTATACAGTGGTGCCTCGCAAGACGAATGCCTCGCGAGACGAAAAACTCACAAGACGAACGGGTCTTGTGAGGTTTTTTGGTGATTTTTTGTGATATTTTTCGTCTTGCGAGGCGGGTTTCCCATAGGAATGCATTGAAATTTAATTAATGTGTTCCTATGGGGGGGGAAAGTCAGAAACCAAAAAAAAGTCAGAAAAAAGTCACTTACCAGGTACAGTAGACCGAGCTCTGCTCCTCACAGTGCCTTGGTAGCCCCGGAACAGCCGGACTCTGTGTGAGCAGAGCGCCGAACAGCTGAGAGTCGGCAACCAGCAGAGAGGTGGCAGCCATTTTGAGAGGCGGCAGCCATTTTGAGAGGCGACCACATGGCTGCTGCCTCTCAAAATGGCTGCCGCCTCTCCAAAATGGCTGCTGCCTCTCTGCTGGTTGCCAACTCTCAGCTGTTCGGCACTCTGCTCACACAGAGTCCGGCTGTTCCGGGGCTACCAAGGCACTGTGAGGAGTGGGGCTCGGTCTACTGTACCTGGTAAGTGACTTTTTTCTGACTTTTTTTTGGTTTCTGACTTTTTCCCCCCATAGGAATGCATTAATTAAATTTCAATGCATTCCTATGGGAAACCGCGCTTCGCAAGACGAAATTTTCACTAGATGGCATTAACCGCGGAACAGATTAATTTCGTCTTGCGAGGCACTACTGTATTTTAAAAGTTTGCAATGGTGATCAGTTTCGGATGAATATTTTGTTTGCATTTTTTCAGAATCATGTAACTGCTATTTCTTTTCTTTTCTTAGGCTCTTTTAAGATGAATAATTTTCCACTGTGTAAACCTATGCATGTTTTTCAGAAGTTGCATTGGGTCCAATGGGGCTTACTCTTTACTAAAAGTACTGGATTGCAGACTCTTTCTTACCCCTTAAGTTGAAAAGATAGGAGAGAGACAAGGAGTGAGAAAGTGAATGACTGCATTTACTGTCTCTCTGATTTTATCTACAGGATGGTACCAAAGTAATAGGGAAATGTGGCGGTTACTGTGGGAAGTGTACACCATCATCTGGAACTGGTCTAAATGTCCAAGTGTTATAGCAATGGTATGTTCTGACTCATATATTTTACTGCTAGAAAAGCATAGCATTTAAATATCAGTAGCAAGAGTCTGGAGCCCAGTTGATAATCAATTTGCTTGCAATGAAGCGGTATTCATATCAGTTGCAGCCAAATGCCAGATAAGCAGGTTTTGCATTACAGCCTTACAGCCTTGCACAATGGAGGCGCCGGAGTGCAAAAAGCACAGTGGGGAAGTAGCCACCAGTAGAAATGGGGGTATTCGTAAACGGATACGAATATCCCCCCACAGGTGCAGATAATGAGGGTCTGGCCCCCTGGGGCCAGACTGACCACTCACCTGTCCACCGCTGCCATGGACTCCGTGCTCCCTTCCTATTGCTCTGGAGCTTGCGATGGATTAGCCACTCTTCGACTTGGCAGAGAGGCTCATCATCCCGCCTTCTGCGAGGAGTGGCTAATCCATCGCGAGTTCCGGAGCGATAGGAAGGGATTGTGGAGCCCGTGGCAGTGGCAGACAAGTGAGTGGTTGGTCTGGCCCCAGGGGACCAGACCCTCGTTATCTGCACCTGTGGGGTGATATTCGTATACGAATACGAATACCCCCATCTCTAGCCACCAGTATTACAACCCTTGCTCTGAAGTGCTCAAAAAAGGCTCAGAAGCAACAAATAGTAAAGCTTCTGTGCATATATGCACAAACCTGGTGCAACTCCAGAAGCCACTTTTAAAGGCCATACAGAACAATTTTTTCCTGCCCACCATTTCAAGTAGCATTGGAGATAGTCTGTGTCCATTCTGTTTGTATGGTGCTATATTTCAGTGCTATATAACTCTGATTCTGTACCCTGTCTTGATATCTTTAAATGAAGGGCAGTTTAAAATATTTTAATAAGAATAAGAGAGGATGATGATCATCGATCTATATAGTCTGTGTTGTAAACTGCCCAGCGTGGCCTTGGCCAGATGGGCAGTATAAAAATGAAATAAATAAATATACATCTGTAAATTCTACATCAGTTTCTTAGTAATAATAATAAAAGTTATTGTTCTTAATATTTAGTACCCAGTCATGCAGGGATAGCAAGAGTATTATTATACCAGTGTCAATCAGACCTGTGTCAATCAGAAATGTGGGATTGTAGCACTGTGGGATTGTAGCCATTCCTATAAACTTTGTGGTTCTGCAGCTTTACAGCAAAATTATGGAATAAGTACCAGTCCCTCGAATAGTTATGGGACCAGCACATTCAAGACTTCACTAAGTTGCATGCAAAACCAAAGGGGAATGATATGGAGGTCATTTGGTGACACCAAGACATACTTTTTGGGACATTGGTGTTCCAGTAGAAAATAAAAGTATCTGGCTGAGATCCAGGAAGGGGGAAGGAAACAGTGCTGTTTGGAGTCCTGTGCACATTTCCAGACACATAAATGGCTGACCCCATGAAGTGGCAAAATGTGCCTGTTTTTCTTTTAATGCATCAATGGTACTGAAATAAAGATGAGATTGCTGTGTTATATTCTTGATTCCTAGGATTTCTGAATGCCGGGAGCTGAAGCAAGATGGATGAAGGATAATGAAGCAATACCTCTGCCTTCCACTTTTGTAATTCTTCCTCTGTACATGTATCTGAATGTGCCTATGTGTGTATGTGTGTGCGCGTGTGCATATGTATGTGTATATATATTGTATATTCCTGATGTTGTAAAGTATAATATTTATGTTGAATTATTTATTTTTGATTTAATATTTTTGTACGTAAAATGTTTATATTAAGGCTGCTTAACTTGTAAATTTATTTTTTTTTAAACCTTGCAGTCACGCCACTGCATTTTACGTACTCTACATTATATGTAGCATTATGACAAAAGTGATACTTTTATTGTCACTGTACTCAATTGTTTACTTTCAATCAGTAATTTTTCTTGCTACAGGCTGCACTGATCTTTATAAGGTGCTAAAGTTTGCATTGGGTATTTTTGGCATTTTAAGATTATTATTTTTTTAGGAGGAAAAAAAAACAAGACAACAATGGCCAGAATCTTTCTGGCAGTTTATATCCATGTAAGTGTAATTGTTTCAATTGTGGCAGTGAATTGCCACTAATTAACAAGTTGCTGTTCACATTCCTGTTCACAGTAGTAAACACCAGAAGGATTCTGGCTGGTGATTTCTAAACTTATAAGGCAATCATTGCTATGCAGGGACTCACTGAACATGCATTATGATGTTATGGCTTTATCAAGTAGCTGTTTCTTAAGTGTTTTTTATGGCAAACAACTTTATTTTTTTTGGCTAGTGCTTTAAAAGGCACTGGTTCGGTGCTAACCTGATAATATTTATTATTATGTAGGCTTTAAAAGCTCAATACTGTACACCACTAAATGGCAATGAGGGATAAGTGAATACATTTGGGTAAACTGGGCCTGAATTCAAATCTTTGGTGTAAGGCAGTGATTTTCAAACTGTTGTTCAGGGAATCCTATTATTCTCCAGAAGTTTAGGAAGGGCTCATTTCTCAAAGAAAGAAAAAAAATCTGTGGCTGCAGTCCCTCATCTGACCCAGTCCTTTGACCCCAGCCTCCATATAAATAGTCTATAGAGTTGAAAATACATGTCAGAACCCTTGTAGGAATGCTGAGATCATGTAACAGAGCAGAGGTTATGGAAATGAATCCTCAAGATCCCTTATGCTGCAGAGTGTACTTGAAAAAAGAAATATTGGCCTGAAATGGCCAAGGTTGCCCTAAGGACGTTAAGGGTTTGCAGATGGCCATTTAAATTCTATCTGGGAGGGTCTGTCTTAGGCCAAAAGAGACCTTTTTTCACTTCTGATCACTTTCAGAATCCTGCTGAGGATTTACACCAGTGTAAGCATAATTGTGTTAATTGTGACAGTGAATTGCTACTAATTAACAAGTTGCTGTTCATATTCCTGTTCACAATTGTAAACCTCAAAAGAATTCTGGCTGATGATTTTTAAATTCATAAGGCAATTGGTGCTATGCAGGGAACCACTGAACATGCATTATTTTGTTACAGCTTTATCAATAGCTGCTTGGGTATTTTTAATGGCAAACAATCTTTTTTGGCAGGTGCTTTACTGGTTTGGTGCTAATCTGATAATATTTATTAATATTCTGTCGCCTTTAAAAGCTCAGTACTGTACATTACTGCATGGCAATGGGGGATAAGTGAGTCAATTTGGGCAAACTGGGCCTGGGTTCAAATTTTTAGTGTAAGCAAGCAAGAGGCTATACAAATGAGTCCCCAAGAGCCCTCATCCTGCAAACTGTACTTGCAAAAAGAAATGTTGGCCTAAAATGGTCAGCTGTGCCCTACAAACCTCCAGATATTGCAGGTGGCCCTTTAAATTCTGTCTGGGAGGATCTGTTTTAGGACTAAAGAGGCCTTTTCCCCCATTTCTGGTCACTTTCGGTTTTGAACAAGAGGGAGGTGTAGCCCACCAATGTCCATGTGTATGTGAAAAAAGGATGGGTGCAGCTGGGGCCCTCAGTGCCTAGGCAGTCCTGGTTCAGGGTATAGGTTCTTTGGGGCAACCAGCAGCAAGCTGATCCTTTCCTCATCCTTTTACAACTCAAGCTCAATCTCGGACCCTGCAATTGATTCCAAAAGCTAAGTGTGATGTGTTTATTTATTTATTTATTAAGGTGTAGGCAACGTACGTACTTGTTAAAAATTACATTGATTTGCAAGCACCCTCATGCTGTCTCATCCCATCCATAAATGCAGCCACTTAATTCAAAATGGAATCACATGACACAAAATGGGAACGAAAACAAGCTTTGGCCCAAACCTTACCTGGGTTTTTTAATTTGTACACAGAAATCTGTGGCAGCAAGAGTCCAAGATATTAGATTTATATCTGTCAGGAGGTTTTGTGCATGTCCACCTAAAGCGTTATGGCAACATACTTAGTCTGGTTAGCTACTGCCAGTCAGATTAGACAGATAAATTGATGGTCTGAGTGTAAGGCAGCTTCCTAGGGCTCCAGACAAAGGTATCAATAGTAAAGCTTATGCTTAACATAAATTTGGGATACAATTTTTCTCATGTATCCTGTGAAATGCATCTTGGGGATCATGGATGCAAAAGACTGTTCCCTTAGAACGTTGTTGCCAGATAATGCAAGACTAAATGGACACGTGCAATATAAGGCAACTTCATATGTTCACTCCCATGATCTAAACTTCAGTTATCTAAAACTCTTTGTTTACTGACATTCAGGTTAATAAGATTTTTCTCTCATTCGGTCTTGCAAGTAGTAATAAAATTCTCTGCATGTTTTCTTAGTCTAGATCTCAAAATATCTCATATCTGTTTAAAAAAAATGCCAAAAATACCATTTCAAAAGTACAATCCATAAAAACCATGAGTAGTTTAAAGGAGTGGGGATTTAGAAAAATGTAAAAAGCAATTGCCACTCATCCTTAGAATCTTCTGTAGGGAAAAGGGGAAATTGCACTATAAGCAGTCAGACAAAAACAATGGTGCTTAGTTGATGCTTCAAAAATTGCAATCTGCTTTTTTCCCCTAGTAATGAAGTATTTATACAAAGAAATATTATTTTTTGAAAAAAGCAAAACCTTCTTTGTACCAAGTAGTATCATAATTATTAACAGTGCAGAAAAGAAGCCTTAAAATTATGAAAAGAAATGCAGGCTATTCGCGGATGCTGATTTTCAGTGTGACTGATGTTATTTTAATTTTGTATTTTGTTTTGCAAAATGAAGACTGCTGAATGATTACACAGTTCTTATAAAGTATATATAAATATTGTTCTTTTGTACCAGTGCCATTTTTTATGAAACTCCGTAACTATTGCAAGCACTTTTTTTATTTTGCTTTCTTTTTCCATTTTTTGTTTTTCTCCTGTTTGCAAATAAGAATAAAAAGGGGGGGAAGTGTTTTAAGGTTTTCTTGGTCTTCCTTTGTTTACCAACATGATGGGATAATCCACAAAGTACACATGGGATCAATAACATTTATTTTTGAAGTAAAGTTGTCCAATTTACTTGGAAGCTGACAACTAGGAACTCTTACCTACGGCTTCAGGAAAAAGAAAAGGAAGGAAAAGGTATCAATCAGGACACATTGGTATGTTGAATACACACCGAATTGGATGTGGTGGGAGCAGGAGAGAGAGGTATGGCATCTGCTAAAAACGTTCTTTCCAATAGAAGCTTTTCAGTTTTTGAATTCAGCTTTGTCAGTGTTATCCTGTGATACCCAAAGTGGAAGGCATGTCATATTTGGGATTCACACCCTTGGAAATGGTGTACCTGATTCATAGAATCATACGAGATTCGTTGTAGACGAATCGTCGTAGAATCGTTGTAGGGTTGGAAGGGACCTTGGAGGTCTTCTAGTCCAACCCCCTGCCCAAGGCAGGAGACCTCATACCATCCCAGACAGATGGCTGTCCAATCTTTTCTTGAAAACCTCCAGCAATGGGGCACCCACAACATCGGGAGGCAAGCTGTTCCACTGCTTAATGGTTCTCACCGTCAGGAAATTCCTCCTTATTTCCAGGTTGGATCTCCCTCTGACAAGTTTCCACCCATTGGTCCTTGTCCTACCCTCAGGTACAATGGAGAATAAATTGATGTCCTCTTCCCTGTGGCAACCCTTCGGATATTGGAAGACCACTATCATGTCTCCCCTCAGTCTTCTCTTTGTTAAGCTAAACATACTTAGTTTTTTTAGTCATTTTTCATAGGATTTAGCCTCCAGTCCCCTTATCATCTTTGTTGCTCTTCTCTGCACCTCTTCCGGGGCCTCAGCATCTGTTTTGTATTGTGGTGACCAGAACTGGACACAGCACTCCAAGTGCGGCCTCACCAGCGCAGTATAGAGTGGTACTATCACTTCCCTTGATCTTGATGCTATCCCCCTGTTGATGCAGCCTAGGACTGTGTTGGCTTTCTTGGCAGCTGCAGCACACTGCTGACTCATTCTTAGGCAGTGGTCCACCAGGACACCTAAATCCCTCTCACAGGTACTACTGTCGAGCCAGGTACCACCTATCCTGTACCTGTGCATCTGGTTTCTCCTGCCTAAGTGCAGGACCTTACTTTTCCCACCACTGAACCACATCTTATTGAATAGGGCCCAATGTTAAAGTCTATCTAGATCCTTCTGAATGTTGAGTGTATCTTCCAAAGTATTAGCAATTCCCCCCAACTGTGTGTCATCAGCAAATTTGATGAGTGCTCCTTCAATCCCCTCATCCAGGTCATTTATGAAGATGTTGAAGAGCACTGGGCCCAAGACCGAACCTTGAGCGACCCTCACTGCACACTTCCCTCCACGTAGATGTGGTTCCATTGAGGACCACACGTTGAGGGCAGTTGGTCAGCCAGCTGCAAATCCATCTGGTCATTGCGCTGTCTATCCCACTTTGTTCTATCTTATGCAGAAATAGGCTGTGGTCTACCTTATCAAATGCCTTATTGAAGTCTAAGTATACTATATCCACTGTGTTTCTTTGGTCCATTAATTTAGTCACTTTATCAAAGAAGGCAGTAAGATTTGTTTGGCATGACCTGTTCTTAACAAACCCATGCTGGGTTCTAGTAATCACCTTGTTATTTTCTAGGTGCTCACAAATCTGCTGCTTGGTTATTTTTTCCAGGATTTTCCCAGGTATTGATGTCAAGCTGATTGGTCTGTAGTTTCCTGGATCCACTTTTCCCCCCTCTTTTTGAAGATTGGAACCACATCAGCTCTTTTCTAGTCGTCTGGCAGTTTGCCCGTGCTCCAGGACCTCTCAAAGGTTTTCTCCTCATTTGTACATAAACAAATTCCTTGTTTTCCAAAAGAATGGAAAACTAAAATACAGCTTATATGGGAGTTCATAGTGTGTGTGTGTGTATGAGGTTATCTTTCAAAGTAATAAGAGCTGATAGGATCCAAAGAGGGTTGGCCCTAGGGTAAAGAGCCCTCTGGACAAGGAATGTTCCACCTCTGTCTGTTTATAGCTTACCTTCTTTTTCATTGTTTAACTTACAGTGTTCATAGTATTTGCAGAGCTTACTGATTTGTTCTGTTCCTTCAAAATCAGATACTGGTTTCCTGATTTTTTTTCTAGAACGGGGTTGCCATCATGTGGCCCATAGGCTGCATGCAGCCCTTCCCCAAGAATTTCTGTGTCTTCTCCCCCATTCCAGTATCTCCCAGATAAAGTAATGATTTTTAAAAGCTGTAGTAAATATATATACATGGCGTGATTCGCTGCTAAACACAGATGTGGCATTACCCTCTGCAGTGGCTTCTCTCGCTCTTCTTAACCTTTAGTGTTTCTGCTGCTTAAGATCTGGTTCGTTCCTGCCCCCCTTGCTGTCATGAGGACTGTTTGCCCAACAGATAGTTTCAGAATTGTGATTCTCTGTTCCTGCAGCTGCTGCTGTTTCTTCTCTCTTCTCTCTCTCTCTCATATATATATGACTAATAGCTCTTGGTACCAAGTTTACAAGGATCCATATGGACTCCCACATCATTTTCTCTGGTGATAGTCACTCATTTAGAATCCATTTCTATGCTGGCATATATGCATCCCCTCTCTCTCCCACAAAGACCCCATGGTTTCAGTGCAGTCTTATACATATTTATTCTGCCCCCCCAAAAAAACCCAGTTCTGTGGGCTTTATAGACAGCAAAGTGTGCATAGGTAGGATTGTAACCACCTACTTTTTCACAGCATACTTCTGGTTTGTAATGTGAGCCTTCTAGGATTCGTCAGTCTGCATAAACCCACAATTTAAAGCTGCCTTGCTTTTATGTAAGCTCAGGATTTACATTTATTATCCCTGTTTCTGGCTTCTGTAATTTAAACACCCTTGGTTGTAGACAGTTAGGGAAGCAATCCTCATTGTTTTCCCCCAATTCTTTACTTGCATATTTGATTTTTTTTCGGGGGGGTGGGGAGGGAAGTAATATATTCTCATATTCCCAAGACATATAAAATAATTACCTATTTTCTGACAACCTCTCCAACACAACTTGGAGTAGTTGGTATCTCTTGATTTAATTTCACCAGGGTTAAATACCATCTCCATATTAACTTGTAAAATTTCCCTTTAACCTTATAGACACCAGTTTTACCATTCTTATATTCCATATACTTTTTCCAAACCTCGGTACTTATTTCTTCTCCCAAATCTTGTTCCTATAGCATTTTAAGCAAGTCCTCTTGATCTTCAGCTTCCCAATAGTATTTTATAAATTTTGCTTACTGCCCCTTTCTTTCCAATTTGGCGGGGGGGGGGGGGCAGAAATCTGGGAAGGATCCAAATACCAACAAAGTTGTTTGCCAAGAAACTAGGGGTGAGAAAGTGATCTTGGCCAGCAAGAATGCCAGGAGACACATTATTGGAGGGAGGTTGTATTGCAGCTGCTGTGGTAAGACTGCCAAAAATATAAAACCTGGTTTGCGTTTTGGGAGAAAAAAGTTTTTATTCCACAATTCTGAATGGCCTCCTTCTCCCCCTCAAAACCTTCATTTTAATGCATCCCTCACTCTTCTCAAGGCACACCTGCTCCGAATCACTCTCTGAAATATTTGATAGGGAAATATGTGGGAACAGCAAAGCCCAGGCAAAAAGGGTAGAAAACAGGTATGTTTGTGTAACAACTCATTATTCCCTTTGGGACTTGCATGGGGCTTGTTTCACAAGAGAATTCCTTTCAAAGGCATAAATTTGCAGGGTTTTGTTACCTCTGTCTCATGTAGAATCTGAAACTCCATTTTGGTTTCCTGGCAGTCTGACTGCCTGAGTCATGGCCATCACAGCTGGTCCAGTTTTGGAGTATCTTCCTAACCCCACATTTGACATCATCTTTGCCTAATGACAGGTTCTGATAATATAAAAGCTAATCTTATTGGTAATTTACTAGTGCTCCAATAAAGGCATTGGCTAATCAAGAAATTTGCTTCTTTGAACAGATCTTGGTTTTTGTATCTGTTATTTGTGCAGAAGATTAGTGTGTCTTGATTTGGCCATATTTCTGACATTCTTTGTACTTTTACAGGCAAGCTGGTAAAATGTGAGTTATACAATGCAGTTCTTGTGTGGCTGTATAGCTGGTTGGTAAACCATACTTAATGAATGCTCACCAACTGCCCCCTGGCACCTGGAGGGTTAGGTTCAAGACCTACATTTAATCTTCTTATAAATATCTTGGAGGAATTAGCAAAGTAGATGGTCCTCAGATTTCAGGTGACAGGATGGGGCCACCAATACCTTATAGGACAGAAAGAGTATTCATGATTATCTTGGCAGGATGGAGGAGTATGTCAACATGAATTTCAACAGAAATATATGTCAAATTTGCATTTAGGAAGGAGTCAGTTGTGTAACACAGCAGCTTAACGATTACAGTTCTAAGTAGCAACAGATGCATAAATACCAGATGAGTAACACCTGAATGGAGACCAAGTAGAGAGGATCTGGGGCTTTAGTAAACCAGATGTTAAACATGGGTTAGCAGTGTGATATAGTAATTTGCAAGGAAATGTAGATCTAAGTTGTCTCAAGAAAAGTGTAGTATTCCGCAACAGTATGTTCTGTTTTAATCAAGACTTATCCAGAGTATTGTGCTCAGTTCTGGGCAACGTATGACAATCACAAGCTGGAATGGATTGGTGGAGGATGATGGAAGAGGACGAGGGGCCTGGAAACTAAATCCTATGAGGAAAGGAACTGAATATGTTTGATTTGGAGAAGAAACAATTAACAAGTACTACAATAATTATCTTGCAACATTTGAAGGGTGGACACATAGGTGACAAGGCAAATTTTAAAAAAAATTTGGAGCCAAAGGTTGGCACCTGAGCCAGTAGGTCCAGATTACAAGAAAAAGCTAATGACTAAACATTAGGAAGAACTGGCTATTAATCCTTAAAAGATGGTGGGCTCTCCATGGTTAGAAACTTTTCAGTTGATATGGGATGGCTACTTACCAAAGTTGTTCTGGCAGTGGATTCCCTGCCGTGACAGTGCAGTGCATGATGAGCCTTGAAGTTCATTCCAATTCAATGATTCAATGACTTATGTAAAGTTGGAAGCACTAAATTCTGAAGCAAGACGAATGGTCTATGCCACCCCGTTGCCATTCATCTCTTTTTGCTTGGCAAAGTGCTGGTATAATGAAGGGCAATGGGGCAATCCAATGCAACAGCAGGCAAAGTTTTGTAGCTCCTATAAAACTGGTGAGTGTCGCTTATTAGAGGAGAAGAAAAGTTGAGCTAACCGAAATTCCAGCTTCTACAGAATTATTGAAGACACTGTCATCCAGATTTCTTTTGCTTGTCCTAACAAACTACCCACCCTCCAGACCTTCTGCAAAGAAACAAAGCAAATGAATGTTCTCTGGTTAATAAAATATGTGACTGCGGTTTCACATAGACGGATAGTCATGTCAGGTTAAAAAGCATGGGAAGATCCAGGTCATTGTACATGTTCTTCAAAATAGCAAACATCAAGAAAAGCAGTTTGCAGAATGCAGGGTCTACAGGAATATTTTTCAGGGCTTGAGGCAAAGCTACGTTGTGGTATGTTGCCATAACTTGTGCACAAAGCATGCACTATGACAACAACACAGTATGACTTTCTGTGTATTATAAAATGATAAATACATTTAAGATTTTGGCAGGTGAAGAAGGCTTCTCTCCCTGTGGCTCCATGGATGCAGTGTATGGAAACCACCAACTCATTTTTCCTCTGAGAACTGCACTGGAGAAAGCCTGTCTCTTAGCACTTAACTAGAAGTCCTACATTGTGTGTTAAACAGGTCATATGCTACAAATAACTAATCAGGGCCAATATCCATGTGTGTTACACAGTTGGGGAAACTGCTAGCTATCTTTCCATCAGTCTGCCTCACACCTGAGCACACAGTGGGACCCCTGAAAAATTGCAAGAATCATACCAACTGAAGAAATGTTGGGGGCTGAAAAAATAATGAACAGAAGACATGAACAGAGTTCTGGCAGCATTTCACACATTCCAGTTAGACTGAAGTAGTGAATAGGTCATCCGTGTACAGATTTATAATGGAGGTTAATGAGACAGATATAAAAATAGCTGCTGACTGTTTTTTTTCCCATTCGTTTTCTTTCTTTCTTTCTTTCTTTCTTTCTTTCTTTCTTTCTTTCTTTCTTTCTTTCTTTCTTGGACTCTCAAATGGCTTTTCTGCTACACATGGATGAACTTTTCCTACCTGCCATTTCCCTATTATGAATCTCTTTGGTGTTTGTTGGCTAGACTCAATAGGTTCAGGGATGGATAATTTCATTGTAAAGCTGAACTAGGAATGCAAAGTAAGTGTAATCACAAGTCCCTGGAAGTTCTTGAAGCTCCTTCTGACTCCTGGATAACCTCTTTGGCTGTTTCCCTGAGCATACTGCCCTGATTTCACTATCTTCCAAGTTAGTGATTCTGCTAACCTTTCCTGATATATTCATTTTGAGATAGTGAGCATCTGGAGGCATACGATGTATTGTCAATGCAGCCAAAGGTCTGAACTTTTTATTCCGCAAATTGTTTAAATGCATATCTTAATCCCATTCAAAACATTAAACACATGCCTTATAGAACCTCAAGGAATCGGGTGTAATCAAAGGAAGATTGTACCTACCCTATGGGCAGAAGGCATAAGTTATTTTAAGCCCCCTTGGGTTTACTTCTCAAGGGACATTTTTACAACAAAGATGCATGCATGAAAGGTGATGTGCATGCATTATGCATCACTTGCCCCCTTCCCTTCCTCTGTGTCTTTTTCTGGCTCACAGTTTAGGTTCATCATTTGTATCTTTCTCTGGCTCAAAATCTAGATTATAAACTCTTTGTGGACTGGAACCTTGGCAGAGGGGTCTTAGGAAGTGGGCCAAAAAAAAAAAAGGGGGGGGGACAAATATATTGCAGCTGGCACCAATAACATTTACTTCTACCTGCCTATCTTCTTTCATTTTTGACTACCCAGATCTACCTTTTTTTGCAAAGTCCCGGCTGTTCTTATGTCCTACCACTACTAAGGCCAAGCATATCTAGCTGAAATCATCACACAGTCTCCCCTTGTTCTTCTATGCCTCTGCTCCACCACCACTTGACTTCTGCTGTAACTTCTCCAGTCAATGTTCAGACAAACTCTTTGGGCATCCTTTATACTTGGAAAGACTCTAAGTCACGAAGGAACCAGTAGCCAAATGCATGGGGGGGGGGGGAAGTAGACGTGGGGAACGTAGACAAGGGTGCTCTCTTCTGGGGCCCTAAAGTCCAGCTACCTCAGCACTGCAACAAACTGTGCCCCAGTAGAAAAAGCAAAAGAATGCCATGATCTCCCTGTTAGTTGTTGTGGAGGTAAAGAGTTAGGGTGAGTCCAAGGGAGTGAACAGGAAGTCAATACCGTCACAAAATGTTTTGTGTGAAACTGGTGGTACAAGGAAAACAAGCTTTTCGTTTGTATGGCTTTAGGCTGAGGCTGCTTTAGAAAACAGCTTTTTTCTAATGAGTTACTTTGGAATGGATTACATTTTGCAGTCACAAGTCAGAACAAAATTACTTTTTTTTTTTTTTTTTTGTCTCCAGCCGCCATGCCTGTCATTCGCTTCTTCCCAGGGGAATTAGAATGGGTTTCTGTCTGTTGGTCATTTTTAACACTGGGGCAGTGTTTGATCTGGGCAGTGGGAGGCTAAAGAAGGAAGGATCACCAAGGGGGCTAATTTTGTGCTACTGCCTCTTGCCTGCCTCTCTTGTGAATGAGATGCTGTGCCAGGATCAGGTGGAGGACAAGACAAGAAGGAATGAGGGAAAGGATGTGAATGGGCAATTAAAAGCGAAGCCGTCCCTACAGGACAAAAAGGAACCTGCCTGGATTCTCCTAGTACTGGAGTAACTTCCCCAGGAGAAAGGGGTACAACATTTGGTAACTTAGAAAACAAGGGGCAGATACATCAGGATTATATAGAATTATGTGCTGACTGTGGTTTAGTATCTGGCTGCAGAGCTAGAGGTTGGACGTTCAATTCCCTGCTGTGTCTTTGGCAGATAGAACCACCCTGTGTAGTCCTGGGCAAAGCTGCACAGTCCCAGGGTGGCCCCAGAAGAAGGGAATAGTAAGCCACTTCTGTGTATTCTCTACCTAGAAAACCCTGAAAAGGGTCACCATAAGCCAGAGTTGACTTGATGGCACATCGTGATGATGATGATGATGATGATGCATGGTGTAGAGAAAGCAGACAGGGAGAAAATCTCTCACATCTCACATTTGAACCCAGGATAATCATACTTTCAGTATGATTAGTTGAAGGTAAGGAAGTACTTCTTCACTCTTGTAAATTCTGATTCAGACTTTTACATCTGTTGGAAGCTCTGTTAGGAGAGTCCTTAGGTAGCAGAATAAACAGCAGTGGTGTTCCTGTGAGCTTTTATACTCATCTTATTGCTATGTTCTCAGGAGAAATAAACCAGGTAGAAAGTTAAGCTTAAAGAAAGGTTACTGGGTTTATTTAGAAAAACATTGGATAGAAAAAGCCTATCCTATACTAGGCAGAAGACCACGTCTCAAGGCCTGAGTCCACTCTCAAGAAAGAGATGGGAGCAGTTTGAGGTCCAGCTAGAAGGGACTGAGAGGAGGAGACAAAAAAGTGGTGAATCTTTAACTCTTTCGGAGGGGCAATAGAACAGCCAATGAAAGGAATAGTGGCAGTCTACTCTCACTTCTTGAATGCCCCTTTTTGGACATCCCTGAGAAGAGGTGCAACAGAGGTGATGTTCTGGAAGAATCTTCCAACATTCACAGAGTGCATAGAATTCACTAGTGCAAGGTGAAGTAATACCAGCCAATTTGGATGGTTTAAAACAGTAACTGGACCCATTAGGACCATCAGTGGCTAGTAGTCAGAAGGGCTGTAAGTCACTTCCAGTCTCAGAGACCAGTGTGCTTGTACATCAATTGATGTGTAACGTGAGACCAAGAGTGTAGCTGTGCCCATGTTCTTCTCACAGGCTACCCATAGGAAGCTGATTGGCAAACATCGTCATTGAGTGCTCCAACTCCAGAGGCGTTCAAGAGAAAATTGGACAACCATCTGTCAGATATCCTTTGATTTGTATTCCTGCATTGAGCAGGGGGTTGGACTCGATGGCCTTATTAAGGCCCCTTCCAACTCTATGATTCTATGATTATCCAGGAATTCTGCAAAATTGCATTCATAGCAACAGCAGCACAGAAGCCTTGTCCGTAAGCTTCAGTTGTCAAGCACACTTGGAAAGGTGTCTTTTCTTAAATAAATATGCCACCAGAGAAATAAGATTTATCCCTCCTCAAAAAGGACAGTACTACACTGAGAATGCTTCCTTTCCTCTGAACACTTGGTAATACTCCTAATTCTGCAGCAATTGTTTGTAGTTAGTGCATCACACAATTTAATCTATAATTTTGCTGATACAGGGGTTACCAGGTCACTTGGTGCTTTTGCTTCAAGTCAGCACAGGAACCAACTACGACAGCTAGATGCATTGGACAGTGTTCCTGCAAGTCCTTTGTCTATAGAGATAGAGAAAATGCTATGGCAGATTGGCACAGCTAGCCTGCTGTTCCACCTGTCAAATTAGCATGTTTTATATGAGATAAGCTGTCATGGATTGCTCCCCACTCCATCAGAAGCATGAGAAAGGCAGCTGATTTGATATGCCTGAACGTGGAACCTGGTAATAGTTTCTCATGATGTCCCTGCCATTTTCAGTCTCCGTTTGAGAACTTAAATAGTGATAGGTCTCACAGTCATAACATCCACCAAGGATGATATTAGAACTTCTGTTCTCCTCCATCCCAAGTTTTATAACACAGCCTGAGATAGGTCTCTGAAGAATTCAAAGGTTTGCCTTTTTAACAATGTTTCGGTGTATTGTATTATGCAACTCCGCTATCTAAAAGACCTAGCTCACTCTATGAGCCTGCCCAGAAATTAACATAGTCAGGGGAGGCCTTTCTCTCAGCCTGGTGGGGACACGGGAAAAGGCCTTCTCTGTTGCTGCTTGCTACCAGACTCTGGAACTCCCTCCCACGAGAAGTGAGGCTGTCCCCATCATTGCTGCCTTTCCGCAAGCAGGCAAAGACCATTCTTTTCAGGCAGGCTTTTCCTTAGTGACTGGCAGCCTGAGAGAAGTTTTATTTATTTTTTTAATGGATTGTTGTGCTCTCTTGTTTTTAAAATGTTTTTAGTATTGATTTTATTGACTATTTTTAAATATAATACTTCTTTAATTCCTTTTTAATATTTGTAAGCTCACTGTTTTTAGCTTTTAAATATTGTCTTTGAATTGTTGTAAGTCAGTTTGGGCCCTTTTAAGGAGAAAGGCAGGGTAAAAATATTTTAAATAAGTAAGTAAATAAACAATACATTTTCAAATGTCCTTTGTGAAATGTGGGGCAGGGAGGTGTCTTTGCTGTTCAAAAGGGCAAAGGAGCCCAGCTGAGACACTGACAGAGTCTGGAAAAAAAAACAAGAAGAGATGGAAAGAAAGAGGGAGGGAGCAAGCAAGGGACAAAATATTGTGGCATCTTAATGCACCACAAGTCTGAGGGAGTGAATTTTGATCCATGAACACTCACAATGAAACCAATCTGTTAGTCTTTCAGATACCATAACACTCTGCCCTTTGCCTTATTCTGTTTCCCAGTCTCCCTCTCTCTTTCTCTCTTTCATTTTTAACTCCTTTAATTTTATGAACCTGCTGAGACAGACTAACAGCTACTTCTTTCAAAACTATCCTTTTCAGACTTTAAAGGCATTCCTTTGGTTACTCTGGATTATTTCTGGACAAGATTGGAGGGGGAGGAGATCTCTGGGGTTTAAGAGTTCATGCAGCACTGTTGGAAGAACTGATTATTTATTAACTGCGTAAAACACAACCCATTTAAACATTTGAAAGTGGTGCTATAAGCATGTTAATTGCTGACAAAGACAAAGAGGCTCAATCTGTGAAGTTTAATCCCTGCCTGCAAAGCCTGTGTAAGGTTAGCTGAAGGCATTCTTCTCTTTCACCCAAAAGTGATTACTGGACTCCATTCATATGCTGATAATTTTCATCATCCATTTCCTGTCCTTAACTATCCTGCTCCAGAACAATTCAATTAATCAGTTCTTTGTGACAGTGTCTCTGAGTAATCCACTCTTGCCAGCTCTCTGCTAACCTTCCTTTTTGACACTTTCCTGTGTTGTAGCTTTTTCTTCCACAGCCCAGGAGAAATTATCTCAACTAAAATTTGTCATTTGCTCTTCCCCCTTGTAGCAGGCAAACAATGGCTGACTTCCAGGGAATTAATTGGCAACAGAGCCACAAATTTGGACTTGAAGTTAATAGCTTCCACATTTACTTTGGAGGTCACATAACTATAATGATAAAGATAATAACAATACATAAATAATTATTTTACCACATATTTTATTCTGCATAGTTTTGCTCCATTTTTCTTGTTTCATATGAAGATTTTATGTTTTGTTTTGTGGAACATCAGCCTGAGCAACGGCTAGATGGGGTTTATTTACAGACAAATAAATAAATATTATTATTTGTAGGGTGTGTCATGGCTAAGTGGAATGTTTTCTAAACTTTAATAGATATTTTTTAAAAAGTTGAAGGTGGTGTTTGGTTGGCATCCCCGTTCTCATCCATTCAACAACAACTCACCAACAATTTCTTCTCTGGTGCCACTACTCAAAAATACAGTATCGATCTGGCTTCGATTGTATCTGGTCACTCAACAAATTAAAAAACTGCTCTTCCTAGATGTAGTTGTAGAAGGGGTAGCCATGTTAGTTTGTGCTAGCAATATAGGTGGGGGGGGGGGAGTAAAAAAAAAAGACAAAAACATGGTGGCACCTTAAAGACTAACTTTTATATTTTTTTAATGTGAGCTTTCATGGACAAGCCCACTTCATCAGACATAAGAGAAGGAGATAATCCTAAGTGGTTAGCATCAAAGTAACACTTTAGTTAACAAAAAAAAAAGCTGATTCATACAGTATGAGCAGCTGTTTCATGCTTATAACTATGGTCAATTAACATCTGCACATGATGCTACCCATAGATTTCTAAATGAACATGAGCAAGAAACGGGCTGAATCCAGCTGTTAATCTCAAACAGAATAGACAGAATAGACTTTGGCACATCAATATCCCATTGATTTAGTGGATCTGCTCTGCTTGATATCAACAGCTGCTTTTAGCAGCAGTACTTTCTAATGCAGAGTGCTCATCATCTCTATACCAGTCAGTCAACCAAAGCCTCATCCAACTATAGTAACTGCAACTCTTTTACAAAATTGCATATTGTCAGGGTTCCCCAGTTAGCCCCTCCAATGGAACACCTATCACCCTGCATCTTGTGCCTGGAGATGGAGGAACTCAAGAGGCTACAGGGGAAGAAAACCTATTGAGCTCAACCAGAAGATGCTCTCTCAGATGTTTCCATTCCCAAACACTGCAGCACCTTTGCTCAATGCTTTTCAGGAGTTTACTTTAAAACAAACCACAAGAAAAGCTGCCACCCCCCCCCCCCATCCTAATGGATTACCACAATCCCCAGTAGCTTGACATGGCAAGACACTGAAATTAGTAGCTAGATATCCTCTACCTTCAAAATCTAAACAGCACCTTATGTATTTTATTGAAAAGAAAAGAAAAAAGTAAAAATGGATAAAATGGTTACAAAAAGTAAAAAAGTGAAAGTTACGCCAAAGATTCTTGGTAAAATAGAACAAGGTTATAGCGAGTTACAAATCCAGCCTTGGATCATTTCAAATAAGGTACACACTTAGAAAAATAAGAAAGTTCTAGCTAACCTAGTTCTCTTACTTATTCCTAACCCATATTGTTACCTTGAATGGGGTCTCCTTGATCTTAGACCCATTCTGGAGAGACTACATTTCCCCTTACGTTAGGATGCTAAGTACCCTCATATTTATTTGTTTGTTTGTTTAGCTTCTTTGTTGTTTAGTCATTAAGTCGTGTCTGACTCTTCGTGACCCCATGGACCAGAGCACGCCAGGCCCTCCTGTCTTCCACTGCCTCCCGGAACAATATGCTTTGAACGCTATCGGCCACCAAATGAGAGGCACACACAGGATTAAGGCTGGCAGAAATCCTGCCTAGCGCTGGCAGAAAATTAGAGGGAATGTTGGTTGTAGGCTTCAATGTCCAGCCTACTCCAAGCTCTCACACCATTCCATTGGGACAAGACCAGTAAACAAGCCTTCTAGCAGTTGAACAACCTTTTTTTGTCCAACCTGATCCTGCAGCACCCTGAAACTCCATTTGCTGCAGAGATGGAAATGGCCAGGGTCTAGAGACCCCTTCCTGTGCTTTGCATCCTATTTCCATAAACTGACCTTGCTGAAGCATAATTACACCAAATGGGACAAAGAAATCTTGGTCATTAAGGAAGATTTTATGATGAGCAACATCTGCTAGACCAGTCGTTCCCAACCTTGGGTCCCCAGATGTTCTTGGACTACAGCTCCCAGAAATCCTGGCCAGCACAGCTAGTGGTGAAGGCTTCTGGGAGTTTTAGTCCAAGAGCATCTGGGAACCCAAGGTTGGAAACCACTGTGCCAGAAGAAGCACAGTGCCTCTGTGTGCCTCCAGGCCATAGACTAACAGATATCTTACATCTATGTCATAGTAGCCAACTGACAGGGCACTTAGGGCTATGCAGTACCCTCCCACCAAGTCACCTAAGAATTCTGGTTTCCCAAGATTCATGCCAATATCGAGTACTATGTTAGTATCTGTGAGACTTATTGACTCACTCCGGATCAGCCTGGCCAACTCCAGGGAGAAGAACTATCTCACTGTCCTTCATTGTCAACCTGCACCCACTGGAAGGCTGTGTTATCATTTCAGGGGTGGATTTGTTGTCAACAGTGGTCCACTTTGTCTCTGTTTCATGATCCTTTTTACCAAATAATCTGTGCACTTCTTGGTCCAACATGCTTTCTGCTTCTGTAGTCTCCAAGAAGAGATTACGCTTAATTTAGGTGCCCAGTTGAGGAGCTGGGTTTTGGCTGTTGGAGGTCAAACTGCACCTCTTCTAGCATCCCAGAATGGAACAGTGCCACAATATTGTTACATCAGCTTTTAGCAGTATAACTGGGTAGAGCACTGAACCCAGCTATGTTCTCTCATAACAACACTCTCCACTCTTTCATGCAACAGGAACTATTTCTCCACCATATCCTGAATTTCTTTTGTCCCTTTGACTGATTGATTATGGAAGAAGATACAAGGCATCCAGTTGCTCTTACAAGAAGCACTGGGGCTTACTAAGCAGTCCTATAAACATTTTTCCAACCGTAAAAGCTTGTCTAGACCTTCTCTAGAAGTGAGGGACCACATTTGGCTCTCCATATAACATCTCCCCACACACAGACTCAGCTGAAAGCAGCAGCCTAGCTTATAGGCCCATTCTCAATCACTGCCAAGGTCAACCCAGTCACATACCACCTACAGTAGCCTCACTTCTCTGAATTACCCAGTCTTCCATTGTTCCTTGCTGACCAAATGAATCCAGTCCATTCCAAAGAGTAATTAGATTGTCAGGTCAGAAAGTATGATGCTAGAACACTTTCCTAAGGGCTCTATAGACCTTTGTAGACCTGTGTAGATCGCAGCTGGCATTTATCCATGAAAGGGTTAATTCTAGTGTAAACCAGATAACTTTTTCCAGTCCAATCCACAATATTCATGTGGATATCAAGGTCAAATAAGTTGCTTCGTTGTTGCAATAATTCCAGGCAATATCAACTTATTTAATTCTACAAATTTAATTTATCTACATAGCTTCTATGCATAAAAATCCAAGTGTTATTGGAGACATGTAACTTTTTGGAAAGTTATGGGCACATTTCAGTTATGCAGAAACCACTTTTGTAGCTACGAAAAAGCTGTGGAGGAAATAGAGATCCATTCTTGCAACTTGCGAAAATCTACGGGTATGATTGCCATCAAAAGTCTCACAACTATGAGAAGCTGCAAACAGAAGCATATTCAAAAGCAAAACTTAAGTTGTAGGCAGAATTTAAATCATATTATGCAGGAGCATAAAAACACAGTAGATATATAAGAATTTAAAACAAGCCACAAGATGGTTTCAGTTACATTTTAACAATGCAGGATCTGAGAGCCTAAAAAGGCACAATCAAAGGCAGAGAATACATCTATTACAATATCAAAGTTCTAAAGCCTGTCTGAAGGGAAAACTCATCTCTGCTTATGCCCCCGATAAACAGGATCTGGTGGGGCATACGCAGATATGGATAGACGAAGGGACGGATATAAAAGGGTTATACTCATTGCTTTGTATTCGTCAGGGTCTCTGGACCCCAAGAATACGAAGCAACGAATATCTGACGAATCAGGGATATCCCAATTCGTTCTTATATTCATCCCCATGTCTAGTTTGTACTGAGAAGACTATGTCAGAACTGCATATAAAAGCCATTACCTTAATGTGACACCAGAGGCCGCAAGAGAACTATTTTTTAAAAGCACAATAACTTTAAAAAAAAAAAAAAAAAAGCCCTGCAAATTTTCTTCTCTGAATATGCTCGTCTCTCAAGTTTAGGATACATTTTGCTTCTGTACATATTCCACAATGCATTTGGGGGCCTTTTATCTCTATGTAATGAAACTAGGTAGGAGGTTTTATAGCATACTAGTGTCTTACACACACACACACCCCACCAATGCTGGTGGTGTGTTTTTTTAACAACCCAGAGACTGCCTTTTCAAATTAACAATAGAAGACTATAAATCTTACTCAGTTCCCTAGCAACTAACACAATAAAAATCCAAAGGTTAGAAGGAGGGAGCTTGTTTAGAAATATCTTGGTGTGTACATGTTGGCTGGTTTCTCAGTGATGTTAAAGAACCAAGAAGGCATGTGGACCCCGGTGGGGAGGGCGGGAGATGAGGGGGTGATGATGAATGTTAAAAGAACATGCTAGTTAAGAGAATATTGCCTTGACTGGCTCACAACAGAGGATTGTAGCATGAAGAAACTTTGGTCATATGGCAGTCAGGTGCTTGCCATAACTATCTTTTGGCCAGTGGGGAACCTTTCACACCAACTTAAGCAATGTGGCTAACACATTATATATATATATTGATTGGTAGGTTTAATTTGGAGTGTCTCATCCAGACACCAAGCATATCCATCATGCAGGAAAAAAACTTAATAAACCGACCCGCGATAAGGATGATGACAGGTGAAGGGGAGAAAATGAAGCAATCACTGACTTCCTGACTTTTTCTCTTCTACCCCTATCAGCAAGTTTTCCTGTCTGGTTTGCCACTGATGGACGGTCACAGCTCCACAAACAGAGACATTGTATTGCTTTTTTTCCTCATAAAAGGCCTGATCGAGAGATAAAAATTCCATAATAAAAAAGTCTATAAAAAGTCCATAAAGGGACTTGGTGCATGACTGGAGAGAAAAAGAAAATGAAACAACACAGGGCAGCAAATGCCTATATTTTATTGGATGTAGTCCTTCAACTGAAGAAGTCTTTGCTGACATTTATTTGGTACGCTAGATTTTCCTGTGCCACTGAAAGGGCTAGAACTGAAGATCTAAGCTGACTCTTAAAAGAGAACATGTGGGACTAAAAACGAAATCATTGATAAGTGGAGGAGAGTCTTCTGTGAGTATTCCAGACACTCGATACCACAGGCTCCCCCTCCATTTCCATCCTCCTCATAGACTCTAACCAAACCCAGTATTTGTCATTTGAGGATTTCTGCCCCTCCTACAGATTTTTTTAAAACGTTATTCTGGGCTAGTCCATTACATTTTGATGCCTGAGGTAGAGCAGTGAACGGCGCATCACTCACCAAAATCAAAGTGCTTCACGACCCACTGCAAGTCAGCTCTGACAGACGGCAACCTTTTCCAGGGTTCTCTAGGTACAGAGTGCTCAAAAGTGGCTTACCATTCCCTTCTTCTGGGAGCCTCCTGGGAGTGTGCAGCTTGCCCAAGGATATACAGGCTGGCTCTTCTAGGAAGCACAGTGAGGAACTGAACTCCCAACCTCTGGCTCCACAGCCAGATAGATACCTAAGTCACTGAGCTATTCAGTCGGCATCCACAGCTAGCTATGTTGTTTTTGGCACGTAAGTCAGAAAATGCGACGAGAATCCTTCCTCCCCATTTCTAGTGGTATACATACAACAGTGACACACACACATATATATTCTCAAATTAATTTTGTCCCTTCTTTTTTACTTAACTTATGAATTAGTCTGTGTGTGGATACCTGTGTTCTTGTGTAGTAGTAGCTGAGGCAGAACTTCAGATTAAGAGGGAACGGTCTGTCTCTCTTTCCCCGCTTCTTGTTTCTTGTTAATACGATGGGGTCTTTGTTAATGTTCATATTGTCTTCTGTTTCCTTTCTTCTTTGGACTGGATATGGGCAAATAATTTGGTGAGGAAAAAAAATTCTGTGGCCATTGTGTTTCCCCCACAAGTAATAGCAGTTTTCCCCATTTGTGGGAATGGGGTTCTCCCTAGAGACCTGCTGACACAGGCAGGAGCTACGTCATTCAGATAACCTACAGTAAGCTCTTTACTGTGAGTTATCTGGAAGCAGGCACAAAACCACCTGTTTTACATGTACTGATTCAATGCAATTTCAACTAGTGCCAGGAAACTTCCCACCACTACATAAAGCTCCAGAGGTGGGGCAGCCTCATCCATTTGTGGTGCAAGGAAACAGCTCCCCCCAGCAGAAACAAGGTCACCAGTTGACCAATGCAGATGTGGCTGGAAAGCCTCCCCTGAACTGGCTGAAAAGTAATACTGTTCTTGCCTAACAGGCAGCTCCAGCACTGCCATTTTTGTGCACATATCCCAACCCTGGCGCTGTCAGTATCAGGGAAGCCTTCCAGCACCAGCTGGCTGATGATAGAAGCTCTGGGGCAGTTTAAACATGGCACCAATGGACACTTTTAAAAACTGCATCAAGGCCTGTGTCAACTGCAGGGACCAAAGTTGCTGCAAATTCATTTCTAATCTTCCTGTACATGTACTCACAGCTACTCATATCTTAAATGAAAAATAAACATTCACATACAAACTACATATCAGATAAGAAACAAAACAAAAGCATAATAATAATGATAATAATCCCTGACAGTTTCTTTGAAGCTTGTTCTGTAGAACTAGCAGTGGTTAGTTGGGAAGGAACCTAGGCTATGGAAAATAACAGCTGATAACAACATTATTATTGTAGCAATTTACATTTGGTAATGGCTTAGGAAATCTTGACTAATATTTAATCTGTTGAGATGGGTATCAAGGATATTATACATCTTATCTCAGCTGTGTTTCTCTGGATCCTTGTTATGTAGTGTTTCTTCTCCAGGATAACAACTTTAAAATCCCATGAAGAGTGCCCAGGTATATTGAAATGACTTGAAATGGGCTTCTTTGTATTCCCATTCCTGATGTCCAATTTATGTCCATTAATTCTTTTGCACAGAGATTGCCCTATTTGTCCTATGTAGAGGAGCATTGTTGGCAAAAGATGGCATAGACCACAGTAGTAGAGAAACAAGTAGAAGTGTCCTTGATACTGCCTGTGACATTGTTGGGTCCTGTTATCCATGTTGCCAGAGTAAATGTGGGGACAGAGCTGGCATCTAAGCCTGTAGCAGGATATAGCCCTCACCACAGTATCAGTGTTGTTGTATATCAGTAATTGCTTGAAATTCGGGGGGGGGGGGTATGTAAGCAACTATAGGCCTGCCATGGAGGGCTTGGGAGAGTGAGTTATTTTTGTCAAAGATGGGTTGGAGTTCCCTTATGATGTGTGTGAGTGTTCTCAGTTGTGAACTGAAATTGACAACTGGTGATGTTCAGTCATTTTCTCTTCTGGATTTGTCTTGCAGTAGGCGGCTTCTTGTATTCATATTGTCCAGTTAATGTTGTCTGATAAGATCCTTGAGGTCAGAGTCTCTACCTTGTGGGTCCGAGCAGATGTGACTGTACCTGAGGGCTTGGCTGTAAAGGACAGATGTTGTGGTGTGTTCGGGACAGAAGCTGGGGGTGGGCATGCAGGCAGACCTATTGATTGGTAAGTTTTTGACGCAGCGTAGGGCTAAGATGCCCATGTTGTAACTTTCCAGTGATGTCAAGAAAATACACAAACTACAATACTGAAACTAGGCTAGCCCAGCCTTCTTTATAAATATGTTAAATTCAGCATAATTTAAAAGAAAAGCTACAAATAGTTTAAAAACTCAGCCCAGCATCAGTTGTTGAAAGCTGACTGGAACAGAGAGATTAAGACTTGTTTCAAAAGGGGAGGGGGGGCAGGATATAAATCCCATAAGAATTCCATAAAAAAGAGTCCGAGATGGGAAACTAATATGCTTCTTTAGGACTGCAGCTCCCAAAATACAGCAGCCAAAGTAATTTCACATACATACATACATACATACATACATACATACATACATACATACATACATACATACATACATACATACATACATACATACATACATACATACATACATACATACATACAGCTTTGTTAGCTTTTGCACTTGTTATTAGAGGTTTATATATATATTCAAGAATAACATGTGTGTGTGTGTGTGTGTGTGTGTGTGTTATTATAGGCTATATTACTGATTGTATGGAGTTTCTTTTTAGTTACACCTCACAGCTGAACAGCTCAGTTTGAAAGTGTCTTTGTGTGTGTGTCATATTTGCCTCCCTCTCAACCCATAACTGCTGGCTTCTGTGTCATAGGGACACAGTCCAATAATATTACTGCAATGGTTTTCCCGTTGACATAACAAGGGGGTGCCCCCTGGACTTAGATTTTGGCCCCGAATAACAGTAATGTGGGGGGGGGGAGGCATTAAAAACTCTTTAATTAGCATGATGCACTACAAAATAGGTTAAAAATATTTAAAAGCCTGGGGGGGAGGAAGGATATTTTTGTTTCTACCTGGCACCTCAAAATCATGAGCTTTCTTGCCACGTAAGCTTTCGCAATTGTGCTTGGCAGCAAACTGACAACCTGGAGAAGATATACATTAAGAAATGCTCCTGTCTAGATGTATTATTTTATTGCTCCATGTCTGTATTCTGGGCATCCTAAGCCAGTCTTCAAACGCAGGCCCATGTAAAATGCATTGCATCATGAATGCCATAGGGAAGAACAAAAACTGTACATCCTCTCTTCCTCATGGCTTTTGGTCCTCTTTTTTCAGATGGCAATGAGGAACAAAGGCCTCAAGCTGGCATGGTAAAGGTCAGAGAAAGAGCCTCGATCCACCTGTTATATTTTATTATTATTTCTTCTCCTGCCTTGAGACTTTTTTTTTTTTGGCCTGAAAGAAAGGGTGGAGAGAAAATTTGACCATTAATCAGGGTCACAATTTTGGGTGGAGACAAAGGAGTCAAGTGGCAAGGGAGTGGTCAAGTAAGAGTCCATAAGTGTGTATGTGGGGTAGAGGTGGCGAAGAAGGTGGCAAGTGGGAAGGTGAATGGAGAGGAAGAAATGGAGTGCTTGGTGAGGGAGGGTGGCAAGTTCCTATGGATGACAACATTCAGGGGTAGTCCTGCTCATGAGGGACATAAGCATGGGCATAGTCCATATACATATATATGTACATGTGAGGAGAAAGATTTGAAGTGGGGCTGAACAAGTTGGTGGCCCTCCTGATAGATACCTCAATGGTTTAGGCATCTGGCTGTGGAGCCAGAGGTTGGGAGTTCAATTCCCCACTGTGCCTCTTTGACAGGGGTGGATTCGATGATCCATTGGGTCTCTTCCAGCTCTTCAGTTCTAAGATTATACAATATGTCTTAGAACTACAACTCCCACCATCCCCAGCGAATATGGAGCAATGGATTACAAGGGCACTAGGCAGAGGAAGTGGAGCTGAGTGGCTTCAGATATGGGATACAATGGCCCTGGAGATCCTATCAAACCTAGGGACCATTGTTGTTGCTATGTGACCTTAAGCCTCCTCTGACTTACATTGACCCTATAAATTAGTGACCTCCAAAATGCCTTATCCTCTCAGTGGTCCCCAACCTTGGACTTCCAGATGTTCTTGGACTACAACTCCCAGAAGCCTTCACCACCACCTCTGCTGGCCAGGATTTCTGGGAGTTGAAGTCCAAGAACATCTGGAGGCCCAAGGTTGGGGACCACCGCACATCCTGCTCAGCACTTCGAAGGCTGTGGCTTCCTTTATTGAGTCAATCCATTTTATGTTCTGTCATCGCATATTCTGTCTTTCTCGTCTCCTGTTGCCTTCAGCTTCTGCCAACTTCATTGTCTTTTCCAGTGAGTCTTGTCTGCCCGTGAGATGCTCCAAGCCTGAAAGGGAATGGACCGGAGAGGCGAGAAGTGTGTGGAAACATGGATGAGGGAGGGAGAGATAGGCGCTGCGTGTGGCGGTTCCAGGTCCACTTAAATGACAAATCTTGAAGCGAAGTGACCTTATCACCCTGGAGTGGGAACGCGGAGACACGACAGCAGGCTGAAGGGACGGAAAAGCGGGAATCGGGCACGGGCACGTCAAGGCACCAGGGCGCATTGAGGAGGCGGCGGTGCGCTTCCTGCTCCCCACGGGGCGCAGGACACACGTGAGGCGCAGTAGCAGCGAGGACGAGGATCCCAGTTGGGGTCGAGGAGGCAGGCAGGCAGGCAGGGCTGGGAGAGGAGGGAACAGCCCGCCCAAGGGGGCCGAGCGGGGAGCATAAGCGGAGCTCTCGCCAAGCCCGCGTCAGCTGTGGAGCGCGGCGGTCTCTGGCTCTCGCTCTCTCGCGGGCGCCTTGCGCCGAGGTGCCGCTCCGTTCCTACGGTGCCCCTTGGCGGCTTTTACGCGCCGTGGCGGCTTTTACGCGCATCAGCAGCAACAGCGGCGTTTCCGCCAGTGGGGGGGCCGGGTCGAGAGAGCGGCCGGCCGGCCGGCCAGCCAGCCAGCCAGCCACCTAGCTAGCTAAGCGGCCCCCAGCCTGCCAGTCCGCCCGCCCGCTTGCTAGTCGGTGGGCAGACGCTGCCATGTTCAGCCGGAGCACTCGGAAGCGCCTCTCCAGCCCGTCGGTGAGTGAGCTTGCCCCTTCCTCGTCGGGCGAGAAGCCCTCCTGGCCGCGGGGGGGGGGGAGAGACGTTACGGTCTTGGGGGAGGAAGGAGGAGGCTGGACTCTGCCGGTCCCCGAAGGAGGGGCGGGCAAGCGGGGAGGGCTCGGACCCCCCCCCCCGGCTAAAAGGCTGTGCGGGGATGCCTGCCCTCGCGCGCCCGGCGTGGCACCCCCATTTATTTCAACAACCAAGGCTTGTAGCTGACCATTGGCGCAAACTGACCCCCTGCCCCACCTTTAGGGGTCATGCAATGGCAAGAGGTGGTGGTGGGGAAGCGCCTCGGCTTGCAGATCCCTTTGTCCAAACCGAAAGGAGAATCGTGCCCTCTTCTCTTCAGATGGACACCTTCAAGCGTTAAGGGTCTCCCTCGTTTGCCTCCTTCTGTTCGTAATTCTGAATATCTAATAAAGCTATTTGCTCTGTCTGCCTGTCTGTCTATCTGTTTATCTATCTGTAAAC
Source organism: Intellagama lesueurii (assembly GCA_037013535.1). Classification (NCBI taxonomy): domain Eukaryota; kingdom Metazoa; phylum Chordata; class Lepidosauria; order Squamata; family Agamidae; genus Intellagama; species Intellagama lesueurii. Next base: position 275,089,429 of record JBAJHW010000002.1, read on the forward strand.
AGATCGATTTATATATACTTATTTATAAATTTAGCACATGGCAATTATATATATAAATCTGTGGTCCAGATTTTATCAATGGGCAGGCATCAGCCGCTTTGCCGCTTTCCCAGGGCTGGGTTTCATTCTGGCAGAAGCAGAGAAAGCATACTGTTTGTTATTCATGAGATTTCTCCTTCTTTCTTTCAATGAAGTTGACTGCCTTGGGGGAGCTGGAAAGAGAGAAGCCTTGCAACACATGTGGTGACCATTGTCCAGGCTTTGCGCTTCATAAATGGAGGTAAGGAGATGAACGTTCCACACCCACCCACCCACCCCTCAAGGGGTTGGAAAAACTGCAAAGCACGGAGCAAACGGAGTGAGAAGCATACGCTGGGGGTGTGTATCTAGCATGACCTGACTCCCTGCCATCTTGCAGTGCTGCTCTGCTAGTTTGTTAAGAGTTATTTCCTGCCGGTGACCACCCAACTGTATCCTAATTTACCTTTCCACGCTTTTTTTCTCACTCCTTCCCTACGGTATCTCTGTTCCAGGTTTCGAAATGATTCTACAGAATCTCTCTTTTTCTTGCTTCAAGTTTGACTGACAATGTTCAGTGGCATTTCTCTGCGTGTTTAGTTTGTGATGGAGGTCCACTGACCATGAACTACAAATAAGCCAAAATCATTAATACTGAGATCAGGAATAGATGGTCACTTGAGATTAAAATCAGCTCCTGAAATATCTTGTCATATAGTTTTGGGGGGATTTTCTTTAGCTGCATGAATTGGAGCATCCACCTACCAGCAGATTCCCCCGAATGCCTGCCATGAAAATGTGCAATGGTGCCATATGCTTAAAAACTTTCTGAGTGGCAAGCAAAATTGAGTTGTGTGCTCTCTGGCATGAAATTGGGTCGAACTGCTAACCCCTTGTCTATAAGAATACCACCTCAGCGACTGCTGTTAGGAAAGGCAGGCCATTACTTTTCCTAGGGGAGTGTACACTCCCATCTGTTTGAAGCAGGTTCGGAGAAAGCAGGGATGGTCCCAAGTCTCAAACCTGAGTCTGAGTCCCTACTAAGCTTTTCTTCCCAGAAAAAAGTGAGGAGGGCTGTGTGGGTTCCAGGTTGCATCCAAATCATTGGGGGGGGGAAGCCTGAGTTGAATCTGAGTCGAGTCGCTGGTGCGACTGAAGTCCAACTTGACAAGTGTCTCACAACTGGAGTCCCCATCCCTGGGAGAAAGTTACTTTGGAAAGGGACTTCAACCCACATCCTAGCTGGAGGTGTCTATGTGTTGTACTCCAAAAATGGAACTTCTCCAAATGTTGATTCTTCAATTGGCCTATGTTTCCCTTTTCCTCCCTTCTCTGCTTTCATCAAACATAATCAGCAGCAGCCTTTGGATTCTGTCTTAGACCTACTCCAAGTCAAATGGAACCGATTTCCTTTTATTATTATTTTTTGAGACATTCACGTAATCCAAGCTACATTTTTAGGTGTTCTCTTTCAAAATCCTAGATATGTGCTTGACAAACATAAGGCATGATTGTCACAAATGTGTACAGCATGCAGGAATGTGAATCAGGAAGCCATCACTAGCTTTTGAGTGCTATTTCCTTGAGAAGGACAATTTCTGCCTCTACACAATGTGTGAAATGCACAAATGTTGCCCTTTGAAGTATCTGAACAAGATGATCCAAACTTGCAGTTTTTGGGTGAAGAAGGGAAGGAAAGATTATAGGATTATAGCCCTTTATCTAGGTAGTTGCTTGTAAAGCTAAACTGAACAGAGTGGGACTTATTTCTGAGTAGTTAAAGATAATTTGATGTTCAAAGACTGAACATTGTTGCATTAGAGTTTTCCTGTACATTATTTTCTTGATTCTGGCTCAGTTCCCCGCCCCCCCATGTGCTGAACCATAGCCAAAGCCACTGGTAATCTTTTCTTCTTTTTTCCCCTGTGGCTCAGAGTTTGGAAGAATCACTTTGAGGACTACAGTTCATAGAGTCACCTCCAACTTATGGCAGCCCTATGAATGAGTGACATCCATATTGTCCTATCACTAACAGCCCTGCTCAGCTCTTGCAAACTCAAGCCTATGGCTTCCCTTATGGAGTCAATCCATCTCATATTTGAACTTTTTCCTGCTGCCTTCAGCTTTTCCTTATTGTCTTTTCCAGCAAGTCTGGTGTTTCCAATAAGTGTGGATTCATTATAGTTGACTGTCTTCCTTCTTTCATTCTCTCTTGAACCTTCAGTTCCCTGATTTACTTTTAGCAGCCGCTAGCACAGCTCATCCCATGTGTATTTGCATAGGCTTCTCCTGGCCATTTTTTTGGTGATGAATTTTCTTCAACTTGGAGTGGGCATAAGGTTAGGGTGGAGTGCAGCTCCATTGCATAGCCTGCTTTGCCATTCATCATGGGTTGTGTAGGTGTGTGCTTGCAGTTGCTGAAACAGGACGCTCTCTGCCTCCTGGCTCTTGGCCCCTTGTATGACAAGGCTCCATTATGTGTGATGACACTGAGAGTCCAGGTGGGGAATCATAGGGAGATAAGCTACTATGCATCAGCCTAGTATGCATCTTCCCTTCTTCCCTGTCCATCTGCCTACAGATCTTCTCTTTCCTTCAGTTCAATCTCAGTACAAACTGTGATGACTCTGAATCCGTAAAATACTGGAACCATTTCTGATTTGCTATGTTAAAAATCTGTAGTTCTGCAGTTAAATTTCCAGAATGGAGAACTCCAAAAACTTGCAAAAGTTACTTTTTTGGGCTACAACTCCCAGAACCCTCTGCCACCAGCTTTTGGGAGTTGTTGAATTTTGGAAGCAGTTGTCAAAAAAGCTTTTGTACAAAGAACATAAATGACTAAAGCAGAGCCTTACCCATTTAAAACTCAAATTCTAGATACCTTTAATTAGTAGACTATTAAAATATCATTTAAAGGCGAGCTTTCAGGTCCTACAGGGCACTTCATCAGGCAAGGCATTGCGGAGCTAGGATTATGAAGGGGACAGCAAAATAGGAAATTCCCAAAATCTTCTTGGCTTGGTGTTGAAACTGCAGCATCTGTAGTTAATGTTCCAAGATGGAGATCTGCTGACTTGAAGAATTACATGCTCCTTGGGTGATGAAGGAGGCTGGGAATTGTTGTCAACACAAATAACTTTTCCAGACTTGGCTCTACATGTTAGGCATAACTGTCTTCAGTGAGGAAGGAAGCTTGCATATATAAGCCAAAATTCTGTTGCTTAGAGTAGTAAATCACACTAGAGTAGATACACTGAATCAATGGTGACTTTGTGAGTTAATTCCTCTGCTCGTTCCAGAGGAATGAGCCTACTTTAACTGTGACCTGCTTTAGCATTGTAAATTGCAATTAGAGTAGGCCCATTTGAAGCAATGAAACTTACAAAGGAGTTGACATTAAATCTCAATAGATTCAATGGACCTACTCTAGTGTGATTTACTATACTAAGCAACAGGATTTTGACCATAGACTTCCATAGGATTCAGTACCATTTGGCTATATTCCCCAGAAATCACATCAACATGCCTTCATGCATATATTATGCTTTTAATGTATTTTTTCTTATCTGTTATGGGGTCCTGACAACACAAAGGCATAATATATGAATCAGCCCTTTTTATGTTATATGACAAAAGCTACAGAATCTTTTATGCTATGTGAAAATGCTTGATAAAACTAAAATGCTTCATAAAGCTAAAAGAAAACAATAGCTTTCAAGGGAATATACAGCTTAAGGAAACAAGACTACATCAATTATCCACTGGGGTTCTTAAGCTTTTTTTTTTTCATAATCTTTTAACTGTACAGTTTTGCTGCTAAATGTAAATTGGTCTTGGGGTTTCAGATATGAGTATTTACAAGATACCTTGGGGAGACGAGAATTTCTAAGCCTACCATACACTGAAGAAGCAAATCACCCCAATTGCTGATGCAAGCATTGTCCATTTATTATCATCATGCGGAACCTTATGTTTCCTAATTAGCTGTGATTCCGTTTTAGGCATGATCTGTACAGCCAATTTATTAACCCAGCAAAATTTGCTTTGGGTAAAAGATCAAAGGGGTCATTTAAAAGTCTTTTCCAGAAGCGTAGAGGCTGCTTTGACTGATGATTGAAATGTGTTCTTGGTTCCACACTGGCTTGCCTTTGCTGTTGCGTTTTTCCCCCCACTATGGGATGTATGTCTTCAAGAAAGAGAAGGGAAAAATATGATATTCAGAAACATGAAATTTGCATATTATTATTATTTTTTAAAAGGGGCGTATTTGGAGCTGATTTTTTTAATATTTAATTTTTGCATAAGTTATGCAACAGGATTTCAGCTGGTGTCATCGCGGTGACTCCATGTTGAAACTATGACATTCTGATTTTGTTTGTTTGTTTTATACATGGATAACAAAATCATACAGAGAACAAATCACATTTAGATCATTGTCAGAATTAATTCCTAATGAGTGTTATGGTTATAGTTATGTGAAAAAATAAATATGCCATATACCATTTGATGAATGTGGGTTGTTTTCTTTATTGTTTCTGCATCAGGGGCCACAACAGAAAGCAGGGTTGGCTTGCATCCTAATAATAATGGTGTGCCATTAAGTCTGAGTTCTGAGTTCTGACAACCTCTTTCAGGGTTTTCTAGGTAGGAAAACTCAGATGTTACCATTCACTTCTTCTGGGGGCATCCTGAGACTGTGCAGTTTGCCCAAGGCCACACAATCTGGCTGTGCTCCCTGAAGGCATAGAAGCGAATTGAACCCCTAAACTGTGCCTCTGCAGCCAGATATCTCACTCAGCTGACTTGCATCTTACCTAGGCCCAAATGTAGATCCCTGGGGCCCTCAGCACTCCCACTCCCCTAAATTTTAAAAAAAATTCTTTTGAAAAAATTGAGGCTCAAAAAGTCTGCTTGTGGCCTCAAAAGAGTGTGGGAGCAATTTTCTAGAGATTGCTCAACACTGCTTGACAGTTACTTGCTTTTTGAATCAGCATGATTACATGGAGTCTCCATACTAGTTCCAAATTTGTCCTTGTCTGTTGCACACTGTTGAAAAATACATCAAACTGTCTTATACTATGTCTTCATTTAGCCCAGAACTGTCTAGTAGGTGGCTTCCAAGGTCTCAGGCAGAGCTGTCTTCTAGTTTTGATGCCTGAGGTTCTTTCCCCTGAAGATCCTATTAACTGAAGCTGAGGGACATTGTTTATGCAAAGCAGATTAGAAGTGGGAGAATCTGCTTGGTTTGTCTTTCTCCCACAGTGAAATTTTCCAAATCTCAATTTTCTTTCCCAAATGTGAGGGTATTTAAAAATATATACATATTTGGAGAAATTGTTCAAAAACAAACCAAAACAAAGTTCTATTCCATTAAATTAAACTAAACTGTACAGCTGTCATTAATTCAGAGACAGCCATATAATCGTTAAAGCTGAGGAGCATCTTTATAAACGAGAGAGTGAAATGACAACTTTAACTCAACACTAACATGATTGAATACACAGGGACAGTGGTGGACCCACATTTTTGGGGCCCTGAAGCTTGAACTGTTATGGGAGCCCCTTCACAACCAGCCATGAGATCTGGGTAATCACTCTTATCTTCTTCAATGGGGTTGTTTCATTATTTTGTATTGAATTACACTATATTATTAAGATTATTTTTTTAAAAAACTTATCATACAATTGACCCAAAACGTTTAAGCAGTGTGGACTAAAATTGCTTCTGGGTCCCCTCCAGGATTACGGGTCCTGAATAGAGGTGGGCACAAACCTGAAATATGATGGTTTGTGATTGGCCACCAACCACAAACAACCATGAACCAACCAGAAAACCAAACTGTGTTCGGTTTTCGGTTCGTTCCCAGTAGGGGGGAACTTACCTTCTCCAGTTGTGCCACCACTGCGCTGCTGCACATGCACAGAGACAGCATGCACGGTTCCCGGAAGGGAAGCCAGGCTGGCTGTCTCTGAAGATGGCTGCATCAGAGAAGAAAGAGGAGGATGAGGAGACAGGACCAGGTAGGGAGGTGATGGGGGTAGCAGGAAGGGGGTGGGGCCATCCCTTTTGCCGAAAACGAAGCACCAGACAGAAAAAAGTTCAGCGCTTCATTTTGTTTCAGCAAAATGGAATGCACGAATTAAACCACAAACCAACCTGGTTGTGTTTTTTTTTCCAGTTTGTAGTTTGGTTTGAGCCCATCTCAAGTCCTGAAGTTCATTGGCTTCATAGGTTTCATAGTAAATGCACAGGGATTCCAACTCAGCTGTTCAATAGTTAAACTCACAAAGTCTTGGGCCTGGATGAACACATTTGGTTTGTCCCATTTAAAAAAAAACAAAAAAACAAATCCCAGGTTCGTTCTCTCCCATTTGCAAAGAAAAAGAAGTCATGTCAAGAATTAAGTGAAACAAATTCTCCTTATCTCTAAAACAGATGTCCTGTTGCTGAACAATCAGCTGGGATGGTGTTACTAAACTCCAGATTGCTATTTGCACTAGTTTAGTGAGCGCATGATGAGGATTGCTTACATTTCTGCTTGGCTTGTTGGTGTTTGGAGAAGTTGAAAAGAAGTAGAGGAAGAAAAGATCATCTGGAAGTACTCCAGGTTTTTCATTCTGTGTTGCCAAGTTTCTCATTCTGTGCAGCTAATAATAATTTTGAAAGTACTTAACACTCTGGCCTGCAAATCTGGAGATGTTCCTGATTTTTCAGTATGTTGAGATTGTTCCTCTTCAGTATGTTTCAGGATATTTGAATACATGCCTGCAGTGTGGTAGTTCAGCCATCCTGCTGAGATTTTGGGTCATCCTGTGTCATCACAGTATCTTCTTAAATGCCTATGATTTATTTCTTTTGAAAAATGTATGAAGACAAACTGAGATCTATAAAGTGTAGAAAAGTTAATCTGTTCACATGTTCTAGGTGGCAAAGAGATGTGCCTTCTGTACACATTTTTGCATTTGTAAGCTGATCAGAATCTCTTGGCTACTCAGAAGGAGCTTGCACTTTGTGCATGGAAGTGAAATCCTGCTAACTCCTCAGGAGTCCAATTGCTGTTTTCTAATCAGATCTGCTTTGCATTAAACTGCCTGCCGCTAGTTAGCAAGCTTGGGGCCTTCAGTAAAGCTGTCATTGGAGCTGGGTGACTGAGTGGCTATTAGGAGTGCCTTTTGCATAATGCCCTCCTCTCCACAGAAAAAGGTAGCCTAAGGAGAAGGGAATTTACAGCCTGTCCCTAATGCAATTAGGAAAACATCTAAACCTTTAAAGGAAACAAATGGTTGCTCTCTAGAAGGATGAAGCAAGCTGTATTTGCTATGTTGAATTCCTTTTGATTATTTTTTTAATGCCTTTTCTAATGGAAGTTGTTTAGAGTTACATGTACAGCCATTTGAAGTGCAAACTGCAAATATTTTAGAGAATTAACCGCCTTGTGTGGTATTCTCTGATCAGTCACCATGCTTTGACATCACAGTCCTCACAGTAAACATCTGCACTGCTGTTCTTTAACTGGAAATGTGGTTTCCTTTTTTAGGAGTATGTTGGGTTGACAGTGAAGAAGACCTTTGAGTGGCATGTACCAAAAAAAGAAGACACACAAAATGCCTTCTGTTGCCTAAGTCCATGTCCCTCCCATGTGTACCTTTTGCTGGGAGACTTCTGTGAATGTCTGACATCTCAGTTTTAACTCACCTGCATGGTTAAGAGTCTCTCTCTCTCTCAGCACTGCGCATTGTCTTCTGTTAGCATAACAGAGGGATGGCCAAGCATAGGTGGATCCAAGGGCCAATTTTGCTTCCTTCCCCCCTCCATCCCAGAATCCTCCAAAAGTTTAAAATGTAATTTCTCCATCCTTTCCCCCAAACTGGAAAGAACTGGAAGTTCATTTCTCATTTTAAAATAATTAGCAGACACCCCCCCCCCAACCCCTCTGGAACGCAAGGCCTTGATTTAGAGGAGAATTTCCATTCCGGGAGGATTTCCGGGTTGGTGATTTTCCATGGAGGTGGGGCAGGGCCTTGAAAGCATGAAAACCAGCCAGAGGGCCATGGGAGGCCCACAAGCCATGTGATTCATCTACCCTAAGAGGTATGGTTCCTGCTTCTGAAATGTCTTTAAAGAACACAGTCGGGACAAATCAATTCCGAGAATGTTAAACACATGACTGTGTTTTTAAAGCTTTTAAATGTTTGGATTTTAAGTATCTTTATACATTTAATTCTTTTTTAAGTTTGGAAGTTACTGGTGTTTTTTAAACCTCATCTGTTTTAATTCTTTCGTAAGCTGCCTTAGACCCCCTCACTAGGAGAAAGGCGACCTAGAAATGAAAGATCCAAATAGACACGATTACAGGAGCACTGAACTACACTAGCATTCTTCACACTGTTTTGCTATGTTCCAATGCTTTTCCTTTTATGTTTTATATTAATAAGGGATGTTCCAGCTCTTTTAATTGCCTTTACATCTGAAGGACATGAAGTAGTGTCTTTTTTGAACCTGGAGGCTGCAATTACAGAGTGTTCCTTTCAGCATAGCATCGTCCATTGCTTGTGCAAAATCTGGTAAAAGTCTTCAAAGGGCAGACACTAAGCCCCCCCCCCCATCCGCCCCTCTCTCCCTCCTGCTTAATGGTTGCTTGAAACAGCAGAGTATGAATCACAGTGAGTGATGGAGCATTTGTGTCTGGCTTTGAAGAAAAAAAAAAGTATCATTTGAATTATTGCTCCCATATGCATCAGGTATTTTTGTAATTATATTTCGCACCCACATTTACACATTCATGAATAACATGGTTTGGAACAGCCTGCCCATGGTGCCTTGGTTTTGTTGAATTTGATTTATGCAGCAGTTTTTAATGTAAGAGGAAAGCCCGAGTGATAAAGCTACGTGCTTCTGTTTCAAACAGTTAATCTCCACTACAAGGGCCTATCTACCTGAAAATGGGAACGCACCTATTGAGCCCATGTGGTTGTCAGCACTGTTACAGCAAATTGCATAGTACTCTACATAAAGTCTGACTTGTATAGGAGGGAGTAGAACTGTTGCTTCCTAAAGGTCAAACAATATGATATACATTTATCTGCTTTTACAGAGGTGCTCTCCCTAGTGGTAAAAGACGTTTCTCACAGCATGTGAATTTCTTCACACAGAATTTTGCAGTAAGCTTGCTTTGTTTTGTGATTGGTCATTAGATGGTGAGTACCAACCCGTCACAATTTATGTACTTAATTTTGATTGCCAAGGAACATATGTTCAAGGATATCAAAGCAAAGTGGGCTGCTTAGATACTGCCCCATAGCACTTAAAGCAATTTGGGTACGAGCTAGGTATCATCTTACCGACCTTGGAAGGATGGAAGGCTGAGTCAACCTGAGCTGGCTGCCTGAGCCCATTGGAATTGAACTCAAACGTCATGAGCAGAGTCTTGGCTGCAGTACTGCAGTTTAACTACTGCACTGCTAGGCTTATATCCCTTTATGGGAGGAAAAATCATGGGGAACTTTCTATTTAATCTTTAATTCTGTGACAATGTTGAGAGTAGATCTTGGCTGATTCAAGGGATTTGTCTTCTTTTGCTTTTCAAACTTCCAAAGTTCCCACTTATCTGTTGCAAATGGCTGGAGTACTTTTGGGTTTAATGGCCTGATAGATAGATAGATAGATAGATAGATAGATAGATAGATAGATAGATAGATAGATAGATAGATAGATAGATAGATAGATAGATAGATAGATAGATAGATAGATAGATAGATAGATATAGTAGGTCCTATCTTTGCACTCCTAAGAGGGGGATAGATTCTCTTGAACAGGGAATTTTTACTAAATGCTAGTTAAAAATTCATATAAATCACACAGTGCAGCATGCATTCTGCTCATATGAGTTAGGGCAAAGGTTCACTGACCATCATCCTCCCTAGCTGTCTAAGAGATGTCTTCTTCAGCAGCCCTTTCACCTTTGTAAATAGAATCTGCAACTCTCTCTCTCTCTCTTTCTGTTTGTGTGTGTGTGTGTGTGTGTGTGTGTGTGTGTGTGTTGAAAGTAGCTGGTGAACCACACTTGAGTTGAAGCCCTGAATATCCTGTTTATGCAGGATATTTTGTTCACTTTCTGTGGCCATTTTAAATTTCAGAAAGCCCGTGTATTTTATACATTGCAGTATTTCCAGAAAAAGGCAAGAAGAATGGTCTTGTTTGTGTGAGAGACAATGGAGCAGGTGTAGTGTACACTTGGTGCCTGGCAAATACAAGGGGACTCTGTTTGTCTAAAATATTTGACTTCTTACAAGTTACTCTGGATTACATTTCAAGGATTTAAAGGGCTTTGAAAAGCTGCCTGATTGAATTACTTTTCAGATCAATTGTGCAAATCTGCAGCTGGCGTAAGGCATTGGAGCTGGGAACCTTACGTTGACAGCCGCCAGTAAACATTTGGTGCCTTGGGTTTTGCCTGGTACTTAAATTAGGAAACAGAATTCTTTGTCCGTATTGGATGTCAGTGGGTGTTCTGTCATTTGTACATGATCTGTGTCGGGGGGGGGGATGTGGTTTAAGGGGGAAAAATAAACGTTACTTTCAGGAAACAGGAGCATACCTTGCATGTGTTAACACTGACTAATGTGGAATGACTCCCCTACCCCACCTCCAAAATCTGATTAGTTCTGATGTCATCTCCTATCCCTTCCTTCCTAGACTAAACAAAATATTTTTTTTCACATTTCATCCTTGGAGGAAACAGGCCCGTTCTCCTACTGTCTGTGATCAGTCAGATAAGAGTGACAAGCTGTCTGCACTGCATCCAAGTATTTGTAGCAGAACAGCCTTTAATAGTCCCTCACATGAGTAAAAGGACTCCAAGTGTCATTGAGACCATCTCTCTGTGGAAGAGGAAAATCAACTGCTAAAGCAATCCTGACAGGTGGCCATCCAACCTCCACTTAAAAATCTCCAGTGGAGGATAATCCACCATCTCTCAAGGCTGCCTGTTCCACTATCCAACATTTCTTACTGACAAGAAGTTCTTTCTAATGTTTAGTCATTAGCATTTGGATCCATCTTACAAAACAGATGGCCATCTTTATATTACGGATGTCTCTGGAATATCTGCTGGTCTCTTGGTGGTAGGCCAGCCAGGTCAACAGCATCCCATTCCTTAAGATTTCGAGGCCAAAACCTGAGATCTAGGGCAGGTCCTTGTGATGTCACAGAGGTAGGCAGGCAAGAGTTGGAGTGGGGCTGAAACAACTTATGGGTTACCTGGTTGCATAAATGGACATAGGTTGCCCCAGCAACTGTGCATGATCCACCCAAGTGCATGCAACCCCTGGATTGTGCCCTCAGTCCTGTCCTCTTTCTCCTGAAGTTGTCCTTGGTTGAAAAGGATTGTTGCGGTGATGGTTCTAAAGTTCACCAAGAAGAAGAGGGAAGAGGATGAGCATCAGTTGTATGAGAGAGAAGAAATTATCAATGAAGAGATTCACAGAGACCACAGAACGTGCAATGCTACTTTTAAAAAGTAATTTGTCACTTCTTGAAAAAATAACATGCACTAATGACCTATTATTAAAGGAGTAAATTATAATGTTGGTAATTGTGGGCATGCTACCTTTCAGTTACTTTTCTATTATTGTTGTTTAAAGCATGCTGTTGAAATTTTAAAAATAGCCCCAAATTTCCCCAACATTTTAGGAGTAATAAGTAACTATTACTTATGTCCAACAAACAAAGAAACAAACCAGATAAAACAAAAAATGCTTAAAGGTATCAACAGTAGTTACATTACTTTTAAAAAATAATTATGCTGGTAACATCATTAATTTAAAAATAACTCTTCCAAGCTTGGAGATGCTGTTCATTCTGTTTAGACTTTGACACTGCTTTGTTGGTTTGTACAAACAGGAAAGAATAGCTTGGATTCAAGAAGGCATGAGGTTGGCTTGATTACTTGGCTTTCCCAGTTCCTTCCCACTTTGTTCAGGCATCATTCAAGCTGAGGCTGCAAATATACTTGTAGGCAAGTTCCTAGCCCTGTCCCTTTGCACTATTATATTCTCCATGGTTTCAGTACTACGTCTGAAGTGAGGGTGCTACTCTACATATGAGGAGGAACCCTAGAAAATCTGGGTTCTTGTTCATGCATACAGTCTGCATGTGGAGCAGGCTCTTGTTTTGACCTAGTTCTGTAACCATGAAAACATGATGATGGCGGCCTGCTAGGTTGGACCCTCCCCTCTAACCTGAGATTTGCAGGTTGAGATTGAAAAATCCCTGAATAGGGCTTGTGTTTCCCATACCTCTAAATAACTAGTGGACCAGGGGATCCTGAAGAATAGTATTTCGGGAAGTGGGATATCTGAAGAGGGGTTTGCCAGGCATCAGAGAACCCCACTGTTGTGTGGTGGAACTGAAAAGAAATCCCTGTGGCCAATGACTACATTAGCACAGGCTGACAAACCAGGATCCTGGAGGATCCTGGGTTATCCTGAGAATGAACTAGGTACTCATTCCCATAGCCTGTTGTCTTCTGCTTTGTTCAACTCTGCTCAACAAAACCTGAAGGGATAACTGATATTATCTAAGCCAAGAATCTTGGTTCCTCATATTCTTTCTTACTTGATAGAAAGGAAATAGGTTTGAAGAATATCTTATTCTGTCTGAAGTGGAAACCATAAAGCTTCATAAAAGCAAAACGTAAGGTAATACTTGTTTTCTAGGTATATTGCCTGTGTGATAGATATATTTCTTATTCATAACCATTGTAATGTATTCCTACTCATTGCCAAAAACAGTGGGGGCTCAAAACCTGAATGTCTATGCTTCAGTCTTAGAGCTTTCTGAGTTAGCTGGATTGGATTCCAATAAATGTTTTCTGATCTGACCTAGGACCCATTGACAAAACATGCTTAACAATGCTAAGTACTGCTATAAATGGCAGATCCATATTATTGCTCACAGATTTTGAGTGTTCTTGCTGCGTACCAGGAAGGAAGCCCACTAGGAGTACCAGAAACAGGAAGATAAAGAGTGTACCAGTTCCTCTTCCTTTCCTTCCTAAACATATGGGCTCCAGATTATCTGAAGGCGTTGGTAATTTGCTGCAGAAGGACATGGGAATGCAAAACAGTGTCTGATCCTGTACAGATCTGTTGTCAGGAGTATCAAAATGCTTGACTCTCTCACTTGCTTTACAGCTTGTGAACAACACTGCATTTTCTATAAGTTCTTTGTTTATGTGGGAAGAATACCCACACAAGTGTTCATCTCTGAACAAGCCTGGAAAATGAATCAATAAGATTATATTTCTTCTTGTTGACCAATTATTACTGGTTCACATAGTTCTCAAAGGCAAGGAAAGTTGTTTGTGGTCTTTGGTCTGATAATTTGTCCTGGGAGGATCAATGAAGGGCAGGTCAGTAGAAAACTGGTCTTGAAAACTCTCCACCAATATACAATCCCACAGGATGAGGTGGCCCTGTGTTGCCCCTCCAGATGCTGGTGAACTGCAGCTGCACCCAACATTGGCTGCATTGGGTAGGGCTGGTCGGAGTTGTAGTTCAGCAGTATCTTGAGGATCACATATTCCTCACTGTTGACATAAGTGAAGTATAAGTCAATGGAACCACCTGGGAAAATGCTTTTATCTTTACAGATTTCTGCAGGACATAGTTAAGGATGTAATTATGTCGTATCCCATCCTTACACCGAACCAGTGTATCAGAATCAGAGTGCCTTCCTGTTCCTCTTATATTTTTGTGTTATAAAATGCTTCAAAATATGATAATAGCTGTCTTTTGCATCTCTTTTTGCGGTGCTAGACATGGACCAATTATTCTGATGGCACTGTATAACCCCCATCCTTCCATACTAAGTCATAGCCAGTTGTGTTTCCTCACTTCACAGGAAACAAAGTTTTGCCAAAGTCTGGGAAGCACCCAAATACTAGCGTAGACATGCACAAAGGTTGAGTCAGAGTGTTTCCAGAAGGGCAACAGGTGGGTCAGATATCAATATATGTGCCCTTATTTGGGCCTGGCCTCAGTCAGGGGACAATGTACATCCATAAATGGATTTAGAATGTAAGGTAGGTGTCCTTTAGTTTTTGGACAAAGAGACTAATTTACAAATTGACTAGTAGATTGTAATTAGCTACTTCCAGTTGTGCCAGAACCTTCTGGGACTTCCCTAAACACAATGTCTCTTTCTCTCTTCCACTTGTTTATTCTCACTTAGTAACAGTTCTCACAAGCTTCTGGAGTAAGATGCATGCATTCCACTTCTCTGCTGTGCATACATTGTATCTGGTAGGAGGTTCACTTGAATGCAGATGCTGTGTTGTAGAAGTGCAATGATAAGATGTATTTGCTGCAAGATTTTCAGGCCTTTGACAACAGAGGAGAGATAAGACCTTTCTGATTGGAGAATGCCACCCCCTCTTTCCATACATATCCTTGAATTTTCAGTTGGTACAAGGATCCCTCTCAGCCCATATTCTTTGCTCAGCTATCTCCTTCTAAGACAGACTCCAGCTGGTAAGCGGTGGGGTGTGTGTGTGTGTGATGTGTTAGTCACAGCTGTAAGCAATTAGCTAAAGTCAAGCACTCACTCCCCCCTCCCTTGACATTTACGCAACTTACAAAAGGGATCAAACGGAGCTCCTCACAACTCCAGGGGTCAGATTAAAATGTTCCAGCTGAGCTACAGGCAAGTCATATTACCATCAGCTTTGTTCAGTTCCTGGAAATGCAGGAAGAGCTCTCAGCCTTGATAGGAGGTGTTGAGAGCATCAAGTGCATAGTACCCTGGGTTGTAGTTGCCATGTTGCAACATGGAGATCCTGTAAAAGCTTTGAAAGTGAGGATTAGAGATGGGGATGAAGAGCCAAAATAGCACTTTGTCTTGGTTCGTGGGTTGTCAAACCTGATGACCCACGACCCACGAATTGCCCCCCATTGGTCTGACGAACCATGAATCAATTCATCAGTTTGTTGGGTCATTTTTTTTTAAGACAGCCCGTGGGGCTATCTAAAAAAAAAAAAAAAAAGCCCTGGCTCCCACAGCCTGGAAAGGGGACCCAAGCGATCCCCCAGCCCTGCTGCCTTTGCAAAGACAGCAGAGCTGGGGGATCACTTTGATTCCTTCCCTCCTCTTCTTATCAAAGCGGGATCAAAGCGATCCCCCAGCCCCACTGTCTTCTGATAGATGAAGGGACAAATATAAAAGCGTTATATTCATTGCTTCGTATTTGTCAGATTCTCTGGACCTCAAGAATCCGAAGCAACGAATATCTGATGAATCTGCGATATTCATTGAATATTGTGATTCATTTTTATATTCGTCCCCATGTCTATCTAGTGAGGATATGTCCTCCCATTTCTCCTGACCATTTAATAGATAGTAGGAACACAGGGAGCTGCCTACTTCTGAGGGCAAAACACTGATGCATCTAGCCTAGTGCAGTCAAGTCTGAGTGGTATCAGGGGCTCTTCCAGATTTTGGTCAGGTTTCTCTCCTAGCCCTTCCTGGAAATTCCTGTTATTCCCTGCTGCCCTTGGATCCAGGTGTGTTCAGGGTGGCATTAGTGGCAAAAATTGTAGGAATATTGGAACATGGAAAACTTCCTTGTTTTGAGTCAGACCATCCAGCCTAGTTATTATTAACAATGGCTCTCTAGAATTTCAGGTAGTGCCTACTTTGTCTTACTGGAGATCCCTGTTGTTCCGTGATGGTCTCTCATCTGGGCCTGTCCCTGCTTAACTTCCAAAACCAGGTGAAATCAGTGTGCTCCTGGTGGGATGGTGACATGCCATTAGCGATGCTTGCCAGTGCTGATAGGAAGTTGTAGTACAAAATATCTGGAGGGCACCTGGATGTGTGCTCCTGCTTTAAATTATCCTTGACATTGAGTGAGGAGGCTGTCCTCATGTTGCCTCTCTCTTTTTCCCTTTTCTTGGGTGTGTGTCATCCTCCTTATTGTCACTTCGGCTTCTTCCACCCAACTCACTTCACCTGCCTCAGAACAAAGCTTGGGGATGTCATCTTTTTGGGCTGTAACATTCTGTTTTCCCACAGCCACCATGGGAGGTAGTTGTAGTCTGAAAAAGTAATGGGATCGGTATCTGCGGTTTCACTTCTCTGAGGTCTGAAAATACTAAAACTATTAAAAGAAAAAAAAACTATAAATACATATTTTCAGAATGTATTTACCAGAACTGGCCACTAGAATAGTTGAAGAATACATAGCACAGTCTCTTGCTCCTTCTAACGGCCAATTCTGGTAATACATGGTGAAACTACTTTTTTCTGGATTTTTTTCTTTTCCCATGCTATGTATGATGTTTGCTATTAACCACAAAATTTCAGCATCCATGGGGGGACTTGGAAGTAATCCCCTGCAGATACAAGGGTCTTACTGTACAATACTTAGTATGGCCAAGCATTCAAAGCACCAGGCTCCTCTGCAGAGGCCCATACATTTTAGCCAGTCTGTAGTGGCCAGACACTTTCATGGTGCCCGCCCTTACTACTGACCTTCCCCTTACCTGATGTTGTCTTGCCGTAATGAGCTGGTATGTCATGTTTCCAGCTACATGTACTTCTCTTGTGTTGTTCTGGAACCCTGCTTATATGGAAGCAGAGTATATCCCACCATGGTGGCCAAGGGCCAATAAGGACAGGGTTCCTGCATCTTAATAGTGTTTAGGAAGGGGAGTTTTAGCAGGTGTGCCTTTTTAGAATCTCAGGGTCCTGTATATAATAATAATTATTATTATAATCTTAAAACTGCAGAGCTGGAAGGGGCCCTATGTGTTTTCTTGGGGAACTCCTTTCCTGGAGTTCCGAGATGGGGCAGAGTATAATGGAGGGGAGGGTGGCCAAGGGAGAAAATCATTCTGCTTTGCCTAGACATACAGATGGCAGCCTGTGAAGTGGAAGAGGAGCAGAGCAGTGCTTAGAGGTCATCTCCTTCCTGATGGACATTACAGGTTTGATGTTGCACCTTTCTCTTCACTACCACTACTGCCAGAGGGGAATTGCATCCAAGAAATCGGCTTTCCATGGACAACAAAACACTGTAAATCTATAGTATCTGTGCAAGATTAGTGCTGTTTACAGATGTAGTAGCAGAGGCTAAGGAACACAAGTAGTCTCATTGAAATAGGCAACAAAACCGCTGATCCTGCTTTAATCATCCCAAAGTAACATGATGCATCTGTCAAGACTGCTTGCAGACATCTATGGAAGCTCTTGGTTTTCTGTGCCTCTTCCTGTCTCCAGGTTCAAAATAGAGTCTTGAAAAGAATAATATTCAGCCTCATCCGTACTGGTAAACTGCTTATTCAGGCACCGTACATTGAGGAACAAGCAGAAAATTCCACACTCAGGAGTACAGTAATAACTATAGTAATACATAAATATTCCTGGCTCCTTAGAATTATCCCTGAACCTTGGCCATATTGGCTGGGACTGATGAGAGTGATCATCTAAACCATAGGTTCCCAAACTTTTTTGCCCCGTAGACCACTTACCGACTTATTTGTTTTCCGTAGACCCCCTATGCAATCGTAACGACTACAAAATATGTATAAAATTTTGTACTTACTTTTCTTAGGCACTCCTTAAGAAGATGATTTTGATTCACTTGACTTTTACCTATTTTCTATCTATATTTTTGAATGTATTTTTAAGCCACTTTTCTTCTCAAAACTCAGAAAGCAACTGAACTTCTCTAACACTCCTATTTATCAATTATGAATCAAACAAGTCCGTGCAAAGCTTTGATACAAGTCTAAACAAGTACGTACGCGTGCAATGTGTGTGCCCGTATAGCTCAGTAATGAGAAGTGACAAAATGTCGTCGATCCCATTTACAACACACTGACATTTACCATAAAATTTTACCGATAATTTTACGAACGTACACATGAATGTAGCACACCACAATACAGATACTACATAGTACCTAATTAAATAATATTATGAAATATTATGTACACAGAATCTGTGTTTGGTGTAATTACGGATCGCCTAAATATTTATTATAATCTGCCTAATGGGATCTGCTCACGTAGACCCCCATTTACATCTTGTGCACCCCCCCTTTTTTTCTCTCTCTGGTGTGGACCCCTTGCAAGTTGAAATCGACCCCTGGGGGTCCATATGACCACTTTGGGAACCTCCAGACGGTTTAGATTCTGAACCGTCTGGAGCAGCACTGACAGCACATGGGCCATGGGCTGCTTGTGCTCTTATCTTTTTCGCAGCCCCATTGGGGTGGGGAGAGGGCAAAGGGCCTTGCCGCCACTCATTTTGACACCAAATTTTGGCACCATAGCAGCAAGAAAACTTTACAAACACAATGTCTGCCCTTTGAATAAGGTGTGCCATATTTGGCATTCCTACTTTACCTCTAGACTCTTGGGATGCTATTGGGAGCATGAATATATTTGAAAACTAGACACATAGACAGGGTGGGTTATGCATAATTTTTTTAAAACTGGATTTTAAATGAAACATGGGCTCTGAAAGCAAAAATATTGATTTTTTTTCTCCATCCTTTGATTGAATTTTAGTGGTACAGTCTAAAGCAGTGACATGGTATGGGGCTCCAGGAGAAGAAGTGGTTGCCTTGCTCACCCCTGATCTTTAGGGATCCAGGATTGAGGAGGTAGCTCTAGCAATTAGCTCACATTCAGAGTACATCAACCTGTTGCATCACTAACCGTTATCAAGCAGTGTGCTTGGCAAGGGATGTTCTGGTTTCTTTCTGATATTCTGTCATGGCACAATATGTATGATAGCGATAGTGACAGGGAACACTCATTGTGAGCCTTTTCCTTCTTTTAAAAAAGATATCATCAGCTGTTTACCTTGTAGACTAGCACGGCAGCCTTGATAAGGGGTAATGGAATAGCAAGAACACTCAAAAATGTTTGTTGTGGTCCTTGGCTATTGCGAACATCTCAAGTTTTTTGCCATAAGTTGTCTATTTGTTTATTATTTTAATTTAAAATATTTTTACCCCACCTTTCTCCCTAAAAGGACCCAAGGTGTCTTACATCATTAAAAGACAATATTAAATCTAACATCAGTGACTATACAAACATTAAAAAGGATCAAACAAATACTGTACAAAAACATAAGCAACACCAAAACACATTAAAAACAGTACAGTTGTTGTTTAGTCGTTAAGTCGTGTCCGACTCTTCGTGACCCCATGGACCAGAGCACGCCAGGCCCTCCTGTCTTCCACTGCCTCCCGGAGTTGGGTCAAAGTCATGTTGGTCGCTTCAATGACACTGTCCAACCATCTCGTCCTCTGTCGTCCCCTTCTCCTCTTGCCTTCACACTTTCCCAACATCAGGGTCTTTTCCAGGGAGTCTTCTCTTCTCATGAGATGGCCAAAGTATTGGAGCCTCAGCTTCAGGATCTGTCCTTCCAGTGAGCACTCAGGGTTGATTTCCTTCAGAATGGATAGGTTTGTTAAAGCTTCCACTCAAGCAGCCAGTCACTCAGGGAAATCTTGCCTGAAGAGAAAGGTCTTTGCTTGCGGAAGGACAGCAAAGATGGGGTTAGCCTGGCCTCCTGTGGGAGGGAGTTCCAAAGTCTGGGAGCAGCAACAGAGAAGGCCTTCTCCCATGTCCCCACCAAATGCATCTGTGAAGGTGGCATGACCAAGAGAAAGCCCTCTCCTGATGGTATTAACACTTGCGCAGGCTCATAAAGGGAGATGTGGCCCTTGAGATAGCTTGGGCCCAAGCCATTTCGGGCTTTATAGGTTAGAACCAACACCTTGAAACCAGGCTTGAAATGGATTGGCAACCAGTGGAACTACTGTAGTGGGGTTTATGAGATCCCTGTAATAACCAGCCCCAGTCAGCAATCTGGCTGCTGTGTTTGGAACCCGCTGACGTTTTCTGAGTTTCTGTCCTCTGATGAAAGCAGGCCAGTATTTTCAGAACAAAACTAATGGCCGTATGCAGCTGAACTTAAAAACAGGTCCCATGTAGTTCAGTGAACCTTATGACAACTTCATATGTTGATGTTGAGTCCTTGTCCAGCTCCTTTTGGATGAAAAAAATAAAATAAAATCAATAATACAAAGGTTTGGAACTGGCCTAAGGCATTCTGCTACCTGAGGCAAAAGCCAAAATGGTGCCTGCATCCTTTTCATGGGCAGGAGCTGCCTTGACTGGCTGTTGTATCTTCCTTTAGCACTGGCAGTGGGATAGTGTATCCCATCACACCTGAGGACAGGAAGCCAGTTTAAAAGTTGCAGGACAGACTGTGTGGCACACCCAGCTCTGACCACCAGAGAGGGAAAGAGGCTGGTCCTGGAGAGACTGTAGGATTACGATGGCTGTGCCTCTGATTTTGTTTTAACCGTTGCATGAAAAACATGGTGTAGAGGAATTGGGGGGTGTCTAGCTGTTTACTCAGATGGTCTTATAGAAAATATTGTGTAAACCTATTTTTTTCAATATTTTTGTGCAGTAGATGCGTGTTTCAATGAGATAGTCTAGAATCAGTGAGAAATGGTTTAAAATGAGAAAGCTGGTTTAATGTTTGCTTTAACTCTTCTTTTTTATTTCAGGAAAAATGGGGAAGATTTCAAAAAAATATGCATTTATACTAGGTTACCTTATATATATTTTTGACAGCTCTATGAGGCATGACTATTTTACTGTCTCTTTGCACTCAGCAACGTCTCTCCATATCAGAGTCTTGCAGCCATTGTTTTAATAAATACCCTCCTCCTTTTCCCACATTGCTATAAATATTAATATTTCACAAAAAGAATCTTTCATGGCAACATACAGCAGATGGCAGCCTCTGATGCTTAGCTGAACCTTTAAATGTTCCTGGTTCTGCGAGCAGATAAAGTATATGGATTTTGATCATGTAATTACTTCCTTGACCCTCCAAATGCGAAAAATCATTTTTGTAGCTTTCCCTTTTGGAAGTAAGTAACCTTTTGGGTTTGTTGTTGTTTACCTTTTGCTAATAGGAATGGTTTGATGTACAAATGACTAGGCTATAAGAACAGAGTTTAAATAGCTTAGAATCCTGTAGGTGGAGGAACCCTACGCTTATTAGCTGGGAAAGTTCATGCGCCCACTCTAGAACAAATTAACATATGGAATCAGCAGAGAGAGCTTCTTGCAGCACAGACAGTTCCATCCTGATGACTTAAGTTAGGGAGAGAAGCTGCGTACCAGAGGGGAGGGCAAACATGCATATACATGTAGACGATGGTATGATATTGGTCATAATCTGGCACATGAAAAAGAATCCTGCTACTGAGGCATTGACCTTCCATCACCTATCTGCTTGCCTGCCTATTGGTCAGTTATTAGACGAGGAGAATGGTGGCTTATATTATTTATTTGATTAGTGGATTTGCATTCAAATTTTCAACTAGTCACAAAAAATGTATAGTTTTTAATAAATGCAATGAAGGCATTAAAAAGTGGGCTTATAAAAGAAACCGACACAGTTAAATGCAGAAGGAAATTTTATTTATTTATTTATTTATTTATTTATTTATTTATTTCCCACCTTTCTTCTTAAAAAGAACCAAAGGTGGCTTACATCATTAAAAAAACTATATGTACAGTAACAGTTAAAAACAGTAGGTATACACATATTTAAAAAAGAATTGAACAAGTATTACATTAAAAACAGTAATAAAATCAGTACTAAAACACATTTAAGACAACAGAGCACAACCATTCATTTAAAAACCCCTCTCAGAACATGAGTTATTAAGGAACATCCTGCCTGAACATAAAGGTCTTTGCCTGCTAGCAGAAGGACAATGATGGGGCCAGCCTCGCTTCCCGTGGGAAGGAGATCCAGAGTCTGGGAGCAGCAACAGAGAAGGCCTTCTCCCGTGTCCCCACCAAGTGCACCTGTGAGGGTGGTGGTACAAAGAGAAAGGCCTCCCCTGATGATCTTAAAACCTGGGTAGTCTCATAGAGAGAGATACAGTCTTTTAGATAGCTTGGATCCAGGCTTTATAGGTTAAGACCAGCACTTTGAATTGTGCCTGGAAATGGATTAGCAGCCACTGAAGCTCCTGAAATGGGGGGGTTCACATGATCTCTGTAACCAGCCCCATTTAGCAGTCTGGTTGCTGCATTTTGGACCCTCTGGAGTGTCCAAACACTTTCCAAAGGTAGCCCCACATAGAACGGATTACAGTAATCCAGTCGAGATGCAATTAGGGCATGTCTCACCATGGCCACTTTCCCCCTTTGTCTTCCTACTATCCTGTCTGTCCAGTTTATTGGTTCCCATACGGGGGGGGGGGTGTAGGAAGAGATACATTCCTGGGGGGTTGGTTGCAGATCTGTGAGGTTTTGATAAAGAACATTTTTAATATCTTCTTTAAACAATTTTTTTGTTATGGATGTTGTTACTAGAATGTAGAATTTCTCAAGAAGAACAGTTC
Source organism: Intellagama lesueurii (assembly GCA_037013535.1). Classification (NCBI taxonomy): domain Eukaryota; kingdom Metazoa; phylum Chordata; class Lepidosauria; order Squamata; family Agamidae; genus Intellagama; species Intellagama lesueurii. The sequence goes on from JBAJHW010000002.1 coordinate 275,111,900, forward strand.
AGGCTTATTTTTTAATTTCAAATGATTTGTGTGTGTGTCTGTATTATTAATCTTAAATGATAATGTATGTATACATGTTAAAAGATTGTTTAGTGATGTTATAGGAGGAATCTGGTGACATGAAGATTTCTCAAAAATCAAAAAGGGGATTGTTGGATACCTCAGTGGATTAGGTCTCTGGCTGCGGAGCCAGAGGTTGGGAGTTCAGTTCCCTACCGTGCCTTCTTGAGAGGGGCTGGACTTGATGATCCGAAGGGTCCCTTCCAGCTCTGCAGTTCAAAGGTTATCCAGAGGTTGTTGTTGCTGCTGTCATGTGCCATCAAGTCACCTCCGACCTATGGTAACCCTGTGAATGAGTGATCTCCCAGACTGTCCTCAATAGCCCTGCTCAGATCTTGCAAACTCAAGCCTGTGGCTCTCTTTAGGGGGTCAATCCATCTCCTATTTGAAAAGTGGGAACATCTGCACTAGCCTGAGTGCTTATGTGTGGCTAAAAGGAAAGAGTTAATTAATAAAAGAGACATACTATGTCTTGGAATGCAACAATCCACGGTTGAAGTCAAGTTCACATCAGCTATCACTTCAGTGTAACATGTTCCCTTTAATGGGGTAGCTTCTTATACAGACAAGTTGGTTTAATCTTAGAACTGCAGAGCTTGTTCTCTTCCAGTAACTTCAGGGTGCAGGTCTCAGAACAAGATCTCAGGGACGGAGGGTGGGGGGAGGTTCACAAATTTGGGGTAGCTGTAATTTCTGTGATGGTGTCTTTGTGTAACTTGTTCAGGTCTGAGATCTGCTTCTTACTGATGAATAGCTGGTAGAAACTGGCCAGGAAAAAGAAAGACAGGATTGTTGTGCTTAGCACAGTAAGAAAATAAAGATGTGTGTGGTGGGAGGTGGAGGGGCTAGAGGTTATTAGGGAGCGGAATGAAAATGAAGGCCAGTATCCTAATGCCATTATAGAAATCATTGGTGTGGCCAAAGTACTGTGATTTTGCTTTTCAAAAAGGATTTCTCTTCTAGAGAAGGCAGCAAAAATGAATGGCCACTGCAGTGGATTCAGTAACCATGTCCCTTCTTTTATAGAGAGGAGCTCTGTTTATAGGCAGCCTCTGCTTGAAGCACAGAGGGAATCCAATTTGGGGCAGTGTCTGTCCGCCCCACACTAACCCTTCCATTGACCAGATGACTTCAGAGAGTGTGGCCACACCATTGACATCCCCAGCTCCCTTGCTTTCCCATGTTTGAAAAGCAAGGGGGGTGATCAGTAAGTGTTTTAAGAAATAGAAGAGTTGATGGAATACATATAAATCCCATCAGCATCAGGCAACATGGCCAGTGGAGATGATGAGAGCTGTATTTGAACATCTGGAAGGCCACAGGCCCAGACTCCATGATAAAAGATATTCTAAAACATTCTGGAAGCTGTAACAGTGCCAGTGTAAAAATAAATGCTTGCAGTCCAGTTTTTTTTTAACTGATTAATTGTATAAGCACTGATTAGCTGGCTGGATAGCTCATGGTTTAGGTATTTGGCTGCAGAGCCAGAGGTTAGGAGTTCGATTCCCTCTTCTAGCTCTTGAAACACGCACTGTGCCTCCTGGGAGAGAAGCCAGCCTGTGTGGCCTTGGGCAAGTTGCACAGTTCCAGGGTGCCCCCAAAAGACTGGAATGGTAAACCACTTATGAATACTCTATCTAGAAAACCCTGGAAAGTATCACCATAAGGCCAAATTGACTTCACAGCACATCGTTATTATTGTAAGCACTGATTAATTATCTGTCCCATTTTATTTTATATAAGATTTGTTTTCTTTGTTATTTGCAAAAAAGCAGCAAGATTAAGTTGTCAATGTTTGAGTCACTAGAGTTAAAGAATCCAAAATCCTAAAGAAAACAAGCAAAGCTTTCTAATAAGCCAGCAAGACTTGTATTTTAATTGTTCTGTACTCCAGTAGTAATTACATTGTAGTAAATTCCCTCAGCATGGAAGTAGAATAGGGTAAGCAGTAGAGAAGATAGAGCTTCAACTAATTACAGAGTAAGAAAGGGGAAAATATATGTAATCTATATCTTAAAATGCAATGAGCCAGAGAGCAATTAATTAAATAACCTATTGAGAGAGTACAGCAAAAGAGCATTTAATGACATTCATAACTTCATGTCTTTCTTACAAATGCTAATTTGTACCTCCAACCAACTCTTGGGAAACAAATCTTTCTAATGAATTTACTTGAGCAAGTATAGAATGTGATTTCTAAAGTTGATATGATCTAATCCTGAGAAGAGAGCTGCTTGTTGCTTTTTCCATTGTCTGTATAGTTCAGGAATTTGAGATTACGCAAACCTGGTTCAGATGTCATGCCAAGTCATGATTTAATGCAACAGAAACAGGTCTTCAAGGATCTCCAGACTCATTATTCCTTTTCTGCCCCACATCTGCCTTAGTTCCCTCTTCCCCTTCCTGGTTTGTAGAAACCATAATCATTTGTTTTTGCAAAATCAGTGAAGAATGTTTTCTACATGCCCATAACTTAGAAGCAATGCATTGCAAGTAATGTAATTACTTGTAAGCAATTACTTTTAAAAATAATGAAACAATGCTTTGAAAGTGAAGTGTTGAATAGGAGTATTGGTGTAATGAATAATGTTTTTAGTTACCTGTTAGTTACTTTTGAAGGGAATTTTTAGACCTTTTTAGAGGCATTTTGAGTGGAAATCAAGTGTTGTGCCAGACAAGCAGACTGAGGACATGGATTTCTGGAACCATGGCCTGTGGTCTGATGAGACCAAGATAAACTTATTTGGTTCAGATGGTGTCAAGCGTGTGTGGTGGCAACCAGGTGGGGAGTACAAAGACAAGTGTGTCGTGCCTACAGTCAAGCACGGTGGTGGGAGTGTCATGGTCTGGGGCTGCATGAATGCTGCTGGCACTGGGGAGCTACAGTTCATTGAGGGAACCATGAATGCCAACATGTACTGTGACATACTGAAGCAGAGCATGATCCCCTCCCTTTGGAGACTGGGCCACAGGGCAGTATTCCAACATGATAACGACCCCAAACACATCTCCAAAACGACCACTGCCTTGCTAAAGAAGCTGAGGGTAAAGGTGATGGACTGGCCAAGCATGTCTCCAGACCTAAACCCTATTGACGCCGAGGGAGGCCTGAAGAGAAAGAACAAGAAAGCGGGCCTTCTCGGCAGTGGCTGGGCATTTTAAAGAGCCAACTTAAGACCTGGCTCTTCAGACAGGCCTTCCCTCTTGTCAATACCTAACTTATTTCGCCATCCTCTAATGTATTAATATTAATACAGTGGTGCCTCGCTAGACGATTGCCTCGCAGGACGAGGAAATCGCTAGACGATGCCTTTTTGCGAGCGCTACTGCGCTTCGCAAAACGATGTTTCCCTATGGGGAATTTCGCTAGACGATGAGGTTTCCGCATAGGAGTGCGCCGACTAGTGGTCAAAAGCTGTCAGTGCAGCTGTCAGTGCATTCCTATGGGGACCCTCACTCGCTAGACGAGGTTTCCCTATGGGAAATTTCGCAAGACGACTGCGTTTTCCCTTGGAACGCATTGAAGCGATTTCAATGCATTCCAATGGGAAAACGTGCTTCGCTAGACGATGTTTTCGCTAGACAGCGATCCTCGTGGAACGGATTAACATCGTCTAGCGAGGCACCACTGTATTGTTGTTTTATTCTATTTTAATATTGTTGTTAGCCGCCCAGAGTAGACTTCGGTCTAAATGGGCGGGATATAAATTAAATAAATAAATAAATAAATATTGAGCATCTGTGGGGCATCCTGAAACGGAAGGTGGAGGTGCGCAAGGTCTCTAACATCCACCAGCTCTCTGATGTCATCATGGAGGAGTGGAAGAGGACTCCAGTGGCAATCTGTGAAGCTCTGGTGAACTCTATGCCCAAGAGGGTTAAGGCAGTGCTGAAAATAATGGTGGCCACACCAAATATTGACACTTTGTGCCCAATTTGGACATTGTCACTTAGGGGTGTACTCACTTTTGTTGCCAGCGGTTTAGACATTAATGGCTGTGTGTTGCGTATTTTGAGGGGATAGCACATTTACACTATTATACAAGCTGTATACTCACTGCTTTACATTGTAGCCAAGTGTCATTTCTTCAGTGTTGTCACATGAAAAGATATACTAAAATATTTATGAAATGTGAGGGGGTGTACTCACTTCTGTGATATACTGTGTCTAGGGATTGCCCACTGCTTCTACCTTGCTATCTAAAACTACATGGTTTAAAAAAAAATACTTTTTTTATGGAGAAGTTCAACCTTTATAATACCAATCTTAACAGTAGTAGCATCGTGCATGGTTTATTTGTAATAACTATTTCATGGTACAAGTACATGGGTTAAGGCCAAAATAAATTGTACATTACATTTTGGGAAGCCTTGGAGAGCATGAGGTGCTCTGCTAATGCGAGACTGAAGCTCAGTGGTAATAGTATGAGCACGGGATTTCTGTTCAGACTTTTGGATATGGGCCTACAGCTGTGAGCCAGCACTTTGAAGGACCTCAAAATGGAAAGAGGGGCTTTATGTGAACATGGATTTGCTCCTCAACAGAACTTAGACATGCTATCTTTTTGGACCACGAATGACATGCTAGCTGGAGGATTTTTGGAATTGTAGCCTGAAAAAAGTAATGCTTTGAAACTCTGCTCTTCAGGATCAAGGAGTGAACATTGTACTCTGAGTCTGCATATCCTGTTCTTTACATAGCATATTAGTCAAACAGGGAGATAATGTTCCATTTTCTTCACATGGATCTCATACATCCATTGTGGAACCATGGGATCAGTGCAATTTTCCTTGAGCAGTGGAAGCTAATAGAGAATTCTGTCCTGAATTTCTGGTTAACTGGATCTCAGAATCACCTCCAATGGAGTGTTTTCTTTCTGACTTAACTGCTGCCCAGGCTGGGGCTGGTGGGTGTGGAGAGTGGCTGCGGCACATAGCATTTTTGTATAGGAAGTGATTCCCCCCCCCCCCCCCGCTTTCTCTTTGGGATTTGGTCCACAAGTAGTTATGTTGCTGTGAAAATGCCAAGTCTGCGTTCAATTTAAATTTTTACTTTGCTGCGGTGATATTAAAATAGTCAGAGCAGCTGGTTTTCCAATATTACACTTTCGGCCATGCATTTTATAGCGGAACCATAAAACACCATAGTACATTTTAGAATATTAGCGACTAATTTGAAATGAATTCAGGATTCAAGGCAACCAGACCGCCCTTTTACTCCTCCTTCTGACCTCCTATTTAAGCTGAACTCTTCTCAAAAGCCATTATCAATTCATTATGCAGATTAGATGTAGACAGGACAAAGCTACGAATTGTCAGTAATATATAAAAGAATGAATACCACAGAGTTTATATTCACTTAGTTGGGAGAAAGTCTTATTTTGCAGCAGACATGTCCAGAACTGGACTGTCTGACACACTTTTATTTGTTGGTACATCACATTTCTTTGCTCTTCATTGATTAGAGAAATAAGCACCCTTACTTTTTTGTTGGAATCCTGTTGGTGTTTGTGTAATGCTTGTGGAAACTTCAACACCTAATTGTGGCTAACTGATAGGGGGCTGGAGTGCATTTTAGTTGTACAATCAGGCACATCACCTGGCACATGATAGAGACACACCCTGGTACCTTGTCAGTTAGCTGCAATTAGCTGTGGCAAGTTACACAAATATGAATAGGATTCAGGTTGAAAATCCACCCCACATGCGGCATTTTACAAAGAACAAGTTTGATGAAGAGACTTTAATACAGGGTATTGGTCCACTGTGTTTCTCCAGATCATGTTGGACTGCAACCCACATCAGCCCTAGCATAGGCAGCGATGCTAGGAATTTGTAAGCCAATAATGTGGTGGATCACAGCTGAAATTTTCTTGAAAAAAACCCTAAAACTAGTCTTGTCGCACCTAGTAAGTTTTAGTTGCCTGGCCTAAGCTATCATGGACAGTGACTAGTTTTTCATAGGCATTTAATGAAATAAGCTGCTTGTCAGTCTTTAAGGTGCCATCAGGCTCTCTAGATTTTTTGTTTGTATTTTGCTGCAACAGACAAACACAGCTACCCCCTAGAAGTTTTTTCAAGAGAAAAACCAACTGTAGGGGATCTGAAAGTTGAGTCATGACAACTGGGCTTCTTTCTTATTAGGTTGAAACATTTCACTACTCATCCAAGTAGCTTCTTCAGTCTGAGGAGAGTTGGGGGGAGATCCCTGATATATCCTCCATGTTGGTTTCACTTCCCCCTAGTCTGAATAGGCTTGTTAGAAAGACAAAGGACTGAGGGTGAGGGATAATCCCACTTCTGCAGTCCTTCACCACCCATTGTCAGTTCTCAAACTGAAGAAGCTACTTGGATGAGTAGCGAAACGTTTCAACCTACCATATTTTTCCGTTTATAAGACGACCCAATGTATAAGACGACCCCCCCTTTTCTAACCCCAAATTAGAAAAAGCAGGGATCAAAGGGCTCCCTTTTTGCTAAGCCCCGTGCCTTCGCAAAAGGCAAGGAAAAGCGGCTGTCAAAGTGACTGCCGCTTTTCCTTGCCATTTGAGAAGGCACGGAGATTAGCAAAAAGGAAGAGAGCAACGCCTCCCCTTCCTTTTTGCTAAGCCCCGTGCCTTCGCAAAAGGCAGCGGTAAAGAGCTGCCTTCCATGTATAAAACGACCCTCAATTTTTTCTCAAATTATTTAAGGGAAAAGTGTCGTTTTATACACAGAAAAATACGGTAATAAGAAAGAAGTCCAGTTGCCATGACTCGACCTCCAGATAACCTCACCTGGATGACTGAGAATCTGCACAGACATACAACTGTAGGGGAGATAAATAGAGGCAAGGAGACATGAAAAAGAATATGCCATTGTTTCAAGTTTTTGCAGATGAACCCTTTCCCCCAATAATCGCTTGTATCTTCTGCTTCCATTACACTAGTAGTTTCCAAGGTTTGTGTCCAAATGTGCCCCTGCCCCTTTATCCTATCAGTGCTGCCTCTTGACCCCTCTTCCCAGGCTACTGCCACTGGATCTGATATCTCCTATTTTATTTTATTTTATTTTAATGCCATATTTCTCCTCATAGGGGACCTAAGATAGCTCACAAAAACTATACAGTGACCACATATTTAAAATACAATTTTAAAACTATATTAAAAACAATTGAACATTAGTCAAGATTGATACCAAGCTTTAAAACAATTTTAAAAACATTTGAAAATCTCTAAATTTATTGCTTATTTATTGCTTAAACTTATTGCTTAAAAGCCTGCCTGAAAAGGAAAGAGTTTGCATGATGGAGGGAGGACAAGAAGGAGGGGACCAAACTGGTTTCTTGGGACAGTGCACTCCAAAGCCTGGGAGCAGCCACTTAATTCTCTTCAGCAACATTTGAGAAAATGTTGTAGCACAGAATAGCCCACCTATCACTATAGGATACATAGTAGTAGTAGGCATCCTTCAGTCTCGAGAGACTATGGTAACATGCTCTGTATGGAGGACTTGGAACAGCGTCTAGTGTGGCTGAGAAGGCCAATTCGAGAGTGACAATCCCTTCCACACTGAAGACAAATACAATCTGTCCCCTGTCCAGCTCCCTGATTTTGCTGCTTCCGTGACTGCCTCTTTGCCTCGGTCTGCTGGACAAGTGTCTCTTCAAATTGGGAGAAGCCACGATGCACCGCCTGCCTCCAGGCTGAATGCTCAGATGTCAAGGTTTCCCATCTGTTGAGGTCCATTCCTAAGGCCTTCAGATCCCGCTTGCAGATCTCCTTGTATCGCAGCTGTGGTCTCCCTCTGGGGCGCTTTCCCTCCACTAATTCTCCATACAGGAGATCTTTTGAAATCCGACCATCGGCCATTCTCACGACATGTCCGAGCCAACGTAGACGTTGCTGTTTCAGTAATGTATACATGCTAAAAATTCCAGCTTGTACTAGGACTACTCTAGGACTAGGATAGATAGAGTGTGCTGTTTACATGGGGCAGAAGAAAAGGGAGGTTTCCAAGTAGAAAAAAGAAACTCAATGAAATTGAACAATGGACTGAAACAAAAACAACCCAAGGACTATGGAGGTGCAAAACAAACAAACAAACCCTCAGTACAATTGGCCAAACCTTTATTTTGTTCCTGTTCATACCAATGTAAGTGGTGATGTCTGGATGGCACGGGGAAATGAACTTTGCGGACTAATCAAGTACATTTCACAGGAAAAAATGCTCCCTTAGTTAAACATATTTAATCATCATAAACTTAGAACTGCAGAGCTGGAAGGGACCCTATGGGTCATTAAGTCCAGCCCCTGTTGAGAAGGCACAGTGGAGAATCAAACTCCCAGCCTTTAGCTCTCTAGCCAGAGACCTAAATCCCTGAGCTATTCAACAGCTGTTCTTTACATATAGAGAACTAACAGGTTTTGTTCAAAAGGTTTTAGGTCAGATTGTGGGAGGAGTGGGGAGGGAGGGAGATGCCAAGGGTGGTTGCGTGGAGGCATTTTGGGAAGCAGCTCCAGGAAAATGGAGCAACAAGGAACAAAGGGTGGAGTTGTTTATGGGAGCACAAGTTTTGAATCACACAGGGTGGGAGCTGGATCAGCAGAAATCACAAGAATGCACAAGTCAGGATATAAAAACAGACAAGGAAAAGAAACCCCTTGAGGATTCTGAAGGTTAGGACAAGAAGCTTGTGAAAGTTTCTCTATGGGAAATGCGGGTGGTGGGTGGGAAGGGTTGGATTACCAATCCCAGAATCCCACAGACAGTATGTAGGCTGACTGGCAGATTCTGGTGGTTCTAGTACAAAAAAAATCAATGTTTCCCACCTCTGATAGGATCCAGAGGTAGACAAGGAACCAGTGGGCAGGTATAAAGAACAGTGACATCATAAACAACTTAAATAACCAATGTTCCTGTGCAGAGATGGGCATGAACCATGGTTTGGAGGTTTGGGCCAGTTCATACACAGGGCACCTTCCCCCACCTTCCCAACTGGATCCTCCACTCACCAACTGGCATGTGCTCTTCTCCTCTTCTTCAGCTGTTCGACCAGTCCCCAGCAAGAGCAGATAGATTTATCTCCCTCTCTAACAATATAAAATTTGGGGCCACTCAACGAAACCAATGGGCAGCAAATTCAAAACAGAGGAAAAACAATTTCACATAGCACTTGGCCTGGTGGTATTTGCTGCTATGGGATACAGTGATAAAACCCTGTTCAGGGGGCATTAAAAGAAAAGGATCAGCCAAATTCACAGAAGCTACAGAAGGGTGAAAGAGTTAGGTTGATTTAGCCTGAAGAAGAAAAATCTATTGCTTATTGATTGCAGATTGATTGAATTCTACAATCTATTGCTGATCAGTTGCTCATTGCTGGATAACTCAGTGGTTTAGGTATCTGGATAAAGAGCCAGAGGTTAGGAGTTTGATTTCTCACTATGCATCCCAGAAGAGCCAGCCTGTGTGGTCTTAGGCAAACTGTAGGTCCCAGGATGCCTCCAGAAGAAGGGAATGGCGAATCACTTCTGAATACTCTCTGCCTGGAAAAACCTGAAGAAAGTCATCATAAGTCAGACTTTACAACAACAAATTCTTCTTCTTCTTCTTCTTCTTCTTCTTCTTCTTCTTCTTCTTCTTCTTCTTCTTCTTCTTCTTCTTCTTCTTCTTCTTCTTCAAAAACACTAGACACAGTCAAAATTATAAAAACATTAACTGGTATTATATAATATATACATTTCTTCATTCTATTACTACTATGTCTGGTGTATTATGTTCAAGGTGAATAAATAAGTAAATTCATAAATTGCTACTTGTAACTCTGCTTGTAAATAGATCCTAACTGCTTGTCCGTAGAGATGGGCACGGACCTGAGTTTGGAGGTTCGTGCTGGTTCGTATATGTGGCACCACAGGTGTAGTGCATTCCCTCCCTGCACCTCCCCAGCTGGATCCCCTACTCACCAGCCAGCGTGTGTTCCTGTCCTCCTCTTCTACTGTTTGACCAGTCTCTGGCAGGTGCATGGGATTCCCTGCCCTGCCTCCTTGGCTGATCTCCCACTCAGTCACTGGCCAGGGAGGCGGGGGAAGGGAATGCGTGGTACAAATCTCTGAACTGAGGTTCGTGCCCATCTCTGTTCCTGTGTAGTCAGTACTTTTCTGGGAAACCCTTTTCAAGAGCAGGTGAAATGTGCTTCTGTCTTTCAAATCAAGGTAAAGTTGGCTTTTTGAAGAGCTGATTCACATGAATTCCCCTGCTCCCTTCAGTGCTCCTTTCAAGAGGCTAAGCTGGCACAAGCTAGGGCATTTGAATTAGGTGACCTGTGTAATGAAGCGGTCAGTATAATGAAATAAAATGTAGCTGAGATATAATGCTTATAAATACATAATTAAATCGCCAGGACAGATTTAAGACATTAAAAATTAAATGCTCTCCCACCTCCTCCTTCAGAAGGGCTAATGCACTGAGATCAATGGCCAGGCCATCTCTGTTCTTGGAGGGGTGTTTGAGATGATCATGAGTTCTCCTATAGCAACTGGGCTGAATCAGGTCTTAGTAGGATAAAGCAGAGCATGTCACCTAGTTTGGAAAATAGAGAGCACTGTTGCCTCCCATCTTGGTGAGTCTCTGGCTTCAAATAGCGCCTAACAAAAGAAAATTCTGTCTTTGTGCAACTGTGCTTCAGCAGTGTTTTGGGAATTGCATGCAATGCCATCTGTGCCAGAATAAAGCATGCTCCTTATATACCATCCCATAGTGCTTAAAGCACCCTCTGGGTGGTTTACAATTTAATTATGTAGGCTACACACTGCCCTGCCCCCAACAAGCTGGGAACTCAATTTATGGAAGAATGGAAGGCTGAGTGAACCTGGAGTGAGCTACCTGTGATTGAACCCAGGTCATGAGCGGAGTTTTGGCTGCAGTACTGCAGTTTAACCAGTGTGCCTCTAAGAATATGTAGAATGCTGGCCATTTGAGAAGGTATAATGATGGTATGTGTGTGCGTGTGTGCACACAAGACAGTGTTTTCTTTGGTTGTTTCAGCTTATGCTTGTAACAACTCAGCTAGTGGAAATTCACACTGTTCCACTGACTTTTTCTAGCCCACAAACATGTCTGCCAGTGTCAATAGAAGAGAAACTACTTAAATACATGGTTAAAAGATTTTATGATATTAATACTGCAGGCCTGCCTACAAAATCCCATGCTCAACCAGATAACTATCATACACAGGCCTGGTGATTTAGTAATATTGTGGAAACTATGAAAAACACAACTGTGGCTCCAGCCCAGGCCTCCTCTCTCTCTCTCTCTCTCTCTCTCTCTCTCTGTGCGCGCATGTGTGTGTGTGTGTGCGCGCGTGCGTGCATGGGCACACACGAGAGAGAGAGAGAGAGAGAGAGAGAAAGCATGTGAATGTGTGTATCACATTTGAGGATGCGGAGGCATTTATATAGGATTTCTTGTTTTTGCGAACTCTTACATAATGCCAACTTGGGAACAAGCCAGGATATTAACACATGTCTTGCTGTGAACATGGTAATCAAAGTTTCCAGGTTTGCATCAAATAGTAAACTATCTTCATTTGCATACCTTCTGGCATATTGAGGCACACTGCAAAGGGAAGAAGAAAGGAATTGCATTTATAGTGAAAAATGGTAGAAAAATTGTAGAGAAACTGAATTATTATTTTTAAAACCTGTTCTCACTACAGAAGGTGTTGTAGATACTCAGTGCTTGAACTGAGATATTCAGGAAGGATTTCTGAAGAGGTGAGAGGAAAATAGTGGTATAGACAAATTGCAAACAGCAATACCACTGGCTCCAAATAGTATCCATCCAAAGGTTCTCAAATAACTGAGATGTGAAATTGTTTATCTCCTTAAAATGAATGTGACATATCACTAAGATCAGCCTCTGTAATAGAAGAGGACTTAAGAGTAGAAAGTGTTATGTAAAAGTGTTGTGCCTCATTGACAGGGGCTGGACTCGATGATCCATAGGTCCCTTTAAGCTCTGCAGTTCTGAGATGATTACTATTTTTTACAGAAGAATTTTTTACAGGCCAGTATGCTTAGTGCCATTCTGGGTATATTGGTGGAAAACTTTATTTAAAATGAAGTTATGAAACACATGGAAGGATAAGCTTTGCTGAAATTGAATCAATATAACTTTTGCAGAGATGCATCCTGTATAGTTAACCTTTTTAGAAGTTACTGAGAGTGTGAGTGAACATGTGGCCAAGGGTGATCTGATAGACTTTTTTACTTGGACTTACAAAATGCTTTTGGCAAGATCCCTCACTATAGAGACATGGGTAAATTTAACAGTGATGGAATGAAAAAATAACTCATACAGATTAATAACTGATTAAAGAACAAAAAGATCAGGATATCAAGAATTGTTCAATTCTTGCAATGGAGGGTATAAACAAGCCCCCACAAGGATCTGTATTAGGACCAGTGCTTTAAAAGTTGTTCATGATAAATCTAGAGTTGCAGTGAGCAGTGATGTGTCTATGAGTCTTACAGTACCAAATTATCTAGTGGAGGGACCAGCATGGGTTTGATTTACATGATTTTAAAAATTGATTTAAATCACTATTTAAATTTCAAAAATCAATTGTGTAATTTAAATAATTAAAAAAATCAGATTTTTAAAATTTACATCATGAAATACTCAGATAGAAGATGGGGGTTACATGGCTCAGTAATAATACAAGTGAGAGGGATCTTGAAATTGTTGCAGATCAGAAGCCAAATATGAACCAACAGTTTGATGCGGCTGCAAAAAAAGGCAAATTATATTTTAGGCTGTGTGAATATAGTACTTAAATCCTATAAAATACTAACCCCCCTCCTTTTGGCACTGGTTAGGCCTCATCTTGAGTACTGTGTCCAGTTCTGGATATTGCACTTTAAGAAGGATGTTGACAAACTGGAACAAGTTCAGAGGAGGGCAGCAGCGAGGATCAGGGGGTTGAAATTGAAGCCCTAGGAGGAAAGACTGAAAGAATTGGGCATGTTTAGCCTTGAGAATAAGAAGACTGAGGGGAGATATGATAGCACTTTTATAATATTAGAAAGTTAGTCATATAGAGGAGGGGCAGGATCTGTTCTTGATTATCCCAGGGTGCAGGACATGTAATAATGGGTTCAGGTTACAGGAAGCCAGATTTCAGTTGAAAAACTTGTGTCTGTTAAAGCAGTACAACAATAGGACAAATTACTTCAGAAAGTGGTGAGCTTTCCAACGCCAGAGGCATTCAAGAGAAAATTGGACAATCATCTATCAGTTATACTTTGATTTGAATATGTGCATTAAGAATAGGTTAGACTCGATGGCCTTATGGAACCCTTCCAACTCCATTATTCTATGATTCTAACTTTCAAGAAAATGATGTATATTGCGGCAAAAAAATAAGTATCCATTTCCACATATATACTGATGGGACATGAGCTGGCAGCAACTGACCAAGAAAGGAATCTTAAGACTGTGGTGAATAGGTAGATGACTGTGTCAACCAAGTATGTGACTGACTGCTGTATGTGAGGCAAATTCAGTGTTGGGCATAATTAGAAAAAAGAACTGGAAATAAAATGACCAAATGGACAGTGGCCAAAATCCTGTTGTTTAACACTACAACTTGAATCAATGGGGATTTGGTGGGTCAACTCCTCTGTAAGTTCCATTGATTCAAATGGGTCTACTCTAACTATTATCCAAACCAGGCCAATATGTGATACCTAAAGGCCAACACTGGAGATCTTGGAAAAACATACAGTCCAGGGTAGTAATTTTGGGAATTTGCAGTTATATTCAATATGTTATGAAGAATTCAGTAACCAACTGCATGACAAAGCTAGAAAGAGAGCCTGCATTGTGGGGTTTTTTTAATAATTAAAACAAAACTTTAAAAAGTGGAAAAAGAAAGGACCAAAGTAAATATCTGGAATGTAACTGAAGAGTTAAAGTAAATAATGCATCCCATTTCTGTACTGCTGGAAAACTGAGCGAGATGGGAGATTTTTTTTTCCCCTGTTGAATCGGGCTGTGTGCCAGTAGAAAGAAAACATTTCTCTAGCACCTAATGGGAAAAAAATGCAATGCAGCCTTCTTAAATGAATTGCTGAAGGAATGAGTTGTGAAAAGAATACATTTTCCCTGCACCAGAACTATACATGTAACAGATTTTGACTGCACTTGACCTTTAGAGTGTGTAGGCAGATAAATGTGTTGATGAAACTCCAGTAGGGTAGAGAGTGCCAGAGATTAATATTCTTCGCCAACATTTAAAGTGGTTATGTTTTGGTAGAAGACAACCTCCATCCATCCCCACCCCTTCCCCAATCCCTCACTATTGTACATTTTCATAGTTTCCTCTAAAGTATGCTGGGCTGACATCCCCTTCTTCTTTTGTCCTGCCAGTCAGGGGCAATTCAATAACGTATGGTTTGCTAACTGTGATTTTGATTGCATCCACTGGATTTATTTATTGCCATTGAAATTATCTCTAAGGAAAAAAGAAAGGAGAAAAAGCAGCTTTTGCACTGTACTGTTGCTAAGGAAAATAAAGTATGTGCTCATCGGGACATTTTTAGCATCTGCAATGTGAGGAAATTGTCTGAAGAGAGAAACAAGTCGGTCCTCTTCATTTCTTTGAGGGATCTGATGCTGTTTGTTGATAGTCTGCTCTGGTTGCTTTCAGACTGTGTTTGAACCTTGAGATTCCTCAGTAAGATGGGTAATGGCACACAAGGTTTCTCCAAAGATTGCATGCGCATACTCACAAGCCTTGCCCCAACCCGTGTTGATGCAGAGGAATGTCAGTCGCATTCTTGACCTAGCAGCTCTGGCCAGCTGTGCACTTCCTTCTGAAGTGAGTGTGCACCTGCAGAGCTTGGAGAGTAACCTTTAAGATGGATGGATATAATGACTTGCTGACGTCATGATTGAGCAGTGGTTGGATGATACACTGGGACTTACTTTTGCACCAGAATATGTTCTTCTATTGGGCTTCCATGGCAGACTTGCAAGATGTTTATTAATGACTTGGATAAGTGGGTGTAGGGGATGCTTATATTTGTGGATGACACAAAATAGGGTGGAATAACCTTGGAAGACAGGAACAAAATTCAAAAATATCTTGATAGATTTGAGCACTAAGCTGAAAACAACAGAATGAAATTTAACAGGAATAAGGGCAAAGTTCTACACCTGGGGGGGGGAAACAAATACATAATTAGAAGATGGGGGATACTTGGCTCAGTAATTCTACGAGTGAGAAGGATCTTGGAATTGTTATATATCAAAAGCCGAATACAGTGGACCCTCGACCTACGGAATTAATCCGTATTGGCACGGTGGCCGGAGGTCGAAAAGTCTGTAGGTCGAATATGCATTTCCCATAGGAATGCATTGAAAACCATTTAATCCGTAACTGGCCCAGGAAACCCCCCCACACACACACACACACAAAATGAAAATAAATAGACCTTACCTTTCCGAAGCCTTCCAGGGGTCCCCTGCTGCCACCATCGCTGCTGCCCAAGGCCTCTGAGGGCTTCTCTGCCGCTGCCGGAGGCCTCTCGGAGGTCCGGTCTACTGCCTGGGAAAGCCTGGTAGACCGGGCCTACCAGGGGAGGGCTTCCCCCAGTAGGCCCGGTCTACTCCCCAGGCTTTCCGTACCATTCATCAACTGATTGAGTAGGACTACCTGGTGAATTTTGCCCAGAAAGTAAATAGTTGAAACCCTGTTGCTTAATGTAGTTAATTGCATTCGTGGCACTGGCAAGCTATTATTTCCCTGCTCATCAGGATGACCGTGAACGCTCATCCTGCTTGGCATCACTGGCATTTGTCTATTCCACTGTAATCCAATGTGGTCCATCGACACCCTTGCCACCTAGGCAGCTGTCTCGACACTGGCAGCAACCTCCATATCGGCATCATCTCCATACCGACCCTTTCGATATCAATGACCCTCGATATCGACCGTTGTCCATGGATGCACCTTCGATGTTGATACTGGTCGATGACCCTCAATATCGACCACTGTCCACCAATGCACCCTTGGCATCGACAACTCCACATCGACACCAATACTTCGAAAACCAGCCTCTCTATGTCAATGTCGATCAACAATCGATCGACTCACGGCACGATGCCGAACCGTCTGATCATGGTTCCACACCTCAAACACCACCAATACTGTTAACATCACCAGACTCCGACCTAGCAGATACAGACCCTCCGTCACCAGTGGAGGATTTTCAAACCTATGCTCAACTAATGGTTCGCATGACCAAATCCCTTGACCTACAAATTCACAGACCCACTACTGAACCAGCAGATCATCTTTATAATCCCATTTCTAAAGACACTACCACACCGGTCCATATCTCCATGCTTCCATCTCTCCTTAGCACAGCTAGGCGTTCCTGGACCAAACCAGCTTCATCTCTCTTGGTGTCGAAGCACATCGACAACCTCTTATCGAGTGCATGACCCTGGTGCAGTCTTTTTACAGAAACAGCCGGCTCCCAATTCCATCTTTGTTGAGGCTTCACAATCTCGCTCTCGACATAGACAAGTTCTATTAGACTGGTTCATTACATAGGAGCACTTATAGACTCCAAACATGCTCGAGCGTTTCTCCCAACAGACAAACGTCTCAATTTAATTTCCCTACTCCGTGCCTTCACTCCTCATGCCCTTGTATCTGCGTTAACAGTTCAGCTTGTCTTAGGCACTATGGCGTCCATGACTGCTGTAGTTCAGCATGTTCGCCTCAAAATGAGATGACTTCAGGCGTGGTTCCTAGCCTTATTCAACCCGTTGACAGACCCACCACATACTCTGCTGCGAGTCACTCCAGAACCCGCCTCCCAACTTGCATGGTGGCACTCTACTCAAAACCTGATGATGGGATGACCTTTTCAACAACCCCATCCACAAATCCAGGTTACCACAGATGCCAGCCTCACCGGCTGGGGTGCCCACTGCCGATCCCTACAAATCCACGCCCAGTGGTCGCAAAGAGAAAGGCTGCTCTATATCCATGAGCTAGAATTCTTAGCAGTGATAAAAGCCTGCGAAGCTTTCAAGAACCATCTTATTGGCAAAATGGTTCAAATAGCCATGGACCACACTACCATGATGTACTATATTCTCAAACAAGGGGGAACTCACTCCCCAAGTCTCCTATATCTCACTGTCGACCTGTGGGAATGGTGCCTCTCCCATCACATTTGTCTCACAGCAATACATATAGCCAGTCAGGACACAATCTTGGCAGATTTGCTCAGTTGCAAAGAATCTCAAGCCCACGAGTGGGAACTAGATCAGACTGTTTTTTTCTCCCTGTGCACATGCTGGGGCACACCCACTGTCGACCTCTTTGCCTCCCAAACAAACCGGAAGTGCAAACGTTACTGCTCCCATGCAGGAGTCGGCAAGAACTCCCGCGGAGACGCATTTGTCAGTCGTTGGCTCAAATCACTCACTTACCTATTTCCACCATTCCCACTCCTCCACAAGGTCGTAGTCCGTCTTCAACAGGACAGGCCCAATGCTATCCTGGTAGCTCCGTGGTGGCCGTGACAGCCATGGTTCCTGATTCTCCACCAGCTGTCGTCCGACACTTATCACCTGCCCCACCTGCCTCACCTGCTTACACAAAACAAAAATCAAATTCTCCACCCAGATCTCCCTGCCCTTCATCTTGCAGCGTGGAGGATTCTGCCTCCCTGATGAATGTCCTTCATCATGCGAAGAAACCCTCAACCAGGAAAGCCTGCATGTACAAATGGAAAAAATTCCAATCTTTTACTGCAGCGACACCACTGCCTTCAACCAACCCTTCTCTTACCACTGTCCTTCATTTTCTATTGCAACTAAAAGCTAAGGGCCTTTCTCTTTCATCCCTCAAAGTCTACCTTTCTGCAATTGTGGCTTATCAACCACCAACTTCTCCGGCAGCTAGTTTTTTCAGACACCCTACTCTGAAACGTTTCCTCAAAGGACTGTCACACACGTATCCTGATGTACATCGTCCACCACCTCAATGGTAACTGACATTAGTCCTTTGGCAGCTTACAAGGGCCCCGTTTGAGCCCCTTGCGTCAACTGACCTCAGATTACTCACCTTTAGGATGGCATTCCTTGTGGCGATCACGTCAGGTCGATGTGCTAGTGAACTGACCCTTATCTCCAGTTTTACCCAGATAAGGTCAAACTTTTTGTAGATATTTCCTTTCTACCCAAAGTTGTCTCCCAGTTTCACCTATCCCAACCTTTAGTTCTTCCGTCTTTCTTTCCATCTCCATCTACTTCTCATGAAAGGATTCTCCATACGTACATTGGATGTAAGACGGGCTCTGGCTTTCTACATAGCCCACACTTAATCCTTCAGACGCTCAGCTCGACTTTTTGTCAGCTACCAACTTCCTGCCAAAGGTCTCCAAGTCACCTCACAGAGAATATCCAAGTGGGTTGCGTCTTCCATCCAGCTTGCTTATCAGCTCACTCGGGTTCCAGCGCCACAGAGTATCCACCCTCATTCCACCAGGGCATTGGCGACTCTACGGCGTTTCTTCGAGGTGTCCCTTTACCAGATGCCTGCGCCTCTGTCACAGCTGTCCACGTTTATCAATCACTACAGATTGGATGTCCGGCAGAAATCTGATGCTGCTTCTGGGTATGCTGTTTTATCATCTACCTTGGCGTGACACCCTCCTCCGGGTAAGACAGCTTGTTAGTCACCCATAGTGTGATTCACAGAGGCCACGAAGAAGAACGACAGGTTATGTACCTGTAATTGTAGTTCTTCGAGTGGACCTCTGTGATTCACACATCCCGACCCGGACTCTCCACTGTCACGCCCTTTTTCTTTATGCGGCAGTTGACCTAACTGAAGGGAGAGCCTTGGCGCCAAGGTACATATACCAGGGGGGAGGGGTCTGCAGTAATGTATCTTTTTGCTACCGCAGAAGCTCTAGAATATTCCGACGAGGCTCCGTGCATGTGCGGATTACCCATAGTTTGAATCTCAGAGGTCCACTCGAAGAACTACAATTACAGGTAGGTAACCTGTCGCTTCTTTGCACCCCTGCTAAAGTTTCCAATGAAATCTTGTGAGTTTTGCCTGTCACCAGATCCAGATGTGTATACCTATACTCTTTTATCTTTGCAGAGAAGAAGAATCTCTCCATGTGGTTTCCTACATGATTCTTGACTGACCTAGCTCCATGATCTAACATACAGTACTAACTTTCGGGGCTGTAACTATGATGAAGCAACTGGGACTTTCCCTCAGGATTAAAAAAAAATAGAGAGCACTGGAATCTAGAGGTGAATCTACTTATGAGTGTTAGGAAAATAAATGGCAGCTCCATTCACTTTAACTTCCAGCTTCATTCGCTGTCCTTTTCTTGAAACTATAAATTTTATCTTTCATTTGGGGGAACACCACATTCTTTTTTTTCCCCTTGGGGGCTCACATCCATGTCTCATGGTGGATTTGGTGGGAGATGGTGCCACTTGCCCCAGGTTTCAGCTCTGCTAAGTCGTCTGCCATTTTTTATGGCTTGAAACATCCAACCAGACGTCCTCTGCCCCCCCCCACTTCCCAGATGTACACCATCCAGCCTGATAAAGAGTTCTAGAGAACTCAAACACTCGAATATTTTGCGAATGTACAGCTGATCCTAAGAAAGATACTGATTTTGGATTATTATTTATATGTGTCCAGTGAACTCTAAAGGTAGAGCAAGGGCTTAACATTGGCTTTATGAGTTCAGACATAATGGCAAACCATAGTTAGTAGAAACAGATTTGGATTTGCAAACTGGGTTTGATCCATTTTGATTGCACTTGATCTTTACAGGCACACAACTTACCACAATTTGTAGGCAAAATTAGATTCAAAGCCTAAAAGATACGATTTTGCTACACTATGGCTGCAGATTCTGGCTGTGCAACAGTAGTGACATTGTTGTCAACAGCAGGTTGTTGCTGATTAAAGACTTTCTTTTTCAATTTCAGGGTTTACACAACTTCATCTCATTTCATCTGAGCCATGTGCTCCCCACAGTTGAATAAGGAAGTCTTAGATCAGTTGCAGTCTGCCACTACTGCTGACTTCATTCCTATCGGGCAGGCAGAGCTGCACATGAGGATTTTGGCTGTTGTATCTTAAACCTATAAATAGGAATGCTGTGGGGGTAAAAGCTGACTTTAAATGAATCTAATAACTACACTTCCCAAATGTGTCTTTACTTTTCGATATACTGCTGTGGTGTTCAATTCCCAACATCTCATTGGCAGATCATTTCTGCTGTTGGCTGTTCCCTTTGCCAATCTTGACATTTTAACTCCTTCTTCAGTTCCTACAAAGGCCAACACAGTCTAAAATGACAAGTGAGTCAATTCTAGGTTTTGTATTTTTTGTTTTGTTTTATTGGTTTTGCTGAGCTGCTTCATCTGTGTTTTACAGAGAAAGGCCGGAAAGAAAAATGGTTCCCCCCGCCCTTTGCATATTTTTAATTCCGTTCTCCATTACAGATGCCTGGCCAACATGTTTTATTTATTTATTTACTACTTAAATTTGTATACTGCTCCCCATTAGTGCTGAAACACTACTCTGGGCGGTTTGCTTCAGAAACAGAACATAGACATACGTGATTCATGCACGTTGCTGCCAACGATATGTTGTATCTTCTGTACTCTGTTCTGCTAACGGAAGGTGTGGCTCTCTTCTCACTTCCTAACACCCACATGGAAACATTATTAAAGTGAAAGAAAAGGGAAGAAAAGCATTCCAGATGACTTTCATGGCAGTTTCAGAGGTTTTGTTGCATAGGAATTCATCACTTCGGTCTGTTATGATTCTTTTATGAGCTGGCTTTCTCCACAGATCTATATGAGACAGGCCTTTAGGAATTGCTGTTCTTTTTAGGCATCAGTGCCCCTTTATTACTTTCTCTACTAAGGCCATGTGGATTTGGTGCTCATAAGTAGCTATTAAATACCGTCTAATAATAACAGTATCCAAGGACAGCAAAGCCTGTTGCCCTGTGGACCAGGGCAGTGGAACTGACATCCAGCGCGGAAAGCATCAGAAGGAAATGAATCAACTGTGTAACCACTTCCCCACAGGGAAAGGCCTTCTACTCAAAATTCCTGTTCACCAACTTGTTTTAAAGCCAGAGAGGGAACATTGTCCTCCTCCTCTGAAACATCCATGGTATTCCCAAATTTTCTTTGGGTTGGTTTTTTTCATCATAAGGTTGTGTGGACTACAACCTGCTAGATTAGACACAATAAAGCTGAAGTCTACAAAACCTTATGTCAAATATTACTTCTTAGTGCTTAAGTAAGGCTCCTTGTTTTTTTTTTTACTGCAACAGGTTAACATGGCTTCTCCCTGAAAGTCTTTGAGTTTGCTGAAGCTTTTCTTGATTCTCACCTTCCAAAGCAAGGGTGATTTTTATAAGTTGAGATAAAGACCTAAGTATGGCCCAAATGTCCTTCTTATTAATAAGTTCATTGGCCTTGCAAATAAGCTCACAAAGGCCAGGGGTGGGGACCTTCATTAGCCTGTTGAGAGGCCAGCAGCTGCCTTTCTGTGGTGGAGTTGCCTGCTCCTAGCAGACCAACGGGGAAAAAAGCCTTCCATCAAACATTCCTTTGCTGGTGGATTTGCCTTCCTCTCTGGCAGACTTGCCTTCCACTATGGCGGTAATTCCCAATCTTGGGTCCCCAGATGTTCTTGGACTAAAATGCTTGGAGGCTTCACCATTAGTTGTGCTGGCCAGGATTTCTGGGGGTTGTAGTCGAAGAACATCTAGGGACCCAAAGTTGGGAACCACTGTTCTATGGTAAGAAATGGAATAATTTATCCATTTTTGGCCAGTCTCTTAAGACACCAGTGTGCATTTCCATGTGCTTTCCTGCACAGAATTGAACAGACGGTTTTTGAAGGATAAGATCAGACCATAAAAAAGACACCTGTTCTCCACAGTTGAATCATAGGTGAAGGAACTCCTACGACCGTGTTTAACAGGTTCACATGGTGGTAGTAAGTAACTAGGAGGAGTCAACCTAACTGTTTCTTTCCTACCTGGGTACATGGTGTAGCACTAGCCTAATTGAAAGAAGGGCAATTTGGGATGTTGTCCTCTGTAAGGATTCCATTTCCTTCACCACAAGATCGTTTCACTCAGGTGCTGGGTTTGAGCATTTAAGAACTCTGCTTTTCTTGGTCACAGGCCTTGCTACCCAAGCTAATTGCGATTATCTCTTCTATTGTTGTGTTCAGGGATTTCAGTAGCCATGTCAAGACCAGTTAGGAGGACCATCTTGGTGTATCATGGCTGCTATGGCCACTGTATGGCTGTCTCAACAAACCATTGGCCTAACATGTTCTTCACGCCCCACTCCTGTAATTCTTGATTAAATAGAATAGTGGTGGTCTGGAATTAGTGTATGCATGCCTGTAATCTTGTTATCAAGGTCAGACTACCCTTCAAAGAAATTCATATAGATAGTTTCTATTTCTCTGCAAGGGTGGTGGCTCCTTTAAGCTGATCTACTCCTTGAAACTTGCAGAACCCAATGCTCTGAGAAAGCTTTTGGCTGGCATGGCTAGCATGTCCATAGACACCTTGGTCTGTCTAACAGTGAGGTGGAAAGGGCACTTGACATAATTCTTGTTGTTGTTGTGTTTGTTTGTTTGTTTGTTCATTTGTTTGTTTACCACTCTGGGAGGTTTACACAATACAGTGAAACAATACAATATAAAGCAAAACAGTACAATAAAACGGAACAGTAAGACAAAATAATCAATACAGTGTAAACAAAATGGAAATAATATCAATAAAAACATTAAAATAAATAGTGGCAGCATGGTGGAGGGTTAAACGTTAGCAAATATCTGGTTGTTAAAGCACTATTGTATCTAGATATAATAGAATCTTGGAAGGCCTGTCTAAATAACCATGTTTTTAATGATCACTTGAAGGTTCCCAATGAAGGGGCCAGGCGAATTTTGGGCAGGAGACCATTCCACAATTGTGGGGCTACCGCCAAGAAAGCCCAGTTTCACTGTTTTCCGAGCCTCTCTCGGGATCAGAACTCTTAACCACCCAGCCTGAGAAGATCTTACAGGGCCTGAAAAGCTAGTCGGAAGGAAGTGCTCTGCCAAACCATTTAGGACCTTGTATGTTAGCACCATCACCTTGAAGTTGGCACAGAAATGGACAGGTAGCCAGTGCAGGATGGCCAGGGTGGGGGAGATATGTTTATGTCTTCTCACCCCACTCAGTAATCTGGCAGCCGAGTTCTGGACCTGCTGAAATCTCCATGACAGCACCAAGGGCAGCCCCATGTAGAGAGCATTACAGTAGTCTAATCACGAGACTACCAGTGTGTGGACCAGCGTGGTGAGGGACCCAGTGTCAAAGTAGGGACACAGCTGGACCTTCTACCGCCTTAGGTGGAAGTAGGCAGTGCGGACCACAGACGCTATCTGAGATTCCATCGATAGTGCTGGGTCGATAGCGCTGGGTCCAGGAGTACACCCAAGCTGTGCAGCTCATCCTTCGCGGAAAGATTGACCCCCTCAAAGGAAAGGGAAGCACCCAGACCACAGACCCACAAGCAGGATTTCCTTCTTGTCTGGGTTCAGCCTCAGTCTATTATCCCTCATCCACCCCAGCACGGCATCCAGGCAGCAGTCAAGGGATGGGACAGCATCCGTGCAGAAGGGGGCAGGAGAGATGGACACTGGGGAGATGATCGAACCCTGCAGGACTCCACAATTGAGAGTCCATGGAGCGGACAATATTTCCCCAAGCTGCACTCTCTGGGGATGGTTCTCCAGGAAGGACCAGAGCCAGGCCAAAGCCAAACCTCTCATCCCCAACCCAGAGAGCCTCCCCAGGAGGTTACTGTGATCGACGGTATCAAAGGCCACTGATAGGTCGAGGAGGACCAGCAAGGACATTTTGCCCTTATCAGCCTCCCTCAAAAGGTCATCTTGCAAGGTGACCAATGCCATCTCCATGCCATGACGTGGCCTGAACCCAGACTGGAATGGATCGAGGGCATTGGTCTTCTCCAGAAGTGCCTGAAGCTGATTGGCCACCACTCTTTCCACCAGCTTGCTAATGAAAGGAACATTGGTCACGGGTCTGTAGTTGCTTTTGTTGTCCGCCGCCAAATTGGGCTTTTTGTGAATCGATCTCATGAGTGTCTCCGCACCCTGCCCTCCAGGAGAGACCCATTGATCATGGCAGTAGCCCAGTCTACCGTTATAGGCTTTCAGCAACCAGGCTGGGAAAGGATCTAGTGAAGAAGTGGTGGCCCTGCAGTGATCAAGCACTCTGTCGACCTCAACTGATGTCACAGGCTGAAACTGTGTTAGATTCTCTGGGCAAGATGGAGCCGTGGACTTCTCGGCTTGATCTACTGGTAAAGAGGAGAGATCCAGATCCCGGCGGATGGCCTCCACTTTGTTTTTAAAGAAGGCTGCAAATTGGTCACAAAAGATGCTACTAAGAGGCCTGTCTCTGTGACTAACCCTGGATAAATCCCGTACAATACGAAAGAGTTCAGCTTGATGGTCATGAGCTTCACTTATCCAGGAGGTGAAGTAAGATCATCTTGTTGCCTTCACTTTAGCTAAGTAGATGTTAGATGTGATTTTTGCAGCTTTTAAATTAGTTTCCATCAGGTCCCATCTCCAAATGCTCTCTAGTCTCCTCCTAATTTGCTTCATCATCTGTAGCTGCTGGTTGTACCAAGCAGCTGGACATGTTCGGCAAAGGAGAGGGCATTTGGGAGCGATCATGTCAGCTGCCCTGGTGGCGGCGGCATGCCATCCATCCACCAGAGCTGGATCCAGTAGCCTGGATGGGCAGACCATCTTAATGGGTCCATGCTCCCCATGGAGGGGGAGTGCCACAGAAAGGCTGCATTTTATCAGGTGGTGGTCTGACCATGACACAGGGACCAATATCAAATCAGTCACCCTCGGATCACTCTCTCCCTGTCCAGTTGAGAACACCAGGTCTAGCATGTGACCAGCCACGTGGGTGGGGCCGTTAACATGTTGGGACATGTCCAAGGAAGCCATGGCTTCCAAGAACTCAAGAGCTGGACCAGAGGCCCCAGTCTCGACATGGGCATTGAAGTCCCCCGGGATAAGAAGCCGTCTCAATGCCACCGCTGAGATGAAGCCTGTCAGCTCCAGAAAGGAGAGTGCGGGGTCGCGGGGAGCACAGTAAACCACACCATCCCAAATCTGTCCCTGGCTCCCAC
The DNA here is from genome assembly GCA_037013535.1 of Intellagama lesueurii. Taxonomy (NCBI): domain Eukaryota; kingdom Metazoa; phylum Chordata; class Lepidosauria; order Squamata; family Agamidae; genus Intellagama; species Intellagama lesueurii. Next base: position 275,137,262 of record JBAJHW010000002.1, read on the forward strand.
TGACATGTGGAGGGCCTCCAGGCCTGGGATCGTCAAGACAGAGAGCCTGACAACCTTTAAGGTATTTTTATAGATAATGGCAACTCCCCCTCCTCGACCCTCCAGTCTGCCTTGATGTTGGATGGAATATCCGGGTGGACAGATTAGTGATTGGGCTATAGCATAGAATGAGGGGTAGCCATCAAACATCTGACTCTCGTTCTTTTAGATTGAATTGCTACTGTGCCAATGCCATACTTTCCTCTGCCAGTTACAGTTTGTATGTTGTTCACTTCACCTTCACTGAGTGGCAGGACTTTGATTTCCAGTTTATAAAGTGACATATAAAGTGCAAAGTGACAGTAACAATAAATAACAATAGGGCGTAAGCAAAAATTATTCAAGAATTAGATTTGGCCAATAAATATACTTAATTGCAATCAGTTTCATAGATCTAAAATATAAATATAATTGGTAAGAATTTGTACAATAGAAAACAATTTATACAGTTAAAAATTGAGCAGTGTTAAATTTAGATGAATCAATAATGGTTATTAAACTGGATTTAGAGCCCCCCTTCCTCCTAAAATGGAATAGCTAAAACAGAGAAGTAAACTGATAAATTTAGATTAGGATGCTCATAGGATTAGATTTCATTAGAGTATCAATTCATTAGTAGGCTGGTTATAACATTCATTAATGAGAGGATAGCTTACTGAGATCTCAAATGCTCATCTTATGTTAATCTATCATTATGTTCATTTTGCCACACTTTTGGCCACCTTATTAATCTTCCTTTCGCTCACCTTCCAACACTTTCCATAACCTTATTTATCACACATCCATGTGTAATATTAGACTTTCCTAATCAGCCTTCGCAACCTTGCTCCCATTGGACCATATGTTTTTAGAATGGGGTTCCATCTCGCCCTAGTTGGAAAATTCAGTCGTGTGGTCAGTTTCACTTTTCAAGTTCCTCTCTTCTGTCAGTATCTCCCATCTTCCATTGTTGGTGGAGTCACTGCTACTAAAGTCGAACTTGAGCGGCGAGGAAAGTCTAAATTGGGAACCCCAAAGTAGATTGAAAGTCACATGGTCTATAGGCCAGGGACCATCATGGAAGTTTCAGGTCTCCGTTCCTCGCCATCTTGAAGCAACCGCTCTTTCACCACCAGACACAACTTTCGATCTTCGTCCAACACACATCTAAAAAGCCTCTCAATAATATCTGCTAACTGCTAAATCCTGATCTATAAAAAAGGCTTCTGACATCCTGTCCGATCTTATAAGTCCAGTATGATGTAAAATAAACCCTATAATCAAGCCCTAATTGATTGAGAGCCTCCTCTCTTGCCTTGTGGAGCTCAGGGGTGATGAGCAACGAAGCAACCAGAATGAGAACAGAATATAGATGGTGTACGTCTTCAACTCTGTGTTTCTGTGCTTTTAAAATTCAAGTTTTAATCACTGGAAAAGATGCTAATGCTGGGTGAAGTTAAAGGCAGCGGGAAGTCAGAACATGAGCAAGATTGACTTAGTAAAGGAAGCCATGGCCTTTAGTTTGCAAGACCTGAATGGAGCTACTTGTAACAGGACCTTTGGAGGCCAGAAATTAGATGGCACCAAACAGCAGCAACAACATTCAGATTAATAGCAAGGACTGGCTAGTATAAATACTGTATGAGGTCAGTTACAGGGTATATCTTAACCATAGCTAAGGTTTTATGTGTGAGGGTAGCACCAGGCACATGGCAGGTGTGGCTTCTTTTGCACGTCTACTGTTTCTCAGTTCTGAAAGATGTAAGTGGAGTCTCTGAGATTGCTCCGTCTACTTCATTTCTAGCTTGGAATCATTGTATCCTGCAGAGGAATTAAGTAAGAACATCCATGCAGTCTTTGATACATTTCTTTGCAACCACTTATCTCTGCTGTTCCCATTAATCTGATCATTGTGTCATCATAACTTACCCTCTTCAAGAAGTACTGAACAGGGTTCCTTTGCATCATATGTCTTTAGCAGCTCCCTCGTGGAGCAGTGGGAACAAGAGGGATTGCTTTTCTTTGAGCCCAAAATGTCCGTTTACCATCTTTCCTTCAGGACTGTTCAGTTGTTGTCACAATTGTGAAAGGATCATTTGTCCCCCCCTCTCTCAGCCTCTCACATCCTCCTCGTACAGAAGAGCTGCCGCGCTGATGATACTCCTTTAAAATATGGCTGTTGCTGTTTCCTATTAAAACAGAGCCGATATATGTTGCCATAGAAACCTGCAAACTAATAATAAGGAGTTTTGAGTCAGCGGAGGTAACAAGTCATCCTACCCATATAAAATATATATGAGAGAGAATAGGCATGGGTCACAAAGAGGATGAACCAGATTGTGCTGAATTAATTTTGAGAGCTCACTGTGTGGCTATCTCATACTTGACAAAGAAACAAATTGTGCTCACTGAAAGTGGTTACACAAGTGCTGTTTAATGGCTGCTTATGTGAAACTGCAGAAGCATCTGTGCTGCAAGGTCAGAAGACCTGCAGTCGTAAGATCGAATCCACGCGACGGAGTGGGCCCCCGTCGCTTGTCCCAGCTCCCGCCAACCTAGCGGTTCGAAAGCATGCAAAATACGAGTAGATAAATAGGTACCACCACGGTGGGAAGGTAACGGCATTCCGTGTCTAGTCGCGCTGGCCACGTGACCACGGAAGATTGTCTTCGGACAAACGCTAGCTCTATGGGTTGGAAACGGAGATGAGCACCGCCCCCTAGAGTCGGACATGACTGGACAAATTGTCAAGGGGAACCTTTACCTTTACCTTTATGTGAAAAGGACAAGCAAGCACAAGAAGGGCTCTGAGGGCATAGTTTTGGAGACCATCCTCCATGTCCCACTGGTGAGTGCTCATCAGTTCAGCTGTAATTCCTTGGAGCCTTTTGCTCTTAGAGGGACAGGGTATATGGCATAGATTTCCACTCTGTAATGATTAAAGGAGGGAATTCCTTCAGTGCTGAAAAAAAGTCTGATTGTCACAGCAGGAGAAATGTGCATGTCACCCTGTCTCTTGTGCTGCCTATCTGAGCAAAGAATGGAGAAATGTGTTTGTGTAAGGAGAGATATGAGATGTCTCCTTTGTGCCTCATTGGGAAAGGTACAGTTGTTTGTGGAACTGGGATTGTGTGAGTATATTGTCACATTTTGATCAGGGCCACTGTCTCTGGATAGCAATTTTGATGAACACAAAGCAAAGTTTGCTGCTTATATATTGCCTCATAGTGCTTAAAGCACTCTCTGGGTGATTTACAATGTAATTATGCAGGCTACACATTGCCCCTCCCCCCAGTGAGTTGTGTACCCAATTTACCAACCTTGGAAGGATGGAGGACTGACTCAACCTTCAGCTGGCTACCTGAGCCTATCAGGATCAAACTCAGGTTTTGAGCATAGTCTTGACTGCAGTACTGCACCATGAGGCTTTGCAATTTTACTTTTCCAGATTGTAATTCCAAATAGCCATGGTGATTTCAGGATTATAGGAGTTGTACTCAAAAAAGTAATTCTCCTGCTGCCTCAAACCTAGTACAAACATAACAGAACACTTTTCTTTGTCTCAGGCCTGTGTTCTTGAAGTAATGCTGCAGCACTGTATACTGTGTGAAAGTATCGTGTGTCTTGGCTAAATCTAGCTGCTGTCAGACTGGAGTAGAATAGCTTGATCTCACCGGTCCTAACATTAGGCATTTGCCATACAATACCAGTGGCAATAAATACTGTAAGCTATAAGTCATCTTCAATTCTAGGCTGGATAGTCAGTCACCAGTTTGGTGAGAATTCACTTCCCACCATAAAACGTGGTTAAACAGATGATTTAGGAAATCTGGCTGTCCATGTCAAGTTAGTAGAAACACATTGTTAGTTAATAGGAGTTAATAGAAACAAGATGGTATTCTTTCTATGAGCCCATGCCTGACCTTGTGGCCAGACTCTTCTATTGAAAGAAAACAGCCATACTGTTGATCAGCATGATATTTCTAAACCTGCCCTGTAGCAATCTGAACTTTGTAAGATAATCTATTGTGGTCCAGCCCCCTGAGCAAACCAAGCTCCCGTGAGAAGCAGGAACAGATCTTGGAGGAAGGGGTTTCCCCCCTATTAATTACAACTTCTAGAGTCTCCCAACCTGGGGAGTTGTGATGTCAAATGCATGATTTTTCCAAATACTGAGTAAGAACAGAGTATTGGATATCAAAGCAGAGACCACCTTTTGATTTTGTTTTAGCAGTAGTTGTGTTTTTTTTTTTAAACAACATTATGGGATGAAGATCTGTGTATTTCTGTATAACTTTGTAATTTGGCAAGGGGTAATAAGGTTTTCAAACGTGTTACTGTCCATCTTTTTGGCCAGTCCTCGTATCAGTTAGTTCACTGCATCCTTTGCAGATTGTAGCATTCATCTTATTCTTTGTCTGGGATCTTCAAGGCACACTAGTGATGGTTTTTAATGAGGTTACAGTAGACAGTGTCCTTTCAGATGAATGCACCACTGTTGTCAAATCCTGTGGTGTTTGACAAGTGTACACAGCATATAGCTATGCACATGTACTTCACACAGTAGATAGCTACATTAGGATTGGAATAATGCTTACTTGCAACTCATCAGAGTTAACATGTTCTCATCGTGAAAAGTAGCAAACCTACATTTTGAGGGCTCTGATGACTGAACTGTTATGAGGGCCCCCATTGTAATCAGCAACGAGGTCTGGCCACAAAGTCTGTGTAACCACTATTATCTTCTTCAATGGGGTTGTTCCATAACAGATTGCCACTTTTTTTTTTAAATGTGGATTAAGGTTGTTTCTGGGGCTTCTCGGGGGTTAGCGGTCTGAAGCTTAAGCTTCATTAGTTTCGGAGTAGATCCGCCCCGATCCTAAAAAGGCCCAGTAAAGTCAATGTGAACCAGAGCTTCACAAGGGAGGATATTAGGTCTCTAGTTTGACAGAATAAATAAATCAATAAAATAATAAATAAATAGAAGCTGTGCTCTTTCAAAACCCTGTCCATGTCATTGTCACTCTCTGGCCATCATCCACAGCTTGGATCCAGCATGTTCATCTGCCTGATACTTGAGTATGTTTGTGGTGCTGCCCATATGACCTGATATCCTACTTTTAGAATAACTAATCCATTTCCTGAAAGTGTCTCCTTTTATGAGCAGATAGCTCCTGTTGGTATGGTGAAATGGCCAGAATTTTCCATTCAGTTCCTTTGATTATCAGTTTCTCCATACTGAATCAAGAGGATGTGTGCCATGAAAGATCACTTAGGGCTTTCCTTCCTATCTGTTAAGCCTGAAGAAGTGATTGTGGCATGTCTTCTAGCAAAGAGATGCCACAAGCAGTGGAAAAGCACAGCACAGTTGTTCCTTTGGTACCATGTGAACTTTCTAGACAAGTTCCCTGAATGTATAAACGTCACCATCTTGAATGTGGTACATGTTTGTTTCTCAGCCATGCATTTTGTTTCATAATTGTTTCATAATTTTGAAATTTGTTTGGAATGGCATGATGGATGAAAAAGGACAAGATGTAGGGAAGTATCCTGTAACTGCTGCTACATATAATTCTGGCTGAGAAACCATAGCAAAGTTGTGATAGAGCTGAAAAAGGTGCAGAAAAAAGGCAATGTAAATGATATGGGGGGTGGAGCACCTCCATTCTGTGGAAATATTGTGGTGCTTGGAACTGAAGATGCGATTTGGGGATTTTTGTGATGACAGATCTCTTAATCTCCATTCTGCCTGACAGTCGGACACCTTGCAGACACCTATAAGTGGCTGACCTGGGATAAAGGCATCCATAGGAAGGCTTTGAAGCTTAGCTAGACCTGGCTCCACCTAGCTTCTTATTCAGAAAGCAAGTTACCAAGAAGCACTGGGGTAGGAACAGGAGGCTATTGCAGTTAGCAAAAATGTCAGTAAAGGGTAAATATCTTAAATATGGAATAAAATGCATGGTGCATAATGTGGAAAAGTGAATGGAGAGAAGGTCTTCCTCCAGTGTTAAAACCTGGAGTCGCCTACAATGCTTAATGTGTGAAGGTTCTTCACACAACACATCATGGGACTATAGAATTGACTTCTTCGAGATGTAGTACTGGCTATCAATTTACATGACTTTAATAAAGCCTCTGTGCTGCAGGGTCGGACGACCAGCAGTCGTAAGATCGAATCCACGCAATGGAGTGAGCTCCCGTCGCTTGTCCCAGCTCCTGCCCACCTAGCAGTTCGAAAGCATGCAAATGCGAGTAGATAAATAGGTACCACCTCGGTGGGAAGGTAACGGCGTTCCGTGTCTAGTCGCGCTGGCCACGTGACCACGGAAACTGTCTTTGGACAAACGCTGGCTCTATGGCTTGGAAACGGGGATGAGCACCGCCCCCTAGAGTCGGACACGACTGGACAATTTGTCAAGGGGAACCTTTACCTTTACCTAATAGGGGACTAAATGACTTTATTGGGGGTAAGGCTATCAGTGGGTACCTACATCATGGCTGTATGTCCACAATCATAGGCAGCATGTGTCTACATTGCCAGTTGTTCGGGAGGAACAGTGAGAGAGGATGTTTCTGTGCTCACGTCCTGTAATGTGCCACCCCTACATCTCTGGTGGGCCACCATGGGAATTGCATGCTGGAGTAAATAGGTCTTTAGTCTGATCCAGCAGGATTCCTCTTAATATTCTTATGGGGAAAGATTATCTTGATTGAAAATTGGGATGGAAGAAGAGAAGAGTTGTACTGAGCATATAAAATCTCTGCGTGTTTCCAATGGAATTTATACTGCTTACATTTTATACATCTCATTTAATGAGGCATGTCACTATTACTTCCATTTCGCAAATTTATTTCCATAATTTGAAGACTACTTATTCTAAAAATGTCAGGCAAGTTTAGATTTGTAATAATACTGTACTTACAATTATCAAAGAACCAATTAAGTGTCAAGCAAGCCTACGAAGGGACTAAGTTTGTGCCCATCACAGTCAATCAGGAGTGGACAACATAGAAACCAGAGGCAGGATGAGTTACTCTTGCCTGTTTTTTGTTTGTTTGTTTTCGCCTGCTCTGCCCCTCTCTTTTCATTGTTGCTGTTTATTTTGGAAAAGAATTTAGTGGTGCAGTGTTGGCGCCCCCCCTCCCCAGCAAACAAATGTTTTTAAGCATGTCTGCTTTAAAATAAGGCATGTGAGGAGCATGAATCTCCCTGTTTTAGCAGCTTTGTCGTCTTAGGAATGTGAATGTGCTTTAAAAGGAAGGGTGCATGCCTTTTAAAAAAGGAGGATGTATTTGAAAAGATTACATGTTTTGCTGCCACTGCACCAAGAAGTGGCAGTGGCAACACAGGATGGCCCCTTACAGTTCTACAAAGGGAAATTGGTTCCCCAGAGCCATCTACTCTGCAATAAGCAGGGTTGGTAAAAAATCAGTGATTTTTTAAAAAAAAAATTCAGTTGATTTAACTTGTGATTTAAATCATGAGTTAAATTTTAAAAATCATTTTTTATTTGTTGTCCAAAAGCCATTTGTTAAAATTTTATTTTAATTTAAATAAATTAATCAATTTGATTTAAATCAAATCCACTCTAACAATAAGACATAGCTGATTATGATGTCTAAACGCAGCCTTAAAAGGTTCTAAAAAGTCTGGGGAGCGGGTGGTGGTGGTTGAAGTTTGTTTGCTGTTTTATTGTGGTCCAATATTCTCAGAATCTAACCTAGATGTTACAGGGTGCACTGTGAACAAAGACTACTCCGAGCTGTGAATGTGCAGCGTTGCATAAGGCAGGCAATTTGTTTGTGCTTGGAGTACAGACTCAAGGCTGTTGATTTGTCTTGTCTGTTTTGTTAAGTGGCAGCAATTCATGTGGCTCCTTCTGAAACCAAAATGAGACTGAAGCACAGACACATCTACCCACCCCAAACAGTCTCAGAGTTATTCCCTACTGCCTGGCCTGCCATCATCTCTTCTGATTTATCTTGGCTGTAACAACTGCATAAGGCTGGGGGAATCTTTACCTTTGTCTCAGCCTGCACTCGTACCTGTTCCCTTGAGAGTTTCTGACATTAATTGGTCATTGCATCAGTTTTAATCTGTATGACTCAGACAGGTGCTGAGTCATAGGCTTGCGGCACGGCACCAGCTCTACATCGACGGTTCTTACTGTTCAGCTATTTATTTTGTACAACAAATCCGTACAGTATTGCAGTTTTGCTGCATTAAGCTTCAGATTGAAACAACTTGTGCAGGTGAAAGTCATGCTGATTTCTTCCATGTATGCCTTACATTTTGTCCATAGTACAACTCAGGGTGGCATATGTGAAGTTCCTTCCCCTCAACCCCGTGCTCCAAGCATTTAGCAGAGCCAGGCATGCTTAAGCAAGGTTACTGCACCATGTTCTTTCAGACTGTGTCCTCAGACCAGATTCTTTCTGTTCTTGTTTTCAGAAGCATGTGAAAGCTATTTTATTCTAATGAAAAAAGGAAGCAGTACATTTGTTAAACTAGACTGGATGTGCCAAGGGCAACCATGGTTGCTATTTGTCTACTTAATCTATTAAGTAAGAGCTCAGTCCTATTTTAACATAAAACAGGAGGCCTGCCTAAGTGGAGCTGCACTCAGAATATGGAAGGGTCACATTTCTGGACTACAGTTCCTGTGGCTTGAGGACAGTAGTCTGGGAAGTAGAGTCAGCCACTGCCTTAACCATATCATGCTACCTTCTCTCCCCCCCCCCCCCAATTGTTCTCAAACCTTGCTCTAGTCTGAGATTTTTGCTATATGAGGGGGGGGGGGAAGTGACATGATGTGCAACAGATAATGCTTGCAGAGATTTCTTAACTTATGGCAATTCACATCTAAAAGTTATGTTGTTTGCGTAACTGCACAGCAAGATTTCAGCCAATGGGAAATCATGGTTTCACATACAGTGAATGAGCTGTGAAGCACTATGGGCTTGCACGCTCCCACTCCTTTGTGTGTTAAACGAAGAGATTGGAAACAAGAGCTTCAAGTCTAAAACTAACTATAGTTCCCAAATGATGTCCAAACTCAGGAAACCATATTTTGACCAAACTATGTTTGTCCTGTGGTTTAAGAACCAGCCCGTATCTGAAACCCAGGGGGATCCCTTTTTTCATGTGCACCATCAAATCAGTTCTGACTTATAGCAACCCTTTTCAGCATTTTCTAGGTAGAGAATATTTAGAAGTTGCTTAACATTCCCTTCTTCTGAGGGCATCCTGGAACTGTGCAGCTTTCCCAAGACCACACAGGCTGGCCTTACTCACAGGAGACACAGTGGGGAATCAAACTCCCAACATCTGGCTCCACAGCCAGAAACCTCACTGAGCCCATGAAAGATATTGTAACTGTAGCCTAATGTGATTTGTTTAAAATGGGAAACAAACATTTTCCATCTTTTTCTGTGGTTGTGAAGATGGCATAGGAACATGTGGGGCCAGGGTTTATCATGGCTCATTCCTATATTGAAAAACCTAGTTTGGTGTTGTTGTTGTTTATTTAAGAAGGCCCTCTTGTCTCTCCTTGCTATTCCTTGGAAGTCTGCGTTCAATTTTCTGTAACTTTCCCTTGCATTTTGTTTCCCTTCTCTTCTCTGCTATTTGTAAGGCCTCGTTGGACAGCCACTTTGCTTTCTTGCATTTCCTTTTCTTTGGGATGGTTTTTGTTGCTGCCTCCTGTACAATGAGCCTCCATCCATAGTTCTTCAGGCACTCTGTCCACCAAATCTAGTTCCTTGGTGTTAAGACGGTTATATTTTAGATTTCAAGCTTGTATGCAGAACCTCTGTTGCCTAGCAATGCTACAGCCATTATAATCATAAATGTTATAATAATATATAACAAATGTATATGATAAATATGAACAATACAGTACATATGTGTGAAAGAGGAAAAGGGGCTACCTTAAGTGTGTTTAGCTTGGCCAACTGGGAGAAGTTACTTTTTTGACAGTATCTGCCAAAATCCTCATATGGGGGGCAGGGGGGAAGAATATTATGTGTTCAATGTCTGCGCTGGCTCTAGGATTGTGGCAGTCATTTTCTGTATAAGGAACTTTCCCAATTTGGGAAGCCAATTAAGGAATTCACAGGAATCATGAATATAAAAGGAATGCATTAGCAGTTTATGCTCAAAGCCTGAAAAGTAGAAACAGAAGGTATACAGTACTTGTTAGATTGGATTAAATTATTGATTAACAATCGTTTTCAATTAGAGATTCCCTCCCAACAGGTAGGAATGATTATGACAATGCCCTTCATCTTTTGTCTGGCTACCAGGAACATTTCAGTCCAGCCTCCCCACAGCAGGTGTCTTCCTGTTACATTTGAAACATTGAGCTTACTGCATCACTGCTTGCATAGCTCATCCTGTGATGGCTGGAAATGATGGGATTTGGGTACCAAGTTAGGAAGCTGCCTTATGCTAAGTAAGATTCTTTTCCCATCAAGTTCAGTATTACTGACCCTGACTGGGAGCAGCTCCTATGGTTTCAGGCAAGAATGTTTACAGCCCTACCTGGAGAAAAAGCATGCTCTCTGAGCTAAACATAACATCAGTAGGGGGAGGATTTCTATGACATGTCATTTTTTCCCCTGCTATCTATGTTTGAGTGTATGGGTGGGTTTGAACATGTTTATGAGTAATCTGGTGAGAAAGGCCAAATTACTCAAAAACATGTTTGAACTTGCTTATGGGTTCAATTGTAGGTTGCAGAGAAAATGTGAAATGTCATAGAAATCCTATCCCCCAAACATCCGTGTCCTTTTATTTTTATTTTTTTTATTTTTTAAATAGCTGAAATCCCATTAATTTGACAAGCAGGGGTATTTAGAAGGGAAAGGCAATCCATACAGGTGTACTGGAGAAATTCAACAGAACTCTGCCACTTATGCTCTGCTCCAGGCTCCTGCTGTGTTGCCCATCTTTCGTCCAACAGGTACATTGTCTAGGAAAAATCTCCAAAATATCTACCTTAGTAGCCCCACGGGTGATGATTCTCTTATTAACTTCCAAAATTTCTGGGTGCAATTTGTGGCTTACACATAACAGTAGAGGAAAATGTTCCTACTGGAGAAAACTGCAGACACATAACAGTTTGTATGTAGCCTAAAACTGAGGAGATCTCTAGGTTTAGTTTTCAACTTTTCATGCAGTTTACTTTACTGGGTGACCATTTCTGTCCTACATTCTTATTGTGAGGATGGGGGGACTGTACAGGACTATCTTTTGAGATCCAGCCCATCTTTAGTTCTCACCTTAGAACCATGAGGAGCAATCTTGTATGTTCTTTTGCCTTTAACCAAGTTGTTTAGAGAAGTGTGATAGTTCAATAGGAAAGCACATGCTTTGCATGCAAAAAGTTCCAGGTTTATTCCTGATATTTTGGGGCAAAAGGATCAGGTAGGAAGTTGTGAGCAGAACCTTTACGTTACGTATCATGCAGATCTAGTTCCATTGCAGATAGCTAATACTGGTGTAAATAGATCCAGTGTCTTGGCATGATGCAAGACAGTGCTCTATGTCCCAGGCTGAGCTTTTTCACTTCATCTATTGCCATGTGGTAAGGATTTTGACTGCCATCATGCGCAGAGAGAAGGCTGCTGGATAGCTCAGTGGTTTAGGTCTCTAGCTGCAGAGCCAGAGGTTGGGAGTTCAATTCCCCACTGTGCCTCCTTGACAGGGGCTGGACTTGGTGATCTATAGGGTCCCTTCCAGCTCTGCAGTTCTAAGATATTATTATTATTATATTATATTATATGGGGGGGGGGAATGAACCCTAGCTTATCTAGATAGCACCTTTACTCTTCATTCTCTTTTCTTTGTGATATGGTCATGGTGCCACAGTTATGATGGAGCTTAAGCAAAGTTATAGTACAATGGAAGGCAAGTACTTTATATCTGCATTTAAAAAAAATAATTTTAAAATACGTGTGGTATCTTGAACAGAACTAAAATATTTATAACAGTGACCAAGGAATAACTCTCTCTTATCTATACATCTGCACAAAACTACCAAGCCTCATTTTTTGTAGATTACCAGAGCAACTAATTATTTATAGATTACCATCAGCATGTGACGATTTTGTTAGAATAACTGGAGGCTGAAAGTGGTGGAGGAAGACAGATGTTTCTCTTAATGCTTGGCTTTTGATTCAGTGAGTTCATTGCTTGGGGGGCATGGTCTACTTAAAGATAGCTTGGACAGTCTTCCACATGGGATGTTTTGAATTTGTAATGTTCCTTATTGATTACCGATTTTATCGGCAGTTTTCCTGACATCCATATGATAGAAGGCTCCTCTTGGTACATTCAGTGACAAAATCTGTGATTTTTTCATGCATTTTGTCCCCTTCTAAAGGCCAGGTTTATTTTTGTTTCAACTTGTCAGTATGTAAAGAGAAGTTCCAGGAGGGAAATGGACTTTTGCATATTGATTAAAGGATTTCTAGGATGTCCTGAAGAGGAGGGTTTTTTTCTCCCCCTTGGTAGTGGCTTTTGTGAAGTTTCAATTTGAATCCTGGTAAATCTTATGCTCCTTCTCAACCAACTGGGATGAACAAGGAGAAAGGGAGGTTCTAAGAAGATCCATTGATAGCAATGAGAATTAAGTTACTCAGTGATGATGAGGATAGTGATGGTGATGGTGATATAGCAGAGTAGAATGCACATTACAAGCAAAATGTGAGGAATTGGAAGCACTATCATGTTTTTGTTTTCTTTTTGCCTGATGCAATATGTCAGGGCATGATCACACGAGGCAAATGTTCCCTAGTTATACCCTTGTTAGATCATTGTCGAAATTTCCGGTTACATGACGCATGGCCATTATCAAATCATTTACCCTGCCAGCAGTGTAAGTGCGGTTTATTTCCCCCTCACCAAGTGGCTTCTTATTTTCTTCTGATGTCATTTCAAATATTTTCCTTAGCGGTATGGCATGTGTGCACAATGCTATTGATTCTTTTCCAAAGCCAAGTCACTGGGGAAGGCGTCCACCATTACTGCTGCACAACTGCCCTGCTATAATTTTAAAAAATAAATAAATCACGGCCAGTATGTCAATACATAGGTAAACCTATGTCAACGGCCAGGTATGCCAGGGCATTGGTAGGTGTTGTATCACTCCACCTACTGTCTAACAAGTGACACAGCCCTGGATGGAGATGCACGGTCCATTGAGTGTAATGCAGTTCTTCCAGAGATGCTAGTGCAACAGAGGAAATTTTACTGAACAGGAAACCTTACCCAACATATTGATGTATCATTATTATTATTTTTTTAAAAAAATAAAGTAGGGGGATGCAGTGCCCTAGAAAACAAGAGAGAAAATAAATCAGTACCACGATGGAGCCGGCCATAACGATTCAAATAGGAGAAAATGAATCAATAACATTAAAAGACATTGGGGCATTTGCCCAGGTATATGTATCAGAGGACCATGATTCAGTACAACAAAGGTATGGACAGTACCATTAGAACAGGGGAACATCTGCCTGGTGTGACTGCGGCCTCAGTTAGTTATTAGAGCAGTGGTTCCCAATCTTGGGTCCCCAGATGCTCTTGGACAACAGCTCTCAGAAATCCTGGCTAATGGTGAAGGCTTCTGGGAGTTTCAGTCCAAGAACATCTGAATACCCAAGGTTGGGAACCACTGCTTTAGAGCAACAGCTTTTAAAAATTTCTAACAAAAATTTAAGATGAGGTTAACACTTATGTTAAACTGGAGCCACTGGTGATGAATACTGAATAGGCTGTTGCTTTCCTATAATTAGACAAAATCACTTCTCTGTGAGTCATTTTCCCGGTCATTTCTGTAAAACACACACACATATACATTCACACCAGTTAACCAACCCACGTCTTCCATGAACAGCACTTAGCTTCAGTTATACCACATCTGCTTCTGGCAGTTGTTCCAATGCATGAGCTATGATGGTGAGCACAGAGTTTATGAAGCCACAAATTACTTCTCACCCACTGAAATTAAAATACCACTGACATTTTTGGACCAATACAAAGGCTGTTTTATCAAATACCCATATGGCTGGAGTTACTTTTAAACATTTAAAACATTTGAGACTCATAAATATTGTATAGATGTGTGTGCGTGTGCAGAGTAGGCCTGGTGTGTGTGTGTGTGTGTGTGTGTGTTATACATGTTTTCCTTGGGTGGAACCAACCATATGTTAAAATGAATTTTGCCGATAGTAACGTTTTTCATTTGAGATTTATTACATCTTAATGAAACAGTGTGTGGGTGGCAAACACCAGCAGATAGGGTACCACGTAAGCATTGGTGCTAAGGATACTTCTGCTTATGTTTATCTAAACTAATAGCCATGGCTGACATCACAGGCATGACTATAAGCTTGGGCTTCTCATGTGGTTTGCTCTAGGTGCAGAATGAAATCTTTGGATCAGATGTGCGTGTTCTTCTTCCAAGCAAACATTACAGGCATTGCCTTGCCTGGGACAGAGTTGTTGGAAGAGTTGATATGAACAGATTGTATGAAATTGCCTTGTATTAGGGAAAGGGACCTGTGGACTTCCAGATGCCCTTGTATTCCACCTCCCATCATCTCCAGCCTGCATGACCGAAGGTCAGGGATGTTGCAATCTTTCTTTCTTTGTGTCAGAAGCACCACAGTACAATTAATAAAAATATAACATAATTTCTGTCCAATAATGGGCAACATGTTGAGTGGCATAGTGCACACTGACGTAGGTGAGAAGTTGCTGAAATTCTGGGATTTCCGTTGAGTACTAGACATGAACAAATTTTGCAGTCCTTCCACACAAAATTCCATCAATGGTTATCCCAAGCTTTCTTCATTTCAGCAGTGTATCTGGGCTTGGGGATGGAAATGGGAGAAACAATTTTGTTGTTCTTAATTTTGTTAAGTGAATAGAAAACCTTTGGCAGCCTACCACAAATCACCCAGAAATCTTCCAAGACCTCCAAACATACCTTCTGCCCGCTGTTCTTTAGAGCAGGGGTCCCCAATCCCCACTCCGCGGCCCGGTACTGGGTCGTGGCCTTGGCAGGGCTGGGCCGCGGAGACAGATCTCCCATCCCCCCCACGCACGCATCCCCCACATGCATGCGCGGATGCAAGCACACACCCCATGCATGCACAGACGCACGTACAACCCCCCCTGCACACACGCACACCTCACATGCACACATGGATGCTCCCCTCTCCCCCCTGCACGCATGCTAAACCAATCTGCAGTGCCAAAAAGGTTGGGGAGCACTGGTTTAGTGTTTTAAGACTTACCTTTAACTGAACCCAGAAAGAAAAAGGTGATTTATGCAAATCAAAGAACATGTTCTGCTTAGCTGTATCAGAAAAGACCTTGGGAACCCAGTGACATAAGATCCTTGGGAAATATCTGTGGGAAATTACAACAAAGCAATCCCCAAGTGTGAACACAGATGGCCATTTATCGAGCAATGACCTGCCTCAGCATGGAAGTTGATTTTTCTACATGCTGAGGTGAATTTTATCATTCTGCTTCTTCCCTGGATTTCTCATCAAGTAAATATTAATGAGAAAATCTGCAGTTATGGGTCCTTAGGAATCTGTCCCCAGGTGGTTGGCAGCAAGGAGAAGTTTTTGTCCAACTTCATCTACCCTGGCTAGCCAGAACAAAGCAAGAGACCTTATCTTATCTTTTCTCTTGGACCACAACTCCTAGAATTCCTGTGGTAGACTTGGTGTCTGGGGAATTCTGCGAGTCATAGCTCCCCAAAATAACTTGCCTGTGCCGTGGTTCTTCATATGACAAAGAACTCAGAAGGTGGTTTGGGACCTTCACATGACAAAGAACTGAGGTATCAGAGTCAAAACCTGAGGCCTGGAGGCAGCCCCCCTTGTGGTGTCACATGAGCAGATCCAAAATTCTCAAAATTCAACTCGGCTCAGGCAACAGCTGCTGTAGAATATGCAATAAAAATAAACTTCTGAACTGATGATGTCTAGATGGAGTGTTCTGAAGTCTTGAGAATGAACCCCAAAATCTCGGGGTTGCCACACTGCCAGCATCTCCCTTGACATTTCAGGCCCAAAATCTGAGATTTGGAGGCTGGGCTCAAAAAAATTGAGTCTTCAAGCCAAATTTGAGACTTGGCAACCCTGGGTCTGAGGGCAGACAACCTGGCAAAGGGAAATCATATGGCCTGATTACTACGTACCAACCCTCTCAGTTTGTTCCAGACTCTTACCAGTTGTTATTTTAATTAATATTTTATTTATTTATATCCACTATACGATGGCTTACTAGTTAAGTTCACCAGGCAAAAAATAAAAAATAAATAAAGAAGGCAAAAACATTGTGGCACCTTTAAAGTCTAACTTCTATATTTTAATGTTAGATTTTGTGGAAAAGTTCACTTCCTCAGGCATAAGAGTGGTCCATTTTTGTCTTCTTTATTTTTTAATTTTGTTTTTCCCTGATATATTAGCACAGACTAAGGTGACTACATCTTCTAAAACTACTTAATTTACTTTATGAATAAAAATGGGATATATGTTGCTGAATAAACACATTCCAAACATTATGAGAAATGAAAGTTTATCTCGGGGCTACAGAATGCTCTTCACTGATACATGAACTTTGGCAAATGTGCTTGAGAATGTAAAGGCACCATCAGCTTATACTGAGAATTTGCTAAAGGTGCTCTGCTTTCTCTGCTTGGATGTATAAACTATAAAATCAGGTGATGACAGTTTCATGGCAATCTTGATTGAATGATTTTTATTTCACACCGTGAACAATAGTCTTCTATGACAAGCGATTGCCATAAGATAGCAATTTACAGGTGGCTCGCCAGGGTTACCCAGCCCCACCCCAGCTTTTAAAAAAGTATATGTAACAAAATTGCAATGAAAACAACAAAATAAATGAAGAAAAGACATGGCAGGGCAACAATAAACACTGTAATGAATTTTGCGTAATTCAGAAATTTTCTGGGAGACAGCAGCCCATAATTATCTCAACATGCCTATTCTTGCTGACAGTAGGGATCACCTTATAGGTAGAGTCTGTACGGGTGGGTGTAAATCTCATTTGTTAATTAAGTAACTTTCTGCACATATGGCACTGTGCCTGTGTTGCATCATTACATGTGGCTGAGTTTTTAATATACTTGATAAACCTCAGCCAAAAGAACTTTGAATATGTCTGCTGGCCAGGATTCATCAGAGGGGCTGCAGATAACTTGGACACAATACCTTTGGCAAAGCACCAGAAAATCAACAGAATGCCTGCCTGTGTAATTCAACACAGAACTCTTCTGAAGTAGCCTCCGACCACTTGACTCTTCTCCTTCCAGAACCTTCTCCTTCAGTGGCTCCCCAATTTGTCTGCCTCAGAGGGAGAAGTGAGGCAACAATGAGGGCGCCTCCATTGGCTTGGCTGAAGTCAGTGGCTATTTTGCTCCTCCCCTTCCAGACATGGTTCCATCAGCAGCCATTTGACCCATCTCCCTCAAAAGGAAAAGTGTGAGAATAAGTCCCTCTTCACTGGCTTGGCGGGAACCAGTGGCCATTTTGCTACCTATTCCTTCCTTATCTAAGCAGGTGGCTCCCATGCTTATAGAAGGGGGAGGTTGGGGGAGACTGCTAGCCCTACCACCTGCCTTGGTACTTCCAATATGTGAAAGCAATGGTCTGAAGAAGAGGTCTGAAGAGGTGGCTTCTTTTATCTACCTTGTGGCACAGTGGTTAAACTGCAGTACTGCAGCCAAAACCCTGCTCATGATCCAGGTTCAATCCCAGGTAGCCAGCTCAAGGTTCACTCAGCCTTCTATCTTGCCAAGGTTGATAAATTGAGTACCCAGCTCTCGGGGTGGGGGGCAATGTTTAGCCTGCATCATTAAATTATAACTACACAGAGAGTGCTTTAAGCTCTGTGGGGCATTATACCACCAGCACAGATTTTGTTTGTTTTTTTATTGCTGGATAGCTCAATGCTTTAGGTATGGTTGGGAGTTTGATTCCCCCACTGTGCCTTCTTAGTAGGGGCTGGAATCAATGATCCATAGGCTCCCTTCCAGCCCTGCAGTTCTATGATGATGATGATGAGGTAGCCTTTTCACATCAACCCAAGCTCCCTAAAATTGGCTCATATAGGGAGGCTGTCTGCATATGGCAGCCTCCCTGTCTTCAAACTTTACTTCCATCTGTTAAAATGAAAAAGACAGGGAGATTAGTTTACTCTCTTCTCTTCATATGGGCTTCAGGCACTGAATAGGGCTACTGTTTGCAGGTGTAAGATACCTTGAGGGCTTTGGCAGGGTGTTGGAATAAGCAATGCATCCATAAAACCATAGGAGCTTGTTAGTGAGTGGGGTTTGGTGGCATCCTGTGACACACTGCCTGGGTTGTGCCCCATTTCTGTCAAGGGACATAGGCTTCACATGTGGCTGTTATCTTCCCACAGAGAAAGAGATTTAGAGTAAGAATCCGTTCTGTTGTACTATAGCAAGCCACTTTATTGTGTGTCAGACAGTTGGCTGATTGACACCTAGTGCTGCTTGAACTGACGGGCAGGGCCAGCAGAGCAAGGCAGCTACCTCAGGGAACAGATGTGGAATATCATGAAAGGGCCACAAATGGTCTGTTCCTTCCTTTGTTATTGTTTTATTTATTTTTTCTGCTAGGGCTAGAAAGAGTTGCTTGAGGGATTTCCTACCTTCTGTGCCAAAATAACTTGGCTGGCTTTGATTGCTGTGCACCTTTAAAGAAGGTGGCAGGAAAACACCATTTACTACTCCAGTAATGTATCATGGCTGGCTCTACTTACTGACTGGTAGCAACTTTCTATGGTTTCAGGAATCTTCTCTAGCTCTGTCTTGAAATGCCAGAGGGCACATTTGGGGCTTTTATCATATATCAGTGATTTAGGTCTCTGGCTGTGGAGCCAGAGTTTGGGAGTTCAATTCCTTACTGTGGCTCCTTGACAAAGACTGAACTTGATGATCCATAGGGTCCCTTCCAGTTCTGCAGTGATAAGATAAGATAAGATAAGATAATTACTCCTGAGCTGAGCCTCTCAGAAGCTTGGGCTGCTTTCATTTTTTGAGGTTCCCGATATGTGTTTTTTTTTAAAGCACAATTTTTAGTATATTTTAAATTTAAAGCCTGGGCCAAATGCCTCTCCTTTGCTCCCATGATGGGTCCTGCTCCTGAACTGCAGCCCTTTTCCATAATAAAGGACTGGGTTTGTGGTTTGGGAGTGTATCTGAATCTGCCGTGCTCCTGGATTCCTTGACCTAACTCTGACCTGGAGTAGTGGTTAGAGTGGGTGGACACAGCTTCAAATCTCCTTTCAGCTATGAAGCTCATGGGATTGCCTTGGGCTGTATCACTGTCACTCAGTCTAACCTGCCTCAGAGAGCTGTTGGTGTGGGCAAAAGGAGGGGAAGATCATATAAAAATATAAGTGCAGTAAAAATAGGAATTACCCAAAAGAAATGTATAGGAAGTGGTTACCCCAGAAGAAGGGAATGGCAAATTAATCTCCTGTTTACCTTCTGAGTTCTTGATACCTGAAAAAGTCTGGAAAAGTTTGCCATAAGTCAGAACTGACTTGATGGAGTGCAATTATTATTATGCAGATACCCAGTGTGGTCTAGTGGATAGAATAGTGGATTAGGACTCAGGAGACCTGGTTCAGTTCCCTGGCTCTGCAATGGAAGTTCATTGGGGGAATGCAACTGGTAAAAACCACCCCTTAATTTCCTCACTCATCTTGAAAACTCTATTAGGGTCACTGTAAGTCAGTTCTGACTTGATGACACAGAACAACAACAAAAATATTATATGTGGGAAGAGAATTCAGGCACTCAGTCGCCCATCAGTCCCTTCCATCCAAATTCTCCTTCTGTAAACACTGGATAGAGTGGCTTTTGTAGCAGTCCTTCTATTAAAATAGGAGTGTTTTGTTTTGTTTTCTCTGGCTTTACTGTTAAAACACCCCAAAGAGCATTCAAAGACTGATCAGAGACAGAGTACATTAAAAATAACACACAATGAACATTGAACAATATATTAAAATGCTGAAACAGCAGCAGTACAATTTTAGAGCCAACAAATCCATAAACCAACAGACCATTAATCTCCAGCTTACCTTTCGGAGTCAGCTGACACCCATGGTGCAATTTTCATTTACACAAAAATAAACATACAATGTAGCCCTTCCATTGATACCTGTACTGTACTAAAAGATGTCCCCAAGCTTCAGCTATTTATGGTTGTCTTTGTTTTGTTATTGAAAAGTGCAAATTTGTGGGAAAATTTACCCCCTCAAAAGAGTGATTCTGTTCCTGTTGTCTTGGAATTATTATTATTTTTAAATCAACACACACTGATCTAGCCTGCAGATTTAAATGCCCATGCAGAGTTTTTTTTGTGAAAGACATGAAGAGGGTGGAATAAAAAACAGGCCATGAAATCTATTTTTTTTTTTACATCAGGATGCGTCTTTATGCCAGCCAAAGATACCAGAGTTCAAAATGTCACATAGTGATTTCTAATCATCCTCTTGATTTAGCCAAGGAACATTTTACTATCTCTTAGATTCAGACTTAGCTTGCAACAGAAGGGTGAAGAACCTTTATCTGTTCAGACGAATGCTGAGAAGCCCTCAACCAGCATGGCCAAGCTTTATGAGTGTTGTAGACCCAAAAGTCCCCCAAACCTGGTGCAGAAAAATGTCCACAGAAATAACTTTTCTTCATGTTTTAAAATCAATGTGGATCAGGGCTTTAAACCCACTGAAAGCATATTGAAGGGGCAGGGGGAGAGAAACTTTTTTCAATGCATGCATACACAGAGAAAGAGGCCACTGAAAGAGAACTATAAATGACAAGGGCATGCCATATTTTGGCAGTTATCTCCCATATGGCCTAGTCCCTTGTATCCATTTTGTAGAGAGCAGGGTCTCTAAAGCTAGCCTTAAAACTTCATGTAAAACCATTGTCTTAACTCTTAGACATTGGCATGTTTCACTCTGGGTAAAACACAGAAACAATCTTGCCCATTGGTTTGGAGCAAATCTAGGGCCTTAGAAGCACCCAAGCTGGCTCCTTGGCTTTCGAGTTCAAATATCCTCCTCTCCCACTAATCTAACTAAAGGACTGAATATGGGGTTCAAAATGTCTTTGTCCTTGTGGGCCCCTTCCTAGGATGGGGACAGAGCTTAAAGAAGTTACTTTTTGGAGCTAGAGTTCCCAGGATCCTATTGCCACTAGCCATGAATTTTGAGAGGTGTCATTCAAGAAAGTCAGTGTTTCCTGCTGAAATTAATAGATGATCAACACATGTCTGTATCTGCCTAGGACTGTGCTGTAATGAAATCTACTATGACCATCTATGGGCCCCACTTCTCTGGTGTTTGACTTCAGTGCAGTGTAGGCTAACAACCCTAATAGATCAGGCTTGGTGGGAAAGAACATATGCCCATTTAGTTTGTCACTCTGTTTTCAGAATTGGCCACCCAGGTATCACTAGGAAGTTTACAAGCAATTAGTTAGTATTAGAGATGGGGGTATTCATATACGAATATCCCCACACAGATGGTGTTAACGAGGGTCCAGCCCCATGGGGCCAGACGGTCCACTCACCGATCAGCCGCGGACACAGACTGCGACCTTGCAGCGAGGCTTGTCCTCCCGCCTCCTGCCAGGAGTGGTGATTGGATCGTGTGCTGCAGAGCCATTCATAGAATCACGCCGTCTGCATCGGATCGGTGAGTGGACCATCCGGCGCCATGGGGCTGGACCCTCGTTAACGCCACCTGTGCGGGGATATTCTTATTCGTATACGAATACGAATACCCCCATCTCTAGTTAGTATTCATTTACAAGCAGAGTTACAAGTAGCAATTTAGTAACTTCATTTAGATAACTGAATAAACAAATTTGAAGAAGAAGAAGAAGGTGTCAGAAAATGAGGAAGTCAAGATCTTGTGGGATTTCTGGATCTAAACTGATAGACACCTTGAACATAACACACCAGACATTGAAACATCTCGCCCCTGGAAGAAACACACTTCAGTGGTCCCCGTAGTCATTGGGGCTTTGGGAACAATATCAAGAAATTTCACACAATACTATAAACAGTTGCAGATCTCAGAAATCACACCATCAGAGCTACAAAAAACGGCAATATTAGGAATAGTATATATACGGCGTCAATATTTAACAGATACTTAGGTTTTTGGTTAAAACTTGTATCTGTTATATAATACCAGTCAATGTTTTTATAATTTTGACTGTGTCTGGAGTTTTTTTAATAACAATAACAACAACAACAACAACAACAACAATAATTCACACAATACTATATTAGTAACAGCATACATTTTTGTTGTTGTTGTTTAGTCATTAAGTCGTGTCCGACTCTTCGTGACCCCATGGACCAGAGCACGCCAGGCCCTCCTGTCTTCCACTGTGCCGATGTTTAACAGATACTTAGGTTTTTGGTTAAAACTTGTATCTGTTATATAATACCAGTCAATGCTTTTATAATTTTGACTGTGCTTGGTGGTTTATTATTATAATAATAATAATAATAATAATAATAATAATAATAATAATAATAATAATAATAATAATAATAATAATAATAATAATAATAATAATAATAATAATATGCCGTCAAGTCAATTCTGACTTATGGCAACTCTTTTCAGGTTTTTCTAGGCAGAGAATACTTCACAGTGGTTTACTATTCCCTTCTTCTGGGGGAAGTCTGTACAGCTTGTCCAAGGCCACACAGGCTGGCTCTACTTGCAGGAAGCACAGTGGGGAATCAAACTCCCAACCTCACGCTCCTCAGCCAGATACCTACACCACTGAACTATCCAATAATGAGCAATAGATAAGCAATAGATTGTAGAAATTATGAGCAACTTAATCAGAACCCTTTGGCCCTACCCAACAGAGCTTGAATGTGATACTTTTTTTCATGCCCAAGCAACCAGTTTTTATCACCATATCCCATAGCAGCAAATCCTGCCCAGGCAGAGCGTTGTCTGAAATTGTTTTTTCTCTATTCTGAATTTGCTGCCCTTCGGTTTTGAATGGCTCCAAATTTCAGTATTTGTTAGAGAGGGAGAAAAATATGTCTATTATTGACCTCTACACATTTCCAGTTATTATTTATTTATTTTATTTATTGGATTATTAAGTTCTCTTTTTCCTCTTTAATCTTGTCAAAGTAACCTCTACCGTGTATCCTCTCTCCACTGTACTGGTGCCATCTTTGTTGATGAACAAGGGATGCAATTTTCATTGAGCTTCTGTGAAATTAGTAGTCAATTTTTTTCCTGGCTCAGTGCTCCTTTTACACATTTGTAGCCTGAGGACCCCAGGACCCTTTGACCAGTTCCCTCTTCCCAAAAGAACATCTTGGTTGTTTTTATACTTCCAGCCATTTGCCACCAACATGACCCACTAATATTCTTACTAGTTTTTCACATCTGGGGCTGTAACAAATGAAGCAGCTTCATGAAACCAGCTCTACAGAGGCCATTTCCAGTTTCAGGCACAGCTATTGATTGCTCCTCAGTGGTGAATTACACACCCAATTGTATTTATGGTGACCTTACTCCTTCAAAACATAGGTTATTACTAATTCTTTTCTCACTGGGATGTTTCCAAAAACTTAGAATAGAAATTGTTAAGTTTGGATTAGAATAATATTTTCCAGCAATTAAGACTGTTCTGGAATGGCTCTCTCAGACTTTGTTATAGTTGTTCCTTTCCTGCTACTCATTTCCTTGCTTGTAAAGAATGTTGTTCAGATGTGTTCCATGTTGTTGGCATGTGTTGATATTTTTTACTACATTTATTGTTTGAAAATGTTATTGATTTTTTAAAATGGCAATAAAATAACCTTATAAACTAGTAACTACATTGATGGTGTCTACATGGTTGCTTCCATGCTTCTCTTTGCATGCCCTGATCCAATGTCGGTTAACACTTTAGAGGAGGATATAATCAATAAGCAGAAAACGTCCAATGAAGGCTGGATTAATGCATATTGAAACCATAAATTATGTCAAATTTAAGAGACCCCATAGCACTACATTTGTTTGCTTGCCTGCTTGCCTGCTTGTGTACAGAGGTCCTTCGTATCTGAGGCCTGAAGTAGTAGCTTCCTTGGCCTATACATAAATCTGGTGTTCTGTTCATCTGTTTCTAAGTTTCACTGGTGAGATGGTGAAGGTGCTAGTCAAGGTCAGGAATCAGCTGAATGAGGACCAGTAAACTAAAAGTCCTAATAAGATGACGGTGTTATGGGTGGGTAAGTGGACCTCAGGGAGACGGTGTCCAGTCTGCCTTTGGTGGGGTTGTGCTTTTCTTTGTGAGGCTGCTGACAACCAAACAAGAGATTTACTCGGCAGGACAGCATATCTTTGGGGTAACTTAGCATCTTATCTGCAGGACCCAATCTGTGGGGGTCATATGTCCTACTTTAGAGAGGATGATCCTCTGTTTAAAAAAAAGAAGAGTTATGAGAAATCATGCCTTCTCAGCTATGGCCCATCTTTATGAAATGGGCTCCTGCCAGAAGTACGTCAGGCCCCTTTCTTCTGTCCTTTAAGAGGATGCTAAAGACTGTTCTCTTTCAAGAAGTATTTAAAGACATCCTTGTTTAAGTTAATGTATATCTGTGTTCCGTGTTGCCGCCACTATTTGGGTTTAATTTAATTTATGTTTATTTGTGGGCTTGTGTTCTGGTTCAGGTGGGTTGATTATTCATTGATGTAAACTGCTTGGAGAAGTGCTCAGCACTACGTCAAGCAATCTGTAAATGTCTGAAATAAATAAATAAACAAATATTTGAAGGCACCCCTTTTTGAAGGATTGTCAGAGCACAGTTCTCTCTTTGAGAGTCCAATCTCAGTTGCAGAGGAGCAACCCAGGGTTACAGTGCGAGAGCCATCTAATGACTGAAGGGTCATGTATAGGTTGTTGTGCAACCCCTGCAAGCTGGGAAACACAACAGCTTCGTCCTGGCATTTCCATTTTTCTTCGTTCCTTCTCAGGTGTGATAAAGATATTAGTTAGTTAGGCATCCTTCAGTCTCGAGAGACTATGGTAACGTGCTCTGTATGGAGGACTTGGAACAGCGTCTAGTGTGGCTGAGAAGGCCAATTCGAGAGTGACAGTCCCTTCCACACTGAAGACAAATTCAATCTGTCCCCTGTCCAGCTCCCTGATTTTGCTGGTTTGGGGACTGCCTCTTTGCCTCGGCCTGCTGAACAAGTGCCTCTTCAAAATGGGAGAGGCCATGATGCACCACCTGCCTCCAGGCTGAACGCTCAGATGTCAAGGTTTCCCATCTGTTGAGGTCCATTCCTAAGGCCTTCAGATCCCGCTTGCAGATATCCTTGTATCGCAGCTGTGGTCTCCCTCTGGGGCACTTTCCCTGCACTAATTCTCCATACAGGAGATCTTTTGGAATCCAACCATCAACCATTCTCACGACATGCCCGAGCCAACGTAGACATCACTGTTTCAGTAATGTATACATGCTAAAAATTCTAGCTCGTTCTAGGACTACTCTATGTGGAACTTTGTCCTGCCAGGTGATACCAAAAATGCGTCGGAGGCAACGCATATGGAACGTGTTCAGCTTCCTCTCCTGCCATGCACAAAGGGTCCAGGACTCACTGCAGTACAGGAGTGTACTCAGGACACAAGCTCTATAGACCTGGATCTTGGTATATGCCGTCAGCTTCTTATTAAGCCATACTCTCTTTGTGAGTCTAGAGATAAAGATAAAGAGCCAGAAAAAGAGAGAGGAGAGAAAGGACTTTGAAGTTGCTCATCCACAGTTAACACCTGAACACCAGACTGAGCAACAGGAGTGACTTGATCACAGTCTTCTCTATTATGGAGGGATCTGTTTCAATTTAAATTACAGTCATGGGCCAGAATCCTGCTGCTTCAGTGCACTGACAGAAGTGCAGTGGCAGAAATCACTGCAGCAAATTGCTGCTAGTTAAGGAATTGCCAGCTGCATTCCTCATCAAATGCCAGGTGAGTAACTTGGTGCATGACAAGTGGTGATGCCTTAACTAGTGGCAATTTGCTGCTATGATTTATCTTGTTGCACTAATATCAGCACACATAAGTAATAGGATTCTGGCAGTTGTTTCTAAATTTGTATCTACAAACACATTTATGCACAACTGCCCCTTTTTTCTCTTTTTGGGTAATGCCTAAGATGCTACTGTTGCTAGGCAGACAGCAGCACCAAACTTGATTCTAATCAGCATCATCTTGTTGCCCATTCAGTAGCAAGGACAGTGGCATAAACTAATGGAGAAATCATCATCATTATCATCATCATCTTAGAACTGAAGAGCTGGAAGGGACCTTATGGATCATTGAGTTCAGCCCCTGTCAAGGAGACACAGTGGGGAATTGAACTCCCAGCCTCTGACTCTGCAGCCAGAGACCTAAGCCACTCAGTTATCCAGCAGTTCCATGAATTATTATTATTTCCCAAGTGGTATATAATTAAGCTACTGTTTATTATTTTTAAAGATATTTTTACAATAGAACTATAGGCTATCAAAGACACTATTCCACAACAGCAAATTTGTTTCATGCTTCAGCACCAGACCGTAAAATATATTTCAGAGCGTTTGTGATACTTGTTACTCTCTCTCCAATGCTGGCTAGTCATCTAGTATCATGCCCCCCCCCCCCCCCCAATGTCTGGTGCAATTTATCTGCATCCCAATTTCTTGCTTAACATTGAATTCATCCAAGCTTTAGCTTGAGCAGATTGTTTTAATTGTGCACACTGTACCGTTGTTGTGCTAAACTCAAGACAGATGGTGCTGAAAAACAGACCACACAGGGAGACCGGCAACCTTGTGCTTGCTCGCCTTTCTGCATCGCAAAGAAGGACCTGCTTCCTTTTGAGAAGATGGCAGTGAGTGGAAATGAGAAAGGAGAGGGAGAGAGAGAAGCAGCAGCCAAGAGTTGGCCGACATCCAGCGAAATCTCTTGTTGCCTGTGTGAGGATTAAGATTTTTAGCAAGAGGCAGAGAAAGACAAAGAGGCCTGTGCTGAAAGCAAACAAAGTTATTTGGTTTCCCAACTTTGCCCTGTTGGTTTTGTGTCTCTGCCTGCCTGTAGCACCCTACTGAGAAACCCATGGAAATGTTACTCATTCCAAAGCAGAGGAGCAGCCCAGGGTTACAGCGGGAGAGCCGTCTAATGACTGAAGGGTCGTGTGTGGGTTGTTGTGCAACCCCTGCAGGCTGGGAAACACAAGAGCTTCGTCCTGGCATTTCCGTTTTTGGTTGTTCCCTGTCAGTTGTGTTTGTGTTTTTGAGTAAAGCAATGAATGCTCTCAGAGGGGAAAAAAAATAGTAGTAGTTGTGGTAGTAGTAATAGTACGACTTCTCAGTTGTTACCACTCGCAATGCCTGTTTACTACTTCTAGATTTTTGTGGCTCTCATTTCTAAATACCAGTTGCTGAGCATCAGTAACATGGAAAGTGACTGCCCTGGTGTTATGACTGAGAGCTTCCCAGAGATGGAAACAGGATGAGATTGGCCTTTCTGCTGAGAGAACAGGACTCTTCGTGTTCTTACCTAAGCCCCACTGTGTTTAATGGAGCCTCTGTCTGAGGAGTGTCCACAGGATGGCAGCCTAACTGACAGATCCAGAGGGCTGAATGGTTCTTTCCCAGTGTCTAGGTTTCAGATGCCTTTTTAGCTGCTGCTCACATGGCTTCTCCGTTGCTTTGCTACAACTAGAATAACCCCTTCGGATCAGCGGCCAGACTTACAATAAAACTGTTCAAAACCATGATCCTTCCTTAATCCAGGTCGTTAATTGATGAATCATTCTTGGTATCTGCACAAGCTCAGAAAGAGTCACTAGAAGAAAGAGGAGGCCCTAAAATGTTCAACCCAGTTCTCTTTTGTGACACTAAACACAGATGAATGATATTTGATAGGTCATATAACCCAGTC
This sequence comes from Intellagama lesueurii, assembly GCA_037013535.1. Lineage (NCBI taxonomy): Eukaryota > Metazoa > Chordata > Lepidosauria > Squamata > Agamidae > Intellagama > Intellagama lesueurii. Next base: position 275,165,323 of record JBAJHW010000002.1, read on the forward strand.
AGTTTGCTCCAGATTGCCTCTGTAGGGCACTTTAATTCTGGATTTAATCCTGCAGTATATTTCTCCCCCAACACACACACTTTTGTGAAAGCAGCTGTGAATTCGTTTGTGACATCTCAATTCTCCCCTTTCACAATAGGTGGTCTAATGGTCCAGCCAATTCTCTGGCAGGTTTTGACTTTAATTAGAGTTTTACTGTTTCTTAAAATTGATTTTTATATCATTAACAAGGTGCCCTTCAGGTTTTTTATTCAATTGTCTTGTTGTGCTTTATTATATTTATACAACAAGAACATTCTTCTCAACTTTCCTCATTAGAGTTTTGAGCAGATTTTTCCCCATTCTCCCCATTATTTTTTAAGAGTTCCCCCCTTATACACACCCAGTCTCCCATATAGTGTTTGTTTGCATTTCTTTTCCTTTTTCTATGTATGTGTTTTTAATGTGATTGCTTACAAAAATAATTAAGTGCAATGTGCAGACCTTAATTAATAGTTACTTTTAATGCCAATAGACCTAGTACTTTTGGCAAAATTTCTGTTTTTTTAAAGAAGGTGTTGACTTCCATTCTTCCTTTCGTTTTTGCTGGCGTTTGTTTCCTTCTAAAGAAGATACAGGCCACTTGCACTGACTGTTCCCTAGTGACTAAGCCAGTGGATTTCCCCCCCAAAAAACTGTGCCAGGGAGCCCTTAGACTTCTTGGAAAGATAATAGAAGTCCCTGAGTGAGAAGATCAGTGATAGTGGATCAGTTTTCCATAAAGACAAGATTGTCTGCTATTATTAATCCTTCCCTGGAATATACCCCTGCAAACAAACAAACAAAAACCAGGTGTGTTCTGAAGCAGAGAAGGTCAGGAGAAAGATCAGAATCAAACACTGAGGTTGCCATATTTCAATTTTCTGAATCTGTGCATATTAATTTGCTTATTATGCAAATTATATCATCTTAATTATGTAATATGAGCATTTCTATATTATTCATATTAATGTGATTTTTTCATGTTATGCAAGTGAAGCACGTTCATTGTCTCATTGTTTTTCTACGAATATGTCAGAGCTGTGACATTGTTTAGAAAGTAACCATTGATCTGAGCAAGCTAGTATTGCATAATAATTAGAGTGCTGGAGTTAGAAAAGGGAGACCTGAGTTCAAATGTGTACTCAGTCATAAAGTTTATTTGGTACCCTTAGGCCAATTGACCCCTCTCAGTAAAACCTACCTTAGAGGATTGTTTTTGGAATAAAATAAGGAGAGTGGAACTATGTAAAGCAGACATGTACATTATGGAGCATAAAGAAACAATCATATTTTGCCATATACATGGATTTCTGATGATATGGAATTGTTGTTCTTTTAACAAAACTATTAAACCCCACAAGTTCCATGAGAATACCAAAGGAATTCCACATGAGTGGATTAGTAGGGGGAAAATACAGCAGACTATTTTATTTGAATTTATTTATTTGTCTCATTTCCAGGGTGACTTTCTCCTGGTGAGGCAGTGAGGGCCAACTGCAAGAAGGAAAGTGTAATTTCTTTTAGACAAATAGACTGAGGGCACAATTTGGAATGATCTAGGTAATCTTTAAAAGGCTCTTATCTTTGATGCAATCTTTTTTATTTCACACTTGAGCCATCCTTCCATTCACACAGAAGTTTCTTCTTCCATGAGAAGGATCCAGACAGCACTTCAGATCACTCAAATTTCTCCCCTTTTCAATTATTTAACATCTCTACCTCTTTCCCCATCATTTGTCATTCCTCTGTCCTTGACAACTTTGCTTTTTTTTGTTTAATTCAGTAAGTGGCATAGTGCTATAGCAGTACATCAGCCTAGCATTTATACTCCCTTATATCTGAAACAGTGCTGTGTCACTTAAGTGAGTATTTTTGAAAAAATGTGAGAAGAGGCAAACAGAGGAGAGGGTTTCTCCGCTGTCCTTTCTACTGTCACAACCCACTGCATATACCCTGTTTCCCCGAAAATAAGACCTAACCTGAAAATAAGCCCTAGTATGATTTTTCAGGATGCTCGTAATATAAGCCCTACCCCAAAAATAAGCCCTAGTTAAGTGAAAGCCCAACCTCCACCACTGTACAGCAACCAGAAGATGACATGACTGTATTGTAGATTGTTGTACATGAAAAAAATTAAAAATCCCCTGAAAATAAGCCCTACTGCATTTTCTGGAGCAAAAATTAATATAAGACCCTGTCTTATTTTCGGGGAAACTCGGTACCACAGGGTTGTCACTGAAGATAATGTCTCCCACAACTCTATATGGAAGTGAACTAAGCAACCACACAGACTGTAGAATGGGATACTCAGGAGCTCTGCCAGTCATACCAAATAAACTGCAGCCCTAGCTCTGTGCCAGAAAGGAGCGGAACAGCTCAGAAAAGTGGCAGGATGGATCACTCTTACTTGAAACGCACGTGAATGCTGGAAAATATCCAAACTAGGCCGCAACAAACCAAACCAAATAGTTAGCTATATGCTCTTCTGATTGCCCCCTGAGTCTTTTAGTATGTCTTCAGTATAATTAAGATAATATCCAAGCTTAATCTTTTATGCTGTATCTGACTTTTGATAAATACACACACTCACATATAGAAAAGCATGTGGACCTGGGACTTCGCACATGCCAAGCGCATGCTTTTCCACTGAGCTACAGAACTATGAGGCTTATGAACTTGATTTGTACAACAGGTGCTTCTGAAAACTCCATATATTTTCTTCAGCCCAGATGGCCTTCCATCTCCCACCAGATGTTACATGTGCTCACAAATGTTCCTATAGAGCTTCTACAAGAAAGAACTACATCATGAAATTTTGAAAAAGTTCAGCATTTAGGTCAAACAGTCAGCATATGGTAGCCATAGAAATAGTCAGACTGGTCACAGAAAATTGCATGATCTCATGCAATTAACTCAGGAGAGTTTCCTCCTTTCTCTGACTTTCTCTTCTTTCTATGTCTCCTGAGCAATGTTACGAGTCCTAGTCAAAAGAGTTGAATCTCTGCTTAAACAAACTTGGGCATAAAACAAAGTACTAGACTTGATCTAAGAAACAAACATGAAGAGGCAATTGGAGAAAAAAAATGCAACACTTGGTCCACCTGTGCTCAGTTGGACACCCTGCAGATGTTTTGGGCTACAAAACCTATCATCTGCACCTAGTACAATCAGTGTGAACTGGGATGATGGTATACTATAGTCACATATATGGTGCTGGATCAGAGAAGGATGCAAATGCTTCTTCCTGAGCAGTTGTCCTGAAGCTGCCATGCAAATCCAAAACATGCAAAACAGTTGATGATACTTGTGGAGAAAGCAGAGTAAGGTTTTACGTATTTACCATCCTTCAGATTACAATGTTAATTAGACGTTCTGAAGAATATATCCAGCAATGTTTAATCTCCTGGAGCTGCTTTTAAGATGCATTTCCAAAATTAGTTCATCTGATAATAGCCCTTTCTTTTCTCCACGCTGTGGTTTCTTTCTTGTTCTTTTATAATTCAGCGTACTGTGGGGAGGAAGACACCATCACCAAGGCCGTGATGGGCAGGCCATCTCTCCTTTCCCTGAGCCAGGAGAATTTGAGACCACCAGCTCTCTAATAAACCAGGGTGATGTGCTTTGGGCTGAGTAGGTGAGAAGCCCACAGATAGAGAACCTGAGGCCCGGGAATCTAGAACCCTCACTGACATCCCTGGGGAGGTGACACCAAAAGAAGATCCGGCTGAAGGGGAATGCTCCATAGAGGAAGATGGGGCAACCGGCCCCTGGGAGCTAGGGGATATAAAGCCAGTTTTGGAGGCAGGAAAGGAGGATCTAGAGAAGAAAGGAGACAGAGAACAAGCAGAGCAGAGAGGGGGTGGAAGAGGAGAGGGGCTGGAGAAATGCCTTAGAGGAACCCCAGGAAAGCTACCTAGTAGAAGTAGGACCCCCAGAAGAATCAGAGCCCCCAAGTGACTGGGAGTATGTATAAAAAGAAGATCTCTAGACTGAAGTTATCGTGCAACTGAGTGTACCTCAGGAACAGGCTGAGAGACACCTACCCTGTTTTCCCGAAAATAAGACCTAACCTGAAAATAAGCCCTAGTATGATTTTTCAGGATGCTCGTAATATAAGCTCTACCCCAAAAATAAGCCCTAATTAAGTGAAAACCCGCCCTCCACCATTGTGCAGCATTGTGCAGCAACCAGAAGAAGATGACATGACTGTACAGTATTTGAATAAATGTAGATTGTTGTACATGAAAAAAATAAAACATCCCCTGAAAATAAGCCCTAATGTGTTTTTTTTTGGAGCAAAAATTAATATAAGACCCTGTCTTATTTTCGGGGAAACACGGTAAATCTTAAACCTCTTCCCAAGCCCAGTTACTGTGGGGAAAGGGAACACCAGAAGCAGAAACGGGAGTGGAGATATTGGAAGCAGAAATCTATGCTTCAATATAACACTGACAAAATGGATGCAGTGATGCAACTTAAAAATCTCAGTCAGCAAGATCAGTGAGTGGGATTTGACGTTCCCCTTGTTAGATATTTATTAGTTGTTTTGTTTTGTTGACAGGAATATCAGCTTCATTATAATGCTGGGTAGCTCAATGAGTTGTGTACCTTGGTTGTAGTACCAGATGTCAGGGATTCTATTTCCCACTGTGCTTCCCAGGAGAACAGCCAGCCTTTGTAGCCTTGGGCAAGCTGCAAAGTCCTAGAGGACCCCCAGAAAAAGAGAATGGTAAACGACTTCTGAGTACTCAGTATCCTAGAACGTTTATTGTTATTAGATCTAAGAACATGGAATAGAAAAGTTAAATAAGGGAGAACTTTAATAGACCATTGCTATCTTTGGCACAGATCACAATCACACACTCTTATTTATCTGATTTCCCCTGCTTCATCTATTACTAAACCAGAAAAAAAGTGGTCTTCTTTAATTGGGACCATGTGAGGTCCAGCAAAGAGATACCAGTGCTGTTTTCCAGATGTTTTCCAGAGCGTACAAGATTCATGTTAATGAGGCCTCAGATTAGAACTGACACGAGAATCAGTTTATACAGATACTGCATATTAGGCTAGCATGCTGAATATGCAAGGTACATCTCCCCTTCCTCCTTCACAGCACAGGCTTGTGGGGGGAGGCATGACACACTTATATATGCAGAAATTCACAGATGAGCCCCAGCTGCCTTGAATGAGCTGGCTGTAGTCCTATGTTTCCCATAATCCAGCAAACCTGAATTGCATTGCTTAAATTGGTAGATATTCCCCCCCCCCCCCCCAACGCCTTCCCTTGGTCTTTATTTCTCTGCATTTTCATGGTAGAATTATATGCTTTGTTTGAGCCTCTGTAGCTCCCCATCAACTGAACATAGATAATAGTGAAGATTTGTCACATATCTAAGATCACCTAGTGAGGTTCATTGTCAAATTTGGATTTCAACCTGAGTGTTTCGCAGCTAAACACAGCATGCTCTGTGGAACTACCTGACCTCCAGAAATGCTGAATAAAAACCCTTATGTTTGTTTTGGAAAATAGCAAGAGCAATGACTGACATAAAACTGAGAGCTCATTTAAGACAGGGAGTTTTAACCCAATATTCTGGACTTGGTTGTAAGTTAGAACTTCCATTTGCCATTTGTTAAATCTGGTTCTTGCTGGAGAGTACAGGAAAAACAGGGAGATGCATAATTTCTTTATTACTATGGAATGCTCCGTGGTTCTAACACATGAAGTCAGACACCAAGTACCTTGCTTACCCAGAGAGTTACCAAACATGTATACATTCTGTGTATGTGTACATGGTTTTGCCTCTTTTAAATAAACCTTGATTGAAGCCAAGTGGCCTATATCCATGAAAGCTCCTATAAAATGAAATTTATTCATCTGAAAGGTGACACAAGACTCTTTCTTATTCTTGTTTGTCTGCTTCCTCCCCCCCCCCCCGTTTTTCTTTTCTTTTTGCTTGTGCAATAATTTAGGTACCATCTGCCCATTCTGAAATGTCTAACACATTATTTAGTGCAAATGCCAACCTTTGCTGACGGATAGAGCAGCAGAGAAACCAATGAGCTGCCTCTGCTGCCGCCACTACACACAGGTTTCTTCAACCTCTTCTGTTTGTGTAGGCTATATTAACATGAGGTTTTAGGTATGTCGGTACACTTTTGCAGTGAAGGATTTCTCCAGCTGGTTATCCACAGTGTAGACTGCGGGGGTGGGGAGTGAGGCCTAGTAACTTCACAATGGCTCTCTGCAGTTGTGGCATGCAGTTGTCAGAGCTAGACCTCAGGGCAAATGTGGCACACTGTGGCAGGAGGGAAAGGAAGAAGCTCCTCCTTGTAGAAGTGTAACTGACAAAGGAGTTCAACACGGTTGTCCATTTTTGCCACTACAGCAAAGGGCTTTCTCTGTACCTACTGCAGAAATTGTGGGGAGGGAGCAGAGCATGTCAGTTTCATTGCTCCTCTTTGCAGTTCTCCCGCACAAATTAGTTTGGACAAGATGTTGCTCATTAGTCCGTATCTAATTTTTAAGGGATGGATGAGCAGAAAGCTGCTCGACCTGAAAATACAAATATCATTTTCTTCCCAGGATGAAGCTGTACTGTAACCTAAATGAACCCAGGCAGAAGACAGTGTTGCAGCATCAATACACAGTCATGGCCGTCAGCAGTTTCCAAAGAAATGTGGGTAAAGGAGAAAAGACCTCATGGGTCTCTCTTATCTTCCCAACCACAGCTTCTGCCACTATCTGCTACTCTATCTTGGCTCCAAAGGTGATACTTTCTCCCACTGAGGATTGGGACAGGCTACCATCTGGGGGTATACACCAGCACAACTGGGGCAGCTGCCTGCTTGAGGCGAGCCATTATTCCCACCTAGGTTTTGCTTACGAAAGTAAAGCAGGAGTTTGCTTATGTCAGAGTTAGGTAAAGTTGAAAGCCAGGGCTTCATGAAGTCCTCAAGGCTGTTTGTGCAGCTCCTGCCCTCCTAGACTCCCTGGTCCTACCAAAAAGTTCCTTCCCCCCCCAAAAAAAAACCCCAAACCCACAGTGTATTGTCTTCAGAAGATGTGATTCACCTTTTCAGTAGGTCACAGGTTCTCCCACACACACACACTGCTGCTACATTTTTCAAACCAATATACTCTTTTTAAAAAAAATGATTGATTCTTGTTTCATTTTATATTCTAGAACAGTGATGGCGAACCTTTTTGGGCTTGCGTGCCCAAACTGGGAAAAAAACAACAACAGCGGGCGGTGTGCCCCGGTGGCGGCAGAACCGGAAGTGGCGGCGGCGGAACCGGAAGTGGCGGCGGAAGGGGGAATCCCGGGCACGGAGATGCCTTGAGACCCCATTCCGGATCTGCCGCCAGCACCAGCTGCTCCGGATACTGACCCACCGCCTGTCCGGGCACCAGCACCGCGGTTGCAGCCGCCTGCTCAGGTTTGGCTGCAGGGGGGGAGGGGGGGAGTAGCGATCCGGCGACTTATGGCTCGCGTGCCGGAAGAAAGGGCTCCGCGTGCCAGCTGTGGCACGCGTGCCATAGGTTCACCATCGCTGTTCTAGAATATAATTGGAGATAGTCCATTCATAGGGTCACCATGAGTCAGAAACGACTTGACAGCGCCTGACAACAACACTTGCTTCACCTGAAGGCAGGTGTGTGGATTTGGGGCTCAAGAAGAAAGGAGGGTAGGAAATCCTTACAGGGCTGGGAAATTTTTTTTGGAACTAATACATAAAAAGAATAAAAGCAGTGAAAATTTAAGGTACGAATCAAAAACATAGCAGCAATAAAAACCCACACAGCTCTTCATCACCTACTGAAGCCAGTTGCCTAAGGCGTGCCAGAATAAAAAAGCATTTGCCAGTCAGCAGAAAGACGACAGGGAGGGGAGCCATCTTAGCTTTGCTTGGTAGGGAGCTCTAGAGCTTTAGCACAGCTTCCAAAAAAAAAAAAAACCCTTTCTGACTTCTGCACTGGAAGGAGTGGGGGTACCAAAAGTAGGGCCTCCCGTGAAGTTCTTGAGGTTAGGCAGGATCTCATAGAGTCCTTCAAATAGCCAGGACCATCAGGGTTTTAGGTCCAAATCCCGAGTCTGAGTCTTTAATACCAAGGCCTGAGTCCCAGGTCCCAAGTCTGAGTCCCTATTAAAAACAAGATTTTCTCCCCAGAAAAAAGGGAGGGGTGTGTGAGTTCTGTGTTGCAAGCTGAGTACAAGTCATTGAAAAAAACAAAACAAAAGAGCTGAGTCGAGTCTGAGTTGAGTCTCTGGTGCAACTTAAGTCTGGCTTGACAGCAAGTCCGACGACTCGAGTCCACATCCCTATGGACCATAGCTGCTCTTTGACCAGTTGGAACAAAGGAAAATTTCCAGCCTGTCTTCATCATGGTTGAATTACTTCAGAGATATAGGGAACCCTTGTCCTGCTCCAGTTCAACTCCAGTCAGCCCCCAAAAGCTTGACCAATGGTCAGGAACAGTGGGAACAGTAGCCCACCCATATCTGGAGGTTCACAAGCTCACATGTATACACCATTTTAAAGTACAAATGAAAAGGCTTATGTAAAACAGAAGAGTGGGTAGATAATGAGAAGCAGTGGAGGGATAAACACATACACATACACACATACACAAACACACACACACACCGGAGATTGAAATACTCTGAAGTCTTGCTGAAAATGGTTCTTAATCTCTGCTGGCAAACTGGCAGTGTTCCAGGGTCACTCTTTGTATCCTGATAGGACAAGTGAAACAGCTTTTTAATTACCTCTCCATCGGCTCACAGAGTGGCACTTCCAACAGATTAGCAAACACTTGGAAAACCACTGATGCTATAGGTAGCTTAATACAATTAAAGAGAAAAGACTGTGTGGTGTGTCCTTTTGAAATAATTATATATCTTTCTCAGGAATTTGTAAAGGACACCATAGAGAACAGGATCACGTATATTCTTATAGCATGAAGGTGTTTTAGCCTCTGACCTTCATAAGTAAATATTTCTCTCATGATCTCTCATAGGTTGCAACAAAGGACCTTGATGGGACTGTGTTTGAACTGGCCCTAATAGGTCCTTGATGGTCTCTTGCAGATTATTGTAAGCAATAATGTCAGGATTGGATTGCCATACGCAACCCGTTTCAGGTGGCACAATGCAGAAGGGAAGGAGAAGATAGGAATGTATGCCAGCATGGTGCTGCTAAGACTTCCTGAAAGTGTTGACAAGGGAGAATGGCCAACTGGACACTGCTTCAGGCAGCAGAATGTGTTGAGGTGGCACTACAGTGCTTAATATATGAAGCAAAGACGTATTGTAGAAGGCTCAAATATTTGCTCAGCGAGTACTATATTCTTGGTGTTAAGAAAAAAAAACTTCGTTACAGTGTGTGTGTGTGTAAAATGAACTACTGTATTTGACCATTATTGTGTTTGTTCTCTACCCATCTTGAAGTCATTAACTGAAAGGTAGACATTCCCCTCAACAGATTGTCACAGTGTAGTTTTGATACACTGCATGCTCTTCAGTTCAGATCATACAGCTCAGAGTGGGATGTTCTTTTTTATTATTATCTTGCCTCATTACTACTTGCTTACTGCTAACCTTTGAAGGATATATTTCTTTTGCAGTATCATCATTGCAGTAATAGATAAATTACCACGTTACTGAGAATCACTTCGGAACATTTTTTCTCATTTTTCAGGTGAACCCTTAGTTGAATGAATCAAACAGGAAAACAAGAAAAAGGAGAGTTATTTTGCATAGTGATTGATGGGGAGCTTAATACACTTCTCCCTTGAATTGTATGGGTTTGAGCAGCACGGTTTTGACTATACACTGATTTTTTTAAAACAACAAATACATATGTCACTAAATAAATAAATAATCAACAAATAAGTATTCAATAAATACTGTGCTGCTATTTTATTATATTTTATTTGTGGACTACTACATTCCTCTACCTTTTTTATGTAGCACGGTAAGATTTGGGCACTTATTTTGCTTTTTCAACCTTACACAGTCAATTACAAGCATTCTATTACAGCCATTCACCCATGTGGCTCTTGAAAAGCACCAGCCAACAAGGAACTGAGTCTCTGTAATTGAAACAATCCATCTTTCTTTGCAGCCCACTGCTTGTCTCTGGCTGCCGGTATGCTGAGATAGATGGCAAGTCAGATACTTGGAAGAATGTTTCTTTCCATAGGGTTTTGAAGGCCACTTTCTGTTCTGCAAAAGAATGCCTTGCCTGCCTGTGTTCCATCAGGACGGTTTGGTACATGCTACGCTCTTGCTTCATCCTCGTTTGATCTCCTTCCCAAGTTGCTTTCAGGAGATGAGGGCAAGAACATTGCTCTGTGAAGATCTATCAGACTGCAGTGTGCAGAGTATAATAACCTCTCTTTTGAGAGAAGACAGGTGACCCCCAAAATCTGCTGCAGGAGTTTGTATGTTTGTTTGTTTATTTATTTATTTATTCATTCATTTATTCCTGTATTCCTATACTGCTGGCTTAGTGTACAACATTATTCTAAGCAGTTTACAGTACACATAAAAACAATAACAATGTTCTCTTGTACCTGCAGCTGCTGTTGGGAACATACATTCTGCATTTAATGTGGTTTAACTGATCTTGAGGTAAGGGAGATGTGGACAAGGGTCAAGCAAAAATGACAAGCAAAATGATCTTCAGGTTTGCATTAATGTAAGGATGGGGCCATTTGTCATTGGTCGTCCTGGTTTTCCTGCTTAAAAACAATAATCTACTTTTTTTAAAAGAAGTTCCTCCCCGTTAGGCTAGCAATACTTTTTGCACGTTGTCCAGCCAACAAGGCTGTGTTCACAAAGTATTTCCATCAAGCAACTGAGAAACATGTGCTTTACTTCAGCTCTTGAGAAACAGCTGCATATTGGCCTAGCATCATATGCTATGACTATTATCAGGATTCGTCAGAATTAGAACCTCAGTCCTTTTGTATGTCTGTGAGGTATGGTTCTTCCCCACTAAGAGAAGGAAACCCAGGACCCTCCTTCAAAGGTGGGAAACATGTGGCCCTTCAGATGATGTTGGACTGCAGCTTTCATTAGAGTTAGCCAGCGTGATGTGGGGCAATAGAAATTGCAGTCTAGCAACATCTTGGGGCCCTCAAGGTGTACACCTTATTCTAGCATATTGGCATTCCAGTTGACCCAAATGAACCCCATGGGGCATGTACCACAAAAAGTTGATATAGAGATGTCACTCAACCATCCTTTCTAAACTCGACTGATGTAGTCAGGTGCATTTCCCTGTTGATGTTGTACTTAAGCTCACAAGTTATAAAGGCAACATTTACAGTAAGCGGTGATTTATTGTAGGAAAGTACATAGTCTTCGGACAAATGTGGAAAAAATTATTTAAATCAGGGACATCTGTGCATTTCTAGAGGACCTTGAGTAGAGCATATAACCCAGAGCCATTGACAGTATGGAGTAGCACACTTCTTGCTAAGTCCAGCATCTGTGTGTCATGATCAGAAGTAGGTAAAGGGAAATAAATATTCTGGAACAAAAAGGAGAAAATGTATTTTACTCTGGAAATGACCCTTCCTTGCATTTCCTGCTACAAAGTCTTTAAGTCATAAAAGTCTTATGTACACAGCACCACTGATTTTAGATTCAGAGCGTAGGAAGGGTGGGGCAAAGAGAAGAAATGGAAAGTGTAGGAAAGGTGCACCTTGCATTGCCCTTTTAAGAACAAACCAAAGATAATTATGCCTTCTGCCCTTTGAAAGTTCCTCACTTCCTTCCTTCCTAGAGTCTGCCCTAGGAAGCCAATTAGGACTTTTCCACGGGAACTGGAAACATAAAAATACTGCCCTAGACCCAGACAAAGATCATTTCGGAGTATCTCCAAAAGGGCACAGGGCACATTGTCCCTGATTGTCCACTTTATTTGGGCACAGAACCATCTGAGGAAGTGCTGTACACATCCCTAGAAATTATTTAAACATTTACAGTAAATCCTGTTTTTTAGTGGTTCAGGCTGTTTCAGTGACTGGATCTTTTATCCTGAATCAGGAATAATAAAAGTGCGTGCATGGTACACCATGTCACAATGGTAAAGATTTGATACCATATACAATTCATTCAGTTTTGGCATTTGTTTTTTTAGCACAAACAGACCTGCTTTCCTGTCGGAGTCTTAATTACGAAATCAGAAAGTGTAGAACTGGCTTCAGCTGTGATCCAGAAACAATAGCTTAATAGGTTCAAAATCTTGAACAGATATGTCATTGACAAAAATGTACTGTCTTGTAAATGGTTATTTTTAATTTTGAGCGGCAGTGTATTAAAAAGGCTGTTTGTGTAGCATAACATCTTTTCTTTAGAGGTTTCAAAAGAAATAATATTGAAGCTATTTGACAGTCCTAGTTTTAACAGATATGAGAAATTACTTGGCTCCCTGTACTATGTTGAATGTACTTGACTTTTGGAAGCTAAGCAAGGTTGGGCCTGTTTAGGACTTGGATGGCGGGAGACCTGCATGGAATACCAGGATCGCCAGGTAGGGCCAGGAAAGAATTGTTCCTGAGACACTTGAGAGTCACTTCCAGTCAGAATTACAAAGCTGGGCTAGATGCCCCAGTGATATGACTCTATATGAGACTGCCTTCCGTGTTGCTAAGTGGTAACCACTATGTATGTTTCTAGATAGGTGAAAATTATGCATACTGACATGGAGGTGAAAGTACTGTGAAGTCAAATATAGGCAAGAGCTTGGAATGATAAGAGCCAAAGACAAAAACTATCCTTAATTAAAAAACAAAACAAAAAACCAACAACCAAGGCCAGTAGTATTGAGCTTCTGTTGAATGTAAAGTCCCACCAACATAGTAATGCCAGCTCATGCAGCTGTAGTTGCACAGGCAGTGCAGTGTTCTCCATGAAGAAAATTTAACCGGTGTGTGCACAGTGATAGTGCTTACAGCGGCATCATCATTTTGTGTCACTGCGCTGCTGGGAATTTCTGGTGAGCACACAGATCGACAGATGAACCACTTGCAACATGAGATGTACAAAGGGTATCGGTGTCTCTACCAGTGTCTAATGGTAAACAATTGTTTGAATAAAAGAATGGGAAAGAGTAGAATATGTTGGCATTTTTACAACCTTGCATGACGTGTGTAGTTTGTTTGGCTGCAAGGGAACCTTCTGGGCTGGGCTGACTGTCAATCTATCAAGCATTAACCCATGGTTCCTTCCCACCTCTAAATTCAAAGAGGGCTCTGCCTCTGCTGAGTCTCCCTCCCCCCATCTGTTGACGTTAGTCACTTGCTTGTTTGTCAGTTTGTTTGTTTGCTGTCAGCTGTTCCCAAATGTAAGTAAGGAAACATTTTTTATTCTTTTTGCTACTAATGTCTGAAAGTGAGTTATTGAGACTGTAAATGCCTGTGAATGAAAAAAGGGGGGGAAGTGCTCTAGGGAATTTGAAGCTATTCTGTTCTGTGAATCCCTGCACTTCTGCTGCACAGCTGAAGGAATTTAACCAGGAATTCAAAACTCTGCAACAGAATACCTTCATACAATTCCTTGTAACAGATCAATATCCTCTGTAAATCCCCCAGATGGTGATCCACAAAATCCAAATCACTGTGTGCTGCTTGACAGTGGAAGCTATGAGCACATGCTACCGGTGAATGAAGTTTTTACAGTGGTGCCTTGACTTACGAACTTAATCCGTCCCAGAAGATGTTCGTAAGTCAAAACGTTCGTAAGTCAAATCAGCCTTTCCCATAGGAATGCATTGAAAACCGATTAATCCGTTCCGGCTGTTTTTTGTTCTTATGTCGAGGCGCCGTTTGTAAGTCAAAGCATTAGTTCCCATAGGAACTAATGCAAAACCGGTTAATCCGTCCTCTATCACTAGGGGGAGAAATTTTTTTAAAAAACCTAAGATGACTTAGGTTAAAAAAAAGGGCAGAAAAGGAGGGAGGGAGGGAACGAACACCTTTTAAACAGAACACCTTTAAAACCAAGCAGCTTCAAACCAAACCAAGCACCTTTTAAACCAATTTTTACATTTTAAAATTACAGTACCAGGCAGTACCAGGCAGTCCAAAGTCCATTTACCGCTTTCCCCGCATTTTTTTTGTTCGTAAGTCAAAGCTCCGTTCGCAAGTCAAAGCAAAATTTTGTGAACGGAGCTGTTCGTAAGTCGAAATGTTTGTACGTCGGGGCGTTCGTAAGTCAAGGCACCACTGTATTTAATTCTTCACTAACAGAAAATATTATTTCCTGAATTGAATACTTATTTTTCTCTCTAGAATATAGGATAAGTTCCGTATGTTATATTTATTTATTTATTCCAGCATACCCTTATTGCAAGATATATTTATCTATCAGTAATCTCATCTAAGAGAATTGAGTGCAGACATGTTAATCTTTGGCAATGTGGCAACATGACCATTTTACCAGACCCCTGGTGTAACTGCATTGAAAAGTCATACCCTAACAAGCAAATTCACTTTACTCTATGATCTATCTTATCCACTCCCACAGCTGAATTGAAAGTATCTATCTTACATGTTCTAACCTATTAAGTAGCCAGATAATCATTACGGAATCTTGTGGTCACTTTATAAGCAATCTCTAAGGCCTCTGTTAGAGTAATAGAAGTAAGTATCTTCAGGTTTTTGTGTGTGGTGTGCACACACACTACTGACAAAATGATGATAAGTACTGTAAAACTGTTGGGTGACATTTGATCACCAGAGTAAGAAACCTTTAATTTTTTTTTATTAAAAATGGCAAAGATATAGAGCTAAAGATTTCTTAGATGTTTTCCAAAATGAAAATGTATTTTGTTTTCTATTCTGAATTAAAATATCTGTGCTAGATGGAAAGAATTTTTAACCTTAGCATTGTAAAGGTAAAGGTAAAGGTTCCCCTTGACATTTAGTCCAGTCGTGTCTGACTCTAGGGGGCGGTGTTTATCCCCGTTTCCAAGCCGTAGAGCCAGCGTTTGTCCAAAGACAGTTTCCATGGTTACGTGGCCAGCGCGACTAGACACGGAACGCCGTTACCTTCCCACTGTGATGGTACCTATTTATCTACTTGCATTTGCATGCTTTCGAACTGCTAGGTTGGCAGGAGCTGGACAAGCCACAGGAGCTCACTCCGTCGTGTGGATTTGATCTTACGACTGCTGGTCTTCCGACCTTGCAGCACAGAGGTTTCTGCGGTTTAACCCGCAGCGCCACCACGTCCCTTCATTGTAGGTATATAGTAATGTTTTAATTTTTGTTTTTCTGTTGATGAACATTTATAATGTTTTTAATGTTTACAACTTTTTTTTAATGCAAGCTACTCTGGATGCTGTATGGGTGAATTATGGTGATGTTATAATGTACTAATATTAAGAAAATAATCCTGCAAAACTTCATTTTGGAAATCCTTAAACTGCAAAAATTCTGGAGCTCCGCTATTGTTCCAGAATTAAAATTTAACCAGAAATCAGTCCCCATACCCATAGATGGATCCAAAAAAGGCCCCTTTCCAATCTCCGTGACAGCTTTTGGCAGTCATGGTAGACAATAGTTAGGTAGACCAATGGTCTGATTTGATACATTTGTAAGTAGATTGACTAGGATAGGGGTGGGGCAAAGAACAGTTCCCCAGATATCAGTGGACTGCAATCTCCCACCAGCCCTAGCAAATAGTGAGGAGTAATTTCAACTCAGCAATATCTAGAGAGACTTTATCCATCCTGGACTAGGAGAACAGCAGTGAGTTGGGAATTTGTAGAATCCCTGCTGTGAAAAAGCTGATAAAATATATGTTTGACTCCAGCAGCTGCATTGAAAGGATCTGTTCAAACACCTAGCAGCTTCAAAAGCGGGAGTGGGTACCATGCATCCTGTGGTCCTCCTGTGGGCTGCATGTGACACCCCCCCCCCCGCAGTTCCCTTGGAGAAGTCAGCATGCCCCCGTGCTCAAATTTTTACTTTTAAAAGATGCAGTGGCTCAAACAGACCTTTTTGTACCTTTAAGGGGGCATAAGGACATAATTTGCCACATGTTGAGGGTCTTTCAATACCCTGGCACTCTCCCATATGCCCAAAAATTTTTTTTTAAAAAAACAGCCTTTAGCCACTAAAAGGACATAAGGGAGATTTATCAGTAAAAAAAGAAATAAGGAAACCATTAAATTGGGACAATGTTAGGGAAAGATAAAACATACTATTGGCAATCACGTAGATCCAAGGAGACTGTATGGAAACAAGCTATGATGAATTCTGTATTAGGATGATCAGTATGATGGTTCCAGGAGTAAGTTGCCAAATAAGAGGTCCAAATATGTTTCTGTTCAGATTCATAAGATTGAGGCTAAAGGTTGAGCCATAGTGCTGAATTGAGGACCTCAGGCCAGCCATTCCTTATTAGCCCAGCCTTACCACACAGGGTTATTAGAAAGATTAAAATATTTGGTTGTTTGGGAAGAAACATATATTCTGCCGTGAGCTTCCTGGAAACTCCTGGAAGCTTCCTGGATATAAATGCAATAGTATTATTGTTAAAAAAGTGTTTTAAAAATCTGTGTTCTAGACCAGTTGGTTGCATTCATTTGGATTTCTCTACATTTCTCATAATGTAACTATTAGAACTAACTTACCCTTAGAAGTGGCTGTTTTAGCCATTATTTTCTTCAATATGGTTCTCTTAAATGTGTTATTTAAAAAACTGTAATGGATATTTTGAATGCCTCCACCCCTACTGTTGTTTGGGACCAAAGATTTTCATTGTACATCTCAAACATACAAACTCAGTTTGAAATATTAATGTTTCTGTATAAGCACGCCCCTTTGCTTTTGTATTCCGGTTCCCACTCAAAGTAGGATCTGGAAAGATATTGTCAAATGGGCTAAAAGCATAGCACTTACTTCACATACATTTTTATAGGAATGGCTAAGGTTTCCTGGAGATTAAGCCATACTTGTCATCTGTTTGTGTCATCTGCACTGTAATAAGTGCAATGCACTCTTACATTTTAAAGTCATGATTATGCTGCTAATGGAGTAATTCCCCATCTCAATTCCATGTTGCATCATTGCGGTCCATAGCATGCTTGGTTTGGATTAAGGAGTCCTCCCAACCGCTTGAAGAGTAAACTGATTTTCCACATAGCCAAATATAACTCAGTTCGACTTTTACCAAGTTTGGGGGCAGCATCTGCCTGATCAGCTGGGAAGCAGCGGCATGTGCAGAGGCAGGGCCCGGGCTCCCTGCAGGGAAGCTGGTCATTGCCACTGTGCCTCTGCCCTCATCATCTGGAAGGTGGGCACAGGGGCACAGGCTGTGAGCAGCTTCCCTGCAAGGAGCCTGGGCGCTGCCTCTGCACATGACACCTGGGAAGGTAGTGAGATTGATGCTATTTTTGTTACTTCTTCTCCCCCAAGTCATGTGACTAGTTCAATTCCTTCCCTGCACAATATATTGGATACTGGAAATGAATTATGCCCCCACTCCCGCTGACACAGGTATTCTTTGTTAGGAGTCCTGTAGTATTCGGTCATGAATATCCAGAGTTTGGATATCTCAAAATAATTTTGTTGTTGTTTAGTCATTAAGTCGTGTCCGACTCTTCATGACCCCATGGACCAGAGCACGCCAGGCCCTCCTGTCTTCCACTGCCTCCTGGAGTTTGGTCAAATTCATGTTGGTAGCTTCGATGACACTGTCCAGCCATCTCGTCCTCTGTCGTCCCCTTCTCCTCTTGTCTTCACACTTTCCCAACATCAGGGTCTTTTCCAGGGAGTCTTCTCTTCTCATGAGATGGCCAAAGTATTGGAGCCTCAGCTTCAGGATCTGTCCTTCCAGTGAACACTCAGGGTTGATTTCCTTCAGAACAGATTGGTTTGTTCTCCTTGCAGTCCAGGGGACTCTCAAGAGTCTCCTCCAGCACCACAATTCAAAAGCGTCAATTCTTCGGCAGTCAGCTTTCTTTATGATCCAGCTCTCACTTCCATACATTGCTACTGGAAAAACCATAGCTTTGACTATGCAGACCTTTGTCGGCAAGGTGATGTCTCTGCTTTTTAAGATGCTGTCTAGGTTTGTCATCGCTTTCCTCCCAAGAAGCAGGCGTCTTTTAATTTTGTGGCTGCTGTCACCATCTGCAGTGATCATGGAGCCCAAGAAAGTAAAATCTGTCACTACCTCCATATCTTCCCCTTCTATTTGCCAGGAGGTGATGGGACCAGTGGCCATGATCTTAGTTTTTTTGATGTTGAGCTTCAGACCATTTTTGGCGCTCTCCTCTTTCACCCTCATTACAGAGGGTACAAAATAATTTTGTACAGAGGTACAAAATAATTACAGAAAGCCAATAGCTGCTTTTTTAAATCTTTATAGGTAAGCCTTTTAGATCTTCTCTGGCCAGAACAGTGTCTGCTTTTTAGTGGCATGCCTCCTTACTATTTGTCCGATGGCACTCCATTGTTTTATTAGCCTCCTTTAGCAACAGGTATCCAGGTAACTATGACACTGTTGTCTTGTGGGTGAGCCAGATGAAACTCTTGGGTTGGCCATTTGCCAGGCCAAGTGCTTCAGAAGTTACTCTTAGTTTTCACATTGTCTCTCGGACGTCAGCTCTCTGAATGATGTCTGTTTTTCTCTTGTGGCTTTAAACTAAGCAGCCTTTCTGGATTTCTGGGGGACACTAGATGAGCTCCATATGCTATTTACAGGTAAAGTTCTTTCTTTCTTTCTTTCGTTCTTTCTTTCGTTCTTTCTTTCTTTCTTTCTTTCTTTCTTTCTTTCTTTCTTTCTTTCTTTCTTTCTTTCTTTCTTAATTAAGCCAAACTGAATGCTGTTAAAAGTGCTTTTTAATTAAATATTAAATATAGGAAAATAAAAGTAAGACATTAAATTAGAGTTAAATACAATGTTGAGCAGAGGTGGCGCAATCGTAAGGCCATGGGTATGTCACATATTAGTCTTCCATGGGCAACAAAGAAATCTCTGTGTGTGTGTTTCTGTCTATCTCTGTTCCTGTGTGCCCCTCCTGGGATGTACATTTAGCAAAGAATCCAGTATCTTCGTGCTTTGCATACTCAAATTAGAAAGATTATCATAGAATCATACAATCATAGAATCATAGAATAATGAAGTTGCTCAATGCAGGAATTAAAATCAAAGGATATCTGCCAGGTGGTACGTAGCTAGGTGGTTATATCTGACGCCTAGGTAGCTAGGTGGTCATATTGATACTTAGGTATAAGCATCTAGCTTATACTGCTTTTTCTGTTTTGTTCTGGTCCGATGCTGTCTTGCTTACATGTGTTATTGTTAGCAGGTTAGCAGTACCCTTTCATAAAGTCTAAAATCAGCCTTGCTAATACAACTCAGATAACCCAAATAATCTAAGTTGTGGAATGAATTCAGTGCATATGACTATGCATTTGGCATGGCTTAGGTGAATCCTAATGTGACGTGATCAAGTGACCTAATCCACACATAGTCATCTGCTACGGTAGATGCAAGTAAATTAAAATTCATATTACAGAATTGCTGGCTATAAAGAAGTTCTTCAGGGCTTATTTTATATATAAGCTGTTAAATTGATTCCAACTCAGGACAACTCTTTCCAGGGTTCCGTGATGTAGAGTACTCAGAAATTATTTACTGTTCCCTTCTTCAGGGGGCTGCCCAATTTACCCACCGCTATGCAGGCTGGCTCTTCTCCCAGGAAGCTCAGTCGGGAATCAAGCTCCCAACCACTGGCTCCACAGCCAAATACACAACTTAATGAGCTATCCAGCCACAGATCTTTTCAGGCATACTTTTTACATTTTAATTTTTTTAATATAAAAAAAGTTTAGAAAAAAATTATTCCATTTGAACTTTTAACAGATTACAATTGATAGATATTTTTCTTTTCCCTCCTCTTTATTAGCTAATTTATTTCCCTGTCCCTACTTCATAGCCAATAGATAATTCATATTTCTTCCCATTTTCTGTTTTTTAGCTCAATGAAAGAGTTCTCAGTGGGTTTGTGGTTATCTGTTTGTATCCTTAGCACAGTTTGTGCCAAAATCTCTTCAAAGTCATTTACTCTTTGAGATCAGATTTGTATTTCTATTTTTTCTATTATGACAATGGATTATTTTTTAAATCCACTGTGTTAATATTATTTTTTTAGCAGATTTATATGCCATCACAATTTTTATCCTTGCCCCAACCTGGAAGAGAAACTTACAGCATTTTGAATTGTCAGGTGTGTTTGGTTTTAAAAAAAAAAGAAAATGATTTTTTAAAATAACCTTTAACTTTTGGTACCGGTGCCAGTAATTTTGCCCCCATTGGTGTTGATTTGTTATTATGGCAAACTGCCCTGAATTGATGGAAATTGGAAATAGGAAAAATAGTACAGTATTTTAATGAATGAAATAAAAATGTTCATTGCTGAAGCATTATTTGACCATGCATGTAAGAAATAAGTGACGTTTTATTGGTTACACAGATATTTATATAATTGAAACCTTCTTATTATAACAATTAATAGTTTGGCAGCACACCAGCAAAATATGTTCTGCTGGATTATAAAAGCATGCTGTGCATTGTCACATGGACCAAAGTTTTTGGACTTGTAACCTAACTCTACAGTAGACCAGAGTAGTTGCAGTTGAGGCCAGCTATCTGATCAGATATAGTCATTTTGCTTTCCCAGCCGTTGTTTTTTCAGCAACATCTGGACACCTCCATGGACACATACATAATGCACAACCATGCAGCTAGAAGAAAATCAATATGTGTCCCCTTTTACAAGCAGCTATGGTAACACGTGTATGTGGCGTGCACAGATATTATAAGTCACTCCAAAGACAAGGGCTTCCGTCCCACAATGACAGAGTTGGGCAACCTGTGACTCTCTAGATGTTGCTCTACTACAATTTATGCCACTCCTCGGCATCAGTTTTTCTGGCTAGTGCTGATGGGGGTTGCAGTCCCACATCATGACCTACCCCTGCGCAGTGAGAACAGTACTTCTATGCATTCAAATCCATCAACTCTGCATGTATTACTGGCTCTGTGTGTGAACTAGTGTGAGCATGCGAAAAGAGGGACAGAAGACCAAAAGAAGACCACACAGAGCTGCTGACTGGCTCTGTGGGAAAGAGCAATGTAAGGTGAAACAAGTTAGGGACTTCCCAGGTTCTCCTATGACCCAGAAATGCCCCAAATTCAGCAAGTATTTGAAATTTTTATTTCTCGGGAGATTTTCCTCTGTTGCAGCTGACTGGGTGGGGTAGAGAAAGGAGAGAAGAGTAGTAGTACCAGTGTTAGGGGGATATCATTACCCCCCAGGAATAGGGACCATAGTGGCTAGGGATCTGTAGTCCAGCCCACTTCTGCAGGTTGTAAGGTGGAGAAGATTGTGGTGAACAGAAATGAGCTCTGAGTGAGTAGTAGATACTTTCCAAGCATTGTTTCTTCTTGCCACACATCTCTGCACTCATCTTTTATGCCACTGATGGTATGACACAAGTATAGTGATGATTATATATCATAATCACCTGTGGGCCAAGAGTACAGTCACAGAGGCATAATCTCCATCTCTACCCATTGGCATTAGTGCATTTAGGAGCACACATAATTCAAACATAAGATCAGTTTGTACAGATACTTTCTGATTGTTCAGTGTGTTTATTTATTTTTTATCATAATAATAATCTTAGAACTGCAGAGCTGGAAGGACTCTTTGGATCATCAAGTCCAGCCCCTGTCAAGGAGGCACAGTGGGGAACTGAACTCCCAACTTCTGTCTCTGCACCCAGATATCTAAACCACTGGACTGCCCAGCTGTTAATAATCTTGCCCTGCAGGCTGTTCCTATAAGAGATATATTTGATGGAGGTAAAGAATCTTTAGTCTTAGCCTTTTAAGAGTATGAGATTTGATTGTATTAGAAAAGCTTAAAAAAAAATTTGTATTCACTATAAATACAGGATATGCAATCTGTAAGAACCGCATTGGCTTTGTTTGCCGGCTGACCTTTGAAACAGTCTGTGAAAGGAGAACTGGGGCCTGTTTCCCATGGTGATACTTGTGTGCTAAATCAAAGATTCACAAACTTTCATCTGATGGGCTCTGGAGAGAGAGAAAAAAATGATCAAGGGAAGGCAATTTTTATTACTTGTCTCCTCAAGCCTCCTTTTTTCGTAGACACTGGGAAAACTACTCCTTGTCTGATAACCGACTGCTTTTGATATATGTAAGACCAGATTTCCCAGTACACTTTTAGACTGATATGCTTGGTCATCTGGACACCGCACAGGATCACAACCGACATCACAACCCTTTTCAAGGGCTAGATTTAACTGCCTTACATCTGCAGTTTTAGAGGGATGCTACCATGGTGTACCATATGAAAATCGACTATGCCCCTGTAATGATAAAGAAATTGAAACACTAGAGCAACACTCTTTTTCATATGCAGTTTTTACAGGGATGACTGTGCCAGACTCCCGTAATGAGACATTTCTCAGGCAGGTCCTTGGACATGGTACACAAGATATTTTCTAGTGGACACATATAAGCCCACTACAGAACATGTGGCCAAGTTTCTTTTTTCTGCACATTGAACACGGAAGGAAATTCTTGCCTGTGCTTTATAATATTTAATGTTTTGCAGCTGAATCTATCTAATTTTAAATTGTTTTAAATCATTCTTGTAATTTTAAATATATTTTATTGTGTCTGTGACCGCAAAATAACTACTACTACTACTACTACTACTACTACTACTACTACTACCCTTTGTAGAACTGAAGACAGAAGAGCATTAGTGTCAGGTGAGCTAAAATCTACAGTCAGGCTGAATAAGGGCTTATCACGCAAGCTGTGTTCCCAAGAAAGGGAATTTGGCTGTTTAAGTTTCATATTTACAGCTTGGAAATATTTGGGTTCTTTGCACTGTAATTTCCAGAATCGTTCAGAGAGGCAGTGTTCTGGGAATTGTAATCCAAACAAATGTCTTTTCCAAGCTTCATTTCTCTTTAAAAGCAGTACTGTACCCCCCCCCCCAAAAGTATGAAATGGGGATGAGGAGCATATGTGCCACCAAGAAGAGTAAAACAAGATGTATGTAGATCTGTATAAAATGTACATGTGCTAATTTATCCATACAGCTGCATGTTTAGAAGGAATCACTTTGCTTGAATTAGAAATTAAATATACCTGACAATAACAGGGAAAACAATGGCCAGATGATTTCTCAGCCTGTTTTCCAGGTGCCTCTGCTCTCCCTGTTTATGGTTCTTGAACTTTAAATCAGAATGTGATCAGACCACCCTTCAAATAGAGCACTATAAAGTAGGACAGCCACCGTAGGCACTCTCCAATTAATGCTACTAGTATTACTACTTAGTTTTTATATGGGCCTTCAGAGAATTGAAAGTACGTCATATAAATTATTGCACTTTAATATTTAAAGCAGCCCCATAAGATAGATCTTTATTTTTATCACTCTGTTGCAGATTTGGGACAGAGGCTGAAGCTGTCTTGCGTGTAGCCCCTAGCACGGTCTTGACTGAGGAGAGGTTGAAAGGTTCTTCCTCCCTTGCAATCCATTCTTTTTAAATGTTGTTGTTGTTGTTTAGTCGTTAAGTCGTGTCCGACTCTTCGTGACCCCATGGACCAGAGCACGCCAGGCCCTCCTGTCTTCCACTGCCTCCTGGAGTTGGGTCAAAGTCATGTTGGTAGCTTCAATGACACTGTCCAACCATCTCGTCCTCTGTTGTCCCCTTCTCCTCTTGCCTTCGCACTTTCCCAACATCAGAATCTTTTCCAGGGAGTCTTCTCTTCTCATGAGATGGCCAAAGTATTGGAGCCTCAGCTTCAGGATCTGTCCTTCCAGTGAGCACTCAGGGTTGATTTCCTTCAGAACGGATAGGTTTGTTCTCCTTGCAGTCCAGGGGACTCTCAAGAGTCTCCTCCAGCACCAAAATTCAAAAGCATCAATTCTTCGGCGGTCAGCCTTCTTTATGGTCCATCTCTCACTTCCATACATCGCTACTGGAAAAACCATAGCTTTGACTATGCGGACCTTTGTCGGCAAGGTGATGTCTCTGCTTTTAAAGATGCTGTCTAGGTTTAAGATGGTATCTAGATCCACCTGGAGCAGGAACTGGCAAGCCACTCCAGTATCTTTGCCAAGAAAACTCCGTGGACAGAAACAAAAGGCTTTTTAAATGTACACTGTACTAACTCTGGGTAGTGGGAAAAGAGAAAGAAGATATTCAGTTAATCTGGTGCAATTTTCACCACCACCGCCATCATGATAGAATTGCAGAGCTGGAAGGGATCTTATGGATCATCCAGCCGCTGTCAAGGAGACACTGTGGGGAATTGAACTCCCAACCTCTGGCTTCGCAGCCAGAGACCTAAACCACTGAGCTATCCAGCAGTTCTGTTGACTGTTACAAATATCTAAAAATATGTTGACCTTCTTCCAGATAGGAAACTTTATACACCTTTTCTTTTTTTGAAGAAACCATCACGAGAGTTGGTAGATGCAGCAAAATCATGGGTGTGCACAGCATTTGTGTATGTGCACATGCATGTTTTTCTGCTCGAACAAAATCACTCGTCTGTTGCTAGTTGTTCTGAACATTATTTCCCATGGCACAGCTTACTCTGGCCCCAGACCAGCTGAAATTAAATCCAAGAAGTTTCATTTTGATGTAAATTTTTCATGGGATGTTAATGTTTTGCTAGCTGTTTTAATAATAATCACCAACCTGAAATCTAAAGCATAGTCTTGGGGAACTCTTGTGTAATGCACAAGAAGGGGCAGAGTGTTTTCTTGTTAACCCTTTTTCTGTCATTGTGGCCTCATTTATGATTTTTGACCAGAAGGTTGAATTAAAAACCTTTCAGTCTCTTGAGTGCTCCTAAAATGTGTGTGCTTAAAATCACATTTATAACAAGATTTGTTTTTAGTCTTTCTGATAGAAAATGTATGAGTGAAGGAAAAAAATAAATAAGGAAGAAAAATACGTATATATATTTTATTTTTAAGTTATCCAGCTCTGTTTCCTAGAATACTAATGATAACATGTTGAAGGAATTTTGTTTTGTGTAGTATTTATCAGTAGAGTACAAATTTATAATGTTTTTGAGCAGGAAGTCAGTGGTATTTCTCCTATTTTTTTCTCCCAAGAAATTAAAGAAAAACATGGAAGAAAATTCATTTTCTTTTCTCTCTCTCTCTTTCTCTCTCTCCCCCCTCTTTCCGTGAGTATGTGCATGTGTACGTAAGTAAAGTAAGTGAGGTAAGTATAATAAGTAAGACTGGGACTGTCTTTGGAACATAGATAGTGAAAGCTGGACCATCTCACTTGCCCATCTTTTGAAGGAAACTTACCTATTTAGCCAATTGAAAAAATAACCCCAGCTAAGGGGTTTCAGTTGCTGAAACAGCTGATTCGGCAAGGCTGGCCCAAAGCATTTTGTTACATTAGACAAAGGATAGGATGATTGTTCTTGTTGTTAAGTCGTGTCCGACTCTTCGTAACCCCATGGACCAGAGCACGCCAAGCCCTCCTGTCTTCCACTGCCTCCCAGAGTTTGGTCAAATTCATGTTGGTCGCTTCAATGACACTGTCCAGCCATCTCATGGTCTGTCGTCCCCTTCTCCTCTTGCCCTCACACTTTCCCAACATCAGGGTCGTTTCCAGGGAGTCTTCTCTTCTCATGAGATGACCAAAGTATTGGAGCCTCAGCTTCGGGATCTGTCCTTCCAGTGAGCACTCAGGGTTGATTTCCTTCAGAACGGATAGGTTTGATCACCTTGCAGTCCAGGGGACTCTCAAGAGTCTCCTCCAGCACCACAATTCAAAAGCATCAATTCTTCGGCAGCCAGCCTTCTTTATGGTCCAGCTCTCACTTCCATACATTGCTACTGGAAAAAACATCGCTTTGACTATGCGGACCTTTGTTGGCAAGCTGATGTCTCTGCTTTTTTAAGATGCTGTCTAGATTTGTCATCGCTTTCCTCCCAAGAAGCATGCGTCTTTTAATTTTGTGGCTGCTGTCACCATCTGCAGTGATCATGGAGCCCAAGAAAGTCAAATCTGTCACTACCTTCATATTTTCCCCTTCTATTTGCCAGGAGGTGATGGGACCAGTGGCCATGATCTTAGTTTTTTTGATGTTGAGCTTCAGTCCATTTTTTGCACTCTCCTCTTTCACCCTCATTAAGAGGTTCTTTAATTCCTCCTCACTTTCTGCCATCAGAGTGGTATCATCTGCATATCTGAGGTTGTTGATATTTCTTCCGGCAATCTTAATTCCGGCTTGGGATTCATCCAGTCCAGCCTTTCGCATGATGTATTCTGCATATACGTTAAAGAAGCAGGGAGACAATATACAGCCTTGTCGTACTCCTTTCCCATTTTTGAACCAATCAGTTGTTCCATATCCAGTTCTAACTGTTGCTTCCTGTCCCACATATAGATTTCTCAGGAGGTAGATAAGGTGGTCAGGCACCCCCATTTCTTTAAGGACTTGCCATAGTTTGCTGTGTTCCACACAGTCAAAGGCTTTTGTGTAGTCAATGAAGCAGAGGTAGATGTTTTTCTGGAACTCTCTGGCTTTCTCCATAATCCAGCGTATGTTAGCAATTTGGTCTCTAGTTCCTCTGCCCCTTCGAAATCCAGCTTGTACTTCTGGGAGTTCTCGGTCCACATACTGCTGAAGCCTGCCTTGGAGGATTGTGAGCATAACCTTGCTAGCGTGTGAAATGAGTGCAATTGTACGGTAGTTGGAGCATTCTTTGGCACTGCCCTTCTTTGGGATTGGGATGTAGACTGATCTTTTCCAATCCTCTGGCCACTGCTGAGTTTTCCAAACTTGCTGGCATATTGAGTGTAGCACCTTAACAGCGTCATCTTTTAAGATTTTAAATAGTTCAACTGGAATGCCATCACGTCCACTGGCCTTGTTGTTAGCCATGCTTTCTAAGGCCCACTTGACTTCACTCTCCAGGATGTCTGGCTCAAGGTCAGCAACCACACTATCTGGGTTGTCCGGGACATCCAGATCTTTCTGGTATAATTCCTCTGTGTATTCTTGCCACCTCTTCTTGATGTCTTCTGCTTCTGTGAGGTCCCTACCATTTTTGTCCTTTATCATGTCCATCTTTGCACAAAATGTTCCTTTGATATCTCCAATTTTCTTGAACAGATGTCTGGTTTTTCCCTTTCTATTCTTTTCCTCTATATCTTTGCACTGTTCATTTAAGAAGGCCCTCTTGTCTCTCCTTGCTATTCTTTGGAAGTCAGCATTCAATTTTCCGTACTTTCCCTATCTCCCTTGCATTTTTGTTTCTCTTCTCTGCTATTTGTAAGGCCTCGTTGGACAGCCACTTTGCTTTCTTGCATTTCCTTTTCTTTGGGATGGTTTTTGTTGCTGCCTCCTGTACAGTGTTTCGAGCCTCCATCCATAGTTCTTCAGGCACTCTGTCCACCAAATCGAGTTCCTTAAATCTGTTCTTCACTTCCACTGTGTACTCATAAGGGATTTGGTTTAGATTATACCTGACTAGCCCAGTGGTTTTTCCTACTTTCTTCAGTTTAAGCTTGAGTTTTGCTAGAAGAAGCTGATGATCAGAGCCACAATCAGCTCCAGGTCTTGTTTTTGCTGACTGTATAGAGCTTCTCCATCTTTGGCTGCAGAGAACATAATCAAACTGATTTCGGTATTGCCCATCTGGTGATGTCCATGTGTAGAGTCGCCTCTTGTGTTGTTGGAAAAGAGTGTTTGTGATAACCAGCTTGTTCTCTTGACAAAACTCTATTAGCCTTTGCCCTGCTTCATTTTGAACTCCAAGGCCAAACGTACCTGTTGTTCCTTTTATCTCTTGACTCCTTACTTTAGCATTCCAGTCCCCTATAATGAGAAGAACCTCTTTCTTTGGTGTCAGTTCTAGGTGTTGTAAGTCTTCATAGAATTGGTCAATTTCAGCCTCTTCAGCATGGGTGGTTGGTGCATAAACTTGGATTACTGTGATGTTGAAAGGTCTGCCTTGGATTCATATTGAAATCATTCTATCATTTTTGAGATTGTATCCCAGTACACCTTTTCCCACTCTTTTGTTGACTATGAGGGCTGCTCCATTTTTTCTACGGGATTCTTGCCCACAATAGTAGATATGATAATCGTCTGAATTGAATTCGCCCATTCCCATCCATTTTAGTTCACCGACGCCCAGGATGCCAATGTTTATTCTTGCCATCTCCTGTTTGACCACGCCCAGCTTACCAAGGTTCATAGATCTTACATTCCAGGTTCCTATGCAGTATTTTTCTTTGCAGCATCGGACTTTCCTTTCACTTCCAGGCGCGTCCGCAGCTAAGTGTCCTTTCGGCTTTGGCCCAACCACTTCATTAGCTCTGGAGCTACTTGTACTTGTCCTCCACTTTTCCTCAGTAGCATATTGGACGCCTTCCGACCTGAGGGGCTCATCTTCCAGCGTCATATCTTTTAGCCTTTTGTTTCTGTCTATGGAGTTTTCTTGGCAAAGATACTGGAGTGGCTTGCCAGTTCCTGGTCCAGGTGGATCGCGTTTAGTCAGAACTCTCCACTATGACCTGTCCATCTTGGGTGTCCCTGTACGACATAGCCCATAGCTTCTCTGAATTACTCAAGCCCCTTCGCCACGACAAGGCAGCAATCTGTGAAGGGGTAGGATGACACCCATCTCCTACTCCATGTACAAGTAACTGGCCAGACTGTTGATGCTTACTTCACTTCTATATGAGGGGACACCAAGTTAATTTAGGGTGTGCAGCATTGTGCCTACAACTCTGTCCTCCAACATCATTCTCTCCCACCATGTGATCCATGAGGTGGATGCTTACCTCTGCCTATTGACTGGGCTGACCATGTGGTTTAGGTGAAGCACAATTGTAGAACTAAATTCAGCTTAAATACGATACTGTTCTCTGAAGAGAAAGAACTCCAACCATCTGTTGTAGTGTTTCCAGTTTACAGGCAAGAAACCACTCATCATATGAGTTCATCAGTCCAGCCTCATGCTGCCCATCAGAGCAAAATGCTTCCATGTGTTCTGGACCCTGCCATTAGGCAGAGTAAGATGGAAGTCGAGGGCAGCATACACTGGAAAGTGACCAAAGGTGTTGGAGTGGAACTTAGTTGAAGACTAGCCTGGTGCCTTCAAGTGTGGTGGAGGACACTCTCCTGTTACCAGAGGTTGACAAAGGAGTCAGCGTGAGTCAGCAGTACAGTCAAAGCTCAGATGTAAAGCAGTTGGAGTGAGTTTGGAGAAAAGTGAAGAAGCCTTTTGTGGTAGCACAACTGCCCTTGCAACAACACAAGCCCAATAGCCCTGGCCAATCTCAAGTCTAGTGGCACAACTGCTGTGCTGACTGTGATCAGGTAGCAAAAGAACCAAAACAGGATTGAGAAGTGGGGAGGAGCAGCAGAGCAGAGACTTATGCCGGATCCAAACCCGTTTTTGCCTAGGCTCACAGCTGCTATACTGGGGAAGGGGGGAGTTAGTCCAGGGTCAGAATAGTTCTAAAAAATTTCAGCAACCTTAGTTTGGGAGGGGTCTGGATTCAACACAGCCTCAGCTGGCTTAATGTCATCTCAGCCAGCCCTCAGCCCTCTTGGCTAGTCAGGATTGCTTTCTTTAGTGGGCTTTTGTTCATGAAGTTGGGGGCAAGGGACAGGATGGGATCTTGTCTTTTGTCTCATGCAGCAAAACATCCTGGGCTGGCCATGTTTCTGCACCTGGGTGCAGGTGCAGATACTGGAAGCAAATGCAAGTCTGCATATGAATATCAAGCATTGAAACATTTGGAAGTGATGTTATAGAGCGAATGTTGCCCCTGGTAGAGGCTGTTTCTTCTATGGCCTAGTTTCTTTCAAATCATTTTTTAAAGTTTCTTCTTTAATGGTTTAAAGAGTGTGTGATAAAAACCAAGATCACCTCTCATCAGCTTAAATACCATTTTACGCAGCCCTTTCAAACTGCAATCATGTGCACATGTAAATCCAGTTGAACTTAATGGGACATACTTCCAAGTCAATATGCCTGGGATTGCACTGTGAAAAAAACAATAATTTATCTCAATGACTGGCAAAAAAAAAATATCTAATTCATATACAGGCTTCTTTCATTCTAAGCAATTATGGAAAGTTATGTTTTTGAAGTAAGAAAGAAAGATACCTGGATCACTTTGCTCAGATTAACCTACAACCGAGGACCAAGTGGTTTACTTAAGAAATATAAACTGTAAGAGCCCTTCGAGAAGATATTTAATAGGTAACTGAAACATTCAAAGGATCCTCTTCTTTATCAGGGTCATAATAGTATAAATTATCTTTTGAGAGTCACCAAAACCTGGAAGTGAGCAATCTAAATGCTTGTCGGAGCTAATGTAATAAATTTGCATTTAAGGAATTACTTTGCAACAATGCGTAAATGGAATACTCTAATCGGAAAATTGGTGACTAATTGTTCCAATGAGTTTTATTAAAGGAACCTGGTGTCCATAAAATTCACGTGAATTGTGTTCCTCCAGAGAATGAAAGAGCTAGCTAATATGAGACTGTCCATGGATTTCAGACCCCACCCCCACCGCTTTCGGCATATCATTATTACTCATGTCTTGTTATAAATTGTTTTTCCACATGCAGTAGAAATTCTCAGCTGGTTTTCATATATTGTATTTCACTAATTAGTATATTTTGGATAATGTATTGGAATGCTTCAACAAAGAAGCTATTCAAAGCTGAATTGTTGCTTTATTCTACAAGTTACATGATATAGGAAGACATGTTTTATAACAGTTTAATAAATGGATTTATTTTTAGTTCTCATACAGATAGACTACTATTCATTTTCTGTCATACTGGGAAATGTTAATGCCTTATTTTTATGTCTTCAGGTTATATCAGCCAGAAATGAAATGTTTTCTTTTTCTTGGATTTCCAATAAAATGAATTCCCAATCTGTGTGGAGTACCTGGCTGACTGGGCTGTGCAGATATTTACTTAAGAGGAATCACAGTATTATTTCTAGCTTTGCATGGTGTTAACAGCAGTGCTTGATCCTGTTAAATGTAATTGCATTATTTCCTGAAGAATTAGGGTGTCTGATATTATGATAGATAGAGAAATATGAAATGATGCCACTGTTTGTTTAACAATAAGTAGCTGGTAATGGAAGTACCTTTCTCTTTATGACTGTAGAAAAAACATAGATTTTATTCAATGAAAGAATGGTTCTCAACCTGTGGCGT
Source organism: Intellagama lesueurii (assembly GCA_037013535.1). Classification (NCBI taxonomy): domain Eukaryota; kingdom Metazoa; phylum Chordata; class Lepidosauria; order Squamata; family Agamidae; genus Intellagama; species Intellagama lesueurii. The sequence continues at coordinate 275,196,656 of JBAJHW010000002.1, forward strand.
GCATACCACTAGTGAGAGACAGAAATAGTCTAGGTAGAACAAAGAGTTTTCAGAACAGTTATTAAAAGTTCACGATCCATGTATCCTCCTGCAGTTTTAATGGGCCATCTCCTACTTACTCTACTAACCAAAGGCCATCTATCTGAGAGCTTTTGGCAGTCTACTAGCTACTCTGGAAGCTCAATGTTTCTACTAATCCCCTGTCCTCACTGATCCTCAATTTAATAGATGTAATAAATATGGTAATGCAACACCTGTTAACATGTAAATATACTTCTTGGGAAAGCAGACTTTTTGTTTCTGTCCTGGTGGGACCCAGGTTCCTTGACAGTGGTTGGTGGGACATGAGACAGCGAAGGCTAAAAAGCACAGCTAGCAGCACAATTGCTGGGTGCTACTGATGCTCGCACTGTTCTGAACTTGTGGTATCCACACTCCTGTAACTTTAGGGTGGACAGACTTTAGGCTTACAGCATATAAGAATATAGGCTTACAGAATCATACTTTTCTTTTTCTCTAGAAGCCCCCAGATGCGCAGGGCAGTCCACCAATCAGAGGTGAGGCAGGCAGACATCATGTTGTAGATCAAGATGCTTCTGAGCAGATGTTGAGCTCAGGAATTTGTTTTCAGGGCTAGAGCTCGAGCACAGACCTAGGAATAGGACACTTGGATTTCTAGGTTTTCTCAACTCTCTAGTTTTTTTCTATTGTATTTATAAAGAAATCTACAGATTTTGAGTTCTTAGTGCAAACAAACACACGAATGAGCCACGGCAGACAAAATTCTTACCCTGCCCAGTGACAATGAAGCTGTAGAGGACACAGCTAGAATACAAATAAAATGAAATCTTTGTATGAATCGAGCCAGAGAAAGCGTAGGTTTCACCAAAAGAGACCATGTGGTGCTGTGTTGTGAAGTGAGCAAAGTGGTTTTTCTTCCTGCCTCTCTCATATCTGTGCAACATTGGCAGTGAAGGGGAAACTTTGGAGGTGAGGTTTATTGATCATTTTACAGATGAGATAGCTCACATTGATTCACTGCATCCTCAAGACTGCTTCTAGTTAACTGGAGCTCACATCATCTACTGATTCTGCAATCTCTCCAGTTGCTTTGGGGAGATTTTTGTGAAGTTTGGTTTTTCCCTTCCTCTTGTTTCAATGATCATGGGGAGTAGGGGATTAGAGTTGAGTTGTTAGCTATCGTAACAATAGCACAGAATACATTATATAAATACTGCTGATAAGTAAAAAATGCAACAAGTGAGTTAAATAGTCAATGCATATACATTGAGAGCATATGGCACGAATTAGCATATTTAATGGGATCCCGTGTGGACAAAAACACCAGAATAAAAAGAATATAACCTTATTTGTTTAGTAGGAATGTTAATTCTTGCTTGTGAAACCACAGATTTTTTTCTTTTTCCTGTGAGAGGTAGAAAGATTTTCTATTTGTTTCAACTAGAGCTCTTGTCATTTCCAAGAACAGCTAAAATTGATGATTCTGCAGCGGAATTTAGAGAGTATTCTTCACATCTGTCTCTGCTGGTTGGCCAGGGAGCAGCACATGGATAGATAAACCTGCCTTTGTAGGCCAGAGTTTCCTGTGCTTCCAGACCCTCCAAATCGGATGTGTCTTTATTCTTCCCTTCTGTGTCCCTGTGGTCACATTAGAACGACCTTAAAGATAAGGCCAGAGTATTTTCTGCTCAGCCCTAATGGCCAGCTTGCCACCTCAGGTACACAACACAGGGTCAGTCTTGCTTTGAGATGACCCACAGAAATTCATTCAGTGTGTTCAATTGCATCTCATTGACTTCTGTGAGATACTTCTAAGCAAGACTAAATCTAACATAGTAAGATTTAGCGGTGAGATTCAGGACAAGTAATAGGAAATACTTCTTCATGCAAGAAATAGTTAAACTGTGTGGTGATGCCTAGCAGTCTATTTAAAAGATGTTAGATAAATTCATGGAGGATAAGCCTGTCAGGGGCTACTTGTCACCCTATCACATATACTACCTCCAGGCTGACCCCAGGTCTTACTGTATGACAGAGGGTGAAGAAAACTTCTCCTCCTTTCGTATTGTAGAAGTCTTTGTGCTTTCTCCGTGTGGTAATCTGTTCCTTAGAAAGACCCATATGCTGGACCAAACCAACAGACACTTCTTGTCCAAATAATGAGGCTGCTGTGACCCTGAGTGTTCACCCCGATCCTCCCTATCAACGCTGTATTATAGGAGAAATGAAGACCCCAAGCAGATGAGTGAACTGGCCAGTGGTCAGGATGCCAAACTAAGGGGTGATGCAAGCTCAACTGAATGTGGTGCCAAGTTGTGGTTGGCACTGAGCTGGCTTTTGTGGGCTACTATAGAACAACAAATATTAAAAGTAAAACCTGTACTGCACAGTGCTTTCCCACTGCTTAGAATGCGGCTCTTTTGAGCTTTGGCTTGTGCAGAATGTAACACAATGACTTGGAAATCAAGATTTTGAGCAGTGTTGAGGGTTAATTGTAGTTGTTTTTAACGCTTTTATCTTTATTTTTGTTTTGTATTATATTTCTTGTAACCGCCCAGAGTAGTGCCTTGGCACTAATGGGAGTGGGATATGAATGAATGAATGAATGAATGAATGAATGAATGAATGAATGAATATCATTCTTGATGCCTAATCTCCCATTGAGAGTCACCCTCATCTCAAGTCAGGGGTGCCACTGGAATCCTAGAACTGCAGCAGGAGTGTGCTGAAAGCAACATAGCAAATAGAAGGTAGCTTTTCATGGGCATTGCTGCCTGGAAGCCTGAGAACAGCACAGTCTCATGACATCCTGCTCTGGCTGTACAGTTTGGTAACAATGCGTAAATGCAGGATTGAGGCATTTTACCCTATGGCTCCACCTCAGTTCTTGTGCTTAGCATTGGCCCTGCTCTGAACCTGCCACATTTCAGACCAGGATTTTTGGTGTTCTGTTTAAAATTTTCATCAAAAAGAGCTGATGGTATATCAGAATGTAAGATGATACTTAGTATCAGCACCTAGTTGTAACAGGATAGGACCACCTCTAGCCATGATGAAGTAAATACTTTACATAGTTGTTTGTGGAACAGAATAAATCTTACTTCGGGGCTTAAATTATTGTTCAAAGCACTGGCGTGCATTTCATCTGGTTAAAAAATAAGTTATATTTGCTACTTCAGTCAAGCTCAAACTGGTTGTGAAATGTATCCTTGGGAGACTGAATGCTTACTAGCTAGGCCCCCAGCCCAGCTGAAATGAATCTTAAACCCATTATAGGCAGGTAGAATCTTCCTTTATGTCTGGGCTGCAGCCGAGCTAAGACTGGGCAGACAGGGTTTATGACTGGCCTAGGCCAACCTTAGTAACCCAGGTGTTACTGCCAGAAACCCCAACCAGCATAGCTGGTGGTGAAGGCTTCAGGGATCTGCAGTCAAAGAACACCTGTGTTACCCAACATTGGGAACCACTGCCTACGTTAACTAGTCCAGATTGCAGAATTGGCTGTAAGAAGTGAAGTAGAGAGGGGCTGCTTTAAAGAGAGTATCTGTGGCAGAAAAAGTGACCTGTTCTTGGAGAATTCAGCCATTCGAGCAAAAGAGTTCAAACAATTCAGTGCAAAAGCAAAGACTGCTTAAAATTTCCAAGCAAGGTGCCGGGGAGAGTAATCTGCTATGGTAGTTGCCACAGGGAATGGCATAGGAATGGTGTAAGGTGTGAGGCCAGGCCTTCAAGAATGTATCCTTCCTTAGTGAGTTATGTGGAAGACCAGCACACCAACAGTGTGAATTTTCATTGACTACAGATTTTTTTTAAAGCTGCAATATATCCTATGTATATGTGTGTATAAGAGCGAGTGTATTACCTGAGCATGTGGCTTTTTTCCCCTTTTGTCCATTGAGACTGACAACCAGTCTGCTTTTACAACTATGAGTTATAAGGCTTCTGCATTCAAATAAGTGTTGGCATTGGCACGGTGGGAGGACTGAGAGCACAATATGAACGACCTTTGCTGAATCAGGAAGGCAGCGCTCTGGCATGCTGCGGAGAGCTGTGCCAGGTGACTCTCTGCTGTGGCAATGCTATATCAGAGGAAGCTTTAAGCACATGGCTTTACAGAGCCACCAAGGCTCCAAAAGTTGGCTTTGAGAGCCCCATCCTTGATAAGGCATACACTGTGTGGGTTCATGCCATGTATGCAACCACGGCAGAGGTTCTCTCTTTAGTCACCTCATCCACAATGCCTTGTTGCAAGGAGGGATCTGCTCAGAGCCAGATATTTGGGGGAGGGAAGCAAAGGGAGAGAAGAGGTGTCCTAGAGCAGCATATGGAAAGGATGGGTCCATGGCACATGACCACCTGCATGAGCTGGCAGGAACCCTGTGTTGTACCTTTTGAGTTCAGTATAGTTTTTGTCATATAGCTTGGTGGCTATTTTCATCTGCAGTCTATGGTACAGAATGTTTTACTTTCCTCTTGTAAGTGGATGATGCCTGCATACAGTTTGGCGCTCGCCCATGAATTTTGCAGTTGGAGAGAATGAATAAAAGACAAACCTTAAGTGCTGAGATGAGCATTTTACAGCATCACAAGTTAACACAGTTAACTGCAGGAGGGCGGACACGTGATGTCTCATGCTGTTGCTCACAAAGCGAGGCTGTGTTACCCTCCTGTTTCATCGGTTATGACACAGAATGATCATGAGCGAGGGGACTGATGATGTGTGGAAGAAATGATTCATGCTATACTATAATGCTGATTTCCTCTTTAAGGACCCTCCTTCCCCATTTCAGTTGTGTCTTTAGAAGAAAATGGGATCAATTTGGAAGAGTACATTATTCACTGTCATTCTGTGTGAATGATTAAATGACTGCAGTAATATCATTTAATCCGGTCCATCAGATCAGGATAGGAGACACAGAACTGTGGTATTGGTCAAATCTTCAAGAAATTGGGAAATACAGTTTTATTGATCGAAGGCTGGAATGCTTAGCTGTTCCTCTGATCACATAAAGTAGGGGTGACTTATGCCAATTTTCATCTACAGCTATCACTACTGACCCTGTCACCACTACCATCATATTCCACACCACTCCAGAAGAAATCTCAGCCTGTTAGGAACAGATATTTAGGCATTCATATGGAAGACAAAAGCAGGAAAACCTGTTGAAATGAGCATTGTTTCTCTTGTGGAAGGAAAATTGGGATCTAAACCTAAATGTTTATTTAACAAGGAAAAAGCAAGGCATTGATAAACATCTGACAGATACGTGTACTTGCTGGTTTCTATTCATAGAGGGGGAAATCAGTGCTTTGCCTAGGAAATGCTCTTCAAAAAAGCAGTTATGCAGAAAGAGAGTGGTAGTGGAACTAAGGAGCAGTAAAGAGGTAGATAGCATTTTGGATTTATTTATTTATTTAGAAGCCATTTATATTCTCCTGATAAGGGGACAAGTATTCAAAAGGAACATAGTAAATTCTACGTTAAAACCATCAAAATAAAACTGATCAAAATACACTGAATGACTAAAAGCATGTAAAAGGTTAAAAATTACCTTAACTAAAAAATGGCATTCAGGGATGTAACAGGCTTAGGAAACTGGAGAGGAAGCCATTACAGGGATGGGCTAACAATTCAAAGAAAGGCCCCAAAGATGAAAGTGGGAATGTGAGCACATGCTAGAACCATGCAGTGTTCTCCCTTTACTATATTTGGAACTGCTTCAGCACAAGCTATGGTTCCATGAATGCTAGTGTTGCTAGCAAAGGTGGCCATTAAGGAAGCAGGTAAGTGGTTTCTTTTCCTGGACCCTAGGGTAGCTCTCCTGACGTGGGAGCCAACTCACTCTCCCTCCAAGGTGCCAAAAATCCTCTCCACAGGGATGGAAGTGAATAAGGAGTGAGGATATGAGAGGGAACATGTCTAGGTGCACATGTTTAGTGCTCCTTGAATTCCTCTCATAGATTTGTGGAAATTGTCATTCTGCGAGAGGCCCAGGGATGCCGAACAGACTGAGATGTTTCTTGAGGGGACACAATAAGGTTATCCTGTTTGAAATCTATTTTTCCTGTAGCGCACTGGTGCTGGTTTTCATTGATATAAAGTAAGGGAGCTTTAAGTATAAACGCCGTGAGCCTGACAGTCATGCCGAGCCTGGCAGGAAGCCAGTTGCTGGCACTTAAGTCATGGGGGAATGACTGCAGCGATGGGAAAGGAGGATGAGTCTGGGAGAAGGGACTGAAAATCCAACATAAAACGTTTTCTCACAAATTGATGTTCCCTTTACTTATCTCAAGGGGAACTGACATCTTTAACTGCTTTCTTAAATATGGATGGCCACGTAATCTTTCCAGCCCGCAGCAACCTACGGTTTATTTCTTTGGGCCCAGAGTTTGAGGACTGCAACTCCCTGGATTACCTCAGCAGCATGGGCCCCCCAAAAAGGAACATTTCTAAGATCAGGGACCCACCCGATCTAATCTCAAATGCCCAAGGATTTGGAAATAAGCTCACGGTACCTAAAACAGATCTGAGCGGTTTGTTATGCACCACTGTACCATTAGGCCTGTATGTATGCATGCAATGTTATTTTTAAACAAGTACATTAGGAAGCATTAAAGATCTCATTAACGTGACAATCAGAACTCCCCCACTGCTCAGAAACATTTAAATGGTTGGGAGCTAGTTGTGAATGCCTCATGGAGCCTAGTAATTAGACAAGATTTCCACCAAGCAGCCTGTTGGTTTCTTTGTATTTTATTTTCTTTATTTTTCTTTCCCTGCTGCTTACAGCAAGCCAAACAAAACAAAACAGCGATGCCCAGCCTCTGCCTTCATTAACGATCAGTATTGTGCCAGTTCAAATTGTCTCCCTGTGTCCTGTCCCCCATGTGGCAGAGTTGTTAGTAATGAATACACACTTCATGTACTCAACATCTTCTTACCCCATTCAAATCTAACACCCATTTGTTATTAAAATCCATCAAATATAGACTTCCACTGTGCCTATTTGGCTGTAAAACAATGTAAGAAACTCTCCAGCCGTGGTGGACTTGGAGTCAAGTTGTATGTCACAGATAATGTGTTGTTAGAATCCAAAATCATGTAGGTGTTCAGCAGACCCTTGTATGTGAGCAGTAATGCCTGTAAATGAAGACAATGTTTACCTCCCAATGGTTAATCAGAAAACAAAGGAAGCTGAATTGCAAACTACAGGAATTGTGAAACATTCCTGCCCTGACAAACTTCTTTTAGCACTGAAGGAATCCTGTCTTTGAACGACATGTTGTAATGTATAGTTTGACCCTTGATGGGTAAGAATCTAATATGTCAATTTCAAAATTCACCCTCTCATACACTTATGACCATTTCCTCCTTTTTACCACACTTCTAGCTGCTCCCCATCCTAGCCACCTGATTCCTTGAGGCAGGGAGGTCCTTGGCCTACCATGAACTATGGCCCTCTCCCTTCTTAACTATGTACATGTTTGGTGGCACTAGTTAGTATTTTCACTGTATTCCCAAGCAGTATCAGTATTTTTTCATTCGATATGGCTGATTTGCCAGCTGCGGTTCTCTTCTGGGATAGGAAGAGTTAGGTTGCAGACCTCCATGTATTGGTAACCTGCTTTTTGCTCTGCTCTAATGTGTTGTGTGAGAGGTTGCTTATGAAGACTTCTTGAAGTCAACATAGAACATGGCCTTCAATTTAACTGTGAATTCCAACTACTGTCGATGCACTGAATCAAGATCTTCCTTTTCAGGTAGGCTTTTAAGCAATAAATGTCTCAGGAGTGCTATATTTATTAAACTTAGAGATTTGCAATTTTTAAAAAATGTTTTAAAATAGTTTTTAACCTTGATTTTGATTATGATATATGTTTAATTGGTTTTAATATGACATTTCTATGATATTTTAGAGCTTTGATTTTTGTATAGTTTTAATTGTTGTGAGCCTCATTAAGTCCCCTGTGGGGAGAAAGGAAGCATATAAATAAGAGATAAAGAAATAAATAAGAGTTGACACACCATTCTGTGATTGATTTAGTGTATATACTCAAGTCGGGACTAGCAGTTGGTACAGGAAAGGAAAACATTTGACCCAGAGATACTGTGGACTGCAGCTTCCATAATTACTTGTCATTGGCTATGCTGGGCAAGACTGAGTAGTGTCTTTGTTATTTACAGATAAATATGTGGTGAGGTTTAAGACGCACTGGAACCCACCACCTCTGCAATGGTGGGAGACGGATTACATTTCTGCTTATGTTTGGAATGGGCAAATGGCCATAGCAGTGGACAGGATCATTTCTAAATGCCTCCTCCTGTGGAGTGGATCCAAATGAACCCCCTGGAAGTGCTGAAATTAGTAAGATAGTGACTAAATGGCATGGTTTAAGTAATTCAAAGCGAATGTGACAGACCACAGGCTAGAGCTCATTGGAAGGCCTCCTTCATGGAAGTAGCAAAGTAAAAATTCTTCTCTGTCATTATTGTGTCTGTACAGATTCAACCCAAGGAGCTTCTCAAGTAACTAAGAGTTTCTTAGCCTTTGGCACAGGAGAAGTGACTAAAGACAACTTGAGAGCTGATTGTGAACAGTTTACATGATGCTTGTGGATAAAATCATCTGCTTTGATTTGAGTGCTGTAATTGACACAGGTTTAGCCGATGTAACCTTGGTCCTTGCTTGACCAGTGATACTTCTTAGTTTGTACTGCCTGAGAATGTGGGCAGGATCCTGGAAGATCCATTTATATTTGATCATTGCCCTTCTTGGCTCATAAGAGTAGACAAGTGAGGATTGACAGAGTGGGTAAGGGGAGCAGAGAATGTGTCCTTGCAGTAAGACATTTTTCTTGCATGTCTAAAGGAAGTGGTAGTAGGACCATTGCTGGAAAAGCCCTCCTTGAAAATCACCATGATCGATTACTATCACCCCAGCCCCCAGTATTCTATTCTTTGGCAAGGTTTTGGAGCAAAAGGTGACTTCTCAACTTCATAGGTTCCTGCATTAGATTGTTTGTCTAGATACATTTCAGTATGCCTTCAGGCACAGTTATGAAATGGAGCTGGTTTTGGTCACATTGGTTGATGATCTCTGTCAGGAATGAAATGAGGAATGTGTCCCTGTTGAGTATGCTGGATGTCTCAGTAGTTTTAAATACCACTGGCCATAGTATCTGTGAAGGCATTAAGAACTTGGGGTGTATGAAATATGAAATTCAGTTGCTGGATTCTTTTATACTTCTGTGAGCCTGGAATCTGACCCCCTAGGCAAAGGTCTGGGTGGAAATGGAGAGTTCACACCTTTGTCTTATCTCCTGCTATTGAACAGTTCAAGGGAATGACTGAGCTGAGGAGCAGATGCATCCATGCTTATCTTTATGAAAAAACATATCAGAGTTGCCCTAACAGGACACGAACACCTGATCAGTGACCCTGACTTGACTCAACTTCCTTCCCAGAGAATTATATAGATTTAGGCAATGGAAATGGCAGCAAGTTAGGAAGCTGCCTTTTGTCCTGATGGAACATGAAAGGTACTTAATATGTGTGGGCAACAAATGCTTAATGAGCTCATTCACTTGTATAAAAGGGATTATTGAAATTATTTAGCTTTAGCATACCCCTGATGAGAACTGTGTTTTGCTCCCGTACTGTCTGAAGGGACTCAGCCTGACTAGTGAGTATATTCAGGGTCCACTTGCCATCTTATGAAGCTGTGCTGGAGGATACACTCTGTGTATGCCCAGAGGTATGTGATCTCTCCATTCAGGTTTAAGTATAGATAGGGTATATTAGCTTATTATTTTCTGGCATGTTTTCTGCCTGAATGCACTTTACCCCTGTTTTGAAAGCCTGTTTCTCTGTAACTGTTTGGAACTTTGGCCTTTATCCTTTTGAATTGTTTCCCCCTTTTTTTCTTTTACATTAATTACAAAAATCCTTTTGAGCAAGTTGTTTCATTTTGAGGGGATTGAAGATACTAAAACCTGACTTAGCCTCATTCAGCTACTCGGTTTTTTTTTTTTTTTTTGCAGTGTTTGTGTGTGGGAGCGGTGGCAGCTACCTAGCATTGGGAATTTCCTAGCTTTGGGAATTTCCTTTTTGTGTTAAACTCTCCAGAGCACCTTGGGGAGCAGGGAGACTAAACAGGTATTGAGGGAGTGAGAAGGTTTCAAACTTCCACAGTCCCCACCACATCTTATATTTCCTGGGCACTCCTGCCCCAGAACAAGCAAGAGTAGTGTGGCTGAGTGATTGCAAGAAGAGGGTTTGACCACAACAGTATCTTTCTGGGATATCTCTTTAAAATGGGATTAGGAAGCACTGTTTTACAGTGGTTCTGGTTCTTCCAGAAGGAATGAACTCATAAGGTGGTGCAGGAGGACTCCTGCTCGTTGGCCTGTGGAGTCCCTCTGGGTTCTGTCCTGTTCCCCATGCTCTTTAATATATACATCTCTCCTGGGAGAGATTGCTTGGAATTCTGTGGGTACAGTTCTACCAGTAGGTATAGAATATGTTACTCTGTTTCTCCTTTCCATCCAATTCCAAGAAAGCTGTTTTGGTTCTAGTCCAGTAACTGATGTTAGTCAAGGACCGAATGAGGGCAAACAAACTGAAGCTTCTGATCTGCCTGATCAGTTAAAAAGGGAGATCAGGGAACAGAGATCCAGCATGTGGTCAACTTGTGAGCTGAGCCTGGATGACGAGTCTTCGGTGGTAGCCAGGATTGTGTTTGCACAGTTAAACCTAGCATGCCAGCTGCCCTTGTTCTTGGACAAATCCCGTGCGGTCACACTGATACGCGCCTTAGTGACATCCTGTTTGGATTACAGTAATGGGCTGTAAACGGAGCTGTCTTTGGAAGGTATTCAAAATCTCCAGCAGGTCCAAAATGCTGTGGCTAGGTTGTTGCTGGAGCTAATTATAGCAAGAATAGATCCCTCCTCTCCTCTTTTAACAGCTGCATTGGCAGCTGGTCTGTTTCTGGACGCAGTTCAAAGTGTTAGTTATGGTAACTGGTTAAGTCCTCCTGGTTCAGGCTATCTGAAGGACCACATCTCCCCATAGGAGCCCAGTCAAGGTTTAAGATCTTCAGAGGAGGCCTTTCTCTGCCCTTACTATCATCACATGTATCCCTGGTGAGGACATGGGAGAGGACTGATTTGGTAGCTGCTCCTGGACTGCAGAATTCCTTCTCTAGAGAGGCCAGATTGCCCTTCTTGGTACCGTCTGTTAGCAGGCAAAGGCCTTTTTGGTTGCTGTAGGTTTTCCATTGACTCACCGTTTGATTTGGGTATCTGTGTAAAATAGTTCTTTAGTTCTTTGATTGATTGGTTGAGTGATTGACAGCGTATATTTCTGGACTTGCTCAGCAGCTTTCAGTTGCACAAAATGGCAAAGGTACAAAATGGGGAAGATATTTGGAAGTCATTGCTCATATAGCCAGAGTTTAGCAAGTTATAATTTGAACTATAACCCCATGCTGCCATGGGGCTTGGGGATTCTGGGATTTGTAATCCAAAAAGTAATGTTTCTAAGCTTTGGAACTGTTCAAATGGGTGGACTGTCCTAAAGAAGTGAAGGATGCTTACACTGTACTCACACAGCATTTCTCCTGGACAGATGGGGTTGATTTTTACTAGCGTGGTAGAGAGAACCATGTGCATTTTGCAAATCTAAACTGTAAATATAAAATTGAGTGGACGGAAAATGTATTTTCTCCATTAACACATCATGGAGAAAAGATGAAGTAACACAGTTCTGTGCGTGTTTATTCAGAAGTAAGTCCTGTCATCTTGAAACAGGCTTCCTTGCTCATATGAATGTCTAGAACTTCAGCTTATTTCCCATGAAACAACTGTGCTAAAGAGCAACAGAAAAACCATGTTGTGTAGGAAAAAAACCTGTGAATTCCTCCCCGTCCCCCACCACTTGAAAAAACAACAACCAAGAACTGTGGCATGTTGAGTTCTTGTGTTTCCTTGATGGTATTTCTTTTTTACACTAATAACCTTGCTTTCACATCTACAGTTACATGAAAAATGATCAAAAGGCCAGAGTGGCTTAGCATGAAACAGCAAACCACAGCAGCACTCTGAGGCAATGTCTGTCAAGATAAAAACAAGAAACACTTTCTCCTCCTTCCCCCCCAGCCCCCACCCTTGCAATATTTACATTTGGTGCCAGAGGTCCCCAAGCATTTTACATCAAATATGTATATAATACAGCCGGAGTACTTAAAAAAGAAAAAGTTCAGAAGATTTTGCTTAGCCTGCTATGCTTGAGGTATCTAATAGAGAGTTGATTGTTATAAGAACTTGAAGTGCAAGTAAAAGGATAGGAATCAGGTTTGTGAAGGGAAAAAAATTCATGCAGTTTAATAAAGAACACACACCGAAAAAATTATTCATGTTCATTAAACAAATGGGAAGGTGAAGGGGGAGCCTGTGCCATCACAAAGGATTGTAGTGACACCCTACTGGAATGTCTACAAACACCTCTAGGGCAGATGAAGGTCCTTGTTCCTTCTGAAGGTATACATTTTTGTGGCAACACAGAACGTCATCATAGATATTAAGAGTTATTCATTTTGATTTTTTTAAAAAGAAAACTCACTGTACAAAATGTGCAAACCCTCATAATCTTACAATATACTGTAACTGTAAAACATTATATCATGTTTTATCACCCCAGACCTTCCTTTTCCCTTTCTTTAAAAGTCTTCTCCAATTAAAAACATGATTAAATAAAAATAAGCAATGAAGTAAAATAAAATTTAGAAATTGGTAACTAAGAATCAAGAGTTAGAAACCCAGAGAGCTCTCACTCCATGACAGAAGTCTTGTAGTATTTAATTTGATTAGTTCTTCTTTATGACTTTTTTTTTTACGCTTCCTTGGAAGAGCCCATTCTCTTTGTCCACCCATTTCCTTTTGCTTAACAACCCTGTAGTGTAGATTTTTCACCAAAGAGACAGTGATTGGCCCAAAATCACACACTGACCATCATGTCTGACCAGGGATTCAGACGTGGGTCTCCACAAGTCCTAGTCCTGTCACACTGACCAGATTTTCCTCAACCTGCCACCGCCCAGAAGAGATGGAATACAATTTCCATCTTCCCTAGCCAGCATAACCGTACTACGTGGGAGTGATGAGAGTTGCAGTAAAACACGTCTAGAAGGCATCAGGTGGAAGAAGCATGCTCTAGCCCAAACACTACAGTGCCAGTGTGCTGGTAACTGAATAAAAGCATGCCCATGTACACGTTATCCTATTTTGCCTTTTATTTGAAGAATTATAGGAACAATGGAAGCAGCTATATATACACACTCAGTCCATTTGTCCATGTAATTCAGTATTATTGCTCTAGAGTGTTTGCACCTGACTGTGGGGCATAGGGATAAATTTGGGATGGTGCTGGCGTACTGTTCTCCCCGCAACCCAGCAGTATACCTGCTAGGGCTGGTTGGGTTCATTTGGCTGCGATGTTGAGGTCGCCCAGACTATTGATAGCCGGGGACTTCAACATCCATGCCAAATTAGAACTGTCTGGTCAAGTCCTGGAGTTCATGGATGACGTGACAGCCACGGACCTATCCAAACATGTCATCTACCCTACACATTCAGCTGGCCATACTCTGGACCTGGTGTTCTCGACTGAAAAGGTGGATTGTGCTCTGAGGGTGAGGACTGTGAGCTCCTGGCCTCTGTCATGGATTACATCACTCCCTACTGAGATTCAACCTGTCAATGGTAACCCCCCCCCCCCGTGGGGAGAACGGACCAATGAAAATGGTCTGCCCTTGCAGGCTTCTCAACCCAGAATGGTTCCGAGAGGCTCTGGGAGGGCTTCCGGCCGACCTGATAGACGACTCTGTCAAAGCCCAGGTCGATAGATGGTATCTGGAGACGACCTGGGCGGGTGACACAATTGCCCCCAAACACCCTCTCTGCTCCAGAGCTCACGCTGACCCTTGATATACTGAGGGGCTGCAAGCTATGAAGTAGTCAAGGAGATGGCTAGAGAGAGAGCTGGTGGAGAAGAGATCAGTTGGAACAAAAAAGGGCTGCAGTTAAGACTATGGCCAATAAATATGATAATGCCCTTGAATGAGCAAGAAAGACCTTTAACATCCATAGGATTGGTGAGGCTGTGAACTGACAAGTGGAATTGTTCCGGGTGGTCCGCGACATTACACATTTTGAGTTCACTAGTGATCAGTTTGCAGTCTTTTTAGAGCAAAATTGAGGCCATTCATGCTGACCTTCACTCCACCAGCAGCTTAGCTGGTCTGGGGGTGACCATCGCTGCCCCATCTCCCATTGTCCACTTGGTTCAGTTTAACCCTGTAGTAAAGGAGGAGGCCTCCAGGGTGATGGCTAGCTGTAGGCCCATTACCTCCTCGCTTGATCCTTGTCCACCGTGGCTGATCAGAACCATGAAGGGGATTATGACTGATTGGGTTGTGAACATTATTAATTCATCACTGAAGGAGGGAAAGTTTCCCTCCCGTTTAAAAGAAACCATTGTCTGACCCATCATCAAACGTCCCCAGTTAGAGTTGGACACCCTTAACAATTTCCGTCCGATCACTAACATACTATTATTGGGCAAGGTGATTGAGAGGGTGGTGGCAAATCAGCTGCAGTCATACCTGGAAGAGCAGGATTGCCTTAACCCATTCCAGTCTGGATTCAGCCCGTGACAGGGTACTGAGATGACATTGGTCACACTGCAGGATTACCTTTTAAGGGAGGCTGACAGGGACAGATGCACCCTGTTGGTACTCCTAGATCTCTCAGCGGCTTTTGATACCGTCAATGACGGCATCTTATTGACAGACTCTCTGAGGTTGGGATTGGGGACTTAGCACTGAGGTGGCTCCGATCCTTCCTTGAGGATTGTGTTCAGAGAGTTCAGCTAGGGGAGGAGGTGTCAGCGCCTTGGACCCTACGGTATGGAGTTCCTCAGGGATCGGCACTATTCCCAATGCTGTTTAACATCTATGTTAAGCTGTTGGGGGAGGTCATCAGGAGATTTAGAGTAAGTTGTCATCAATATGCTGATGACATGCAACTCTATCTCACCATTACCACCTCTGCATTGGATGCCATCCAGACACTTGAGCACTGCCTGGTTGCAGTACTAGCATGGACCAGGGCTAACAGGCTCAAACTGAACCCAGACAAAACAGAGATTTTGCTCCTTGGAGGGACCTCTAACAGGTATGGGGGGATGGTCCCTAGGATGGATGATACTCCCCTCCAGATTAGGGACCAAATGCATAATTTGGGTGCTTTTCCGGACCCAGCTCTTTCTTGGGAGTCTCAGACTGCAGCTGTGTCCAGATGAGCCTTTAACCAGCTTAGGCTAATTGCCTAATTTCGTCCCTACCTAGACGAAGACTCCCTCAGAACTTTAGTTCAGGCCCTGGTCATCTCCCAGATCGACTACTGCAATGCTCTCTATGTGGAGCTCCCATTGAACCTGATGCTGAGACTTCAGTGGGTCCAGAATGCGGCAGCCAGACTGGTGGTGGGTGCAAATAAATTTAACCACATCACTCTGGTTCTGGCCTGCCTCCACTGCTTGTCTGCTTTCTGGATCAGGTTCAAGGTTCTGACTCTCACATACAAAACCCTCCACGGTTTGGACCCATGTTACTTGTCGCAGCATCTTTCCTTAATGTCATCTGCCGGACCCATAAGATCATACCAGTCGAGGTTCCTCTGGGTGGCCACCTGGAGGGAGGCCCACAAAATCCTCTACAAGAGGCCTTCTTTGCAGTGGCTTCAAATTTATGGAACCAACTTCTGGAGGAGCTTCGCCTAGCCCCCTCCCTGTTGACATTTAGGAAGCAATTAAAGACACTGTTTTTCAGGGAGGCTTGCCACACCAACCCCAGCTGACCACTCCTTTTTCTTTTTCCTATCCCCCCTTGCTCCATCCGCTCTGGGTTTATATGATTAGTGCCATCTGTTTTGGGTTTTTTATGGTTATTGTTGCTGTGTTTAATGTTTCCTTTTTTATTATTATTTTCTATTATATGTGTTGTGACCCACCCAGAATAGTGCCATGACGCTAATGGAAGCGGGATACAAATTGAATGAATGAATGAATGAATATTATCCATTCTGACTGGCAGTGCAGCCCCACGTTTCAGACTAGAGCTTGGAAGAGTGATCCTATTGACTGTAGAGTTCCATTTTAGTTCAAGAAAGCAAAAACCACACACAGAGAACTTTTTCCAAAGCTCAAGGGTCAGATTACGTTTCTCAGTCCTGCCTCAGAAATGTCACATATTGAACCTGGGACCTTTTCCTTGCAAGCAGGTGTTCTACTGCTGAACTCCATCACTTCCCCACAGAATCCTTCCTCCCATGCAGTGATGTTCATAGCAGCATACGGTGATGCAGTTTAAAACATCAAGTCAATAGGTCACACCGTTAAGATGAATAAAAGAATAGTAACAGCAGCAGAAGATGATTTTATGGTCTGCATGAAATGAACCTAAAGATTTTTCAGCAAAGTTGAACCTTTGCTGCCCCCTGGAAGGAAAACAGTGGGGTGTTACCACTGTTGGGTTCCCATTTCCTTCTTGACCTGTTTCTAGTTACGTTGAGAAGAAAGGATGTTGGATCAAGGTACACTTGGAGACAATGCAGAGGCTTGAGTAGTAGGTAGCAACTAGAGCAGGCCAATGAGATCAGTGGTGATTGGGTGGGTCAGTACGTTCCATTGGTCTACTCTGTGACTTATTGCTCAGTTTCAACCATAGAAATAGTGGCAGAGTTTTGCTGCCCTAGGAATACAGGTAGTCAGGCAAATTTCATAGGTAGATAGACAGTCCTTTGGGAAGGATGCTTTAGAATTTTGATATTATAGTTAAGAATACCGTCCCTGTCCTCAGCAGCCACCAGATGGTTTTCCAACACCTGTCTCAAAGGTAGACATGGTTATTATTATTCTGAGCCCTCCTTGTCACTCCTAGTGAAGCTTCTGTGATGTCTTAGATCAGCTTGTCCCAACCTGGTGTTGTTGGACTACAACTCAATGCAGCCAATGCTCATTTTGTCTGGGGATCATGGAAGCTGTAATGTAATAAGAACATAAGAAGAGCCCTGCTGGATCAGGCCAAGGGCCCATCTAGTCCAGCTTCCTGTATCTCACAGTGGCCCCACCAGATGCCTCTGGGAGCACACGAGACAACTAGATACCTGTCTCCTGATACCCCTCCCCTGTATCTGGCATTTGGAGGTACCTTCCTTTTAAACCTGGAGATTATACATCCCCATCATGGCTTGTAACCTGCGATGGACGTTTCCTCCTGGAATCTGTTCAATCCCCTTTTAAAGACATCTAGGCCAAATGGCAAGCAGTTCCACAGACTAACAACACGCTGGGTAAAGAAATATTTTTTTTTTGGTCTCTTCTCACTATCCCAACACTCAATTGGAGTGGATGTCCCCTGGTTCTGGTATTGCGTGAGAGGGAAAAGAGCTTCCCTCTATCCACTTTATCCATCCCCTGCATAATTTTATACGTCTCAATCATGTCCCCCCTCAGGCACCTTTTCTCTAGAAAGAGCCCCAAACCCTGTAGCCTTTCCTCATAAGGAAGGTGCCCCAGCCCAGTAATCATTTTAGTCACTCTCTTCTGCACCTTTTCCAACTCCACTTTGTCTTTTTTGAGGTGCAGTGACCAGAACTGTATGCAATACTCCAGGTACGGCCTTACCAGCGTTTTGTACAATGGCATTATAATGTTGGCTGTTTTATTTTCAATCCCCTTTTTAATGAGACCCAGCATGGAATTGGCCTTCTTCACTGTCGCCACACACTGGGTTGACACTTTCATCAAGCTGTCCACCAGCACACCAAGATCTCTTTCCTGATCTGTCATGAACAGCTCAGAACCCATTTGCCAATAAATAAAGTTTTGATTTTTTGCCCCAATGTGCATCACTTTACATTTTCTTATATTGAAACACATTTGCCATTTTGCCGCCCATTCTCTCAGTTTGGAGAGATCCTTCTGGAGCTCTTCACAATCCCTTCTGGTCTTTACCACCCGGAAAAGTTTCATGTCATCTGCAAACTTGGCCACCTCACTGCTTATCCCTGTCTCCAGGTCATTGATGAACAGGTTGAAAAGCACCGGTCCCAGGAGGGACACACCGCTTTTCACCTCTCTCCATTGTGAAAATTGCCCATTGACACCTACTCTCTGTTTCTTGGTTCTCAACCAATTCTCAATCCATAAGAGGACCTTCCCTCTTATCCCCTGACTGTGGAGTTTTCTCAGCAGCCTTTGGTGAGGGACCATGTCAAATGCCTTCTGAAAATCCAGATAGACAATATCCACTAGTTTGCCCGCATCCACATGCCTGTTGACCTTTTCAAAGAATTCTAAAAGGTTTGTGAGGCAAGACTTACCCTTACAGAAGCCATGCTGATTTTCCCTCAGCAAGGCTTGTTCTCCTTTGTGTTTTAAGATTTTATCTTGGATGAGGCATTCCACCATCTTCCCTGGAACAGACGTTAGGCTAACCAGTCTGTAGTTTCCTGGGTCCCCCCTCCTTCCCTTTTTAAAGATTGGCGTGACATGTGCTATCCTCCAGCCCTCTGGCACCGTGGCTGTTCTAAGGCACAAGTTGTATATTTTAGTTAAGAGATCAGCAACCTGAAGGTTCCAGTTTAGAGGAGTTTGTCCTTAGGAATCTCTGAATGTACTCTGCTCTATGTACAGGCCCACTTTGTATAGAGGCCTAATGGTTCCTGCAGAAGTAATGCTGGGGTATTGGGGACAAAGTATATTAATGATATCTATGAAAAGATATCTATGTCTTCAGTTTTTGCCTCTTCAAGAAATACGAAGTTTAGGACTTTGAAGTTGGACTAGCAAGTAGACTCCTTTGCCCAACTCCCACAGAAACCTAAGTAAAGGCTCATACACTTAGTGACTCTCAGTGTGTGTCATTTTACCACTTGACTGCAATTGAGGATACACCACCATGTTTTCCACATCATGCTGAAAGCTGGGTCTCAGCTTAATGTGGAAAATATGGTAAGCCACCATCTACTCACATCATCGTAGTGTTACATGGAAAACATCTGGCTACAAGAAAGCGTGTGAATCTTATATGTAGAACATTTATACAACACCATACTGCCTGTCTGTGAGTCTCTGTGTACATACACACATGGTGTACATGTATTGGGAGGCTGTGAGCAATTGTATGTACATGACAGGCTCTATGGCAAGATTTGTGTACCGCAACAGAGAGACTGTTATTTCTAAAACGTGTTCCAGTAATCCCCACAAACCGAGAGTTGGGTCAATATTTCATTTTCGGCAGACTCTAATTCAAGCCACAGCTTCTGTTAGCGCAAGCTCCCAGTCAATTGAAATAGCGAAGAGAAAGAGAGAGAGAGAGAGAAAGGTAAGAAATGCATGCCCTATATTGGAATGCCGACAGTAATATATTTCGTAATTTGATGCTTCATAAATGCAATCTTCTTGTTCTGTATGTGACAGCGCTAGCTGTCTAATCTATCTGCCTGTGCCTTCACACTGTCGTATAGACTGCATGTGAACGCATGGCTTGGCGGGGGCGAAGTGTGAAAAATAAAAATAACAAGAAAGGGAGGGAGCAGTGCTGGTAAAGTGGAACGAAGGTGGAGGGGAGAGCATTTGAATCCTGAAGAAAAGAGAGGCTCTGATGCACAGATTAATGTTCTTTCAAAAGCCTTTTTCAAGTCAAGATGTATTTTTCTTGTGTGCACAAACTGAAAAGGCTGGTGTCGTTAATCAACATAGTCAGCAGATCTTCTCTCACAGGAACAGCATTTTAAATACCAGCTCAGCTAAGCACTGGGAGTCGCACCCATTGGTCTGATGGTTATTGATACCTATGTGAGTACAGTTATGTGAAAAGCTTAATCTGAGCTAGTTGGAAACCAATTTGAATGGTAAACATCCAGGCTTGCAGTGCATGAAAGAAACAATACAAGAGAGAAATGTGTGTAGTCTTTGTGTACTTCTTTGTTTCCACTCACTGGAGAGGATAATGCTGATTCATGTCCAGACCTCTGAAAGGTTACATTTTAAGGCTGCAACTCCCAGAATCTCCTAGCCAGCCCTGGCTGGGGGATTCTGGGAGTGATAGGCTGGTATAAAATTAGTGCTTGTGTAACTTCACGTAAACTAGCTAATTGCATGTAAATGACAAGGTTCTTTGGTATATCTCAATTGTGCAGTTGTGCATTTGGTGAATCAAGTGACAAAGACACACTCTGACATCTCAGTTTGTTGTTGTTGTTTAGTCGTTTAGTTGTGTCCGACTCTTCGTGACCCCATGGACCAGAGCACGCCAGGCCCTCCTGTCTTCCACTGCCTCCCGGAGTTTGGTCAAACTGACATCTCAGTTAGCCATGGCAAATTACGGAAACTTTATGTAAACACTAGTAGGATGTGTCTGGCCATAGTCAAAAAAATAACTTTCCCAAACTATGCAGGATCATCACTATCTTAGAACTGCAGAGCTGGAAGGGACCCTATGGATCATCGAATCCAATCCCTGTCAAGGAGGCAGAGTGGGGAATCGAACGCCCAATCTCTGGCTCTTTAGCTAGATGCCTAAACTGCTCAATATACACAACACTAATTTTCTTTTAGAAGTCGATGCCTAATTATATTGGTAATGCATTCCTTATGTGGGTAAATGTTTAACAGGTTATGGATGGAACTTTTGAGTGACAGAACATTGTGATGTTTTGAAAATTCTTCCAAGTGGCCCTGTGCCCTCCCATGTCTTTCACTGAGACTGAAGACATTTTTAGTGTTCACCTCCTCGAGTAAAAACATGCAGCTATAGTTGGAGTGTAAACTAATATATCATGAAACTGAGCAAGAGTAGACATTTTGCTCTTTACTGCTGACAAAGAGATATGTAGGATTATATTGTACCTAGTTAGTTTTCTAGACAGATTGTATTTGTCTTCAGTATGGAAGGGATGGTCACTCTCAAATTGGCCTTCTCAGCCACACTAGACGCTGTTCCAAGTCCTCTATTCAGAGCACGTTACCATAGTCTCTCGAGACTGAAGGATGCCTAATCTAATCTAAGTTTTCTAGGTATGGTTTTGTCCTTTAAAATAAGGCTGACTGCCCACAGAGTATGGAACAGGAGTGGAGAACTAGTGGTCCAGGAGATGTTGCTGAACCTCAACTTCCATCAGTCCCAGACAATAGGACCAATTGTCTGCGGTGATGGGAGGTTCAGTTCACCAACATCTGGATGGTCTGATTTAGAATAATGAAAGAGGATAAAACCTGTTGAATAGGGGGGACTGTCAGGGTAAGCCCTGCTTTTGTTGTTGCAGAATACACATATGGATATTTATTGGATATGGCCAAAGCATGGAAATGCTCCTTTTTCAGATTTCATCTCCTACTATCTTCCATCCAGCACGGCCACAGACTGCTTTGGCTGGAGGAGTCTGGGAGTGATAGAAGAAGAAAAAATAACATTTCAAAGACCTGAGTATGGCAAAGGATTTTAAATTGTATTTGCAGTGGTGTGGCTCATCTTTCTTGATGTACTGTGGAAGAACTGGAGATGGTCTTTGGCCTAACCCTGAAGATTTTTAGGCTTTGGCAGAATATCCTCTTTGCATGCAGAAGGTCCTGAGTTCAATGTACACCATTTCCAGCTAAAGGACTTTAGCTAGTATCTCTGCTACAGATCTCCAGACATTAGTAGGCTACGTCATGAATAGGGCAGAAAGATTTTTGGTCTCCAGTCTGGCTCAAAGTAAGTCAGCTGAAATAGTGTACAGAGAGTATTTGCACTTCTGTGAATTTTGCAATGCAAAAAAACCCAAAACAAAACTATGTATAGAAGTGCAACTATTAGAGGAAGAACCACACCTGGAATTGCTCTTTGTGAAAATTACATTATATTAAGCAAAACTGTGTATGAAAATGTGTATACCAGGAGACATGAAATTGATACAGAAATCAGTTGGAATGAACTTAAAACTGGAAAAAGGGGGGAAAAGAGAGGCAAACTAGAATCAGAGATCCATCTTTCTCCTTCTAAAGGACAAGACAATTTAATATGAAGTGTTTGATCAATCACTGTTTTCATCCTGACAGCTAAAATCAGTCCCTAGGAGCAGGATGTAAAGCATTGGTAACATAATGCAAATCAAGGCTTCAGCAAAAGCTCACTGTTTTTCTTATTTCCTAGGAAATTCAGAACATTTTCAAATAATACCATTTCCTTAACAAACCGTAGGCTGTTCTGACAGAATCGCATAGCCTGTATATTTTTCTGATGTTCCTGTTGATGAGTTAAGAGCTTGTAAACCTAAACAAATACAGGAACAGATTATATCTGCAATGGTTTGCATGGAGCTTTAACTGCCCCATTTATTTTCCTTATCCTCCCGCGACTTGCCATGTAGAACAAAGATGCAATTGGGGACTGCAGTAAGCATATGCAATAGATAACTGTAAAAAGAAGGAGGAGCGGGAAGCAGCCTTCAGAGAAGACAAATGAAAATGACAAATACGTATAGGAAAGCTGGAGATGGCTTCAAAGGAATTAAGATCTTAAGCATTTTGATGAGTATTTTATGACTCTTCTTGGCTAACTTTATCTCCATCTGCTTCTCCAGAGTTAGTACCATTGATTAATGATACCTGTTAAAGTGAGGAGAGGTGACTGAGGGTCATTGTGAGGTTTTGGGATGCCCCAAGCATAGGAGTTCCTTAAACTTCTCTGTTTCTCCAGTTTCCCACCCCTTTTGTCACATTCTCCCCAACTGTTTTGTTGAACATCTGTAGCGAGACAATACCAGTGAGCAACACAATCCTAAGGACGTTTACCTAGTGATTAGCATTAATGGTTCAAAGGAAGAATTCCCCACTCAGGTCTATAGTGCATGATGAAACAAAGATTCTTAGCTCTGCAATACAAACACATTAGAGGGTGACAGACCTTTGAAACATCATTAAATGGAGCAGGAAGTGTTTTAATAAGATTTCGTGCCTTGCCACAAATTTTGGTAGTGTGGGGTTTGGGAAGGCAAAGGTATAGTGAAGTCAGAGCTTACAGGATTGAAGCCCTGAGACTTTCTGATTGTCAGGGACCATAATATTGTCTGCCACCCCTTCAGGCTTCCTAGTACCCTCTGGACTTGACTTCAGTTCCCATGAGAGCTGGAAGAAGAGTGTTTTTTCCCCATAAACAATATATTTTTGCAAGCTATCCCTGCAGTAATGCAAATATATTTAAGGATGGTTTGGTTTTGAAGGAGCAAACAAGAACCATTAGATTTACAAAAGACCTGCACCTTAAGGGGTGATATAGAATGATCCAGCAGCCTGCATTTGTGGACTGTCCTTCAGGGTAGGGTTGGCTATGGAGACTGTCAAAAGGCTGAGAAGTCTCCTGCTACCTAACTGTGAGAAATCTGTGGAAAAGGTGCTAGTGAAAATTGCCACTGTCCTAGGCCACCAATAGAAAATGTGTAACCTTCCAGATCCTGTTGGGCTCCAACATCCCTTAGTCCTAGCAAGCATCGCAAATGGCAAGGGATGATGGGAGTTGCACTTTTGCAATATCCAGAGAACCACCTATTCCATACTTCTGCCTCAGCCACAATGCACCCAATTGCCCAAGAACTGGGTTTTCAATGGCGTCTGAAAGCAAAGGATCAAAGAATAATTTAAAGATGAAAAGATCCTGTCCATGGCTGGATAAAATATTGACAGAAAGTAACTGGCTGACAGTTTACCATTCTTTCATGTTATCTGAAACCTCCAGGCTGAAGCATCTGTCGTATATTAAAACTACCTAAAACAAGAAGGCATGTAGATATTGCATAGATTCAAAGACTTTTGTTTGCATATCATTTCTCTTGTGATGACAACCGTTTTGCATGTTTAGAAGTTGAAATGGGTAAATAAAACTCACAAAGTGAATGGAAAGAGAGGAACAGAACCCTTGGGAAAGTCTTGCAGCTTCTTGGCTCTCAGGATAAGTGATTGTGTAAACAAACGCAGCAGGTTTGAGCTCTCCAGCGCTCAGCAGAGAGTGAAGCACATAACGTTTCCTTCAGAGGACTTGCAGACCACAGATGATTTAAGACAGCACAAAAGAGAGCCTGTCACTGAGATATCTGGCCATTCAGAGTTCACATGGGACTGATATGGTGACCAATAATTATGAGTTATTGTGCTTGGAAATCCTTGGCTATGCAAGCAAGCATCACATTATCAAAGCTTGGGAAAGTTACGAGGGGGGATTCTGGGTACTGTAGTTTTTTTTTAAAGCGACATTTCCAGGGACTGGATTCGGTGAGTCAGCTGACCACTTTTATAACTCAGCCTTTTCCTTTTCCTACCCAGACCTCCTGAGTTCAGAGATTTTTCTCTCTCTCGTGTGGCTTCAACCACTTCAACATGCAAATAACATGTTCAGGCTCTGCAGTGGGGCATGGGCAGGGCAGGGGGATGGGTGGGCAGGTTTTAAAACAAGTGCTGTAACTGTGCACGTTGCCTTCCTGCTCCTGACCTTGAAACAGCTGGCCTTGCAGTTTTCTAATCAGCCTCTTGCCAGCTTTGGTAGCGGAGGAAACATTTTCTGTACCCGGGACGCAGTGCTTGTTGTAAGGCAATAAGGCTTAAAGCCAGGGCGGTGTGATCTTCCTGCTCTCCAGTGTCTGAAGCAGCCGCAAAAAGCCAGCGGCAGTCTGGGTGGAGAGCTGATAAGTCTTGGCAAGGACCGGTTTTGCATAATTATTCCCTCTTTGGTTTGCATAGATAATTTTTGACATGGTTGCACTTCTGAACTCTGCCTGCTGGCAGTGTTTGGCGTCTTGACCTGATAATCAAAATAGGAATTAATAGAGATTTTTCAAGTAGCGGGAGCCAGCCGGTCTCTGAAGAGCTAATTTAGGGGAAGGCCCATAGGGGAGGGTGCCAAAGAAACACTGCCCTCAGAATTGCAGATAAAAGTATGCCAATGCTTTTCAGCGTAGGGCGGGGGGGGGGGGGGGAGCTTAACAAAAGAAAAGAAAGGGAAGGTAAGAGGTAAAACTACAGGGATTGGGGGTAGACCTTTTTGGTTTGTTCTGTTTTGTTTAAATATTCTATGTTTGAGCTACACACGGGCACAGAAAAGACAAATGTTTTGAGGGAAAGTGCCTGAAACAAAGGGTGCATTTGTGCTCAAAGCCTGCATCTCAGCCAGCTGTGCTAGTTGCGTTATGTTGGGCAGGCTTGTTGTTATGTGCTGCCAGGTCACTTGTGAGTTACAGTGAATCTTTTTGAATGAATGTCCTTCAAAAATGCTTAACAGCTCTGCTCATATTTTGCACATTAGAGGCCATGTCTTCCTTTATTTTCAATCCATCTCATGTTAGGTCTTCCTCTTTTCCTACTGTCTTCCACCCTTGCTAGGGTTATATCTGTGAAGATTCTCAGTCATCCAGGTGTGGTTATCTGGAAGTTGAGTCACGGCAACTGGACTTCTTTCTTGTTAGGTTGAAACGTTTCTCTACTCATCCAAGTAGCTTCTTAAGAGTTATTGTCTTTTCCAGTGACTTAGCTTCTAACATTATGTCCAAAGCATGATCACCTCAGTTTAATTATTTTAATTTCTAGTAAGAATTCAGACTGGAATTGATTGGCAACTCACTTATTTGCCTTTCTGCTGGTCTGTGGTGTCCTCAGTGTTCCTTCCCTTCTAGCACTATATTTCAAATAAATCAATTATTTTTCCTGTCCGCTTTCATCATTGTCCAGCTTCCACATGTGTACATATTAATACCATAGCATGGATGATCTTGCTTTTGGTCTCCAGCAATGCGTTCTTACACTTAATGATATTTTCTACTTCCTTCGTAGTTAACCTTCCAAGTCTCATCCTCTGATTTTTTGGCTGCACTCTCCATTTTGAACAATTTTGATTTCTATATTCCAAACATTGAAGTTATGTTATTCTTCTGTAGCCTTAATTTTTGCCCTCATAATGTTCATATGTAATCCTGCTTTTCCACTTTTTCCTTTCACCTTCCTCACTGGTCATTTTAACTCATTCATATTTTCTGCTAGTAATGTGTTGTTGAGATATAATCATCCAACAGTTTTCACTCCTCTTTCATTTGAATCTCATCCAGATTTTTGTATGGTATGTATGGTGAATTTCAATGGTCAGTAGAGACTGGCACCTGGTTCTCCTAAGCCTCAATCCAGCAGTCTAACTGCTACGACCACATTGGCTTTTGTTTCTGTATTTTATCAAGTTTTAAATCTTCAGTTTCATTTGTAGTAACAACTAAAGCCCCAAATCTAAAATGAAAAGAACAGTCTTAGATGGCAGCAGACGGAAAGGTCT
The DNA here is from genome assembly GCA_037013535.1 of Intellagama lesueurii. NCBI lineage: Eukaryota > Metazoa > Chordata > Lepidosauria > Squamata > Agamidae > Intellagama > Intellagama lesueurii. The sequence continues at coordinate 275,223,094 of JBAJHW010000002.1, forward strand.
GGCCGTGGAACAGTCAGGCAGTTCTGGCTGATAGGGGCTAAGGCCTTATTATATTTGAAAGGCCTTGTCATGCCATGCCATGATGATGATGATGACAACGATGACGTAATGTGATAAAATATAGTGATAAGGTCTTATCATTTGGAGAGTTGCTTAAGTAGTGCTTGTGCTTTCCTCTGACCCTTTCCTTTACTCTTTAGGGTCTACTGATAGTTCCCTTGGAGCACTCTGCTTACTCTCTTTAGAGTGATCATTGTACTGTCTAGTAATGGTTTCCTTTTCCTTGTGTAGTGTATTATTACCATGCTTGCTCAAGAGACATCTATAAAAACATTTCCAAATTATTTCTCTTTGTTCACGGAATGAGCCCTTTCTAGAGAAGTCATTCCCAACTGAAACCTTGGCTCCATTTTTCCAGAGGAGAGACTGCTGTCTGTTACTCATCCAGAAATGAGCTAGTTTTCCAATGTTTTCCAAGTACAAAGAGCACAGTGTAAGTTCCTGTAGCAGGGTTCTTGTGACTTATTCAAAGAGTAGAAGAGCTGAGAGCAGAGTTTGTCATGAATGGAGTTTTATGAACAAAGCATAACCAAAGGCAATTTAATAATTAATTCGTTATGTCTGTCCGAGAGGAGAGAGGGACAATAAGGTGAGTAAGAAATCAGAGAGAGAGAGAGAGAGAGATGCAGAGGCTCAAACTAGGCATTGAGTTAGTATTTCAGTAGAAGTGAAAGTCCACTGAAAGACAAAACACGTAGACATAGAAAACATTCATTTATGTTGAAATGAGTCTGGCTTACATGTTGAAAATTAGCTTGCATCTGTTCTGTGAGAGGTCATTGGGAAGTAATTTTAATTCGAAAGTCTGAGCAAGGTATGAAGTTTGGAATGAATTGCATGTAAATACAATAAAGGGAACAATATCTTCCCTTCTGCTTCTGGGATCACTTGGAACTCATTAGTTCCCAGGGCACCTGCTGGGTACTTCAGAACTCAGGCAGGAAGAACCTTTGCCAGCAGAACTGACAAAGAATTCATGGAAGAAGGAAGGTCATGGAGAGAGAGAGAGAGAGAGAGAGAGAGAGAGAGAGTATGTGTATATATTTATATACTATATTAGAGGCTCATAGATCCTAGCAATGTAGAAGGGTGGTGTAGAAAAGATTGTTGTTTTGTTCCTGGGTTGCAAAGGAAGGTACAACATAGTGGATGATCCACAAGATCCCGTGTTATTCTGTACTGAGCATGGACGGTCCCTTGACCATTTCAAACATTCCTTCATATAAGGACGAAACTTGGAGTTTGTTGGACCCTCTGTTGCTGCTGTATATTTGCTATATGCCTGCTTTCACTGACTCTCTCACTCTTTTATACACACACACACACACACCCCTCCCTCATGCCCATGTATGTCCATTGACAACTGTCTGCCTGGGCATCCTCCTTTGGCTGCCATGATGTATATGCTAATTAGTTGAAGGAGCCCTGTTTTCTATAAGTGACAGAAATTTCAGTCTATCTGTAAAATAATGCTTCTCTGAGCATTACCACATACCCCCCCTCAAGGGCCTCAGTAAGCATTTGCTATTTGCTTCAGTCATCACACTTTTTTCATTTAGAAGATCTTCAAGAGATTTCCCCCCCCCCTCCTTCTTTTCTCCTTCTTTTATCTCATACTTTTCTCCTCCTTTTTTTAATGCCTTGGGCGTGTTCTGCCCTCTTCCTTCCATCTTTTCCCCACTTGTGAAGTTAAGTCCCAGTTTCACTTGGGTAAGTAGTTCTGATTTTGTTTTGTATAGAGGTGAACTAGCTGAAAATGAAAGTATTATTGACAGATGAAGGTGTGTGTGTGTGTACGTGTGTGCATGCTTTCTGCATTTGTAGACTCTATGCTGCTCTTGCAAGAGGGCGGGGAAAGGAAATGAGCTTGCTCAAAATGAAGTGTTAATGTGTAAAATTCATCATGCTCCTTTCAAATGCTTTCAAATGACAGGATTGAAGGGGGGGAGCACAACGTATTAAAAAAGCATAGTAATTATGGCTTCTTCCTTAGGTATTACAGCCTGGGAAGTTGTGGTGTCAGTTTTCAAGAACCCTGTTGACTTTTGGATATCTTTGACTAATGTATATAAGATAAGCCCTCTTTGTTGCTGTTGTGGTTGCTGGAAATCTTCCCTAGGTGAAACATTTTCTGTCCACACCATCAAAAGATCTTGGAGAGAATGAAGTAGGCTTTAGGTTACCTATTTCAGATCTTAAAGAGTTACTTTTTGGGGCCGTAACTCTTGGAAGCATAACTATACTGGAAGGTATTCTGGGACTTGTAGTTGAAAAGTAACTTTTTGCAGCTCTGGTAAGTGTTAGGGAATTGCATCTTAAATCTTTCTTCATTCTTTTGTTCTCAGCTTCCAAAAAAGCAGTCCATGTCATCTCAGCTGTTGGGGGGATTTCCATGGAATGACAACCCTCAAGCCTCCAACCTTTTGGCAGCTGCTTTTTTCATAGGCAATTTTTTATGCATCTTAGTTTTTTTTTCCTAATTAAAATCAGTATAGATTCCAAAGGGAAAGTGTGGTTGCTATAATACATCTTGCATATTTTTACTTACGCACGCATTTCAGAAAAAACAGCTGGCGATACATGTTCCTCGCAGTGGCTTTGAAATCACTTGGGGCTTAGGGTCCTTTTAAGAAGAAAAGTAGGGTAAAACTATTTTAAACAAACAAATAAATAAATATTGTAAAAAAGGAGTGGCAAACTGTAATCTGTGGACCCTTCCAAGGCCATTTTTGTGCCCCCTAGCATCAGATGCTCCCAAGTGTTTTTATAATTTTTTAAAATAAATTGTTCAAAATGTTCTCTTGTGTCTTCCAGAGGATTGGAGGGCAATCTTGCGATACTTTGAGGGTCCCAAGCACCGAGATCCTTGATAACACCATTTTTAAAAAAGTTTTTTTTGCCACTAGAGGGCAGAAGGGGGTGTCTTCAGTTGTTTTTAAACCATTATTCTTGTTGAATCCATTTTTCAATGAAGAAAGGTAATATTTTTACAGAGCTTAACCTCTGCATTAAATATTTAATTAAACATCAAAATTAGGGGGTGCGACCATTGTGCTGTCAAAAAATATGAAGAATGGTTGTTGGCCTCACTGAGGTCACCCACTCTTGTTATAAAGGCATATTTCAGAAACATACATGTTAGAGAAAAATGACTCACATGGTACAGTGGGGGAGATTTAAGCAACCTATGATGTTAAGCCGAGTGGGAAGAGAGCGGCACTCCAGGCGCAATTGGCAGGCGCAATTGGAAAGATGAGCAGGACTGGCACCACAGCAGGACGCATGAGTGGACGGACCCTCGTTAAGTCCAGCTGCATGGGAATATTCATATTTGTATACGAATAGAAATATTCCAATTTCTAATGGTGATCATATTCTGTTGAGGTAGATGTAGCCAAGCTTCTGAAAGGACATATATTTGTCTTCCTTTATTATGTGAAGGTAACTTTGGTTCTTCAGATGTTGTTGAGTGCCATTTTCTATCATTAGACAGCATGGGACGATGAGAATTAATTCCTATCCCTATCCTCCCACACTAAAGAGGATTCTTTTTTTTAATTAATATTTTATTTTTAAACTACTAGGAATAGGGTAGGGAATACAAAAGGTAAAAGGAGGTGGAAGGGATGGAAAAAGGGGTTTTAAGGATAGGAGAACACAGAATATACAATCATCCAATCTATTCATATTAAGTATACAAGCATCCAATCTATTCATTTTTCAATGAAAAATCAACTTTCTACTTTTTTTTAAACTGTTTGATTACCCTCTAGCTGTCAACTTACAATTATGTTTTAGTTTAAATCTAAGTTACTCCAACACTATCAGGAAACCGAGACCAATTGTAAAATACATCCCCTCTTTCAATTTCCTTCTGTCTTGGACAGAGGATTCTAATGAATTCCTTTCCAATCTATACATACTATATGTGAATGAAGAAGTAGTATTATTTTAAAATGGTAGTAGTGAGTTCTGTATCAAGGGGTGTGTTGTGTGGATGCTATCTGGAACTATTATAGAGGATTACTTTATGCTGTAATGGTAGACTGGCATGCCCAGAGAGAATGTCTTGGGAAATTCTGTATACACACTGCACTTCTTACACTCAGTTTTAATTAATGTAAGCCAGAATAATAGGAACTGCCCTGCAGTTTCATGTTCATGATCACAACCAACACATTTTCATTCCTCCACTGCAAACAGTTGTGGAAAGGGTGGGGCGGATTGATCTTTCCACCACTGCAATTGTAGAGGATGAGAGAAGAGGACGATAATGGATAACACATTCATACCAAGTGGAATTGACTATAAAGACAGCATTGTTGTATATGAGAATGAAAGTAAGCCATTGTGAGCTTGTAACCACCAAAATGAGCCAAGAAGATTTTGCTGCAATAATGACAGTGACAGCAGCTAAATTATGTGAAGAATACAGTGGATTTCAAACGGTTTATTTGCTGTGGCTGTGGGTACAGCAACAGATCATAAATGTTGTCTTACATTTGTGGCTTGATAGGGAACGCAAGGCCTGAAACTTATACTCCCTTCCCCAACAGGCCCATTGTATTGTCAATGTTCCACCTACCCAAAATAGTTTTCTTGCCTTTTCTTCTTTCTTCTACAGTGACCTCTGGGGAACATATAACCTTCCAGATGTTGGTGGACTGTGAGTCTCCATCAAGCCTATAGTGAAGCACAACAGAAGCTGCAGTCCAGAAAAGAGACTGGTTATCAATGGCTCCTTCTTGAACTGGAATGGGGTAACAAGTGGAGTGCCACAAGGCACAGTCCTGCACCTGGTGCTCCTCAACGTTTTTATTAACGACTTGGATGAGGAGGTACAGGGAATGCTTATCATATTTGCAGATGACACAAAATTGGGTGGAATAACTAATATACTGGACGACAAAATCAAAATTCAAAAAGATCTCATTATCTCAAGCACTATGCTGAGAACAACAGGATAAAATTTAACAGGTGTAAGTGCAAAGTTCTACTTTAAGAAGGATGCCAACAAACTGGAGCAAGTTCAGAGGAGGGCAAAAAGGATGATCAGGGAAAACCAAGCCCTATGAGGAAAGACTAAAAGATCTGGGCATGTTTAGCTTTGAGAAATGAAGGCTGAGGGGAGATACGATAGCACTTTTCAAATATTTGAAAAGTTGTTATACAGAGGAGGAATAGGATCTGTTTTCAATCTTTCCAAAATGCAGGGTATGTAATAATGGGCTTAAGTTATAAGAAGCCAGGTTTCAGCTGACTATCAGGAAAAACTTCTTAGCTGTTAGAGCAGTACTCCAGCATTGGAGACATTCAAGAGAAAATTAGACAGCCATCTGTTAATTATATTTTAACTTGGATTCTTGTATTGAGCAAGCAGTTAAACCTCATGGCCTTAGAGGTCCCTTCCAACTCTATTATTCTGTGATCCTATGATTGCATGAAAACTGGGAGGGCCACACATTCCCGCATCCATGTCATATCGCCTTTTCTACTGGTATACCAAGCTGCACATAATCCCAAGTTGTGGAATTAATGATGGCAGAGAAATAAATCTGTGCAAAATAAAATAAAATAAAATAAACCTATTGGGTCATGCTTTTATTAAAAAATAAAAGTTGGCAAAAAGAATGGAAGTATTATTTTGCAATCACAAAGGATCTTCCCAAGAGCTGTGTTCTTCTTCTCAAAGCAAAAAAAAAAAAAGCCTTTGAGAGTGTGAATCACCGAATCAGATTTTTGCGGTGTGGGCTTGGGAATGATTAAATGCTCTGTCTGCAGGAAATTACCAGAAGGAGATTTCAGCATTCTCCTGAATCAGCCTCAGCTGGCACACAGCTTTCTGGTGTTTTACAAGAAAGCTCTGTTCTGAGGCAAGCTGTCTGTGCTTTGCTGGCTAGGTATAGACCAGACCTTCCTCTCTATTTTGGTTATGCAAACATGATTTCTTAACTTTTTTTAAAGCCATTTTCTGATGTTCCCCTAGCGATCTTTATCAAATTGTTTCCTTATATAGCTGCTAGATTGAGCCATAAATTGTAACATGAGCTGATTTTTGTTGTAGGAAGAAAATGAACTCATGGTAAGCTTCTTGCTGTTAGAATGTCCCCACTATGACTTTTTGGGAGGGTGACCTTCCCCTTACTCAAGTAAACAAGGGCAATTTAAAAAGCTTCCATATTACCTGGTAAAAACACAGGGGGGATCTGTTTGCAGTGTTTATAGTATTTGCATTAGGAGAGTGCTGGGCAGTGGAAGGAATAATGATGGTATTGTTAAAGGGTCTCCTTGCTCCCAGTGGGTGTATTATTATTGAAATGAAAAGGAGTGTGGATTTAAGTAGCTGGGGAAGGAAAAACATTGGGCCAGTTAAAATTCTTGTTTTGATACACAGCAGAAGTACCGTGATCCACTCAATAGCTTCAAGTTCCCAGACAGTCCATCTCCTTCCTCATTAATTGGCACTTATTGTCTCAATAACTCACTCTGAGACATTGGTAGTAGAAAGAATAAAAATGTTTTGTTACTTACATTTGGGAACAGATAACAACAGTTTTTTTAAAAACAGACAAACTGACTTCAACAGACAAAACAGAGGGGGAAAAGGACTCTCTTTGAATTTTGAGGTAGGAGGGAATGACTGGTTGGTGCTGGATAGATTGACAGTCACTCCAGCCCAGAAAAGTCCCTCTCAGCAAAACAAAACTACAGGTATCATGCGAAACTGTAAAAACTCCAACAGATACTGGGCCATATCTCCATGCGGCAGTTGCCATAAATAGAACTTCTTTGGGTTGGAGACATGAAGAAACACATGGGATAGTAATGGTTATTAAAGTATGGATCCCTGGTTCTCCACTTTATGCAACAGTAGTCTAGGGTGGCCATCTAATTAAGATTAGTCCAAATTTTTAACGTTCATGTTTCTCTTTCCCTTCTCTTTTTCTCACACACGCTCACACTGAGTGTACGGCTGCGAGTTCAGCAGGAAGGGAGCACCGTCAGGGTCCTAACCATGGGGATGAAACATGGGTCTATCAGGGAGCTGCATTTTGCAGGTCCCTGCCTTAGTCACAATTCACATAGGCAAATAGCCATATGTTTGGAAACATATGCAACCCTAACACTCATGTTTTGACTCCTGATAATGAGTAATGGAAAGATACGTACATATTATAAATTGGCTCATAAATTTATTGCTTATTATTTAAAATATTTATATGCCATCTTTCTCCTAAAGGCAGCTTGTAGTATTGAAAGAAACAAAGTTAAAAGCTAAATAATAAATTGTAACAGTATTTAAAAAGTATTAAACAAATATATCAAAAATAAAAACAATTTGGGATTAATTGCAAATTTATTTTTAATCCCTTCATCCACATGATGGCTGATGATTCACAGCTGGCCCTTTTCGTATAGTTTTACATTCTGGAAAGCACCTGCTGATCTTATTATTCAAGACTCAGGGAGAGGCCATGAACTCTGGGCCTCTCTGGATTGTTTGTAAAGGATGCAAAAGTCACATGAGGCACTGGCATGCTTGTAGGGGAGCTGATCAGAACAGAGTTATGCAAAACCAAGGGTAAGGCTAACAAAGACCAGCCTTTCACTCCCAATGACTTTTTAATTTACCAGATCGTGAGGCAAAAGAAACTATGAAAATGCAAACCTTTCCCGAGCACTTTTGTTTACAACATTATATTTCTTTATTTCAAAAGAGATGAAGTTAATCAATAGGAAGGATTCACAAATGTTATAATAGGACAATATCCATTGTCTCCAGCCAATAACCCTTTGAGTGGTCTGGGTGTGGATTATGGGTTGTGTACGCCAAGGGACATGGAGGACAGCAGGCTGGGAAAGGCATGTTACTGAGTCAAGAAAAGATCAAATGAACAAACTAGCAGTAGCCCACAGGACAGAGGCCCATGACCCCCAAATAGTGAAAAGACCTGTTCACACTCTGCAATGCCAGGTTCAACCTCTAGCAACTGTAGTCGTTTAGTCAAGGAGAGCAGCGTGAGACCAAGCACTTAAAGTGAAGATGACTAGATCTTGAGTTTCAAGTATGTTGAGACTACTTTGAACATACATTTATAGGAAGGCAGGCAAGACAGAAGACTAGCACAGGACATAAATCTGTGTAAAACTACATACTAATTTATGTATACAGATGCAAAACTAAAGATTATTTTAAAAATTTAAACAGAGTTATAGTAATACCTTGCCTGTTCAGATGGTGTTAACTGAGGGTGGCCTTTTTTTATGATTCTTCAAGTAAGATTTGGATTGGGCAGTCCTTTAAAGAGAGGGCATATGGGCATCTTCTAAATCAGTAGTTCCCAACCTTGGGTCCCCAGATGTTGTTGGACCAAAACTCACAGAAGCCTTTACCACTTACTGTGCTAGTCAAGATTTCTGGGAGTGCATCCACGCTCTTGTTTATCTTGAACTACCGGAACCTTTCTCTCCTGACCCTTGGCTCTCGGACTCTGACTTCAGACTACGGTTTGTGTTTTGGTTTTGACGATTCAGCATCTGTTTTGATCTCCTGGACTTCTAACCTTGGACTGGCTTATCGGACTTTCGCCTGCTGAATCCCCTGAGAATGTGACACCGAGGTCCTAAACCATTTAGGGCTTTGAATGTTATCATCATAACCTTGAAGTCGATGCGGAAACGAACCGGTAGCCAATGAAGGGCAGCCAGAATGGGGGAGATGTGCTGAAATTTCTTTACCCCACTTATTAATTTGGCTGCCGAATTCTGAACCAGTTGTAGTCTCCGCATCAACCTCAAGGGTAGTCCCACGTAGAGAGCACTGCAGTAGTCTATTCTTGAGATTACAAGTGCATGAATCAAAGCCGTGAGTGCCTCCGCATCTAGATAGGGACACAGCTGGGCAATCCTCTGAAGATGGAAACGGGCTGCCCAGACCACAGCTGTCACCTGAGTTTCCTTGGTGAGATCTGGGTCCAGACAGGTGCCCAAGCTGCGATCCTCATTCTTCGTGGGAAGAGTCACTCCCCCAAAGGAAAGGGAGTTTCCCAACCCACTGATGCCAGGGCCGCCCACGCGCAAGATTTCCGTCTTGTCCGGATTCAAACTCAGTCCATTTGCCCTCATCCATTCCAGAACGGTCCCCAAGCAGCGTTCAAGGGACGGAACAACATCCACTGCAGTTGGAGAAAAGGAGAGGTAGAGCTGGGTGTCATCAGCGTACTGATGACACCGAGCCCCACAACTCCGGATGACCTCACCCAGCCGCCTCATATAGATATTAAATAGCATTGGCGAGATGATCGATCCCTGCGGAACCCCACAATTGAGGATCCACGGGGTGGAAGTCATCTCACCAAGCTGCACTCTCTGGGGACGGTCCCCCAAGAAGGAACGGAGCCATGCCAAAGCGAGGCCACCAATCCCCAGCTCGGAGAGCCACCCCAGGAGGATACCGTATCAAAGTACGCTGAGATATCGAGGAGGACCAACAAGGACATATTGCCCCTGTTAGCCTCCCTCAGGAGGTCATCCTGCAGGGCGACCAGTGCTGTTTCCGTACCATACCACGACCTGAAGCCCAACTGGAATGGATCAAGGGTGTCAGTTTCCTCCAGGAGTGCCTGGAGCTGATCAGGCACCAGCCTCTCGACCACTTTACTTAAGAAAGAAACATTGGCGATGGGCCTATAATTACCAATTTCGTCCACCGCCAAATTAGGTTTCTTTTGAATGGGCCTAATGAGTGTCTCCTTGAGGGCAGGGGGAACCATGCCCTCCTGGAGAGACCCATTAATTATTGCAGTGGCCCTGTTCTAGAGCAGGGTCTCCAAACTTTTCACCGTGAGGGCCACATCATATATTTTCCACATTTTCGAGGGTCGAAGGAACACGAATTCTGCATGGCTGTCCACCCACACATGCACTCCCGCATGCATGCAAGCCTGCCAGGCTGGATAAAAAGGCAAGGCGGGCTGGATGTGGCCTGCAAGCCATAGTTTGGAGACCCCTGTTCTAGAGAATTCAAAAGCTTTCATATGCCTTTACAGTTGACCCTAGTGAGAATACTGTTCATTTTTAGATTGTGGATTTCATTTTATTCCTATGGGTCTTCATCATCTTCAACACTTTCTTTTTAAGAAGCAGCAGGCTTTAAGAAATACTTTGCAAATACCAGAGCTGGCCATGTGGGGCAAAATCTACTAGTGGGGAGGGAAGCATTTTTTTTAATATCTTGGAGGAACTGAAGATTTTAAAAACTAGGTCGAAATCTCTCCTCCTGCCTTAATTGACCCTTTTGCCTGGTTCTTCAACTAAAATTTAATCTCAGCTGTACTACCAGTGTCAAAACCTCTACTTCTGCCCCTTTCTTCACAAAGTTTGACCAGCTACACTTTAAGGTAATTCTCACTAGCCACCACGATACAGTGGTGCCTCACTAGACGATGTTAATCCGTTCCACGAGGATCGCTGTCTAGCGAAAACATCATCTAGCGAAGCACGTTTTCCCATTGGAATGCATTGAAATCGCTTCAATGCGTTCCAAGGGAAAACGCAGTCGTCTTGCGAAATTTCCCATAGGGAAACATCGTCTAGCGAGTGAGGGTCCCCATAGGAATGCACTGACAGCTGCACTGACAGCTTTTCACCACTAGTCGGCGCACTCCTATGGGGAAACCTCATCATCTAGCGAAAATCGCCATAGGGAAACATCGTTTTGCGAAGCGCAGTAGCGCTCGCAAAAAGGCATCGTCTAGCGATTTCCTCGTCCTGCGAGGCAATCGTCTAGCGAGGCACCACTGTATCCTGAAAAGAGTTGGGTCAAATACTTCATGCCAGTATTTTTCAAAATTAAATATGTGAGGAAGAAGACTAAGCTAGTTTTGCGTCCCATGCTTGCTTTGCATATTGTGGGAGCTTGTGTGTGTGTGTGTGTGTGAGAGTGAGAGAGAGAGAGAGAGAGAGAGAGAGAGAGAGAGAGAGAGAGAGAGGAAGGAACAGTTTAAACATGCAGTCGTTTGGTGCAAGCTTTCGTTTTACTGTCCTTTAAGTCGAGACAGTGCTGGATAAACTGTTGGGCTAAGACTCAGGGATCTAGGTTCAAATCCCCACTTGGCTTTAGAAACACTCTGGAGCATGACAACAGTAAACCACTCCTTGAACACATTCCTTAACATTCCTATTGGGTTACCATAAACTGGAAGAGACTTGAAGGCATGTAACAACAACAATCAAGTAGCCTTCGTTGGTGATGCTGTACTGTGCCCCTAAGTTGTGCTTGTTTGCATTTGTTACAGCTTAAATCCATCATTTTGTGGGTTCCTAAATCAAGGAAGAATAGTATCAATTCCTTAGATTTTTTACTCTGCTTACCTAACCTGTACTTGTTTGCAGAATTCAGTTTTTGTCATACAAAATCTAGATTGCCACCACCAAATAATCACCTTACAGAGAGTCCGTGTATAGCTATTAATTTACATATACACTTTCTCAGTGCTGTACTTTAATTATGTGTGCATTTTTCTGCCCCAGGCCAGTATTGCAAATATCTAAAATGTGAACAAGGAAAGGTAGACTGTTTAATAAAGGTCATTACTTAATCATATCAAGTCTTCCTCAAGGAAAGTTCCATACATTAGACATGTATTGAGTTCTATTAGTTAATGTTTTCATTGTTCTTTAAGTGGGCATGGATAATTGAAGCCCCTGTCACGTAGCCAGGCAGCTGAAAAGCGCACTCATTCAGAAAGCTTGGAATGAACCCTGAGATATGCCTTCACTCCTGTAATACTTTGATTTCAATTATTTATGGGCTATGTACAATACTATTACAGTACGTTCCATTTGTATGAGATAGACTTATTATGGACAGCTGTTCAGGGATGCCTTTGGGAATATTTGGTCTCAGTTCGAGGGAAGAAGAAAATGTTGAATGAATGCACCTGAAGCAAATTTGCAAGAACATTTTTGGAGGAATTGCACAAATTGCGAAGTTGAACCGGAATAGTTGCTGCCTTGGTTGCATGGATTAACAATTAGAAGCACTGGATAGGTTGCTCACGTTTCTTCACCCATTAGGTGGTCCTTCAGCGACTGCTGTGTGTATTTTGCCCCACAAAGGGAAAAGATGCTGGTTTTGTACAGGGATGTTTTGAAACCATTGCAGAAGCCTCAGTAGCAGAAACACAATTGTCTTGTTTTCACACTGGAGCCTCAGAACCTTACAAGGTTAACAAACTAACCACAGCCTTTTTTAGTGTGTTGAGTCAGGCTGGAATGAAAATTCTTTATGTCCCTACTCCCAGAATAACCCCATCATGGACAGCCACTGGGAATTTTGGAAGTTGTAGATGGATAAGTTTCCCACCTCTATCTCTTTCCTCCCATAACAATAAAATCTACATATGCCTCTGATACAGATCTGAATATTCACTCTGTGATGCACCCCAAATGCGTTGATGAACAACTGCTCACTTTCTGGAAGACATTAGTGTGGCAGCTTTATTTTTATTTTAAAACATTTTTATGCTACTTACTATTTCCCCCAAATATCTCAGAACATAAGTTAGCCAACCATGTCAAAATGCTGTATAATTAGCAACCAAATTTATTAACATATTTATTTTATTTTACAGTAGCAGCAAGGGTAAAGATTGATAAAGCTTTCACAGTAATTATATAAGGAAACACCGTCCTTCCCTGGAGTGCTTATAGATTCTCTTTCCACATATGCATCAGTGTACATAACAGCAAAGATAGTTTCGTGGGTGCAGAATAGAGATTGGATAACTACATAAGATTTGATGTTTCCACTGCAAACATTTCCATGGAAAACTTCTATCAGGTTAGACTATTGGCCAGTGACTACTATTGTTACCTACTTTGATTGGTCAGTTCCAGGCAGAGATCTTCCTGCTCATCTGATTCTTTCAGATCCTGATACAGGGCTCTTCTCTGTGTTTATGAGTAGGAGAAATCCTATCTGCTCCATCCTTTTCCCTCCTTCCCCCACTTTGAGGATCTGCAAAGGGAAAAAAAATCCTTTGAGCAACAGACATCTATCCAGACCCGAATGCCTTGATTAATTGGTCTATGTTCTTCCAGCAGTGCATGGGAAAAACACCCATCTATGCGCCCATTAACGTTAATGAAAATTGCATGGCTCATTCTTCGCACACCGCACACTGCGAATCTCCCGCCAGACATCAACGTCTATTGTGTCATGTTTTGTCATTTCTTGTAAACTGACGCTGTGTAACACAATATTGAGTAGGCTTTGATTAACATGCTTTCTCTCCCCCTCCCATTTTCCAATCTTCCCGTGGAAAATCAACAGTGACAGCAGCATGCGGCCTGGATTTCGGGGAAGCAGGCGCTCTGCTTTCTTTGAGCTGGGTGGGTTTTCTTGGTAGAAGAGCTGTTGTGTGCATTTAAGCCAAGATGAAAGCGACACGAAAGCTTCCCCAAACCCACAATGGTAGCTTGTCACTCAAAACTAGACAGAAACTATTGTTACATGAGAGGCCTTGTGCTTTTGCATGGAATGTGTCAATATTCATTCTTAATGCTTTTACTGACATTAGTGTGTTGAATAATTCAGAGAAGTCAGGTCTGGTTCATTAAGGCAAATGGCAAGCTTAAGGCTTAGGCTACGCCCAGCTAGCCTGCTTCTTTCTGCCTCCTTACCTGAGGCCCCAGAGATCAGTGCCCCATCTATGCATCCCGATGGGGCCACAGGTAAGGAGGCAGAAAGAAGCAGGCTAGCTGGGCGTAGCCTAAGCCTGAAGCTTGCCATTTGCCTTAATGAACCAGACCTGACTGCTCTGAATTATTCTGACTGCTCTGAATTATCTCCCTCCCTCCGTCCCTCCCTCCCCCCCTCTCTCTCTGTGTGTGAGAGGGGGGGAGGGGGGAGGAAGAGAGGGAGGGGAAGAAGATGAGAAGGGAGGAACAGCAGATAAGAGTATTTGAAATTGGGAGTAAGGTGTGCTTTTCTGCTCCTCAGAAGGGTTGTAGAATGAATGAGTGGGATAGAGGAGGACATTGAATGAATGCCTGCCTCTGTGTATAGATGTGAATGCTCGCTTTTATGCTCATCTCTGTTTGCAGCAGAAAGAGGTAGTGGCCCTGAGGTGACTGAGTAGCCTGTGCTGCTTCAGATTGTGGTACATGGGCCTCTTTCTGGATTTTGACTACATGAAAAATGTGTCACAAATTAAAACAGAAAGGAAAGACTTTAGGTTTTGTTTTAGCCTGACCTGCAGGGATTTTTTAAAAATATCTAGCTGAGTGATAGTGTTTACTAGAGATGGGGGTATTTGTATTTGTATCTGAATACGAATACCCCCACATAGGTGGACATAACGAGGATCCGGCCCCCTGGGGCTGGACCGTCCACTCACCCATCTGCTGCCGCCGGCGGCTCCGCACTCCCTTCCAAGCGCTCTGGAGCTGGTGGTTGACGAGCCACTCGTCAGCCTGGCAGGGAGGCTCGTCTTCCCTCCTTCTGCCAGGAGAGGCTAGACAACCGCAAGCTCCGGAGCAATTGGAAGGGAGCACGGAGCCCACGGCAGCAGCGGACAGGTGAGTGGACGATCCGGCCCCAGGGGGCCGGATCCTCGTTATGTCCACCTGTGTTTACTCTTTCATTGTGTTTTTTTTAAATCAAATGTGTATTGCATTTTTTCATGTGACCATTGTGTAGTTGCCTAGAATGCACTTCAGAACAGTTTCTTTCATAGCAACGTGATGCAGTAAAACCCTCTCTGTTCTCCTGGATTCCACTACCATCTCATCCTATAGCCTGTATAGACCAGGCCCATGTTATGCAATGTGAAAACGTCTATTGCACCCCAGGAGCAGTGTTCATTATGGAGACTGCATATTAGATGTTCCTCTACATTCCACTGCATTGCTAAAATGCATTACTATTAGGGCTTCAAGCTTTAATTGATTAATATGTGTGGATTAATGAAAACTATATTTTAAATTAGATCAGATTGATATCAGTAAACCTTTGACTGGTTTATTTGCAATTTAATGTGCAGCTGGATTTTAGGAGATGACATAGGAAGTCAAATAAATAATTATATCACAGTTTACAAATTCAGCAGAGCAAATGCTGTTTATTCATATACTTTGTATAGCACCCTCAAAATTACATGGCTGCTTTCCAAAGTTAACATCCTAAAAAGTTTACAATCTAAAATTCAACCAAAGAGGTTAATAGTCAAAAGTTTGATACATGGAAGGCAAAAGGAGACACAGTGATACGAGGATTGACTGGTACATGGTATTCCGATGACTCCTACAACTGCTTCACTGCAGAATGCCAACTGTCATTTTCATTTCAACCACACTTACACCCTACATTTTTTGTCCCTTATGATCGTCAGCTGTTTTCTATTTCCTTTTTTGAAACAAAACAAGGCAAGGCAAAGCAAAACAAAACAGAACAAAATGCATTTTGTTTATTATTGCTTTGAAGAACTGCCCAGCCCAGTCAGCAAAAATCCTTATTGAATCACAAAGCAGGCAACCCAACTCAACTTTGGAAAGGATTGCTCCTCTTCTCATAGATTTTCCTTTACTTTGAGCAGATGGTTCAGAGTGGGAGTGAGGGTAGTTAATAGACTGCAACTACTTAGCAGTTGTGTTTGTTTTGTCCCTTTAAGAAAAAAATGATATTTATTTATTTATTTATTTATTTATACATACATACACACATACATACATACATACATACATACATACATACATACATACATACATACCCTACCTTTCTCCTTAAAAAGGACCCAGGGCAGCTTACATCATTAAAAGATAATATTTAAAGCTAAGAACAGTGAGTATACAATGATGTATTTTACATCATTAAAAGATAGTATTTAAGCTAACCCCTTCACGGATTGCTGCCTTGTTGTGGCGAAGGGGCTTGAGTAATTCAGAGAAGCTATGGGCTATGCCGTGCAGGGACACCCAAGACGGACAGGTCATAGTGGAGAGTTCTGACTAAACGCGATCCACCTGGAGCAGGAACTGGCAAGCCACTCCAGTATCTTTGCCAAGAAAACCCCATGAACAGAAACAAAAGGCTAAAAGATATGACGCTGGAAGATGAGCCCCTCAGGTCGGAAGGCGTCCAACATGCTACTGAGGAAGAGCGGAGGACAAGGACAAGTAGCTCCAGAGCTAATGAAGTGGTTGAGCCAAAGCCGAAAGGACGCTCAACTGCGGACGTGCCTGGAAGTGAAAGGAAAGTCCGATGCTGCAAAGAAGAATACTGCATAGGAACGTGGTCAAACAGGAGATGGCAAGAATAAAAATTGACATCCTGGGTGTCAGTGAACTGAAATGGACGGGAATGGGTGAATTCAATTCAGATGATTACCATATCTACTATTGTGGGCAAGAATCCCGTAGAAGAAATGGAGTAGCCCTCATAGTCAACAAAAGAGTGGGAAAAGCTGTACTGGGATACAATCTCAAAAATGATAGAATGATTTCAATACGAATCCAAGGCAGACCTTTCAACATCACAGTAATCCAAGTTTATGCACCAACCACCAATGCGGAAGAGGCTGAAATTGACCAATTCTATGAAGACTTACAACACCTAGAACTGACACCAAAGAAAGATGTTCTTGTCATTATAGGGGACTGGAATGCTAAAGTAGGGAGTCAAGAGATAAAAGGAACAACAGGTCAGTTTGGCCTTGGAGTTCAAAACAAAGCAGGGCAAAGGCTAATAGAGTTTTGTCAAGAGAACAAGCTGGTCATCACAAACACTCTTTTCCAACAACACAAGAGGCAACTCTACACATGGACATCACCAGATGGGCAATACCGAAATCAGATTGATTATGTTCTCTGCAGCCAAAGATGGAGAAGCTCTGTACAGTCAGCAAAAACAAGACCTGGAGCTGATTGTGGCTCTGATCATCAGCTTCTTATAGCAAAATTCAAGCTTAAACTGAAGAAAGTAGGAAATACCACTGGGCTAGTCAGGTATAATCTAAACCAGACCCCTTATGAATACACAGTGGAAGTGAAGAACAGATTTAAGGAACTCGATTTGGTGGACAGAGTGCCTGAAGAACTATGGATGGAGGCTCGTAACATTGTACAGGAGGCAGCAACAAAAAACATCCCAAAGAAAAGGAAATGCAAGAAAGCAAAGTGGCTGTCCAACGAGGCCTTACAAATAGCAGAGAAGAGAAGGGAAACAAAATGCAAGGGAGATAGGGAAAGTTACAGAAAATGGAATGCAGACTTCCAAAGAATAGCAAGGAGAGACAAGAGGGCCTTCTTAAATGAACAGTGCAAAGATATAGAGGAAAATAATAGAAAGGGAAAAACCAGAGATCTGTTCAAGAAAATTGGAGATATTAAAGGAACCTTTTGTGCAAAGATGGACATGATAAAGGACAAAAATGGTAGGGACTTCACAGAAGCAGAAGACATCAAGAAGAGGTGGCAAGAATACACAGAGGAATTATACCAGAAAGATCTGGATGTCCCGGACAACCCAGATAGTGTGGTTGCTGACCTTGAGCCAGACATCCTGGAGAGTGAAGTCAAGTGGGCCTTAGAAAGCATGGCTAACAACAAGGCCAGTGGAGCTGATGGCCTTCCAGTTGAACTATTTAAAATCTTAAAAGATGACACTGTTCAGGTGCTACACTCAATACGCCAGCAAGTTTGGAAAACTCAGCAGTGGTCAGAGGATTGGAAAAGATCAGTCTACATCCCAATCCCAAAGAAGGGCAGTGCCAAAGAATGCTCCAACTACCGTACAATTGCACTCATTTCACACACTAGCAAGGTTATGCTCAAAATCCTCCAAGGCAGGCTTCAGCAGTATGTGGACCGAGATCTCCCAGAAGTACAAGCTGGATTTCGAAGGGGCAGAGGAACTAGAGACCAAATTGCTAACATACGCTGGATTATGGAGAAAGCCAGAGAGTTCCAGAAAAACGTCTACTTCTGCTTCATTGACTATGCAAAAGCCTTTGACTGTGTGGACCACAACAAACTATGGCAAGTTCTTAAAGAAATGGGAGTGCCTGACCACCTTATCTACCTCCTGAGAAATCTATATGTGGGACAGGAAGCAACAGTTAGAACTGGATATGGAACAACTGATTGGTTCAAAGTTGAGAAAGGACTACGACAAGGCTGTATATTGTCTCCCTGCTTATTTAACTTATATGCAGAATACATCATGAGAAAGGCTGGACTGGATGAATCCCAAGCCGGAATTAAGATTGCCGGAAGAAATATCAACAACCTCAGATATGCAGATGATACCACTCTGTTGGCAGAAAGTGAGGAGGAATTAAAGAACCTCTTAATGAGGGTGAAAGAGGAGAGCGCGAAAAATGGTCTGGAGCTCAACATCAAAAAAACTAAGATCATGGCCACTGGTCCCATCACCTCCTGGCAAAGAGAAGGGGAAGATATGGAGACAGTGACAGATTTTACTTTCTTGGGCTCCATGATCACTGCAGATGGTGACAGCAGCCACGAAATTAAAAGACGCCTGCTTCTTGGGAGGAAAGCGATGACAAACCTAGACAGCATCTTAAAAAGCAGAGACATCACCTTGCCGACAAAGGTCCGCATAGTCAAAGCCATGTTTTTTCCAGTAGCGATGTATGGAAGTGAGAGCTGGACCATAAAGAAGGCTGACCGCCGAAGAATTGATGCTTTTGAATTGTGGTGCTGGAGGAGACTCTTGAGAGTCCCCTGGACTGCAAAGAGAACAAACCTATCCATTCTAAAGGAAATCAACCCTGAGTGCTCACTAGAAGGACAGATCCTGAAGCTGAGGCTCCAATACTTTGGCCATCTGATGAGAAGAGAAGACTCCCTGGAAAAGACCCTGATGTTGGGAAAGTGTGAGGGCAAGAGGAGAAGGGGACAAGAGAGGACGAGATGGTTGGAGAGTGTCATCGAAGCGACCAACATGAATTTGACCCAACTCCGGGACGAAGTGGAAGACAGGAGGGCCTGGCGTGCTCTGGTCCATGGGGTCACGAAGAGTTGGACACGACTTAACGACTGAACAACAAAGCATTCTTTTATCAGGGCCACCTGACCATGCAGTCACAACAACCAAATGAAAGAAAAACAAAAATGAGGAAAACTCGTGACAGTGGTAAATAGTTCCTTTCTCTGTGTGTGCTGTGCATGAGATGCAAAATGCTCTTCAAGAAGCTGTGGGTTTAATCATTGTTTGGTTTTCCTCCTCACAGTACTCTGTCTATTGGCATTGCAGTGTTGTGAAGAGAGATGATTACAGGACTGTTTTTATGATTCTTGACTTGTGGATGTATGCAGATGATGCTATAAGTAATAGATCACATACATGCATGCAGACACACACACAGGTAGAGAGAGAGAGGTTTTTTATATATAATTTATATGCTTTGCTCTCCAGCTGAAATGGCTCTCACAGGAGCCTACATATTGATAAAAACAAGAAAGGATAGCTCTTACCTTCAGGTTTACAGTAGAAGGGAAAGGAAAGGAAGGGAAAGGAAAGGAAAGGAAAGGAAGACAATTCAAATATTTCATTTTAAGACACTTCTATAATGAGCATATAAATGGCCTGGTATTTACTGTCTTGTCATTTTTTCTGGTTCATGATAGGAAGCAGGTTTATACTCTTTTTTTCCCCTCAGAAAGACCCCTTGCACTTTTTAGGGGCATGGGATACACTTTTGTTCTGTTTGAGGGGGGAAGGGTCTGAATCATCTCTGCCCTCCACACTATTAAGGTTTTTTTTAAAATAAAATATTTGTTTTCCAGCCAGTAGGGAGCACAAGAGAATTTCTTCAGTTAGAAATATTTTTCAGTGAGAAAGATTTTTGGGAGGTGACATTGTGGGAATGTTTACATCCTTCCAAGGCCAGAGAGCGGCATGTGGGCCCCTAAATCTCTAGCGATAACCCATACTGTTATAGAATATTAAGAGACTGAGAAAAAGGACAAAATCTCCCATAAGTAAGTTGGGAGTTCAATTCCCCACTGTGCATCCCAGGAGAAGAGCCAGCCCTTGTGGCGTTGGGCAAGCTGCACACTCCCAGGATGCTTCCAGAAGAAGGGAATGGTAAACCCTTTATGAGTACTCTCTCCCTAGAAAACCTACCTAGGGTCTCCATAAGTCAGAATTGACCTGATGGCACACAATATTATTGTTAGAGATAAAAGACAGAATCACCCTTAAACACTTACAGGGATATCCAATAACTGAATGTAAACAAAAGCAGTGTAATCATAGTCTCAAAATAAAGAATCAGAATAGAGATGGCCTGGAGTAGCATCCTTAGGATGGAAAATGTAATATGCAACCAACACCTTTAACACAAGCATCTATTTTAAAAAAGCATTTGATATGTGAATTTATCATAAGATGCTTAGTATTTAGTGAATTGAGTGGGTGACCCAAAGAAAGTACTAAAGTGAATGAAAACAAAAATAAAGAAGTCATAAAATGCATGAAGTGCAGAAAACGGGGCTACTTTAGTCATGTACTTAGAAATGAAAAGTAAAGATGGTTACAGCTGATCATTCGCCATAAAATAAATGGAAAAAACAGTACAGGAAAAAGAACTTAATGCCTTAAATAAAATTTAGGAGGAGAAGAAGGATTGGGCATAAATGTGTCCATTCCAAAATTCTTCCCTCCCAAGAGGAAAAAAGCCCCCAGACAAGGGAGGTGGGAGCTCTAACCAGCTTAGTGGCTATAGAGCATGCTCACTGAGCACAAAATGCTGACTGATTATTCAAGGGGAAAATCTTTTTTAAAAGAAGAAGAAGAAGAAGAGGGAGTTGGATGGAATGATTCTGAACAACAGCATTTCAGTTTGCAATGTTGTTTTGTAGGCCTCTTGGGCTTCTTTTATTTCTGATTTGGCAGAAGCAACTGTAGTTAGATAAGAGGGTCTGATCAGTTATCTGCTGCATGACCTGGTATATCTTGACACAAAATACACTGCCATTTTAACTCTTGCAGACTACCATTTGTGTGTAACCATGATGAGAAGGAGAAGGACTGAAGTGTAACCGTATATAAAGATAGCATCCATCTCTCAGTTTCAAGGAGAGAAGAAACATGATTAATTTAGACTTACTGCTGTGCTGCACTTAATGGGTAAGAAGAGCACTGATAGGGCCACCCAGGCATGACTCCATTTATTTTTCTGGTCACCCATGCTCATAGAATAATATCTCTTGAGTTTGCAAGCTTCACAGGCCTTTTGACCATGCATGTTTTCTTGCAGAAGAAATGCCCTTGTGTTTTATTTTCAAAGTGGCAAAGTTTTCCCTGAGTGAGACACAGCAACCCCTCAGGCTTTTCTTGGTTGGGTGGAGATGCTCGAAATTCAGCCTGAAGTGGTAGTTAATGGCTAATGGAAATGTGGAGGATTGTTAAGGGTAGGTTTTTCTAAGTGAGCATTCATAATGAGTTACGACAATTTTGTGTGTTCTGACACAGGTTTAGGTTCCTTTTTTCAGGGGTCCCTTTTGCAATAGTTATGTGTCTAAAACCTTCCCTATTAGGAGGTACATACACTAGACCCATGTAAGTAGCCTATCAGACTTGAAGGCTTTAAGACCTGGTTTATTTTGTGCCCTTTCCCTTTCTTTTCCAGGTCCCTCTTTCTCCCTCCCCCAGTCGTTTGTAACCCCATGCCTTTTACACATAGGTTATGACCGTGCAAACCTATACACCATTTTCTGCCGTTTGACAAAGCGGCCTAATAAAGGTGACACCCGGATACAGGATTTGGATTTTGGACTTTGCTTCTTCCGTCAACACTGCAGCCGCTGCGTCCTTCACCCCGCTGCCTGTGAGCACACAGGTTGCAGATATTTATAGGAAATACACTCATGCTGCCTCAAAGGAGGAAGTGAACAAGCAAAAGATTGCAGGACACAAGAGACATCAGTGTCCTTGGCAGGAGCAACAACAGAAAATAAATGAGCCTGCAAATGTAATTCAGCTAGAATTAAACTAACCCTGTTGTTTTCAGTGAAAGAGAAAGCATGTGCTTCCATCTTTTTCCTTTAACTCAGTGGGATGCAGAAGGGCTTGAGTGCAGATGGATCATGGCCAGTTTCTAACATACTTGGTTTTGTATTCACCGTTCGCTTTCTTTACCCACCCCACCCGCCAGCCTGATCTTTTCCAAGTGTAAGAATAGTTGCCTGCAGAATTTCTCTGAAGCTTGTTTTTATAGAATGACCACCTTGCTATTATCTGCAGTAAGGAGAGCTGGATATGCAACTGACAAGAGAAAGGGGGATACATTATAAAATCACACATGGATTTCCAGCGGAGCTGTCCTATTGATTTCCCCTTAGTCACATTTGAGCAGTTTGATTGATCAGTACACTGAATGTACAGACTCCTGATGGATGAAAAGGATGACCTTTTCTCAGTTGCTAGAAAAAGGATTTAATGATTATGAGGCAGGCTGGCCATTTGAGTGTATTTAGAGTAAGTTCCAGATGCAGCCTTGAGAAAGACACCTTAAGGACATGATTGGCAACATTTTTCCCAGTTAAATGCTGTGAGGCGGATACGTTTTGTTTCAGCAGGGCTTTGTTTAATTATAAGTAAGTGACACCTGAAAAAAAAGATGTTGTCATTTAAATGTATTCTTTTATCCAGTATCCTAATTAAGAACAGGTCAAATATCAAGCTGCCTATGGAACATATAATTAAGGTTTTCTGTCTGGATTATGTAATCAGAATAATTAATATTTAGCACATGGCTTTTATTCTGAATTTGATATACATCCTGCCAAGGAAGAAGGAAAAAAACAAGTAAGTCATTATTATGACTGGTTATGATTAGAAGACATTGCCGTTGTAGGTGTTTGAGGAATGATTCCATTCCCCTTCTGTTCCATTTTTTAGAGTCTCTTTCCAAATATTGTTTCCTCCTTGGCTTTCCCTATGGGCCCTGCTTAGAAGAAATAGTGAACTTTGTCACCTCCGATGAGCAATTTAAAAACCTTATGCAAATTCACAAAGCTTAATTAAATTTCAAAAATATTAAATCCACTTTAGTTCCTAATATTAAAATGTTAAGCAATGATAGCAATTTGTTATTTATAATTAAAACATGAGATGAAATGGCAAGCATGCATTGCAGAGTAATTTTAAAAGTGGAACTGATTTCCTAAGGATGGACATGGGAGACCAGCTGGCCCATTGTAGCCTTAGCAACATGGGTCAATGTTATTCAGCTGCAATGGACTTTCCGGGCCCAAAGGAGCATCCAAAACTTTTCCATTCCTTTCTATGGAAATGTGTTTAGTGTTACAGTAATGAGATGGATAGAGGAACAAAGGGAATATATTTATGGAATAACGTCTACCTGGATGTTCTGATACACAGAGACCATAGAGACAACCAAACTGTTTAGGGCTGAGTTTCTCACTTTTGCCTATCTCTATCACCTGATATATTTTCCTTATCCCAATGTTTAATTACATGTCTCATTATAAGCTTGCCTTGTGAAAGATTTGTCTTTTACTTGTACTACTCTGTGAAGAAGCATGATCACCAGTAGCGTCTATCCTTGTTGGCATGTATGAGCCAGAAGGAACCCTGAGGGTCGCCAAGTTCAACCATGTGAAAAACAGGGGGTTGGACTTCAGCCCAACAGATGACCACCCAACCTTGTTTTGCATGAGGAACCAAGGGTATGAGGAAAAGATAATAGGTGATGAATATGGACAGAAGTGAGAGTCAACCACCAAGAAGAGTCATCACTTTCTAAGGTAATTGGCTCCACTGCTGAATGGCTCTTGCCATCTTCCTAATGTTTAGTCAGAATCTCCTTTCTTGTAATTTCTGTACATCCATAATACAGCACTTGTTAAGGTACCTACCTACTATCTCTAGTTCTGCCATGCCCTTTAGTTAAGGCGACATGCCTGTTTTGTCTGTATTAACAAATATGGAATGTATTGCACTTCCTGTATACCAAGACCTTTTACCAATGTAAAACAGGAACCTTACTGAGCCCTGCTTTTACATTTAAAGGTAAAGGTTAAGGTTGCCCTTGACAATTTGTCCAGTCGTGTCCGACTCTAGGCGGCGGTGCTCATCTCCGTTTCCAACCCATAGAGCTAGCATTTGTCCGCAGACAATCCTCCGTGGTCACGTGGCCAGCGTGACTAGACACGGAACGCCATTTACCTTCCCACCGAGGTGGTACCTATTTATCTACTCACATTTTTGCATTTTGCATGCTTTCGAACCGCTAAGTTGGCGGGAGCTGGGACAAGCAACGGGGGCTCACTCCGTCGCGTGGATTCGATCTTACGACTGCAGGTCGTAAGCTCTTAATTTAACACACAAGTGAGGCTGTGCTGCACAGTTAACCCCTACTCAATATGCCATGGGTGGCACTTGGTCTGAACCAAGGGGGCATTTTCTCTCTGTTTTGGAGGCACACTGCCTTGTCATGGACCTTGTCATGCACATTATTTCTGCTGCCAGGGAGAGGACGATGTGCAGCTATATGTACATAGGCCTTTCCCCAAAGATGTTCACAATATATACAGAGATGCCTGGGAGGAGTGATAGGTAACAGTTGTTTAATCTGAGTAACAGTAAGTCTGAATTAGCTGGCTTTTAAAGTATGTACGTCTTCTAATTATAGAAACAGTAAGCACTGGGTGCTGTTACTTGTTACAATGTTGTAAAACAACAGCAATAAGTCTGCTTCTTTCATATCTCATCTGAAGGGGAAACCTAAATGAGCAGCTCCCCTACTGGGAGTGATTACAGTGGTGAAGGCTGTTCAGTTTCGACAAGAAGGGCGAGTAAGGGGAGAGCTTGACAGAGATGTGTAAAATTATGCACCATGTGGAGAAAGTGGAGTGGGAGATGCTTGTCTCTCTGTATTGCAGTAATTAAAACCCAGAGTCTTCCACTAAAGCTAAATGGTAGGAGATTCAGGCCAAACATGAACTAAATTATGAAGATCACTACCACAAGATGTGGTGATATGCTTAGCAACTTAGATGGCTTTTAAAAGAGGTTAGATGAATACAAAGAGAATAGTAACTTTCAGTGGGGGCTAATCAAGGTGGTTATACATCACCTGCAGTATCAGAAGCAGAGTGCTTCCATATATCACTTGTGAGATAGAAGATGTAGTTGCATGCATGTTTTGCAGATGGGCTTCCCATATGCAAGTGGTTGGCCACTATGTGAGTAGAATTTGAACTGTTCTACCCAGATTCTTTTTACGTCCTAATGTTAGATTTATAATATCTTAGAGAGCTGATTTCTGCTCAAAAAAACTAAACATGGAAGAAATGGTCACACTTCCTTTTACTATTGTACCAGAGCTTCAATTAACAGGTTAATTGTAACACATTTGTGTTAATTTACTAGTGTTTTCCCCCCAAAGCAGGCAAAAAGTGTGATGTTTTAAAAATAATGACCAGAATCCTATTAGTATTCATCTAGGCAGTAACAAAGGTGAGCAACTGGGGCTTTGCCCCAGGGTGCCAAGTTTAGAGGTTGCTCTCCTTCCTCAGATGCCTTTGATGAAGGCATTCCAAGCAGATGTCTGGACCTGGCCTTATGGCCTGGTCTACTGGCATAGGAAAAGATGGCAGTGGACCAGGCCCATGGGAAAACGTGACCGTTTTTATCAGAAAGTGTGATTGGTAGACCAGACTGCTGACATGAGCAGAGGTAAGTTGGCCAGTAAACTGGACCTCACTGAAGTTGCAAAGGACCAGTTTACTGGGAAGCTGTACTAGCAAGCTTCTGTCATGGACTCCTGGGGAACAGGTGACATCCTGACTGGGTCATGGGCGGACCAGGCCTCCCTGCCAGAGGCATGCTTTTGTCTTTTTTGTTTTTTGCACCTCTAACAGTGCTGCTGTGATCCCCTTTGGAGGAGGAAAGATGCTGGCAAGGTGTTTAGTGCTGTAATTACTTTTAATATTATTTTCACATAATGAATTAAAAAGTCGATTTGGGAGCGCATTTTGTGCCTGGGTGCCAAAACTGCTAATCAGGGCTCTGGTGCTCATGTAAGGTTTGTGTAACTTGCTATGGTGAATTGTGACTAATTGATGAGGTGTTGAGGTGTGTCTTCATTGTTTTCTTGGTCACGTTCCCAAATGCTCAACAAAAATGCACACAGTACCTCATGAATGGGACGTGGTGGCGCTGTGTGTTAAACCGCAGAAGCCTCTGTGCTGCAGGGTCAGAAGACCAGCAGTCGTAAGATCGAATCCACGCAACGGAGTGAGCTCCCGTTGCTTTGTCCCAGCTCCTGCCAACCTAGCAGTTCGAAAGCAAGTAGATAAATAGGCACCACCTCGGTGGGAAGGTAATGTCGTTCCGTGTCTAGTCGCGCTGGCCACGTGATCACGGAAACTGTCTTCCGACAAACGCTGGCTCTACGGCTTGGAAACGGGGATGAGCACCGCCCCCTAGAGTCGGACACGACTGGACTAAATGTCAAGGGGAACCTTTACCTTTACCTCATGAATTAGCCACAACAAACCTTATACAAGCACCAGCAGGATTCTGGCTGATGTTTTTTTTAAAGAATGTTAAGAATGTTTTTTACTTGTTAAATGTCATTTCTCATTATTGTGCCCTCTGCAAAGAACACATATTTGCTTACTCCTTCTTCTAAGGCGGGAGGGACCCACAGATAATTATGTGTGTGCGTGTGTGCGCGCGTGTGTGCATGTGTGTGTGTGTAAATAAAATAAAATAAATGTTCAATACAAAATAGGCTGTGTAAGAAGTGGAGCCCATACTTGATGCTCACACTTTTTCAGCCTACAGTTCCCGGAAGCCTTTCCCAACAGAGGCAATAATCAAGGCTTCTGGAGATTGTTGGAACCACAAGCTTGGGAAGCCCTGCTTTGTACAGAGGCAATAATCACGTCAACTTCTTTAGCAAACACCACTGAAACTGTTGCTGGAAATATAACGTGTGATAAGGTAAAACCTCCTTATCTCTCAGCTTATTCTCCTGCATGGCTATTCAGGTCATATATGCACCACCCACTAACAATTGCATTGCGGGCTTTGTCATCCATGCAGAAAAAAAGTAGGGGATTGAACAAGGCCATTTCAAAGGAACAAAAAAAAAAACACATTTGAAGGAGCCAATAGCATTGCTTTCTTACAGTTATTGAGAAACAGGCGGAATGGCCATGCATTCATATCTCGGCTCAGTGACAGGGATAGAAAATGGATGCACTTTGTTACTGAAATATCCCATATTTTACCAGCTGGCAGCACTGATATGGAAACCACTGTACTTATGTCAAATGGTATGAATGAGGGATGTCTTTGTATAAAGGAGGTTAAGATTTATAATGACATTTTCTATTCCTTTCATTTTGGAACATGTGGCATGCACATGAAGGGAAAATCCTCCCTTGTATTAATTCTGTTATGTTCCTAGAACTAGTGTTTTGTTCATCCTTCCAGAGGGGGCCGTTCCTTCCCTTCAAGATTTATGATGGCCGTAGGTTGATACCCTCCACTACCTTGTTCTCTTCGTTAAAGTGTGGAAGACATTTAACATTTCTGCCATTTATTTCATGTATGGTGTTTTCTATTAGAGGCTGTGTTTGAAAGACAAGAAATTTATAATACTTATGAAATTGGAAGGGAGCAGAGAAGCTAAGTTTGAGTCTAAATTATGTGTCATAATAATAAAGTGCTACTTCACTTCAGCTTTTTTGTGGGGAGGGACTTGGAGGACATGTAAAATGAGGCAGGAAAAGGAAGATGAGGCAGTCTGTAAAAGGCAGAAGGGCCATTGGAGATGTGTCATATTGTACCAGCACTTCACTGAAAAGTGTATTTATTGTTTAACTATTTGTTTCACTTCAAGACTAAGAGGGCTTCAGGGTGCTCCATTTGAGACTGTGCTTGATTTCCTTTCCCTTGTATATAATTGGAAGGAGGGCCCCAATTCATTCAGGTAGACTGTGGGGGTACACCCTTTCATAAACTCCTAAGCTAAACCTTTCATAAACTCTTGGTTTTGGTTATTTATATTTATTTTTGGCTCAAGTTATTATTGACCTTTAAGCCTTTATAAAGATTTTAAAACCCATAAAATTCAAAACAGAACCTAACAAGTTCAATACAAAAACAATGAAGTGCGAAGCCTCTCCAAAATAACCTCAAACCATAAAAAACACAGTCAAAAACAAAGTCAAATCACAAGAGGACAGAGTTTAACAATCTGGGTGCCAGTACCTCAAAGGCTCTCTCCTATCCTGTGCCATTGCTGGCTATGTCTCTTAATGACAAAGCAAAGCCTTTTTTGCCCTAGTTGTATTTACTATATTTCTTTGAAACATTTCTCCATGCATATTTTGCCCAGGGCTTGGAAGGATTTCTCTGACCTGACAGATTTTCATATGTGCAAGTTTGATTTTAGAGATTTTTTTTCCTTCCTGAAAAAATTGTTGATTGCCTTTCTACTCTGTCCTTTTCCAGAAGCAAGTAAGTTTAATGACATAGGAAGAAGACATAGGAAGAATCATGTTGCACCAGAGAAAGGCCTAGCTAGACCAACAGTGTGTTCATATAGTGGCCGCTTAGTTACCTATGGGGAGCCTGCTCGTCAGAGATGCACAGCTACACCCTCCATCTCATGTTCCACTGCAAGTGGTATATAAAGGCATACTGTATTCGTTACTGGAGGGGATACCTGGCGGTCTTGACCAGCAACCATTGATAGCCCTAAATTTATCCAGTCTCCTTCTAAAGATGTCAGAAGGGTTAGGAGCACCTAACTACTTGAAATTAATTCAGATCTGCAGGGCTAGATGAACTGTGTCCAGGACTACTAAAAGAACATGTGGATGTAATCTCAGAGCTTCTGTAATCTTTGAAAATACTTGGAGAACAAATGAGGTCCCCAAAGACTGGGTGCAAGCAAATGTCATCCTCATTTTCAAAAAAGGGAGAAAAGAGGAACCAGGCAACTACGGACTGGTCAGCTTGACACTGATACCAGGAAAGGTATTAGAACAAATCATTAAGCACTCAGTCTGCAAGCACTTAGAAAATAATGCTGTGATTTTTAAGACCCTGCTTCGGCTTCCTCAAAAACATGTCATGCCAAATTAATCTTCTCTCCTCCTCCTCCCTCCCCCTCCCCTCTTTTAAATAGTTTTGTAATCTTGGTAGATGAAGGGAATGCTGTGAAAGTAGTATATCTTAATTTTGCCAAGACTTTTGAAAGAGTCGTCCATGATATTTTTGTGGCCAAGCTGGTCAAATCTGGACTAGACAGTGCTCTTGCTAGATGGATTTGTAGTTTGCTGCATCAATAGAGTGCTTATCAATATTTCCTTGTCACAGTGAAGAGAAGTGACAAGTGGTGTACCACAGGCTTCTGTTTTAGGCCCTGTGTTGTTCAGTATTTTTATATGTGGGTCCTTTTAAGGAAACAGGTAGGGTAAAAATATTTTAAATAAATAAATAAAATAAATAAGGGTGTGGATGCGATGCTCATCAGATTTGCTGATGACATTAAAGTTGGAGGAATAGCTAATTTTTGAAAAGGTAGAATCGGAATTCAAGAGGGTGCTGATAGACTGGAAAACTGAACCAAAAGACACAAAATGACCTTTAACATGTAAAAATGTAGAGTCCTGCAGTTGGGTAGGGAGAAAAAAATGAGATATACAAATGTAGGATGGGTGGCTTGCCAATAGTACTTCTGAAAACGATCTAGAAATCTTAACAGACCACAAGTTGGACATGAGTCAGCAATATAACATAGCAGCAACAAAAAGCCAATGCTATAGTCAGCTGCATCAACACATATGCAGTGTGCAGATCAAGGCAAGTAACAATGCCACACTGTTATGCTTCAGACAGACCTTACCTGGAATATTGTGATCAGTGCTGGGCACCATAGTTTAAGAAGGATATTGAGAAGCTGGAACATGTCTAGAGGAGGACGGCCATGATGATAAAAGATCTGGAAACCAAGTCCTGTGAAGAATTGTTAAGCCTAAAAAAGATGGTACTGAGAGGTGACATGATACCTGAAGGGCTGTTATGTGGAGGATGGAGCAAGCTTGTTTTGTCCAGCTCCAAAGGGTAGGACTCAAAGCAATGGATCAAAATTGCAAGAGACGTGATTTAAACTAAATCTTAGGAAGAACTTCCTGATGGGAAAACCTGTTGAACAATGGAACAGGCTACCTTGGAAGATGGTGGATTCACCTCAATTGAAAGTTTTTAAAGAAAGGTTGGATGGCCGCCTGTCAGGATTGCTTTAACAGATTTCCTGCTTCTGCAGGGAGCTGGCCTTGATTACCTTTATATTTGATTCCAGCTCTACATTTCTCTAATTTCTACATCCAAATTGCACTTCTATGATTCTGTGTTCAAAAAATATGGATCTGAAAGCTGCATGATGAATAAAGCTGACAGGAAAAATAATGATGTATTTGAAATGTGAAGTTGGAGGAGAGCTTTGAGGACTCCACGGACCACAAGAAAGACAAACAAATGGGATCTTGATTGAATCAAACTGGAACTCTCCCGAGAAGCACAAATGACTAAACTGAGACTGTTGTACTTTGGACACATCATGGGAAGACAAGACTCATTGGAAAAGATAGTGATGTGAGGAAGAGTTGAAGGCAACAGGAAAAGAAGAAGTTGAAATAAGAAGTGGATCGATTCAGTGAATGAAACCATGTCTTTGAGCTGGCAAGAGCAGAGCAGGGCTGCTGACAATAGAACTTTTTGGAGGTCACTCATTCATAGGGTCACCATAAGTTGGAAGTGACTTGGGGACACATAACAACAAATGGCAACCATCACTGCTACAGATTTGCTATAAAACTGGCTTGTTTTGAAGGTTGCATAAAGGAATGGTATAAAAAGCTACGGGAGGGAAGTGACACATTTCACTACAAACAGCTCAGGTCTATATGAAGTGGTAAATACTTTTGCTTTCAGACTTTGCCTGTTTAGGATTAAAACAATGAATCAGCCCAGTCTCAAAACATTTTGAGAAACACTCTTTGTCTTTCTAGATCGAATGGGGTCACAACAAAAGGGCACCTAGCTCAATGAAATCCTATATGCCACCATGCAACATTTCTCAGGGCATAATGTTTGTGACTTCAAACTCTCTTTCAAATGTGTTTGATGCCAAACATTTCCAGTGCAGCTCTGACCCAGACAATGCTACAAATGAGTAGGAATAGCTACAAATTAAAGATTCTTGAACTGGTGCCAAGATCCCATTTTAAAAAGGATCTTTCAAGGCAATTTAATTTCACTGCAAATACATATTCTGGTTTGTCAATTAAAAATTAATTTGAGTAATGGATCAAAGAACAAGATCATTGAAAAATGCACCACAAGATAAGCTTGAAGATTAATCAATTTCCTTCATAGCCTAGTTTGGGGCAAATGTTTTATTGGTCATGGAGTGGCCCCGAGACAAATACTAAATTAAAAAATATACAGTGTTGAATTTATTTAACTTCAGTTGAGAGTCATTGCTTTAGCTAGGGGTTAGGAGACGTTATGAATACGATTCCTTCTCTCTGCCAAGAAGGTCTATTATTGAGCTAAAATAACCCCACTGTTCTCATACTGTTGGATGCCTAGCTTAAATGTACAAACAAATGCAAATTAAGGAAGGGAGGTCTATTACAGCTGAAGGCTGAGAAAAGGGTTTATTATTTGAAAACGCACTAGTTTCTAGTAGTGAGAACATTGGCAGGCAGCCTCTGTGTTTCCCAATAACACTAAGTGGAACATGTGATCTAGAAGAAAGGATTACATTTTGAAGAAACTGATGTGGCTTAGCACAGTATGACCAGCTGGCATTGGAACATCTGGTACGAGTGTCCACTGGTCAAAACTAGTTCCAGAGTTGAGGAGGGCTTGTGCAAAGCTCTGTCTGCTGGACTTGCTGTTTCATTAGTGGACCACGCCTGTGTTACCAGGTGGTAGCAAACCATAGCAGCAGTGCTCCTAGTAGTAGCAGTTTCCGGAGTCGCGGCATTTTAATTGGCCACACGTCCACTTACATACTGTCACTATAGAGCAATGGTTCCCCCATCTTGGGTCCCCAGGTGGTCTTGAACGAAAACTCCAGAAGCCTTCATGGCTATCTGTGCTGGCCAGGACTTCTGGGGGTTGTAGTTCAAAAACATCTGGGGACCCAAGGTTGGGAACCACTGCTCTAGAGCACTGTGAGAAGCTGCTGTTCCCAGTTGCATAGTGCTGGTTGGAATGTGAGACCAGGTACCTTTCATGGGGGCGGGGGGGGGGGGCAGATTGGCAACTGCCAAAAATGCTGGATGCTAATACAGAGATGCCAATCTGTGCTAAGGTGCATATGGGTGTGAAATTAGAAACAATTTTACAATGCAAACAGAATTACAATAATTCTCACAAACATAATGGGGAAGAGCGTGATCATGTGACTTGTACGCCTGCTGAATCTGCTGCCCCAGTGCTGCTAACTGTAGATGTGCAGCTTCAAGAACTTTACTCTCCTCTCCCTTCTTATGTTTCTTTGGCCAACATCCTATTGAGTTTTTACATCAGCATAATGCAAGTGGCATAAACCTTGGTGGTGAACTGCTGCATGTTGAGGAGTTAGTGTAGCCATTTACTGTTCTGCACCAAGACTTTGAGTGTAAGAACAAATGCCTCCCTTAACTTCTTTAACTTGCGACAATCTGCCATTGAGATTTTTTATATATTTTTTATTTATTTGATTTTTATACCGCCCATCTGGCAGCCAAGGCCACCCTGGGCAGTTTACAACAAAGTAAACAATAACAGTAACATAGTGACAAGGATATAAACAACAGACCAAATAAAATATTAAAAATACAAAATGAATAACAGTAAAAATACACAGTGATCTACAAGATCTACAAGTGCATTATGCCAGTAAGCATAACTAATTGGATTTTTGCCTGTTACCTTTAAATCAGACCTGGACTGGTTAGCTGTTCAAATAGAGGGCACGAGGGAGACCTGTGACACATGGTTAAATTACAGTACTGCAGTCAAGCCTCTGCTCACAATCTGAGTTTGATTCCATCGTGTTCAGGTTCAAGCTTGATTCAGCCTTCTGAGGTCAGTAAAATGAGTACCTAGTTCTTGGGGGGGGGGGCAAAGTGTTGTTTGCATAATTATGTTGTACACTGCCCAGAGAGTGAGTGTTCTAGCACTGTGGGGCTGTATGTGAGTCAAAACAACAACAACAATATTCAAAAAGAGGAGTGTGCTTTATAAAAGAGGACATATGACCACCTTTACTGACGCACTTCATTTTTTTCATCGCTGATATGATTGCTTGATGGGAAGTTTGTATGTCTTGAGTCTCAGCATTAAGATAAAACAAGTTTCTGTATGTCATGTAGAGCCGCTGATGTTTGTATGTGTGTTTATGCATGCTCTCGCTCTCTCCCTCTCCCTCTTTCTCTCTCACACACAGTCCTTTGCAAACAATCTGCGTATCATGTCCCATATTGTTCTCTTCCAGACACATTTGTCATACTTAACAGTTGCAGAGAGACAACCTCAGAGCAAGTTTGTTCACTTAAACCTCCTATAGTGTACATGGCTTCTTCTTTCATGTTTAGCACCAAAGGTAGGTCCAGCAATGTATCACATGTTGTAGTGCACACCTAAAGTGCCAGATCTTTAGAAAAACAGCACAAACTGTTCTTGCTTCATGTTCCCTGGTCCTTAACCTTGAATGGAACCTTTATCTGTAGGCATCATTTGATGAGAATGGCTGCTTTTCCTAGAGTTTTCAAGTTTGGGGAGTGATTTTACAATGCAACAATCAAGTATGCTGGCATTTTGGAAACTATTTGTTTGTAGAATGTTGTTATTTGGCTTCCTTTGAATGGTCACTTATTACAGTAAGAGCTGGAGCCTTAGAAAAGTATGTTAAATGGTACAGTTCTCCTATATGAAAGGCGGTAATTGCCATTCAGTTTGAATGGATTGGCAGGCATTCTCCGCTATCTTATTTCACGTAGGTCGCTCCATTCAGTGACCTTATCCACTAAAATGATCTACTCCCACTGATTCCAAGGTACAGCCCTTCAAGGTTACAATTATACTCATCAGCTTAATGTTCAGCACTTCTAGAGCAGGTAAACATAGTCTATATTTGGTGTGGGTGGTTGTAGTCATCTTTGCTCAGTGATCTTTTCCCATCTTTCTTTGCAACATTGCTGATGCCCAAGTGTGAAAGTACTAGACACTTTCTTGAGCAGCTTCACTACTCAAAAGGTACAGAGGAAAGGGTGATTTGAAGGAGTGTTGGGTTGTTAACAACCTCACTTATATACTTGCAGTGGTAGCCTGGAGGTCACAAACAGGCATAATACAGATGTTTATTTATGATGGCTGCAGAAACTTGGTAATCATAGGTCCCAGTCACAGAACTTGTGGATGTGTCACATCCTGACCTTTGCTTCCTTCTCTCTTAGACAGGTATTTTTCTCACTGACACTCACTGTGTTGAATTACTTTGTGTATTCAGTAAAGAATAGCTGTTCATGCGAAAAAACAGTGTGATGCTAGCTGAAGAACTTTTTCCAAGGCTGAGATGAGATCATGTCATTTCACGAGTCTTCAGTGTAGCTGGTGTCTATCTGAAAATAATAATACGGGTTATATTCCACACACGCTTTTGGACTAAATGGTTTGTGTTATATCATTGCTTATCCAGAGAGTAAAAGAGACAGGAATTTCTTATAGAATCTGGGAAATTATTCTGGAATTGCTGGTGGGGTTTTTTTGGTTGTTGGTGGTGGTGAGGAGGGAGGGAAAGATTCATGTAATTACATAGAAAGATGCCTGGTAGCCTTTTCCCAGCATTAGAGAGAACCAGACACGTCTTCCTATTGGACTATTTATGCATTTTCCTCTGGTATAAAATTAGTTCAGAGGCACACTCTTCATTACACATGAATGCATAAATTTAAAAAGTCATAGAATCATAGAATAGTGAAGATGGAAGGGACCTATAAGGCCATCAGGTCCAACCCCCTGCTTGATGCAGGAATACAAATCAAAGGATATCTGCCAGGTGGTTGTCTTAAATTTCTCTTGAATGCCTCCAGTGTTGGAGCACTCACCACCTCTCGAGGTAACTGGTTCCATTGCTGTACTGCTCTAACAGTTAAGAGGTTTTTCCTGATATTCAACAGAAATCTGGCTTCCTTTAACTTGAGCCCATTGTTGCGTGTCCTGCACTCTGGGATGATTGAGAGCATATTCTGCCCTTCCTCTGTATGACAGCCTTTCAAGTATTAGAAAAGTGCTATCATATCTCCCATCAGTCTTCTTTTCTCAAGTCTAAACATGCCCAGTTCTTTTAGACTTTTCTCATAAGGCTTGGTTTCTAGCCCCCTGATTATCCTTGTTGCCCTCCTCTGAACTTGTTCCAATTTGTCAGCATCCTTCTTGAAGTGTGGTGTCCATTTCCGGTGTTAAGAGCATTCTATCTCTGAACTCCAGTTCCCAATGAACTAAAGGGTGCTTTTGGATTCATAATGACCTATATGTCTTCCTCATGGGCTTCAGACTGGCATCAGGTTGGCCTCTGTGAGGCAGAGTGCTGGACAGGATAGGCCCTTGGTCTAATCCAGCATGGCTCTTCTTATATTTCAAACCAGACATCTAGATTGGACTATCTTATGCTAGACCAGATATAATTTTGCCTTTCAAAAGGAACTTTATTTAACGAGCTGCTATCTATAAATCCCACCTTAGTTTTCTTTGAAGAGCTAGTGGCCTACAGCCATGATTGCACATTAAGAAGCTCTGATATTGGCCATAGCCTCACCCGAGGAGACCATTAAATCAAAGGCAGCAATTACAGTGACAGGAGGAACTGATACCTCTTTCCACAAGGTCAGGCAGTAACTAGCACCGGGATGTCAAAAGTTTTGATGCTAAGGGTCCTCAAAGGCTGATGTATAAGTTTGGATTTTAAAGTTCATCTCTCTTTCTCTCTCATGTGTGACTGATGAAAAAAAGCCATCCTTTCTCTCATGCACTGGAGTGTGCAGAGATGGAAGACGGTGAGCTGCTTCAGATAAAATCAATTAGGGCATGATTAAAGAAGAAGAAGAAGTGGTTTGGATACTTGATCATGATAAAAGATATTCATGTCTTGCCCAAATGCTCCTGTTATCCACACAGCAAGCAGTATAATAATCTAGAAATGGGAAATTTAAAACAACGGGAATCCTCTTTTTATTCATATTTCTCCATCTTCTGTTGTATAAGATAGGGTTTCAGGAGCTGGACCTGCTCTCCACCCTGCTGATTTCACATGTGTAAAGTGCCATCAAGGGGCATTACAGGGCCCTCCGATGCCACTGGCTCCCTCATCAAACCTAGCTGTGCAGCTGGAAACCTGGCATTTGCCTTCCCTATGTGAGTCCAGGAGCAATGCTGTGAGCAGTCTCATGAACCAATGGCAGAGGTGTACCTGCAACCAGCACTTGAGTCTGGCAGTCATCATCACCCACCCTGCAGTTCCTCCCATTGGTGCCAA
The DNA here is from genome assembly GCA_037013535.1 of Intellagama lesueurii. Lineage (NCBI taxonomy): Eukaryota > Metazoa > Chordata > Lepidosauria > Squamata > Agamidae > Intellagama > Intellagama lesueurii. Next base: position 275,259,759 of record JBAJHW010000002.1, read on the forward strand.
CTGCAGGAGTGGTCCTGCAGCTGGTGCTAAGGTAGCTTCACCTAACCCACTTCTGCCAGGTGGGGGAAAGCATAGTACAGGGAATGCTTCCCAGCCCAAGTGCTAGGATCTCAGCACGGAGGTTTTTTACCCAGCCTGCACTTTTCCATCCCTGGGGCAAGGGATGGGCGGCCCTTTCACACCATCAAACAAGAGAGCAAAAGAGGACAATTTCATGTGCTAGTTTATGTCTACAGATACAAAATTAAGAAGTATTTTTATAATTTAAGAAGAAAATTACAGTGTTTCTCGTGTAAGTGGGAAAGACTGGGACCAAGTGATGTGTGTACCTGCTGAGTTCAGGTTCTGCTAACTGAAGATGAGTACTTTCAAGGTCTCTCATCTCCCTCCTTCTGGTTCTTTCTCTTTGTATTAGTTCTGGAGTGGACTGCAATTAAAACAGATGACCACTTCAGAAAGAGAACTCTCCTCTGACATATTTTTTCAAATAGAGGTCTGTCCTCTGTGAAAGATACACAGCCAGCCTTCTGGTTTTACCTTCAGATCCTGCTGCCTACATTTCTTCTTGAATGCATGCACATGCAGCTGGATAGACATTTTTATTTCTTCTTTCTGTGATCAAAATATAGTAGTGTGCTGTTTCTTTTCTGTGGCATGCAGTAAGTAGGTCACTATTGCTTTATTGTGTTTAAATCTTACATCCTAGCAGCTCCTGACACCGAAATACACTTCTCCAGTTCAAGAGCGTACCTGCTCTTGAGGTGGCTAACATGGCTAACAAAGCATGGCTAACAACAAGGCCAGTGAAGGTGATGGCATTCCAGTTGAACTATTTAAAATCTTAAAAGATGACGCTGTTAAGGTGCTACACTCAATATGCCAACAAGTTTGGAAAACTCAGCAGTGGCCAGAGGATTGGAAAAGATCAGTCTACATCCCAATCCCAAAGAAGGGCAGTGCCAAAGAATGCTCCAACTACCGTACAATTGCACTCACTTCACATGCTAGCACGGTTATGCTCAAAATCCTACAAGGTAGACTTCAGCAGTACGTGGACCGAGAACCCCCAGAAGTACAAGCTGAATTTTGAAGGGGCAGAGGAACTAGAGACCAAATTGCTAACATGTGCTGGATTATGGAGAAAGCCAGAGAGTTCCAGAAAAACATCTACTTCTGCTTCATTGACTACACAAAAGCTTTTTTGACTGTGTGGACCACAGCAAACTGTGGCAATTTCTTAAAGAAATGGGAGTGCCTGACCACCTTATCTATCTCCTGAGAAATCTATATGTGGGACAGGAAGCAACAGTTAGAACTGGATATGGAACAACTGATTGGTTCAAAATTGGGAAAGGACTACGACAAGGCTGTATATTGTCTCCCTGCTTATTTAACTTATATGCAGAATACATCATGAGAAATGCTGGACTGGATGAATCCCAAGACGGAATTAAGATTGCCGGAAGAAATATCAACAACCTCAGATATGTAGATGATACCACTCTGATGTCAGAAAATGAGGAGGAATTAAAGAACCTCTTAATGAGGGTGAAAGAGGAGAGCGCGAAAAATGGTCTGGAGCTCAACATCAAAAAAACGAAGATCATGGCCACTGGTCCCATCACCTCCTGGCAAATAGAAGGGGAAGATATGGAGGCAGTGACAGATTTGACTTTCTTGGGCTCCATGATCACTGCAGATGGTGACAGCAGCCACGAAATTAAAAGACTCCTGCTTCTTGGGAGGAAAGCGATGACAAACCTAGACAGCATCTTAAAAAGCAGAGACATCACCTTGCCAACAAAGGTCCGCATAGTCAAAGCTATGCTTTTTCCAGTAGCGATGTATGGAAGTGAGAGCTGGACCATAAAGAAGGCTGACCGCCGAAGAATTGATGCTTTTGAATTGTGGTGCTGGAGGAGACTCTTGAGAGTCCCCTGGACTGCAAGGAGAACAAACCTATCCATTCTGAAGGAAATCAACCCTGAGTGCTCACTGGAAGGACAGATCCTGAAGCTGAGGCTCCAATACTTTGGCCATCTGATGAGAAGAGAAGACTCCCTGGAAAAGACCCTGATGTTGGGAAAGTGTGAGGGCAAGAGGAGAAGGGGACGACAGAGGATGAGATGGCTGGACAGTGTCACCGAAGCACCAACATGAATTTGACCCAACTCCGGGAGGCAGTGGAAGACAGGAGGGCCTGGCGTGCTCTGGTCCATGGGGTCACGAAGAGTCGGACATGACTTAGCAACTAAACAACAACAAAGTTCAAGAGCTGCAAGGAAATATATGGACCCGCTGTCGTTCTGCTTGATACAAAGGTAAATCACTGTTCTAGTCTGAGAAGTCCTCAGAATGTGAACACTCCCTTAAAGTGCTGCACTAGGAGCTTGTAGAAACTATGGCATCAACCTTCTGCTTATGACACTTCCACAGACAGGGATCATGTCCTTTCTTTGTGATGCTGCCTTGACTCTTTCCCTCTGTCTCCATAAAGGATGCTCTCTAAATTATTCAGCAAGGCAACTTGATATGTCATCGATCCCTCTCATTACCCCAGTGACCTGGTGATAACAGCTTGCTTGTTGATGTTACTGCACAGTGCTGTTGCAAAAGACGTTCAGATCAGAACAGAATCAGGATCATACGAGTCACCTACCTGTTGTTAGTATGGCCAGGTCTTGGGATTCAACATAAAAATCCAGGAGTTTAGTTCAGGGTTTTCTGCTATGTTTCTTGTGGTGTAAAGCAGCTTCCTCTGCTACATCAGTTTTGGGAAGTGCCAGATCAACAGACAACTCTGCCCTTGTGGACAGAGATTTTCCAGAAAAGATTAGGTGTTCAAGAGAATGCCACTCAGTTTAAAAGAGTATAGTGTTCAAATATAGAACTTTTCTCTTACAATCTCTAGTTTAACAAAATGGTATGTTTATAGCACTGTGATAGGCAAGGTCTGTTTCCTCAGAGGCCACTCTGTTCTCTGTTTCACATGCAGGCTTCATGTGGGCTCTAGTCACTCAGCAGACACCTGAACAGTCCTGACCACCTCCTTCCTCCCTACCCTGCTGATCCACTATCAATGGGATGATGGGGAACCATCCATTTCCCTGCTGCTAATAGCATAGTTCTTGATTACTGGGCAGTAAGATCAGATATTCCTTTCCCCGTGGGTGCTGATCCTCTCCATCACTGTCTTCCCACAGATTATTCTGTTCAGGCTGGAGGGAGTGGAGGACAGTACTGGATGCAGCCCTCGGAGAGCAAAAAAGCTGCCCACTTCTGTTCTAGATGATACAGTAGAGGCAAAAATTGTATGCATATTTCAGGAACACTCAGGCTGAATATATATATATATATATATATATATATAAGTGATCCATGTGAGCAAAAATGGTTTCACCGTTCTGAATTACGCATGCCAAAGGCAGAGCACAAGACACTTCTGACCTACAGTATATCACAAAAGTGAGTACACCCCCTCACATTTCATAAATATTTTAGTATATCTTTTCATGTGACAACACTGAAGAAATGACACTTGGCTACAATGTAAAGCAGTGAGTATACAGCTTGTATAATAGTGTAAATGTGCTATCCCCTCAAAATAACGCAAAATACAGCCATTAATGTCTAAACAGCTGGCAAAGTACACTCCTAAGTGACAATGTCCAAATTGGGCACAAAGTGTCAATATTTGGTGTGGCCACCATTATTTTCCAGCACTGCCTTAACCCTCTTGGGCATAGAGTTCACCAGAGCTTCACAGGTTGCCACTGGAGTCCTCTTCCACTCCTCCATGACGACATCACAGAGCTGGTGGATGTTAGAGACCTTGCGCACCTCCACCTTCCGTTTCAGGATGCCCCACAGATGCTCAATAGGGTTTAGGTCTGGAGACATGCTTGGCCAGTCCATCACCTTTACCCTCAGCTTCTTTAGCAAGGCAGTGGTCGTTTTGGAGGTGTGTTTGGGGTCGTTATCATGTTGGAATACTGCCCTGCGGCCCAGTCTCCGAAGGGAGGGGATCATGCTCTGCTTCAGTATGTCACATGTTGGCATCCATGGTTCCCTCAATGAACTGTAGCTCCCCAGTGCCGGCAGCACTCATGCAGCCCCAGACCATGACACTCCCACCACCATGCTTGACTGTAGGCACAACACACTTGTCTTTGTACTCCCCACCTGGTTGCCACCACACACGCTTGACACCATCTGAACCAAATAAGTTTATCTTGGTCAATCTTCTTATAGCCTAGGCCATCTTTATGTAGAGCAACAATTAATTTTTTCAGATCCTCAGATAGTTCATTACCATGGGGTGCCATGTGGAACTGTCAGTGACCAGTCTGAGAGAGTGAGAGCGATAACACCTGCTCCCCCTTCACACCTGAGACTTGTGACACCAGGGAGGGAAAACTGCTACTTGGGCCCAATTTGGACATTGTCACTTAGGGGTGTACTCACTTTTGTTGCCAGCAGTTTAGACATTAATGGCTGTGTGTTGCATTATTTTGAGGGGACAGCACATTTACACTATTATAGTGTACTCACTTCTGTGATATACTGTATATAACCCTATGAATTAATGACCCCCAAAAGGTCCTATCATTAACATCCTTGCTCAGGTCTTGCAAACTACAGGCTGTGGCTTCCTTTATGGGGTCAATCCATCTCATGTTCGGTCTTCACCTTTTGCTATTGCATTCCATTTTCTTAGCATTATTATACTTTTCCAGTGAATCTTGCTTTCTCATGATATGCCAAAAGTGTGATAGCTTCAGTTTAAGCCATATGGCTTCTAGGGAAAGTTCAGACTTGATTTGGTCCAGAACCCACTTATTTGACTGTCTGGTAGTCCATGGTAGAATGCTTATCATTGCTTGCTTCTAAGCTGTACTAGGAAGAGTTAGTTTGAGTGTCACTGCTCTCATGTGAATGATCCTCTGCCAGTGGCATCTTCTAGCACTGCTTCTGCCTAGTAACTGCCCTTCAGGAATTTATGAAACTAACATTTCTCTTCTGGTGATGGAAATTTCAACTGCTGAGGAGGAAGCAAGGATCTTTCTGCCACACCATGACCCTGCTAGGAGTCTAGACTTGTAATGGAGTCTAGCTACGTAACAGCATTGCTCTCGGCTTCCTTCCTCATTAAAATGTGTATCAAAGAGTGGAAGAGCATAGATTGTTGTTGTTGTTTAGTTGTTAAGTCGTGTCCGACTCTTCGTGACCCCATGGACCAGAGCACACCAGGCCCTCCTGTCTTCCACTGCCTCCCGGAGTTTGCTCAAATTCATCTTGGTAGCTTCGATGACACTGTCCATCCATCTCATCCTCTGTCGTCCCCTTCTCCTCTTGCCTTCACACTTTCCCAACATCAGGGTCTTTTCCAGGGAGTCTTCTCTTCTCATGAGATGACCAAAGTATTGGAGCCTCAGCTTCAGGATCTGTCCTTCCAGTGAGCACTCAGGGTTGATTTCCTTCAGAATTGATAGGTTTGATCTCCTTGCAGTCCAGGGGACTCTCAAGAGTCTCCTCCAGCACCACAGTTCAAAAGCATCAATTCTTCGGCGGTCAGCCTTCTTTATGGTCCAGCTCTCACTTCCATACATCGCTACTGGAAAAAGCATAGCTTTGACTATGCGGACCTTTGTTGGCAAGGTGATGTCTCTGCTTTTTAAGATGCTGTCTCGGTTTGTCATCACCTTCCTCTCAAGAAGCAGGCGTCTTTCAATTTCGTGGCTGCTGTCACCATCTGCAGTGATCATGGAGCCCAAGAAAGTAAAATCTGTCACTGCCTCCATATCTTCCCCTTCTATTTGCCAGGAGGTGATGGGACCAGTGGCCATGATCTTAGTTTTTTTGATGTTGAGCTTCAGACCATTTTTCGCGCTCTCCTCTTTCACCCTCATTAAGAGGTTCTTTAATTCATCCTCACTTTCTGCCATCAGAGTGGTATCATCTGCATATCTGAGGTTGTTGATATTTCTTCCGGCAATCTTAATTCCGCCTTGGGATTCCTCCAGTCCGGCCTTTCGCATGATGTATTCTGCATATAAGTTAAATAAGCAGGGAGACAATATACAGCCTTGTCGTAGTCCTTTCCCAATTTTGAACCAATCAGTTGTTCCATATCCAGTTCTAACTGTTGCTTCCTGTCCCACATATAGATTTCTCAGGAGATAGATAAGGTGGTCAGGCACTCCCATTTCTTTAAGAACTTGCCATAGTTTGTTGTGGTACACACATTCAAAGGCTTTTGCGTAGTCAATGAAGCAGAAGTAGATGTTTTTCTGGAACTCTCTGGCTTTCTCCATAATCCAGCGCATGTTAGCAATTTAGCGCACGTTAGCATAGATACCACATCCAAAAGTCAGGTCCCAAATTCTTAACACTTGAAAACACATTTCTTACTATCTCAAAACGTTTTCCCCCTTAATGGGCAAACATACTTTCACCCATTGCGATTGGCAGGGAACAGATCAGACTCTCATTTAGGAGCCATCCGTAGTTCATTCATTCTCTGGTTTATTTTAAGAGTTCATGACACTGACCTGTCCTTTTTTCTTTCTTGAAGGAGGATGTTGGATGTCTATTTTTAGCTTCTAGAGTTCTTTTCTAACCAAAAATAGTAGCTCATGGCATCTCTTGAGTATTTAACAGTGTCCATCTTCCCAGCTGTCAGAGTCATTAAAGCAGCCTTTCTGAAGTGCATTCCCTTGGCTCGTCCTACACCTCATCTCTTAATGAAACACCCTTTTAAAGTGTGTAGTGTCTGGCAGCAGCCAGTAGGAAGACAACTTGCTTCTTGGAGTTAGTTGGACCTGTGGGAAGCAAAAGAAGAATCTCTATATCCAAGAAACAAGGGATCCTAAAATGGTCCAGTGTCTGTTATGCTGAAGAATTTTGAGAACCTTAGTCCAGAGTTTGGAGGGTTACTTCTAAGAGGAACAAGTATAAGGCCATTGCATAAGCCACCAAGAGCATCATCTTCCTACTAGTCAATTATGGATGGCTTCAGCTGGTAATTGCATTCATTCTTCCAAGCTTTGTATTTACTTGAAGTTACACAATGGCTAATGGATTCACTGTCTTATTCTGAGTTAATTGTAGTTTTCTGTCTACACTATGGGAGTGGTAACGATTCGCTGCACTGTATATGTGTTGATCAGAAATGTTCAAAGACATTAACAGAAAGATCCAGTAACTTTCTAGTCATCTCAAGTCCAGCTACCCACATCATCCTGCCTCTGTATTAGGATTTTCAACAGAGAGGAGGCTCTTCTCTGAATACCATCAGTGGAAGATGTGCATGGAAAGGTGTCAGGGTCCGAGTTGAGCACGGTTGCCTTCAACAGGGCAAGGGCACCAGAACCCAGCCAACAGCACAGAGAGTCAAACCCAAACTCACACACAGACCAACTAGTCAGGATAGGAGCGGAAACTGGGGCACTGTGACTGGAACCACAGGAGTGGGAGCACTGAGCTGGAGCAGGAATGCAGGGCCAGGAATACCAGAGTTCAGAGTAGGAACGGAAACCGGAGCAGGAGCACCAGGGCTCAAGAGCACAGGACCAAGAACAGCACAACCAAAGACCTATGTTGCTGAGGCAGCTTCTGGGAAGAAGAGTCATTTCTGAAGTAGGCTTTCCCTCAGGTGGACGTCATGAGAGCCCTGGCAGCTACTGCCCCGGCAGGACTTGATCCTGCAAACACTGGCTCTTCTTGGGACCAAGCTGGGCCCGATCCTGCAGCTGCCAGGGCAGCGGTGCAGAGAAAGCCCTGCTGCCACCCAGATCCTGACAAAAGGAGATGTTCCTTGCCCTAACTTTGGCATGTCCTCCCAAAGAAGATACAATTGGTGCCAACCTTGTTTTCTCTTTGGCACAGATTAAAACAATCCTGTTTGAACAGCTCTTGCTCCTCTTAATTTATAATTGTGTGTGTTTTATGTTGATTTTGTCCGTTTAACATGTTGTGTAAATCACACCAGCATTCATTGTGTAGATAGACAGATGGATGGATTGATGAAGGGATAGAGAGATAGAGAGACAGGCATTATTTTCCTAAAAGGGATTTCTCGCCTTCTTAATTGTTGGTTTGAATATGTAAGCAGAAGAAGAAGAAAAGAAGAAAGCATACCAGAAGATACTGATAAGGAATGTTTGCCATCTTGTGACACCTGGTAGCACAGTTTAGTTGCCTGGCTATAAAGATCTGTTTTATTGCAAGAGGTCAAGGCCCTTGGTTTCCCAGTGACATTGTGAGTTTAGCTGGTAGCTTGACATCTTGGAAATCTTTCACATGATTATTTGTATGGTTAACAACATCAATATCCAGCAGACTGAGGTAGATGTGTTGCAGAAGAGTAAATAGGCCACAGAAGGTACTCTTGACAAGTAGCAGGGCTTTACGCTGAGTGCTAAATTAGTTCAAGCTGTCCAAATGCAGGCCTTTACCTCTCAGAAATGCTTTGTTCAGTCTCTGAAGGTAGACAAGATGACAGCTGTCCCAGAGCACATTGCTTTGAGCAGGAAAATCTGTTTTGTGCAGGTAGTTTTCCATTAAGTTTGCTATCTGGTGACGCAGTTCTTTTATGACTTCTCCTCAGAGACTTTTCCCTGCTTTTATATTCCGACAGCTCAGTGTCTTTTCCCACCAACTACAGCTTTGAGAATTGACCCCATGGCTTACTTTGCAATGAAGAATAGTTCTGTCTAGGACATGGCAACCCTCAATTTGAAAAAGGAAGGATACATTGGCATTTTTCGATATTAAAGGCTGCTATATGGAATCAGGTTGTGAATGCAGCACCAAAACCAAGATATTTGTACTATATATTACACACAGTACCGACAGAGTCACCAGAGAGCTTTGGTGACATTACATGAAGTTCATTTCTTCTTGATATCCAGAAAGAGGTTGTATGACTAGAACTTCTCTCCTTATATAAATAAAAAAATGTTAGCATTCTTCCTGCTGATTGGTAATTTTCACATGGTGGCTGAAATCCAGTACTAAGTTGCACTGAATCAATGAATCTTGTGGAGGAGTTGACTCACCAAATCCCTACTGAGACAATGGGCTCACTATAGTTGCAACTTACTCCTGGATTTCAGCCAGTAAGTATTATTTTCCCCATATTGGTCATGGGAGCTGAAGCTAGAGATAGTGGCTGGCAGAAGGCTATTTAAATTCAACATTGCAGCATATAACTTTATCACAAAATTAAATAAATCATCTATTTTTAATTTTATTAACACACTTTATTAGTATTACAAACCGTGGTTCTGCTCCAGAGAACACACACTGGCTGGACAGAAAGTAATGAACCACTGTTACAGATCTACCTAGATCTACCCGAATTACTCGGATCTACCCGAATTACTCGGCACAGCCAGGAGGGACGGTTGAGGGGCCTAACGCCGAGAGAGGTCCGGAAAGAAAGAACAAGAAACCGGGCCTTCTCGGCAGTGGCCCCTCGACTATGGAACAGCCTTCCAACAGAGATCCGCCTGGCACCCTCGCTGGGTGTTTTTAAGAGCCATTTAAAGACTTGGATCTTTAGGCAGGCCTTCCCTTCTGTCAATCCTCGAATTCTATCTTCTTGTTCTCTATCATTCCCCATCTTGAATACACCATATTATTGATTCAATTGTTTAATGTTTATGATGTTTTTATGATATTTTATGATATTTTGTGATATTTGTAAGCCGCCCCGAGTAGACACTGTCTAGGGGGGCGGGGTAGAAATCTAATAAATAAATAAATAAATAAATACAGTTATCCACTCTATTTAGAGGTGGCCACATCTCTTGGCAGGGGTCTTGAAGTTGCCCATTTACAATAAGCACCTCAACAGCAGGCTGTGTGGGCCCACTGGTCACGGTGTTCCTGTGGTATAATGGCTGAAATTCAGCAGGAAGTTGCAGCTAGGCCCACTGAATCAGTGGGGATTTAATAAGTCAACTCCTTCGTAAGTTCCTTTGAAATCAATGGGCCTACTCTAGTTCTACTGGAGTTCAGCCATTGTTTCTGTTATTACTTCTGTGCATGCAAATTAACATATGCAAATTTCATACAGACTTGTGTCCTCTTTCCCCCTTTCTTTTCTAGCAATGTGTTTCTTCTTTTTGTTGTGCAATGGCAGGCATTGTATTTCCACCCTGAATCCTGCCTTAAACTGACCTTGTGTAAAAAATTGGAGCCTGCTGGAGAGAGTTTCTGGATAATAGAAGCAAAGGAGATTATGTGAAATATTTTCTTGTGGACAAATCTGAGTTCGGAATATTACATTTTAACAGGAGCTCATTGCATGATTCCTTACTCCATGGCCACTGGGTTGCCATAATCATTATTGTTTCTCTAATCATGTAAGTTGGTTGCACTGTGTGTTATTAAAGTGTTGTGCTTCCATTACAAACAGGCCAAACAAAACAAAACAAAACAGGAAAATAGTCTTTGGTTCCCACTCTAAGCTAGCTCTCACATTGCACCTTGCAAATACTTAAAAAATACAAAATATAAAGACAATGAATGCTTTCCTTGGCATTTAGAATTGACAAAAGAATGGCATAAAACCTGAAACATTCCTGTTAAAATGCCTCTTTAAATTTATGTATGTATGTATGTATGTATGTATGTATGTATGTATGTATGTATGTATGTATTTATTTATTTATTTATTTATTTATTTATTTATTTATTTAACTTATATGCCGCCCACACTACCCAAAGGTCTCTGGGCGGCATATAAGTTAAATACCCTATGAAAGTAACTTGAAAGTAAAGTAGGTTATCTATAAGTAATTTTACAACTACTGGTTATATTACTTGCTATTTAAAAAGTAACTAACATCATAACTATATTACTTCTCACAAGTTACTTCCAGAATTCAGATAACTCATATGCAGTGAGACAGAGCTTGGAGAGTTTCTTGGACTGCTGCTCCTAGATTCCTACCCACCACAGCCCACACCATTAACATGGCCTTACTGGCAGGGGTGGGAAGTGTCTAGATGTTTGGAGCGATAGAAAGTAGTGTTCCCAAATTCTGTATTTGAAGTGAGTCACCTCAGAATTATCCATGTGCATTCCATCCTTTGTTCTTCTGAGATAAGAAGAGACTTGTTGACTCAGATAAAAGGTCACCTAATCCTTCAGCATCTTGCTTCCTAAGGTGGCCAACAAAATGCATCTAGAAAACTCCCAACAAAGCTTGAGGGCAAGTATCTCCTCATTCCCTTCCACCAATGAACAACAAACTCCCAACTGAGCTGCATATTGTTTCTGAATGTAGAGAATCCACTCCGATCATAGAGTCACAGCCAAGGCCCATGGATGACCTTCTGATCCCTGAGTTTGTCTAATCCCTTTCCAAAGAAATAGAAAATGCCTGCCATTCTGGCAGTAAAGTTCCAGGTCAATGATGTGCTCTATGAAGAACTGGGGTATGTTTGTGTTTTGGCCTGTTCTGGGTTGCCTACCCATCAGTTTCATGGAATGAGGCTGAATTCTACCATAATAAGGAAAGGAGAATAGAGTCCCTCTGCCCATTTCCTCTGTGTCCTCTCACATCACACTCTCTACATTAGTCTTCTGGTTTCCCTATTGTCCAGTCCGGGAGTTGCAGTCCAAGGAAGTTTCCAAGCTCTGACTTGCTGCATCTGAATTATCTGAGCTCTAGAAGTAACTTTTGAGAAGTAACTGGGTCAGTGAGCAAGCCCTTCTCCATTCCCATATCCATAGACTCCAGATGGTCTTGCAGTTCAACGATGGTGTTTATTGATACAAGGGAATGGAATAAAACAATCTCAGGGAGCCTTCCAGGTGACAGTTATCGGCACCTACTCCTGAGATAATTCAGTCCTGTCCGGACCCTGAGGTGACTCCACTGGGAACCCGTGAGTCTTTAGTTCCTGTCCGAGTTGGTCTCAAAGGAGGTCCAAAAGTAGCCACCCAAAGCGAGGGTTTATACATCCTTGCCTTGATTACTGTCTGTGACTCTCCAGGCACCCCTACCACTGCTGCTACTTCTGGAGGTAGTGCTGACACTCCCTTTGCTTTTTTCACCTCCAGTGTTATTTCTGTGTGGGCATAGGGCCTAACTGGCCCTCCATGAGTCATGAGCACTGGCAGCGACCGCAACTTAGTGGCTCAGAGTGTGGAATGAAGTGGAGTATCTCTTGCCCTCAATCTCGTCCACAAGGTGCTTGGAGCTGCACAAGGACCCCTGTCCAGGGATCCTCCTGGTACTTATAGCCCCAGCGTTCCTGGGCACTCAATGCCTTCTCTGGCCCCTCTCAGGCATCTCCCCACGTGCCTTCCTCCTTCATCCCCAAGGTATCTTTTTCCTCTTGAGACAGTGCAAGCCGTCCCTCATGTCCCCCTCGTTCCTCCCTGGTCTCCTCCTGTGCCTCTTTTATGGCTGCAGCTAGAAGATTGCACCTCCTTCATCCTCCTTCAGCAGGCATCTTCCATCCGCCATAGCCTCCTCTCCCTCCCTCTCCCGGGCCAGCTGACCCACCTCAAAACTTGCTTTGGACCAAGTGATAGCTTGGTCTGAGGGATCTGATATGGTGCACCAGGGATAGCAGCAGTAACCCCCTCACACGTACATTAAAAACACCAAATAAGTTGAGGCAACAATTCTTGAGACAGTCTGCAGTTCTATCTCTACAGCTGTAGAAAGAAACTGCAGACTAGGAACAGTTTTTTGCCCTAGCAGCCTCGGAAGCAGTTGCAGTGATGAGGGACCACCATGTTAGCAGGGGGCATTTGGCCATGTGCTCAGATCATTTATCTCTTGGTGAAGAATACCATAAACCAGCCTTTCTCCAATCTGGAGCCTTTCAGACCACAATGCCCATGATCCTGAGACAATAGAGCCAATAGGCATGATGGGAGTTACCGTCCTACACATTTGTAGGGCACGAGATTGGGAAGGATTGTCCTAAGATTGTATCAGTGGCCTGCCTTGGCAAATAGCCATCCATGATTCTGCTGTGTGATTTTGTGAACTGTGTAATCTTTCCTGGCTTCCATTGCATTTATTCCTAATAAACTCCAGAGTTTTAACTTATCATATTATGAAAAAATCCAAATAATCATTCCCTACTACTTTCCGCCATGCAATTCATGGCCTTATATAACTTCACACCATTCCAACCTTTTAGTTCTTTTTCACAGTTATGAAGCTCTAACATTTGTGTCCAGCCTTTCTAGAGAACACTTGATTGACAGTCTTGATTTCATATTTCTGAGCTACTCTCTTCTGCATTGTTTTCTTTATTTAAATGCCACTTTTCTCCAGGGAATTGTGCACAAATACGAAATTGTTATGTGCTGTCAAGTTGCCCCTGACTTATGGTGAGTTTGTACCACAATCAGAATAAAATATGCAAAATCTGGATGTAGACATTAGTTCTCTCAGGCTCTGAAATTATCTCCTTATAACTGCACTTGACACTTTTTGGTTGCAAATTTTGTTTCACCTCCTAGCCCATCCATACCACAACAAAATTCTAAAAATGAAGTGTCTTTGAAACGAAGAGCATAATTCTGCTTGCCCTTACTGCTGAATAGCATGATTATTATACGTAGCACTTTCAAATGCAATGTCCTACTCCAAAATAGCCTGCATCCATTCATCATATGAATTTTTCATAAGCTGGTCCTTTTGTCATGGTTTGGCAGACCAGATAAGTCCCAAGTATTTACTCTGCTCTCTAAGAAAAAAAACTAGTAGAAGTTGCCCTGCAGAGTGGTTGTCAGCCATTGTCTAAGCTGATGCCTGTGGTTTTAGCAATGTTTCCAAGGTAAACTATTGCACTAAATATGTTATAATTTCTTTCTGTTTTGAATTATCATTTTGCAAACATATAGTTCTTGTTTGATTTAGCCTGGCTGAGTTTCGACTCATTTCCTTCATGCTTTTAATTAACATATGCTGGGTTAACTATAAAATACGTCATTTTGGGGCTTTGGCAGGCAGGGCTGTATCAAATTCTTGTGTTATGTCCAGATTAAGCACTCCACTCTGAATTTTTAGACCAGTCTTTGAGTGTCTTCTGTGAAGAAAGCTCGGGTGCATGTTAAAATGTGTACATGCGAGAGTGTGGATTTGTGTGGAAGACAGAAATATACTTTGCTTCTACGAATTATTGCTGCCTTATGGATTGCAAGCTGTTGACATTGAGCTCACACATTTTAGCAAGACTGACATTACTCGCAACTATTATAAGGGACTTCTAGCATGAAGTGTGTTTGTGTGTGTATATCTGGGTTGTCCTTACGGGACCCTATTTCAACATGAACAGATTTAATGTGTAGTCATGAGATAAATGTAGACAGTAGCTTAAATCCAAATGCTCGTCCCAGTTAAAGTGAACCAGTTTCTAAATGGTAAGTCAGCATTCATATTAATGTCATTCATTCAATGGATCTTCTCTAGTTGGGTCTAGCCATTAGATTTAGGCCTGTGACACTGTAGCTAAAACCTAATCTATCCTGGGCATGCTGCACTGTCCCAGGGTGACCCCTAGAAGAAGGGAATGATAAACCACTTTTGTGTATTCTCTACCTAGAAAACCCTGGGAAGGGCCGCCATAGGTCAGAATTGTCTTGATGGCATGCAACTATTACCACTACTGTGATCTGCTTCAGAGTCTTACCCTAACTTGCTGTCAGTAGATAAATAAGCTCAGTTGACTAGGATGAAAGGTCCCAGTGGATCTTGCATAACTGGTTATTTCTGGTCCCACTTTCCACTTGCTCACTTCTGTCCCCACCTGCTGATCCCACTACATTTTCCTTGGCACTGAAAACAAGTTGGGTTTTATCTAGACATTTTTAGAATATTGCTTTCATTTCAGTTTCAGTTTAAGCAGGTTTAAAATTTACTCCATGGGTTTCAATTCTGGTGTGTCAGTCCCCACTATTTATTTATATATGAAGCAATAATGTCCCCAAAGGTTGCCTAGCAGAGCTTATACTGGACTAGTTTTAACTTTGCTGATGTTTCCCCATCCACTGAACTATTATATTCTGCCCCCAAAACACTAGTCATTGGGCAGATACTATATATAAATATGATCTAATATGTTGACCAATATGTCGGGAAGGGGATAACCTAAGATTTGAAATAAACTGGCTTCTGTCTATGTACATTTGCAAGATTGCAAGCTAACTGCTGTGCAAGCTTGTGTGTTCTGGAAAGAACGTTTTATTCAAGAATCCCGTTTATATTTGTTATTGGTCCCAAACAAGGCCTTACAGGATTGACTGTTAATGTTATAGTCCAGAATGTTGGCAGATGTACTTCAGTTTAGTTCCATTGGCTTTGGGGAAGCTGTGCTGAATATCACCTGATGATCTGGCCCCGTGCCTTGCAAGCTGAAGGCTAGAATCATAAACATACTTTCTAAGGAGTGAGTTTAAGTGAACACAGTGAGAATGACGTCAGAATGATAACCAAGCAAAAGACTGTACTATAAAACCATATAATTTAGAAAGCAGAGCTTAACAGAAGGAACATTTTAGCAAACTCTTTACTAAAGCATTGGTTTCCATATTTCGATTCAGTGAGGAACAGCGAAGGAGCGGTGTTATTATTCCAGCCTACTCTGTTCCCAATATCCAGAGCCCATTCCCGGAAGCCTTGTTGACATTATTGGGAAATCTTGCATAGGATACACAGTGAATGTATTATATTTCATTTTGTATGTTATCTTCATTTTCTAAACAGTCTCAGTTCTGGCCAAATTACGTTGTAGAAATAATAAACATAGAACTGAAGAGCTGGAAGGGACCTTATGGATCATCAAATCCAGCCCCTGTCAAGGAGACACAGCGGGGAATCGAACTCCCAACCTCTGTCTCCACAGTCAGAGATGTAAACCACTGAGCTATCCAGCAGTTGGATAAATGAATAATATAATGAAAATTATTATATTTCATTTTGTAATCTTTATTCTCTAAACAGTCTCAGTTTTATCAAATTATGTTGTAGAAATGTTTTAAATAACATTTAAAAAATAAAAATCCATTCCTATGGGAACTACCATCTGTAGTTGAAGGAAGATACATGTGAAGTTTGGAAATACTGTCAGGTTAAGAACTCTACCAGAATACTTGCCCCAGTCGGTCATCTGGACCACAGGGGTGCCATTGTCTTCAGCATCATAGAAGAACATTGGAAAGCAGCCACAGGATATGAATAAAGCAAATTCCATACAGAAGATCCACGTTCAGGTCCTTGACACCTCGTATTGAAAGATGTCAGCTGGATGATGATGCAGAGTTTTGAATTTCTGGTTAAATTCCTCTAGCTGTGCAGCAGAGCAGAATAGCTTCATGCTCCCCAGAGTAGGCCACCCCTTTTCTTATTAACTGGCACTTACAGTCTCAATAACTGAGACATTAGTAGGAGAAAGAATAAAAGGTTTCATTACTTACAATTTAACATATCAGACAGCAAACTGACAGACATGACTGCTTTCAGTAAACAGACTTCAGCAAACTCTAGAGAGGGAAAAAGCAGCGCAAAGCAGAGACGTGGGGCTCTCTCTTTGAAATCAGAGGCAGGGAAGGAACAATTGGTTAGTGCTGGATAGACTGAAAGTCTTCTCAGCCCAGCAAGGTCTCTCCCAGCAACACGTACTAGAAGCTGCAACAGAGGATAGGAATTTTTTGTCCTGGAGACCTCGGAGAGCTGCTGTCCATCACAGGAGACCTGGATGAGGAACCTGTGGTTCTTCAAAAGTTGTTGGGCTCCTATTCCCATAAACCTTGCCATCCTGGCCAGTGGTGAGGGATTATGAAATTATAATATAGCAACATATGAAAGACTATAGGTGTACAGGATTAGAATAGGAGTGGGGGACATTTGGTCCTTCAGATGTTTTGGACTTTAGCTCCTAAGACACATGACCATTTTGGTTAACAGGAATCCTGGAAGTTCAAGTCCAAAACTTCAGAAGACCAAAGTTGTATAATACTGGGCCACACTGCAGACCACCTTCCCTACATTTCCTATCTTCCTAACAACCAGCTTGGACTGGATTACTTCTGTGGATTTCAACTCCCAATGTCTTGCACCAGCATGGCCCACTGGCTTGGGGATTCTGGGAGGTGCTAGCTAGGCAATTCTAGATGCTATAAACCTTAAAAGCAACTGTATCAACCTTTGCCAATACAGTAATCTTGTGCCTCTCCAAGATCATTTGAGAGACTTGGCTAGGTTTCATGCAGTCATCCTTTCACTAGTCCTTTGCCAACCAATTGTTGGAAAACAATCAGTCATCCAATAGGGTTCTGATAACCTGTTATCGGGTATCAGATCTATGATTTTCAGGGCATGCTGTCAGAAAGTGAGCAAACCCCTGAAAGAGAGGCTTAGTGGGACTAGAAAAGCTGAGAGGGTTCTCCTTCCTTCTCCTTTTCTTCTATGAAGCTGCCTTATAATCAATCAGACCTTTGGTTCATTTAGTCCAGTTACTACCAGCTTGGACTGGCAGCCGCTCAGCAGAGTTGCAGGCAGGAATTTTTCCCTAGTCCTCCCTGGAGTCCCCTACTGCTCATCCATCCAGCCACTAACCAGCTACTGACCAAGAAGGACTCTGCTGAGCTTCCCAGGCAAGCCTTGGTGTGTATGATGGCTTCTTCATCACCATCCTCGTCGTGGTCTTAGAACTGCAGAGCTGGAAGAGACCCTATGGATGCTCTTCTGCTGCTGCTGCTGCTTCCTGCCCAGCTCTCCCAGCATTTGGAGATGCACCAGCAGACGGGAAAAGGAGACACCGAGAGGGAGAGAGAGAGGAGCGTGGTTTATTGATTCGCAAAGCAACAGCCTGATTTGCATGTAAATAAATCCCAGGCGCTGGCCGGCGAGCCATTCGTTGAACTGTCCAGATGCGGCGACTTTGACTTGCTGACATCACCGCCTCATTAGCATGCAGGAGAGGCGAGCACTGCAACAGCAAAAGAGAGGAAGAGTGGGAGAGGCGGGTTGGGGGGAGAGAGAGAGGGAGGTGAGCGATGAGCGGCTGCCTCGCCAGCCAGCGAGAGAGCAGCACATTCTCCGCGATGGGGCGGCTGTAAGCGAGCTCGCTGAACGTCTCCGGCTTGGAGGAGGAGGAGGAGGAGGGACTGCGGCTTGGAAGCAGCAGCAGCAGCAGCAGCAGCAGCAGCCTCGCTGGCTCAGTCGATCCTCCAGGCGCTGGGGCTCCGCGAGAGTCCCTTTGGAGGGTTGGAAGAGGCGATGGAGTGAGAGGGGAGAAGCAGCACCGGCGGATTCGCGAGGGAAGCAAGCATCCAGCTCCTGCAGACGCGGAGCCGAAGAACCGCTTTCCTGGCCGCCGATGGTTGGCAGGGCAGAGCTTTTTCCCTTTCAAGGCACCCGATGTATGCTTTCCTCTCTTCCTTGAAAGCGCGCGTCTCTCTGTGCGTTGTGGGAGACTTTGCCGCCGCCCCCCCTCCCCCCCCCCCCGGTCCCAAAAGCCTGCCTGCTGTTCATTTCAAGACATCTGCATCGCAGTGCTTTACAAAAGAAGAGAGAGAGAAAAGAAAACAGTAGACTTCACAAGGCTGCCCTGCGTCCCGGGGCTTTGCAGGCAAGGACACCCCGAAGGAAAGTAAACTATCACAACTGCTTCAAACACACCCACCCACCGACCCCCGAATAACCAGCTCGCACAGGAAAAGTAGGGAAGTGGGCGCTGGGTGGATTTAAAACAAAGACGAAAAAAACATCACCACACACCCGAATAAGTTCAGAAAATTGCGACTTGGACTCGGTTGGAACAGGTAAGCCTTGAAGGATGCTTTTCTCTGTCTAGCTGTCACTTGACGGGCCAAGCCTGCCCCCCCCCCCCCCAACCGTAATTTAAGGATGTAGTCCGGGACAAGTTGAAATGTACTTGCTCACCCATCAGTCACCCCCGTTCATTGATTGGGAAGGAGGATGGGTCAGTTTGGAGGCGTTGGCCAAAGATTATCTGCCCCAGACAGGATTTCAGAGATCTGCCCTTGGTATCTAAAATTAGAGCTGAGACGCAGGATGGCAGTGTTTTTCAAAATATATGGTGATGTGGCAAGGCAGGATAAAAAATCATTCCACATTAATAGCTGCATATGAATATGTATGTGAGCAGGTTCCCTTCCCCCTTCTTTTCTTTTAACCTTTCTCTTGGTATTGCTGCTGTTGATTGAAACAGTTAATTGCTAATCTAGGCATTTAAAATCATCAGGAAGTTAAGGTGGAAAACTTAAGCTACTTTATATTCATCCTTTAAATAGCCTCGCTCTGCCCCCAAATCAGCTGGTTTTGAAAACATCTGTCAGGGTTAATTTTAGTGGTCATTTGTGCTCTAGAATGTCTGAAAAAAACCTTTGGGGATATTTTTAAAGCAAGCTGGGGGTGACTCAGACTCATAGCAGAACGTGTTTTTAGTGTGGCTGCTTTTTATTGCAATCTTAGAAGAGACTGGGGGAAAAAGGCAGTTGACACATGGTTGACTTCTCACACCTTTGTTTTCTTTAGAAACTTTCAGACCCCTGCAATTATTCAACCTGGAAGGGTTGAGTCTCTCTCCCCACTTGTTTATCTTCTTGCATTTCCTTGCTTGAGGCTTACTTTGAAAGCATCTGCCCAGCATGACCTGTGGCGATGCTGAGATTTCAGTCTGCTTGTTCTACTTCTGGTCTCTGGGGTCTGCCAAAACAATTGCTAGCCAGACCTAATGAACCACCAAAGATTACAGCAAGACTCATTCTTCCCAGCATCTTTCCTATGGATTTGCTTCACTCTTCGCTCTTTAATTTATCCTGCTTCTCTTTAATCTCTGGTTATTCCACCTTGAACGAACATTCATGTTGCCCAGAGACATTTTTTAGAGGGTGTCATGCATGGACACAGAAGAAGAGAAGGAAGGGGAACATCCCCAAAGATTAATTTAGGGTGGACGGAGGCTGCCACCGAAATTATCAAGAAAAATTGAGCCAAGGCTCCTGCGTAGTTGAGCCCCCTTAGGAACCATCAATCCAAAGGGCACTAAGAAACAGCCAGGCACAAAATAGGTTAAGGCTGCAATTGTCGTTGAGTTCTAGCAGGAGGAAGACGATGAATAAATATCCTAAGAGAATCGGGGGTGGGGGTGGGTGGGGATTGTCTGGCTACATTTGTTCTGTCTGTCTGTTTTCATAAAGGACACTCAATATCTAAGGGGATCAGATGTAAAAATGCACCTAGAGTTAGGCAAAGTTTGTCATAACTGGCCTGCTAGTCTTTAGCTACCCACTGCTGCCTTAAAACCAGTTCTGGGGGCCTTGGTTTCATGGAATTATTTATATGGGTGATCTTGTTATATGTCAAATGCTTAGTATAGCTTTTCCACTAGGATGGGGGGGGGGGAGAAAAAGCTGTATGCATGTTTCCTAAGACATTTTTCTGCTTTCTCTTCTTTCTCTTCTTAAGCCATCTTTATTTTACTGACCAAAATGAATCAGTTTAGCTTCTTTTAGGTGCAGTTTGCCAGTTCTGTCAGCACAGACACACTCACACCCACTTTTCTTTCCCTGATTGCTTTCACAGATGGCTACGTCCAATTCGTCTCAAGGGATACAGAACTTTGAAATCATTATCATATTTAAAAGACTCTCAAGCTTTCTGATATTCTGTAGCATGTGATGTTCTCCTCCCCAATGCGTGCGTGTGTGTGCGCGCGCGCACGCACGCACACACGCACACGCACGCACACACACACACACACTACATTTTCTGCTCCAGGGCTGAGAGAGTTTGGATGTCTGGACTTCCACTTGTTTGCAAACAGTGGTAGCCTTTCAGTGAAGAATTGCAATTGGATGTGGCAGGGAGGGCTTGAAACATGATTTCCAAAAAGAAGCGCCAAAGCAAACATGGACAGCAGAATGTATAGGATGGTAAAATAGTTTTTGGAAAATGTTTCCGACTGGGATGACAGGGTTGGTGCTGGAAGTGTGGAGGATGGGGTTGCTATGGTTCAGATCTGTAGCACTTTCTTGCTTCCAAAGATTACATTCACACAGTGTTCAGTGCTAATTTATAACCTCACACACACCCCTTATGTGCCAGGAGAGGGGGCTGTGTAGATGACGAAGGTTCTGTGATGCTATGAAGATAATGCTGTGATGCTCATGTAGGAGGATGCCACTTGGGCATGTGCAAACAAAGCTCTACCTTCAACCTCTGTTGAACTGATTTAACCCTGTACAGAAGATACAGCTGTTTCCATACTGTTTCCCACAAATGCACTGTGTCATGTTTTGCCATGTTTTTTTTCTTTCAAATACAACATTCAGTTGCTCTTCTATTAATGTGAGAGCTTTAAAATCTAGGAACCTGTATGCTTGGGTGCATACAGTTGTCTGAAACAAAGTAGAATGTTTCAGAAATAAGGGATGAATGTAAACCATGCCCTGTAAAGGATTATTTCTGGGGGGAAAAAACTGCTCTGTTTATTTAAGTGGCCATAAAGGAATCGGTTGAGCTGAAATGACTGCATTCTGTCTTGCTGGAATGGAAAGCAATTGAACAGCATAATGTTAAAAAAGCATACAAGATAACCTATTGTGTACGGCAAGCCTTTGGAGCATGCTCATGCTAATAGAATCTGCCAGGGAATTAAAAACCAGAGGGTGTGTTTAGAAATCTGTCACTGTCTAGCCATTCCACAACCCTCCTGTCCCCAAAAGTGAGCTTGAAATATGGTGACTGCCAAATGCATACAGTGATGTGTCCTGAGTCGACGATTCCTGTCTTTCAGAGCTGTTTGGCTGTTTGGACCAGTTGGCTCGTAGCCCTGCTACATGAGAGCCCTTCATGGCACTTCTAAAGCCAGGCATTCAGAGGATATGTGGAAGGCCTCTTGAGAATCAAGGGATGTGTAGAGACCATGGACTGTTTTTTTTCTTCAAAAGGCTTGAGACTTTAATTTAAAAACAAAAAAATAGTTTCCAGATTGTTAGCAGTTACTCTAGTTTGTGTTTAACAGTTATGCAATTGTGCATTACTTCAACAAGCTTCAACTTCAATAGTTTTAGAAAGGAAGCAGGATCAGGTCCACACTGAGGATACTTTGAAAGTTTGCAGAGGTTCTGCTTGGGATTGATCTTCATCTTTGGAAAACAAAGTCGAGCATGCTTAGGGTGGTGGGACTGGAAGCTCTCCTGTTGTATGTTCGTTCGTTGCCGCCGTTGCCACCACTGTTATCTAGACAAGTTGCCCTGCTTGTTAGCATTAATCAACAAAAGGTGACAATGTAGATGAGAGAGAAGAATTGCTTGGAAACCAAGCGTGATGCTCCTAATGGCCATAGCGCCCTGGAGACTTCAGGGTGTTACAATCCCCAAAAAGGTAATGCTTCCAAGTTTTAGCTGGATGGCAGCAATGGGGCAAAGCTGGATACCACTGGCTGGCTGCCTTTTATAGGATGCCATCTTCCTTGCAGTGACAGGAGCTGTCTGCTTCTGCTATGGCTGCTGGAAGCTTTCTGTGCAAGGCTAAGGTAAACAGGGCCTTCTTCCTCATTGCCAGTTATTTAGCTGCCTGAGGGTTTTTTTGTTTAATCCCTTAATGGATGCTTTTATTGAATTTTAGCTTATGTTTATGTTGATTTCCTGATAGTAGGTTGCCCAGAGTAGTGGCCTGGCCACTAGATAGGTAGAGTAATAATTGAAATAAATGAATAAATTAATTGACTTTTAAAAGGTGATGAAGGGTTTTTTTGGTGGTTGCCCCACTTAACATTTCCAATTTACAGATGAAAGAAATTTGGCGAATGCACTGATCACATGACTGAATACGAAGCACAGAGAACCTTAGAAATTTTCTGGGATTATTGTTATAATCATCATCATTTCCAGAAAGTCTTTCAGCTTTAAATCTAAAGTCTCTGCCGTCACCTTGGCTCTGTCCTAAAGCTACCTTCACTGCCATAAAAGGAGTTACATTTAGATAATCACAAAGGCATGAAGAAAACTGCTGAAGTGGTTAATGGTGCAATCCGAAGCATGTCTAACTCTGAAATGAGTCACGTCCAATTTATTGGCACAGAGCAGCAATCAATTGCTTATTTAAACTTACAGGTTTTATATAAGGGCAGGGCATATAGCAACAATTATATGCATACATATACCTTAAAAAGAGATAAGATAAGAACATGATTAACAAAATTCTTAATCGCTAATCTACCAGACAAAAGCCAAAATGGAAATATTTGCCAAGAACCTAATATGGCCCTCGTGCCTATTGTTTTTGAGTCATAGCGGGAAACCTTCCGTTTCAAAACTCCCCTCACCCATCTAGTTCACTGGACAACTTTGGATGTCTATCAGCAGAGCTTGCTTCATAAGGTTGTTATAAAGTAATAAAATTAATTAAATGATAAAGTGTCAATAAAACAGTAAAAACAGAATTAGCAATAAACCAAAGGGAGAGGGGAGCCCAACTGCAAACACAAGTAGCCTTTTTGGACAAACAGCAAGAAACAAAAGGCCTACTCAGTTGTTACCTTAATTGGCCATGCCAACACAGTGGGGGAGGGGCGGCGGCTAGTCCCTCCATCTTCCTTGCCATTTCCTCCATCTACTCATTTGTTCTTTAGCCTCATTCAGCAGAAATGAGGCTGAAGAGGAAATATTTGTTTTTACTCTTAGCTGGCTGGATAGCCCAGTGGTTTTAGAGGCTGGGGGTTCGATTCCCCACTGTGCCTCCTGTGAGTAGAGCCAGCCTGTGTGGCCTTGGGCAAAGCTGCACAGTCCCAGGGAGCCCCAGAAGAAGGGGATGGCAAACCACTTCTGAGTATTCTCTACCTGGAAAACACTGAAAAGAGCTGCCCTGAGCCAGAATGGACTTGGAGGCACATGATTATTATTAGTCTCTACTTGCAAATAAGAGCACTGGGAAGTGTGGATGGTTGCTTATCTGTGGAGCCTACGCATGACCAGGAATCTCTCATCCCTACTGCTGTGGAGAAATTTGACAAGGGAGTCGGACTAGCTGCCCCCTTTATCCTTGTTGATGGTGCTGGATAAGTTAATGACTAAATGTGGCATGGTGTTCAAGCAGATGAGAAAGCATCTTACTGAAATGTATGTTTGAGGAGTACAGCCAGGTGTCACAGGGCAGGGAATTCCATAGCCTCAGCACCATCAAAGAAAGCTCTATTCCTGTTGTCTGACTCTTCATACCACATAGGCAATGTCCAGATGTAAAGTAGGGCCTCCAGGGTTTGCTCTATGTAGGTTAGGTTCTCTGAAGGAAGAGTGGAAGAAAAGTATGATACTTCTGATTGCTTCAGAAGTCTGGAACAGTTATGTTAAAAAGAGTCTCTGATTCTTTTTCATGACATACCATGAGCAGTCTGGTTAGGAATCCGTAGCTCCTTATGCAATGCATGTATTCTGAGCGTAACCATTCACTACATTTATATGTTGTTGTTGTTGTTGTACTAATCATCATTTACAAAACATCTTTGCTTTTTCTGAGTGCTGCACAGAGGTTAGAAAACAAGGCAGCCCCTTTTCTCAAGTTTATAGTCTTAAGACATGGTACAAAAATGTGAAGGGGTTGGAAGAGAGGAAGAAAAATGACTTCAGGAAGTCATTCTCTGGGTCTCACAACTGTACTGAAATACACCTCTTGATTGGTCCAGGACAGGTTCTGCTTGCATGGAAGCCCTTGGTGGGCCCTCTTCGACATCTGCCCTTTCTGATTTCTTGTCTCTTTATTGTAGTGTTCTCACTTTACTCTCCGTAAAAGATAATTTTCCATTTAGATTGAAGTTTTGATATCAAGAAAGGCTGTTGCCCAGCTTTTGAAAAGAACAGACTCGCCTCCCTAGGTATCTCATTAAATCTGGTGAAAACACTTTTTTTTTTTACAGAAATTGAAAGGCACTTTAAGATAGGGCTGTGTTCTAATTTGGAAGTGGTTCATGTTTTCAGACATACTTCTTTAGGCTTGCATTGAGGGACTGACCCGCTTTGTCCTCATGCGGTCCCATGATTTTCACCCATCGGAGCGTCTGAAGGCTTCTTAAGTGCTGGACTGAGGTGCAAATGTTGTGTATTGCTGATGAAGTGCTGCAAAAATAACTGTCCTAGGGGATGTGTACAGAAGATTTGTGCCTGTAAGAGCTATTACGTAGAGCGTGGAGAGGAGATGACCTTGCCTTCCATAGTTGCAGGTGAAATGTTATCTCTGGTGTCTTAATCTGATACAGCTGAATCACTCCATGACACTGTCGAAGTACAGTGGGTTCAACAGAGATGAACTTGAATGTGTGCTTCTACAAAGCAACAGTGTCATAATAAGTTCGGAGTTGATACCGTGGTAAACGTGAAGTTCTCCGGGAAATCTGGAAAGGTCAATTTCATTTCAGCCCCTGAGGCATGATTATAACACAACCCAGCCTGACAAAATTCGAAATGCCAAGACTAGTCCACATGGCTGATGTTTTCTTGGCACTCTATTTTCACTGGGCAGACTGCCACATCCCACAGACTTCCTGGCAGCTGAGTAGTACCCATTCCGGATGCCTCTGATCCTTTCATTCATGCTGGTCCCTAAAGGAATGGCTTTGTATGTACTGTTTGTTGACCACAGCCTGGCATCTGGCCTCAGCCTAGTTAGGATAATCCTTTTAAGCAACACAGGTTTATTTGAATTCAGTTCTCCCCGTAGGTCCTGCTTTTGAATCTTTTACAGTGTCTCTGGCATGGACCTTTGCAACATTGCATCTTCTTATGCCACGGTCCATTTCCTTGAAACCTCCAAGACCTTCCTCCACAAAACCACATTCCCCTGAGGGAAGACGCCTCTGTACAACCTGATTAATGAGATCTTTATGAATCGTCACAACCTGTGTGAGCCAAGTAGAGTTGGTGGTATAAAATGCGGTTTCAGCTGATGATCTGTGCCATTCTAGGATTGGTTTGTCTGAATTTTGGTGTGAGGGGGGTATATGTACAATTGATCCTGCCATTTCTTGGCTCAGATCCATTTAGCTTTAAGCGAAAGACTGTTCAAAGCAATGCAGAGAAGGTGTTGGCATCTCTAAAGTCATAAGCCCAACCACCTCAGCTTGCCTAGGGGGATAGTGTCCTTCTAGCCTTAATGAGAGAGCTCCAGAGGGCTCGGTGCTAGCATGCCGTGCTAGCTTTCCAGATTGGGTAGAATCTAATAAGGAAATTGGGGACATTCTGGCTTGGGTTTTTTGGGAATACTGTTCTAAATATATATATATATATTCTACCCAATCTGGAAAGCTAGCTCTACATTTTTTAGGTCAAAGTATTGCCTTCAAAACAAAAGAACAATGAGGCTGCAGTAAAAATGCAAGTTCTGACCCTAGAGACAGATCATTGTAAGTGGTGTTGGAGCAACAAGGCTGACCTTAGACATTTTGTTGCTGAATGCAGCGCAGCAAGTGGTGCCACCTACCCACTAAACTTCAAGTCAATCTATGTGGTATCTGTTGGAATTATAGCAACCTGCATATTATGCCTTTAAAAAGGTAAAGGTTCCCCTTGACATTTAGTCCAGTCGTGTCCGACTTTAGGGCGCGGTGCTCATCCCTGTTTCCAAGCCATAGAGCCAGCGTTTGTCCGAAGACAGTTTCCGTGGTCACATGGCCAGCACGACTAGACACGGAACGCCGTTACCTTCCCACCGAGGTGGTACCTATTTATCTACTTGCATTTGCATGCTTTCAAACTTTAGCAGGTTTGAATGGGAGGAACTTTGGGGTGAATGTCAATCACACAGTCGCAGCCAGTTGTTCCCTCTCTACCTCAGATTCCTTTCTCCCACCTTTTTACTCAGTCAGAGTTCTGTGTCAGTTAGCAATGTCAGTGTTCCCTGTGTGTTAGAGTTTGACAGTTATGGAGTCAGCAGTTAGAGTCTGAGGAAGTGTTTATGTAACCAGTCGGTTAGTCGAATAATGAAGTTAAACAGTTAAGATCTCATACTATGTAACAAGTAAATTTGTTTGTTTTTCTGATATATATGAAGATTTGTAAGTAAAAGAGAAACATTTCTTATTCTTTCTCAACATCGGGTCTCCGACTGAATCTATTGAGACTATATTCCAGTTGAGGTAAAACTAACCGAACAATAATCTGCTCTGTAAGTCCCTGTCTGGATATTTTTCTTCTCTGCTGTGTCGCTGGAAGTTTTAAGCCAACAATTTCCACACTTTGCCAATAACATCTATAGTTAGTCAAGCCATTTTGGCTCATGAGGTAAAAAAATGCCACAAATACTCCTTCATTTCCTGGGCAAAATTAAAATTAAAAACTAAATATTTATATCCCTAGCTATCTATTAAATAACTTTCATAACACCCTAAATCTGTTCCTGAGGCATCTGCCAGTACTGTGGAATGATGATCCGGCTTAAGGCTTCTTTCCTGACCACCTGGAGACAGACTCAGTCCAGAGAAGGAAGCTGGTAGCATGCGGCCCAAAAAGGAAAACAATACAGGGTGGAATTCCAGAGGGTAAGACGTTGCACTGACTCTTCAGATATGTTTTCTGGTCCGGAACAAGATAGGAGCTGACATCAGTGTTGCAAACTAGCCCACCATGCCTGAGATTTGCACACTGTTTTAGAATCTCACTTTTCCTCGACTTGAGATTCAAAGAGGCCTGGAGATATCACAGGTAATAGATTTGTGTGAATGTTCCAAAGTGTTGTATTGGAGTGAAACAAACCTGTAGAGATCTATAAATGGAGAAGAAGAACCTGTAAAGATAAAGCTGTTGGCATAGACACCATGTTAGTGTGCTGGGAAGCAAAAAATGTCTTCAAACATTACATTTCAGAGAAGAAAATGATTGCTATTAAAATGCTGTTAAAATCATTGTGCTAGAAAATAAGTGCTCTATTAATACATAATTTCATGCCCTTAAATAATCAAGACTTTAATTTGATCTGGATGGTTCAACGAGTTAGGTATCAGAACCAGTGGTTGGGAGTTCAATTCCACAGTGGGTGTCCCAAGGGTATCCCAACCTGGGTGGCCTTGGGCAAGCCACACAGTCCCAGGGCGCCCCCAGAAGAAAGGAATGACAAGCCACTTCTGACCCAACAAAGGGTCGCCATAAGTTGGAATTGACTTGAGGGCACATAATTAGTTAGAATATACAAACAAATATAAAGGACATCAAAGCTGCTGACGTTATACAAACATTTTCTTAAAGACTAACACAATCTGTTCAATCTTCTCTTTCAAAACACAGTGTTCTTTAGTAAAGGTAAAGGTTCCCCTTGACATTTAGTCCAGTCGTGTCCGACTCTAGGGCACGGTGCTCATCCCCGTTTCTAAGCCGTAGAGCCAGCGTTTGTCCGAAGACAGTTTCCATGGTCACGTGGCCAGCGCGACTAGACACGGAACGCCGTTACCTTCCCACCGAGGTGGTACCTATTTATCTACTCGCATTTTTACATGCTTTCGAACTGCTAGGTTGGCAGGAGCTGGGACAAGCGACTGGAGCTCACTCCGTTGCGTGGATTCGATCTTACAACTGCTGGTCTTCTGACCTTGCAACACAGAGGCTTCTGCGGTTTAACCTGCAGTGCCACCACGTCCCAGTGTTCTTTACCAATCTGTAAAATGGTGATCATATTATTGAAAGGGTCATAATATTGATTTAAAGCTCAATACTCTGTGAACTGTTAGGTCATCAGGCATACCTTATTATTTCATTAAGAACAAGCTGACAGCAATATATCATAATAGTAATTAGGACATGAAATAAAATCTGTGCACAGCATTATGTAGGATAGTTACTGATACATGTAGGAGTTAGTAGATTTGGAGAGAGTCCATATCCATTATGGGAACGTTGGTCCACTGATTCCAAGCTGGAGCCTCATGGCACAGTGGTCAAACTGCAGCACTGCAGTCAAGACTGCTCACAACCTGAGTCCAATCCTGACAGCTCAGTTAGCTGGCGCAAGGTTGACTCAGCCTTCTATCCTTTTGAGGTCAGAAAATTGAGTGTCCAGCTCATTGTGGGGGCAATGTGTAGCCTGCATAATTAAATTGTAAACTGCCCAGAGAGTGCTTTAAGCACTTTGGGGTAGTATATAAGCAGCACACACTTTTATATGTGAATGTACTTTTGAAGCATGTCCTCATAATTAGCTGCCCCATTGTCAGGTAGTGACTTAGCCAGGGTGTTTAATCAGTTTTTAAAGGTGAGAAATGCAAAATAATCAAAGGGGTGTGGTCAACCATTGTGATGGCAATTTATTTCCTTTTACCTCATGTCAGGGGGTAGTATTTGTAGATGGGGGCGTGATTTGGCTTAGTCAGTGGTTGCTGATTAAACACCAAGTAAAGTTCAAACTGTTACTTACGACTTATAAAGTCCTATGTGCCTCAGAACTAGATTATCTGAGAGACTATCTTCAGATAGTCAATATTAGTGTTTACCTGCTAAGGAGGGGAGATCTGCTTACTCTGTGGTGATCTAGTAAGACCTGATTGGCTGTAGTGAAGACAGCACCTTCTCTACATGGAATGATCTTCCCACCAAGATTAGACCATCTCCTAATTTGGGATCTAATTCTTTGAACTAAGGCCCTGTTCCCTTGGCAAATTGTCATTCTTAAGCAACTGTTTGCAAAGGATTTCATTTGTCTTGATTGGTTTCTTTTATTATTTTGAACTAATAGATTTATTGTATCTGTTTTGATTGTAAACTGCTTTCAAGTGTAAGTAGACAGGGCTATAAAAGTGTTCTCACAAGTCAATAAGCAGGCAGAAAGTTCAAGAGGTGTTCTGATGGATGGCCACCAGAGGAGGGCCTACTCTTCCTGTATGATCAAGCTTATGTTTTTTCCCCTCCAAAAGTAAGTGGAAAAATGGGAGCTGATTTACTGTATGAGCTGCATGCCTATGAAGTAAATGTCCAGCCTTCCCCAATACTTCAACTGTTCCTCTCTGAAAATAATCCCGTTTTTTAAAAGGAAAACCAGATTTAACATCTCCAAACCGTCAAAATATGGCATTATTTATTCGACTTGGGGTACGCTGTAAATCCTGTTTACCTATGAATTGGAATGTTGGAAAGGAATATGAAAATACTGTTTGCTGGTATAGACACACCTATGTAATCTTGTTTTAAACTTACCCGTAATGCTTTCATCTGTTTCATGAGGCACTCTTTCTGATGTGTCTCATCAGAAACAGGAAAGGTATGTGCTTGTGTTGTGAGTCAGAAAATTTTGTTTTGCCCTGCAATTTTCTCCTCATAGTGTTTCTGTATGATGCAGTTTTATCAAATTCACTCCTGCAGTGTAATAGAGGAAAGATGAATTACGCTAAGAAACACTCTCTTGGTCTATCTGTAAAGATTCTCAGTCATCCAGGTGAGGTTATCTGGAAGTTGAGTCATGGCAACTGGACTTCTTTCTTATTAGTCCATCTAACGAGCCTGTTCAGACCAGGGGGGAAGTGAAACCCACATGGAGGATATATCAGGGGTCTCCTACCAACTCTCCTCAGACTGAAGAAGCTACTTGGATGAGTAGCGAAACGTTTCAACCTAACAAGAAAGAAGTCCAGTTGCCATGACTCAACTTCTAGACTCTCTTTGTGTCTTCATATAGACTGGGAATTCTAACACATGGACTGCCTTCAGAATATACACACTACTATGTTTTGTCCATTTGGAATTATTTAAAGGATGGGCTTCAACTAATGTTTTCTTTTTTTAAAAAATGAGGACATTAACTGAATCTAGATGAAGGGCAGTGTAGTGTCACATGTCCACTAGGTGGCAGTCTTCTGCCCCATACTCCTTTCTTATATCTAGTTTGTGACACTCTGAGGAGTTTCTTTAGTGCTGGGTGGATTATAAACCTGTTTCAGAAGGTGCGCACGTTTCATTATTTAGCATACATTGGTGTTAGAGATGTGCCACGTATTTATCTGTTTTGGTATTCTCGTAGAATATAGTTCCGAGGTGGGGGACTGAAAAAGATATTTTCCTCAAATATGTGTAAAGAGTCCTGTAGCACCTGAAATATATTACAACATGAGTTTTTGTAGACTATAATTTCAAATATATACAGCGTTGGATTATAGACAGTAGATTCAGAGGGAAGTTGGTTACAGAAAATACTGATCGTGACAGCTAATTCACTTCCTAGCGCTGGCCATTATAAAATCCTTATTGACAGTGGCTTGACATATTCCTTCTTACCATATGATCCTGGTTAGCTGGGACTGTAGTGTGGTAAGAATCCATTATCCTAGATTCAGATCTCTGGTGATAAACTGCAAATTAAAGTGTATTTCAGACTCTCACCAGAAGGCAATGGACTCTTATCACACCCCGTGTTTTATGTAATGGCAGGATATTTGTGTTGCCATCAGTCAGATTTGATTTCACGCTCTTGTCTATGAGAGCAAATGAAGCCAGTTCAGAGGGAGGGAGATAACATACTGTCCCCTCTCCCAAGATACCAATTAGTATAAGGGATTTTATGCATCCCTGACATTGCATTATCTTTGAATGTCTATACTGGGAATTGAACCTTGGTCATCTACCACAC
Organism: Intellagama lesueurii; assembly: GCA_037013535.1. Taxonomy (NCBI): domain Eukaryota; kingdom Metazoa; phylum Chordata; class Lepidosauria; order Squamata; family Agamidae; genus Intellagama; species Intellagama lesueurii. Next base: position 275,291,363 of record JBAJHW010000002.1, read on the forward strand.
TTATCCAGTGTTGTTATTTCTGAGCAGGCATGTGTAAATCCCCGAATCAGTTTCTCAGGGGCTCTGGCAAAAAAGGATGCCCTGGAGCAGTCATTCCCTCACTGAAGGTCTTGCTTATGCTGCAGGTTTAAGAAGCTCAGGAACAGCAAGAGTTTTTCTGATCTTCCCAGTGCATGTCACAGAAATTCTTGCTTGCCCTTCCAGCCTTTTGAGTATGCAAGAATGCCTACAAGAAAAGGTGGGCATTTAGCCTGTTGTTTGGACTACTGTGGGAACAGGTTGGTTCACTCCTTTCAACCGTGATCACATGATGTAATCACTGGATTGAACCAACTCCCAGAGTGTTCCTACCTGCACCTTTCTGGCCCCTGGGAGGAGCTGCTACTTTTTTTTTTGGTATGGGTGGGATCACTCCATCTTGGTCCATTTCCAGCACCAGTGATCTCTGGGAATGAACCAAAGCAAGTCTTTCTCTTTTCATTTGCCATGAAGGGGCTTAAGAAGAGAGCCACTTAATGATATTGACAGATTAATCACTTCCTCGGCTCTGTGGAGGGGCAAAGGAAGTGAAAAATATATTTTAAAGTATGTTTTAGTGCAGCAAATACATACCTAATACACATACCTAACTTGTCATGCACATACCTTGTGCTGTTTTTAAAGTTATGCAGCACATATTAACTGCACACTTCATTCCCCCCCCCCCCACACACACACACTTTCTTGGCCTCTCCTCTTCTTAAGCCACTTCGTGATATTGACAAATTGACAGCAGGCTTTCCATTTGAGTCACTTGAGGTCCATATGCCGTTTGGATGTGAGGATTGCACCAAATGAACATACCAAACCTCCTAGCAACCTTATTTAGTCTCATCCATCCTGCTGCAATTGCCACATGTAGACAGGCCTAGATGTTCTCTTGTATCGCCATCGGAGAAAGGTGGAGTAAAAATATTTTAAATAAATAAATAAAATAATATCTCAGAAAAACTAGGAAACACCAGTGATCTCTGACTTGTTCGCTTATTGTATAACTTAGTACGTATGAGAGAAATGCCTGTTTCTCCCACAAGCTTTCTTGTGTATTTGTTGATGGTGTGCAACAAATATTTACTTGATATATTTAAAACCATCTGAATACTCTCCTAAAATAGTTACAAACAGAGGACAGCTGGAAATATACTAAACCCTGTTCTTGGAAGTCAACCAGCTAGTGGTTTCCCTCCACTGTGGGAGAAGTCTAGGAGAAGCTGAGGAGAGTATGTGCATGCTAAGAATCACATGAGGTATCTGCCATCTAAGCAACATCCAGACAGTTGCACTCAATAACTGGGCTGGGATTTCAGCCTGAATCTTCTCATTGCAGGACTCCAGCCTTTAGCATATTTTCTTGGAAGCAAGTCCTGCTGATCTCAGTGGAACTTATTTCTAAGTACGTTTGTGCCATGAAGTGCTAGCCAAGCACTCTGCTCGCTGCACCAACCCTTGGCACCAGGACCTGGAGAATTCATTTAGAAGTAACTTTGGCTAGAAAGTTAAAGCAAAGCGAGATTAAATTAAAATCCCGTTAACAGAAGGGGGGGAGCAGCAGCAGCAGCAGCAGCTGGAGAGGTTGGTTCTTCTCACAAGCCAAGAGGCGAACTACAGAGTGTTCAAAATTGGCACGGCCAAAGAAGTGATTCATTGTCGCTTAGCAGTTTTGCTTCAGGAAACTCATCATTTTTGCCCACCAGGGGGAAGTTTAATTGGCACACGGTGGCTTTCCAGTTATAGGAACTTGGGGAAAGTGTCCTTCATCTCTCCTCTGAATACTAAATTGACTTTTTTTTTTTTTTGCAGCCTTCTAATCTAATACCAGCAGATCCCCCTTTTTTCCTGACCCTGCTATTGCCTTCTGTTGCTCTGTTCTGGTTCTTCTGTTGGATCTTCAAATTAAGGCATTAAGCAGATTAATTTATAGTGGAGCTCCAGGTTTATGAACGACTCTGGGGGAAAAGAGGAGGGGTGATTCTTCACTGTGAATCGTAGGTTAGTAGAGCTGGAAAGAACCCAGGGGGTCATCTGGTCCAACACAAGATCTTCTGTGCCCAAAGCATCATTGATAGTTCCTTCCCAAAGTCCACAAGGAGAGATATTGTACAATTTGCTTGTCCACTCTTTGGACAACTGAGTGTTCACCTGCTGTTAAAGTCAGCAGCTATTTTTATAATCTGCAAGTCTGAATCTACTCTTTATTTATTGGAAACAGGGATGGTCAGCCCCTTGTGCTGAGCCATGTTCCCTGAAGGTCATGTGTCAGGGGCTACATATGGATTGTGAGCAGGTTTGGAGCTCTGAAAAGGCTGAAAGACAAAAGTGGGAGTAATGTTTCTTTGTTTTCCTTCTACCTCCTTCTCTCTCTTTCTCTGTCTCTCCCTATCGAGTGGGCCTTTTAAGAAAAAGAGCAGATTGCTTTCTCAATAGCCGAAGCTAAACCCAGTTTGCCAAAATAGAAATTCCCAATAGCACTTTGCTAAATACGCGATCAGTAGATGAAGAGGATGAATGGGTGTTTATCTCACACGTTTCTTTTCCCTCACCCTCCAGTGCTCAGCATTATTTTCCTTGCTTTAATGGATCATTATTTCGCAAACTGAAGCTCAGATCAGAACCACGCTGTTTGGAAAGGAAAACATAAAGCCATTGAGGACTTGGATTCCAATCCATATCAATCCACAATGAGCTTTCTCTAGAGTGAAACAAGAAGAAACAATGTGGCTGCTAGTTATATTTCTAACATGCATTTTGGCCCTCAAAAGGTGATTGCTGTGTTCAAACGAGATAACACCAATTTCAGTAGTGTACATCTTCCCACAGTGAGAGGGCAGAGGATGGCCAGAGGAGGAGGAGGTCAGGAAAGAAGGTACAAGCATAAAGCCCTTGGCTTATTAATCTTTGGTCACAAATGCTGTGGAGCGAGTCTTGTCCAACAGGCCCTTACATATGGTGAACAATAATACTTGTGCTTCAAAAGGGCAGTGCAGCTACTGCATCATATTATTTCCATATTGCTTAGAAATAGATAGCCCCTATCATTACTTCTGGTACAAAGATCCAAGATGGTTCAGGATTTGAGATAAAGGTATCCAGGGATTAGGAGATAAGACTCCCAAGAGGCAGATCCTTGGAACAGAAACACATTGTTATTATTATGTGCCATCAAGTCAGTTCTGTTCAGCCGGGGAGCTGACACTTTGTACCCGGTGCTGCAACAAATCTGGAAATAGGCCAAAATGAACATACATACATACATACATACATACATACATACATACATACATACATACATACTAATGAATAGTCAGGTGCTTCTGTTTTGATTTTTGTTGTTGTTTAGTCGTTAAGTGGTGTCCGACTCTTCGTGACCCCATGGACCAGAGCACGCCAGGCCCCCCTGTCTTCCACTGCCTCCCGGAGTTTGGTCAAACTGACATCTCAGTTAGCCGTGGCAAATTACGGAAACTTTATGTAAACACTAGTAGGATGTGTCTGGCCATAGTCAAAAAAATAACTTTCCCAAACTATGCAGGATCATCACTATCTTAGAACTGCAGAGCTGGAAGGGACCCTATGGATCATCGAATCCAATCCCTGTCAAGGAGGCAGAGTGGGGAATCGAACGCCCAACCTCTGGCTCTTTAGCTAGATGCCTAAACTGCTCAATATACACAACACTAATTTTCTTTTAGAAGTCGATGCCTAATTATATTGGTAATGCATTCCTTATGTGGGTAAATGTTTAACAGGTTATGGATGGAACTTTTGAGTGACAGAACATTGTGATGTTTTGAAAATTCTTCCAAGTGGCCCTGTGCCCTCCCATGTCTTTCACTGAGACTGAAGACATTTTTAGTGTTCACCTCCTCGAGTAAAAACATGCAGCTATAGTTGGAGTGTAAACTAATATATCATGAAACTGAGCAAGAGTAGACATTTTGCTCTTTACTGCTGACAAAGAGATATGTAGGATTATATTGTACCTAGTTAGTTTTCTAGACAGATTGTATTTGTCTTCAGTATGGAAGGGATGGTCACTCTCGAATTGGCCTTCTCAGCCACACTAGACGCTGTTCCAAGTCCTCTATTCAGAGCACGTTACCATAGTCTCTCGAGACTGAAGGATGCCTAATCTAATCTAAGTTTTCTAGGTATGGTTTTGTCCTTTAAAATAAGGCTGACTGCCCACAGAGTATGGAACAGGAGTGGAGAACTAGTGGTCCAGGAGATGTTGCTGAACCTCAACTTCCATCAGTCCCAGACAATAGGACCAATTGTCTGCGGTGATGGGAGGTTCAGTTCACCAACATCTGGATGGTCTGATTTAGAATAATGAAAGAGGATAAAACCTGTTGAATAGGGGGGACTGTCAGGATAAGCCCTGCTTTTGTTGTTGCAGAATACACATATGGATATTTATTGGATATGGCCAAAGCATGGAAATACTCCTTTTTCAGATTTCATCTACTACTATCTTCCATCCAGCACGGCCACAGACTGCTTTGGCTGGAGGAGTCTGGGAGTGATAGAAGAAGAAAAAATAACATTTCAAAGACCTGAGTATGGCAAAGGATTTTAAATTGTATTTGCAGTGGTGTGGCTCATCTTTCTTGATGTACTGTGGAAGAACTGGAGATGGTCTTTGGCCTAACCCTGAAGATTTTTAGGCTTTGGCAGAATATCCTCTTTGCATGCAGAAGGTCCTGAGTTCAATGTGCACCATTTCCAGCTAAAGGACTTTAGCTAGTATCTCTGCTACAGATCTCCAGACATTAGTAGGCTACGTCATGAATAGGGCAGAAAGATTTTTGGTCTCCAGTCTGGCTCAAAGTAAGTCAGCTGAAATAGTGTACAGAGAGTATTTGCACTTCTGTGAATTTTGCAATGCAAAAAAACCCAAAACAAAACTGTTCAAACACTTGTGAGTTTGGTCAAATTCATGTTGGTAGCTTCGATGACACTGTTTTGATTTTAGGGCTGTATAAAATGTGCTGCTCTTGACTACCTCCAGGAGCAGGAAAAAACACTTCTTCAGGATTTTTTAATGGGGTCCACTTGGGGGCTTGGAAGGCCTCAAGAGCAGCCTTGGGATGGGTACAGGGCTCATGAGCTGGGCTTTGCCTACCCTGCCATGAAAGTGAGGCACATGATACCTTTTAAAAATGAAAAGTTCTCTGAAATGCCGTGCTTGGATTGTGCGGTTATGGTGCAGATATACACCATATACACCACATTCCAAGCATGATATATGGTTGCTTCTTAGCTCTCTGCCTTGTTTGCTAAGATTGTATATGGCTGTGATGTACGTGGGCTCAAGAACAGATAATGCTAATAAAGCCTATCTCCTATGCAAATTGTTATTCCCTCTATTGATATTACATCCATAGTTATGAGATTAGCAAAAAACTCTTCAGTATGCATGTCTTTAAATACCTCCTTATTCTTGTCTCCAATTTGATCAAATTCCGGGAGGCAGTGGAAGACAGGAGGGCCTGGCGTGCTCTGGTCCATGGGGTCACGAAGAGTCAGACATGACTTAACGACTAAAGAACAACAACTTGTCTCCACTCTCCGATCAGAGACAATGATAGAGATAATATTGTAGAATATAGTTTCCTTTACGGGAGAGGGAGTTGGTACCCAGTGTGGTGTAGTGGACAGAGTGATGGACTAGGACTCTGGAGAACAGGGTTCAAATCCCCACTAAACCATGGAAACTCACTGGGGGAGTGGAACTGGCAAAACTACTCCTTAAATATCTCACTTTGAAAACCCTATTAGGGTTGCTATAAGTTGGTTACAACCTGGTGGCACACAACTAACTTAACTAGAAGAGGAGCTGGCCTCACACCATTGTTTGTTTTTTATTTCATGTGATCAGTGATGAATCTGAAGAAGAGGAGAGGTTCCTGCTTCCATGTAGGCTTTATAACTTAGCAAGAACCTGGAGGTGGGGGTGGAAATCTGGGTTGTTGCTCACTTGTACAGCTTAACATGCAACTAGGAACCTTGCTTTGCCAGATTCATCACTGACTAAGTGAAAAAGGCAAAGACAGAGAGAGTGGGCTAAGCACTATCTTCAAAGCGTATGGATGAACCTAGATTTTGTAACGTCTCCATAAGGCTTGACTCTGGAGATCTGTACCTGGCCTTTATGTTGCCTATTTTCAAATGAGACCTGAAGCTACTCCAAATGCTGAAATGCTGGGATGACAGATACTAAATGGCAAATTTAACTAGTGTTAATCTGGTATCATCGTCATTTTAAAATTTTGGTACACTATTCTTTGAAATATGCAGTAGCTTACTTAAAACCCAGGTGAGGCCCCTGGGCACATAGCTAAGTTTAACTAGTTAAAAACAGCTCTGATGTGATCTAGTGGCTCAGGTTTTTCGAAAAAAGTTAAGATAATCTGCTGAACAGCTGAGCAAGCTACATTTCAGCTGACTGATCTGGATGACAGCTTGGTTCTTTTGCAAAGTGGTTGTTACTGTTTTCACAAACAGTAGTGTCATTCATGTTGCCTTACTGCTATTTTGGAAACTCCAGTGGATACTGTAATGAAGCAGCTGGCTGGATAGCTCAGTGGGTTTGGTACCTGGCTATGAACCCAGAAGTCAGCTTGTACGTATAGCCTTGATCCACAGTCCTAAAGTACCTCCAGAAGAAGGGAATGGTAAACCAATTTGGAGTCCTCTATATCTAGGAAACCCTAGATGGAGTTGCCATAAGTCGGAATCAACCTGTCAGCAAGTGATTATTATTGTTAATGAAGGCAAATTTGCAAGGAAAAAGTATGTGACTGAAGATCATGTTTGCTACTTGCAAGACTGGTGACCGTATGTTGAAAGTCACATGGACCCCAACTGGCTGAACTTATGAATATTTATATATAGGTTGATGAAGGATTTGGCTTTCTAGCTTCAGACACGTTCTCATAACATATCTGTGCACAGACAAGCAGTATCATTACTATGTGACTGTTTTACTTTCTAAAATTTGTTCTGGCAGCAGCAGCATTCAAGTAAAGGAACACAACAATGGTTTGATTCTCAGAAGGATTTATTTTTCTTTGTCTGAAAAATGTTTCTTAAGAATATATGAGTTAGGTGATCCCTCAAGCTTGTGGTAACCAGACTGAATAAACCTTGGCTTTAAAAAAAAACACATGAAAAACCCACTTCAGCTTGTGCTGCTTTTGATGAGAAATGTGTGTCAAAGAGAAGAATTTCATCCAGTAACAAACCCAAGGAGAATTCTTGAGGTGGTGAGGAAACCTTATATTTTATAGAGAGACATTGGGAGATCAGCTTGGCTTTCCAATTATTACAGAAAATATGAATACTATTTGTACTAACAACCCTTAAGTCCTCTGCTATCTGCAAAGTGTAAGAGGGAAGCAGGCTTTTCTAAAGAGCTCTACAGATAAAAGGCCTATTAATCAAAGATCAAATATTGTTACAAGTTGTGTTTAGGCCTGGGCATATCAAATTAATGGGTTCCCCCGTCATCACCCCCTTCTTATGTTTTCATAACAGCATGCCTCTCTCTACCTGCTCTGTGCAGTTATTCTTTATATGGTAACACATTTGACACACTGGCCAAGAATCATGAGCTTTTCCAGACATGTACATTCTTCCTTCATATGTATGCTCCATTGGCTAAACACTTATCTATGCCGCATAACATAACAGTAACTACATTGTCAGCTTCTTTCTCCCCGTTCCCCTCTCTATTTTCTCCCATCAAAAGAATGCAAGGCCATGGTCACACCAGCAAAATGTCCCCCTGTTTTCTTACACCTTTTACTCCCTGATTAGTCGTGCATTGTGGTCATGTGACATATATCACCGGTGTGTGTGTTCTGACATGTTTTTTCAATTACTGTAACTTTTTCCTAAGTTTGATGTGTTATGACCAGCTACACTTCGGTACCAGAATATTTCTCACTGGGTTGCTTATGTCTATGGGGCCCCTTTTTTCCTTTCCTTCCTCCCCCCATTTTGTTACATCGATGTTTCGGCAACATTTCCTTGTTGCATATGAGTTTCTCTGCTGCGTTTGTGCCTCTTGCAGCAGAGAAAATTGTAGTTGGGCTTTGTTCTCATTGCAGCTCTACCATAAGGTCCTCAAGAAGAAAATGTGAAAGGGTTCAGGGGAAAGAGCACCACCTAATGGAAGGATCTGCAAATAAGTGAAGCACAGAGGCCGATGAGATAGGTTTTCCAATATACAGTATCAACATTCTGCTCACTAAACATTTTTTAAAAAAAAAATTAAAGGGACATACTGTACAGGCAGACGACATCACTGGCAGAAGCAGCACAAGGCAGCTTGCAGGAAAATGTATCGGTACAACTGTGCAGACAGGACACCACTGTAAAACTGTTGAGCAATAAATCCCGCAACAAAAAAAGCAGAAGCTTCCTGGCAGGCAGGAGGCATTAGCAATTCTGGGGACATAAGTCCAATTCGGTTTACATCAGAGACCTTGAACCAGCAAACCAGTTGGGTTCCTATTTTTGAAGATGCTTCACTCCATGACAAAGACTTCCTCATATTTTTTCTTTTAACTTTTATTATATTTAAATAACACTAGTAATGGTGTGTGTATCACTGGAGTGTTTTTTTTTAACATGTCTATTTTGGCTTCAACTGCTGGCTGGGTAACTCAGTAAGTTAGGTATCTGGCTGCAGAGCCATAGGTTGGGAGTTTGATTCCCCACTGTGCCTCGTACAGTCAGAGCCAGCCTGCATGGCCTTGGGCAAAGCTGCATAGTCTCAGAACGCCCACAAGAGAAGAGAATGATAAACCACTTCTGAGTACTCTCTACCTGGAAAACCCTTAAAAAGGGTTGCCAGAAGTCAGAATTGACAATTATAAATAGGTTAAGGTTGTAATCTAATAGACCACCAGTAAGTATATGAAATAAAGTTAGAATTAAAGAACTGCCAGCTAAATACTGTCCATTTTCAGTGCAATCTTTCCTCAAAAATGTCTCACTTGTAGGAAGTGAGGATGAGGCAGAAATCAATCTTCTGTCAGGAAGAATACTGTTCTGACGGATAAACCAAGCCATCTACTGATAGAGCAAACTGACAGAAGAGTGGGGAAAAAATTAGACTAGAAAAGGGACACGATGAGAAAGGAGCTGAGTTATTATGACAAATCTAATCCAGCCCAGGGACAAAGCCACAATACCAGAACAAAGTTAGACCAGGCTCAGGGTAGTCCTATATAATTACCAGTATCCCTGGGCTGGGAATGGTTTGGATTCATCCTAGCTGGATGTTGATTCAGCTAGCCCTTGGCTGTCTTGGCCAGTTAGGATTGCAGTCTTTGCTTCGCAGCTGAGAAATGATTTGAACCCAGGTCTCCTCAGCTAAAACATGGAGCATTTTTGGATCCGGCAACTCCTTGTTCACAAAGTCTCTATTTCTCCATGATGCTGATGGCATTAAAGTCAATGAGGCACCACTCCTTCCCACATCACCAGGTACCTCAGGAAGACTCAGGCCACGAATGTGGAGCTCATGCTGCAGCTTCTCCACACTCTAGCATTTTGTTGTTGTTGTTTAGTCGTTAAGTCGTGTCCGACTCTTCGTGACCCCATGGACCAGAGCACGCCAGGCCCTCCTGTCTTCCACTGCCTCCCGGAGTTTGGTCAAATTCATGTTGGTAGCTTTGATGACACTGTCCATCCATCTCATCCTCTGTCCTCCCCTTCTCCTCTTGCCTTCACACTTTTCCAACATCAGGGTCTTTTCCAGGGAGTCTTCTCTTCTCATCAGATGGCCAAAGTATTGGAGCCTCAGCTTCAGGATCTGTCCTTCCAGTGAGCACTCAGGGTTGATTTCCTTCAGAATGGATAGGTTTGTTCTCTTTGCAGTCCAGGGGACTCTCAAGAGTCTCCTCCAGCACCACAATTCAAAAGCATCAATTCTTCGGCGGTCAGCCTTCTTTATGGTCCAGCTCTCACTTCCATACATCGCTACTGGAAAAAGCATAGCTTTGACTCTGCGGACCTTTGTCGGCAAGGTGATGTCTCTGCTTTTTAAGATGCTTTCTAGGTTTGTCATCGCTTTCCTCCCAAGAAGCAGGTGTCTTTTAATTTCGTGGCTGCTGTCACCATCTGCAGTGATCATGGAGCCCAAGAAGGTAAAATCTGTCACTGCCTCCATATCTTCCCCTTCTCTTTGCCAGGAGGTGATGGGACCAGTGGCCATGATCTTAGTTTTTTTGATGTTGAGCTTCAGACCATTTTTTGCGCTCTCCTCTTTCACCCTCATTAAGAGGTTCTTTAAGTCCTCCTCACTTTCTGCCATCAGAGTGCTTGTTCTCTTGACAAAACTCTATTAGCCTTTGCCCTTCTTCGTTTTGAACTCCAAGGCCAAACTTACCTGTTGTTCCTTTTATCTCTTGACTCCCTACTTTAGCATTCCAATCCCCTATAATAAGAAGAACATCTTTCTTTGGTGTCAGTTCTAGAAGGTGTTGTAAGTCTTCATAGAATTGGTCAATTTCAGCCTCTTCAGCATCGGTGGTTGGTGCATAAACTTGGATTACTGGAGCAGCTCTTTCCCACAATGACAGAGGCTATTTCTTGCATTACCCCGGGGACTCTTTGAAGGAGCTGCATCAGTATAGCTCCCATGTAATGTCAGAAAGGGCCCAGAGACCCTTGTACTATTCACTGTGTATAACAATGTGAGTAGCATTTGCTGTGTACAATAAATTCACTAGTAGTGCATCCTTATTGAGCTTGGTTTTTCTCTGTAAAAATTTGCTGTTGTTTTCTTTTCCACTTTGTCTCTTGGTACCACAGTTTATTTTATGACTTCCCTAAGCATTAAATATTTTCACTGCTCACTGACATATTCTGTAGGGAGACATGTGATTAATAATCCTGGGAATGACAGTTAGTGAAATAGCACACAGCTCTGTGAGGATACCCATTTTTCAAACACTAAATCTCTGATCCTCTAACCACGAACGTCTTGAATCGCTGGCACCAGATTCAAGGGGGCTGCTCTGGAGCTGGGGGTGATGGTTTGTGGCCTGATAGACATGATGAATGCCCGTGGAGGGTCATAAATTAATTGGCTTGTTGAATGGTTCAACATTATGTCATGAGCAGAGGTGGAAATGGCTCCTGAAGCCATTGCTGAAGTGAAAAGCATGGGACCTTCATACAGTAGCTGATTAATTAAAGTATTCATATGAAATTGCGATCTGATTGGTTTTTGAGGGTAACAGCCAGAGGCTGTGTGGAGGCTCTCTTTGACTCATGAGATGCAAACCAGACACCCAGCTTGGATTTGCATCTGTGTGTATTTTAAATCTGATGAAAAGCAGGAAATGGGAAAACTTGGCAACCCTCCCTGGTTTAACTTAGTAAAGCCTTTTGGCTCAGTGCATATTTGTGCTCTGTGGGCTGCAGGGAAGTTGAGGTTTGTATGCGATCGGAGTTAGTTTATTCTTTGGCCATGTGAAATGGTGGATAAAATGAATTAAGAAAGTTTGCATGGCTGGATTCAGAGAAGAAGAATGCATATGGCCCTCTTGGAAACTGGTGCTTCAAACAGTAGAAGTATATATTCTGTGAGAGCAGGGGCCTGTAAACTATCCTTCCAGTCCTAAGTGTGTAGGAGCTGCGTGTCAGTTTAGTGGTCAGGAAAGGGGAATTCACACATTCTCAGAACTGTTTCCGTCCAAATCATCCTAGGACTGCAGAACTGGAAAGGATCTTATGGATCATTGAGTCCAGCCCTTGTCAAGAAGGCACAGTGGGGAATCAAACTCCTAACCTCTGGCTTTGCAGCCAGATGCCAAAAACCACTGAGCTATCCTATACTCTGTTGCTCAATATGGGAACTGGTCTGTACTATAAAGGACTCCAGGACCATAAATCTAATTGATTAATCAATTATAGTAAGACATAATTCCAATAGATAGATAGATAGATAGATAGATAGATAGATAGATAGATAGATAGATAGATAGATAGATAGATAGATAGATAGATAGATAGATAGATAGATAGATGTCCTATTATTTCAGTGGGACTCACTTCATAATACTCGCTCATAGCATTAGTTTGCCATAGCTTTTAAAAATTGACTAAAATGAGACCCAGTTTAGTTTGGTGACAGGGTTTGTTTAACGTTCTTTTTCTTTCTTTTTTTCAAATACAGAAACTGCAGGTGAGTCACCATCTTGAAAAGAGGCTTTTTCTTTGTTCATGTTAAGAGACAAAGCTCTTTCTAAGACAGTGGTTCCCAACATGGGGTAACCCAGATGTTCTTGGACTAAACTTCCCAGAAGCCTTTAATGCTAGCTGTGCTGGCCAGGATTTCTGGGAGTTGTAGTCCTAGAACATCTGTGGACCCAAGGTTGAGATGCACAGTTCTAAAAGAATGACTGCTATGATACCATCTAAAAACATTCTCTCTCTCTCTCTCTCTCTCTCTCTCTCTCTCTGTGTGTGTGTCTGTGTCTGTGTGTGTCTGTGTGTGTGTGTGTCTTTTTCCAAATAATTGCTTTTTCTTATATGGAAGTTTAAGTCAGCAAAAACGTCTGTATGATTTGTATCTTTGATTCATTGAGAAGCAGTCTTAGTTCTATGTTCCAGGACAATATCTGCTTCATCAGTGTTTGTGCCTTAAGAAGGATACTTCTGAAGAAATAAATGGGTTCAGTCCACAGAAGCTTATGTCAAGTAAAAAAATATTGGTCTTTAGGGTACTGCAGTACAAGATTCTTTGTTGATTTGCTGGAATGAACTAACATGGCTGCCTCTTGGAAATTTCCACAATACATGGAATTCTTGAGACACCACAAGACTCTTTGTTGAGTTTGTTTTAGTAAGTGTTGAATATGACTGGGTCTGTGAAAATTGTCCCAACACTTAGTAGAAGAGGACTAGCAGGATTTAGAAAGGCCACAGAAGAACCCAGCAGGTTTTCGCAGGTATTGAAAGATACCAATGGAAATTAATAGTAGAAATGTAAGGAGATACTGTTTGTGTGCTTCCTTCTAGAGGGCTTTCTTTCTGTCAGTCTGCTTGCATGACACTTCGGGAACTGTCTCCACTCCCTTTTATGTGGATTGAGTTCTGATCTTTCCTTTCACTACATCACTTTACATAGACGCTCTGCTGAGTCAACATATATCTGTGTTAAGCAGACTACTGAAAGATAGGTGGGTTGGAGGGGGAGAGAAGCAACAGAATGTGCCACAGACGTAGTCACCCCAAGGAGCCATGGAGACAAGTGCTGAAAGCAGAGCCTGATTATTCCAGCAGACAGCTTCCTTCTACTTGAAAATAACCTTCATGGAGATCCAGCTTGTGACAAAGAGTATGTGCTGCCTATGAGTGCAGGCCTCCTGTTTGTAAGGCAGGCTTAGAAGTAATTTATTTTAAGGCAGCAGTTGCCATCGTATGTTTTTCATGGCTTCTCCTCATTTAAGACAACCCTATTTGCGATGTTCTGTCACTGTAATGGAATTTGCCATGCTCAGCTTTCTGTTTACCTTGACATCCAGTACACTGTACATGGCGGTCCCGCAGCTCGCTGATTCGGACATCCTGAGGATCTGGTGCCATATGTGTATTTATGGGTGCTGTCGAAGGAGAGGAGAGTGAAGAGGTGTATCCCAGTTCATCTATCAAATGTGTTTGACCTTTAAATCCTCAGGGCTGACTCAGTGTGGGTGGTCTGATGTTCCATAGTTTTCCCTCTGAAGAAACAACCACCTTTGGATTTAGAGAACTGCTTTGGGGTGCTCGGTGTTTTGTCAAGGACAGTTATTGTTTACACTTAGGCATCGTACTTCATTTATACCATTCCAGCTTATTGCAAACAGCTGCTTTATCCACTGCCCCCCCCCTAAAAAGGGGGAAAGAAAAATCAACCTTCTCAACCCATCCTTGTTAGTAACCATTTTTCCAAGGGTAGGAGTAATTAAGGCTAGTATAGTCCATGGCACTACGCTTGGAACAATGCATTCATCCCAGTGTTATACAGCTACCGTTGATGAACAGAGTCCGGTTTCTAACACCAGACGGTGACCTTTTGTCTCTTTGCATTTTCTTACCTCCCTCAGAAAGATTTGCCGGCATTGCAAGTGTCCCCAGGCAGAGCATTTTGAAACGGCAATGCCTTTGGAAATGGAGAAGACTGTGACCAAGCTGATGTTTGACTTCCAGCGAAATTCGACTTCTGATGATGATTCTGGCTGTGCTTTGGAAGAATATGCCTGGGTTCCTCCTGGGCTAAAGCCTGAACAGGTATGTTCCATTGTGGCTTGCAGCTGCCCTAGAAAGCACAGATATAAATCATGAAATCCCACACCAACTATGATAATATTAACCTTCTATTATCTCACTTGGGGAACTGTCAGAAGCAGTCCTTGAAACATCTTGGTTGTGGCTGTCTTCTAACACTCTGGACATGCACCGAAGCCATAATGCTTACACACTGAAGGGCACCCGTAGCCAGGGCATTACCATCACATCACATCTGAGAGTGGCAGCATCAGGCCGTGCAATGATGCCCTTATACAGTATGGTTTCACTCACTTGCACATGCACGTGTTAATCATTTGTGATCCACTGTCAGTCTGAGAGTGTAACATTTTAACAGGGAAATGTTTCCTTTATACTTGAAGGGACAGAGTTGTTTATAGGAAGACATTCTCCAATTCATAAGTGCTTGGGAAATTCTTAGTCATGAGATTGCAACTGATATTTTTAAAAAAGAGGACATTATGTTTTTCAAGTCATGGAAGCAAGTGTTCGGCAGCACCTGTAACCCAGGTGAAGAATCTGGGAGTTTGGCCTAAACCTTAGAACTTCATGTGCTGAGCATATGGTAGTCATTTAGACGGAATGTCCAATATGTATTTCTTATTTATACTCTGTTGGCTGCCGCTGAGCCAGGTTTGTTCCAGGTTAGCCAGGAAACAACAGAGTTCTGACTAAACGGCATTTTGGACCACCAGTGGCTATAGGAGCTTGAGGAATGAAGCAGACTTCATATGTTGACTCAATTATTTATTTTAGATTACACATCACGGTTCATCCAGAGTGGCTCTGAAAAGACAGGAGACCCACTGTAAGATCATATGCAACATGTTAGTAAAATTGTATTCTGAATAAAGTATCACAATTGCCAAGATATTTCAAGCAGCAGTGTAAGATGTACTAAGTGCAGTGCAGTGTTTACAGCATTGGACATAGACCAATGGAAAATCCATGTTCAAATCCCCACTAAGCCAATAAGATAAAGAGTGCATGTGTTCTAATGCTTTGGGCATGCCCAGAAGCCATAACGCTTCGGAGATGTTTTGAAGTTGGCCATCTCTGCTCTAGTTGCACCAGCCCTTTTTCCTACACCAGAACTAAGGAAAAAGGAATGGAGTGACTGTAAATCATGGCCCAACCAGTCAGATTTATGGAAATGTTACAATTCCGGCACAGAATCATGACAATTCCTGTACAGATTAGCATCTTTCCTATGCATGGTTTCCTACTTCAACCAATGCATATTGACTATTACTAATGCAAATGGCATTGAGGTATGTGCAAAATTTGGCAGTTTCCTGCACAAATAAATGGTAGAAATAAAGAGGGGGTTGGAATATTGGAAGGGTGAGGCTAGGGTCGCATTTTAATGGGAAGCTGCAATATCTTACTAGCACAGGGGACGTCTCAGTGGGGTGTCTCAGGATGGCTAAGAATGAGCACATTTTTCAGTAATCTCATTACTAAGGGGATAGGACCAATGGGTTGCAATTGTATTGTGGTTCATGTGAGAGGCATATGTCTAGAGCACAGGGGGGGAAAGGAAGCAATTATACTGATGAGCCGCTCCACCCTTTCCCTTGGACAGATGCTCTTACTTCCCTATGACTATAATGCAAAACGGTGACAGGTCCACATCAGTGGAATGACAGTCAAAGGATGTACACCAGGTTCAGTCTTGGGAATTTTTAAGAAACTGAAAAAAAAATAATTTGTTATGCTAAATTTCTGGCTGAATTTGTGTTTATTTGTTATGCTTTTATTTATTTCCTTTACCAAACTCATACACTCTTTATCCTACTACTTGTTAAGAGTATGAGTAAGACTTTACTCTAATTTCTAAACAAGGCTTAGAAGGCAGCTGCAGTGCTATGTGTAGAATTTTGTGGCATTCGTTATTTTTGTATTTTATTTTATTTTATTATTTATTGGTTACATTTATATGGCACCCATCTAATGGGAAGCCACTACTCTGGGTGGTTTACAGTGTTCTTTCCCATACCAGTTGAGCCAAATTCATCCCTTAGATCACAGATGGGCAACTTCTGCAGCATCTCCCTGTGTTGCAGGAGGTTACTAGAGCATCTTCATACACCACAGAATCCCAGGGAACAGCAGGACAGAGAGCCAATTTACATGTTAGAGTAGTAGAAAGAAAAGAGAAGGCGGGAATCATCTGTGCTATGACTCTGAAAGCCACTGCCACTGATTAAGTGGTGGTAGGAGGTACTGAGGGCTATAAAATGGATTCGAGAGATTGCCTGTGGCCTTTGCCAGTGTGTCAGCAAAGATTAATCAAAGTTAGCAGGAAGATAAACTGTGGAACAAATTAAGGCATAGCCATCCCCAAAGCATGTGTTCCCAGTTTTCAGGAGTACATGCTGCTAGTTGGATCATGATTCATAGTCAATCCATTCCCTTTTCCTCAGGTGTAGAAAAATGGCCTGCTGCAGTTAGAGCAGAGATGGACAACTTCAAAACATCTCCAGCTGTTTTGGCCAACCGTTCCTATCATCTGTAGTCACAGCAGACATTCATCAGAGACAATGGGAGCTATAGTCCAGAAACATCTGGAGAGACATAGTTGTGCTCCCCACCCCCTGAATTAGAAAACATTCTTCTGCCTGCATGTTTTAAGAATATTGTTCTCTCCATTATTGCATTACTTGTATGAAGGGCAGAACTCAGAAGTCAGTGGGAGTGGAGCAAGGAGGTTAAGGTTGGCAATCTCTGTCTCAGGCTGTCTTACTGGCACACCCCAAAGTGTCAAGATTAGGGTCATCTCTGATTTCTAGCATAAGATGCTTTGCATCGATGCATCAGATAGGAACATCAACAAGTAATTATTCTTTTAGTCAGTTCCATGTGTTTGTACATTTTTGTATGTGTGAGCTCATCCACTCCTTTGTAACAGTAGATATGAGCAATTTTATAATGCTGATCAAAATCCTGCTGAGATTTGACACACATGCAAGAAGAATCATATAAGTTTCTGCAATCAATTGTGGCTAATTCTTGTGATGCCTGTTATGTATCTAGATACCTTGTGGGCCATGTGATCAGGAGCATGATTGGGAATGAGACTGGACATGACTGACACCTCACTGTTGAGCCACAGCAGCTTACACAAGTTTTACATATTAAAATCCCAACAAGATTTTGGCCACTGTCAAAACAATTTACTCTGCATCCCTTAATATTTAAAATGAAACAAGTAAATGATGTTATTGTAGTTAGAGAGACCAAGGGGGGCAACACCTAGTCAGCATCTCTGAAACTCAAACTTTGCAGGGTGGACTTTCCCATTAGTTTTCTTTTTCTTGAGTTGTTTCAGATTTACTAGAGAAGTATCTGATTGCTTAAAGTGAACACCACTTGTTGCCACACAACACATTAATAAGATGGGCGCTCCACAGCATGTCATTGTAAAATATTCACATTTTTCAGTGACTGATGGGTTATTTTGATTTCAGTCAGCTTTTTTTGTGATCATTTGAGATCACTTAATTTTCCAGTAACATTGTGAAGTATGGCCAGCTTGGATAATTGTTCTGGTGGAAGTTGTGGCCAGAAGCCTTATTATTATACTGTACCTTTAGACTAGAATCTGATTCTTTTCTTTGGTTTGATCCAGAACATCTTCTACATGTTGAAATGTTTTGACATCCTCCCACTTTTCCTGTGGACTATAAATGCTATCTGATTAGATCAAAATCAAGCCCTTCTCTCATCTCTCTCTCTCTTTCAGACAAATATATGTAGTAATGTGCAATAAAGATTTTGGCTCCTTATACTGGGAATATTCCAAATGGAATCTTGTAAATCTAGAGGTAACATGAATCTTGGTTGTCTTAAATGACAGATGGTTCCTATGCAACAATTTAGAAGGGCTACACTTTAAGACAACAACATGTGCACTTAGGTTTTCCGACACGTATTGCTTCTTAGAGGCAGTAGGTCCCCCTACTCATGCTTCGAAAACTCTTTGAATGCCTGAGTTAAAACTGAAGTTTGAAGACTGCCCTCAGAGCTTTTGAAGAGGTGGAAGTGGAAAGAGAAAGCAGGAAAGCAATGACAGCACTTCTGTCCTTCTTGTAGCTGAGTAATTTGAAAACCCAGGACTCCAGTGCAGTCTGTGAATTGGAGGCATGAGAAAAGCAAATGAGAACAGCATGGAAAACATCATTTCTCACTGCTTAGCAACATATTCTCTTCTCCGAAGGGGCTTAGCAACAGGTGATCTTTCATTCCTAGGTTGCAGGCTCTAGATTCCTACATAGTAATGGAATTTATGTGGCTTGAGGATTGTATGGGATTTAGTAGTACAGGGGATCAAAACGCAATCCAGACTTAAATTCCAAATTTCTAACTTGATTAATCTGGAGAAGTTCCTGCAAGTGATGTGCAAAGACATATCGATGTAGGATTGAGGTGCTTCAAAATCTGAACCAGGGGGTTCTTGAAGGAGCCACATCCTAGAAAGGCATTTTCCCTCTTTCTGTGATTAACTATACAAGGTAACACTGGGTTTTGATTCTGCTGTGAACATTGGAAATAGCTGGATGCATTTAACACAATTCATGTGATTGCCTGGGATCTTAATAACGTTAATTTGAACTACCAATCTCTAGCCAGAAATTTCAAGCACTGCTGGTTCCAGTTTTTTCTAATGTCTCTATATGTGTCCAGACTGAGGAAGACACATAAACATGTTGCTCCTTGCAAATCTGGAAAGAGCAAGTGCACAGATACTGATACAAAGGAGTGGGGGAAGCGGTAGGGCTAGAAGTAAGCATATGTTGTAGGTACCCTGATGCCAGCAGATACCCAATGACATTGACGCTGATATTGTTTCTAATTTCACATTGCAACATGCAATCCAGCTCTGACTTCACTCACTGCACAGAGCCCCCTCTGCACCCATTTCCAATGAACAGTACATACATTTATCATGCTCATTCCCAATACCCTTTCTCCATTCATCCATCAAATGCAGTCTCTTCTGCTTTATTTTCATCTCTTTACCTCCCTCGATTCATACATCATTCCATGCTTTTGAGGATCACACTCAACATATACAAATTACCAAAACTCACCTTAGTGTTCAAGAGACATGATTGAGGCCGTCTTTGTTGTTGTTGTTTAGTCGTTTAGTCGTGTCCGACTCTTCGTGACCCCATGGACCAGAGCACGCCAGGCCCTCCTGTCTTCCACTGCCTCCCGGAGTTGGATCAAATTCATGTTGGTAGCTTCGATGACACTGTCCAACCATCTCGTCCTCTGTCGTCCCCTTCTCCTCTTGCCCTCACACTTTCCCAACATCAGGGTCTTTTCCAGGGAGTATTCTCTTCTCATGAAACGGCCAAAGTATTGGAGCCTCAGCTTCAGGATGTGTCCTTCCAGTGAGCGTCTGCCATACCTCAAAAATCAGATTTGCAGAGGAAGGATATGCCTATGACCAAAGACGAAACAAAGCAGGGTAACAAAGCATTTATAGGAGATTAGAAAATCTCCTGCTGGGATAATGACACATGTTCAGCACTTAAGAATTACCTCTCGTAATGATAGTTTATCTGTAATGTACTGTTGGACCCTAAGCCTACAGCTTACTTTCACATTCTCTTTCTTTAATTATCCTGGCCCGTGTCCTCTACTCCTACATTTCTGTGCCCTTGCTACCTATTCTACTCTACTCCTGGCACTTTTCTCTCTCCCATTTTCTTTCTTCCAGCAGTGCACTCCCTAGTCGCCATGTGCATTTTTCCCCCTTTGTCTGTCTACGCATTCATTTCCTTCAGACTTCGTCTTGTTGCTATCGTTCTATGACCGACTCTTCCCCTTAATGGGTAGCCAGCTCATGAATACCTCATAACGTCATAGTGGTCTAGCCACTGCCTCAGAGAAATTCATGGGCAACAGGCAGCACATTTTAATCCTGCTTTAATTTCCATTGCAGAAGAAGACAGGATTTCACAGGTTATAAAGACGTAAAAGATAACGTCGAGTTTTGATTTCCTCCTAGAGGAAACTTCTGTGAATAGAACCAGATCTCCAGCTGATGTAAATAAGCCTAGTTCGATGCTTTGGTGGAACAACACTGATTTATACCAGCTGAACATCTGGTTCATAATTCATAACCAGACACTACAGAATTCTTTGTTCCTGTTCTGTTAAATTATAAAGACGGAGTTGGAATTTACAACCTAAGCTACAGAAACCCTGATTATCTGACTTCTACTCTTTCTCCCTTTCTTATATCAAGAAGGAATATAGATTATATGATATACATAGATCCAGTGCCTTCGCTGGTTAGTGTTGAAACTGACAGAGAAGCTGCTTCAGTAAAAGCTGGAGCTCAGGAGATTTAGCCAGTTCCCGGCAATAAACTGGAAAAGATAATTTAGCAAAGCAAATATTTCCAAACATCTCAGGAAGGAGGTGAAACATAAAACAGGATTGGTTTGAAGGTAGCAGAAAAGTTTCCAATGCATGGTATGGAACCACCAGTGGCTAACTGGAAATTAAGATTTAGGATTCTCCTCCTCTTTTACACTTTTCCAAACCCAAACACCCTTAAAGAAAAAGGAATTTACTGTATGGGCCATGGAAGACAACAAAAGCAGTAGTGTTTTCCCAACTCTATCTATGCAGGCTCTTCCCTGTCTCCTCCTTTTGAATTTAAACTACAGACAGAGGGAAAGAGCATATCAACCTACCCATTCAAAGCAACCTTTCTGCTTCTCTGGTCTGCACAGGCAGTGGAAATCATGGCTATGGGGAAGTTGACATACTTTCTCCATATTCTTAATATAAGTGGAACAAATCAATAGTTGTGTCCCTATCTTCCCATATCCCTGCTTAAATAACCACTGCTGTTTCCTGAAGGATTTTTGTCATCATATAGTATGTGAGAAGCTCTGGGTGCCATTTTTAGGGCATTTCTAAAGGGTATATTTTTGAAACTTTTGGAATAGAACTGAATCTTTGTCGGATCTTTGAGATAGCTGACCCTTATCCGTAGACTGGCTGCCAATCTCACAGGGGTCATTAATTGGCCCAGTAGTTATTGTGGATTACATGTGTAGGTATCCTTCAGTCTTGAGAGACTATGGTAAAGTGCTCTGAACAGAGGTCTTGGAACAGCGTCTAGTGTGGCTGAGAAGGCCAATTTGAGAGTGACAATCCCTTCCACACTGAAGACAAATTTATTTATTCATTAGATTTCTATCCCACCCATCTAGACCAAAGGTCTACTCTGGGCGGTTTACAAATTTAAAAACAATAAAACCAATAAGCATAAATTATAAATCCAGGATGGCAAAAGTATAAGAAATTAAGATACGGCAGGAGGGAAAGCCTGCCCAAATAGCTAGGTTTTAAGTTTGTTTCTGAAAACACCCAGAGAGGGAGCCAGACAGATCTCCACTGGCAAGTTGTTCCAAAGGCGAGGGACCACTGCCGAGAAGGCCCGGTTCCTCGTTCTTTCCTTCCGGACCCCCCTCAGCGTTAGGCCCCTCAGCCGCCCGGCCTGGCTGGAACAAGTGACTCTGGCAGAACTGGGTGGGAGAAGGCGCTCTGCCAGATATCGAGGTCCTAAACTGTTTAGGACTTTATATGTAATCGTAAGAACTTTGAAATCAACGCGGAAACGAATGGGCAGCCAATGCAAGGCGGCCAGAGTGGGGGAAATATGGTGGTACCTTTTCACCCCAGTAAGAAGTCTGGCCGCCACATTCTGCACCATCTGAAGTTTCCACGTCAGTCTCAAAGGCAGCCCCATGTAGAGCGCATTACAGTAGTCTAATCTCGAGACTACGAGCGCATGGACCAAAGTGGTGAGTGCCCCCACATCAAGATAGGGACGCAGCTGGGCAATCCGCCGAAGGTGGAAATGTGCGGAACGCACCACTGACGACACCTGAGTCTCCATTGTGAGTGCCGGGTCCAGATGTACACCCAAACTGCGAACCTCACTCTTGGTGGTAAGAGTCACCCCTCCAAAAGAGAGGGAATTTCCCAGACCACAGATGTCTGGGACACCCACCCGAAGGACCTCCGTCTTGCAATACAATCTGTCCCCTGTCCAGCTCCCTGATTTTGCTGGTTTCGGGACTGCCTCTTTGCCTCGGCCTGCTGAACAAGTGTCTCTTCAAATTGGGAGAGGCCATGCTGCACCGCCTGCCTCCAGGATGAACGTTCAGATGTCAAAGTTTCCCATCTGTTGAGGTCCATTCCTAAGGCCTTCAGATCCTGCTTGCAGATATCCTTGTATCGCAGCTGTGGTCTCCCTCTGGGGCACTTTCTCTGCACTAATTCTCCATACAGGAGATCTGTGGATTACAATGGCCACCGTATTTTAAAATCAGGCTATGCTGGCTGGGTTTCTGGATGTCGAAGGCCAAAAATTCTGGATAGCCAGTGGTTTCTTCCTTTGCTGCACAAGCAATCATCTGGTCCTACTTACCACAGTGCCTAAAAATCTTTCTCAGTAGAACTACGTACTTCACCCAACAGAGAGGACTGGAAGGATCATTCTATAAATGACAATCCTGTATACCCTGTTCATTGAGTAAAACCAACTGGATGTAAGATTTAGTTGATTCTATATATATTTCTGATTTATTGTTTGACTGTATTTTATCACTTTGGCCTCCTCACTCTTTCTGTTTTTGAATTATTGTGAGATTTCAGCAGCGTTGAAGCAATGAAATGACTAAGGATACAATCCTAGATATACTTGATGTGGAATAACTAACCCTAATCCGTATTACAGAGAAGTCAGGCATGAAACTGAGCTCTATAAGAACACTGGGTAGCCTGGCCTCCATGAATAGAGACCATACAGAAAGGTGTTCTGTTTTACAGAAGAAGAAAGCAGGTTTAAGCAGCCATTGACCGAAATCCTGTTGCTTAGTGTAGTAA
Organism: Intellagama lesueurii; assembly: GCA_037013535.1. Taxonomy (NCBI): domain Eukaryota; kingdom Metazoa; phylum Chordata; class Lepidosauria; order Squamata; family Agamidae; genus Intellagama; species Intellagama lesueurii. The sequence continues at coordinate 275,314,628 of JBAJHW010000002.1, forward strand.
GTAGCAACTAGGTTAGACTTGTTGAATCAGTGGGGATTTGGTGAGCCAATTACTCTATAAATTCCACTGAGTCAATGAGTTTCCTCTAGTTGTGATTTGCTACGCTAAGCAACAGGATTTCAATCAGTATGTAGAATCCAAAGCCTCTCCCAACTAGCTTATAAATTTTAGCTGTAGTAAGTCTTGTACATGTTTCATAGTTTGGGGCTGACATGAAATGAGAGAATGATTTTTAGCCCTGGAGGCATGGGATTATATCACATCACTTTGTTCCTCAATTATAATATAGATTAATGTGGGTTTTGTACAACAACAACATGCACAGAGGTTTGTGTTAGGCAGTAGTTATCCTGATAGACAGGCTTACTAATATTTTGTTTTTGTTTTGACTTAAATTAAATTTGCATGTAATTTCTCAACACCTTCCGGGAAATGTTGCTTAGCCAGTCTGGGTGTTTGTGATCAACTCACCTACATTATTTGGTCTTCTGTTTACTGTTCAAAAAGTGAATGACTTATTCCTAAAAAGAAAATAAACAGTGATTTCTAGACAATGAGTCCTCTGAACAGGAAAGTACTATTTGTCTCTTTTCTTTTCTTACGTTTTTCTTTTTCTTTTCTTCTTTTCTTTTTTCTTTTTTCTTTTTGCAAAGAATGTATGTATTTTAGGTGCTATATAAAATAAACAGAAAAAAATGGGTAGAGCTATTTTCTATCCAGCACACACATTTTCTGTTTTGCTCATTCACAATGGAATTTCAGGTAAACCATGTGTGAATCAGAAGTTGAGATAGCTAAGACTAACTCCAAAAACACTGGAATATTCTTAATCCAAATAACGAACTAAATAAATAAAGGCTATCTTCCACATCGCATTATTCCACTGAATGGAACAACTGTTACTATTTGGATAGACTGGAGACCTTGTCAAAACCAAAATAAAGCAAGCCACTTTTGTGAGCTACTTCAGTGTTTTTATTAGTAAAGTTTTTTAAAAACTAGAGCACTATTGTTTGCAATTCTTCAGGGTATCTTGAAGATATTTTCAGTGACAGTTAACAGCAAGTCAACCTGTGAGGAGAATCCAGGGCCTCATTACCAGAGGAACCAAAGCACATCTTGTATGTAACCTTGCAGAATTTCCTTTTAGTTAATGAAATAGCAGTTGACCATAAAGTGTGCTGCTTATATACCACCTCATAGCATTGAAAGCACACTCTGGGTGGTTTACAATTTAATTATGCAGACTTCACCTTGCCCCCCACAATGAGCTGGGCACTCAATTTAGCAACCTCAGAAGGATGGAAGGCTGAGTCAACCTTGAGCTGGCTAACTGAACTTGTCATGAACTCAGGGACTCGGGTCATGAGTAGAGTCTCAGCTGCAGTACTGTAATTTAACCACTGTGCCATGAGGCTCACCATATAAATGGTCTCTTATACAGAATTTATCTAATATTAGTAGATAGTCTTCTTACTGGTATTTGGACTTTAAAATGTGTATCTTTGGGCAAAAAAAATTATGTGTAAGTCTTTTAAAAAAAGAGAGATTTGAATCTCATGGTTCCAGCTCCTGCTACATGCTCTCTGACTGTATGGCCCTTGTGAAATTGTTTGCTGGTTGGTGTGACTAGAGGAGAAGTTCTCCTAGTTTGTCACAAAATTCTTTATAATTCACCTTGAAATTTGTACTGGCTAAAATTGTTGTAGTTCACACAGAAATGTTTAATTCTGCCCACATTGCAAGTGTCCACATGGCAGCAGATCAAATTAGGTACATTTCTCCCAATAGTACATTACATCCTCCTCTGCCATTATACCTACCTTCTCCCTGCCAGTGCTGGTTTTATGTTCCATTTATGAAGTGACATAGCACTGAATTGACAAGACATAACCACTTCTGAAATACTGTTGGATTATTTATCTGTTGTAGCGGTAAACTGGGAACATTTTTTTAAAATCACGTATCTTTAAAGAGGTGTTTACTAGAGATGGGCACCTTACTGTGGTACAGCTGTTCAATGCAGTTTGGCGAATCGGGGCCATGGGTTTTGCGCAGCTGCGCCGGATTTCCTGCCCCACGTCCTCCCATTGGCACCCACTTAGAGGAGGAGGTGGGGCAGGGAAGCCCACAGTGCTGCTTCTGACGGGGTGCCCACAGGAGGAGGTGGGGCACAGAATCCAGGGCACCCACGCAACACCTGTGGGCCCTTTCCAATGAACTGCACCGAACCACAGTAAGTGCCCATCTCTAGTGTTGGCCATGGGATGTGTGCCTGAAGGAAGTAGTGTTGAACTATCACACCCATCCCATTGAAGAAATCATGCTCAATGTGATCCCTACATGCGCTGCCCCTGCTCCAAAGGACCCATATAGGTGATCGTACAGAGGTATGGACTGTTTATAATTCTAGTCTATAATTCCAGTCCCAGAAGATGCCTGATAAGACATAAGACATAAGACATAAGAAATTTATTTGTCATTACACTCACAAGTGGGTGCAACGAAATGAGGTGCTCTTCCCAAGGTAAAAACTGGACAACACCACTACAAAAAAAAAAAAAAAAAAAAAAAAAAAAAAAAAAAAATTAAAATATACACCACACTCTCCATACAGATATAAATACCCCGTTACTCTCCGCAATTTAAATTTCCACCAGACACTTATGACCCTGCATTTAAACTCAGTACTGCACTTGGGTAAAAGCTGTTCTTGAATCTGCTTGTCCTTGCTTTCAATACCCTGAATCTCCTTCTCGATGGTAATAGTTTAAAGAGTTGATGTCCCGGATGAGAGGAGTCACTCAGTATGTTGGATATCTTCCTCTTACATCTGTTCTTATACAATTCTTCCAAAGAGGGGAGTGAACAGCCAATGATGTTCTGGGCCGTCTTAATCACCCTCTGAATTGCCTTTTTTTCTGCCACTGTGCAGCTCGCGAACCATACACAGAGACAGTAGGATAATATGCTCTCAATCGAACTCCGATAGAAGGTGGTTAACAAACTCTCAGTCAATTGTTGTTTTCTAAGAGTCCTTAGAAAATACAACCGTTGTTGCGCCTTCTTGATTAACGCAGCAGTATTTGCACTCCAAGTCAGGTCATTTGTTAAGATGGTCCCAAGAAACTTACATTCAACCACCTGTTCCACACGGACTCCATCTATATACAGTGGCCGAATGTCTGCCCTTTTTTTCCTATAGTCCACTATAATTTCCTTGGTTTTTTGGATGTTAAATAGAAGATTGTTTTTTTTACACCAACAGGATAGTTGTAATACCTCATCCCGATACGCAGACTCATCCTCCCCGGAAATAAGTCCTACTAGTGTTGTATCGTCTGCAAATTTGATAATCCTATTACTGGGATGGTTATTGGTGCAATCCGATGAATAAATAGAGAACAGTAGTGGACTAAGGACACAGCCTTGTGGAGTGCCAGTGCTGAGTATCTTGTCAGTAGAGATGTAGTCATTCAGTTTAACCCTTTGTGGACGGTTTGTTAGAAAGTCCAAAATCCACAGACAGATAGAATCTGGAAAGTCTAGATCTTTAAGTTTGGCTATTAATCTGGGAGGTATAATGGTATTGAAAGCAGAGCTAAAATCCGCAAACAGCAATCTTACATAATTCCCTTGTGTTTCCAAGTGGGATAAAACCATATAAAGCACTGTATTAATCGCATCCTCAGTAGATCTATTTTCTTTATAAGCAAACTGAAGCCCATCGAAGGAATCCGGAAGGCAGGAGATAATATATTTCCGAACTAACTGTTCAAAGCACTTCATTAAAATTGAAGTTAGTGCCACCGGTCTATAATCATTTGGACTGTTTGTAGGCAACTTTTTAGGCAGTGGAATGATGATAGAGGCCTTGAGACAGACAGGAACTACACATAGTGTCAGGGATCGGTTAAAAATTACAGTCCATATCCCGGCTAGCTGATCAGCACAGCCTTTTACCACCCGACCGGGAATTGAATCAGGTCCAGCTGCTTTTCTGGAGTTAACCACCTTCATAGTCTGTCTCACATCCTGCTCGTTCACAATGAAGGAAGGACTCTGCTGAGTAAATGATGGCAAACGAACAGTTTCAGTTTGATCGATCTCAAATCGAGCAAAAAAGTTGCTCAACTCCTCAGCCACCTCCACTCCTCCACCCGAGGAAACCTTTTTTGCTTTGTAGTTTGTTAGTTGTTGAACCCCCTGCCAAACTTGCCTCATGTTATTGCTGTGAAAGCAGTCTTCAATTCTCCTCTTATATTCGGCCTTAGCTTGCTTAATGCCTCTCCTCAAATTCGTTCTTGCTGCACTGTATTCTAGATCATCCCCAGACTTAAAAGCCTTGTTTCTGGCATACAACAGGCGTCTAACCTTCCCGGTCATCCAAGGTTTTTGATTGGGATAAACCCGGATACGTTTATCCACTGTAACAGTGTCAATGCAGTGTGCCATATACCCTAACACTGCAGCTGTATGTTCTTCCAAATCAGGATGGTCAAAAACTTCCCAGTTCGTCTGTTCAAAACAGTCCTTTAACTGCTCCATTGCTCCCTCCGGCCAGCTTTTCACTGTCTTAACTACTGGCCCTGACTGTTTTCTCAGAGGAATATACTCCGGAGCAAGAAACAGGGACATGTGATCAGACTGGCCCAAGTGTGGCAATTGTAATGTCCTGTATCCATTTGCAATATTCGTGTAGACCTTATCTAAGGTATTCGACCCCCTAGTAGCACACTTTACATGTTGATGGAATTTAGGGAGGATCGCACGTAGGTCTACATGATTGAAGTCTCCTGCAATAATATATACAGCATCCGGAAATTTCCTTTGCAGGTTGCCAATTTCATCGCCCAGATGACCCAGCGCCAAATCCGTATTTGCATCCGGCGGAATGTAAACCACAAGAATAATAACAACACTGAATTCCCGTGGAAGATAGAAGGGCCTGCATTTGACAGACAGATATTCCAGCTCTAAAGAGCAATGACATGTTATAGTCTCTGAGTTTGTGCACCAGCTCTCTCTAACAAACACGCACAAACCTCCTCCTCTGCACTTCCCCACATTCCTGTCCCTGTCCAAACGATGTAATAAAAAACCTTCCATATCAATAACAGTGTTTGGAATAGTGGGGTTCAGCCAGGTTTCAGTGATCAACAACACGCAACAGTTTTTCACAAACTTACTTGAGGAGACCTGTAACCTTAAGTCATCCATCTTGTTTGCCACTGATCTGGCATTAGTCAGAAAGAGACTTGGGAGCGGTAACCGCTTCGTTTGTTTTTGTAGCCTGTTCAAAACACCAGCCCTGCAACCCCTTTTCTTCTTCCTTTCCTTTCGTTTTCTTTTCCTTCTCACTCTCATCTTTGCCGGAATTACAGTCCACAGAGGGCCGGGGAACCTTGCAATCTCTGATGGTATGCCATGTTTCCAAATAAACTTAGCTGTTATCTCTTGTTTACATTGCAGTCCTATCCTCATAAGTTCCCTTTTGCTGTAGAGTATGTTCATTCCACCGGAGATATTCACAACACAAGATAATACACACAAATACACACAAAAACATCCATAAGGAACGCCAAGTCGAAGAGCACTAAGCTGCAGCACCTGAATGCGCGGCCATGATATCCCTCAGGCAGGGACTGGGAGAGGAGCAACTAGAAGGCAAAGGATATATTTTTCTGCCTCCATTGTCTGCTTCATTCCACATGGTTTGGCTGCAAAGAGGAAACAGGATGTCCCTTCAATTGCACTGCTTCCTGGTAATTGCTCCACTGCTCCATGATAGGATAGCTCAGGGATAGGCTTCTCCTGCAGTGTAATGGGTTGCAAGACTACACTACTCGTAGACCACTGGAGCAATTCCCTGGAAATAGTGCAACTGAGGGGGCATTCTCTTCTGCTTCTCAGCCAATGCTCGCAGAGAGAAGCATGATACAGAGGTAGAAAGACATCTGTTTTGCCTTCTGCTTTCTCTTCTCTCCCAGTTCCAGAAGTCTGCCTGGGGGATTCTAGGCACTTTCTGGGACTGGAAGTCCTAGAATTATGAAAATCCCATTCCTAATCACACGAGCCAGAAATCAAGACAAAACAATGTCAGCAAAAATACTAACCCCATCCCCCAAAAAACGTCTGCTCCTGCAACTGCAATGAGATGTATCATACACTAATTGGAAAAGGCCGGTTCTATTTGCAGTTGGGTTTATGTTGCATACTCAATAGAATGAAAACATTGAAATTAACACGAACTCCAGCATGAACAGGAGGAGTCCATTCTTAGAACCATAACTAAGGGGATACTGCCTTTGTCTCCTGTCTATTCTGTTTAGGTCTTCGGTATATTTGCATTGGATTTGCTTGGCAGCCTCCCCCTCCCTACTTCATATTTTCACCTGGTCTATAAAATAGAGCAAAACAGTTCTCTTGATAGCCAGAGAGACCAGACTTTCACCAAAGGAGCAACCTGTTGCGGCTGTGTAATTATTTTGCATTTGGGATATGTGAAGTGTGAACGATACAGGAAGAGTGCTATTTTTTAAAAAAAGAAACCTATAAAGAAAATATTTTTATTTAAATCATTTTGATTTGTGTTTCCGAGAAAGCACAAAAGCTCACAAAAAATATCCACAGTGGCACCCCGGACGCCAGCTCTGCGGTCTGTGGGAACTCGTAACGAGATGGCTGGGAGAAGCAGCAGCTCAGGCCCGGTGTTCTTGAGGCTGCTTCCCTTCCTAAATCTTTGCAAGCTCTCACACAGAGGGGTCATGAGATAGAGCCAGAAGTGGCTTTCACACACACCCTCAGCTGAAACAGTCGTACATCTCATTATGTAAACAGCTAGGCATGCCGACATAACAAATCTATTCGGAGAAAAAGGCGGGGTGGGTAGGGAGATGAGTGTCGGTTAGCAAGGGTAGGAATTCAGCAACCACAGATGTGTTCAGGGCATGGGGAAGCTATTTTGCTGTAGGACCTGAATGCTTAGGAATATCTTCGCTGCTATGGCTATTCCATTTGTTTCACTGGTCCCAAGTACTATCCATTTTCCAGTGGATGGAATGAAATGCGAATACTAGTCCATGCACCTTGAGAGGTCTTTGGCTACAATGTATGTTGTACCGGTTCATGTGGCATTTCAAAGGAACTACTATTTGCAACTGGGTCTCTTCTAGGGTGCAAGGAAAATACTTTCTGTATTAGCTAGGACAGTCCTCACATTTTCATAAAATCATATTATCATTGCTTGGTTTGGTTTAAAGCTGCTTGGTTTTAAAGGTGTTCTGTTTAAAAGGTGTTCGTTCCCTCCCTCCCTCCTTTCCTGCCCTTTTTTTTAACCTAAGTCATTTTAGGTTAAAAAAAAATTCTCCCCCTAGTGGTAGAGGATGGATTAACCGGTTTTGCATTAGTTACAAATGGCGCCTCGACATAAGAACAAAAAACAGCCGGGACGGATTAATCGGTTTTCAATGCATTCCTATGGGAAATGCTGATTTGACTTACGAACGTTTTGACTTACGAACATCTTCTGGGATGGATTAAGTTCGTAAGTCAAGGCACCACTGATTATTATATTGATATGATCAATGCCATATCAATATAATAAAATGCCACCAGCATCCCCCTAATTGGATATAAACACCTTTTATAACCTCACCAATTTTTTTAAATGGTCTTTGCCAGATGACTGTATGGGTCTTGATAAGGAGAGGGTTAAAAAAGGTGGTCATCAGTATGGAGGATACCCTTTTCCACTTTCCCAGCCTTGTAACCTCAGATCTGGAGGAAGAGTTCCAAATAACACTTTCAGGCCTAACAAAACAGATAAGGTGGGGTGCTTCTATAGATTGATACTTTTGTTTGAATGGTACTGAGATGGGCACGAAACGGAGAAACGGTGGTCATGGTTCGTGGTTTGTCACAAACCACCACAAACCTCCTGGAAAACAAACCTTGGAGGATGCCAGGCCCCCGTTGCCTCTGCCCATGTGCCCGATACCCAGCTGATAGGCAGGTGCATGCGTAGAAGCAGTGGACTCGGCTTCCCTGCATGGAGCTAGGCCCGCTGTCTTTGAGGATGGTGGCAGCAGCAGTGGCAACAGGTAGGGAGGCAATGGGGGAAGTGGGAAGCGGGCCGACAGACATCCTCTTTTGTCAAACAAAACAAAGCACCAAGATGAAAAAAGTTTAGTGCTTTGTATTGCTTTAACAGAACAGGATCCCCGAACTGGGTTGTGAATCGAACCATGAACCAGCTTGGTTTATCAGTTTTTATGGTTCGTGGTTTGGTTTCTGCGCATCTCTAGTATTAATTATCCCAGGCGTGTGAGGGTTTTATATTTATTACCATATGCACAACATTGGAATCTAATGCACTGCCTACGGAAACATGCATTATGGGCAGAACCTCCACGTCTCTCGCCATTGATTTTCCTTCCCCTTATTTTTCCTCCGGGGATGCAGTGAGATATCGCTTTCTTTTTGAATGCCTGTTGTAACTCTTCCTATGAAATTATATTTTATATGATACAGTATCATAAGCTAATGGTTGTACCTCATGAAAAAGGTTTTGAGTTTGTCGCCTTACATTTCATTACCTTACCTCTGGAATTTACAGGACCATTAATTCACTCAAAGCTTGTTTATTAATATTTGTGTTGACAACATGTGGTTATGCTGCAAAGTAACATCCTGAAGCTAGTTCCTAGAAGCATGTTTTACCACCTCAGGAAATTTTACTGCCTTTATTAGCTGTGCATTGTCTCCCCGTGGGTGAGGAATATAAATCCATAAAGGTGCTGCAAAAGGGGGTTTGATGTGAGGAAGATTTCGTGTCAGTGAAAAGAACTTATATACATTTTCTCTAATTCTTTTGTGTCTCTTATTTTAAAATGATATTGCTGTCAAATTCTGTGGCATACAATTAAAGCTGCAATGCCTGGCAATGGCATACTTTTCCCTAGCCCCAACCAACCCATAATATTGGCGTAAACAAAAGCTGAAATTCTCATGAATCTGCATGTTTCTCAACAATTCATAAAACTTGTACTAGTGAGAAGATTGCTTCATACTGTTAACCTTTCTAAATCATTAGCGAGGTGATAACAATTTCCTGGGTCACACTCTGGCCTTCCATTCATTTGCATGTTTATGAGAATCAAGTTCAGTTACCAACTCCAGATGATAAACCAGACAATCTCCGATGCAGTTCTAGATCATCTTAGAGTGCGGGACATGTAGTAATGGGCTCAAGTTACAGGATACCAGATTTTACTTGAATATGGAAACCGAACTGTATGAAGAAATACTGAAAGAACTTAGCCGAAAAAAGACTAAGGAGAGATATGATTACTGTTTTCAGACACATGAAAGCCTGTCATACAGAGGAGGGGCAGGATCTGTTCTCGATCATAACAGAGTGCAGGGCATGTAATAATGGGCTTAAGCTACAGGAAGCCAGATTTAGGTTGAATATCAGGAAAAACTTCTTAATTGTTAGAACAGTACAACAATGGAAACCCTTACCTTGGGAGGTGGTGAGCGCTGCAACGCAGGAGGCATTCCAGAGAAAATTGGACAATCATCTGTCAGCTCTGCTTTGATTTGGATTCCTGTATTGAGCAGGGGGTTGGATCTGAAGGCCTTATAGACTCATTCCAACTCAATTATTCTATGATTCTATGAATCCCATTGTGTCCCCTGGGGCTTCACTCCCAGATGCAGGTGCAAAGGATGGCATTTGTTCCTCAACATTGTTTAACCAGAAAGCCTTGGTCGGTTCCAGAAGAATGAAATAGCTCTGCTTTCTTCATTCATGGTTACGGCTCAGTAGAAATGACGATTTTTCTTCACTAAAATAATTACAGTAAATAATCAAGATAACTGTCACTATAGCAACCCAATTCCTTTCCCGTGTTGTTGAATAAACTGATCCCCCATTCTCCCATTATCAGATTTAAAACAAACCAAAAACAAAACAAAAAAAAACCAAAAAACCCTCTGTGCTTTTAACAGTCGGGGTAGATTGGCTTGAATAGTGGTAAAGCCAAGTCTCTCAGGAACTGCCATCATTTCTGTCCCTCTTAGTAACAGACAGCAGAGTGGCACAGAGTGTCAGATATGCAACCATGCTTAAGAGCAATTACAGATAATTGGACTTGTGTCCTGTCTAGATTTGGATAATGTGTGTCAATTACTGGACCATCTCGATGTGTTACTAAAGAGCAATGATTTTATTGCTGTAATTGGAAGCATTGTTAGCTTTTTTTTCTCTTTGCTCTGCCTGGGAGTATGTTTCAGGTTCATTATGTCCCACCCTGGGTTCAAGCTCCCAGCAAAATCTAGTTCTCCCTTTGTTTCGGATGAAGGCAGGCATTTCTGTATTTATGTATATAATTATATCATTTACATTCCTTTATGCTGCTTTCGGTAGTCTGGTGGTTGCATGGTATAAGGTAAACACTGAGATTGCACATTCAGCAGCCAGCACAAGAAACTGCTGACCCTCCAGCAAGTTAACAAGGCAGAAAAATTCATTTAATTGTGAGAAAGTCAGGGCAAACACAGTTCATTGGGTCAGGCAGAACTCAGTCCTTGAATGTGTTGGCCCTGCTAGGATCTTAGTCCTCTGAAGATGAGTACTTCTGGGCACATGCAAAATAGTTAGTTTTCCACACCAAATGTTGAAGAACTACCATTTAGCTTCTAGCATCACATTCAGAAATGTAGATAATTGTCTACATTTGGAAGATGAATTATTTGTCATAATCTTCATTGCATAGTGCATTTAGGATCTTGTGATCTTTTTCCTTCTGGGGCATTCTTAGCGTTGTTGGATATGGCTTAGTTGCCCACTTATTCACCCCAAACATCACACCTTTTTGTATGTTGTACATTAAAACTTGTAATATAGATCAATACACTCCCAGCAAGAAAATCCCCCCTAATGTAGTGTCTATCTGTGATTGTATAGGATGAATTAAATTTTAATTAATTTTAATTAAACTGCAGTCATTGCAGTTTAATTAATCTGTAATAAAAGGAGATAAGAATTGTATCAGTACATCTTCTAAAGAGGTATTTACGGGATTAGCCCATAGGTGTGGTCTAATTCTTAAAACAGATTTGATTTTCGGCTGCTTTAAATCATTGGAACCAAAGGCAGATCTCTGCATAGTAAACAGTTTTTGCTGGGTAAACATGAGAATAAATATGTTCAAAAGGCTGAAGAAGGACCATAGGTCCTGCAGATGCTACTTTGAGCCTGTAGAGAGAGAAAACTATACATTTTTCTAGCAGAATAGTTGAAGGTGCTTGGGTATCAGTATAATATATGTATAATATAATATATATTTTGAATATACTGTGGGGTGTTTACTGTATATACTGTATATTATATAAAATATTCTAAATAAATAAATGAGTTCTATGCTGGTAGATGTCACGGTCTTTTAAAAAAAGTCTTTTGAGATTTCAGTCATCTCTGAAATCTCTGACTTTTTAGACTGAAAAACTTTGAAATTTGATGGGAGGGGGAAAAATGCTGAGAGGAATGCTAAGTAAGAGTGATGGGGACCATACATGCATTATAGGCTGATTTAATTGTTTCCCTCAGTTCCTTTGAGTAAAGTTGGCTCAACTTGAAAGATAATCTTATTCTTTCATTTTACAAGGCACCCCCTCTTTTTTTTTTTTGTCTTTAATGCTTGAAAGAACTGTTAATTTCCAACATGCTTAGTACCTGCTTGCTGGCTGATGTCTCTATTTAACCACATGTTTTTGGATAGCCCCCTAACTATGGGGTGAAAAATGAGAAAACAGTATTTTGGAAAAAGAAGGTTGAGAGAGATCGATATATTTTTGTCTCCTTCGGCTGCAACTAGTTTATGAATTGTTTGTGGAAGATTCTCCCAGTTCTAATTTGACTCAAGACTAGACATGCCAGTGTTTTAAAGTTCTCCCTGACAAAACTTTTGGATTATGTCACTGGCATTTCACTTCATTAAGGCCCTTTTTGTCTGATGGTCTTCAGTATGGATTAAATTACGTACTGTTCTATTTTACTGGATTCTCAATGAGCTGTGGATCAAAAGTAGAACAGAAGCAAGTGGATTCTAGGTTTAACTCCTGGCAAAAGTAGTTTAAAGGATCATATAATGACATTAAGAACATCCATGTGGACCCCTGAAATTTCCTGCCAGTCAGAGTACACTACTGGACTAGACCGAGAACCATCTAAAATATTACTGAGATGGCAGGAGAATTTGAATTATCAAATCTTCTCTTAACTTGCCAAGACAGGAAAAGGTCTTGCTTGTACCTCTTTGTACAGTTAAGAGCACAAACCTCTTGCAAGGTTATCTGTTTTCTGTTTCCTGTGGGAACGTTTACAATAGAACTTAACATCAAACATAGGCCATAAATTACTGCACATGTGATGTAACCACACACTCAAGACTCTTAGAGTCAATTAATGTTTCACTTGTGAATCTGGTATTTCATCCAGTATTTCATTTATTTATTTATTTATTTATTTATTCGATTTTTATTTCATTCCCTCGCCCCCTGTATGTCTGAAGAAGTGGACTTGTCCACGAAAGCTCACATTAAAATATAATAGTCTTTAAGGTGCCACATACTTTTGTCCTGTTTTGTTTTATTTCTGTGGTTTTTGCCTGATATACAAATGAGGAAGTCTTCCATTAACTATGGTTCTGCATTTAGCACATACCAGGGAGCTATGGTCAACAGCTTCATAACAAGCAGGCTATTGAAACAGCTTCAAACCTATGGCTCAGTATTCTGGTGTTTCCCAAACCTGTTTACTATAGATCCCTGGTTTGGATGAAATAAGGAACTACCATGAGTGGAAAGCTCTATTTGTTTGCCAGCTCTTTGTAAAAAAAAGGAGGAAAGTTGCTTTAGGGGGACTAAGCACTCATTCATATTTTGGCTTATGAAGCTGAGATGTTGTTGTTGTTGTTTAGTCGTTAAGTTGTGTCCGACTCTTCGTGACCCCATGGACCAGAGCACGCCAGGCCCTCCTGTCTTCCACTGCCTCCCGGAGTTGGGTCAAATTCATGTTGGTAGCTTCGGTGACACTGTCCATCCATCTCGTCCTCTGTCGTCCCCTTCTCCTCTTGCCTTCACACTTTCCCAACATCAGGGTCTTTTCCAGGGAGTCTTCTCTTCTCATGAGATGGCCAAAGTATTGGAGCCTCAGCTTCAGGATCTGTCCTTCCAGTGAGCACTCAGGGTTGATTTCCTTCAAAATGGATAGGTTTGTTCTCCTTGCAGTCCAGGGGACTCTCAAGAGTCTCCTCCAGTACCACAATTCAAAAGCATCAATTCTCCGGTGGCCAGCCTTCCTTATGGTCCAACTCTCACTTCCATACATCACTACTGGAAAAACCATAGCTTTGACTATGCGGACCTTTGTCGGCAAGGTGATGTCTCTGCTTTTTAAGATGCTGTCTAAGTTTGTCATTGCTTTCCTCCCAAGAAGCAGGTGTCTTTTAATTTCGTGGCTGCTGTCACCACCTGCAGTGATCATGGAGCCGAAGAAAGTAAAATCTGTCACTGCCTCCATATCTTCCCCTTCTATTTGCCAGGAGGTGATGGGACCAGTGGCCATGATCTTCGTTTTTTTGATGTTGAGCTTCAGACCATTTTTGGCGCTCTCCTCTTTCACCCTCATTAAGAGGTTCTTTAATTCCTCCTCACTTTCTGCCATCAGAGTGGTATCATCTGCATATCTGAAGTTGTTGATATTTCTTCCGGCAATCTTGATTCCGGCTTGGGATTCATCCAGTCCTGCCTTTCGCATGATGTATTCTGCATATAAGTTAAATAAGCAGGGGGACAATATACAGCCTTGTCGTACTCCTTTCCCAATTTTGAACCAATCAGTTGTTCCATATCCAGTTCTAACTGTTGCTTCCTGTCCCACATATAGATTTCTCAGGAGGTAGATAAGGTGGTCAGGCACTCCCATTTCTTTAAGAACTTGCCATAGTTTGTTGTGGTCCACACAGTCAAAGGCTTTTGTGTAGTCAATGAAGCAGAAGTAGATGTTTTTCTGGAACTCTCTGGCTTTCTCCATAATCCAGCGCATGTTAGCAATTTGGTCTCTAGTTCCTCTGCCCCTTCGAAATCCAGCTTGTACTTCTGGGAGTTCTCGGTCCACATACTGCTGAAGCCTACCTTGTAGGATTTTGAGCATAACCTTGCTAGCGTGTGAAATGAGTGCAATTGTACGGTAGTTGGAGCATTCTTTGGCACTGCCCTTCTTTGGGATTGGGATGTAGACCGATCTTTTCCAATCCTCTGGCCACTGCTGAGTTTTCCATACTTGCTGGCATATTGAGTGTAGCACCTTAACAGCATCATCTTTTAAGATTTTAAATAGTTCAACTGGAATGCCATCACCTCTACTGGCTTGTTGTTAGCCATGCTTTCTAAGGCCCACTTGACTTCACTCTCCAGGATGTCTGGCTCAAGGTCAGCAACCACACTATCTGGGTTGTCCGGGACATCCAGATATTTCTGGTATAATTCCTCTGTGTATTCTTGCCACCTCTTCTTGATGTCTTCTGCTTCTGTTAGGTCCCTACCATTTTTGTCCTTTATCATGTCCATCTTTGCACAAAAGTTTCCTTTAATATCTCCAATTTTCTTGAACAGATCTCTGGCTTTTCCCTTTCTATTATTTTCCTTTATATCTTTGCACTGTTCATTTAAGAAAGCCCTCTTGTCTCTCCTTGCTATTCTTTGGAAGTCTGCATTCCATTTTCTGTAGCTTTCCCTATCTCCCTTGCATTTTGTTTCCCTTCTCTTCTCTGCTATTTGTAAGGCCTCGTTGGACAGCCACTTTGCTTTCTTGCATTTCCTTTTCTTTGGGATGGTTTTTGTTGCTACCTCCTGTACAATGTTACGAGCTTCCATCCATAGTTCTTCAGGCACTCTGTCCACCAAATCGAGTTCCTTAAATCTGTTCTTCACTTCCACTGTGTATTCATAAGGGATTTGGTTTAGATTATACCTGACTAGCCCAGTGGTTTTTCCTACTTTCTTCAGTTTAAGCTTGAGTTTTGCTATAAGAAGCTGATGATCAGAGCCACAATCAGCTCCAGGTCTTGTTTTTGCTGACTGTATAGAGCTTCTCCATCTTTGGCTGCAGAGAACATAATCAATCTGATTTCGGTATTGCCCATCTGGTGATGTCCATGTGTAGAGTCGCCTCTTGTGTTGTTGGAAAAGAGTGTATGTGATGACCAGCTTGTTCTCTTGACAAACCTCTATTAGCCTTTGCCCTGCTTTGTTTTGAACTCCAAGGCCAAACTTACCTGTTGTTCCTTTTATCTCTTGACTCCCTACTTTAGCATTCCAGTCCCCTATAATGAGAAGAACATCTTTCTTTGGTGTCAGTTCTAGAAGGTGTTGTAAGTCTTCATAGAATTGGTCAATTTCAGCCTCTTCAGCATCGGTGGTTGGTGCATAAACATGGATTACTGTGATGTTGAAAGGTCTGCCTTGGATTCGTATTGAAATAATTCTGTCATTTTTGAGATTGTATCCCAGTACAGCTTTTCCCACTCTTTTGTTAACTATGAGGGCTACTCCATTTCTTCTATGGGATTCTTGCCCACAATAGTAGATATGATATAATTCTCTGAATTACTCAAGCCCCTTTGCCACGACAAGGCAGCAATCCGTGAAGGGGGAAGCTGAGATAGGATCACCCAAAAGTGGTTGTGGCATGTGAAGCACTTCCTAAATACGAGATGGTATTATCTAAATACGTTTTACCCTTCTGCTAAATCAGTGAATTCAAATGTGCAGAGGAGTCAGCCTTTGGACCCTCTTTGATTAATAGCACCACCACCTGAGCCTCTCTGAGTATTGGATGGCAGTTGTTTAATTGGCAACCATTTTCGGTGGTGGTGTTTGGCCAGGAGGCCTGAAGAACGAAAGTACCTCTAAACCCCACCTGACCTGGGCAGCATCAATGTCAGTACCAACTAAAGACAAGGAATGCAAGCCAGGCTTCAGTATGTAAAACCATGGATGTGATGATAGCCTTGGAACTGTGATGTGGGAGATTGTATCATCCAAGTGCACTTGTCATGGCCTCCAGAAATGTGAAAAAGACCTTAGTCCTTGGCAGGCTTTAGATGGCCAGAGGCTGCTTCCATCTGAAAGTTGGGTTATGAACTTGGAACATATGAAGTATGTGTGACGCAAGAAACATCTGAGGTACAGCAGAAGAAACAAAAAGGATGAACATTTAGATCTTTGGAATAACCAAAGTTAATTGGATAGGATCTTACAAGTACAGATAAATTCAATTCTTCGAAAAACGTCTGGTTTATAAATGTATCCACAATTCAAAAAGCAAGGAAATGGCCCAATATTGTGCCCATGTTGCCAGCAGGAAAAGGATACCAAGCTTTACATAACAAAGGGCAGCCTGAATACTGACAACGCCAATGGCAGCAGTCAAGATGGTCTACACTGTGAGATCCCTTCTTGGGTTCACTACTCTTCACAAAGTCATGCCAAGCAAGGGAGAATCCAGAAGCTCCTTTTTTTTCATCAGTTAACCACTTCTCACCCAAACACAAAGCAGTTGTCAGGACTGCTTTTCAACAAATGTGATTTAAACTGTCTGGGGGAGCACTCAGAATATTTTTCACATGTGTATTCAAGCATGCTAAAAGGCTAAGAATTGTATTTCTACTTTTATCGCTTTTACTTTTTTTTACAAGATGTACTTGTTCAGCCTATAAGCTCTTGTGTTTTTGATTGAAATAAGATTTAAGTTCTTACCTGTAACTTTTATAGCTAAACTTTTTAGTTGAAATATATTTTTCTGACTTAAGTATTTGCCTGAAACTTAAGTTTAGTCTTCATATATTTTTAAGCATTTGTCCCTACAGCTTCAGCTCATAGCTGTAAAAAAGCAAAAAGAAAAAAGCAAAGTGTGCTGCATATATACCACTCCATAGTGCTTAAAGCTCTCTCTGGGTGGTTTACAATTTAATTATGTAGGATACACGTTGCCTCCGTACATCATGACCTGGTTACTCAATTTACCAGCTTTGGAAGGATGGAAGGCTGAGTCAACCTCGAGCCAGCTGCCTGAGTCCGGGATCGAACTCAAGTTGTGAGCAGAGTCTGCACTGCAGTTTAACCACTATGCCACAAGGCTCCTCTAAAGGATGATATTTCGAGGTCACGTTTTTTTTCTCAAAAAGTTACATTCAGTTTGTGGAGGGTCTGTTCAGCTAGTTCAGCTAGACAAACAGGTAGCATTAAATAAATAAATACAAATCTTTAAAAAAATTAAATGGAAATAGTTTATCTCAGAGAGAAGTATGCATGTATTTCAAAGTTTTGAAAGTATTACCGCAGTGCATATATGCCAGAAGGAGCTAAACACAGAACCTATGAAGCCTCGTGGTGCAGTGGTTAAACTGCAGTACTGCAGCCAAAACTCTGCTCACAACTTGGGTTTAATCCCAGGTGGCCCACTCGAGGTTCACTCAGCCTTCCAGCCTTCCGAGGTCGGCAAATTGAGTACTCAGCTTCCTAGGAGGTTGGCAATGTGTAGCCTGCATAAATAAATTGTAAACTGCCCAAATAGTATACTGCTGTGGGGTGGTATTTAAGCAGCATACTTTGCTTCTATATCAGTCTTTCCCAGCGGTAATGACAAATATGGAAGTGAGGGAGCACCTTCCTTTCATAAAAAGGTCTATGTGCATACATGCTTAAGGATGACTTCAAAGAGACACTTGCATAGCAAGTGCAGTCGCCTCAGGATGATGGGCAAGTGATGGAGGGGGGGAAGAAGCATATGAGGTGATGATTTTTCAAGGCTTATCTGAATGGAGCCTTTGTTGGAACAGATTTGGTGCTCTTTACCTACCCATACTTCCTTTCAGGTGATATGGTGCAGGTCAGAACCTGCTTCTTTTGTCTCTGGTTGCATTTAGTTTCCCAAACTAATTTGCCCAACCCTGCAGAGCTATTTTTCTAATCTGATGGAAGGAAGTTCCATCAAGCTTCCCAACATCAAATGGAAAACATCCCACAGGAAGTGCTTGAAAGCATTGTTCACAGACTTTTCCTTCCCCTCCAGGTGTGATGCCCTGGACTAAAGTGGCAGCCAAATACTTAAGTTAAATGGTAATCCGGTAGCCATTCAGACTTTCTTATCTGCTCCTGCCTATGATAATTGTCTTTTCAGTTTATTATCTTAGGGATCCATGTGACATAATTTGGCAGCCAGTCAAGAATAAATTCATGCAGCTTCAAGGGCATTGTGGGCATATATCCTCAGTAGCAGAAAATCTTGATCTGCGTGCTGTTGGATCTACATACCAAAGATGCAGCTAGGGTGTGCATTGGTAATGAAGCTGCTCAGGAGGATGGCAGTGCAGAAGGGAAAGAAATGAAGTTTTGGTTTTAAGTCATGCTTTATGGGCGAGTATTGCTTAGACTTGTTGTTTCTCCTCTTTTGCATTAAACTTCATTGAACTTTCCTGTTCAGGGACAAGGTGAAGAATGAGCTATAATGGCAAAGTAAATGGCAATCAGATTTTATTTGTAAACGTATCACTTAGTAACAAGGACTGTCCTTGGTTGAACAAATTGGTTGTTTATAAAGGAGAAGTAACATAATGGTGTCCAGGGATTATCATTATACTTTTTTTTTTGCAGTTCCATATTTCATTAGAAGCACCTCTTACAGTGATCACTGTAAAGGACCCACAGGGGACACTTGCAAAATTGTCCCTTGTAAGTGTTTTGTGGCTATTTAAAACTGGTACTCACAGCCCTGTCTTGTTGGCCTGAAATGGTTGTTGTGAGAAAGCAAAACTTTGTTTTCTTACCAATAGTGAATGTTATATCCCTAATTAGTTTCTGAAGATGGAGTTGGATTTGGACCTAGCGGTACCAGTAAACCAACAGCACTTGACTAAAGTGAATTTGATTTATTTCAATGGGGCTGCATTAAATAGGATTAAATCTGAATCAGACCTGTAGTGTCAAGAAGTGCTTATCACAACCATAGTTATTTTATGGACAGCATCCACAATCTCCCCATGTTTGTTCTCATTTTTGTTCTTTCTTTTTTCCTAAATCCTATGCCCCAGAATAATATAAACCTCAAGATACATGTTTTGTTGCAGAATGTACACAAAACTGGATCTACACTGTAGGCATTACAACATTGTCTCCTGAAGAGTTACAAATGGTGTCACCAAGTTTCTGTCACTTGCCACATATAATTGTTCTCTTCCTTCCTTACTTTCCATCAACATACACATACAAAACATCTGGGACAAAAATTGTCCAACAAATCTGTCACTTTTTGTTACTAGCAGACTTTTTATTGCAACCAGAGTAACGTCAGAACAAAAACTGAATTTTTCAGGAGACCATAATGCCTTAAAAGCATATGACATAATGTGTTTGTCAGTAGATTCGCCTTGTTAAGGGAAGAACATTTCAGTTCTCAGTGGTTTCAGAAAATAAGCACACATGAAAACCAGCTCTCTCAGCCTTAATGCTAACCACAATGCTAACCCTACTGTTGACCCTCAGTTCTCTGGAATTACAAAGGTGCCTCTGTCTGTTCATTAGCCTCTGTAGAGGATGCCTCTCACTACCAGTCCCCTAATGCTTTGCAGTTACCATGAAACTTAGAAAGCTCCATCCGTGTCCTCCTCCATGCTTTAATGGCCATACCTGCAGACAGAGCCTTGGCAAGAAACCATCGAGGGTTTTGAAACTCCTTTGAGAACTTGGGTTTTTTGTGTGTGTTTTGTGTGGGTTTGTGTGTGTGTGTGTGTGTGTTTTTTTTTTGCTAAAGCTGTCTGAATTCTAGCTGGGGAAATTCCTTCTGATTTCTGGTAGGTGTAGTGTGTGTGTGTGGGGGGGGGTAATTCTGAAAATTGCATGTCAAACAGTTATGCCCTTGCCAAGGCAGACCACAATTCTTTTATGAGTGTTTTGCATGAGGAAGGACCTTGGTTCAATCTCTGGCACCTCCTGTTTTTTTTAAAAAGGACAGAATAGCAAAAGACCATTCGAGCCTAAAGAGCCGTTGCATGTCAGAAGGGTTAATACTGGGCAAAATTGAGACATAATTTAATCTGATTTATAGCAATTATCAGTGGCAGGAGGAATTCTGGAGTATTGTAGAGTATTACCTAGTTTATGTTCTCTGAATGAAGTTCTCTGAGTGCCAGCTGGAAAATGGTTACCAACAAACAAATGCTTACATTGTGAATGATGCCCGTTTGTCATAGCATGTAAATTTTCTCACCCATATATCTTGCATTTAATGTGCTTTGCTCTGTAACTGTTCACTGTGAAGTAAACACAGAATTATTTTGCAAGACTGAGGACCTCTTTACATTAGTAAAATAATTCAGAATATGTAGTGGAGTTGTCTAAAGCAATTTTAAGTCATGTGGCATTTACGTAATATTTAAATCACTGTGCACGTTCCCTAGGGTAACTTTCAATCCATTTTGTTTTGAAAGGAGTCAGTACTTGCATAGACTGGCTTACCAGCCAATAAGTGCTCAGCTAGCAACAGCAGTGTTAGCGGCTTAGCCAGCCCCTGCCACCAGCGCCACAGTCATTCGTCAGGGCACCTCCTCCACCCGCTCACCATTTCTGGAATTGCCAAAGCTTTCCTTTCAGAAGGAAGGGCAGTTCTGCCATGGCAGCTTCTCCTGCTCTTTGTAGGGCCTCCCGGGGCCGCCTGTTTTCTCCCACTGTGAGAGTCAGCCAGCAGGAAGGCTCCTCAAAAATTGACACCAGCAGAGGTGGTCACATACGAGGAATTGATTTAAATGAATCCATTTCTGTCCATTTTAAAATAAAAGGTCCTCTGCCAGAGGAGTAAAAAAAAAAAAAAACTTGCAGGCAGCCCCCAAAAAACACACGATTCCTTGTGAAATCGTGTGTGTTTTGAAATCGTGCTTCCACATATGTTGTGCATTTACTCTTTTTTTACATAGACTCAAAACAC
The DNA here is from genome assembly GCA_037013535.1 of Intellagama lesueurii. Classification (NCBI taxonomy): domain Eukaryota; kingdom Metazoa; phylum Chordata; class Lepidosauria; order Squamata; family Agamidae; genus Intellagama; species Intellagama lesueurii. The sequence goes on from JBAJHW010000002.1 coordinate 275,335,677, forward strand.
ACTAAACCCAATTCGAAACCCTTTTTCGTAATGGGATTGAGCTCTGAGGCAGGTCTCTCAGAAGACGTTTCAGTCTGGGTGGTAACAAATGGGCTAATTGGGTCAACTGTCAGAAGTATGCCTTCTCCTTTCTGTCTTGTTTGATCCTCAGATCAAGAAGTAGGCCTGTTTGCACTTCGTATTGCCTGCTCCTACCTGCTGTCTTCACTCTACGACCGTCTCTTCAGAACATCAGAGCTCGTGATGCTTAGAGAGCTGTGCTCCAGACAGAACTCCACCATTCAGTTAGGGCCCCTAGCTACTCCAGAGAGATAAGCTGAGCTGGAAATGTATGCACATCATAAACATGAATATTATAAATGGGATCTCCTGAGACCTGGCCTTGCTGCACTGCACACTGTGCTGCACTTTTCATGTTTGTTTTTAATTACATACTCTGAGACTTAAAGAGAGAACCCAGCTTTCCGACAGATTTTATCTGCTGATTATTTTCACAAATTGTTACAGAAAAGGCCTTTGGGGCTAGAGTGTAGGTGGAGGCTGAGTTACCCAGTCATAGACAGGATGCCAAGGAGCAGTGTCTTAACCTATGCTTCCAAGGCAGGTGCTGACAGATCCACCTAGCCAGGGGAAACATGCTCACATTCTGGAGACTCACAGAGAAAACGGTAAAGAGCAACCTTCATGGATTAGCTTTAAGCTGAAAACACTCTCTGCGTTTTCCCTCTCTCTTAGACCCTTTTCCAAACAGATTTCAGCTTCTGACAAATTAAAGAGCACTTGCCTTTGTTTAAAGAAAGGTCCTTGTTTAATTGTGGATCTTTGGATTCTTGAGCATTGCTGCTCAAGAGTGCCTGGTTGTGTGTGTGTGTGTGTGTGTGTGTTTGTGTGTGTGTGTGTGTGTGTGTGTGTGTGTGTGTGTGTGTGTGTGTGTTAACAGCAGCAAACATGAGAAAAAGAAAAGAAAAGAAAAAGACCAAGACATTATACTGCAATCCCTCCTTTCTAACATTTAGGTTCATCAGTACTACAGCTGCCTGCCAGAAGACAAAGTGCCTTATGTGAACAGCCCTGGGGAGAAAGCCCGTATCAAACAGCTTCTTCACCAGCTGCCACCGCACGACAATGAGGTGAGTCATTTAGAAATAATTGGGGAAACATTGGCTTAGTGCACATAGCAGGGGACAGGACCATCTTTTTGATGTTGCTGCTGCATGTACCAATTGGGCGGTTAACTTAAGTCTCTGGCAACAGATTTGTTAAAGGGCAGTTTTGAAAAAGCTGTGCGGGTATTTTTAGCCTCAATTTGTCCATATCCTGGTTGAAGCATTAGGAGGCAGAGAGACCTTTTCCTCTTTGGCAGTGTTCAGCTGGGCAAAAGGGGAGGTAATTTTCACACAGGGTTCAGAGATGCACATTTCTGGAAGTCACAACATGCCATAAGTGAGGGTGGCTCCTCACAGTGGTGCGAGCTACCAATTTTTATGTATCCTGAGGTTGAAACCGAAGTTTAAAACTGTACTTTTTGCTATCAGGTGTATCTTTACAATAAGATGCCATAAGTCTATTCATTTTCAGAAGTCCAATACATTACAACAGCAGGGGAGATGAAATTTTAAGCAACTACATAAAAAAGACATGTTCCCCTTATTCAATTTAATTTTGGTATGAATTATCAACATTGTATATGGAGAAATCACCTACTGCATGTATAGATACATGATGATAGAGACAGTTTATGCTGTTTTTATCATCTCGAGAACCAGTTTGACTTGAGTTGGAAGACTTGATGGGGAGAAAATATTGGTAGTTCTCATTTTCACTATAAGATCAAAGTGATTTTATGCTGGGAAGGCAAATGGCAAACCTGACCAGGAGAGTGCTGAATGTAATAAATGGAATATCTAAACAAAAGCTAAAGGCAAGTATAATTTCATTAGATATTTTCAAGGCTTTGATTCTGTGGAACGGCCAACATTAAAAATGATAATTAAGGTATTTGTTTTTGGTAAAGGTTTTAAAAGAATAATAGATCAATTATATTCAGAGAATATCACAGCAGTAAATGATGAGATAACAGAACACATATCTCTAGACTGAGGTATTAGACAAGGATGCCCCCTTTCCCCATCATTGTTCACTTTAGTTATATAACTATTAGCAAATGTTATTAGAGAAGATAAAAAGATTCTGAGTATTGGTATTAAAGATAGAGTGAAAGATTAATTTATTCCCTGATTATACTTTATTAACCATCAAAAATTCTTTAAAAGTTATCGAGAGGGTAAAACTACATTTTAAAACAGTTTGGAGAGATATCTGAGTTACAGATAAATAGGCATAAGTCAGAACTGATGATGTTTATAATAAAGAAGAAAGAGAAAAACAGAAAAGACATGGATGTTAATATTCAAAAGACTATTAAATATTTAGGTATGAATATCCCAGGTAATTTGGAAGGATTGAAAGAAGAGAATTTTAAAGTAATGAAAGAAGTGATAAAAAAAAAGTTCAATGGTTTAAGGAAAATTGCAAAATGAATATACTATCCCAAATAAATTTTCTATTTTTGATGCTAGTGATAAAAAATAGTGAATAAGAGTTAAAGGACTGGAAAAACACGATTAATAAATTTGGTAATTGAGATAAGAAGTCATGGATTAGTAAGAGGAGCTGGTATAAATCTCAAAAAATTAGAGGGTTAGGATTTCCCAATTTAAGGCTATATTGTATAGCCAATCAATTAAGATATATATTGGATATTAAAAAGGGAAAGGGCTAGTGTGGTCCCGGAGGCCTCCTCTTGCATTTGTGTCAGATATTATATCTCAGTACAAGAACTAATTTTGTTGAATATGGAAAAACAAGAATTGTGTTTGAACCCAGTAAATATTCTCTTCATAATAAAAAATATAGTTAAAAGTATTTTTAAAAAATCCTTTCCTTAAAAACGTGCTTCTGATTTGGAATAAATATTTGTAAAATCCCACAAGTTTCCCCATTCCATTTGGTGACAGAATTGGAGAAATTTCCAGGAAACAGAAGAGAATTGATTGAGAATTTATTAATAAATAGAGAAGTTATTAAAATAAAGGATTGGTTAAAAAAAATAAAAAGTACGGATCAAATAAAAGAAGTGATGGTTATAGATAAAGTATCTTGGTGCACTGTTCTGCTAGAACAGTGGACAAAGTACTAGGTAAAACGAAATGGTAAATGTGGAGAACTTATGAAATACTAAGGAATTGTATTTCAAAAGTAAAGTAAAGGTAAAAACAATGTAGTGAAGGGTATAGTAAATAAAATTTATAATTTATCATTGGAAACAGAAGATCAGAAAGACTTACTTAAATTGTTATGGGAATCAATATGGAAGACGAAATAAGTGCTAGGGCTTGGAAAAATATATGGAACATTAGAATATTGCAACCTATGTCTATAAGGATAAAAAATATATTATTTTTAATTAATTAATTAAACTTATACCCTCGCCCAACTAGTGGTGAGCCACTACTGTGGACAGCTACACAAAAGTAAACACAGATACAAAAGCAAAACAAAAAACAGTAAGCTTAAGAAAAAAATAAAACCTAACCAAAACTCCCTTATTTAACAGACATCACCTAACTCAGGATGTGAGAAATAAAAGTGGCTGATTAAACAATCAACATGGGGCTATCACAGAGATATCGAAAAAATTAAATTAAGAAGAAGTAAGGCTTTCAAAGGCCTGGGTAAAAAGCTAGATTTAAAGAACACATTTATCATTTTTTTAAAAAAGGTAGATAATTGGACAACTAATGGATTAGTTTCCAATTTGTTAACAGTGGTGAGATTGATTATTGCTAGTAATTGGAAAACAGCTTATAATTTCCAAGTAAGTGATTGGTATAGAGAAGTTTGGGATAAGGCTATGAATGATAAGCTTACATGTAATATAAAAGTTAATAGGGAGTTACAGGCAGAGATGTATTTTAGATATATGGGGAGAATGTATTTGTTTTTTGTATTAATGAAAGGAAAGGGACAAAGCCCAATGCAAGAGTCAATAAAATTTTGGAAGGGTAAATGGTGTAGGTGATTATGCCCAAATGGTCACAGTGGCAGAGAGCATTATATATTTCAATATTTCTTTATTAGATTTTTTTCTTTCTGTTTATTTTTGTTTTTGAAAATAATTTTTTTAAAGATGTCACAACATGCATTCTAAAGAATTCCATTTTGCAGTGTACAAGCCAGTGTGATGATGCTTGCTAGTCAGTCACTCTCACTGCAAGCACAGACAGCTAAATGAACCATGGATCTTCTGGCCATGGTTTATTGTGACCTCTGAAACCCACAGGGTCCAGCACTCTGGCTTGTTTCTCCTCAGACAATCCAGATAAATATATCAGGAATGAATCAGGTTTATGTCTCAGGCACGTTACAAAGAGAAATAAACCCAAGTGCTGAGTTCTGACATCAGAACAGACACACTGTGGACAGAAGGTCCGTGATTTGTTCAGCCATTTCCTGCTTGCAGTGAGAGCAATTGTTTTACTATGTCTTAACAAATAATTATAATAAATGTGTTGTTAATATGTCTTTGGTAGTGGTGATGAATGGTCAGTTGAAGTAAATTCATAGAATCATAGAAGTTCAACCCCCTGCTCAGTGCAGGAATCCAAATCAAAGTATATCTGACGGATGGTTGTCTAAGTTTTTCTTGAATGCCTTCAGCATTGGAGCACTCACCATCTCCTGAGTTAATTGGTTCCATCACTGTACTGCTCTAACAGTTAAGAAGTTTTTCCTGATATCAACAGAAATCTGGCTTCCTGTAATTTGAGCCCATTATAATGTGTCCTGTGCTCTGGGATGACAGAGAACAGATCCTGCCCTTCGTCTGTATGACAATTTGTCAAGTATTTGAAAAGTGTTGTCATATCTCCCTTCAGTTTCTTCACCCTCTTTCTACTTCAAGGAATACACTATTACATAGAGAAGCACATGGTTCAGCTTTTCCTATCACCCAGTATTTATCACAAGAAATATAGAAAGTAAGACAGGTAATCACTCCGACTAAATTGCTCACACCTACAGTTACAAAGGGCTCTTGCTTTCTGAACTGGAATTTGCTCCCATTTCCTTCACGTCGGTGTTGTGGCAGAGTTTTAGGAATCTGAAAGGACCAAAAATGTGGCAGTCCTTGAAGCATGGAAGGGACTGAGAATGAGGATGTGCTTTTCACACCCTGAACAAAATGTATGTCCAACTTCTTAAGGGTCAGTACTGCCATTACTCCTCTTCATTTATCATATTTATTCTCAAACTTCTCCAAGGTAACTGTGGACAGTGTGTGTTGTTCTTCCTACTGATTTTACCTCAGAACCCTATGAAATAGGTAAATTAGACTGAGAGATGGAGACTGGGTCAAGATTACCCAGTATGTTCCATGGTGATAATGGATTTGAACTCAGATCTTCCCATTCCTGGAGGAGCCCAGTATTCTAATCTAGGATGGATAACATAAGGGCCATGCAGCACCCTACACACACACAATTTTGTGACACCTCTTGCTGTCATTGAAGTCATTGCTATGCCAGTGAAATGCCACATTTCCTTCCCTAAAACCTACCAGAAGTGAAACTGTGTTTTTAAAAAAACAGGTACTCCTTTTTCTTAAAGGATAATATTGGGTGTGGCTTTCAGAAAAAGGTGGAGAATGTTACATTTTTAATTACATTTCCCAAAATACCCTAGACAGCACAACTGCTGAACTTGCTGGGATTCGTAGTCCAAACAAGTAACTTTTCTATGTTCTAGTCCTGGAGTGAGTTGGACACACATCCCTAGATCTCCAGAAGTTACCCACTGGTTCTTTGCACATTAATGTGCATGCTGGAGTTGCATGATTTGTGACTTGCTGTCTTGCCAATAATATTCACTGCTTATAATGGGAGTAATTGCCCATATGTGAAGGATAGAAAATGCAGCCGGACATTTGCCATGTACTGCAGTCTGCAACTAAAATGCTTCCATAAAGTAAAGTCGGCTGACTGGATAATTAATGGAGTTAGAGCACTTGGTTACAGAGTCAGAGGCTGGGAGTGGCTTTCATTGTGCTTCCTATGTGAAGAACCAGCCTATGTAGCCTTGGGCAAGCCACACAGCCCCAGAGCATCCCAGAAGGAGGGAATAGTAAACTATTTCTCGGTACTTTATGCCCTGAAAATCCAGGAAGGGGTAGTCATAAATCAGAATCAACCTGATGGCACACAATTAAAGTAAGATCATATTAATTTGTGTTCCCATTCATAGATGCAGGGTGACTATCTGAATTTATCGAAGTTATTTTTATGTTTTTAAAAAATGGGGAATCAAATATTTCTGCCTTCCTTGCTCCCAGTGTAGTTTAGGGCTACTCCTAGTGCATCCTAAAACCATCAGATCACCTGATAGAGTCTCATTTGAATATCTTCAGATCACTTTTCCTCCATCCCCTCCTAAGACATCATGCAGATGGCATGAGTTGACAGTCAAGTCCATTTTGCTCTTTCCTTCCACGTCCCTGACCCCCTTTGTTGTAATATTTCCGTTGATGAAGTTACCTTAGTGTGTGCGCACTTTCAAAAAGTTTTAGTCTAATATGAATCTTGGAATTTCTGTCCTGCACCCACCCTGCTTTTTGGGCAGAAGAACCATCCAGGCTCCCATCCTTGCCCTTAACAACAAGATTGTTTTTTCTGATACTGGGGGAAGTGGCAAATTTATTTTTGTATTTCAGTTTCAAAGACACCTGCAGAGACCAGTGTGCACTGAGCCACTCTGGGTCTCTAGCTCTGTATGAGCAGAATATGACTGGGGGAAAGGTACAGCCAACAATCGTATCAGAAAGCCCTGGAGGAGAAAATATAAGAGAAGCCACAACATAAATTAAAAAAAGCCTACGTGAACTTATAAGCTTATAGTAAATAAAGGGATCAGTCCCGTGTATTCCAGTGAACTAATTAGGACGCAAGGGAATGCTTTTCAAACAAAATGTTAACAAATGAGAAATTAGGGTTGCAAAATGCACTATGAAAGTATCAAACCAACCGTTTTAACTACAGGCTGAAGGTTTTTGCAAAGGGTGGCAGAATTTATAGGAAATGCAAAGAATGGGTGGGAAACGTGGGAACTGGATTCAGGGAAGAATTTAGAAGCAGAAAAGTTTTATTCTGATGACTAGAACTTGTAGAGGCTGTAATAGAAACATGGACACCCACGCTCCATGATAAAAAAAACCTTTGAGAGTCCAATACGAAAAATCAGTGGAGTTGTTGGTGAACAAAGGTCTTGATTCAACATAACCGGCAACCTATACCAGCAGCAAAGTATTGTGATGGAAGTTGAAGATCAGATGACAGAAGACATAGATATACAAAGAGGAGGATAACAAAGATGTACACTCTTCCCTCTGCTTTTCAATTTTTATTCTGAAAACGTATTTACAGAAGTGAAATAAAATTAGGGGAGCTGTGTGTTCAATACAAAATATAAATGGAAGAGTAGGCGATAGGCGATACCTTTATAAACCACTAATTTTTAAAAAATGTACAATAGGCAAGCTTTCATGAGTAAATCCCACTTCTTCATGGCAAAGTACCAAAAGTCCAGATGTTCATGGCAAGAGAGATTTCGTAGGAAAGTTACTCTTAGATGTAAAGCTCAACAGTTCTTGCCAAGATGGACTTTGCAGTTACTACTCAGGCTGCTGTGGATTGGATTTCACACTCCAGTTCTTCAAACAAAGGGGCACAAGCCATGCACATGCAACTCTTCCCATTTGGCTCTTCTTCAAAACTGACATGTTTCTGCTTGTCCGGGGAGGGGGGATGACACAGAAAAACAGTGTCCTCCATTTTAGAATTAGGGTATAATTTAGTAAACTTCCTAGGTTTAGCCAACTGGGCTCAGAATAGAGTAAAATGAATATTACCTAGTGGTTGCAGTCATGCTCTACTCATGTTGGGAGTACATGTGCCTTCATACTGGTATGTGCCGGCTGGGGACTCTTTCTTGGTATTATCATAATTCCATTGAAATAAAAAGCGGGGGAGCTGTGTGGTTGATACAAAATATAAATGCAAGAGTAGGTGATAGGCAATGCCTTTGTATACCACTAATAAAAAAAATTAAAAATCATACAATATGCAAGCTTTCGTGGGTAAATCCCACTTCTTCAAGGCAAAGTACCAAAAGTACAAATGTTCATGGCAAGTGCTTGCTGATTCAAAAAGGCTAATCATCACTTGCAGGGCCAATTCAAAGCTGTGGTGGGGCCTAGGCAAAAAATATAATAGTGGGGGGGGGGAGCTTCCCCCTTCCTCTCCCTTACCTCCCTGAATAGATCACACAACATGAACAATGTAATATAACATAAGTAAGACTGACTCACTAAGCTAATCTTGGTAGCAGTAAATAAGTGAAAAATGCTTAGGTAAACAAACAAACAACATAACAATGAGAAGAAAGTCTAGCTTATGGGAGGTGTGAGACAAGGGAAGCCTAAAGCCAAGCTTCAAGGCACTCTGCACATATCCAGAGAAGAGGAAAAGTTGTGCACATCATGTGCAGAACATGCCAAGCTGCGATCCAGAGCAGGCCCCATGTGGAAGGAAGGGATTGAGGCTTGCCAGTTGTGTGGGGTCGCAGGAGGCTGGGCTCAGGCACGGGAGAAGGCGGGGTGGGTGGGGGCTCTTTGAAGGTACAGCCACTGCCACCCAACTGACGGTGCTGGTGGGAAGAGTGCCTCAGAGCCTAAGCAGAGTGCTCTCGTTTCCCGGCCAACCTTCCTCACCTGACCTCTGTTGGAAGAGGTGGTTCTTGCTGAGGCGCTTGAGCTCCATCGAGGCGGCTGGGGGCGAAGACGGCAGTGTGCACCTCCAGGGACATGGTGCCCTCAGAAGACATCCTAGAGCAGGTCCTCGAGGTGTAGAGCAAGTCCTCGAGGTGTAGGAGGACACCCTTCTCCTTGTTGGGTGGCAGTGCCCAACAGCACCTCCCAGAGGCGTGCCTCCCACAGCGATGACACCTGGCACAGGAAGATCAGCTGCCCCATGTCGTCCATGGCAGCCGCAGCTCAGCCTCCGGGGGAGCTGAGAGGAGGCAGAGGAGGGCGGTGCACCTGCCAAAGGGTCCCATGGCTCTTCCCCAGGTGCAGCAGCAGTGGTGGGGTCATGGCGGACCATCAAGGGCAGAGCATGGTGTGCAAAGTAGCTGAGCACCATCTGCCCACCATCCAGCCCCCACAACCCGCCGACCAGGAGCACCACTTGCATGCACTGTACCACCACCCCAGGACAGCCTTGCCCTCACAGCCCCAATGGCTCCCTGCCAGCTGCTGCTGTTGCTCTGGCCACTCCATCCCCCTCTTCACGTGGGCCTCTGCAGACAGCGGGTCCTGGGCAAATGCCCACTTTGGCCTCTGAATAAAGCGGCCCTGGTCACTGGAGAGGTTATTGGTAAGATGTAATACGCAGATGATATGGTACTACTAGCTGACAGTTGAGATGGTCTAACAAAAATTACTCGGTATATGAAGTAAGTAATGAATATGGTTTAAAAATGAATCTTAAGAAAATCAGATTCATAGGAATCAGTAAAAACAAACCAGCCTCAGAAATTCAGTTTATGGTCCATACTGAAAGGAAGGAACATATCAACAAATGTAACTACTTTGGAATTTGATTGACTGAGGAGCAAGATCACAGCCATGCAGTAAAAATCAGAATGGAGGCCAGTGGACTTCAATACAGAGAGTTATTAAAAATGATAGAAACATTTGAATTATGGATTTAACACAGGACATTAATAATTTATTGGAAGACCAAGGAATCATAAAGGTACATCCAAAGTCAGAATAGCCAGGATGTGGTCCAACCATGGGTAAGAGAGCAACAGCAGCAGCCACCAGCACCACAGCCACAGTCACAGCAGAAGAGAAAGAATGAGAATGTAGGTTGGTCTAGGACCATTAGTATAGGGTCATTGACTTCAGAATTTGGTTACCAGCTTAATTCACAACTAGGCACAAGGTGGATTGGGCTGTTCTGGTTACATATCTAGGCAATGTGAACTGAATTTGAGCCTCACACAATGTACTACTGAATAGAAATGCATAGATAGGGCTTTACTGTTAGTCTGTTGGTTGCATTATTGATAGCTGCTCATGTTTGCAGTGAAAAATGTGTGTGTGTGTGAGTGAGTGAGTGAGTGAGAGAGATCGAGAGAGAGAGAGAGAGAGAGAGAGAGAGATCATTCCCATGGTTTCCCAAGTACACTCCTGAAGTAAGCTTTATTTGGTTTAATCAATATTATTAAAAACCATCAGATTTCTAAAAATGTCCAGAGGAAAAGTAGGTTTCCAGGCTGATGAAGGAGAAAAGTGTAAAGTCATCCATGTTGTGAAGAAAGTGCATATGGAGACATCTTTTTTCCTCTTTATAATATGGGAACACCTTTAGAGTGTCAGGTGAAACTAATTGGCAGGAGTCATGAGAGACAAAAGGAAGTATTTCTCCTTAGAACACATAATTTATGGAATTCAGTGTGCTGTGACTGCTGGCCTTTAGTTTATAAGAACAAACACACTGTTAGAGGCCAAGTCTGTCTATCAAGGTTAGTTGTGATGGCTACATGCAGTCTCTAGGTTCAGACAGCCAGGGTTGTTGCCTTCCTGTCCCCTTTGTGGTATTTCATGCCGTCCTAAAAGAGAGACTTTGCAAGGTTGCAAAGCTCAGTTCAAGCCACAAATTTAGAATGTCCGGTCCCGCCCTCATCCCAGTTGCATTCTGGTTATCGGATTGATTTTAAAACTCTTCTAGCCTTACTGAAAGATATTATTATATGAGAAGTATCAGGAAAAACGTCCTAACTGTTAGAGCAGTACGGCAGTGGAACCAATTACCTCAAGAGAGGGCGAATGCTCCAATGCTGGAGGCATTCAAGAGAAACTCAGACCACCGCCTGGCAGATATCCTTTGATTTATATTCCTGCATCGAACAGGGGGTTGGACTTGATGGCCTTAGAGGCCCCTTCCAACTTCACTATTCTATGACTCTATGAATCATTGGCACAACCTGGGACAGCCCCCTACCCCGCACTCCAAAACAAGGCAGACTGGAAATGAAATAAATGAACTTTGAAGGAGGGTGTTTTTAAAAAACCATGGTGTGCTTCAAGCTGCCCTCTCAGCATGCTTTTTTATGTAAAAACCTTTCTTCCAAAGATCACACCTTCTAGATACAATTTCACTGATGAAGGACCGTGCTATATTCCCTCCTTAGAGTGTATCTACAGTATTTTGAAAAAAAATGTGTCCTTTATTATTATTAATGTTATCCATAATTCCTCTCTGTATACCTCTGTGGAATGTTCTGATGCCACACTTATTTTAGGATTTCGGATTTTGCTGCAGTACAACATGTAAGTGGAATCATTCCAGCTCTGTTAAATTCAGAATATTAATCAAATCCCAGTTTATTTGGTTTCCACAAAGGAGAAAGTTTGGGGCAAGCCATTGTTCGCGCTACCCTGTGCCATGTTCTCCTGTGCCCATGAGATAAAGGGAGGCACCCAAAGTTTGAAATGAGATAAAATCTCAGCTACAGTTCCTATCACACCAAGCCAGGACAGCTAGTAGCAGTGGTGGCTGGGGATGATAGGAGTTGTAATCCAAAACATCTGGAAGATGCCAGAATGGGAAGTGCTCCACTAAAAAAAGAAAGATAGTTAAAACGGCACAGTTACATTTCAGCTCCTGAGGCCTGTCCAGATATTTGTTTCTGTATTTCTGTAGAAGTGAAACACTGGATTAAACAAAAATGAGAAGATTTTAAAATCATTTATTTAACTTTGGCTGGAAATTAATTAATAACAATTATTCTTGGAACAGCCAACAAGAATTGTATATCTCACATAGCAGTGTCCAACCTATACTTACAAATTATTTTCTCTCTTTCCTATACTGAATGTACTCGAATATATTTCTATATTCCCCTCTTAGAATGTATCTACACTACAGCCATCTGATACCACTTTTAGCTGCCATGACTCCATTCTGTGACAGAACTCTTGGTGAGGGACTTGGAAGCTTGTGCTGTAACTCAGGAGAACACAGAGATTTCTAAGTGTCACATTAAACTGTAAATCACAGGATTCCTGCCACCAGCCCAGCAGGAAGACACTGCTGGCCAGGCTTAGTGCCGCCAGCAGGCTGATGGCAGCCAGGAAGAGGCACAGTGGTGCCCGGACGGTGGTGTTCCCCAGCCTGGCCTGCCTGGCTCTGGCTGCCCAGCAGCAGCAGCAGCAGCAGCAACCACACCTCTTCCACCAGCCCCCGTCCAAACAAAGGCTACCAGCGCGCTCTCCTTGACAGGGCAGTCTACTCGCCTTTGTTACCTGTCACTGCACTTGTGCTGGGCCGGAGGTGGCTGGCTCACCCTGTTCACCGGACAGCCTCAGCAGGAAGGGAGGTAGGGTGAGAGGGAAGGAGGGAGGGAGAGAAGACAGATGGACAGAGCCATCCAGGCCAGGCCAGTGGCAAGACAGACCACAGAGGGTATGAAAGAGTGGCAGTTGCACCCCTAACGAGGTTGCACCCTGGGGTGACCGCCCCTCTGCCCCCCCTCCACCCCATGCTACGCCACTGGCTCTTAGTATGTGTGGCAATAAATCCGTTCAGAGATGTTCAGGCAGCAGAGTCATGCTCTAGCATCAGCCATGCTGGAATTCTGTATTCCAACTCACCTTATTTATTTTTACCTTGATTTAAATTCTTTAAAGTGTATTACTTGACAAGGAGTTTTCATATGCATCATTTGATCTGGGACTGAGGCCACTGGATTTCAGATTTAAATCCAGAAACAAAATTAGAAGAGTAAACCCAAGGGTGGGCAAACTAATTTTTAAACATGGTCTGTTGGCATGTCAAAACTGCAGTCAATTGAGTTATTTTCCAGATCTCTCCTAAGCAGCTTGGGTTTTGTACCAAGAAATTGTAGTGTATATTTTAATCATTTAAAGGCAAGCCCTTTTAATCATCTTGACAGCAGTTTGTTGGCTTTGTCTTAAGTCTGAGCCCTGTTTCAATGTGCAAGGATATAGTAATGGATCTGCTGTAAGTTTTACAGTGAATGGCTTGCTAAGCTCTTTCGAGTGCCACTGAAGTACCTTTTAAAAGAGCCCTGTCTACAGAATCAGGAAGTAATTTATCCCTCTTCAGCTTGCAGATAAGCAGTAAGTGAATTACCATTACCATTACCATAGTTGGCTCCAAAGAAGCCAAGGCAATGTACAGCAGAGGAAGACTAAACTGGCAGTCCATTTCAAATACTATTACAAAACATCTCTGTTGCAAACATAGGAGGAAACAGATAGAAAGCTATAGACCAAAAATGTTGCCTTAATTTTCCTTACAGTCCACAGCATTTTAGAATTAGGCAGTTTTAGAACCTGAGTGCTCACTGGAAGGACAGATCCTGAAGCTGAGGCTCCAATACTTTGGCCATCTCATGAGAAGAGAAGACTCCCTGGAAAAGACCCTGATGTTGGGAAAGTGTGAAGGCAAGAGGAGAAGGGGATGACAGAGGACGAGATGGATGGACAGTGTCATCGAAACTGCCAACATGAATTTGACCCAACTCCAGGAGGCAGTGGAAGACAGGAGGGCCTGGCGTGCTCTGGTCCATGGGGTCACGAAGAGTCGGACACGACTTAACGACTTAACAACAACAAAGAACCATTGTGGTTCTGATGGATGGTTCTTTGATTCACAGAGAGGCATTTATTCCTGGGCTGGCCATTTCCCTCATGTGTCGCGCTAATGCCATGATTGTTCCATTCTGTATATAATGGCCCAGTACTTTGTTGCCAGCCACTGTGTGTTTCTGGCACATGTGCACCTGCTAGGTTCCTATGTAGCTGATACAATGAGAATATCATTAAGCATAAGAGCAGCAGTCGCAGGGCATCTGGTCTGGGCCAAAATCATTTATTGAGGAAAACATCCGTATTGGATAACAAGGTCCATTCAGAGGAAAAGTCTGATTACACCCTTTCTGCATGCATAACATCAAGAAGAGGGCAGAGCACTAACAATGGAAAACTTTCTAAGAATTGTGATGGCATAAGGTTAGGTGAGCTGCTCAATGGGTAAGTTATGCAATATGGTGCAATGACAGGTGTGCTTCCTGTTGAAGGAATAGTAGTGCAATGTTGATGAAAAGTTTGCTCACTTCAATGTAACACAAATTACGTCTGCTTTATGTCTAGGTGCGATATTGTAACTCACTGGATGAGGAGGAGAAGAGAGAACTCAAACTCTTCAGCAATCAGAGGAAAAGGGAGAACTTGGGCAGAGGCAATGTCCGGCCATTCCCAGTCACCATGACAGGCGCCATTTGTGAGCAGGTAAAGCCATGCTTAACACTTGCTGGCAGAAATCCAGTAGTAGGTCACAACTAGAATAAGCCCATTGAATCATTGGGGACTTGGTGAGTCAGCTGCTCCATAAGCTCCTCCATAGCCTATTCTAGTTATGACTTCAAACTGAGTGTCAGCCTTTGTTTTTCTGCTGGACGGTTCTTTGATTCACAGCGAATGCCACCGTGTTGCAACAGCATCTCACCATGGCACGTACAGTGCATCTCTCAATGCCTCTTGTCACAGTGTCAGTTTGGGGTTATGAAATAGGCCAACGCATGATGAGCAAACAGCATAAGAGTTTGTTCTTTATTTTGACCGCATAAAGAATTTTGAATATGAATTCTTATTAATTAACATTTCCCCTTGGGTGGAGAGTTTAGTCTGCAGATAGCTGTGGTAGGTGGATGGGTGCTAGTCCAGCACTGCTGCTGATCAACCAGGAAAACAATTTCACACAGTCCACACATAGTCCACTCTGTCCGATCGGTGCATTCTTGGGCTACAGCTGATGAGCAAAGCAAACTGATTCAGAGTCAGGAACAAGGGGATATTTCTCAGTATGTCTGCACCAGTCTCAGAAAAAATGTTAGGTGAACTCTGAAGCCAAAAGATGTATCTGAAAGCTCAAACTATGTCTTGAGGAACTGATGTGTATTGAAAAGCATTTAGCACATATCAAGTGAAAGGGATTTGTAGATAAAACCTGAAGCAGATTTGGAATGGAGATTTTGAGTTTGTGTAATTCTCAGTTACAGCTTTCAGCACTGAGCCCTGGTAGTGTCAGTTACACATTTTGGTTTGTGTGTTTATGTATAGTTCGAAAGATCTCAGTACATTAAGATGTGCAATACTATATCCTTCCAAAGCTTGATTTTAATATGTAGGTTTGCATTATTTTAGTTAGAAAAAAATGTGTAGAATATGTGCCATCACTCACTAGTGTAGATACCACAATTTATATCATTGAATATTTCAAGGTATCTTCAATGTATATGTGCATATATCCAGTATATCAATGAGATTTTTCTAGAAGTAATTCTTACCGTCAACCTAGGTTGACTTAATAGTAATATTTCTCTGCCTTACAATTACTTCTCTCCCAAAGATGTGACACAGTGCTCCCTTTTTAGCATGAGCTCTGCAAATATTGAATATTACAAATTCAGGCTACAATTGGAAATTGTAACAATTGTGATTTTATTTACAATATTATTTACCATTAGATACAGAAAACTACTGAAGTCATAATATAACAATCTGCTTACCTCCTGCTTCTGCTTCTAATCCGCACAGTGGAAAGAGAGACAATTTGGAGGAATTTTTCTTGGTCTGACTCCCTGATAAGGCTCAAGCTAGACATTAAGGGAAATGTATGTTTCTACTTCTACAAGGGGTTTGTCTGGGAGACAATCAGATGCCGTGAAAATTAGATGTGGCTACATTTACCATCCAGTAACAAAGCATTAAACAGCATGCTAAATGCAAAATACAAAGGTGAAGACAATAACATTCTATGGCAAACAGGCATCCTCCGCCACAGGAGACAGCACCTCTTCTAAAAACATGCCAAACCTAGCATCTAGTTTCACTCAAAGTAATGTCAGAGGAACCCAGTTTCTCTATTTTCCATTTTCTGGGGTACAAGATGGTTTAAGCAGAGAAAGAAACAAGATGAAAACAGGATCCAGTTCTCATTCAGTTGTTAGCCTACACCAAGCCTTGTTCATAAATGAGTAAGCTTTGAAGTGTGTGAACAAGCATTAAATGACAACTGGGAGATCTATCTGACAGGGCTCATGCAGAATACATTAGCACAGAAAGCCCTATTTATTTGTTTGTTTGTTTATTTAAAATATTTTTACCCCACCTTTCTCCTTGAAAAGGACCCAAGGCAGCTTACAACATTGAAAGACAATATTTAAAGTTGAAAACAATGAGTATAGAACGATAGTTAACTTCATTAAAAGATAGTATGCTAAGAACAATGAGTATAAAGAGGCATCCTACATCATTAAAAGGCAATATTAAAGCTAAGAACAATATGTATACACTTTTTAACAAAAAGCCACTCTGAGAAATGGCAAACACAAAAATGGAAAACACAAGTAGAACTAAAAATCCAGTCAAAGTAGTAATGCATAACAATCCATCTAAAAATCACACGCAGGTAGCATTTAAAAGACAGCATTTAAGTTAATAACAGTGAGCATACAGTACTAAAAGGATCAATGAATACAAAAAACATAAGCAACCCCAAAACACATTCAACACAGTAACAAAACCCCACTCGGCAGCCAGTCACTCAGGGAAAGCTTGCCTGAAGAGAAAGGCCTTCGCCTGCTTGCAGAAGGACAGCAATGATGGGGTCAGTCTGGCCTCCTGTGGGAGGGAGTTCCAAAGTCTGGAAGCAGCAACAGAGAAGGCCCTTTCCTCTGCTGTGTCCCCACCAAATGCATCTGTGAGGGTGGCAGGACCAAGAGAAAGGCCTCTCCTGATGGTCTTAATGTCCGAGCCAGGAGACACAGTCTTTGAGATAGCTTGGACTCAGGCCATTTAGGGCTTTATAAGTTAAAACCAGCACTTTGAATTGTGCCTGGAAACTGATCGGCAGCCAGTGGAGCTACTGTAACGGGGGTTATGTGATCCCTGCGTCCAGCCCAGCCCGAACGCTGATTTGTGAATAACTTTGAAATAATATTTTATCATTTCGTAAAATCTCATCATATTCCAAATATTTCCATAAGAATGGCCACTGTTCAGCCGTTATCTCCTTGAAGCAGATCGTCAGAGCAGATTCCTCTTTAATTTTACACTCCTCTTGACAGTGTGGAGGCCAGATTAATGGTGGAGACATCGCCGTCTTTGCATCCAGAGCAGGCCATGGTGTTTGTTGGCACCCATCATGCTTTATATGCAGTGTTTGCAATGAGCTGTTGGTAGATCTTATCTATTTCTATCAAGACGGGAAGATTTATTGTGGCCGACACCACGCAGAATGCCTCAAGCCTCGGTGCGCAGCATGTGATGAGGTAAGGCCAGCCAAAAACCTTGTGCTTCTTTGTTGGTGGGGATGGGGGTGCTTAAGTGTGCTGAAACACATTCTAAGAACTGTGTGTTGCTTGATGAATTATAGCAGATTTCCCAGTCCAGCATGTTGAGTTATCTTTAGTACTTGCCTCTTAGGACTTTCAGATGAGCGAAGATGTTTAATTTCCCAAGGCTTGTTCCCATGATGCCTCTGTACTTCTGGGGTCCTGACAACCAGTACAAGCATTTGAGAATTCAAGTTCCTCCACTATTTTGACTTATTCTGGGCTTTGTGGTCCTGTCAAGCTGAGAGCCACCATTTCTAGCCACTCGTCGATGAAATAGGTGTAATTTTTTTATTCCCTTTCCAAAAATGATCAGCAAATCATTGGACACTGAAGGGCGGGGGGGAATGCAACATGTTGGGAATCTCTCTTCAAGCCTAAGAAGGAAAGATTCTTAAACCATAGAATCATAGAACAACAGGGTGGAAGCAGCCTATAGGGCCATCGAGCCCAACCCTCTCTCTGCTCATTAAAAATGATTTGTTGTGAATTATTTCTTTGTTTCTTACTGAATCTTATAATAGCTGTTGGTCCTCATTATCATCAAGTGACATAATAGAAATGTGCGGCCAGCTAAGATAATAGGTCTTGCAAAAGCCACCTCGTGTCTTTAGGACATGGACCCAGTCAAAAACATCAACTCTAGGGTGAGAATTTGCATCTGAGTGAGAACCATCAAAGTAATCGTTCATGTGTGCCTGGGACCATAATTAATGTTAGAACATTATGCGCTGTTAGTGTAGCAGCATAAGCTGAGAACATGCTGCTTCTGCCACCTGCACACAGACAGAACAACATGGTTTCTTGAGGAGGATGCAAAAATGGCCGGTTGAGCATCTACTCACGTTAGTGCCTTTAGAAAGGGGACATTTTGGCCAGCAGTGCCTGATTGTGGTTATGGAGTTTGAGTGGTGCTGTGCTTACCTGGGCTCCTCATTGCCTCCCACAGCATACTGTATGACAGCAGCCAAACTTAGTAATATGTTTGGTGCTTGCACCAGGGCATCTCTGCTGGTGGGGTGGTGATCTTTTGGCTGCTGCAATCTGTTAGATAGGAAAGAGAGCTCATGGATGGCCTTCTTTCAGGAAAGATCCCACACTTAACTTTGCAGGGTACCTTCCTGTTGCAGCTGCAGAATTTGTGGGTTTGGGCAGATAGCTGTGATTAAAAACTGAACCTGGGAGAACTTGGAACAAAAGTATTAGATGGCTGCCTGCCTTCCATTCCTTTCTTTGAATCCATTGCCTTTGGTGAGTGTTTGTTATCGTCTGTGTGGGTGTTTCTTACCACTGTTTCAGTAGCTTCACTCCCATCCACCAAACAGAATGCCCATATAACCACTGTTTGTTTAAAATAGGCCCTCTGTCTTAATGTCCTATTTACTTCAGTGTCTTTCTTAGGAAGAAAAGCACAGTGGCCTCGATCCACATGTCTTGACCAATATGCCCTGTTCCTATCATTCGTAGGTGTGGCCCTCTATGGGAACAAGCAAGGAGCTAATTGTCTTATTCTTGCTTTGCTCCCACATTTTTGGCCCAAGAGTCATCCTGGCCTGTCATCTGTATTCGTTGAGAGTTTGGAAGAGGGGTGTTTTGGGAGGACTTCCCAAAACCCTTCAAACATCACAGCCAGCACCTATGCTCTCTCAGGTCATCTGAGAACTATAGTTCAAAAAAAGTAACTTTTTCCACCCCAGATGTAGCCTACATGTTACATCTATACCTGTACCCATTTCTGTGAGTTTAGAGACCCAGCTTCCACTGGTTGATAGTATTCCTCTGCAGTGTTTTCTCTAACCACTGGGGTTGCCCGGCTGGACTAGACCAAATATCTATCAAGACTGGCATCCTGATTTTCTCAATGCCCACCCAGATGCGCTTGGGAATCTCACCAACCCTGTTGTCCCCCAATGACTGATATGTGGAGGTATGCTGCCTCTACAACTGGATGTTGCAGTTGGTGGTGGTGAGTGTAAGATGTATACGTATTCCTATAGGAGGCAGAGAGTGCTTGTACCCTAAGACGTTGTTGCCTGGCTATTGTATTGATAGATGTTGATGGAGTGAAGGAAGTGTGTGGAGTCAATGTGCTGTTTGTCTTTTGGAGCTGATCACTGACTATAACACAGAGTTGGAAACCAAAGGCTTTCCTGAGTGAGTCCTAGAGCATCATCATACCATTGCTCAATTATAGAAATATGGGCTGTTGCACAGATAAATGATGAATGGTTTCATCATGCCCTTATATTCATTCTTCTTAAAAGCATCATTCGAAGCCTTGCTATAACATAGGGAAGAGAGGAGGTAAATGCAATATGTTAGGGGACTCCATAAAATAAATCTTTAAAATGTTTGGTAATGAATTATTTCCATTTTCATTAGTTTTGCTTCTGTTGCAGGGAAAACAGCAACATGTTGTTAATGTTTTGCAATAGGCTGGTTATAATGAAATACTAGGGTTTGTGGCCACTCAGGGATTTTAACACAAGCCTGTCACTTCAAAAAAAAAAAAAGCATTGTTAATCCCACAACATTGGTCTGCATTAGCCTGAAGCTATACAGATTAGAAGATGCTTCTTCCCATTCTCTGGCCAAAATAGTCGGATTTCAGAATCTTCTTGTCTGACTCTTCCTACAGGTACATACTTCCCACTTCGTAAACTATTTTCACCCGGAGTTTGGGGAAATTACAATTTTCCAGACTGCAACTCTTGGAATTTCCAGCTAGCAACGCTGGAAGAGGTCTTCTGGGAATCGTATTTTTTAAAATGTAACATTTCTAAGCTCTGTGTCTTTTTTCCCCCTTGTTCCATATGCAGTGCATTTTGAGAACAGGTTTTCAATTTGTTTATAATGTGGCAGAAAATTAGGACTCTAGTATCAAGAGGCATAAATATAAGGGTCTTGAGACAGCCAGGCTGTTAAAAATAAACTAAAAATACAGGACAGGGGAAAAGGAATTTGGAACAGCTCATAGCAAAAACTACTGTAGCTCTAAAATCCTCCTTTTTCTTTCCACAGATTATCTTTGCCGACGAGTGCACAGAGGCTGAGGGAAGGCACTGGCACATGAAGCACTTTTGCTGTTTTGAATGTGAAACCGTGCTGGGTGGCCAGCGGTACATCATGAAGGAAGGGCGGCCATATTGCTGCAACTGTTTTGAATCCTTATATGCAGAGTATTGTGATACCTGCGCTCAGCACATTGGTAAGGGAGCAGATAAAAATCACCCTTTTTTTGCAGCCAAGTGTGAGGTTAAGGGTGGGAGACATTCAAACAGCCCTTGATGTGCATTTATATAAATAGCTTTTATTTTTAAAACAAGAACACGACACGGCATGTTAATACTCTCTGGCTTTATTGTTAAAAGTGAAGCACAGCTCTAGGCTAGCAGTTGAAATGGTTTTGTTTTGAAAGTACATGACAGGCCCTGGCATCTGTTTCTGTCAAGCCTCCAGTAACCACTTGGCAGGTACAGACGTCTAGCTGGGGCTACGGTTTAGATTGCAACATTGCTGTTGGTAGGAAGATCAGGATGCTACCCATGCCAAACTCTGATGGGCCTCTTCGTTGCGTCAAGGAAAGGAAGTAATGGGACATTTCAGCCCTGAAAAAGGAAGACAGAGAGAGAATGAGAGGGAGGGAGGGAGGGAAGCAAAACTCATGTAAGCAAGGAAACAAGGCATATGTGGCATATGGTTGGGTTTTGGTGTTTAATCTTTACATGCTAAGGAAAGAGACACCATCTCTGTGAGCCCTCGTTGTAGCTCCACTGATAAATGTGCTCATAAGATATTGAGCAGCTATTCGAAAACTTGCTCTGATGCTTAATCCCTGTGTTTGTGGTAATTTTATATATTTTTAAAAATCACATGCAGATTTTTTTTTTAAATAGAGTCTGGAAAATATACTACTTCCAGCCAAGATCCTACAGAATGCAAGTGGGGCAGAAAGCCCCAACAGTAAACTCCCATGGGGTTGCTGAAGAACTACCAATGAGGGAAGATGAAGACAGGGGTCTTTGTGGCTCTGGAAAACTGCATCCAGCTGTCCAGAGTGAGCTCTTATTTCGGTGCCTGGTTCTGAGAATGCCTTAGCACCTGGCATTAAGTAAAGAAATAGTTGGCTGTCATGGGGTGGAAGGTTGCAGGCTATAGGCTTCTCCTCCTCCTCCTCCTCTGAACCTATTGCTGTCATCATCCCAGTCCTAGTCATCGATCCACTCTCATGTGCTACTCATCCTTGCCACGTTTTCCTCTTCTCACTTTTTCCCTTTTTCTTACAGCAGGGAGGGTGGTGGTAATGGCAACTGTACTGCAACAGTGTTGACTCTTTCTTCTCCTAGTTCAGCAGGGCTGCCGGGAGGCAGCAAACTCAGTGGTGGCATCATAGGGCATTCTACAGTGCAGCTGGGAGTTTCCCAGTATTTCCTGACATACCAAACAACGGGAATAACATGCATGAGGAGCTTGGAAAAAGTGGAACCCCTTGCACAACTCAGGGTTACACAAATGTAGTCACTCAGTTAGATTCTGTCTTTGGACTCCTACTCCCAGAATCTGCCAGTCATATCTACCTAACCTCTTCTCAGGAGGTTAAGATATCTGAAAATGCTAAAATCTTGTGCCCTACAGACTTAAACATGATAGGTATTCCAAAGTTAATGAAAGATGTATTGCTTAGCTAGTTTAAAATGTAAGTATTCCATCGAAGGAGGAGGAGGGTAGCCACAGAGAAGCTGAGAAGCTGTCTCATATCAAAGATCATTGTTCCATCTAGCATAATATTTCACATGTAGACTCCAAGGTTTCAGGAAAAAGGTCTTACCTAGGCTATCTGTCAGAGGCTGAACCTACGTCTTCTGCAAGGAAAGAATGTGTTCTGCCATTGAACTATGGACCTTCCTCAGAAGAAAGACATGTTATTTAAGAGGATACATTGAGTCAGTCTGAAAATATTTTCATGACACTAAAAATCATGTCTGAGGATCTTATGTGCATGTTATTTTATTTTAATTAATTAATTAATTACGATTATTTGCATTATTTATATACGACCTTTCTCCCCATAGGGGACCCAAGGTGGCTCACAACAAAGAAATCTATAAAACAATCAGCAATTTAGAAATACTGTATAAATATCATATTGAAAATAATTAAGCATATGTCAAGATTAAAAACAATTTAAAAGAATTAAAATCTGTAAATTAATAAACAATGTATTCCTGAGACACTTACTGCTTAAAAGCCTGCCTGAAGAGGAAGTTTTTTGCCTGATGAGGGAAGCGGCCAACCTGGCTTCTTGGGGCAGTGCATTCCATAGCCTGGGAGCAACTACTGAGAAGGCCCTTTCTTGTATCTTCACCAAATAAGCTTGGGAACATGGTGGTACCAAGAGAAAGGCCTTCCCAGGTCTTAAAAGCTAAGTAGGCTCATATGGGGTGGTATGGTCCTTCGAATATCCTGGACCCAAGCCATAGAGGGCTTTATAGGTAACAACCAGCACTTTGAATTGGGCCTGGAAACCAGTGAAACTGTTGTAATAAGGAAGTTAATGATCCCTGTAACCAGTGCCAGTCTGCAGCATTTTTAACCAGCTGGAGTTTTTGAACACTCTTCAAAGGCAGACCCATATGGCCCCATACAGAGCACATTGCAGTAATCCAAATAGAATGTAACTAAGGCATTTTTCAGCATGGTTGGATATCTCAAGGAATAGGCGCAGCTGGCGCACCAGCTTTAATTGTGCAAAATCACTCCTGGTCACCGCTGAAACCTATTCATCCAAGCTCAGTTGAATCTAGGAGTACACCCAAGCTACGGACCTGACTTTTCCCTGATTTGCCTTATGTCTGACCAGGAGCACCTCTGTCTTGCCTGGATTAAGTTTCAGTTTGTTAGTCCTCATCCAGCCCATTACTGACAAAGGACACTGGTCTAGGCCCAGAACAATTTATTTGGAATCATATGGGAAGGAGAGAGATATCTGGGGGTTATCAGCATACTAATGCACCAAACCCAGAAACTCCAATCTCTTGCAGCGGTTTCATGTAGAGGTTGAATAATGTTGCAGAGTTTTGAATTTCTGCTTAAAATTCTCCATTTGACTACGCAGTAGAAATATAGAGAGGAGAATACTTTCATGTTCCCCAGGTAGTCCACCCTTTTCTCATTAACTGGCACTTGCAGTCTCAATAACTCACTCTGAGACATTAGTAGTAGAAGGAATAAAAACATTTCGTTACTTACAGTTGGGAACTGCAAACAACAAACTAACAAACAACTAACAAACAACTGACTTCAACGGAAAAGAGGGGGAAAGAACTCTTAGAAGAGAGGTGTGGCTCTCTTTGTTCAGAGGTAGGAAGGAATGATTGGCTAGTGCTGGATAGATTGACAATTACCTCATTCCAAAAAGGTCCCTCCCAGCCAAACAAACTACAGGCAGCATGCAAGGTTGTAAAATTCCAGCAAGTACCATGATGAACAGAACTGAGCACTGAGGAATGCCTAAGACCAATGGCCAGGGTGTCAAACAGAATTCCTCCAACATCACCTTCTGGGTTCAGCCATCCAGGATAGATTAGAGCAACTGTTAAGATAGTGCCTCCAGAACACATCCCAGAACGATACCATGGTCGATAGTATCGAAATTCAATGGACACATACTCTCCATGCCCAGTTCCCAGTGTAGATCATCTACCAAGGCGACCAAAACTGTCTCTGTTCTGTAACTAGGCCTGAAGCCACTTCATCCAGGAACGTCTGGAGCTTTCCTATATGAATATTTTTGGTTTGATATATGGATATTGCTAATGAGAGAGAGAATTAAGGAAAAACTGGATCTGTGTGCAAGCTGATAGTAGGTTTTCCACCTGTGTAAGAAGGCAGTTTAGAGCAAAGTAGAATTCAAGCTTCACACCACAAATAAGAGAAGTGGTTTCTTAGGTATGTGTAGATTTGCTTGTCTTTCTTGATGCCTAACTGTGTGTTGCTGGATTTCATGTGGTTGACTATGTGGTTAAGAGAGAGAAATCGCTTCCAAGAAGGAGGAAACAAGCTATATCAGTCTTCTGAGCCGTTAGAGCGAAAGGCCTAAGGCACTTGAAAAAGGGTGTGTCTTTTACACAGTTTGAAATGTGAAAAAAATATGTTAAACCTTTACTACTGCGGCTTTTGTGGGAGAAAGGAAACAGAACACAGAAAGAACGAGACAAGGTCTGCCATAGTAGCAAGATGGCCACCAAATGGTAGAAATCTATATTCATTCATTAAGTGCGTAAGCACAGATGAGTCCAAATACTTGCCTCATGAGCAGACTTTAGTATTTTCCTTCTATTGGTTGACCTAAAATCTGGATAATAAATTCCTCCTTTCCCAAGGTCCTTTCCTTCACAAATATATTTTTTACAACTGTGGATAGTTTGGAGACACACCTGACCCATTCTCTACCCCCACTCTAGATATCTACAGACCACATTAGTCATTGTTTTTCAAAACCAGAAGTGACTGGAAGGTTGTGCCTGGTTTCCCAAAATGCATGCGTGGGTGAGTAGGGCCATTCGCGGATGGGCGTGGTGTGTTTGTGGGTGGGCATGGTGCGCTTGTGGGTGGGCGTGGTGTGCATGCGCACATGCACACCCCACTCACCTGCCATGCCCATGCGTGCGAGCTCGCCACGCCCATCCACGAACATGTCACGCTCACCCACGAACGTGCCACACCCCCACGCGAGTGCGGGGTCTGTACCCCCTCGTGTACAGACCCCGTCCCCCCAACAGGTCTGCGGTTCTGAAAAGGTTGGGGACCACTGGTAGTTCCCAACCTTGGGTCCCCAGATGTTCTAAGACTACAACTAGAGATGGGCACGAACTACTGGGTCGGTGGTTCGTGCCAGCTCATTTACCAGCTGAACAGATGTTCATTCCTTCCAACCCCACCCCTTCCAGTGGGCACCCACTCAGAGGCAGCACCCAGAGAAAGCAGGGCAGAGAAGCAAGGTTGTTGTCTCTAAGTGGGCACCCACTGGAGGAGGTGAGGTTTTGAAGTGCCAGACACCGGTTTGGCTGATAAACAAACCAGCAAACTTTGTGGTTCATGCCCATCCCTAACTACAACCCCCAGAAATCCAGGCCAGCACAGCTAGCACTGAAGGTTTCTGGGAGTTTTAGTCCAAGAACATCTTGGCAACCCAAGGTTGGGAACCACTGGTCTAAAGCATATTTCCATTGTTTACCTCTGTGTAGCCAAATTCATCCTTGCTTTTTTTCCCCCTGTGTCTATTAATAATTACCATTGCCATTTTCTGAGGCCTGGCCTATGTGTGGATGTTTTCTTTTCCCCCTTTCCCTGATAGTTCAAAATAGAGATTAA
The DNA here is from genome assembly GCA_037013535.1 of Intellagama lesueurii. Taxonomy (NCBI): domain Eukaryota; kingdom Metazoa; phylum Chordata; class Lepidosauria; order Squamata; family Agamidae; genus Intellagama; species Intellagama lesueurii. The sequence continues at coordinate 275,361,591 of JBAJHW010000002.1, forward strand.
TAACCATTTCTTGCTGCATCAATATATTTTCTATGCCAGTGTTATGTTCTTTCTAAATCCAGTGGTGTAGAGCATGTGTTAGAAGCTGCATTTTGGTGAATAGCAGTTGGTTGCTAGAAAGCTGTATGTTTTGGCTGCATGTAATGCATGGTAACTACCTGACAGTTAATGCTGCAGGTCGTAATCCCAGGCAAGTAGGTGTGAGCAAAGGAGAAAATTGTAGCTGCTGACGTAACCTGGAGCCTGCATGTACAGACAGTGGTGTTGTGGTTTTCTTCTTCTGTAATTGTTATAGAAGAGCCTCATGGGGGGGATTTTTCAGGAGCTTATGATATAACAATCAAAGACCTTTCTTTTTATAGCTATATAATTAAGAAGACATATGTACTTCAGTATTTGGCCCATCTAGAACATCAGTGTCCCTAAGCAGTTCCAAAAAGATTTTCTCTTCCTCAGGAATGCACACTATGTTAAAAAAAAAATTAAATGGAAAGCTCCAGCTGTAGCTAATATCCTTCTCTTGAATATAAAACAGGACAAGTCTGATAACATTTCAATTTGCCATTTTTCTGTTCTGAATTTCCTCTTTGTTCCATACAATGCTTTGGATCACTTTCACCAGTCTGTTGTCGATGGCTTAACAAGGAGGTCTCTCAAATGTTCATAAATCCCAATAGACTGGAATTTTAATCGGAATGAAAATCAGCCCTGGCATCCTCATTTTGAAAACTCAGGGAAGGAGATGATCCAGTTCAATCCAAAATAATGAACAGCAGTTCTTTATATTCAGGTCTTTCCTGCACATTCCATATTGTTATATTATTTTCTCACTTCCATTTCCTTAATCCTTAATTTATTACCAGTTCCTTGTGATTTTGGAATTACAGGTCCAATCTTGGTATTTCTGCCCTAGAAAAAAGTCACTCTTATTTTAAATAGTTCACTATATTCTATTCTAAAAGTGGAGCTAGGAGACCTTGAGCCATCATGCCACTTACATTCCTGGCAAACCAGATGAGAGGTCATCATTTAGCCTTCTCACATTTCTGCTATTCTTGTTTCTGAACAATAATGACACTGTTAGTGACTTGAATACATTGTTAGTAGGCTGGGGAAAGGGGGGAAAGCGATCAATTGCAGGGATAGTACCTGGTCAAAAATGGGGGGTGATCTTGACCTCTCCATTTGGGGTGAGGTGTCTCCCCCCCTCCCCACCTTGTTCCTGCCTATGATTTGCAAGATCTGTGTTGAAGCCCCAGTACTATACAGTTGAATACCGAAGTCTCTTGCCTCAGACCTACCTACAGTGCATGAAAGGCATACTGGATGTTCTCATCAATTTGGTTAGATCCCAGGAATTACACACTCACACCAGTGTTCCATCTGAGAATGTTACTACTCAGCTCTTCTTGCAGGTCTTAAAACTAGTTCTACATCAACATAGAAAGATGTGGGATTTTCTTGGTCTAGCTGTCAGAGGTACTGCCAGAGTTGGAATTCAATGCCTTATTATTCTATATGTGCCCTCCCAGAAGCTCAGAGAAGTGTTTTCAGCTTTATTTGTTTATTTACTCATTCATTCTTTCAGGATGAATGAGTAAATAAATAAGTTAAGTACAACTTAACTTTCCGTTGCAAGGTAACTTGATTAAACATCAAATAAAAGCCCAAACTTCAAAAGAAAATAGGAGCAGCAGCAAATAATAATATAATGCTCAAGTGAAAATAAAATATAGGAATTGTTGTGAGATCAGATCAAAAACACTGTTTCGAGGGAAAATCCCTTGGGCAAGTAAAAAGATCTCTCAATTCTTTAACGTTAAAAGTTCTTGATTCTGAATGTATGAAAGAAGATGCCCAACCAATCTCTCCAGCAAGAGTGCTGGATCTATGGGACATCCTCCCCAAGAAGGTCTCTGCCCAGTTGCTGCCTGCTTCACTTGTAGAGACTCAATTTGTTGTTGTTTAGTCGTTAAGTCGTGTCCGACTCTTTGTGACCCCATGGACCAGAGCACGCCAGGCCCTCCTGTCTTCCACTGCCTCCCGGAGTTGGGTCAAATTCATGTTGGTGCTTCGGTGACACTGTCCAGCCATCTCATCCTCTGTCGTCCCCTTCTCCTCTTGCCCTCACACTTTCCCAACATCAGGGTCTTTTCCAGGGAGTCTTCTCTTCTCATGAGATGGCCAAAGTATTGGAGCCTCAGCTTCAGGAGCTGTCCTTCCAGTGAGCACTCAGGGTTGATTTCCTTCAGAATGGATAGGTTTGTTCTCTTTGCAGTCCAGGGGACTCTCAAGAGTCTCCTCCAGCACCACAATTCAAAAGCATCAATTTTTCGGCAGTCTGCCTTCTTTATGGTCCAGCTCTCACTTCCATACATCGCTACTGGAAAAACCATAGCTTTGACTATGCGGACCTTTGTCGGCTTTTTAAGATGCTGTCTAGGTTTGTCATCGTTTTCCTCCCAAGAAGCAGGCGTCTTTGAATTTCGTGGCTGCTGTCACCATCTGCAGTGATCATGGAGCCCAAGAAAGTAAAATCTGTCACTGCCTCCATATCTTCCCCTTCTATTTGCCAGGAGGTGATGGGACCAGTGGCCATGATCTTAGTTTTTTTGATGTTGAGCCTCAGACCATTTTTTGCACTCTCCTCTTTCACCCTCATTAAGAGGTCCTTTAATTCCTCCTCACTTTCTGCCATCAGAGTGGTATCATCTGCATATCTGAGGTTGTTGTGTCTAAAAATATGAAGGGTTCTAATGATGGGAAGGAGATGGGAGTATACCCAGCCCCCACCTTATCACCCACCCAGAAGTAAGGCATATCTTTGTGTGTCGAGGGCAAAGGTCTGTAGAGGCACTTGTTCTGCTGAATGCAGTTACAAATACCTCTTCAGAGCTTCATATGGAACATGCAAAGGTCTGCCTTACTTCTGGGTGGGATGGGAACATGGAAGGTGGTGCTTTTGTCCATCCCCATGTTCCCATCACCTATATAACCTTTCATATCTACTCACAGCCCATGAATAAGGCTTCAGAGAAGGACTGATGAAGAAAAGTGCTTTAAGCTCTATGCGGTGATAATGCAGCACGTTTCACCTTGCTTTTTGCTTGACCAGTTTCCAGTTAGAGCAAGTGAGAGTGACTTGCCCAAGGCTTATTAGTGAGTTTTATGACTGAAATGGCAAGCTTATACCACCAGAAAGTGGGAGTGTGTTGCACAGTAGTGATCACAGTGCCTGAACCGATGCAAAGGCATTCAGTTGGAGAAAAAGTAGAAGCACCAGCAGTGGAGGCAAAACGTGTGGATTCGGGGAAGGAATCTCGGGCTGATTCACATGGACTTTTTGCATCATGTAGTCAATAGGAAGTGATGTGAGTCAGACCGTCCCAGTCTCAGAGCATTTCCCACATTATTTGCTAATGTAGTCACTCTCTTACGCTGCTACAAGGCACACTGAAGGCTACATTTCCATTTTAAACTGTGGGTGAATGTTATTCTATAGAGTTTCATACTCTCACAACAATTCCTATATTTTAGTTAATTGCACATGGGACTCCTTTTAGTCAGAGGAACTCTCTCCATGGCTACAGGAAGGCACAAATACAATAGGTAACGTGATGTTCTCTAACAATGCCCTTAATCCCAACATACTTCACTGCATGTACCTGTTACTAAGGGAACAGCACTTGCCTCCTCCACAGTATCCTTCCTTGAACTTAGCTGCAAAAGAAAAGGCATGCTTAAGGATCCAAGTTATAATTAATGCTCTTGCCATAAAATACATTCAGTTCTGATACACTGAAGCAGGAGCTGATCCCAGAACCTGACGATGTATGTGAGAAAATCAGTCCCACCACTCGGAGTAAGAGGATAGCGTGGGCCACATTTGGAAAGAGGATGGAAACGGTTGTGGAGTTCTTTGTAACAATTTCTAAGTTCTGTGGGGCTGTTTGCTTACTTAGATTATCTATTGATGAACCTTGCAAACACAATTTTACAAAATGAGACTTTTCTTATTTACAGTTATATAACAGACAACATGAGCAATCATAATAACAACCAGATTTGTGCACCCAAGTCCCCGGCAGCAGCACCAACACAGAAGTTGCTTGTAGAATTGTAAACTTCAAGTGTCCTTTTGAATTTAAAATTCAGACAAAAATCCAAGATATTTTCCTCAACTGGGTTAGGTATCCATAACATAGAAGAATCAGCTCTACATGCACTGTTTTCAAAACACTAGAATATAACATCAATTCATTTGCATGTACATGAATTCACTATGTTGGTTCACACGTCCAACACAAACACATAGGAATTATACCTAGACCAAGTTGGCAAGGGCCTTAGCAGTCCAAGTGGCAACAGCAGCTCTGGCCCTTTCAGTCTTCCCATGAAGACTAGAGGAAAAGAGAAACATTGACCATTTTGAATTTAAAAACAAGGCAGCTGTGATTGTGTTGGCACAAAGCAAATTCCAAACGTGTGCAAAAGTAGAAAAAAGGCACATGGTTTCAAGAACATTATTGCTTCATTACACCATGCAAGATGGAGAATGGGAAAACTGCTTGGTGGCTCTCTTTCTACCAACCAAGGAGTTCATGTGCCCAGGGTGGAAAGGGTGGACACAGCTTTGAGCTTACTGATGGGGTACTACACTGTCTAGGATGAGTGACCTAAAGTTTCTAACTTTCCACCTGTCAGTGGGTATATCCACTGTGTCACCTGATGAGACCCATTTCTTTGTTCACAGCACCCCTGCTCTCCTGAAGCAACATGCAGACAGGAGATGCTTTAGGCCTTTCCCCTCAATTTTCAATTCCCTACCACCCCTGCTTACTTTCAACATATTGTCTGGTGAAGAGATGATAAGTTTGCACATTTTTGTGCCGTTTTGGTTGCCCTATAAAGGTTAATCACCTCTGTATAGAATTTGGAATTGGAGCTTCACAGTTCCTGGGGAAGGCAAACATGCATGTCCTCTGTTGAATTTAAATCAAAAAACTTGTGACACATTAAAGACAGGTCCATTTACTGTCGAATAAGCTATCATGAATTGGAATAACAAGTTTTCTTTAATGCACACACAGAGACACACACCTATTACTGTAAAGCTGAGGTGGATATGTACTTGCTACAGAATGGCTTTAAGTGAAGTACATTCAGCAACATTTGGTATCCTGATATAAGCAGAAACGGAGAGGGAATGGAGAAACTGAAGACATTATGTATTCAGACCAGCAGGGAAGATTAGATTTAGCCACAGCCGGGTCTGGTGCTGTGATTTAAAAGCCAAAAGAGTGTTACCCTATAAAAACTTAATTGTCCTATAATATGTGATCATACTTATTATGAGTTCAAAGCTACAGCCTGTGAAACTAGACGGTGCTTTAGAATTCTTAAATGTGCAGTAAAGTCAAATTGCATCTGTTTCCCGCTCAGAGCTCTGACCTATCGAAGCTTGAAGGAAAGAACTGAAACAATCAAGAAGAGCACATGTAGCTAGCACATTGGGTGCCATATGCTTAAATGTTTATTTATTTATTTATTAGATTTATATACCGCCCATCTAGAACGTGTCTACTCTGGGTGGTTTACATATAACATAAAAATAAACTGAGGTAAAATCCAAATTAATCACAGAGTCCAAGATGGGAAAAGGAAAAAAAAAGAGAGAGAAAAGGAAAAGGAAGATAGGCTAGGAGGTCATGGCTGTAGGGAAGGCCTGCCTGTCTAGGCCATGTCTTCAAGCTAGTCTTGAAGGCCCTTGTTTCTTGTACTCCCATGGAAGCAGAAGAGTGGAGGGTGCCCGGCTGGACAACAGCTTCCAGTATCCCCGACCACTGGCTGGGGCTGAGGAGAGCTGGCATCCAGCAATACCTAGAAACTGACACTCCTGTGTCTGAAAATCCATCTATCTGAATTTCCCAACTGCAAGTTCTCCGTGAAATGTTGTTTGTTTGTTCAAAATCACTCTCCAAAATCTCCCATGAAGCCCACAAGAGACACAAAATAGGAGGAAGACACAAATACCAGAAAATAGAAAGGGTTCTTGGAAAAGAAAGACAGATGAAGTATATGAAAGTCTGCTCACCATGACCGTACATGCCTGTGGTGCCACAATGCTAAGTGCAGTGGGTATGTGTACATAATCCCTGTGTGCATTGTTCCGTTATAGCTTTTGAGCAGTCTTGGAAATGAGGCTGAGATAAGAGCAGTGGAATACTATTGGAACATAGGAAGCTAACTTTTTTTCCCTTCGAGCCCAAGGGGTCCCTTGTTGCGAGAAATGTGTCATATAAATAAAACTAATAATAATAATAATAACTGCACATGTATCTTGGTGCACATTGATAAAGCCACAACAGTCATATTATTGGGCTTCAGCTCCTAGTGTCTACCAGCTATATTACTTTTCTGAGCTTCGTGTTTGCATTTGTGTGCATGCATATGCGCACTCACACAGACGCACACACATGGGGAAGGCTTTCAAGATTGCTGGAAGAAAGATTAAACATCATAGCAACACAGCTTCAGCGCTGTTACAGGAATGGTGCTCTTAGGTAATCCCTCTTTCCCCCCAGGATCACAAGTGGCATCACTGCTACTGCAGCTGGCTTGGAGCCATCCTATCTGGCGATAACAGCGTTTGTAATCCAACACAGCTCAGAGTTACCAAATTGGAGAAGACAAGCCTAAGCCTTTATTCCAATGCAGTCTTGTTATAAAAGCTTTGGATGTGCCACTTTGCACTTGAGAAATACATTCGGATGACAAAGTGAAATGGTTTTGGAGGTGGGTGGGAAACACATGGTCTGAGGCCAGCTCCCTGTATTTTTAATGCTAATCCAAAAATGTGTGCTGCTAATTCTCTGTTAAATATGATGGTAGCAATCTATTTCATTTTCACTGGTTTTACCTGTGTTGGGTAAGCTTCAGGACCTTTTAGCTATGAACAACCCTCCTTGTTGTTAAGATTATAATGGTTTAATTCTTCAAATAATCCCTAGGGAATTAAGCACAAGATCAAGGTACAGTCTTCTTTCTTTCTTTCTTTCTTTCTTTCTTTCTTTCTTTCTTTCTTTCTTTCTTTCTTTCTTTCTTTCTTTCTTTCTTTCTTTCTTCTTCCCTGCTTTTTCATGAGGGGAAGTTGGTGATAAACGTGGTCTGCTAGGTAATTCCCTGGTGTTTCTCTTTTTCCCTCCCCCTATTAAATACATGGCTAGGGTAGAGAAAATGGGATTATTATTAACTGAGGATGGGGTCAAGAACATAACAGAGAACGGAATAGATATGCCAAAGGAAGAGTTCATGTTTTACTTCGTGTCTGAAGTAGATTATTGCTGTAATGTTCAGTCTGCTGACACTTATTCGGAAATTCCACTTTTAGACCATATTACCAAACAGATCTAAGACTGTAAGATCAAAAACCAACACCCAATGTAGCTAGATTGTCTGGAATCTTGCAGTGAAATTTTATCCTATCGTGCATGGTTTAAAAACCTCATATTCTACAGTTTGATTACATGGTGAAGTTGGCATATTTGAGTCATAAAGAAGTTTGGTTTTGAAAGGAGTAGCTGTGTTAATCAGACAAAAAAAAATTAGAGACAAATACATTGACCCATGAAAGTTTGCATTAAAATATGGCAGCTAGTTTTGAGGGGCCACAATTTCTCTCTCTCTCTCTCTCTCTTCTCTTGTTTGTTTTGTTTCATCTGATAAGAATTTTGATTGCAACATTTTATCTCCTATTTTAGTTTAGTTTTGTCAAAAATGCAATTTGTTTGAGGCATAGGGAGTCTTACAGTTTCCCAAGGAATGGGAGGGTAGTAAGGGAATGGAATAGCCATTTTTTCTCCACATATTTCCCTCCCATGTGCACCGCTTGGCACACAGCAGCCCCATTGCTGCTACCTCTCCCCCTTAGCTGCCTTCCTGTCTCAAGGTTAAGGGAGGGGTGGGACATCTCTGGACTTCAGAATTCCACAATTCCTTCCTGTGACCATGCTGGCTGAGATATTAAGCATTCAAATAAAAATAAAAAATCTGCAGGGGCAAAGTCCCCCATCTGTGGCTCAAGGGGTAGTCCAGATCACGCCCTTACTGTGAGCCTTAATGTATTACAATAAAGGAAAAGGCAGAATAGAATATAAAAAGTGACTAGATCTTGTACCGAGCAAAAATGTTGATGACCCCTGACAAATAGAAGACCCATCCTTATCCCTTCTGACAGAAAGGATAAGTTACTTCCAGCTGGAACTGCCAAGAAATTATAAAGGAACAAAAATAAATTAATAAATTAAAAATCAAACTTCCAATCCCCCTGCAATAACTATGACTAATGACCTACTTCTAAAAAAGAAGAAAACCCAGAGTGTAAAAATAGGACGTAGTACCTGATTTTGTATTGGGCAATCTATTTTTAAAATCTGCCCTGTTGCCATGGCTGTTTGCTTTCTGTATTCTTTCAGATTTTGCTTTATGTACATAGAGCACAAGGAGAGAGGCAGAGCTCCCTCTGTTCCCACATTCAGATTAACCCTATCCTGAATGTTTGAATAGTGCTCATGTATGTGGCCATTGTGTTCTCAGTTTACTAAACAGCAGCAATGGGCAACGGAAGAAAAAGTACAATCCTTTGTCCCATCACAGTCCTGCGGCTGCTGTTCATATAGCCTGGGACAGGAAAGAAAGTTGGCATGGGCTCCAGGTCGGGAGCCCAGTTGGCCCAAACAGTTAAATGTACTCTACATATGCCACTGTCCTGGGATGCTGCCATACTTCCAATCCAGATTTCAGCATAGCTGGTCTTCAGCAGATGTAAAATAGCTCATTGGTTTAGGTATCTGGTTGGGAGTTCCATTTCCCACTCTGCCTCCTTGACAGGGGCTGGACTTAATGATCCATAGGGTCCCTTCTAGCTTTGCAGTTCTAAGATTACTATAAACATATGGGCCAAAAGTATGTTTCGGGCTATGTCTTGCTTGGTCCTAAATGTTTATAACTGTATCCAGATGAACTATGGCACGTGACACTTAAAAGCATCTCTTTCCCTTATCCGAAGGCATTGATCAGGGCCAGATGACTTACGACGGCCAGCACTGGCATGCCACAGAGACTTGCTTTTGTTGCGCCCAGTGCAAGAAATCTCTGCTTGGACGACCATTCTTGCCAAAGCAAGGGCAGATCTTCTGCTCCAGAGCCTGCAGTGTAGGAGACGACCCAAACGGCTCAGATTCATCTGACTCTGCCTTCCAAAGTGCCAGGGCCAAAGAATCGCGGCGCAGCGCCAAGATCGGCAAGAATAGGAACAAAGGAGAAGAGAACGCCGCCAGCCCGAATAGCCAACTGCAGGTGACCTCTAGTAGGCTCTCGACCGATGTGGACCCACTCTCCTTACAGATGGACTTGCTCAGCTTATCCAGCCAAACCCCAAGTTTGAACAGGGACCACATCTGGAGAAGCAGAGATGAACTCTATCACTACGGGAACAAAATGGAGCAAAGTCAGTCACAAAGCCCTCTCCAGTTGCTCAGCCAGTGCAACATAAGGACTTCCTACAATCCAGGGCAGAGCCCAAGTGCCCAGCAGGAGATGTGGGGTAAACATTTCAGCAACCCAAAGAGGAGTTCCTCCCTAGCCATGAAAGGACGCAGTGGCAGCTTCATCCAGGAATGCCGAGAAGATTATTACTCAGGAGGAAGGCTACCATCCCAGGAGAGTTACAGCGACGTGTCTAACCAGAGCTTCAGTGAAAACAGAGGGAGTTACAAGGTCTCCAAGTATGACCAGGAGGAAGACAGCAGTATGTCTGCACAACATTGTCGAACCCGGCATCCAATTAGTGCACTGAAATTCACTGAGGAGTTGACACCCACGGAGCAGACACCAAGGGGTTCAATGGAATCTCTTGCTCTTTCCAACGCCACAGGTAGGCTGCTTTTACCAGAATGTATTGCTGCATGATAGGAATGTGTGGGAAATTCAAAGTATTACTACTTGACTAGAGCTGGTTATAGCTCAGTGGGGCTGCAGAGATGAAAGGCTGGAGTTTGAGTCACCTCTGTGCCTCCAAGGAAAGGGACTGGCCCAAGATCACCTGGCTGTATGTGATTCTTGGACTTTAGGCAAGCTGCACAGTCCAAAGTACCATCATGAGGAGGGACAGGTAAACCACTTCTGAGTACTTTATACCTAGAAATTCCCAGGAGGGTCGCTATTAAATCAGAAACAACTTGATGGCCCACAATTACAATGATGTCAATTTTTGTCTTAAGTTTTTTCGCTGGTAAAAGAGGGATTCTTCCTAGATGGACAAAATATGATGGTGTGCCAGAGTGGGAATGATGGCCGTCATAGAGGAAATACTGTTGCAGTTATGGACTACTGTGATGAATAAAAACAACCCTCATTGAGTTAGGCTTCAGCAAGCAGTAGAATAAACATTCTGCAAGGTGTATTGCCAGCAAGGCTCCAGGCCAAATGAATAGACCTTTGTAGAATAATTATATGGAAACTCTGTCATCTGGAGGATACAAGTGTCCTAGGAGCTGTCAGCCCATTCTGTATCCCCAGCTGCCAGGGAATAACAAGACGTTTAGCTTAGGGGAATGAAACCTGTTTGTTCTGGTGCCTTCAGCTTCTTGGGATGGAACAAATGAATACTAAATGAAATGAACAACTCCATGGCTCCTCTTTTCCTCTCCCCTGCTTATATGTTCCCAATTTCATTTCTTATTTAATGAGGCCCAGGCATTTGTTTTGATCCTCTGGGGCACTGCACTCCCCTTTCAAAGGGACGAGCTTTTTGAACACATTTTTCCAATCTTTCCCTCCCTATATGATGGTGAAGCAAAAGCCATGTTGTTATATACTATGGCAGCCATGACTTGCAGTGCGTGCCGGATGTAGCAGAGTAGGTGTGTTCAGCAAATGGGGACTGGTTTTTCAACTGTGACATGGCCTTCTGATATTTTCTCTGGTTATTGCCCATTAGCTCTACGATGCTAAGTGGGATGGCTGTCCATAGGCTCTGAAATCTTATCTTTGCACGATTTCGTGTTTGTTTGTTTGTTTTGGAGCCGTCTCCTGTAAACTTTGAATCAGGTTGTGGCTTCACACAGTCCTGTTCCTTTTGCTTTCCTCTCATCCTTGTCCTTCACAATCTGGGACAAGAAAGAGTATGGTCAGAAGAACCCCCTCTCAAAGGGAGGCTTGACCTTCAGGGGAGCAATTTATGAGAGGCCTAAGGACACTGGGTTCTGCATCCCTTAAAATGGAACGTATTTGGCACTTGAGTTACAAAAGCAATAAAAGACATCCTTGCCTGGAATGAGCTTGTAGTCCAAAGTCAACAACAGATAAGACAACAGAGGGAATGGAAGGAAAAAGGACTGCCAGGGTCCCATGAGGTGGTTTTTCTGAAAGAACTGTTCTCCCTCCCCCCAGAAAAAAACCAAACAGGTCCAGACTTTGCTCTGGAGGGCTTGAAAGGCCCTCCTGAGACTGCTTTCCAGAGGTACAAAGGGCTGTAGGGGGATAGGATGAGACAAAAAGTCCAGCCACTAATGGCCATCTGCAGTCCAATGGTGGCAAGGGATGAATATGAGCCCATGTAGTTACACATACAGTACTTAAGATGGGAATCGAGGGTTAAGGAGTTAAATCTCATGTGGAAGGGGGGGAAAAAGCTGTTCCTCATGAATTCCTTTCAGACAGGGAGTTTTGAGTCCTCTTTGTTCAAAAATAAAAAAAGACACTTCTGCATATTTCAGAAATGTCTAATACTACTAATAAAACTGTTTCCAACCATTAAGGGGAAAACATGTCTGGTTCCTGTCGTCAGAGCTCTGAGAGAAAGAAATAACATTTTATGCTGTGTTTAAAACTACAAATGGTCAATGTATCTTAAATTGCATTTTGAAAAGATGAAAGGTAAGGAATGTGCCATTTAATCTATTATGGGTTGAAGAGAGACCTAGGCATCCTCCTCTTGAAATGACACTTTAACAAGGGAGACAGAGATTAGACAAAAGGCATAAGCACCAGTAGAAAAACAAGAGAGATCTGCCTTTTCCTGCTAGCTCAGCTTATATTTATCCTTATATTCATCCTTCCTTTATTTTGTTGCTTGAAACAAGGTGGCATCACTCAGGCCAAGATGCACAGTACCCAGACAAGGTGCACCAGACCTGTGCACAGCTCTCCCCACCCTGACCATAAAACTACAATGATAACAAATAAATATTGTGCCCTTTATGAATTCCACAAGCACTGGCTTATGCAACTATCACCCTCTGCCTAATGAGAGTTTCTGCTGCCAGGGTGGGTGCCCGGGTACATTCTTCCCTCAGTTGTGATGCAACCGTGACAATGAACTGTAGCAGCATGCAGAAATTTCTGGCAGAATTTGGCAGCTTCTGCAGTGAGTAGAACAACCTTTTAATGGGATCTTTGCCTTTCCCTTCTTACAAAGTTAATTTGCGGCTCATTGTGGATCTCACTATCAGATGAGGTTGTAAAGTGGACCTTGCATTGTAATAAAAATTCTTGAAAAAAGACACCTCTGATTTATGAATGTGTGCTTCTATACACACAATTCAGAAATCCAGGAAATGGCCCAATTTTGCTGCACAATATTGTACCCGTGTTGCCAGCAGGAAAAAAGATGCCAAGCTTTACATAGCAAAGGGCAGCCTGAATGTTGACAACACCCATGGCAGCCATCAAGATGGTTTACAGGGTACCTTCTTCTGCTTACTACCATTCACAAAGTGACACCACGCAAGGGAAAATTACAGAAGTTGAGTGTTTTCTTCATCAGCAAATTTCAAAGCAATTGTCAGGACTGTTTTTCAACAAGTGTGGATGGTAGTTCAGATTCAAAGTTATAATTTTGGGGGGGGGCTCCCCTAGATTTTGAATTGCCTTATGGAATGCTCAGTTGGGCTGTCGCACAAAGTTTATTGCTGCATGCTTGTGTAGCATTAATAACTATTTGGTGAATAGTAAGGCAGATGCTGTCTTGTTGCCATTTTGAGTTCGGTGTGTAGATAATATTCCTCAAGGACTGGAGAGAGCATCAGTATCAGACGACCATAGAAACTGTTCTATGATAGTTAACTTTTATAATCAGCAGGACTTATTGACATTTTCTACCTCTTGTGAAGCTTGGATGTATATATTGATCTGGGGGTGGGCGATCCATCTATACAGCTCACCTGGCTTCTCTGCAAAGCTTTTGAATTTCCTGTATAAAAGACATGCCTCATCTGCTACCCCATTCCTCCCAGCCACATGGAAAGTAATTTGTTTTTGCATTGATTCCTCAAATGCACCTGCTTCACTATCAGCTCTACAGGCTCATGGAGGGTGCCACAGGCATAAAAAGAAGGAAAAGCAAACAAAAAGTAGCAGTGTAAAATATTATGTGGCCACTAGATAACAGACAGTCAGCAGTTAAAAGCTGAAAATGAGGGAGCAAATTTTGAGAATATGTGAGTGTGTTAGGAGGAGACACTAATTTACTAGCGAAGGATAAGAGAAACCTGCTATTAATCAATCATCTCTTTCTAGTCATTCTTCCGCAGAACCTCATAGCTAGTTTACTCGGACGTAATCGTATAAGATAGCTGAGGGATGAACAGGTGTCACAAACCATGCCATTTGTGGGGGCAAAAGTAAGGAGCTTGTTTGTGTAAAATTTGGATCTGAGTTCTTGCTTGATTGTGAAACGTACTGTGGGACCCTGTGGGACCAGTTGGTGACTTTCACATACTCCTTTCAGCATTGTTGCCAGGCCTGTTGTGTCTCACGAAGCTCCTTGGGGGACATCACCAATAGAAGTGTAAGAAATAGATTTTCTTGGCAGGTGCTCCATGAAACAAATCTCCTCAAAGTCCATTCTTGGGACTGGGAATATATTTCACTGCTTTACCAGTTACCCAGCAGTTCCCTAAAAAGACCAAGGTTCCAGGGAATATATTGGCACGATGCAGGACAAATCCAGTGACACAAACTAGCTTCTCCTGCCTCAGAGGCACTTTTTGGGTTGGAGAGCCAATTGAATTTGCAGGTCATCTGCAGGATGCTTGTACAGTATTTATCATGGCTGTATTGAGGTGACTTGTTGATTACTGAAAAGCAGATGTTAGAATCACAGAGTTGGAAGAGACCACAGGGGCCATCGAGTCCAACCCCCTGCCATGCAGGAACTCCATCAAAGCACTCCCGAGAGATGGCCATCCAGCCTCTGCTTAAAAACCTCCAAAGAAGGAGACTCCATCACACTCCGAGGCAGCCTATTCCACTGCCGACCAGCTCTGACTGTCAGGAACTTCTTCCTGAGATTCAGGTGGAATCTCTTTTCCTGTAGTTTGAAACCACTGCTCCTTGTCCTAGTGTCTGGAGCCGTGGAAAACAAACCTGGCCCTTCCTCAACATGACATCCCTTCAGATATTTAAACATGGCTATCATGTCCCCTCTTAACCTTCTTTTTGTAAGGCTAAACATTCCCAGCTCCCTAAGCTGCTCCTCATAGGACATGGCTTCCAGACCTTTGACCATTTTGGTCGCCCTCCTCTGGACATGTTCCAGGTTGTCAACATCCTTCTTGAATTGAGGTGCCCAGAACTTGACACGATACTCCAGGTGAGGTCAAAGCAGAATAGAGTGGTACTATCACTTCCCTTGATCTAGACACTATACTCCTATTGATGCAACCAAGAATCGCATTGGCTTTCTTGGCAGCCGCATCACACTGCTGACTCATGTTCAGTTTGTGGTCTACCAAGACTCCTAGATTCCTTTCACAGGTACTGTTGTCTAGCCAGGTGTCTTCCATCCTATATCTGTGCAGTTCATTTTTTCTGCCTAGGTGTAGGACCTTACATTTCTCCCTGTTGAAATTCATTTTGTTAGTTTTGGCCCAGGACTCTAATCTGTCAAGATCATTTTGAATTTTAATCCTGTCCTCTGGGGAATTAGCAACCCCTCCCAATTTGGTATCATCTGCAAATTTAATCAGCATACTTAATATTTCTTCATCCAAGTCATTGATAAGGATGTTGAATAGCACAGGGCCCAGAACAGAAACCTGAGGCACCCCACTAGTCACTCCAGGATGAAGAGAAGCCATTGCTGAGCACCCTTTGGGTTCGGTCACTCAACCAATTACAAATCCACCAAACAGTAGCACTGCCTAGCCCACATTTTACTAGCTTCCTTGCAAGAATATCATGGGGAACTTTGTCAAAGGCCTTACTGAAATCAAGATATGCTACATCTTCATCTATCAAGCCTGTAACTCTATCAAAATAAGAGATCAGATTAGTCTGGCATGACTTGTTTTTGAGAAACCCGTGTTGACTTTTAGTGATGACAGCATTGCCTTCTCGTAAGTAATAACATTAGATTAGGCATCCTTCAGTCTCGAGAGACTATGGTAACGTGCTCTGAATAGAGGACGTGGAACAGCGTCTAGTGTGGCTGAGAAGGCCAATTCAAGAGTGACAATCCCTTCCACACTGAAGACAAATACAATATGTCCCCTGTCCAGCTCCCTGATTTGCCTGGTTTCGGGACTGCCTCTTTGCCACTTCAAAATGGGAGAGGCCATGATGCACCGCCTGCCTCCAGGCTGAACGCTCAGATGTCAAGGTTTCCCATCTGTTGAGGTCCATTCCTAAGGCCTTCAGATCCCACTTGCAGATATCCTTGTATCGCAGCTGTGGTCTCCCTCTGGGGCGATTTCCCTGCACTAATTCTCCATACAGGAGATCTTTTGGAATCCGACAATCAGCCATTCTCACAACATGCCCAAGCCAACATAGACGTCACTGTTTCAGTAATGTATACATGCTAAAAATTCCAGCTCATTCTAGGACTCCTCTATTTGGAACTTTGTCCTGCCAGGTGATACCAAAAATGCATCAGAGACAACGCATATGGAACGTGTTCAGCTTCCTCTCCTGCCGTGCACAAAGGGTCCAGGACTCACTGCAGTACAGGAGTGTACTCAGGACACAGGCTCTATAGACCTGGATCTTGGTATATGCCGTTAGCTTCTTATTAAGCCATACTCTCTTTGTGAGTCTAGAGAACATGGTAGCTGCTTTGCCAATGCGTTTATCCAGCTCGACATCTAGGGAGAGAGTGTCAGAGATCATTGAGCCAAGGTACACGAAATCATGAACAACCTCTAGTTTTTGTGTGGAGATGTAATAGAGGAAGGTGAGTCCACACCCTGGCCCATGACTTGTGTTTTCTTCAGGCTGATTGTTAATCCAAAGTCTTGGCAGGCCTTGCTAAAACGATTCATGAGTTGTTGGAGGTCTTCAGCAGAATGGGCAACAACAGCTGCATCATCGGTGAAGAGGAAGTCCCGCATGCATTTCAGCTGGACTTTGGTCTTCGCTCTCATTCTAAAGAGATTAAAGAGCTTTCCATCTGATCTAGTCCAGAGATAGACACTCTGTTGCAGTTCCAAAGGCGTGCTTCATCATGACAGCAAAAAAGATCCCAAACAGGGTTGGCGCGAGGACACAGCCCTGTTTCACTCTGCTTCGGATGTCAAAGGGATCTGATGTTGAGCCATCAAAAACTACAGTGCCCTTCATTTCGTCATGAAAGGACCTGATGATGTTAAGGAGTCGAGGTGGACATCCAATCTTGTGAAGTATTTTTAAAAGGCCATCCCTGCTAACCAAGTCAAAGGCCTTTGTAAGATCTATGAAGGCCACAAAGAGTGGCTGTCGTCGTTCCCTACATTTTTCCTGCAACTGTCTGAGGGAGAATACCATGTCAGTGGTAGATCTATTAGCTAAGTAATAACAAACTGTCTGTTTAATTATCTGCTCTATAATTTTTCCGGGAATTGATATCAGGCTGGCTGGGCGATAATTATTTGGGTCTTCTTTTTTTCCCTTTTTGAAGATAGGGACAACATTTGCCCTCCTCCAGTCTGTGGGGACTTCTCCTGTTCTCCAAGAATTCTCAAATATTATTGCCAATGGTTCTGAAATTGCTTCTGCCAGATCTTTTAATATCCTTGGATGTAATTCGCCTGGCCCTGGAGACTTGAATTCATTTAGAGTAGCCAGGTATTCCTGTACTACTTCTCTACCTATTCTGTGCTGCATTTCCCCCACTACATCACCTGCTCTTTGCCCCTCAGGTTGAGCACTATTTTCCTTTTTGGAGAAAACTGAGGCAAAGAAGGTGTTGAGAAGTTCAGCCTTTTCCCTGTCCTTTGTTAGTAGTTGGCCATCTTCTCCACGCAGCGACCCTATCATTTCCTTATTTTTCCTTTTGCTGCGGGCATAACTAAAAAAGCCCTTTTTATCGTTTTTAATCTGTCTGGCAAGCCTGAGTTCATTCTGCACTTTTGTTTTTCTTACCTTCCCCCTACATATACTGGCTATTTGCTTGTATTCCTCTTTGGTGTTTTCCTCATTTTTCTGTTTCTTGTACATGTTTTTTTTTAACACTTAGTTCAGTTGAAAGTTCTTTAGTCAACCATTCTGGTTTCTTTAGACATCTCCCGTTTTTCTTCTTATTGGAACAGTTTTAGATTGTGCCTTTAGTATCTCCCTTTTAAGAAATTCCCATCCATCCTGAACTCCCTTCTCTTTCAGTATCTTTGTCCATGGAATTACAGCCAGTAATTCCCTAAGTTTACTGAAATTGGCCTTCTTAAAGTCTAGAATGCGTGTCTGGCTGCACTTGGCTTCCCCTTCCCACTGTATAACAAATTCCAAGAGAGTGTGGTCACTCCCACCTAAGGATCCCACCACTTCGACCCCATTAACAAGGTCATCCCTGTTGGTTAAGATCAGATCTAAAATAGGTGTTCCCCTTGTTGCCTCTTCCACCTTCTGGACCATGAAAATGTCTGCAAGGGAAGTGAGGAATTTGCTGGACCTTATGTTCTTGGCAGAGTTTGACTGCCAACATATATCGGGATAGTTGAAATTTCCCATTACTACTGCATCTCTCCCTTTTGAATGTGTGGACATCTGCTCCAGGAAGGCATCATCCAAATCCTCGGGCTGGCTTGGGGGTCTGTAGTATACCCCCACAATGACATCCCTCTTGTTTCTCTCCCCCTTAATTCTTACCCAGATGCTCTCAACCTGGCTTCCTGGATTTAAGTCCTGGATCTCTTCATAAGTATAAACATCCTTGACATATAAAGCTCCTCCTCCTCCTTTCTTGCTAGGTCTATTTCTCTGAAATAGTTTATACCCCCCCCAATAACTACATTCCAGTCATGAGTTTCATCCCACCAGGTTTCAGTGATACCTATTATATCATATTCATTTTGCTGTATTAAGATATGCTGTATGTTGATATGAGCGCTGCCCCTGCTACCCAGGGAAGCAATGGGGAGTTCCTCCATGAATTCAAAACTCTTATAGCTGCTTGAACTTGGATTTATTAAAGTAGGAGAATGCCATACAAGGTACCAGTCATGCCCTGTTTCTATAGTCCACCAGGGAATGAGTAACCTCCAGTAGCCCCCCCCTGCAGTCTCTTTCCCATCTTGAATTTCTGCCACAGAGGGTCAGGCAGCTTACAGTCTGTTAGTGGCATTGAGTCTTCAACACAGCCTCGAGCTACCTCACATGCTTCAGAGGGAGTCTATAATGCCAGCTGCTAACCAGTGAGTTTGGTCCCCAGTTGTCATTTCTGGCATTCCTTTTGGCACTTGCACCTTCAGTGGCTTCACTGAGTAAGGGTGGGGTCTGGGTGCCCCACTGGAGTCCAGGGTCTCCACAGAGCTTGTGTTGGGGTGGATGACACTGGTCAACCGAAGATAGGAGCTCCTGTGCCTCATCTTCTCCTTTTGGCCACTGGAACCTCCACCTAGACCAAGGGGTCTACATGTACATATCACCCATGTCCCCAGTGGCAGAGAAGACAGTGTCTAGCTCCTCCTTGGCTTCGCCCTCACAGCCTGTTGAGTTTTCTGTGTAGGAGACACTCATCTTCCTCCTTCCCCTCTTTTATCCCCGACACTTTTACCTGAAACACAGCCCCACTTCCTCACCAAGATGGGCCTCATCAGCTCCCTCTTTCTCATATCTACCTGCAGGTTGTCCTCCTGTTTCTGCATCCTCTAAGGGTCCAGGAGATTGAGTTCCTTGCAGGCCCTCTAGGGGGTGTGGGACAAGGGTAGATGGACCATTAGGGGCACCGGGAGCAACCTCTTCACAGTTGACAACTTGAGAAGAACCTCGTGCGATCAGACTAGAGCAGGGGTCCCCAACCTTTTTCACCCCGCGGACCAGCTGGGGAAGGCGGGGCACCCCCGCGCTCATGCACATGCGCGAACGAGCGCACGCTCTCTCTCGCACAAATGAGAGAGCGCTCTCTCGCACAAATGGTGCCATAGTGCCCGCGCGGGCACGCTGGAGCGTGCACACATGCACAAGTCAGCTGTGCGGGGGTGAGTGCGTGCGGGGGGGCGGGAGGTCTGTCTAGACCTCTGGACTAGAGGACTATTTAGGCTGTTTAGACAAAGACACCCTACACTAAGGTCACGATGGCTATTCGCCAAAGTGAGATGGTCAAATTAGGCAGTGGAGTGCTTGGGGCTGTGGCAGGTTTTTGTTTACATTATGTAAAACACTACTTGTTTTAACTATGATATTTACATGAACACCCAAGGAAAACAATCCCCACATTTATAAAATTAGCATGTTCAGGAAGAAAACTCAGTTTTGCTGGCTATGTGAGAGATTGTTTTGATATGATAATCCTACTGTGTCAAATTCCATTGTTCATCTCCCTTTGATTTGTCTCCCAAGCAGAATTCTTATGTAGCATGAGTGGGATCAATTCAAAACAATCCCATCAGCATTCTTTCTCCTTGCACTTTTAAGATGAGAGCAATCAATACCATCTGCACAGAAATAGATGAATTTCACCTCCCGAGAGACTGGGAAGTTGTCATAACCACAGGCAGCTGTAGTTCAGGGGGGGGGAAAGACCCACCAGCATTTGAAAGTAGCCACAGTTGTCCATAGATTTTTCTGTGATGTTTGCAATTTCTTAAAATCTTTCCAAATCCCCATAAAAAAAGGAATATTGTCAAGTAGTATTTGATTGATTGATTGATAGATTTTATTCATTACATTTATATCCTGGCCATCAAGTGCCGAGGCATTGCTCTGGGTGACCAACAACAGTTAAAACACAACCACCCAATCCCACCTACTAGGACATAAATAAAGAGAACAAAAAAAACACACATTAAAACCCAGGATGTGCAAAAAAGAAGGAAACCTGGGTGATAAATCAAAATCAATAATTCAAAAATTAGATTTCTAAAAGTAAAAATAAATATTTTCACTTACAAAATAATAATCCCAAATCCTTGAATCAAAAGTCAGTTTATAGATATGTAGATTTTTGGTGTAGAGACCCATCCTTTTCTTATTTGTAAAGTGCCATGTATGTCAGCAGCAGCAAATAAAGGACAGTAATGAGTTTTATCCAATGGCAGTCACTTCCAAAGACATTCCTTCTGCAGCTCCACAGCAGCCAAATCCATATAAACACTAAGAATTGCTCTAGAGGATGCCTTAGTTCTCCTGAAAATCCCCCCCCCCCACTTCACTAAGGACGTAAATACACTTTACTGTGTTTTGATATACAGCCTGTGTTGTTTTTGAAATTGCAGTCAGTGTTCACACAGGGTTACGGATTGATTCAGGAGTTCACAGTTCATACTGGATGCAATGTGATTCACATTCCAGCCCACAGCCCCTCTTTTTTTCTTCCTTCCTCTGGTCCTGCCTCTGCCGATCCTTCTTTCCTTTGGTCCCACCTCAGCTGATCTGACAGGGAACTGACAGGAGCATTAATACAGGAAATAATAATGATGATGACCCCGCGATAAGGTGATAGGGTGATCTAGCACTAATCTCGTCATTTTAGAACTGCAGAGCTGGAAGGGACCCAATGAATTATAAAGTGCAGCTCCTATCAAAGAGGCACAGTGGGGAATCGAACTCCCAGTCTCTGCTCTACAGCCAAAGACCTAAGCTACTGAGAATTTAAAAAAAAAAAAGAAAAAAAAAAGGACAACTAGGGGAGAGGAAAGAATGCAGGAATGTCTCCCTGGGCCTGAACATTGTGCCTCAACTGCCTATAACACACACATACATTTTTACAAAAATGTATCACAACTAACCACACAGGAAAAACCCCGTTTGAATGTTCTGGCTTGAAAAAGTAGAAGTGCCGCAGTGGCAGAGAGGAAAAAAAAAAACCCACTTGGGGAGCAAAAAGGTCTGGACAGATCTGAATTAGCCTTTTTGTCATGTGGTCATTAAAAAATACTTTGAATCTACCCGTTTTATAAGTGGAGCAAATTGTGCGGTATTGACCATGTCGTCACAGCCTAAATAAGAACAGTAATGACATCACCAACAGCAAATACTACTACTATTACTGCTCCTTCCATGAATTAAATAATTTGAAGAAGAACAAATTACTTAATCAGCTTTTAACCATGTTTGCTAATTACCTTGAGTGCTGTTATAAAGAGGGAGTGGGATGGATGGAAATCCAGTGGACAGATGAACTAACTGTTCTTGCCACTTTTGAACACCTATTGTATTGGTGTATACTAAGATTTGATCTATACAAGAAATAATATTTGGTATGCATGTACAGATCTGTAGGCGTGAATCATTGTTGATTTGAGGGATCATTGGTTCATTGGGGACTGATGATGAGTGAAAAGGACTCCTCTCGTACTCTTCTTCCTTGTCTTCCACACTCATTGTTTTTCCTCCCCTTTCTTTTTTTCCCCTTACATTTTTCTTCCCTCTTTTTTCCTGCTTTTCTTCTTCTTTTCTTTCTTTGTACATATATGGTATGTATCCAGCTACACTCACCTGTTGTATATTTCTCAAAAACTAATAAAATGTGTGTGTGTTTTTAAAGGAAGAAGGAATTGGAAAGATATTGTAAAATTAATCCATCAGTCAGTAACAAATCCATAGCAAATCAATGTACTTTATGTACCTCATGTCCTAAAGTGCTGTTGCTGGCAGTACACCGGGCACTTCTGGCCTACCAGTGAGCAGTCCCAGCCCATCCTGTTACCAGGGTTGTAACTGAGTTCCCCTCTGTCATAGCAGACATGGCCAGCTCTGTATATGGTCTTCCCTTTCCAGCAGTTTCTTTACACTATGTCAGCACAGACCATGTCTTTTCTCTATATGAGCACTGTACCAGGAGAGAAGAGAGTGAAAATGAAGGTATGCACTGAGACGGTCAAGGAGCTTTAGGAAGAGGCATGGATAGTTGACAACTTTGTAGGTCTGGGCAGAAACTGTCTCCAGAAACTGCAGTTAGAGGGACCAAGGCAACCACTCAAACATGCCATCTGATGGATTGAGGAATTCCCAGGAAGCCAGATTAGGCTGAACAAGGGGGTGGGGAGGATTAACTGTTAGAGCAGTACGACAATGGAACAATTATCTCAGGAGGTGGTAAGCGCTCCAATGCTGGAGGAATTCAAGAGAAAATTGGACAGGTGTTTGTCAGATCTGCAGGGGGTTGAAATCAATGGCCTTATAAGGTCCCTTCCCACTCAATTATTCTATGATTTCTCTGGCAAATTCTTTGCCTATTTTCCCCCAGGTATTTGCTGCTAGATAGTGGATTATTGGTACTTGTAGGATAACTGTCTGTTTCACTGAGCTCTTTACCTGGACCTGAGTGAAATTGCAGGCAAATAGGGAAAAAAAATTCTTCAAAAATGGGGGGAAAAAAAATTCTTCACTGTAGAGAATGCACTTTAGGCCAGAGCTGTCTGTAGTACTTCATGGGTTAACAACAGCCATGTGTAAAATCACTTCTAGTGTGGACAGAGGAACAGTGGCAGTATTATTGCATTTTGAAAATTTGCATTTGGAAAGCAACCGAAACTTGCCAAGCTAAATGGACGGCTGTTTCAGGAAGCAGTTGTGGAAGAAGTTAACAGGATTTTAACTATTTAAAATGAGCAATTTTTGAAATTAACATCTTAAATATTTTTTACTTTTTAATATTTAAAAATCCAGTGGATGTGTAAAAAGTATATGAAAAATAGTGAATTAGCTATTCATATATATTTTTTATTTTCAAATGCAGTGGGTGACATTCTTTTCCATAAACCCACAGAAGCATACTAATTTACCTGGAACTCATTCTCACTTTCCTAAAAGCAATATTATGCTTGTTACTTTTTTCATCCACTCCTTGTATAAAAGTCAGTGCTTCTGGAAAAGACCATATATCCAAATAACCAGATCAGAGATAGCCATTCTTCAGTGAAGGCCCTTTTCATTGAGAAACTGTTGTGAAACTTCCTTTCCTTTTCTTTCTCTTAAAAGGTTAGAAAAGGGTACAGATAGAACACCTCTAATTTACAAATAGTGCAAGTGCCTAAATAATTAAAATGAGAGTAAAATAAGAAAATCAGTTTGAACAGGGACTATTGAATGGCATAGCAGAACTTTTTAAACAGGCTTACTAAATGTCAGCATATGCTGCATCGGATGATTCTCATCTTTCATCTTGCAAAATTAAGCCTTCACTACTGAATAATATATACTCGAGTATAAGCCTAGTTTTTCAACACAATTTTTTTTTTGCTGAAAAAGCGCACCCCCCCCCCCTCGGCTTATACTCGAGTCAGTGTCAAAATTACATGTTCTCCCCTGCAGTGTGGGTGTTCTCCGGACTCCCCCGCTCATCTACGGGCGCCTGCAGCCTCTGTGGGTGGTCTGATGACCTGGGTTAAGTACACTGCATTTCCGCTTCCAGGACACTCCCATCCTCCTCCTTCTGCATATTCTATGTACCCACCTTCCTCCTCCCACCTTCCTCCTCCATCCTCCGTCTCCCTCCATCTTGTTACGCAGCAGTAGAGCAGTAGATAAGCGCAGCATCCGGTATTAGTCCTCCCTCCGCAGGCAGTGAAGTCTGTCTCACAGCCCAGAAGGGCAGTATCTTCAAAAACATTTAACCTACTGATGCCTCAATTAATGTAATTTTATTGGTATCTATTTTTATTTTTGAAATTTACCAGTAGCTGCTGCATTTTCCACCCACAGCTTATACTCGAGTCAATAAGTTTTCCCAGTTTTTTGTGGTAAAATTGGGTGCCTCTGCTTATATTCGGGTCGGCTTATACTCGAGTATATACGGTAACTATTGTACATTGGTAGATAATAATCTTAGAACTGCAGAGTTGGAAGGGACCCCATGGATCACTGAGTCCAGCCACTGTTAAGGATGCACAGTGGGGAATTGAATGCCCAACCTCTGGCTCTGCAGCCAGAGACCTAAGCCAATGAGCTATCCATGTGAGGAAATACTTTTGTTTCAAAGAATGAATAATTTTCTCCACAGTAGGTGATACATCAGATACATCATATATGAGATCTGATTATCAACTTCTTGAGCCCTGGATTGCTGGGTAATTTTAAGCATGCGCAAAGGGCTGTGGAAATATAACATGGACTAGATTTGAGGGTTTTGAAAACTAGGTTGCCTGAGCTGGAAGAAGGCATGGAATATTTTTTAGGACTTGAATTTTTAAAAAAAATGTTCTAAGAGAATGTTACTCAAAAGGACATTTTTATGTCTCATGAAGATGTGTAAGTCTCACTTTCAACATATATTTTTACAGTATGCATTTATTCCAATAAAGAAAGTTACATCCGCTGTAACACAAAACGGTGATCATTGAAATGCAGCAGTATTGCATAGTCTGATAAAAAATAACGATGTGCTGACATGTCAGTTCTGACTAATTCAAACCTACCCATCATTTAGAATAATGAATGATTATATAAATAATTGTGTGAATATATAATGAACAGTTGCATAAATTAAGAATTATGAATTAATCTTTATCACAATATCCCTCAGGCACAAATCTCTCACAAGCTTATCAACATATAAATTAAAGATAGCTTCTTGACTTACACATCTTCTTGGGCCTGTACATTGGCTACAGAAATGGTACCCTCCCACTTTTGACTGGGATTGTGGTCTTTCGTGGCTTGTGCTTTTTTCTTCTCCTGCAGCCAGTTATTTATTTAAAGCAGCCAGTTATTTATTTAAATAAAAGCCAGATTTTGAAATGATGCTCTTTTTTTTAAGAAATTTAAATATTTTTTTAGAAATCGTTAAAGTTAAACACTGACAGTTGAAAGTTTAGCTGTTTCGGTAATTTTCTAACCATTTAATTCCCATTGTTGGAAAATATTGGACATTTTCATATATATAGTACAGGTGGATTTACATGTGTGCACACATATGACTGGAAGGCTTGGTTTGGAATACAAATCAGCTTATATATATATATATATATATATATATATATAAGGGACTGAATGATATCTGGGGCACAGCTCTGCCCCCTGGCATCACCTGGCCAGTGGAAGGTTTAACGTGTGTGCATGTAGGGTGATCGAGCCCCTGTGTATGTGTGTGTGTGTCTGGAGGGTATATATATAATTTATTTATTTTTGCTATAAGTACTCCTTACATTCCATGGAGAGACATGGCTGGAAGACAAGACAAATATATATAATCAGACCATTAAACTATGTTGTCCAATATTATCTGGAGTTTCAAGCGGGTTGCCCACTCCTCCAGCACTACCTGCAGAACCAGGAATACCCCTGATGCTCTCCCAGCCAAGGACTAACCAGGCCTGGTTCTACTTGACCTCTAATCAGACAAGATGGATATGTCCAGGGAAGGATTGTGGTTCTTGCTTAAAGTAGCATCTCGTGTCCCATATCGGTGTGGCTGGAATAGATTTACAACCTGAAGATTTCCATTCTTGGTTCAGAAGTTCCAGCAATGACTTATACTTACATCCATGGAGTCTCAGCTCATTCAGAATCAGCTCACATGCAGTTGCCGGCTTTTATGCCTGCCTGAGCAGCAGCCACTAAGGAAAGCCTTTGTGCCTTCCCCTCCCTTTGAGCCATCTGCTGGTCCTTTGAGAGGAATGTTGAATATACTTTGGGGGGGTTTTTTGGTCAGGTCTATATGAGTTGACATTGTTTTAAGTTCTACCTCCTGCTGATTAGTATTAGTGTTAGTAAGAATATGAGAAATACAAAATGACAGCATTTTCCCCTTTACAATAAAAAGAACGAGAGATACGATGGGACATTCATTTGTGAAACATTATATTTCAGTGACTCACAAATGACATCCAAAGTTCTACACATTTATTATTATTTATTTATTTTATTATATTTCTACCCCGCCCATCTAGACCAAAGGTCTACTCTGGGTGGCAGTCTACTCTACTCTCACAGCCTGTCCTTTTTTCATGTCTCTCATGATATGTTGAATATGGTCAGTAGTTTATCTTTCAACAACCTATCACTGCCTTCTGTCAGTTCTACTAATCTACCAAGAGTAGGTCCCTTACTAAGTGTTAGCAGCAGCCTTGTATATTCTATAGCTACAAGCAAATCTTTTCTAATCTTGTATTCATTTTTAGCACTTAAAGTGGCTTCAAATAACCCCAAAGTACCTTTTGAGAATGATATAGGATCTTTTACTATGTTGCTAATTGATTTTCCAATTGAAATTGCAAATCTTTTGTCCTGTGTAAGAGAATTTGTATTGGCAAAGGTGCATATAAAATTTAGTACCTAAGTAAAAGAGCCTTGGCCTCTTACAGATGGATTTTAGATTATTTTGGTTTCTTTCCAGCCTTCAGACAACTCTTTATGAAGCTCTTACTTGGGTCAGAGCGCTGCAGGGATCGACATAAAACTCATTTCTCTCTTCCTCTTTCTGGGTGGCTTGGCCTTTATTTTTATTTTTATTTCCTAAAGTATTTAGTGCAGAAACCCCCTGCAATGCAAATGTCTGCAGCAAATATTTTCACAAATCAGAAGCAGCTTGCAGTGCTGATTTGGTTCAGAGCAGATGTTTACACATCCCTTAAGTGCTATTCAGATACATATACCTTCTTCTGAAGACTGGATCCACTTGATAAATGAGATATACAGCTTCCCGAAATCAGCAGTGGTTTTATGCCCCAGCCTTCCTCATTGTGCCAAAACTGCATTTAAAAGGCCCTCTGTGAGTGGCCCTTCACATTCTCTAAATCTTAGAAATACAAATTATGTGCAGTAATTCATGATTATGACATATTTATAAACACAATTATGTGATTTTTATGTTGATGCAATTATAATTTATAATTACAAAAATACTTGGAGCATATTTAATCACATTGCTGAAAATACTTGCTTTCTTAATATCGGTCTGGCACTTTGAAGGTAGCATCTTATTTGACAATCTCTGGAGTCCACAGGGGCGAGACAGATAAAGCATTAAGTAGCAGAATCCCTTTTATTTATATGAAAGAGTGTCTGTGGCTTAACCGCCCTGAGCAAAAAGCAACCTGTAGTCTTTGTATAAGAAAAATGTCTAGGGAATTCAGTCTGTGATGCAGACCTTGTGGGTTGCTGATGCATTACTGCTCAGCCAGATTAGATTAGGCATCCTTCAGTCTTGAGAGACTATGGTATCGTGCTCCAACGTTCATACAATCAGCTGTCCTGTCCTGATCTTGTGCACTAGGTACCGACATATCAGTACATATATACTGATGCAATGACTCCGAATATGACTGCAGTCTAAAACTTGGAGATTCTGGAACCTTTAGTCCAAACTCTGAACTTCTCTGGCTGCACTCCTGAAGATCTACTCACTGCTGTTCTTGCATGCAAGCTTCCTTTTCTAAAGGCTTAAATTTGTGTTCCAGCTGTGAAGCCCACAGAGATGTAGATAAGACTTGAAAAGGAGGCAGGTGAGCTCAAAGACCCTAAGATCCCAACAGCAGCATCCTGTGGCTATGGCATCACAATCAAGATGGAAGGCAACTCTGAGCAGTCAGTAGCAATGTTGCTCCAGCCATTGCCTTTAGCCAGCTGCAGGTTTGAATAATCTTGCTGCCCTGTCTATAGATCTTCCCCCTAAGAGGAGTGAATTAAAGATATTTCAGCTTATTCCTCTGGTAGAGAGTATGAGCCTCCTTTTGCTGTACCCTCAGGTTGAACGAGGTAGGGGGCCATCTGACACCTTTGAGAAGGAAGAGAAAAGCCACCTTCTTCAACAGAGCCCATACTTGCCTGGACACCATGGATTTTACCCTCAATCTTCCTCATCAGGCAGTTCAGAGCCATTGCATGTGGTCATGAATCTTGCAGTTGCTGGAGAGGATCCGAAACTGTCAAGCAGCTTCCAGGCCAAAGCCAAATATCCCTAATTCCAGGCCTCATTCAAAAGACATTCAGTTTTTTCCCTCTGAAGCTCACCCCACAGTAGTAAGTAGGAAAAAATGAGAGAAGACAAGAGTGCTCGTAGTGGGTGTGAGTGCTCCTCCATTACTGTTTGGGACCATTACATTTTTCATGCTGTGCCTGCACATGCGTATGTATGGTAGGCACACTGGATGTTTTTGAGTGGATGCTCCTTTGAAAGTACAAACAGTATTTTGGAAGATTTCCTCACTGGCAGCAGATAGACCTCACCTTACCCCATACACAGATGTGTGTTTGAATGCTTCATTCCCTACACAAATTGAGAATCCTGACTCTGAGACCAGGGGCTGCAGCTTATCTGCTTGAGATGGAAAGCAGCCATCTTGAGGAAAAGGTCTGCGGCAATCTTACCAGACTCAGTTTCATGGAGTTGGCTGTCACTTTAGTCATCCCTCACCTTCAGCCATGATGAGAGAAGGCAGCAGGAGAGTCTGTTTCGTACAAAGTCTTGTGTATATGCATGCACAGACAAGCACACATGCACGTATGTACATGTACATGTGTGCTTGCCTGTGCATGCATATGCACATGTGGTTGAATGATACTTCTCCTCCCCCTGCAGTCTCCAAACCATCAGAGGGCTTGGAGATGAAATATAACAAGATGCATTTGTTCTCTAAGCTCAAAACACCCAAACTCCTTTCACTGCCAAAGATACGGGAGATGGGCATGTTCTTCTTCTCCCTCCCCCATCTTCCCTCTCTCTTTCATTCTTCCATGCTGTAAAGGCAGGAGATATTGTTAATACAGATCTCCAACACTAATTCCCTCAAATCTTTTTTCTCAGCTCTTTTACACTGAGGAGGAGGCACTAGTTGAGAATAATTTCAGGACCTTAATTTTTTTTTTTTTTTTTTTTTAACATACTGTGCATCCACTTATGGGACACTCACTTCACTAACAGAGAAAGAAAGAGACAGATGCCTTCATTTTAGAGCATCCATGGAGGGCAGGGGAAAATGAGGAGGAAGGAAAGATACATTTCTTTTCCATTGCAGAATGAAGCCAGCTCCTTCTCAGTGGGGAAAACGAAACGCTATTCTTCCACTAAGATCAGATGTGGGCAGCTTTAGAGAAATTCCACTCTCTTTCCTGCCTGATCCAAAACATGGTGTCCAAAAAAAAAAAAAAGGGGGGGGGGTAGGCTTGCAACACTTTTTTCTGTTTCATGCTGTGTCTGCCTTTCTGCTTTCCTTGCTGGGCTTTACAGATGAAGTGTTGAAATTTTTAAAAGACTTGCACCGCTGAGTGCTTTGGAAAGTAAGGAAGGCCTTGTTTTCCATTCTGGCAGGTTGACCAATGACAAAATCATAAGGCAAACTGGGGGAAATGGTGTGTGGCATGGGGTGGAGCCCGAGCCAAATCTAGCACTTTAGGATGCTTCAGAATGTTTTTTGCAGGGATCCAAACTTGCACTGTTGAGATCTTAAGAACCACTTTCCATTATTTCTGGGAAAGGACAATGTCCTCTTTAATCCACCAAGGTCAGTTACTTTGACTTTCTTTGTTGAGAGCCTCCTTCACAAACTTTGTCCTGGGTGTCCCATCCATTTATCCTATGGCTTGAAGCCATTCAGTAGGGCTGTGCCAAATATTCTTTAGTTTCTGTCTGAGGTCAAAGCAGCAGATTTAGTTAATAATAATAATAACCTTTGAACTGCAGAGCTGGGAGAGGGACCCTATAGGTTATCGAGTCCAGCCCCTGTCAAGGAGACACACGGGGGAACTGAACTCCCAACCTCTGACTCTGCAGCCAGAGACCTAATCCACTGAGCTATCCAGCAGTTGGACTGAATTTTCTTTAAAAAGCAAAAACAAAATAAAAATTAAAAACCCCTTTTTGTGAATACTTGCCTTTTAAAGATTTCTACACTGCTTCCTGGGATGTTGCTTCAACACAGTGTCTTTGGAGATGCTACTAAGCTTTTCTTCCTGGAAGAGCCAAATGGGTGATTCCAGCCAGTTAGGGTCCCTAATAAGCAACATAATTTCACATACCGTATTTGCCGGCATATAAGATGACTGGGCATATAAGACGACCCCCCAACATTTCCACTCAAAATATAGAGTTTATTATATACTTGCTGTATAAGACTACCCCCTCTTTGCATTGGACCTGCTGCTCTGCCATCTGAGTTGCTGGCTTTCCAGGATCTGCCTCCTGGAAAACCAGCAGGGCCAATGGGCTAAAAAGATCAGGGAAAGCATAAATGCAATCCCCCATTACCACAAATTATGCAGTTGAGTTTCCCACATTTGGGGAAATCATAGGGATCAGCACACCCAAAGTGCAATGGATGAGCCTCACCCTGGGAAAACCACTTTCATGACCATGGTATTTCCCCTGCAAGGTATGAATTGGAGTGGCCCTTGCACCTCCTGCCCCCTTCTGTGCCCTGCCCCCCCAAGGCATGGTGACCCCCTGGCTGCACCTCCCGCTCAGAACAGGGCTGCACAGCCCCAGTCCCGCCAGAGGCCAGGAGAGCTCCTCAGTGTTTTGGGGTGCCCCGCGGGACCCCCATCAGGGGCTAGGTGTTCCTCCCACAATCCTCTAGTGCACAGGTATTAGCATATATGCTAATATATGCTGATCCCTGTGATTTCCCCAAATGTGGGGAACTCAACTGCATAATTTGTGGTAATGGGGGATTGCATTTATGCTTTCCTTGATCTTTTTTCCCTCATCAGGACCTATTGCTAAGGCAGCAAGTCCTGGTGATACCTTATACTGTATTGCATTCTCCCTCTTTTTCTCCCCACTGGCAAAGGATCAGGGCAAAAGGAGTCATCAGGGGGCTGCTTTGACTCCTTTCACCCTCTTTCTTTGCTGCTGGAGAGAAAGAGGGGGAAGGCTATCTCAGACCCACTGCATTTCCAAGGGCAGGGCAGGTGTGGGGATTGCTTTTCCCCAATACGGTAGATTTCAATGCGTTCCTATGGGGAACCGTGTTTTGGAAGACGATCTTGCAAGCCACCACTTGCACCCGGTGTATAAGACGACCCCCCCCCCTTGGAGGCATGTTTTTCAGGGCAAAAAAGTAGTCTTATACGCCAGCAAATACGGTAAGTATTAGCCAATTAGATTTGGTTCCGCTGGCTGGGGGATTCTGGGAGTTTAGAAAAAGAGATTTACCAAGCTGAGATAACTGTGGAAATGGAAAGCACTCCTCTACTTTCATGGGAGCCACCCCTATGTTTCCGTATGTGCAGGGTCCAATTTCTAGGGGGAAAGATCAGAGCATTTTCCCTGATTTCTAATTTGTGAAAGGTTGCCAGATCTAAGCCTTGATGCAAGCTAAACTCCAGATCTTTTGACTGTGAGACTGAGCCATGATGTTGACTTTCTGCAATAGAAATAAAGCTTTCTGAAGCTCAGGCCACAAGTCAGCGCAGTTGGTTGGAAAGGAACACAGGACCAAAATTCGCTCTTTTTCTGCAGCACATCCCACAAACAAGGGCTGTTAAAATCAGAAGGGAACTTTGTTCCTTTTTTCTTTTTTTTTTACAAGCAAGGAGAGGAATGTGTGACTACTCTGATAGATGTGTTTTTTGCTGAGGCAGCAATAGACTCCTGCTGGCACTAGAACAGGTCTCAGAAACTAAAGGAGATAATTGGATAAAACACATAGAAGAAATAAACATGTCAAGAAACATGCCTGGAGATTATTAAAGCGGCTTAACTGCAACCCAACTAAGGGCCCTACTCGTGCAAACATTTCACCAAATCAAATAGCCCAACTACAGCTCATTAAAAGCAGATATGATTTGAACATCACTATAGGACATTATAACTTAAACTTGTTAGCAACTTGAGACCGATAACCCTACAAGACCATTCAGCTTCAGCGGATTGAAAAAAAACTGTTTGTAGCTGCAAAAATGGTAAGGCAGCAGGCCTGAATGACATCTGTACAGAACAGGTAAAACGTAAATAATGAAAATAATGAAAAAATGAAAAATAATGAAAAAATGGTGCCTTAATTTCTTTGATAAGTCTCTTCACTCTCTCAGTATCCCCCCCCCCCAAAAAAAAGGAAAAAGGCACAAGTGATTGCTGGCACTCCCCAAAAAACTTCTGGCCTGTCTCACTACATTGTAATCTTTATAAAGTCCTAGGAAAAATTATTCTTAACTGTCTAATGGAAGTAGTGAGACTACTCCTCATCCCACAACAGGTTACCTTTACACTTGGGAAGAACTGTAGAGCATAAATCTCATGCAGATGGATGACTTTGAAACAAGGAAGATCACAGGGATAGCCTTTGTTGACCTCTCATCTGCCTATGACACTGTTCATCATCAAGCGCTATTGCAACAATTCTATAATCTAACTGGGGATTATAAACGAATTGAAGTAATTGCAACCCTTCTGCAAAACCACAGATATTTCGTTAACATTCAAGGACAGTGCAGCCAATGGACTCAAAAGAATATTCTACTCCAGGGCCATGTACTGGCTCCTGTTTTATTCATCAACTACACCAATGACCAAACACTTCCTCATGTTTTATTTATCCAGTTGATCTCACACTTGCTGTTCAGTTGGTCATCTTCAGTCTTTACTTGGTCTGGAATTCTGCAATGAACTTGTGTTATAGTACATTGCCAAGCCAAGCGCGCCTTCTTGACTGTGCCTCTTTTGTGCCGAGTCTGTACTATACCAGGCAAGTAAAGAGGGCATTATCAGTAGCTGTTGCATGAATGTGGCATTCTGTTCCCTTGGAGACGTATCAAAGTCTAATCCTAAATGTCTTACTCAAAGACGTTCTGTTCAGTTTGCTAATCAGTTGCGGACTCTAGGAAAACATGCAGGGAAGTTTAGTGTGGCATGTCACATTAAGCCTTAAACAAGTTGGTAAGTCACAACAAGCGGCATTGACCAGACTCTGCCCTCAACCACAATCTGTCTATATCACCTATCCAACCATAGGATTTTGCACATGGAAGGAAAAACTTATCATTGCACATATTGTCAGTACAACTCCATATTCCCAGATGCCACATTTTTGCAATACATGCACCAACATGAGAAGCTCCAGATCACTGTTTGTAAGCAGAGGGTTATTGTCTGTCACTTGTCTGTCACTTTCCTCTAATGAGAGGAAAACCCAAGAAACGTCTTCATACCCTTCTGCTACTTCTTCTGAAGCAGCCCATGGTTTCTCCTCCAGGCTTCCTTGGAATTACAATCCTTCTTTCTCACCAGGTCCCTCCTATGGAACTGAGATCCTGGGCTGAACTGCAGGCAGCTGTATGGACACCTTTCTATCCCAGTGCATGGCTGGGAGGCTGAAAACACAGAAGTCAAAGTTAAATAACAGATCTGCTCATAGCACTTATGGGAAGCAGAGGCTTACAAACCATAGATATATAAAACTGTGGCTGAAATAGAGAATGGACATATCTCATTGAGGGAGCACATGTTTTGCATGCAGAGGATCCCTTGTTCAGTTCCTGCATTGTCCAGCTAAGGCTGAGAAAAGCTCCCTGCCTAATCCATGGAGAGTCACTGTTGATCTGTGCTGAGTCCGACAGTACTCAGATAAACTTAGTTATAATGCAGTTTCTTGCATTCCTAAAAGGCATCGTGACAGACAAAAGGGATTCCATCCAAACATAATGAGTGGAGATGTCACACTGACATAATTGGAATACTGTCAGGAGCATGACATCTGCACTCAAGAACAAAGTTGGCATGACTGCCTATCTGATTCCCTCCTTCACTCTTAAGGATTCCTTGCTTTCTTCTGAGACTGTCCTTCTTTGCTTTGAGTTCCTTTTGTCTGTGTCGGGTTTGCTTTAAAAAAACCTTCAATTTCAAGGTAGCTCTGAAATACTCACAGGCAGATCTCCTTAGAAAAATTCCTTAAGTAGGCATTCAAATAAATCTCATTTCATGCAGCTACATGAAATGCATAGCACTGCCCAGCAAGCTAGAAGCTTCCTGCCTGAGGTGGGCGGATGGGGGTGACAGGAAGAACATGCAGACTTAAATGAGGATATAAAGTGGTTCCCAAGAATCATCGAATCATGAAGTTGGAAGGGGCCTATAAGGCCATCAAGTCCAACTCCCTGCTCAATGCAGAAATACAAATCAAAGGATATATGCCAGGTGGTTGTCTAAGTTTCTCTTGAATGCCTCCAGTGTTGGAGCACTCACCACCTCTCGAGGTAATTGGTTCCATTGCTGTACTGTGCTAACAGTTAAGATGTTTTTCCTGATATTCAACCAAAATCTGGCTTCCGTAACTTGAGCTCATGGTTGCATGTCCTGCACTCTGGGATGAATGAGAAGAGGTCCTGCCCCTCCTCAACATGACAGCCTTTCAATATTTGAAAAGTGCTACCATATCTCCCCTCAGTCTTCTTTTCTCAAGGCTAAACATGCCAAGTTCTTTCAGTCTTTCCACACAGAGCTTGGTTTCCAGTCCCCTGATCATCCTTGTTGCCCTCCTCTGAACTAGTTCCAATTTGTTGGCATCCTTCTTAACGTGCAGTGTCCAGAACTGGACACAGTGCTCAAGATGAGGCCTAACCAGTGC
Source organism: Intellagama lesueurii (assembly GCA_037013535.1). Taxonomy (NCBI): domain Eukaryota; kingdom Metazoa; phylum Chordata; class Lepidosauria; order Squamata; family Agamidae; genus Intellagama; species Intellagama lesueurii. The sequence continues at coordinate 275,396,504 of JBAJHW010000002.1, forward strand.
TGAACAGAGGGGAACTAGTACCTCACAGGATTTGGAGACTATACTTCAGTTAATGTAGCATAAAATAGCATTTGCCTTTTTTGTAGACACATCACACTGTTGGCTCATATTCAGCTTGTGATCTATGACATTTCCAAGATCCTTCTCACTTGTAGTACAGTACTGCTGAGCCCGGTATCACCCAGCTTGTAACTGTGTGTTTAGTTTCTTTTTCCTAGGTGCAGTACTTTTCACTTATTCCTGTTAAATTTCATCCTGTTGTTTTCAGCTCGGTGGTCAAGGCTATCCAGATCATTTTGGATTTTGTTTCTGTCTTCCAGGGTATTAGCTATTCCACCCGATTTTGTGTCATCCACAAATTTGATTAGCATTCCCTGCACCCCCCTGATCCAGGTCATTAATAAAAAAATGTTGAAGAGCACAGGGCTCAGGACTGAGCCCTGGGGTACCCCACTTGTTACTTCCACCTAGTTTGAAAAGGAGTCATTAATCATTCAGTAACCAACGGTGTATTCACCTGACAGTTGTTCTATCCATCCCACATATTCTAGGTAGTTTGCTGATCAGAATATCATGAGGCACTTTGTCAAAAGCTTGCATTCTGTAGAAGTCTAATTTGATTCTGGTTACTGGAGATATTTATAAAAAATAAATATGGAAGATTGTTCCTAACAGTAATCAGTAAGTTTGGCTACTACCTACAAATCGTGCAGTCCATAAGAATTGAGAAGAGCGGGAGTGTCTGAGTTCTCCTTCAAACAAGTATGCCCCATCTATTCAGTATCCCAGAATATCTGTGCAAGACAGTGAGGTTTGAAAAATCTAATGTGTCAGTCCCGGTTGAATCTCAGCTGCTGAATTTTATTCACAAAATAGACATTATGGAGTCAGTCAATGCTCAACGGATATATTCAAATGTGATGAACCTTTTTGGAGGTCTGCAGATGTCAAAAATGCCGTTAGGAAGTGGGAGGGTAGGGCAATGCACTTACGGTACCTCTATACATACAACTGTTGCATTAGAGGAGGCATTGTTAGATTCAACCTGTTTGATCATGATCAATTTGTTAATGATCTTGCCATGCAATCCCATATATGTCAACTCAGAAGTAATTACGTCTGTGGGACGTAATCTCAAGTAAGTGCATGCAGGATTCCTGCCAATTTAGAAAAATCTAATTATCTAAAAAAAATGCATTTGGTCTTATACAAATGCATTTAAACTGAATCAGTTAATGGATTGATTAAAAGAAAGATGTTTCTTGGCTAGAAGCCTAATAATAAGTTGACATCCTTGGTTTCAGGCATGCTTCCATGCTGTCCACACTTTTCAGAGGTCCACCCACCTATCCCAGAGTTCACCTCCCTCTGAAGGCACTAATGACATAATCCACTCAATCAGCAAACATAAACCAGCCAAAGGCTCTGCTCTTTGCCAAAGCTGACTTCAAAATAAATCTGAAGTTGCATTGCTAAGCCAGAATTTCAAGAGGGAAATCAAAGTACATTTTCTTCTGAAAAGACGGTGCTCTGTGCTGTCAGATATTTTTAGACCATCATATTTCAAAAAGTACCTCTTCCAGCATGCTTCAAACTTAACAAGATTTGGCATGAGATCGTGTTATGAGATTTTAGCAAAACCTAATATTAGTTCTGTTCAAGATAGAAACTTGGGTCACAACTGACCAAGCTAATAAAATCGTGTATGTGTACATGTGTATGTGTGTTCATGCTTGGGTTGGATGCCTGCATTTCTGTTTAAAAAATAATGAAAGCCAGCACAGGAAGTCACTACTGTAAAAAATAATTAAGAATAGTGAGATGTTCTGCTGATCTCTCAGTGTGCTGTGAGAGGGTTGGTTTCCTTCTACTTTTGAGTTCTTTACTCAAGGACCACTATCTCTGGCTGCAGGTAGTAGTGCTTGGGATGGTGTGCCCCAGTTCAGGTCAGGCAAGTTGAACGGGGACAGTGATTGTTGCCAGAATAAAATTGGGTGGAAGCGGAGTTTGCATTTTTAGCTTTCGCATCTGAAGCACTTGCTTCCATCCTTAGTCCACCTTGAGCATTTCTGGAAAAGTCTAAACATTTGGGGCCATTTTGTTAATCTCACTTTGGTATTCTGAGTGAAAAAAATTTGCCGGAAGAAATATCAACAACCTGCGATATGCAGATGATACCACTCTGATGGCAGAAAGTGAGGAGGAATTAAAGAACCTCTAAATGAGGGTGAAAGAGGAGAGCGCCAAAAATGGTCTGAAGCTCAACATCAAAAAAACTAAGATCATGGCCACTGGCCCCATCACCTCCTGGCAAATAGAAGGGGGAGATATGGAGGCAGTGACAGATTTTACTTTCTTGGGCTCCATGATCACTGCAGATGGTGACAGCAGCCACGAAATTCAAAGACGCCTGCTTCTTGGGAGGAAAGCGATTACAAACCTAGACAGCATCTTGAAAAGCAGAGACATCACCTTGCCGACAAAGGTCCGCATAGTCAAAGCTATGGTTTTTCCTGTAGCGATGTATGGAAGTGAGAGCTGGACCATAAAGAAGGCTGACTGACGAAGAATTGATGCTTTTGAACTGTGGTGCTGGAGGAGACTCTTGAGAGTCCCCTGGACTGCAAAGAGAACAAACCTATCCATTTTGAAGGAAATCAACCCTGAGTGCTCACTGGAAGGACAGATCCTGAAGCTGAGGCTCCAATACTTTGGCCATCTCATGAGAAGAGAAGACTCCCTGGAAAAGACCCTGATGTTGGGAAAGTGTGAAGGCAAGAGGAGAAGGGGACGACAGAGGACGAGATGGTTGGACAGTGTCATCAAAGCGACCAACATGAATTTGACCCAACTCCGGGAGGCAGTGGAAGACAGGAGGGCCTGGCGTGCTCTGGTCCATGGCGTCACAAAGAGTCGGACATGACTTAACGACTAAACAACAACAACAATAACATCACAGCAGGAAAAGAGGAAGACCAACCATGAAATTGATGGACTCTATAAAAGAATCCACAGGCTTGAGTTTCCAAGAGCTGAGCAGGACTGTTAATGATAGGATCCTAATTTATAGAATTGCTATGGGTCAGAGGCAATCTGACGGCACATAACAACAACAGCATAACACCAGCACTTACGTCAGTTGAGTCTTTCTGGTTAGATTTGAGCAGGTAGTTGTTCACAAGGATAATCAGTATAATCTCCACTTTACTGCTTTAACTCTTTACTTTGAAGTTAAAAAGATACAGTTTGCAATATGTGTAATCTACAGTCCGACACTGCAAGTTCTCATGATTATGTATATTCAAGTCATTCATCTCTTCCTCTTCTGCTTAATTTTTCATTCTGGATGCCAATTAACAAAATGGCTCAAAATCTTTTAAGACTTTTCTAGAAATGCTCATGGTGGACCATGTGCTCAGTATTGTAAAAATTGCAAAGTCCCTGTCCAGACAGTACAGTTTTTGCACCATGCTACAGTCACAATGGCTGAGAAAATGATACCGCCTTAGATAGCTCGAGTATCTGTGTTGGAAGTAGACATGGGGCCTTTGTTAGAAAACAAATGAAAAACACTACGAAAGAAGCTTTTGTTGCATTCTGTTAGAGAGCCTTTTAGAAATGAAGGCTTCATTTCAACGAAACAGCCCATGATTTTTTAAAAATCGTTTAACTTTCTATTCCCTTCTTTCATTTGTCCTTGCTTCGAGCTGGTTTCTGTCAAATTACCCAGAAAATGTTTAGTCAAATAGTGTCATGAAAACTCCTGTCAGCAGCCAATCAAAGCTACCAGGTGGGGGAGAGAGAGCAGTTATTTTGAAGCTGAGAATGACCTGGATTGGTTGGAACCCAAGGAGGAATGCTTTTCTTTGCTTAGTTCTGTCATTCTTGTGGGTGGGACAATCTATGTGCTGCTGATGTTCATGGTGCCCTCCATTTTAGATTGTCTTTGCTAACGGTGGCCTGTTCCATTGCCTGCTGACTCTCTTCTATAATGGTGTGGGGGGAGAGAAATCTCCCCATATTCTCTTTGTTGTAGGGGGCTTTGCTTCTCTTTTATTTGTTTGCTTGCTTTTCTAGGTTTTTGGCAAAGGGAGGATGCTGTGGGTGGGGGGGTTGGCAAAGGGAGGATGCTCTCTCTCTCTATCTGTGTGGATTGTTTTGTTTTTGTTTTTAATTTTGCCACTGGGCTGTCTGCGTAGATTTTTCTTTTTCATTGACTGTTGCCTGGCTGCTTTTGGAGTAGATTGATACTCTCTGTTACTTTGCCCCTTCTTTTGCAGAGTAATTTTTGGAGTAGCACTGTTGGTTGCTTTTGGAATAAAAGTCTGTTGCCTTGCCCCTGCTTTTTTTTTATTTTTTTTTTCTTTTAGGTTTTTTTCAGGGTTCTTTTAGGGCTTTAATGCTAGAAAACGAACAAGGAGAAATGAAAAAAATGATCAGAAAGATGTGGTTCCTTTCCAATGAAGCACGAAGGAAATGAAAATGATATACTCCTGAAAGAAAAGAAAACAAAAATGAAATGCCAAGTTTTTGCAATACCCTTGTCTAGTTGAGAGTTTGGTTCCTGGAAAAAAGAGTCAGTCTGTGTAGCCTTGGGCGAGCTTGGTAAACTTCTTCTGAATACGTTGTGCACAGGAAAATCTGGCAAGGGTCACCATAAGCTGGAATCAATTTGAAGGTACACAACTATTATTATTATTAAAGGCCCTTTCAGGTTCAAGTGTTATCACAGTTCTACACCTTCTTTATTTAGCTGCTCCGTGTATTAGGAATAATAGGCAGTTTGTGAGCACCAGCAGCTGGATTGGTCCTTGTCCTGCCTATGAGGCAGAGGGCCCTTTCACTGTGACTGTTAGTAATAAGATATCTTAATAAAATGTTCTGTTCTGACAGGGCTGTAGGTCAAAATCCAGCATGTAGGAAATCATATTTGCAAAAACATAGAGAGCTGCCTTGTCTTTCCACCATCCCTCCCTTAAATAGCTCAGAAAGCCCATAAGCTGAATTGTAGACAGGATTACAGACAGGGTGCACATTTTGGGTTCCGTGTAAATGACAAAGAATTTGCAGATGAGTTTGTTCAGAAAGCATGTTGGAAAAAGACAAAAGCTGAAAAGAACAAGTGCCAAAATAAACATTCTGTGTTTGATTTTGAGGGCAGGGAGGGGCCAGAGAGAAGGAGGGATTCTCCTCTAATTGAAATAGTTTCTGAGCTCTGTCATCCTGACAGCCTAGGCGCTTCCCATCACTGCCAGAAACAAATCCAACCCTCCAGTAATCAGAAAATCCCATGTGTCTGTTTTGGGGAGTGGAGGAGGGAAGGCTCTAAAAAGTTGGTTTCTGGCAGAGGAGAGGAACATTCTGGGTATATTTCAGTACACATTTGGGGAAGGGTGTTTGGCTTTCAAGCACTGATCTCTGGGCAGCTTAACTTGCTGCTCTGGAAGAAGTTTTCACAGAGCTGATTTCCCTCTGTAATGAGGCGGGATGGGGTGGAGAGGCAGACGGGAGAAACTAATGAATGAGCAGACTGGTTGTCTGCATTTCTTCCTGAGGAGGCATATATGGTTGATGACTAAGATGGGAGATAGATGGGATGAAGTACAGGGGCTCCTATCAACACGGGAAGTCCCCATGTCACATTCTTCCTCCTCTTTTGCTCCTGTATAACACATTGTGATAGTGATGTCTAAAGATAGGAGGAAACTTTGTTTTTTTTACTACAGATCCCACAGTCCTGCAGCCAATAACATAACAAGCTAGATACAAGGTCAGATTACTTATTCATCTCCCCCAAATATTGTCTGACTGGGTGCAGATCTTCAGAATCTCTGACTATGCCTTTTGTTTCCTTCACAATCTGAGCCTTTTAACTAGAGGGACTTTGTTGTTGTTTAGTCGTTTAGTCGTGTCTGACTCTTCGTGACCCCATGGACCAGAGCACGCCAGGCCCTCCTGTCTTCCACTGCCTCCCGGAGTTGGGTCAAATTCATGTTGGTTGCTTCGATGACACTGTCCATCCATCTTGTCCTCTGTCGTCCCCTTCTCCTCTTGCCTTCACACTTTCCCAACATCAGGGTCTTTTCTAGGGAGTCTTCTCTTCTCATGAGAGGGCCAAAGTATTGGAGCCTCAGCTTCAGGATCTGTCCTTCCAGTGAGCACTCAGGGTTGAGTGCTCTCAACTAGAGGGACTATCAGGCATTAAATCTGGGACCTTCTGGATGCAAAACATGAACTCTGTCCCTGAGCTGCACCCGGCCCCTAAGAGATTCTACTAGAATGGTGGTTCCCATCCTTGGGTCACCCAGGTGTTCTTGGACCGCAACTCCCAGATGCCTTCAGCACTAGCTGTGCTGGCCAGGATTTCTGGGAGTTGGAGTCCAAAAACACCTAGGTTAAACAAGGCTGGGAACCACTGTAGACTAACTAGTACAAGACGCAAGAGATGGTAAGGGGTTGCCATTTTCTTTGGCAGCTTGATGTTTTGTCACATGTAGTTTAGTTCTAAGAATATAGAATTCTAGTCCAGCATGACCGAGAATTCTCTTGATATCTCTCAAATCTTACAAATTTATATTCTTAAGTTTTGATTATTCTCGTATCCAACGTACCCTCTAACTTTCAGCTCCACTGGGCAGGGCTCTGCCTCTCTCTTGTGGGACTTTGCTCCTGAGCACGCGACTCCGCCCCCCCCACAGGGTTCCGTTGTGACTGGAACCTAACGTGATCGCTGCATGGAGGGGGGAAGACAGCTGCGCGCGCACGTGTGTGCACACACAGCTTAGAAGGAACCCTTTCCTTGCATTTGGTCTTCAGAAATATGCTACTATTGTAAATGGAAGTCATGGCTAAATTAGACAGTCTAATTTGAATTTAGAGCTGTCAGTGTTGGAGGCCATTTCTCATTCTATCAAAGTCTATGACTGTCATCCCTGTGGCCATTTTGTTCCCCACAGAGAGTTTCTCGAAGGGAGAAGTATGGTGGAAACATCTCACTATTACAGGTCCTTCCTTCAGAGGATTAGCAGAAGATAGCCTTGGAAGAGCAGATACCATCCAGCAGTTTTCTTCAGTGGTTTAAAACCTACGCAAGAATGCCTTCTAGACCAAAACTGAAGAGATATTTGGGGGCAGCATTAAGCTTTAGTCAGTCAGTGGGATTAGTCATCTAAATCTTTAACTGCATATTTTGAAAGCCATCTGGTTTGAGGAAGAGATTCTGTTTATTCACCAAAATGAGCAAAGTTAAAGTTCAGACAAACCACATCAACTTTTTGTTAAAGGGTTTCCACCACTTCTGATGTAATGGACACACTATGTATATGTCCTGCTTTGATAAATTAAGAAGGTGGTATGTTTAAAATTACCACTGAAGAATGCCAGTTGATAGAATACAGTGTTGTAGTTTTCTAAGCTTTGGACAGTTAAGAAATCACCTGTTAAACTCTCAACCTTAGAGGGATAGTCTTCCCTAAAGCTGAGCTTAACCCAGTAGTTTTCAGACTCAGTTTTAGAGAACCTCCCATTCCTCAGTCAGCAGTTTATCAGCCATTTTTGTGATGGAGATGATCCCTCATGAAGGAAAAGTTCCCTTAAAGACAACTTGCCCACTACTGTCTGTCCTCTATAGAAAATGTATAACTCGGAGACAGATTAGATTATAGATTTAGCACATAATTAGAAGTCATGCTCCCTCAAGCACTAAAAGACAGCTGTCATACCAATGCTTTTCCTTAGATTTGTATTTGCCCAGTGTGTTTTGCTTTGTAATTGGTCGTTGATAAGTAAATGGAAGAATAATTTGCAAGTCTGATTGCTGAGGCACCATTTCTGATGAAATTCCATCACTGGAAATAAATTAACTTATTGCTTGAGAAAAATTGTCTCCTTCTTGTGGGATTCTCAGAAAAACTCTTTTACTGAACTGTCACAGAATGTAGTATATGTAAATGTAACAGTTAAAAGCCAAACTGTTAATCAGCTAAAATATTTTGCTTAACAGCCCTGTTTTTATGGCCCCAAACAATGCCTAATTAACATATATATACAGTTATTATCAAGCGCAAAAGCTCTTTATAATCTGTTGTATTTTACAACTATGGATTAATTATTTCAAGGGTGAATCTGCATATGTAATATCATATCTAGACATGAGAGCTTCGTACTCATATCCCAGGGGAGACAAATACGATGCCTGCCAGCACAGGTGTCCCGGCAGTCCATTCGTGGACCCCCCCCCCCTTCAACCAGCCCAGTCCACTCACCAGGGTCCTCAGTGCGCATGCAACCAGCGGCAGTGACATTGCATCAATCACAGACATAGTCCCGCTGGCGCTGCCCCTCCTCTTCCCACAGCTGACCACTCCGATGAGCAGGCAGGAAGATGAGTCTCCCCATTCACCTGCTGAGCAGTTGGCTGAGGGCAGTGCCACCAGGACTATGCCCACAATTGGTGTGATGTTGCCACCATCAGACACATGCACCGCAAGGAGCCCAGTGAGTGGACGGTTCTGGAGGGGCGGGAAATGGACTTCTGTGGCACCTGTGGTGCCAAGCTTCACATTCATAAACCCGGGGATACAAATATGAAGCTCCACTTCTAATCATATTGTCTGTCCATGGATTTAGCACGAAGTTATGGATGCCCAGTCTCTAATAATGATCTCATGTGCAGGCATTCAGGCAACTTTTAAAAATTAGTTTACACGTTAGTCAAAATTCAGAAGACATCCACCAACTACTAGATCCAAAACCAGAGCTTGGAAAAGTTACTTTTTTGGACTATGACTCCCAAAATATCCCAGTGAGCATGACTACTACCTCTACTGGCTGTGGGAATACTAGAAGTTGCAGTACAAAATAAAAAGTAACTTTCCCAAGTGTTGCCTATAATCGAGCAAAGGTTTGATCCCACATTACTCAGACAGAAGTTCTAGTTGCTGCTCCCAGCTAATCATTGAATCGATGGGACTTGCACATGGGGTTACTGTTCCTTAATTGATTCAATAGGACCATTCTAGTCAGGATACTCCACTGAATTTAGGCTTAAGTCAGTTCACATTTCCAGGTTTATCTGCACAGATGCTGGAGAACACTGTTAGACCAGATAACCCCACGTTCCTTATGTGTCTGTGTACTACTGCCCTCTCCTGTTCCTCTTCATATTGCAGAGACTTTGTACAATGGATGTCTTTTCCAGTTACAATTTTTTGTTCAGAGTAGTGAAAATCTGAGTACAGATCAAACAGATAAGGAGCTAAAATGCACCCTTGTCTGACACCTTTGCCTAAAGGAAACCAACAAGCATGCGGGTCCCCCCTACTGGGAACCTCTACATGGGGCAAACATTACAACAATTTCGTTGTGTCTCTTTCTGAGCCAGTCCTTCCTATGTTACAAATTTCATTAACCATGTGGCCTGTATGGGTGGCACATCTGTAAGCAGGGATTGTTGCATGGGAAACAGAGGTACAGCCAAGAATGCAATGTCAAGAGAAGGGACCTGTCAACTCTAAAATTCCTAGGGTTGGCTATAAATTCTGTTGTCTTGTACTGTCCAGCAGGTACACCATAGTATTTGATGCTTGATCTCCTATGAGTTTCATACAAGGCAGGAGATAATCAGCACCTATGATGAGCCCCTGTACAGAGATAGCAGACTCTGTACAGCTGATGAACTAGGCGTGTTTGCTTTATATTTGAAATGAATGTAATTTGTCTAGTATTTAATGCTCATTGGTTGGAAACACATGATACAGTGTTCTTTGTTGCTATGTGTAGTCTTTAGAATGAAACATCCACTTGGCTTCTTCTACGAAAGACCAAATACCTTTTTGTTATGACCAGTCTTCAGTCTGTTATGCATTCAAATCATTTTTGCGGACGTTTTGCGAAAAAATCATTTTTCCTTCCCATTACTTGGTCAGTATTATCTGTTGCTTTATGTCTTTTAGTTTTAGTTTTTTATTTCCCTTTTTATTGATGGTAGGGGATTCCTTTACTCCCCATCCCATTAGACAATTGTGTGGCTTCTTGAATGTGTTCTATTGGTGCAGGGAGGCAGGGTATAAATGTCTTCATTCAAATAATTCAATTTAACCAGTCAGTATTCCTTTTGCAACAGGAGGTAGTTTGTTTAGCCTCAAGAACCAAAGGTAAAATGGTTCTGAGGGTCTCCTTCTGTACTCCAGTTATATGGATGTAACATTTTTTTATACTGCTTAAAAATCTGGAATATAATAGATAAAAACCCAAGTCTCTTCCTAAATTTATTGGCTAGGAACCTGCGGTATTCTTGTCAGGTGTTTGTAACTTGCTAAGTCTAAATGTGGCTAATAGACAAACTGCTGGGGCAATTGTCCATTTGGTTGCATGACCAGGTACATAACCAAGACATGCCCCAATATGTCATCTATTAGCCATAATTAACTGGAAAGTTATGCAAACCTTGTGTGAACATCAATAGGATTCAAGCTCACTACCATTCATACTTGTTGAAAAACAGCCCTGACAATTGCTTTGTGTTTGGGTGAGAAGTGGTTAATTGCTAAAAGGCATCAGCTTCTGGGATTTTCCCCTGTGTGATATCACTTTGTGAATAGCAGAAGAAGGTATCCTGTAGACTATCTTGACTGCTGCCATTGGTGTTGTCAACATTCAGGCTGCCCTTTGCTATATAAAGCTTGGCACCCTTCTTCTTCGTGGTCTCTGTGAATGCACACTAATGGGTTAATCTGCGCCTGCACAGAGATCTCCGGAATATTCTAGAGCTCAAACATGTGTTCGCCAGGACCGCCCCCCTAACACACGTGGTCCGCCCATCCTGGCGATTGCCTCAGTTCCTTTTTGCCGCCGCTGAGGTCTCATCTCTTGACGAGCTCTCCGTTCGTGCTTTTTGGTTCTTTTCTCTAGAGAAATAAATGACAAAACAAATTGACTCTATAGAAGAATAGACTTTAATACGTCAGATTTGTAAGAGACTTGATCCCATTTTTATTTGTAGAGACTTGATCCCATTTTTTCCTACCACCCCCCACCCCTTTCCCCCTTTCCCGCCCTTTATGGTCCCCGCAGGACCGTTTAAGAGGTGCATTTCTTGCCCTAACTGCCTCTCACGGACGGCCACGATTCTTGTTTGTTTTGCTTGGGGAAATCTCACCAACCGATTACTTGCTCCTTCTGTAAAAAAATTCACTAAACAAGCCATCAAACTTCGTCAGCAGCGACTTAAGTCTTTTTTGTGGGAGCGATCCCTACGTCCACCAGCTACTATGGATGAGACACAAGCCTCACAACCACCCCCGGCACCTTCTACCGTTAACTCTCCATTACCGACAACCACCAAAACTAAATCGAAATTACCGAAATCGAAGTCCTCAGGATCGACATCCCAATCCACCCCGACACCAAAAGCTGTTCCGAAACCGGTCGCTTCCAAACAAAAAAAATCAAAGAAATCTTCCATCAAGTCTCAGCCTCCGGTTCCACAGCCTGCACCGCAAGATCAACCCACCATACAACTAGATTCTGACCGTGACTCCATTCCACCTCCGTCTGGCCAACCACCCTCTCCTCTACTGGCCCAATTGCCTTCATGGGCGGATACCTCGGCTGAGGTAACCATTTTACCGCATTTGGCCTGTTTGAGCCCCAAATCTTTGGGTTGCTCAGTGTCTGTATGTGAGTCTGACTCAGTATCAGCATCTATCCTTCCTGACCCATTGCTCTCGCGTAAGAGGAAGGCGAAGCTCCACCATGTACAAGACACCAGCCGTTCCAATACCGGTCACATACAGCCTCCGACTCATTCGGGACTGTCGGTATCACAGGGCTCTCGGGCTCGACACCATCAGTCTAAAAGAGTTACTGTCTACGAGCCTCCGGTCTATTACGAGCCTCCACCCAAACGGTATCGACATCACTCATACCACTATTGGGAGCCCGATACTGGGCATTACATCGAGCCCAAGCGTCTTCAATTACCATACTATTACCCATCTGACTCTTCGGACTCTCGATCGGACGATGATATAATCCATCCTCCACCTTCCCCGGTACCGAAAATAAATAAGGCTCATAAACGATGCCATGGTCAGGCTACCTTGACTCAGCCAGCCTTGGTACAGACGTCTTCGGTACCGAAGAAACCAGGACCATCAACTAAGGTGTCCGTACTGCCTGCTGAATCGGCCACGCTCTCTCATACTCAATCATCCTCTCTACAAGTTACTACGACTTATACTGGGCCTTCATCAGGACCCGCAAATAACACCAAGCCTCACAGGCGTCACAAATCAAACCAATCTACTTAATCGATACCATTAAAGCACGGTACTGTAGCGTCAAAACGCCATTCACCAGAGGCTCTTCCAGATACATCAGCCTCTTCATATCAACAGGGATCCTCACCATCACCTGTACAATTTTCCGATACTGAATCTTCAGATTCAATGGCACTACAAGAATCACCTCCCAATCTCCCAACACCTGATTCGGACATGGCTGATACCAACCCTCCATCTCCATCGGAGGATTTCTCTTCGTACTCTCAATTAGTTCTGCGCATCGCGAAGGCCATGGATCTGGACGTGCAACAACCCGTCCAGTCAGAATCAGACAAGGTGTATGAGGAATCAACGAGGATCAAACTCCTCCACTCTGGATGGGGTTCATTCCATCCCTTCTTAAATTGATTAAGCAATCGTGGTCCAAACCATCCTCGGTACCTCAGATCTCTTGGAGAGTCGAGAACTTATATAAGACCCATAGCCAAAATACTGAATTTCTCTCCAAACATCCACCTCCCAATTCTGTAATTGTGGATGCGACACAAAATAGGTCACACACTCCTTCTAACACTACTCCCAATAACAAGGAAGGCAGAAAACTTGACATTATTGGACGCAGAGTTTACTCTCTGGCATCATTCACTCTCCGTGCTGCCAATTATCTAGCAGTGATGGGGGCCTATCATAGATTCCTTTGGAACAAGGCCCTTCCAACCTTACAATCAGCCCCTGGAGAATACAAACCTCGCGGCCTCGCTTTTCATCAAGAGGCTATGACGTTAGCACGCCAAGAACGCATAACAGCGCGTCACATAATCGAGGCAGCTTCTAGACATATGGCTACTGCTATAGCCCTACGGAGACATGCTTGGCTCTGCTCAGCACACATCTCCAATGACTCTCGTATGCGTATCGAGGACTTACCTTTTGATGGCGTTGGTCTATTCGATGAGAAGGTGGACAAAATACTAGATAACCTATAAAAGATGAGAAAGACGGCGTGTTCGTACAACACTCAGCCGTACTACAGGCCCCAAAGGTATCAGTGACGCCACCCGTATCCTTTCCACCAATACAAATCCTTTCTGGAAAAACAAAGATACCTACCTCAATCATCTTCCTCATACCAAAATCGACACCACACACAGCAACAGCGTCCTCGACAGTCCTTCCGACGACCTGATAAGAAAATCAAGCAGAATCTTTGACTCCCCTCTCGCCCAGATCCGCTCTCTTCATATCCCACTATCCACCACCACCTGCCTAGCAGCCCATTTTCCATCTTGGGCATCCATCACCACCGATTCGTGGGTCCTGTCTATAATATCCATCGGTTATGCGATAGAGTTTCTGTCCCTCCCACCACCCAGGGTAGTCCTAACCACATCATCAAACGTCCTGGAACAAGAGATTCAATCGCTCCTCTTGAAGGATGCTATTTCAGTAGTCATCCCACAGGACGACAACCCAGGCTTCTTCTCCCGCTATTTCCTTGACCCCAAAAGAGACAGAGGTCTCTGGCCCATCCTCGACCTTCGGGACCTGAACTACTTTATCCTCCAGAGCCGTTTTCACATGGTGACGTTAGAACGTATTCTTCCTCTTCTTCAAGGAGGAGACTGGTTCGCTGTCATCGACTTGAGCGACGCTTACTTCCACATCTCAATCAGACAGGACCATCTCAGATTTCTACGATTCTCCCTTGGCCACATCACTTATGAATTCAAAGCCCTCCCATTCGGACTCTCCACCGCACCGTGGGTATTTACAAAGTGTATGGCCCCTGTGGCAGCCCATCTCCGCACTCTAGGAATCTCGGTGTTCCCTTACATCGACAATTGGCTGTTAGTAGCCCCGTCACGCTCTCAAGCTCAGCGTGACATTGCTCTCACTCTTTCTCTCTTAGCGGATCTGGGCCTCAGGGTCAATATGGACAAATCCGTCCTAACTCCCTCACAGAGAGTCACCTATATAGGCGCCATCCTAGATTCTCGGGTTGCACGGGTGTTCCTCCCTCAAGAAAGAGCACTGAAGATACACTCTCTCGTCCAATATTTTCAGCCTTACGCATTCGTAACCGCTGTTCAGGCTCAACGCCTTCTAGGCCTCATCGCCTCCACCACGTCGGTCATACAGCACGCCCAATTAAAGATGCACTCCTTACAAGCGTGGTATCTTTCCCTTTTCGACCCCCTCTCAAACTCGCCTACCAAGATCCTACAGGTTACTCCCGAACTCGCAGCTCAATTGATATGGTGGATTACTCCGACCAACCTTTTTCTCGGCAGACCCTTTGCACCCCTCCAACTGACAATTCAAATTACCACCAATGCCAGTCCTATCGGCTGGGGTGCACATTGCAGAGGCCTACACATTCATGCCACTTGGTCTCCTTACGAGAAGACTCTTCATATCAACAATCTGGAATTACTTGCAATCTTCAAAGCGTTCCGCGCCTTCGAGCCTCTCATTACCGGCAACGCCGTACAGGTGACTACAGACAATACCACAGCGCTTTACTATATCAACAAGCAGGGAGGAACACACTCACTACAGCTCCTGTACCTTGCCGTTCAGTTTTGGGAATGGTGCCTAGCCCGCCATGTTTTTCCCATAGCGATCCACATTCCCTCCGAACACAACCAACTCGTGGATACTCTCAGCAGACTTCACTCGCAGATGCACGAATGGTCTCTCGACGATTCCATATTCCTCCAGCTCTGCGACAGATGGGGTCTTCCCGAAATAGATATTTTCGCCACGGCACACAACACCAAATGTGCCCGATATTTCTCCAGGGCAGGCATAGGACCAAACTCTCTTGGCGATGCTCTCATGACAAGGTGGACCTCGCACCTCTTTTACCTTTTCCCTCCAACAGCTTTATGAGTATAAATGGTCTGCATTTGTTAAATTTGCATATCAGAAGAACCTTCCTACGAACCCAACTACTCTTTCTGCAGTACTGGCTTTCCTTTCTCATCTCTTTGACTGTCACCTTTCATTATCTACGCTTAAGGTTTACCTATCAGCAATTGTAGCACACCAACCTGGGGACTCTGATGCTGCCTCGTTATTCAAACATCCGACCTTAAAACAATTTCTATGAGGTGTGGCTAACTTGCAACTGACCAAGCATGTTCCACCGCCACAATGGTCTTTACATACCATTCTCCAACACCTTACACTACCACCCTTTGAACCTCTCGCAACCTCATCTGAATGGCTTCTCTCGTTTAAAGTTTTATTCTTGGTAGCTATCACATCGGCACATAGAGCATACGAACTTGCAGCTCTTCGAGTGGATCCCCCATTCTTGCAATTTCACCCGGACAAAGTCACACTCTACCCCAATATTTCCTTCCTGCCTAAAGTTCTTTCTGATTTCCATGTCTGTCAGCCTATCATCTTACCTACCTTCTTCCTGCAGCCATCGACAGATCTTGAATTATCCCTCCATCTCTTGGATGTTAGGAGAGCCCTAGCATTCTATGTGCAAAGAACTGCATCTTTCCACAAGACTAAGAGACTGTTTGTTTCCACACATTCGCCACATAGGGGAACTCAAATCTCCCCCCAAACTATCTCACGTTGGATTGTCCACACCATACGTCTTGCTTACGAACTTGCAAAAAAACCGCTACCTCCTGACATTAAGGCACACTCCGCCAGAGCAGTGGCTACTTCTACTGCCTTTCTCAAAGGCGTGCCTGTTCCTGACATATGCAAGACTGCTACTTGGTCCACTCCGTCAACTTTTGCATCCCACTATCAATTGGATGTGCGGGCCAAGTCGGATGCTGCCTTCGGAAGAGCAGTTTTATCTTCTGTTCTTCTGTGACGTCCCTCCTCCTGTAAGGTAAGCTTGCTAATCACCCATTAGTGTGCATTCACAGAGACCACGAAGAAGAAAGAGAGGTTACCTGTAACTCTGGTTCTTCGAGTGGTCATCTGTGAATTCACACATCCCGCATTTCCTCCCCTCTGTCTGTCACGTCTGTTTATTTTATACAGTGGCGGGCTGTTTGGGAACTGAGGCAATCGGCAGGACGGGCGGGCCACGTGTGTTGGGGGGGCGGTCCTGGTGAACGCGTGTTTGAGCTCTAGAATATTCTGGAGATCTCCACGCAGGCTCAGATTAACCCATTAGTGTGAATTAACAGATGACCACTTGAAGAACCAGAGTTACAGGTAAGTAACTTCTCTTTTTTCCTGTTGGCAACGTGAGCAGCACATGTGCAGCAATATCGAGCCATTTCCTGGCACTTTGAATCATGGACACAGAAGTACAATATCCACATTCATAAACCTGTGGTTTTTTGAAGAATTGGATTAGATTCTTAGCCTGAGTAAACTAACGTCTCAATTACTACTTATATCTTCAACTTTTCATATGGCAGCAGTGACAATATAACCCAGATGCACTGGTAATTACCATTCCCTCATATTCCCACAAAATACATGTCCTGAGCAGTCATTACCCCAACCTTTTTTGACAAGGACAAGCTTACCACAGTATTGGAGGAAAATCTTGAGATTTGTAGTACAGTTCTAACATGTCCATTGAGGCGTAAGCCCCACTGAGTTCTGTGGGAGTGATCCTCTGTTGGGGTACAGGATTAAAGCCTTAGATACTTCCCACTACTGTTTCCTTCTTCCTTAAGCATATTTCCAGGCTTCTTCCCCCAAAAGCATGAGAACTGCAAGCCCTCTGACAACTTTGACAGAACTGTGAACAGAGAGATACCTATCTAGAGATACACACACTCACACACAAAGTGTCTTCATGCTTCCTGTGATAATATGTCACATGTAGACAGATGTTAACACTCCCACCTGTTCTAGTATTATCATGTTTCTCTTTTCAATCATTAATCACTCAGACAATTCTGATTACATATAGGGTATATATTGTATATTTTTAAGTGGATTATATGGTTTAAAATTCCTATAGGATCCTATGTTTCCCACACACACTAAAATAAACCTTTCAAAAAAGAGGCGGGCGGACTGAAGAAACTGTAATTACTATTACGTTTTCTTTGACAACGACAGTGTTTTTATCTCTTTCTGATCCTCTTTTTGTAAATCTCTTATTTATTCTCATCTTGCCTCTGATCAAAAGTTTTTCTATCTAATTGAGCTGAAACAAAATAGGTGAAACATTTCTTAAACTTCAGATTGCCATATGGACGTTCTTGCATTGCTGTGTTTCTTGCCTATATGGTTTTAACCATTTGTAAGCCACCTTGGGTCCCTGTACTTATCATATGCCATATTTAAATTGCACATGGGTGCTGAATGATTTTAAGCCTTTTATTCTTTTTCATGACATATACGTGTGAAGGAAAGACAGTGAGCCAATGTATATAAAGGCATAAATATGGTATATATGTACTTATATTCAAGTTCAGAATGGTTTTTCTGCCATGGTGTGGAATTTGGCTTCAGGTAGGCTGACTGTATAAGGGTTCCATTTCTTTTGTTTTAAAAGTTGTTTTTTTATTTTAAAAAAAGTAGTTCAATTTTTTCAGCAAATGGTGCACATGAGTCATAAGTGATGAGTATGCAAACAGATATCAGAGTGGGAAATGCAGCTCCTCTAAGAACAGCCAGTGAGATGGAATGGTGTTTAGTAAGGACTAAAGCCCCCATCACTTCGCAGTGATTGAGGGCCAATCTATATGTTACAGATAGCCCATGATTGGAAGGGATAATTCCTTAAATGTCAGAAACATCTGACTCACATAGCAGGAGCTTGTCACATTTTCTGCAGTTTGCAAATCAGCTTGTTTGTTTTGTGATGAGTCTTCAGGATGTAAACACTTCTTGGAAGTCTGATTTCTCCAGTGTGAAAGGTAAACAGCATTGTTTGCCTGGAACACTAATGAATTTCACATTCGAATGATGGAGGATCTGTAATTTGGTCCATTGTGAGGAAAGTCTGCTTCCCTTCCTAGAAGGTGTGCTTAGAGCAACTGGATAGCCTTATGCAAGCTGACCATACCAGATATCTTGGATGGCTAATGGTCAAGGGCAATGG
This sequence comes from Intellagama lesueurii, assembly GCA_037013535.1. Lineage (NCBI taxonomy): Eukaryota > Metazoa > Chordata > Lepidosauria > Squamata > Agamidae > Intellagama > Intellagama lesueurii. The sequence continues at coordinate 275,414,834 of JBAJHW010000002.1, forward strand.
AAAATGTAGTTAAAAATATCTAGAGAGACCCCATTTCAAGGAGCCTTGTCTAGGTTGTTTAAAAAGAAACACACCAAGCAATAGTGAATGTCTTATATACACAAAACATTTCATTATAGAATACGTAGAGGACCGTAACTGCAGACAAAGTTCAGATATGTTTCCGAACACCAGTGATGGGCAACTTGCAGAGGTCCACGAGCCATAAATTTCTATACAAACCCCTACTGCCGCAACCCCCACATCCTAAAATTTCTGCTTACAAAAATAAGGTTTACTCAGAAAGCCTCCTGACACCCTCTAGTGGCCAATATGTTTTTTATTTAAAAAAAAACACACACACAAAACAACAACACAATTTTAGGATGTAAAGAGATCCTGAGGTGCTGGGGGCCCTTCAAAAGATAGCAAAATCACACCCATGCCTCCTAGAAGCTACAAAGGAGTTTGTGGGTGTTTTTTTTTTTTAACTAACTCTTGACATTCTTAAAAAATGCTGTGGAATGCAGGGGAGGCAGCATATGGGGTCCTGGAAGCCACCCGTTGCCCACCCCAGACAAATATTGCCCAATAACAGTTGAGAAATGAACTGAGAATGCAGCAATGTATTTAATTCTCTCTTTCCCCCTTCCGTTCTTCTCAACAGGGCTCTCTGCAGATGGTGGTGCCAAACGCCAAGAGCATCTCTCTCGATTTTCTATGCCTGATCTAAGCAAAGATTCTGGAATGAATGTTTCAGAGAAGATGAGTAATATGGGAACACTAAATTCATCTGTCCAGTTCAGAAGTGCTGAGTCTGTCCGCAGCTTACTTTCCGTTCAGCAGTACCAAGATATGGAAACCAACCTTCACGATCTTGCCAGTCCCATTGGTTACAGAGACACAGCGTCCCGTGGAAGGATGCATCAAAGCTTTGACTATGATGGTGGGATGCCTGGAAATACGTTGGCTGGACAAGAGAGTGCCAGACATCCTCCCATGAGTGAGCGCACACCCAGACGGACTAATCTCCGAGATGATGATCGCCGTTATCGCCACCACAGACCCCGGCGGTCCAGGCGCTCTCGTTCTGACAATGCCCTTCACCTTGCCAGTGAACAGAGCTATAAGTTGAAAGAGAGACCCTCTCTGCGAGCTAGGGAGGATTATGATCAGTTCTTACAGCAGAGAAGTTGTAGGGAGACCATGGAACAGGGTGCACGAAGAAATATGTATGGTCAGTGTCCAAGGACCGTATCAGATCTTGCTCTGCAAAACCACTTTACGGAGAGATGGGGACCCTACTTTGCTGAATATGATTGGTGTTCTACCTGCTCCTCCTCCTCTGAATCTGACAATGAAGGCTATTTCCTCGGGGAACCAATCCCGCAACCCAGTCGTCTCCAGTACGTCGCTGGGGAAGACCTCCTTCACAAATATGGTTCATACAGCATGCCTAAGTCTTCCACGCTAGGTGGTCGAGGACAGTTACACAGCCGGAAAAGGCAAAAGAGCAAAAACTGTATCATAGCATAACCATGTTGCCCGGGCACAGTGTTGGAGAATGTAATTACTTCATCAACTTTGCACTGTTGTAGGTCTTAAAGCGCTTTTTATTGTAACAAACATCCTGGCAAGCAGGCAACTGTAAGAAGGTCTATAGACAAAAGAGTCTATAAATAGTCATTATTGTTGGCATGGTGAATATATTTTGCACATTTTATTTTTGGGGGGTGGAGGGTGGGATCAAATTTATTTTAGCATGTAATCGTTACAAATTTACTTCCTTCCCACAAGTAGTCACCACCCATTTAATATCCAGTTCACCCACCTCTTTTTTAGTTGTCATTGTCTTCTATAACCAGCCGTTAGCTACTAGCTTATTCTCTCTCCCCTTTTGTTGTTTTTTCATTTTTATCCCGTTTTTCCCTTCGGTCATTCTCCCACCAGATTGCAAGGAAGCATAAGTTATTTCCATGACTGTTGTATAAATGCAGCCATCAATGAGAGTTCTGAGAAAATATTTTTCTATTTCATAGTATCTAAGGAATGTCTGTGCTTAGCAGTCACTGAGAAATCCATCGTGCTTTTTGGCCAGAGCTAAATCAGTAGAGCTTCAACCCTCTTTATTTATTTATTATTTTTTGGTATTGGATTTCTTCTGAATCAGGAAGTCTTTACTTTCTGCAGTTTAAAATAAAAGCAGGGTCTTCTAAAAGAAATCATTAGCTCTTCAGGATGCTTTTGAAGGCCACCTTCGTTTTATGTTACTCTGTAAAACTGATACAAGCACCTATCACTGGAACAAAATGGAAACAATACAGGGAAAATATATAACTGAACTATTGGTCAAAGAAACGTGATCTGAGAGGGAGATTTGCATCTCTTTAGAATGGGCCAAAGTCATTAAAATTTCAACTAATTTTTGGGGAGATAAACCAAAATAATTGTAAATGACGCAGTGGTGTGATGTCAGCATGAACTTGTATTGAGTATAGAATTGTTTTCTGGTGATCTAGTTTCCTGGCATTTTTTAACTGCTATTCATTACCAAGGTATCTTCAACATTGCCTTCTGAAATGCATAATCAAATGAATACATCCTAATCATGTCTACCCACGGGAGATAATCACTTCAAACCCATTATGAAGGCAGTTTGAAGGGCCTATCCTCAATGTAGAACAGAGTCCATTCTTTGGAAGCAGAACAAATCAACAAAAGCTTCAACATGGGTAGTTATATACATAGGGCTCAAAATGTATTGTGTGCTATGGTGGATGTGAGTTGTTTCTCTCTCTCTTTTCTCTGTATGCTTTAAACAATTGGGAGACTGACATCAAGATATATTCTATATCATTTCCAGATGAGACAGTGGGAAAGAAGGAAATTCTTGGTTTTTTATTTTTTATTTTTTTGGTTGTACTTTTCACTTACATGGATGTAAAACGGGTTTCAGTAGTCCCCAGCTAGGTAGGAACTTGCCAACTTACACCACCTGTGCATGGTTCTCTAGAGAGTTTGAGGATTCTATTAGAACAAATGTTTGTTGGAATAGATGACAAAATGCAAATTGTGAGATTTTTTTAAAAAAAACACGCAGGTGTGGAGGTCCTCCTGACTCTTCAGGAGGACTTCAGAAGCCAGGACTTTGGGCCTGCTCCAGCTCCGGGCCTTTGGAACAATGTGTTCATAACACTGAGGGAACAGACAACATCGCTTATTGAAAAACAGAGACTTGGAATGAAATGTCAAATACAGACGTATCCATAGCACAGCTAGGAACGTTTTGTTGTGCTTAAGGAGAATGTGATGACTATGATTTCCCCCCCCCCCAAAAAAATAAAGAACGATAAAGAAAAGAAAACTGTGTATTAAAAAGAAGTCTTTCTCAGCTTGAGTGACGAGATTTTTTGCTCACATGCAAAATGCTTATCTTCTCTCCACTTCACTCTGATTTCATTAAGATTTATATATTTTGTTTCCTTTCAAGACATTTGATGCTCAGCTCCTTCCTTCTACAGATCTGCCGTCATCCTTGGAAACATTGCCTTTCGGAATATAACTCCCAGAATCCCCCAGCCATTGTGGTCTGAGGGCATTTCTGGGAGCTGTAGTTGAAATGTAACCATTCCAACATCTGGTCATTTTAACATGCACACAAGATTTCTCACAAGCATGGGGTTCCCAGTATAATTCAGAGCAAGTATATAGATCAGCCCATGCGAAAGGATGATGTGCAGAAAGCTGCCCATGCAAATAAAGGAGCTGGTAACACTCAGTGAATTCTATGCTCATTTCCTTTTCATTGGATCATGGGGGCAACATTTCAGTCTGCAATCCTCTTGTGACCTCTTGTATCACTTATCCAGTTACTTACCACGAGTTCCATTTAGAAAATCAATGGTTTGAAAGGTATCACCGGGTTGATGGTTCTTAATGAGATCAGATCTGCAAACATAATCTTTAAAGGTTATTACAATTTTTTAAAAAAAAAACATACACAGAGAATGATTGCATCCAAATATGACATGATGGCTTTTATGATAAGCAATTAGTAAAGCAAGCCTCAGGCTCATGGTCATTCTCTCCTTTGTGGAGAACACTTTAACTTCTAAAAGAAGGAAATTTGAACCATTCACATTCGTGGGGGAGGGGGAATGCCATTTCCCAACTTTGCCTAAATATGGGAAATAAACATTTTATGTATTACAGTGATGCCTCGCAAGACGAAAGTAATTCGTTCCGCGAGTAGCGTCGTATTGCGAAATTTTCGTCTTGCGAAAGCGCGGTTTCCCATAGGAATGCATTGCAATGCATTCCTATGGGAAACCTCGCAAGACGAACGAATTATTTTCGTCTTGCATCGCTCTTGTGAAAAAAAATCGTCTTGCGAAGCACGGCCATAGAAAAAGTCGTCTTGCGAGTCACCCAAACAATCGCAAAACGCTTTTGTCTTGCGAGTTTTTCGTCGGGCGAGGCATTCGTCTTGCGAGGCATCACTGTATGTATTTATTTCTCTTATTTCTATACTGTCTTTCAGTACAGGGGCCCAAGATGGCTTACAAATTCTAAAAGGAACGCAAAAAGCAAAGTGTGCTTGTTATATACCACCCCATAGTGCTTGAAGTGGTCTCTGGGCAGTTTACAATTCAATTATGCAAGCTACACATTCCCCCATCCATCAGCAAACTGGGTACTCAATTTACTGTCCTCAGAAGGATGGAAGATTGAGTCAACCACGAGCCGGCTACCTGAACACAGGATCAAACTCTGGTCATGAGCAGAGTCTTCACTGCAGAACAGCAGTTTAACCACTGTGCCACAAGACTCCCTAAAAACATATATGGCTAAAAAGGCAATAAATTTCAATATTAATATCCTGATAAACATATTACCATACAAATTGAAACAGTTTAAAAACACATGATTAAAAAGGTAAAAAGTTGAGCATCTCCCAGGAAAAAGCTCTTTCCTAAGCAATGTCTTCCCTTGCCAGAAGTGTGCCTGAAAAGAAAGGTCTTTGCCTGCTGGTCTAAGAACAACAGAGAGGGGAACAAACGGCTCTCCTTTGGCAGTGAGTTCCACAGCCTAGGACAGCCACTGAGAAGGCCATCTCCATGAGTAATTAGACATCAAAGACGGTCAAACTCTACTGGGCCCTCTTTATTGTACAAAGCACCCTTTCTTGTGTTTGTCTAAAATCGGAAATTTTGGTTCATTCTGAACAATGAACAAAAGTTTCAAAATTTCACCCCCAGAGGTGTGGGGAATGGGGGAAAATGTGGGCCTGAGTATTATGTGGCATAATGTCAACTACAAGAAGCCACCAGATGTGCACCAGAGTCTAGGTTTACTGGGTTTAGAAATGACGGCCAAGATTAACTGCATGAGGCAATAAAACAAATAATTTGAAAATAAAGTAGATGATGCTTATGACAACGTTCATTTATGCCAGGAATGGGGGACACGTAACCCTCCAGCTGGCCTTGAACTGCATCTCCCACCAGACCTTGTCCAATGATTAGGAATAACCAATTTAGCTAATGATAAGAAATAGCCAACCTAGCTAATGGTAAGAAATAATGGAAATTGGCACTAGAAGGTGACAGATTCTCCATCTCTCATTTATGCCAGGATCAGTTTAAGCTTTTTCTTCATATGTTAAACTTGTTGCCAAGATCCTGGACATTTAGAAGAGGTTAGCAAAATCAATTACATACTAAACCCAGTCCTTTGGTTCACTTAACCTCATGGAAAGCTATGAGGCATTGCTGTTATTGATACATATTTATATGAAAAACAAATGTCGAAAAGTGTACACATCCCGTGCCTTGGGCCTGAAGACCCAGGCCATAGTAGGGTTGCCAGATACATGGGTACCAAAAGGAGGATATAGAAAGACAAAAAAGAGGACAGAGGAGGATGTATTGAATGTTTCATTTGAATCGTTCCGGATTAAACCCACAATCAATACAATTTCATTACAATAGCTGCCAATAAATGTCTCTTAGTGAACCGACCAAGAAACAGTCATGTTAAAAAATAAAAATAAATTCAATGGAGGTTTTTTTTCAAAATACCAAAAAACATTATTTAAACAGCCAATTGTACAATTATTACCTTATAATCTTTATTAATTACATGACATATTTCTCGGAGGAGCCAACTTTTCGCAGAAGATCTTCATTAGCAATCACATATGCATAAAACTGTTCACAGGTAATATTCTTCAAATTGTACTTCCGATTGGGAGCAAAGCAAATAAACCTGAACCCACCATGGCCTGGCTGTGGAATCCCCCGGCCGCTCGCACTCTGCACAGGCTCAGAGGCAACCTTGCTAATCTGGACGCCCAAACAAGGCTCCGGTGCAGGCAGGGGGAAAGCAGCGCCAGGCAAAACCGAATGAGCCAGCCTCCCCTCCCCGAGGGTCATAAGTTCAAGGCTGGGGAGTGTGGGAGTTGGAGTCCCTGAAAGGGACTTTGAACACACACAGTCCAGGTGCTCGCCTTCCCATCAATGCGCTCGGGCGCTGCTTGCTCCTGCCTGGCTCGACAGGCGGTGCTCCGCTTGCGCTGCCTTTCTGGGCTCCACGTGGGCTGGGCGGGCATGGCAGATCACCGAGCAGCCGCAGCCGCAGCGGGAGGGGGTGAGGGCTGCGCTCCAGCACCGGCGGCAGGGAACGGGGGGAGGGTGGGGGCAGGGAAAGACAGGGGGAGGGGGGGCCTTCCACCTCTCCCCCTCCCATCCAAAATTATAACATTAAATATACAAAAGCCGGATATTTCAAAGGTTTTTATCTTTGCCTGACGGACGGAGGACATTAGGCTAAAAAGGAGGACATGTCCTCCTTTTGCCTGACGTCTGGCAACTCTGGGCCATAGACAAACAGCTAGCTATGCTCTGAAGGTGACCAGGTACCCAGTGACGAGTCAAAACAACCTGCTGTTCCCACCACTGCCACCACCAGCATCCTCTTTTTGCCCCTACCACACCTTGTAAGTGGCATTAGAGGGTGGCATCCAGGCAACTGGGTGGTGGCGGCAGCTCTGCCCTGAAGTACCCCACCCGCCACCTTAAGCAACTGCCTCACTTATCCAGTAATCACTCAAGCATATTTGATCGGAGGTTAAAGTAAAAGGGTCCACAATCCTGTATCCATTTATTTAGCTACAAGCCCTCCTGAACTCAGTGGGTTTGGCTGCTGAACAAACAGGCACAGGACTGTGCAGTGAATCCCTGACATGGCTTTGTGCCTGTTGTTCCGATAAGCAGAGGAATGCTTAGAATTTTAGAGAGAATAGCATATGTATGATGCCTTATTGGCAGTCTATAATTGCCAATAATTACGTGTAATTACTTCTTGAAATTACAGACATGGGGACAGACGGTTAATTGGTCTTAATCAACATATTCTGGGGAGATTCAAAGACTAATTTTGCAAAAGATTCATCACAGTGCATCGAGGAGAGGAACACATGCATGCAATGAATTTGAAAAGCCTTTAACTTGGATGTACTGGTGCAATCCTTCAGTTTTATAAATACCTATGGAGATCTGGGACTCCATATTTGAATTGATTTTTTAAAAAGAAAGAACTGTGGCCATTCTAGAGGATAAGGGTTTCAGCCAAAAGAAAAAGAAGGAAGAAGGCATAGATGGGGATCCAAAAAAAAATTTCTGTTTGTGTTTCATTTTCTTCCAAAGAAGCAAAATAATATTTTAAAAAGGAGAAAGAAACAGAGTAAGATGTGTGAGACACAGGAAAGGAACAGAGGCTTACAGATTTCAGCACCACTGCCTGCCCCACATGGATGAAAGCTATATACTGCAAAACACAATAAAACTATTATACTAATTGCTGGATTGATTGATTTATCATTTTTCTTTTGTTTTTGCCTGATATTGCTGGACATATTGCAAAACCGATTTATAATCTATTTTATTACCAGCTATTTTTAAAAACAAATATCTTGACCATGGCCCCATTTCATAGGTTCATTCATCTGTTTTGACCATCTCAGCTTTCTATATCATTACAGAATGCACTATTTATATAGTAATCACATACATTATTTCACAGGATGAACAACTGGCATGCATTTCCTATAGTTTCAGCAGACTGCTTAATTTCCAATAGCAACACAGAAACAAACAAAAAGCTTAATGTGAAATATTAATGTGCCACCACTACTGTTACTGATAACTGATGTTATATTGCCATATATTATATTCAGTTCTTCAAAAAAAGAAAACTAGAGTTTATGAATGTGAGATATTGTGCCTCTGTACCTATGATTCAAAAAGCCAGGAAATGGCCAATATTGCCGCACCATATGGTGCCCATGTTGCCAGCAGGAAAAAGCATGCCAAGCTTTACATAGCGAAGGACAGCTTGAATGTTGACAACGCCAATGGAAGCAGTCAAGATGGTCTATAGGATACCCTCTAGTGCTCACTACAATTCACAAAGTGGCACCAAAGCAAGGAAAAATCCCAGAAGCTGACTCCTTTTTTTTTCATCAGTTAACCACTTCTCATCCAAACACAAAGGGCTGTTTTTCGACAACTGTGAATGGTAGTTTTCTGAAGAACTGAATTTCCTTCTTAACATGGAAATTTGCATATACACACACTACATACAAATTCTAACAGAAATTTCCCTCATGTGGAATTATCCGACACTAGAAGATCCCTGAAGATGAACACATGATCTGCACTATGGTTGCTGGGAGAAGACAATAACAAGAACACCTTGGATGTGGCTGTAGTCTCTCTGTGCCAAAATATTTTGTTTTGGACTTAGTGAAATGTTGAGGCAAAAGTGTGTGTGGGTGCAATTCATACAATGGAGAACCATACACACCCTTTAACCTCTCAGGTGAACTAAAATTGTCATGCCTGCTCTGCAGAATGCAGACTGGAAATCTATATTGCAATTTCCAAATCCTTTCCTTTGGGTACGCAGCCTGAGGAAGAAAAGCTATATTGGACTAAAAGCTCTACAGAACAGGAGAATACTGTTTCTTACAATTGTGTCAAACTTGGTGCAGATCTGAACCCCAGCTTCAAAATTAGAATTTGTTTGTTTGTTTGTTTGCCCCCATTTTTAGAATTGCCTTGTAGAATGTTGATGTGCTGTGTTGCACAATAACATAAATGCACTCTTGTGGAGCTATAATAGCAGGGAGGGAAGTTAAAGGCATAATAATGGGTCAGTAATTGGCATTAAAGGATCTGACAACCATAGCTCTACTACTTGGGAAGCAGGGCTCTAGCACTGATTCAGAGCAGAGATGGGAAACGTTTCATATTTGAACTACAGTTCCAAGAATCCTGCAGCCAATAACAGAAAAGATGCAGAAGTTCCCATCTCTCTGCAAAAGCCTGGGCCATTCTTTGGGAGCCATCATTAACACTGCTTATGTTTTATCATGTTGTAATCTCACTATATCCCTGTAGGCTAACTTAATCACAAAATTAATTTATTTTTAAAACAATGATCTCAGTTATCCGCTGGATAGGATTTTGAGCAACACCGCTTTCTTAGCCTTCTACCATGTGCTAGAAGAATGGAAAGTGCATTTAAGCACATTCAGATGGTCTTTCCCTCACCACAACAATGCAAGTAATGCTCCTAAAACTGCTGACTGGGGCTTGGGGGGTGGGGGGCACGCGGAGAGCTTGGGTGTGCGGCAGGGTGTGGTTTCCAGGAAGATTTCAACCACAGCACCTCTCCTCCTAGAAATTAAGCGTGGAATTATTGCTCTGGGTTAATTACAGGCCTCACTTGGGCTTAGAAAGCAATAAAAGTTCTCTGAGGAATTGTGACACAAGGGAGATGTCATCCACACTGTGTGGGGGTGGCGTGTGGAGGGAGAAAGGGCATCCAAGGGAACAGGCTTGGTGACTTAGAAGTGCTCGTCTAAGGTAATAGGTAGCAACCCCGACAGTTATGGAATTCTTTGAAGATTGGGGTCTAGTTTTCAGTGACTGCAAATGTTGGGGGGGGGGGGAAATCCTATGACTGAATGCATCTCCATGCGACTCCTACTCCTGCAGATAGGAAACTAAACATCAGAGGGATATGGGGCTGCCATTTACGGCTTTGCCAAGAAGGAGGGGGAATCACCAAAAGAGATGACAAATGAGGATACAGGGTTGTATCAAATTTGGCATATGGTTTGCCACCCCTGGACTAGGTGACTGGGGGACCCTTTGTCTACAGAGGGTGAGGAAAAGCAAATGGATTCTTCTTTGCCTGAAGCGAAACCTCCTGATCCCTTGAGCTGCTGATTCAATTGGTCTGTGCAGTCTCCAACTTGGGACATTCCTCAGATGCTGATCTTGCGACAGCCGACCAAAATAAGAGAAAACCTACCTTGCCATAGTGGGAAAGACTGTGACAAGGTGACTTGGGTGCATCTTCCATCAAATACTGACTGGGTGGCCACAAGGCCTCTGGCAAGGAGGGCTCTCCTCCATTTGCAGTGTGTGTGTGGGGGGGGGGGGGGAAGCAGGGATAAGCTATGTGATCTTTGCACAAAAGATCACATAGTAGGGGTAGGGGGATACATTTATTGGACCATTAAAAACATTACAAACAGGCGAGACTTGGAGTCCAGCAGGACCTTTCTTCAGGCTGGGCACTGCAGAACTTGAGATGGTCTGGACAGAAATAGAAAAGTCCAAAAGTCATGCTGGTTGCATGTTATGGGGCCAGGATTTGAATTAAAGTAATGTCTCAAGTTGGAGACTCTATTCAGACTAGATAATCCTTCCAAGAGACTCTGTTATCTTTTAACAGAGGGGTTTTCCTTTGACAAGCCTTCAAACAAAGCAGGAACAGACAATCTTGGCTCTTCAGATGTTTCAATGCCACCATTCCCACAATGCTTCAACACTGTCATTGGCTATTCTGACAGCCGTTGATGAGAGCCATAAACATCTGGAGAGCCACAGCTGCCCACCTCAAAAGAGAGTAATATCCTCTGTAATGATCCTACAGAACTATTCTCTCTTGACATCTAGTTTTTCTTCATGGAGGCAACCGTTTGTATAGTGAATAAGCCAGCCATGTGAGATTCTTTCCCTCCCACCTAATACATACACAAGAAATCTGAGGTGGTACAGCTGGATACATACACATCACCAAAAATAACATAACCTTGACTCAATGATCCATAGGGTTCCTCCCGTCCAGCTCTGCAGTTCTAAGATTATTATTATTACATAATGGGACATGTACCTTTAATATCTGGCTGTGAAGCCAGAGAGTTCAATTCCCCACTGTGCCTTCAACACGATGGGGTTTTGGGTTAGTTCCAGAGCACCCTAGAAAAAGGTAATGGTAAACCAGTTCTGAGTATTCTCTACCTAGGAAACCCTGGAAAGGGTTGCCATAAATCAGAATCAACTTGATGGTCCATGATTAATTAAAATTACTGAAACAAAGTCAAAGAGGATACCGACAAGTACAAAATTATATTTATCAATTTAGATGCATAGAGGTAAAATCATAAATGATTTTTATAATATAACCAGAATTAAAATACATTGTACTCAAGTGAGGAAAACAGTGAGTTGCTAACCTGCTTCTCAGCCAAGGCTGCTGTCCAGCCTCAGACTCAACAAAGGCAACTTCACATCCTTGCTTTCCATCCATATCATTTCTTAAATCAGGCTTGGGCCAGACAACCCTTCAGAAAGAAGAAAAGCCAGGTGATAATGCTTAGTAAAGACCCCAGTGGGAGTCAAATGCTAGCTTCTGTTTGTGAGAATGTCGTAGTCTAATACAGTGTTCTTCGAAGTGTCTACAATAATCATATTTTTTCCCTTTCCCTTCAAACAGAGAACTATTTTCTGTAGAAAATGGCCACCCTACAGCTGAGATGCTAGGCTTTAAAGCACCACAGGCACCAGTTAGCCAACAATACACAGTCTTCTGGTAAAACAGGAATTGCTAAGTCTAAATCTGGTCTCTAATGGCCACCACTTACATTTGTTCCATATCCACAACTTCTATTTAAGAAAGACGCAAGTGAACAGGCACTTAATGGTGCCCTCGAGCTGCCTGCAGCCATTCTTTTACACCACTGGACATGGTTTTATGGAGAGGGAGATGGAAGGTGGCTTGTGGGGAGAAAACAAAACACGGTGACTCACTCCTCACAGTTGGGGTTCTCTAAAATGTCTCCATTGGCCACCATCAGTTATGTTATTCTCAGTCTAGCCCTCTAACGCAAAATCCAATGTTTTTTTGGCAAAGTCTCCTCAACAGCTGGGTTTTCATTTAAAAGCCTTTTCTCCATTTGCTAAAATACGTGGCACATTAAATTCATACAAGTTCATACAAGGCTGAACCTCACTTTCTTTTTCATGTGCTAGTAAGTGCACATGCCCTGATTCACACTGGGACTTAAGCACATAGGTGAGGAGGTTCGACACCTCTACTTGTTCTTCTTTGACCACCTTCAGCGCAGAGCAGTTCAAAAAGCAAAAACCCCTCCGCTGATAACAGTAGTCCCACCACCACCACCATGTTGTTGAGTGTATTTAGGGAGAAATGGTTGGAAGTGGGCTAAAACTGAGTATGATGGTCTAGAACAGTGGTTCCCAACCATGGGTAACCAAGGGGTTCTTGGACTGCAACTCCCAGAAACCCTGGCCAGCATAGCTAGTGTTGAAGGCTTCTGAGAACTGCAGTCCAAGAACACCTGGGCTACCCACGGTTGGGAACCACTGATCTAGAACCCTCTCACCTGCACATTGCTTAGAACTAGAAAAAAAAGAAAGCAGGGTTCAGTTGCACCCTAGATTGTTGTTTGGTCTCTTGGTTTCTGTCCTTCTGACATGCACAGAAAATTCAGCATCCCTGAGAAGAGCAATCTGAAAGAGAAAATCTCCAAAGGATTTTAAATCCTCAGGAATTGGGGAAAGGTTTATATATTCGTCCTCTGCTTGTCATTTCCTAGCCCACAACTCCTGATATTTTCATATACAAACCTCAATTTGTCAGTGCCCCCTTCCTCTCCTGTTTATCAGTCTTTATCTGCCCCATGCCAAATAGGATGACAGAAAAAAATACCTAGTAGAGTGAACCAGATTTGCTTAACCCACTCCACTTCCATTATGTGGGTGCTAAATTTAGAAGTAGTAAAGAGGAAGAAAGAGAAGAGAAGGTTATGAGGAGGTGACACGACTCTTCCAGAGTGGAAGAGAGGGGTCCTGGACGACAGGGAGGGTTGCTATGGAAAACCCAAGGCACACCTGGTGTTTCTTTATCAAAATGTATATCCACATCCACTCTACTGAGGGGGAAACACCATTTAAGGAGAGGAAGGCTCGTGTGTGCAGAGGCTGTGCTTACCCACAAGCAGCCCACGTGAAAGTCCTGGATTTAGGCATAGGATCAGGTGCACAAAACAGATGTGGAAAACAACAGAGAGCTGTTGCGGACTTAAGAAATGGAGGTGATGGTGTCATAATGTTGTGAAAAAAATGTTTTAAAAAAGAAGCTGCCCCAATGGTTTATTTGTTATTTATTTATTTACATTTTTTCTATCCTGCCTTTCTCCCCTGGTTGCTGGGAAGATTCCTTTTCAAAGAGGAAGTTTGGCCTATCCAAGACCGAAAAACTGCCAACTGGGGCCTATCTGTCCAGGCGAGCACAATTTAGGTGTCTATAAAGTCTCGGTTTTGCAGGTAGGACTCCCAGAAAGGAGAATAATGGAATTTGTAGCCCAAAAACATCTGAAGCACACATATCTATACCACTGGATTCTAATACTAGAGTTCCAGAAGGGAACATTTTTCTCTCCATCTGAAGGACTGTATCTCTCTATATGCGTCCTCTCGGCGATTAAGATCAGCAGAGGAGGCCCTCCTCTCGGTCCCATTGCCAGCACAAGCACAGCTGATGGGGACACGGGAGAGGGCCTTCTCTGTGGCAGCTGCCAGGCTATGGAACGCTCTCCCTCGAGAGATCAGGATGGCCCCTTCCCTGTTATCCTTTCGAAAAAAGCTAAAGACCCATCTCTTCAGGCAGGCTTTTAACAATTATAACTGAATCCCTGAACCCCATTTTAGCAGATAATTTTAATCTTTTTCATGTTTTTATGTTTTCATGTTTTAATCTTTTAATTTTATTTTAATCTATATATTATTTAATTTGTCTAATGCGGCATATAAATAAAACTAATAAATAAATAAATAAACTAATAATAATTGTATACACTTCCATCCTGTTACCCCTCACTCACATTTTTCTATCAATATACTAAATTGGCTCCACATTGCCACACCACCCTTAAGTGGATATTGTCCTCAGACTCAGAGGAGCACCATATGGATGTGTGCACACTTACTCGACCCTGCAGAAGCCAGCATTTTCTTTTAATCACAGAGTTCCTAACATAGGTGAAAAGCTGGGGTGGAAAAAGATGGAAGGAAAGAAGCACAAAGAGGAAGAAAGCAGGGGGGCTTTGAGGGAATTAAGAAAGGACATGTCATCCGACGTAGAAAGCAAAGGCTGGGTTTGTGCCTAAAAACGAAAGCCAGGCTTGGTTTCCCCCCCCCCCCCCCCCCCTGTATAATTCCTCCTGACCAAGACACTTGGATACAGAAGGCTCAGGGCTGGCCTACTCATTTGTACAGCATGAGTACCAAACAGAAAAGCAAAGAGTTACAGTATATTTTTGCTTTCCACAGGGTTCTGTGAGACATTCACGATCACCTACGTGAGAAAACTCTTAATGTGTTCTCTTCACCTATGATTAACTGCTTCTGACACAATGGATGGATGGAGTTACACCAGCCAGCTACATTCTGCATTTGCAGCCATCTGGCCCCAATATTGCTTTCTTCTTCCTCCACACGCTGTGCTCTGGATGACCTACATAAAGACAGATGTGTGCCTTCAAAGTCTATTTTCTTTAGCAATCTCCTCTTTGCAGTCTCAACCCCCCCACCCCAATTATAATTATGACCTTTTTAAAAACCTGGTCAGATTGGAGCTTAAAATGCAATGCAAATACAACCAGAAGACCAAAGTTAGCTTTCTCTCTGGGAATTTTCAAGGTAGGTTTTATGCTTTTATAGTGACCTAATCAATGGCTAAGACCACCCATTGCCTTCAGTGGCAATAGGAAGCCTTCAGTGTCAAAACTACAAGATAGATGTTTAAGTTAGTAAAGTCCCTGTTCTATTTAGATTAGGCATCCTTCAGTCTCGTGAGACTATGGTAACGTGCTCTGTATGGAGGACTTGGAACAGCGTCTAGTGTGGCTGAGAAGGCCAATTCGAGAGTGACAATCCCTTCCACACTGAAGACAAATACAATCTGTCCCCTGTCCAGCTCCCTGATTTTGCTGGTTTTGGGACTGCCTCTTTTCCTTGGCCTGCTGGACAAGGGTCTCTTCAAAATGGGAGAGGCCATGCTGCACCGCCTGCCTCCAGGCTGAACGCTCAGATGTCAAGGTTTCCCATCTGTTGAGGTCCATTCCTAAGGCCTTCAGATCCCGCTTGCAGATATCCTTGTATCGCAGCTGTGGTCTCCCTCTGGGGCGATTTCCCTGCACTAATTCTCCATACAGGAGATCTTTTGGAATCCGACCATCAGCCATTCTCACAACATGCCCAAGCCAACATAGACGTCGCTGTTTCAGTAATGTATACATGCTAAAAATTCCAGCTCGTTCTAGGACTACTGTTCTATTTACCATCCTGGATATTAATGGCAATGGCACAGAGCATTCAAACCAAGAGAATGACTGTTTCTTAGCACCATATGTTTCATGATGATGAAACCAAGAGCGGGGAATGTTTTTCCTGTTCAGGGTTGCATTCCCTTTGAGCAGTGGTTCCCGACCTTGAGTCCCCAGAAGTTCTTGGACTACAACTCCCAGAAATCCTGCCCAGCACAGATAGTGGTGAAGGCTTCTGGAAATTTGAGTCCAAGAATCTCTTGGGACGCAAGGTTGGCAACCACTGGCTTAGAGGTAGTGGTGGGGGAAGCTAGCAGTGGGAGGAACACAACCCAAAGGGAGTGGTGCCCAACTGCTCCTCTCTTTCATCCACCTCTTCTCTCTTCCCCACCCCTGTGAAGGGAGTGGGGATTGGACGGACTGCTCCCGCTTAAAGGTCTCGAGCAGTTTCTCTTCTCCTCCTCTTCCTGTGGCTTGCACACAAAACCAAAAAATCACAGGCAGGGCTGCTAGATTTCAGAGTTGCGGTTGGAGTCTCAGGAAAGGGCCATGCTTCTCTAGGCAGGCACATAAACCTCAGGCTGTGGCAGCCTTGGAGGGAGAACAGCATTTGATTGGTTTAGATGAGAGGTGACTTCAGAGCCTGGGCCCTCATTTCCAACCACCATTCCCACTAGAGATGGGCACAAAATGAACCATGAACCAAAACCCCCGACAAACTGGGCTGGTTCATGGTTCGTTTCAGGACACAGTTCAGGAACACTGAACCTTTTTCCCTTTGGCGTTTCATTTGCTTTGGCAAAAGGAGATTCCCCGCCCACCCCCTTCCCACTTGCCCCCATTGCCTCCACCTAGCTGCTCCTGCCATCTCCACCCCCACTTCTGCTGCCACGGGTGTCATCCTCAGAGGCAGAGGGCCTGCCCTCTCTGCCAGGAGCCGGCTGCCGCCTCTGAGCATGCGCCCACTGTGGTAGAAGTGGCAGGAAGAGGTAGGGCCATGCACCCCCAGGCACAAACCAGGCACAAACCACGGTCATGATGGACCGTGAACTATCATGAATACCAGTTCTCCAGTTTGTGCCCATCTCTAATTTCCAGCAAGCAGTTATCACTCCAGTGGGGAACTTTCCAGCTGCCGCACTGCAAAATCTCCTCTCACAGCATGTGAGCTGTAGGCAAAGCCGTTCAGGATACAAGCACTAGTAGGAATAGAAGTAAATGTTGCAAATGTTTTCCTACGTGGTTGGCTGCCTCCCCCCACCCCCCTTGACTTTGTGTTGCCATACTTGCTCCTTGGCAGAGTTTTTACCCATATTTACCAAGATTCCCCTCATGCCTGTTTCAAAAATCAACATGCCAAAAAGCAGTCACACACTCCTTAGGGCGCCCTTTAGCCCTGGGAAAACCTTTGGAAACTTCCAGGCTGCCTTTCAAGAGTAAAAATAAATAAATAAAAAATAAAAATCCAGCAGCAGTTTTTAGTGATTAAAGTTACCACCAACCACCCTGAGTCCCCCAAAGGCTTCTTTATGGCAAAAGGGAACCCTAGGGCGGCTGAGATCCTAAAATAGGGGATTTGTTGTTGTTGTTTAGTCGTTTAGTCGTGTCCGACTCTTCGTGACCCCATGGATAGGGGATAGGGAACATTTAATTAATTTAAAATTAATTTTAGCACCTTGAGCCGATGACATCATCAGTAAATAGGATTTGGGCCAATATGTTACAGAGAGCCTACCATAAGAAAAAGGTGTTCCTTAAGTGTTGAAAACATCTGGTTGTTACAGTAGGAGCTATTCACACCTCCCATAGTTTTGCAAATTAGCCTGCTTTGTTTTGTGATGCACTATTGAGAGGTGAGACAGGGAAATGAAGACAGCTCCTGTATAGAGCTGCAGATCAGGCCATGATCCCTTTATCTCACCTTAATAGATCCAGTCTTCTTTTAAGAGACAAAATTAATAGAGATAGTAAGAGGTAGAACACATGTGTGGAATGGCAATTCTAGACTGCATTAGTGAATGTGAATTCATAGCCAGATATGTGAAGCGTTCATCACTCTGAATTACTCTGGAATAAAAGGGCATAGAGTTGTTTCCACCTTGTAATTGCTTCTCTTGGTAGAGAGAGATCCTTCCTTCCTTCCTTCCTTCCTTCCTTCCCAGCCTCCCTTAGTTTCCTCACAGAGGGGAGGGTGTAGGAGAGAAAACAAGGTAGCTCACATGCTCCTGAAAAACGGTTTAGACTTGTTCTTGCCACTGAAGAGATTTAATGAGAATACATGCCAGCTGGCTTCCTTATTGACAGAACTATGTACGAGCCTAGGCGAGCAGGGAATTGTTCTGATGAGTTGCCCAGCAGCCAGCTCTTGGAGACCCATGCTGATTTCACTGTTCGGTGGAAGGCCAGTGGCGCTGAGGCGAAATGAGGCCTGGCCAGATATATATATCTCTTGTCTCTCCTATGTTGTTTAACATCTCTATGAAACTGCTGGGAGAGATTGTCCGGAATTTTCGGTTTCGGTACCACAGGTATGTGAAGGACACCCAGCTCTACTTCTCCCTGCTATCTGAATCTCAGGAAGCTCTTTTGGCTCTAGATCAATATCTGGTATCAGTAATGAACGAGGGTGAATACACTGAAATTTAATGCAGACAAGGCAGAGGTGCTCCTGGTCAATTAAAAGGTATTTCAAGGGATACAGCTTGTGCTGAGTGGGTTACACTCCCCCTGAAAACCCAGGTACTCCTGGCTTCATCTCTGATTCTGGATGACTAGATTTCGGCAGTGGCCAGGAGTGCTTTTGCACAGATAAGACCAATGCACCTGCTGCACCAGTTCCTGGAGTAGGTCATGTCGACACATGCCTTAGTTGCATCCCGTTCAGATTACTGTAACACTCTACGTGGGGCTGCGTCTGGAAAGTGTCAGGAAATTTCAGTGGGTCCAAAACACAGCAGCCAGATTGATAACTGGGGCTGGATACAGGGATCAAACAATCCCCCTGGCTGTCGATCCATTTCCAGGGAGAATTCAAAGTGATGGTTCTATAAAGCCCTAAATGGCTTGGGCCCAAGCTATCTCAAGAATTGCATTTCTTATTATGAGCCTACTTATTATGAGCCTATCATCAGGAGGGGCCTTTCTCTTGGTCTTGATACCTTCACAGATGCATTTGGTGGGAACATGGGAGAAGGCCGCCTCTGTTGCTGCTCCCAGACGCTGGAACTCCCTGCCACAGCAGGATAGACTGACCCCATCTTTACTGTCCTTCTGCAAGCAGGTGAAGACCTATCTCTTCAGGCAAGCTTTCCCTGAGAGAATGGCTGCCGAGTGGGGTTTCTGGATTGTTGTACCTTACTGTGTGGAATGTGTTTTGATGTTGCTTATGTTTTTTGGTATTGTATTCACTGATCCTTTAAGTATTGTATACTCACTATTACTAACTTTAAAACTGTCTTTTAATTGTTGTAAGCCGCCTTGTGTCCTTTTTAAGGAGAAAGGCGGGTTAAAATAGTTTGAATAAATAAAATAAAATAAAAATAAATTATTTTCTTAATTTGTAAACTGTTCTCTGGGCAAAGGCTAGTGTCATGAAAAGAACATGAAAAAACACAGGCAAAGGTGTCATTAAGGCTGTATTTCTTATCTGTTCTCTCTCTATGCAGAACATATTACAAAAAAAGCTGGCTGAAGAAATATCAATAATCTAAGAGATGGAGATGACACCATATTATTCGCAAAGTGAAGATCAATTAGACTCAGAAAGGCAGTTACAAAGTTACTAGATATTTTTAAATGTGAGGATATGTCACTGGATGCCAAGGCAATACTCATCCATATTATGGCCTATCCAGTTACTATGTAGGGTTGTCAAAGATGGACACTATAAAGAGAACTGACAAGAAAAAAATATGGTGTTTGAAGAGTTTTACAAATACTATAGACTACCAGAAACACAAACAAGTGAGTTCTAGAACAAATCAAGGCTGAATTCTCTCTATAAGAAAGAAAAAAGAAAAGAAGACTAAACTTAAGGCTATTATACTTGAGACAAAACCCATTGGAAAAGACAATAATGGTAGGAACAGTGCAAGGCAAAGAGAAATACCTAACAGGAGGTGGATGGACTGAATAAAGGAAGCCACCATCTTTACCTTGCAACCCCCAAGAAAGGCTGTTAACGATAAGACCTTTTAGGATCCCTGTGTCTGTGGGGGATCGGTTCCAAGCTCCCCCCCCATCACAGATGCTGAAAACTATGGATTATAGCAGATACTATTATAATAGCAGACACTATACATAGCATGGTCTCTGGCTCCTTGTAATGGTCAGTTTTGGTAACTTTATCTTTAGGAATATAAATTTCTAGGATTTTTCTTTTAATATTTTCAGACCATGGATAAGTGAATCAGTGGATACTGATCCCGTGGATATGGGGGCCCTACTGTAATTAATTCATAAGTTTGCCATACATGAGAAGCAACTTGAAGGCACACAACAACAGCAAAGGTACCATGAATGTTCACCTTTGAATCTGGTATCCTGAAAATAATTTTTAAAGAATTGGGAGGAAGGTGCCTCAGAGCATTTAGAGAATGCTTTTTCCTCACTATCCAGCAACAGAGCATGCTACCTATATCTGTTATTGGAGATGTCTTCACAGGCAGCTGATAAAAGCGTTCATAAAGTGGAAGCTTGGCAACCTTCCTCACTCTTGTGATCCACACTTGCACCCAAAAGTCCTTACAAGCACCAAGGAGAGCTCTACACCTATGTAATCTTTTGCAGCAGCACATATTTGCTATTTTAAAATGCCCCAAGGACAACTCAACACTCCATTGCTATTCCAGTAGGGGGCAGAGTTACAAGGGCAAAGGATGTCTCCTTCTGGGGGAGACTATGGCCTACCAGCCCCTATGTTAGAAGAATGAAGGCCGATATACTGTAAAATATACGGCAGGTTCTGTCCACCAGAGGTTGTGTTGGCCTGGCCTCCCTCAGCCTGCAGGAATGGAAAAGCAGATACCCCTACCTCTTTATTTAATAATTCTAAGTTTGTGTTCAAAATTAGCCTGTGCAATGTTCCGCGCCCACCCCCCCCCCCCCATATTCTGGAAACTCGTGTGTGTGTGTGTGTGTGTGTGTGTGTGTGTGTGTGTGTGTGTGTGTGTGTGTGTGTGTGTGTGTGTGTGTGTGTGTGTGTGTGTGTTAAAGATTGTTACTGGGTAAATTGAGAAAAAGGTTCTCCTAGCGACAAGCTTTAGAAGAATCTTCCAAAGGAGGGAGGGGTTGATTGTCATTTTGCTAAATACATAACAACTCATCATTATTCAGCACTGCCAGTGCTTCAACATGAAGTGATACAAGGGGAGCAGTTAATTTTCCATTTCACTAATAGCTTTCCTGCCCAGCTCAGCTAAGGTCAAGTGGCTGGCAGGGGGGGCATGTTCAATAGAGGAGAAGGTGTTATCTTATCCATCGTTGTGTGTACAAGGCAAAACAGCAAGGCACTCAGAAACGGGAATGCCGACAATTGCATCTCTTGCCCACTCCTCCTCCCATCCTGCCATACTCTCAGTATTTCTACCGCATCGTTGAGGTATTATCTGCTGGATTATAAACAGAACCAAAGGCACAAGGCCGCCATGGCCGCCGATCTGGCTACAGTCCATCTGTGGCCTACAGCCCAGATGGAGGCCAAGAGGCCAAGACGAAGATTGCTATTTGTGTCTCCAAGCAGCAGTGGTTTTCAGGGTACCCAGCTAGCAACTTCTGCCATGGGCTAAGGCAAAGCCATCACTAGAGCAGGGCAACTGAAGTGTTGACCCCAGCACTGAAATGTTAGAGGGTACAAAACTTTGCCCCTGCAACTGTGACTTTGTCTGTCGGTAGTTGTGCAAATGTGACCACCCTGAGTACATTTACTGGAAATGTGAAACAGGCAGGTTCCATGGGAAAAGTCACTGCCCTCTCAGACCCAGGCATTCCTCCCCATCCTCTGTCCTTTCCTCACAAATGCCAATCTCACATGCCACCAGATCAACTAACAGGGCAGTGAATAACCCCCACCCCATGAAGCCAAAAGCCTTGGGTCTGGGCCAAGGAAGACAAAGGTAAATGAAGTCTGCTGCTTACCATTGCTGCCAGACGCCAACCAACCACACTGATTTCCTTAAACCTACTGTACTTAGGGAAGCCGCCTGTAGGGATCCAGCCTCCTGCTTATTTTGTCCCATCTTTTGCTCCCCAGTTCTGAACTTAGTGTTGACCTGCCCATATCTGTAGGCCTCTCCCTGTTTTTTTGTGGTCTCTTGTGTTCCTTCTTTGGTTGGTCTTTCAGCATTCCTAATCCAGGTTTAAATTTCCCTTTGATTTCCTGGAAGAGATATCTTGTTTTTTTCCATTTTTATAATTCTCTTCTATTTCTTTAGAATGGCCATTATAACAGTTCTCTTTCTCTCTACATGCCAATGGCTGTATTTAGGATTCTGACCCTATTTCTGTCACATTTTGTTTTTGTTTCTTACCTACCTTTAAACCATTTTAAGTGTTTCTTCTGTCCTCCATCCAGGTTTTTCTTTCCTTTTAACTACAGAAATTGTCTTTTTTTGTATTCTTCTCTAATAATATATCTGGTTTCAATCCACAGTTTTTCTGGTTCATGGTCAACTGAGTTTAATAATGCAAATCTGTCATGTCTCCTTTCTTGGAGGCACACCTTTGTGTGGTGAGGAGGTACTGACTATGTCAGAGAAGGTGAGAGCCATGCCATTAGAAGACTAGACTCCCCTTATAAGCCTGTACTCCCAGCAGGGTCACCCAAGGCAGAGTGTTCACAGCTGAGGCGCCAGACTAAGATGCTGTCAAATCAGAGAACCTGATGCCTGACATGCCATAAGAATTCTACCAGGGGAAAAGATCGGAATACAGTACTGTGTTCAGTCACAGCCAGCATTATCCCCCCCAAAAATTCCAGAATGAAACCAAAACAGAATAAAATAAAACAAACATTTACAATCACGTCAACTTTCATCTGAGCATCAAGGTATGAGTCCTTTCAGTGCTGCAATAATTCCAGGCAACATTTATTTTATTATTTAATTCTTAAATTTATATACTGCCCCATTCGTGCAATGCACTATTCTGGGCAGTTTTCAATAATAAAAATAAACAAACTACCAAGTTAAAATAAAGCTCACAGGCAATAGCCATATACTCAAAGGGGTGTAAATTACAACTTACAAGCAGAGTGTGAGGCGTATTTAAAAAATCAGGCCAGGTAACCAAGAAAGGCCTCTGTAAAAAGAAGTGTTTTCAGGCGCCTTTTAAATGTTGGGACATCAATATGTATAAGCTTTATTTATTTACTTACCTACATATCTCCGATGTCCCACAGGCACAAAATATTTCAAATTTGTTGTAAAAATACAAAAGTCTTATAGCTATGAACAATTGTAGGCACAAATACTTAAGAAATATTTAAAAACTGTACTTACTTTGTAGGCAAATACTTAAGTCAGACTTCAATCCAAAATACAGGAGCAGAAGGACAATATCAAAAAGTCTCAAAAAGAATGCTTTAAGTTACATTCTAAAAACGCAAACACTTATAGCCTAAGAAGGCACGGCTAAAAATAAAAGATACAGAATACATCTCTAAAATACATGATTTAAAAGAAGAAGGATTATAACTAGAGATGAGCCTCATAGCGCAGTGGTTAAACTGCTGTACTGGAGCCAAAACTGTGCTCACGGCGACCCGGGGTTCAATCCCAGGTAACCAGCTCAAAGTCGACTCAGCTTTCTATCCTTCCAAGGTTGGTAAAATGAGTACTCAGCTTGCAAGGGGGGGGGCAATGTGTAGCCTGCATAATTACTTTGTAAACCGTCCAGAGAGTGCTTGAAGTGCTATGGGGCGGTATATAAGCAGTACGCTTTGCTTTTTGCTTTAGATGAGCACGAACTGCAGTTCAGTGGTTCAGCCCAGTTCAGTGCTGCACCTGCACAAGTATTCCATGGGCACTGCACACTCCCCTGTCCCGCCTCCCCTGCATGCTTGCCCATTCCCTGGGCGAAGTGTGCTTCCCTCCCTGCCTCCTCAGCATGGCTGCCTACTTACAAATCACAGCATGCACTTCCGTCCCCTACCTCCTCCGGCAGCCACCCACTCAGATGAGGAGGCAGGGCAGGGATCCCTGCAGCACTGCCTTTGATCCTATGGTTAAAGCAAAATGGCCACCCAATCCAGGTTTCTATCTTCTGAACTGGTGGGTATGACATTTAGATTGAAACCATGTCTCATTTTAAAAGAAGAGTTTGAAAAGCTTATTTCCTGGACTACAATTCCCACGGGCCTCTAGCCAACACTGACTATGCTGGCTGGGAGCTTCTGGGAGCTGTAGTCCCAAAAAAGTAACTTATCCAAAGCTCTAGTTCCCGTGTGAGACCCGTATGCAACTGCCAGATTGCTCCAGCCTTGCCACCCCACAGAACACCAAACCCTGACAGAAAGGTACAGGCCTTTCCGAAATTATAGGGCATAGACCCTTGTGACATCACAAGACACAGATCCTTGGGTAAAACCTGCCAAATGATGTGTGTGTGTGTGTGTGTGTGTGTGTGTGTGTGTGTGTGTGTGTGTGTGTGCAGCTGCACAAAAGCCTTTGTACTGTGCTTTTGGTACCAGTTGGGAGAGAGGAAGAGATGGGCACACAGGCATTAAAACCGCCACACACAACAGGTCAGATTTTCTTTTCCTTCTGCTCTACTTTCCCCAAGATTCACTTCCTCATCTGGAGACCCAGGGAAGCAGAGCAATGCCCGGAGGCTTCAGCTGGTACTCTGAGACCTGGCATTCCTCAATTTCCCTTCTGCTGCTCACTCTTCATTCAGACATTAAGCAGCCCAGCTGCATCATTCTGTGCTTATAGGAAGGCACATGTAACTGAGATCTTTCCAAGACACTCTTGTGATTGGGGGGGGGGTGGAGGAGGGAAGGGGAGGAAGGTAGCCAGCAGATCCTTAATAGGGTCAGAATGATTGCAGATGTTCCAAAATAGTCACAGCTTAAGTGGCCAGGCAAATCTGGGAAATTGCAAGGAAATGACCTGGAAGGCTAGGAAAAGGTCGGAGAAAATGAGTCACACTAATTTCTCTCCTTCTTTAGACAGTGGGGAGGGAGTAGCTAGGTGTGAATGGAAAACAATAGAAGCATTTTGAGAGACAGGCTGCACATACTGAGAAAGAGAGAAAAAGAGAGAAAGAAAGGCGAGGGCAGGAATAAAGCAAATTCTAGAACATGCCTCTTTGTTTGGAGATCTGGCGAGAAATACTGAGGTTTGTTAACTGGAATATTTGTTTGTTTGTGATCATTTATATCCTGCCTGACCTCCAGTGAGCTGCAGACAACATATATTATTCTACTCCTTCTCTTTATTCATACAACAACAAGCAGCACATCTGGAGGCGGGGCAGGGAAGCAGGGGCGCTGCCTATGAGTGGGCGCCCACCAGAGGAGGTGGGGCTGGGAAACATCCAACATCTGTTTGGTCAGTAAATGAATCGGCAAGAACCACTGAACCAGCAGTTCATGCTCATCCCTAGATTACATTTCTAGATGAAAATGGAAGGAGCCACAGCTGCCCTCTCACCTCTCAGGAACAAAGGCGAGATGTTTCCTCTCAAGAGATGAATGTGAGAGAGAAAGAAGTCAGGTCAGCGACCATAAGGAATAACAGTTTAAGTTGAAGGAAGGTCCACATAGGTCAAGTACAATCTCAGCAACCCAAGGAGGTGCCTTTGTCTTTACCTACTCCTCCCTATGCAAAGACTTGCACCTTCTTGAGCATAAGCTGAGTTGCACCCAGTTATCTGGCACAGATCTCTACTGTGATTAAAAACTGCTAGTACATGGCTGACATTGCCTAGGAACTGGCTGGAGACTGATGGGTATATAGATCGCTACTTGGAATACTTGTGGTGTGGTTTGATTCAAACCACATTATGGCGTCCACACATGTTTCTATTTAGATTGACCCATCCCACCCCCTTTTAGAGCCACCCAGTTCCTTTCTGGCACAGTGCTAGACCTACATGTTTTTTGACATGATGCAGAGCGTTCCTAATTATCCCATTGTGTACCACATACAGATAGTTAGTTCACACCCAAATGGAGCTGTGGGCAGCATTATCTGGGGTGACAGCCCTGGGACACATTTGGTGGGTAGTGACATTAAAAGGAAAAAATGGAGAAACCCCGTCCTCTATTTCTGAGTTGGCTTTGGAAGCATTGCAGAGTGATGGAGGATCCCCTAAAGATGCAGTGTGGTCGCTAGCAGTGATCCTACAGGGTCTGTTGGCATGCTTCCTGACACACCGCCATCCATGCTTAAGCTGCATGCCTCCACTTAAGTGTGCACGTAAGAACAATATCACAGACAAAGTCATAAGTGGAATTTGGGCACCTGGGGCAAGCAGAAGCATATCCCATTCACTCCGCCCTGCGGCATGGGTGCAAGCCATCTCCCAACAGAAAAAGAGGAGGAGAATACGGTGAATATTTCTCTCTCCAGAAATGAAAAGGTTTATGCTTCCAAAAGGAAAGAAAATGAATAGAGTTAGAAGGTGTTGCTATTCATTTCTCTAATACTAGCATTTTCACCTTTAGATTTTGCTACCCCGGTTGTTCTGCCCTAGTCACTGCCCTGAGGGCAAATCACCAAACATCCTTCAGTGACCTTCTTCCAAAAGGAGACAACCCAGATAAGCACTGCATCCCTGAAACTGGGGATGCCACACCCATAACATGGTTCTCTGCTAAATATGTGTTGTACCTGCTAATGCGGTCTTTCCTCCCTCCCCTTTAAGATAAGACTAGTGTACTACAAGAAGATATCTGTTATGCAAAAGAACAGAAATATCTAGATACAATCAATCTTTTAAAGCGACACTGAGCTTGCTTCAGACACCAAACAGACAAGGTCAACAGTGATATGCTAATTCAATCTGAATAAGTGACACATGCTGAAGAATGTGTCTCTTGCACAGCACAAATGCATAATTCAGTCAATCACATCAAATATGAATTAATTCACAAAAGTGGTCTTGCATTGGAAAATAATTTCCAACTTAAATAGTCTTGGATATATGTAGGATAATTTACCCAGAATCCTACTGCTAATTTACACTTGCACTAAAAGATATCATGTAAATCTTGGTGGCAAATTACCACTTATTAGTGAGGTGATCACACCCTCACTTTGTATCCAGCCTACATTTGTAGTCCATCAACAGGGCAGCTGCAACTCACCAAATATACCTCTGGAACACTTTCTTAGTTTCCTCCCAGTTATGTGACACCATGACCCAGTGTAGTATAGTGCAGCGGTCCCCAACCTTTTTGGGACTGCGGACCGGCTGAGCCTCTGAGGAAGGTGGGGCACCCCCCACGCTCTCTTGGGTGCATGCGTGAAGCGATGGGGGAGCGCATGCCAGCGCTGGCGTGAGCGCTCCCCCACCCCTTCACGCATGCACAGGAGCGCCTGCACGCCCGCCCGCCCACCCACCCCGTCGCGCGGGCGCATGCGTGAAAGGGTGGGGGAGCGCTCACACCGGCGCTGGCACACGCGTGCACAAAGCAGCTGTGGGGAGGGGAGTGCATGCAGGGGGGCAGGAGGTCTGTCTCCACGGCCCAGTCCGGCTCAGGCCACGGACCGGCAACGGGCTGCGGACCGGGGGTCGACGACCTCTGGTATAGTGGACAGAATGACAGACTAGGACTCAGGAGACCTGGGTTCAAATCTGCACTTGGCCATGGAAACTCACAAGAGGTGGGAACTGGACTAGTAAAACCACTCCCTAAATATCTCTCTTACCTTGAAAGCCCTATTAGGGTTGCTATAAATCGGTTCAGACTTGACCACACATAACATGTAAGAGGGCTATTGAGTTCTGTGGTGCTGAAGTAGGGAGAAACAAAGGAGAAATTGAAATGCATATGTGTTTGTAAGAGAAGAATGAAAATTTATTCAACTGTAATAATCCTTACCTATGAAAAATGTGACCTGAATGCACCATCAGAATTGGCATAACCCACACCCCTCGTCCCCCTTTCCAGGGTTATCACCCAGAAATGCATCTGCAATTCAAGTAGTAGAAGACATTGTTGGTGTATATGTGACTACTGGTTGTGTACAGACCCCCCCTCCTCCTAGCAATTCATTTCCTCTCTATATTTGTGTAATTTATTAGCTCCATTGAGGTTTTTTTTTTTAAAGACAGAAAAAGGCTACACTCAGCTGCATAGAAGGATTTTCTTCTGTAAGGCGGTGGCTTTAATCTTAAATTATGTGCCTCATAAATATTCTTCCTCAGCTGACACGGGATTAGAATCAAGCTGCTTTATTTTGGTGCTTGGTTTAATTAGTTTGCTTTTGTGTCTCAGCCACTCTTGTTCTTCCTCTCAAATTCATTATTTATATTTTCAGCATCTCAGAGTAATTCAAAACATACATTGCTGCAGAGAAAACAAAGGGAGGCAAATATCTGGGGATGCTCCAAATAAGAATTACCAATTAATAATTGCCATTTCAATGTTCTGGAAACATAACAGAGTTTATACAATGATTGACAGAGATTGTTTTATCTACATGTCTTCTGCTTATTGTCTTACTGATTTACCTTGGAAGGACAATATTCTTGTCGCTTTGGGGGAAAACATTAGCATAGGGAAGAGGGGCTCTCAGTGAATTTGATGGCAGGGTGCCCACTGGCCCAAGTTGGATCTGAGCCTTGAAACACATTTTCAGAAGCAATTTTGGTACTTATTGATTTGAATCCACTTTGAAGACTTATAATCCACTTTTCAACTCACATGAGTCAACTTGATGACCTTCATTTCAGCTTCTCCCTGAACACATCACTCACCCAGTGACAGTAAAATTGATTTTTTTACATTCATTCTCATATAATGTATAGTTATTTTGTCATGTCTCTGCACTCCCTGTGACTACACTGTATATACACACAGTGTGTGTGTGATAGATAGATAGATAGATAGATAGATAGATAGATAGATAGATAGATAGATAGATAGATAGATAGATGATAGATAGATAGATAAAGTGTGTGTGTGTGTGTGTGTGTGTGTAAGAAAGAGAGAGAGAGAGAATGCAATTTCATATACATGCATGTAATCCCTTTCTTGTAAAAACCTTCTTCATCTCCTGCATGTAATCATTATGAGAGGTGGGGATAATAGGGGAAACAGAGCATCGACAGAGTCAGAACTGACACATCACTGGGTCCTTAACTAGTACATAAGTACGTATGTCCAAGCGGAAGTGATTATATGATCCTGGCATGGGGGGGAAAAGCAGAAATATACTGGTTAAAATCCTGTTGTTTTGTACACCAAAAGGCATAACTTTCACTCCTTTGGATTCCAATAGGACTCCTCAATTGACGAATACCCAGGAGAGCCACTGTTGATCAGTGCCAGCAATACTGGTCTAGAAGGACGAAGTAGAAGGCAGCTTTCTGTGTACTTTCAGGGAACACTAACAGCAAAGCAACAGAAAATTTCTTATGGACCAGACTATAGGAAGAGCCTGCCTCTTCTTTCCAAGGATGTTTACAATGAACAAACACTGCTCCTGGAGAATCAAGTTGCCTTACCAAGGGGGCTGCTTGTAGGGGTTGCCATACTCATAAATGGAGGTGCTGGTGAGGGGGCTGCAGAGGTCACAAGCTGTGAAAGCTTTTACCTCTCCACTTCTGGCATGCAAGAGAAGGCCTTGTACTGATATGGCCAGTCTTGACATTTAATGAGTAAGTCCTTCTTTCACAGTGCCAAGCCACTTGGCTCCTGCACTAGTGGGATAAGATTTAGAATCCAGAAATTGGACTAAAAAGGAACCAAGTAAAGATATTTGTTCAGTCATTAGGAGATATTGGGCTAGTCCCTAACTTTCAATCTAACAGAGTGGCTGTGTGGCTGTTATGATAACAGTGTTCTCCTCTCTGAACTCCTAGAAGAGTATGAATTTAACTAGCTCATGAAAATTAACTCTTGTTAATTAAACTCTTGCCTTGGGATCCAAATACTCTACTGAGATCCATTGTTCCACCTACTGCAGAGAGTGAAAGAATCCTGTCTCTGCAGCTCCACTCATCAGCGGGACCGGTCACCCTCATTAGTGCATATGCACCAACACTGTCGTCCACAACAGAAGTCAAAGACAAATTCTATGACGATCTGGCAGCTGCTATCAAAAAAATCCCCGAGAGAGAACCACTGTTCATTTTCAGAGACTTTAACGCTAGAGTTGGTGCTGATCACAATTCTTGGCCCACTTGTCTAGGCCGTTTTGGCATTGGGAAGATGAACGAAAATGGCCAACGCTTGCTGGAGTTTTGCTGTTATTATAGTCTTTGTGTCAGCAATACGTTCTTTAATACGAAGCTTCAACACAGAGTTTCCTGGAGACATCCAAGATAGAAGCATTGGCATCAGCTCGATTTGATCCTGACTAGATGTTCTAGCCTTCCTAGTATTACGATCACACGCAGTTACCAGAGTGCTGATTGCGATACTGATCACTCCCTGGTGTGTAGTAGAGTAAAACTGCGAGCAAAGAGATTGTATCACACGAAAAAGGAAGGAAGACCATGTATTGACATCAGCAAGACTCGCGATCAAAGAAAAGTGGAGGAATTTGCCCAAGCGCTTGAGGAAACCCTTCCAGGCCCGGCTGATGCAAATGCACCTGAACGATGGGAACATTTGAAGAACGCTGTTTATAACACCGCCTTGTCCACATTTGGCAAAAAGACCAAAAAGATGGCAGACTGGTTCGAAGCCCATTCGGAGGAGTTGATGCCAGCCATCGAGGAAAAAAGGAGAGCTCTAGCAGCATACAAAGCCTGTCCTAGTGAGTACAACTTGAAGGTTCTTCGAGTTGCTCATAGCAAAGTTCAACAGGCTGCCAGGAGATGTTCCAACGATTATTGGCTTCAGCTCTGCTCTCAGATACAGATAGCAGCGGACACAGGTAACATCAAGGGAATGTATGATGGTATCAAGCAGGCTTTAGGTCCAATACAGAAGAAATCTGCTCCCTTGAAGTCTGCTACAGGCGTGATCATCCAGGACCGAGCACAGCAGATGGAACGCTGTGTGCAGCACTACTGAGCTATATTCCAGAGAGAATGCAGTAATCGAAGAGGCATTAAATAACATCGAGTGCCTGCCTGTCTTGGAAGAGTTGGACAACTTTAGCAGAAATAAAAGCGGCCTTGGATTCCCTCGCCTCTGGCAAGGCACCTGGGAAGGATAACATCCCTGCTGAAGTGCTGTAAAGAGATCATCACCACCGAGCTGTATGAAATCTTTTGTCTTTGCTGGAGGGAAGGTGGAGTACCACAGGACATGAAGGATGCAAACATTGTCACATTGTATAAGAACAAAGGAGAAGGGACGACTGCAATAACTACCGTGGCATCTCTCTTCTCAGCGTTGTAGGAAAGCTGCTTGCCCGTGTTGTGCTGAAGAGACTCCAGGTGCTTGCAGACAGAGTCTATCCAGAATCACAGTGTGGATTTCGAGCTAATAGATCCACCACTGACATGGTATTCTCCCTCAGACAGTTGCAGGAGAAATGTAGGGAACAACGACAGCCACTCTTTGTGGCCTTCATAGATCTTACAAAGGCCTTTGACTTGGTTAGCAGGGACGGCCTTTTTAAAATCCTTCACAAGATTGGATGTCCACCTCAACTCCTTAACATCATCAGGTCCTTTCATGAGGAAATGAAGGGCAGTGTAGTTTTTGATGGCTCAACATCAGATCCTTTTGACATCTGAAGCGGAGTGAAACAGGGCTGTGTCCTCGTGCCAACCCTGTTTGGGATCTTTTTTGCTGTCATGCTGAAGCACGCCTTTGGAACTGCAACAGAAGGTGTCTATCTCCGGACTAGATCAGATGGAAAGCTCTTTAATCTCTCTAGGTTGAGAGCGAAGACCAAAGTCCAGCTGAAAGGCATGCCGGACTTCCTCTTCGCCGGTGATGCAGCTGTTGTTGCCCATTCTGCTGAAGACCTCCAACAACTCATGAATCGTTTTAGCAAGGCCTGCCAAGACTTTGAACTAACAATCAGCCTGAAGGAAACACAAGTCATGGGCCAGGGCGTGGACTCACCTCCCTCTATTACCATCTCTACACAAGAACTGGAGGTTGTTCATGACTTTGTGTACCTTGGCTCAACGATCTCTGACACTCTCTCCCTAGTTGTCGAGCTGGATAAACGCATAGGCAAAGCAGCTACCACGTTCTCTAGACTCACAAAGAGAGTATGGCTTAATAAGAAGTTGACGGCATATACCAAGATCCAGGTCTATAGAGCCTGTGTCCTGAGTACACTCCTGTACTGCAGCGAGTCCTGGACCCTTTGTGCACGGCAGGAGAGGAAGCTGAACACGTTCCATATGCGTTGTCTCCGACTCATTTTTGGTATCACCTGGCAGGACAAAGTTCCAAATAGAGTAGTCCTAGAACGAGCTGGAAGTTTTAGCATGTATACATTACTGATCAGCGACGTCTACGTTGGCTTGGGCATGTCGTGAGAATGGCTGATGGTCGGATTCCAAAAGATCTCCTGTATGGAGAATTAGTGCAGGGAAAGCGCCCCAGAGGGAGACCACAACTGCGATACAATATCTGCAAGTGGGATCCGAAGGCCTTAGGAATGGACCTCAACAGATGGGAAACCTTGACATCTGCGCATTCAGCCTGGAGGCAGGTGATGCATCATGGCCTCTCCCATTTTGAAGAGACCCTTGTCCAGCAGGCCGAGGCAAAGAGGCAGTCTTGAAATCAGCAAAATCAGGGAGCTGGACAGGGGACAGATTGTATTTGTCGTGTGGAAGGGATTGTCACTCTCGAATTGGCCTTCTCAGCCACACTAGATGCTGTTCCAAGACCTCTATTCAGAGCACGTTACCATAGTCTCTCAAGAATGAAGGATGCCTACACACAGGGATCCACTGGGTAAAGGGTGGTTTAGAAATGCTGTAAGGATAGAGATTATCAGTGTCAAGGCTGCTGGAAACACTTGCCAGATGCACATTTTACAGGAAGCACTGATACAATCACCCAAGCACTAACCTAGCTCAGCTCCTTCAAAACCCATTCAACTGCCTTCCTAATGGCTCCCTAATCCACCCCCCGCACTAGTTCATTCCAAAGTTATAATTTTCTTGATGACTTTGCTTCCCTGAGTTCACATTTAACAGCAAGCTTAGCATCTGTTATTTGCCTTACTTTTGAAGTTTGAAGATTTTGACTCATCACAGAGATTTTGATTAATTGTACATTGTAATTTATTCACCCAAGGACCCTCCCACATCCCAGAAAAGGAGCACTGCACATTTGAAATTAATATATTATAAGAAGGGAAGGATTAATGGTAGGTCATTCAATTGAATAGGATTTCTAAAAAACCTATTCCTATTGCAAACCTATGCCTATTCTTCATTGCTACTCAGAAGAGTAGCAATGAAGAAACCAGAAAAGTTCATCAAGTGTAAGGATGTGTCAGTGGAGACCAAGACCATCCACATTGTCATATTTCCAGTTACCACGTATGGCTGTGAATGCTGGACAGTTAAGAAAGCTGACAGGAAAAAAAATGGATTTGTTTGAAACATGGTGCCAGAGGAGAGCTTTGCAGATCACCTGGACTGCCAGAAAGACAAACAAGTGGGTCCTAGATCAAATCAAGGCTGAACTATTTCTGAAGCCAAAAATACTGAACCGAAGACTGCTTTACATCATGAGAAGCCAGGGTTCTCTGGAAAAGACAAGACTGCTGGGAAAGCTTGAAGCAAGCATGGAAGCAGAAAGAACAAATATAAGATGGATTAACTCCTTAAAGAAAGCCATAGGCTCGGGTTTGCAAGAGCTGAGCAGGGCTGTTGAGAGCAGGACATTTTGGAGATTGCTCATTCATAGCGTCGCCATACATCGAGGGCGACTTGATGGCGTAAAACAAAAACAATTTTAAGATTGTTTTCCCCAACTCTGCTGGTTTTCAGATATTGCGCAAATATAATTTGAAAGTCTTCTATTCCCTTTCAACTAAAGTGGGCTGATCCTTCCTGCTCTTGGAATGGCTCAAAGAAACTGGGAATGTACAAGTTACAATGCAACTGCACAAGCCTGGAGTAGGACGGGTGGAGCGGAACGCCCAATTTGGGAAGTGAGCAGGGCATGCCAGGCATTTCCAGGCCTAGGAGTTTTCCACCTAGTTTTCCAGGTTGCAGATGCAGTAAAAATACTCAGCCCACAAGGGTCCTTATACACTGCAAAAACATGCAAGGTGTGAAACTGGTTACAATTGCTTTGCAATTACAAATGGGATACCTGGGGAGGTGAACACCTGCTTTTAATTCAACAAAAAGGGAAGTGGGCTGCTATTGTTGTTGTTTAGCCGTTAAGTCGTGTCCGACTCTTCGTGACCCCATGGACCAGAGCACGCCAGGCCCTCCTGTCTTCCACTGCCCCCCGGAGTTGGGTCATATTCATGTTGGTAGCTTTGATGACACTGTCCAACCATCTCATCCTCTGTCGTCCCCTTCTCCTCTTGCCTTCACACTTTCCAACATCAGGATCTTTTCCAGGGAGTCTTCTCTTCTCATGAGATGGCCAAAGTATTGGAGCCTCAGCTTCAGGATCTGTCCTTCCAGTGAGCACTCAGGGTTGATTTCCTTCAAAATGGATAGGTTTGTTCTCCTTGAAGTCCAGGGGACTCTCAAGAGTCTCCTCCAGCACCACAATTCAAAAGCATCAATTCTTCGGCAGTCAGCCTTCTTTATGGTCCAGCTCTCACTTCCATACATCGCTACTGGAAAAAGCATAGCTTTGACTATGCGGGCCTTTGTCAGCAAGCTGATGTCTCTGCTTTTTAAGATGCTGTCTAGGTTTGTCATCGCTTTCCTCCCAGGAAGCAGGTGTCTTTTAATTTCGTGGCTGCTGTCACCATCTGCAGTGATCATGGAGCCCAAGAAAGTAAAATCTGTCACTGCCTCCATATCTTCCCCTTCTATTTGCCAGGAGGTGATGGGACCAGTGGCCATGATCTTGGTTTTTTTGATGTTGAGCTTCAGACCGTTTTTTGCACTCTCCTCTTTCACCCTCATTAAGAGGTTCTTTAATTCCTCCTCACTTTCTGCCATCAGAGTGGTATCATCTGCAATCCTCTGACCACTGCTGAGTTTTCCAAACTCGCTGGCATATTGAGTGTAGCACCTTAACAGCATCATCTTTTAAGATTTTAAATAGTTCAACTGGAATGCCATCACCTCCACTGGCCTTGTTGTTAGCCATGCTTTCTAAGGCCCACTTGACTTCACTCTCCAGGATGTCTGGCTCAAGGTCAGCAACCACACTATCTGGGTTGTCCGGGACATCCAGATCTTTCTGGTATAATTCCTCTGTGTATTCTTGCCACCTCTTCTTGATGTCTTCTGCTTCTGTGAGGTCCCTACCATTTTTGTCCTTTATCATGTCCATCTTTGAACAAAAGGTTCCTTTAATATCTCCAATTTTCTTGAACAGATCTCTGGTTTTTCCCTTTCTATTATTTTCCTCTATTTCTTTCCACTGTTCATTTAAGAAGGCCCTCTTGTCTCTCCTTGCTATTCTTTGGAAGTCAGCATTCAATTTTCTGTAACTTTCCCTATCTCCCTTGCATTTTGTTTCCCCTCTCTTCTCTGCTATTTGTAAGGCCTCATTGGACAGCCACTTTGCTTTCTTGCCTTTCCTTTTCTTTGGGATGGTTTTTGTTGCTGCCTCCTGTACAATGTTACGAGCCTCCATCCATAGTTCTTCAGGCACTCTGTCCACCAAATCTAGTTCCTTAAATCTGTTCTTCACTTCCACTGTGTATTCATAAGGGATTTGGTTTAGATTATACCTGACTAGCCCAGTGGTTTTTCCTAGGGCTGCTACTGGGATGAAAAGAACGCTGAACAAAAAACAACGGGGACCAAAAGGAATCATCGCACCAACGAAAAATAGGAAAGGTCTTGCTTCAAAACTCTTGTAGAGTGGGGATATTCTTAAAAGGGAAGGTGCTTCCAGGCAAGGTGTTTATCGTGCAGTAACAGTGCCTCGTCTGTGGCAATTTACGGGAGGACCAAACAATGTCAGCATCGTCCATTTACAGTCCTCCTATAGGGATTTCTCCAAGCTGTTGTCGGAAAGGGACATTTTTCGAGCTCTGCTTTGGTGTCTCCCAATGGTTTATTCCATCTTGTTTCATATTCTCTCCCAAGGCCATGTTGTTCATAAGACTGACTAGGCTGAAGTCTAGGGTCTCTGCTCTCTCACTCTCCCCCCCCCCCCACTTCCCCCATATCATTGAGGATGGACAAAAAGATGGAATAGTTTTGCACGGCTTTTTCATTGGGCACAGTAGGAGGCTCTTCCTGAAAGCTCCCTGAGGATTATAGACCCCAATTGGAGTATGATGATAAGAATGATGAAAGAGCTGGCTGGGTCGCTAAGTGTCTTGCAGCCCCTTGCTATAGAGAAGAGTTTGATTCCTCACTGTGCCTCCTGGGTGAAGAGTCAGCCTGTGTAGCCTTGGGCAAGTTATCCAGTCCAGTAACTACCCCAGAAGTAGGAAACGGGAAAGAACTTTTGAGTATTTTATACTTGGCAAGGGCAGCCATAATTCAGAGCTGGTTTGATAGGCCTTAATTAATTAATTGGCTGTGAAGGGTCTTAGAACAATGGTCAGCTGGCGAAAAACAAACCATAGCACTGAAGGGGATAAAAGGCAAAGAACAGCCGAGCATGTGTTAAAAACAGCAAAGAGAAGTGAAAAGCAGATCTATCTGAGACCTCTAACAGTAAACAAAATGCACAGAGGCCAGGATCTAACTGCCAGGCGGGCACATGCTCAAGAACAGAACCGGCACCTTGTTAAACAGGTGGCAACTTGCCACTCTGATTTCCCCTATGCAAGGGTCAATTGGCAATAGGACTCCAATTAGAGCTTGCTCAAATTCACCACTAGCATCTATCAACTTTGTCAAGCAAGACTCCCTTATTATAGAGAACTTTGCTTGGTGTTTTGCCAGGTCCCAGGAAAAACTGTCCCAATAGTCTCTGTGAAATCTATTTGGGGAGTCAGGGTGGGCTGTTTTTGTTGTTGTTGTTTCATGATCATGTTACACAGCTTGTTGCCCAGAAAAATCAACAGCAATCCAAGTTCACCTTCTTTATTAAACCTATTTTAATTTTTTTAAAAAATATAGATGGTCTATTTGAAATATCCAGTTGATTAATGATGATAAGGCCTTGTTAATGTATGTGAACACTTGCATGCATGCATACACATCTGCATGTACATGTATGTCTGGCTGCAGGGCGCTTATCTGAACTTCACTTTGCACTCTGCTTTACATTCAACATCAGAAATTTCAAAAAAGTCGGAGAAGATCTGGAACATCTCAGTTTCTGTCGGTGAGGATAGTCATCACTTCGTGCTTGGAAAAGAAGCTGGAACAGTTTCAAAGGGAATTCCTTATTCTTTGGTAGTTGATTTTTGAGCTGGCGTATGATCCAGGATGCCTGGATAGCTTTCAGCAAAGGGTACCTGAGAAAAACATGCATTAGCCTTGACCTTTGTCCGTAACTGGGGAGAATATTTTAGAGTGTTTAGCACAGCTGCCATCCGGAAAGAGAACAGGAAACATGATGTGTTGTGTGGCATATCCTTCTAAGCATGGTTTGCATGGAGGAGGGGGAATTGGTTATTTTTCCTAGTTTCTCCTGCCATCAGGGCTGTCTCCAGATGTTTCGCTATCAGAGGTAAAGATTATTTGTTTGTTTGTTCGTCCGTCCGTCCATCCATCCGTTTGTTTGTTTGTTTGTTTAGACTTCTACCTCCTCCTCCCTTCTTAGTGGACAGGCCAATACTCTGGGCAGCAACCAAAATAACAACAACAACAACAACAACAACAACAACAACAACAACAACAACAACAACATGAGTATTCAAACAGAATGAAGATAACGAACATATAGAAACAAAAAACCCTCCTAAAATCTCTAGTCTCGCAAACGTTCCAAAACTCAGAATGGCAAGCCACGGGCTGCCGTAAAATTGCTAGAAAATTCATATTAGAAAGGGGTGGGGCTTGTAAAGGCCTGGGTAAAAACCCAGGTTTTAACTTGCAAAAAGATGCTCCTTTTCTATGGAAACTGGGCCAGCAGCTGACACTGGTGACAGGCCAACGTCCTCCACTACAGGTGAGGGGAGCAGGCTCATTTAGCGAATGCAGGACAGGCTGTGGGGTCTCTGCAGCTCTGTCCTTGAACAGAAGGTGGCACGTCCTTCAACAGCTGCAGCTGCACACACACACACACACACACACACACACACACACACACACACACACACACACACCATGTTTTCTGCCTAAGGCAGTTGCCTCACTGTGCAGTGCTGGGACTAGTCTTTTCTGCCACATAACAAGTAGACAGCGGCTGTGAGTTTAAGGATTGTCACCAACATATCACAGCCTGCGGTCCCAGTATTTACAATGGCATACATCTCGTCCCTCTCTATACACCTCCTGGATAAGCCTACTGTTAGACAAAGTTGGCTTCTATCCACAGAGCTGTGATGTCCCACTATAGATCTGCAAACCTTTTTAAAAAAAACTTTGGTTATTTTTCCATGACCCTTTCCCCTCAGGGTCATTCCCTTGGTCTGTCATTGCTTAAGCTAATCTGATGTCATAACCAGTGAAGACATCACTTTGGCTCACTGACGTGCTGTCTTTGAGAAGCTCTCCTTGTGATGATTCCCTTGTCCTCGTCGATAAGAATAAGAGAGCCCACAGCCCCAAGTATATTTGCTTAGTATCTGCAATGGTAGAAAAATGTGTATTGTTATCAGTGTCAGGAACATGTACATCATTTGGTTTCTGCCCAGGCAAAGCAGGTATCAAAAGTGTAAGCATGAAAGAGAAATGGGGGTGTATGCACCAGAACTGGCTTCTTCACTCCTTACCTCCCCTCCCCCTCTTAATGAACATGGTCTGCAATGAGATGTAATGACAGGTGGGTGGGCAAACACAGGAATATAATAATCCATGAGATCAGGAAAACTGGTTGTAACCACAACCACTTAAATATGGTGACACCTTCCATGCAGACCATTCACGACAACAGACAGTGATCGGGGGGTGATGCTAATGCATGCATTCTCAACCGTCATTCATGCTGACAATGTATTTTGGATGTGCATTTTTTGCCCAAGTTTTCCAACCCTACCAGAATTGAATAGTTGTCAATTCTGAAAGCCTTTCATCAGAAAGGGATAGATGTCCATAGTTCCTTATTATTTATGATTTATTTGTTATTTATTTAAAATATTTTTATCCTGCCTTTCTTCTTAAAAGAACCCAAGGTTGTTTATATTACCAACCTACAAATCTTTCCTGAGAGCCCATATGGTGTAGTAGATACAGTGACAGAATAAACTCAAGAGACTTGTGTTCAAATCCCTGTTTGGCCACAGAAACTCACCAGAGGCTGTTAATAGTAAAACCGCTCTTTGAAGATCTTTTGCTGTTTAGTCATTTAGTCATGTCCGACTCTTCGTGACCCCATGAACCAGAGCAAGCCAGGCCCTCCTGTCTTCCACTGACTCCCGGAGTTGGGTCAAATTCATGTTGGTAGCTTCGATGACACTGTCCAACCATCTCGTCCTCTGTCGTCCCCTTCTCCTCTTGCCTTCACACTTTCCAACATCAGGATCTTTTCCAGGGAGTCTTCTCTTCTCATGAGATGGCCAAAGTATTGGAGCCTCAGCTTCAGGATCTGTCCTTCCAGTGAGCGCTCAGGGTTGATTTCCTTCAAAATGGATAGGTTTGTTCTCTTTGCAGTCCAGGGGACTCTCAAGAGTCTCCTCCAGCACCACAATTCAAAAGCATCAATTCTTCGGCGGTCAGCCTTCTTTATGGTCCAGCTCTCACTTCCATACATCGCTACTGGAAAAACCATAGCTTTGACTATGCGGACCTTTGTTCCCATAGTGATGTCTCTGCTTTTTAAGATGCTGTCTAGGTTTGTCATCGCTTTCCTCCCAAGAAGCAGGCGTCTTTTAATTTCGTGGCTGCTGTCACCATCTGCAGTGAAGATCTTACATACCTTGAAAACCCTATTAGGGTTTTTAAAATTGGATGCAGTTTTATGGAATGTAACAAAACAAACGAACAAAGATGAACTTTTCCAGTGCAAGCGCAGCATTGCTCTATCCATTGGCTACACAGGCCAAGCGATTCAGGGGGATGTAAGAGCATTTCCAAGCTCTGGGCACCTATCACCCAAGGATTCTCTCGATC
Organism: Intellagama lesueurii; assembly: GCA_037013535.1. Classification (NCBI taxonomy): domain Eukaryota; kingdom Metazoa; phylum Chordata; class Lepidosauria; order Squamata; family Agamidae; genus Intellagama; species Intellagama lesueurii. The sequence continues at coordinate 275,454,933 of JBAJHW010000002.1, forward strand.
CTTTCGTCAAGATATAGCTTTGAGAGAGCTTTCAGCAAAGAGGCCTTTTGCTTCGGTAATCCCCCAAACAGGGGACAGCAGTCATTGAGCCATCATCCAAAGATTTTTTTCTCGCCGCTAATGTAGCGTTGCTCTGAGAGAAGGTGTTGAAATAAAATGGCTCAGAGCCTGAGCATGGAAGGCCTGGGCTGTACAGCAGTTCAGTGATGAGCCTTGTTGGGGCTCTGGCAGCTTGTCGAGGTGGCTGCTTGCTGGCACCAAGCACTAAGGCTGGAGCCTTTTCAGCCTGTAGCTCATAGGCTCTGTCACTGTGTTAGAGGAAGCCCAAGACATTTGCTTCCTAGTTGATGTTCTCCTGCTGCTGCTGCTGTACTTTCTGCACCATTCAGTAAGGATGGGATTTGGGTGGGGTGGGGCTAAAAATCCCATAATTGTCCATTCTGAGAGTTCTACCTGATAGACTGACATCTTACAGACACCTCAATGTGGCTCACCTGGGAGAAAAGCCTAAACTGGAGGGCTTTGAGGCTTAGCTCTGCCCAAGCTTCCTGTTCCTGCCTTAGTGGTAGCTGGGAGTTTTCTTTCCGAACAGGAAGCTAGGTGGAGCTGGGCCTAGCTAAGCATCAGAGGCTTTCAGTTTAGGTGTTTCTCCCAGGTGAGCCACACTGAGGTGTCTATCTGTCAGGTAGAAGTCCCAGAATGATAAATCTTGGGGTTTCTAGCCCAAAAAATCCAATTTCTACCACTCAGGGTATATCCACCTCACACTGCCTGAGGTTCCAGCTTCACTCTGCATCACAGTAGGGTTGGTTCTGTCTATAGATCCGTAGACAAAACCAACCCTTAAATTTAGCTATTCAGGGCCAAATTAAGCAGACCCTCCAACCCTGATTATAACTACTATGGCAATGGGCTAAAGCCTGCCTGTCGTCCTGTCTCCCCCATCCAGAGCAAATCTTTGGGCTTGCAATTTACTTTTAAAAGTCATTTGTATCATTGTGCCACAAGCATGTAAGGTCTGCCTAAACTTAGAATCATAGAATCATAGAATAATGAAATTGGAAGGGGCCAATAAGTCCATCGAGTCCAATCCCCTGCTCAATGCAGGAATACAAATCAAAGCAAATCTGATAGATGGTTGTCTAAATTTCTCTTGAATGCTTCCAGTGTTGGAGCACTCACCACATGTTTAATTTCTGGTATAATGGAATGAGGTCTTAATTGTCATTTGAAGCTATTGCTGCTGATACACTTTTAAGGAAACATTTCTTTATTTCCCGCCCAGAGAGAGCTAGTATGATGTGGAGGATTGTGCTGGGCTAAGAATCAGGAGACCTGGGTTCAAATTCCCATTGAGCCATGGAAATTCACTATAGTGTTGCAAGGGTAACACTACTCCTTGAACATATGATTCGTTGTAAATGCTGTGCAGCATAAGTCAGAAATAATTTTATGGCAAATAACAACATATTACCTTACCCCATGCATTTGTTGATCAATGCCTTTATTAGGGATGGGATTTTTGAAATTAAATAACATCTACTGTTCTAATTTGGCAACGAAACACACACACACACACACACACACACACACACACACCAGTCTTCAATGTTGCTTTTTCATTAAGATTACTTCTCTTTGATATGGAATAAAGTTAAGAGGTCTAGGATAAACTGAAAGCACATGAAGATTTTTTTAATACCATAAGGCACAAGGAGGACACCAGCTCCTGTGGGATATTTCACCTTCATCTATTCTTATCTCCACTCCTGGTAATTAGGTCTCTTGCCTCTTTAGCAGAGTTTCTGTCCCATCTTTGTGACCCAGTTTCCATTCCTGTAATATTCCTTCCATATGTCCTGGAAAGAGATGAATGGTCTTAACCTTCAGATCACTGAGCCCCCTAAGAACTAAACTCACTTTACTAGCAAATCGAGACAGTGTCTAATTTAAAGTGAAGCCATCTGGTAATGCAAAGCATTCAAAGATATACATGGTGGCAATAGAAATGACTGGGTAGAATGGCGTGGAATTAAGAATGATGGGCATTTGCAGGTTAAGGAGTGACAAATTAATTTTAATGCTATAACCCAGTGGTTCCCAGTCTTGGGCGCCCTGGTGATGTTGGGCTACTGTTTCCAAAATCTCAGACGATTAAGATATCTTGACAATGTGATTTATACTTGGAAACAAAAACAAAACCCTAAATTTTCCCATCTCTGGTCAACATATGAAGCTGAAGGTGAGAATATGGATGGAGTGTAATTAATTATGCCTATAAATACTAATCCAAGAATTCACACTACAAGTAGATTCCTGTCCACCCACCAAGAGGCAGTGGGAGTTTCACTAATTCTGTAAGCATAGTCAGCGGAACTATAATCTGTGAGCTGAGCCACGGCAGTCCCAGGGAACAGAAATGTCTACTTCTTGGATTTGGTGCTTCTAGAGCATTTAAATTTTTTTTTACAACTGCAGCATCTCAGACATGTCATTAAAGTAAATCATGTCACTTCCCCTCTTGTTTCTCTCACCATTTAAAATGACTTTGAGATCTCAGATTTTCCACTGGCTCAGAGTTCTTGACTAAGCAAATTCTGTCTTGATTCCTGAGAGTATCGCTTCCTCATGGCACAGTGGTTAAACTGCAGTACTGCAATGAAGACTCTGCTCACAACCTGAGTTCAATCCTGGGCTCAGGTGGCCAGCTTGAGGTTGACTCAATCTTTGATCCTTCTGAGGTAAGTACTAAATTGAGTACCCAGCTTGCTGGGGGTCAGGGTGAGCAATGTGTAGCCTGCATAATTAAATTGTAAACTCTCAGAGACAGCTTTAAGTTCTATGGGGTGATATATAAGCAGCACCCTTTGCTTTTTGCTTTGCTTTGGCTGCCTGAAATGGAGCAGCAACCTATGGCCAAATGCCAATCCAGGGTTCATGGGAACCAAAGCCAGCCAGCCTATTTCAGAACCTGAGTCAGAAAACCTCCCTAAATCTTGCAGAAAAAAATAGAACAGGAAATTTAATCATCTCAAGATCTCATTGCCCTTTTATGATACCCTAAATCTGCTGCCTGAGGCAGCTGCCTCTACTGGCAGTGGTAGCACCAACCCTGTGGCTCTGCCCCAACTGTCTAAATTCCTTGAGGCTCTACTCGTGGCTTGCCAGGGTCTGCCTGAGATCCATCTCTCCTGATCACGTACAAGGAGGAAGCTCAAACTGGCAACCCAAATCTCAGCCTTCATCCAAAAAAGACAGCTGAGAAACCAAGGTGGGGCAGTGAGAGAGAGAGAGAGAGAGAGAAATTTGTGCCATGCCACCATGGAAAATTTTCTGCATACGTGAGCAGCACCAGCACAGCAGAAGGCCTGCTGGAAAGAATGCGCAGTAGTTCTGGATTTTCAAATAAAACCCCTCATGGATTAATGTGAGAAAATATGTTCATCTGTGGAAATAGTGTAAGCATCAAACACGAGGCTTCAAACCCCACTTAAGAAAATGCCAAGTCTAAGAATAGATCAACCATGTGTCAAATGGGTTGCTTTTCTATCCCTTTGTTTCGGAAAGATGAAAAGCAAAGGAAAAAGCAAAGTCTGTTGCATCGAGAAAGCCAGATGCTTCCAAGTACCAGGTTTTGCCAAGCACCGAAATAAACATGTTCCAAGCTAATTTTCTTAGGCTGTTCCTGTATTAAATATTTCACATTTTAAAACAATAGAGGAGCAACATGTGTTCCAGATAGGGGATAGTTATTCCAGCACCCATACTGCAGCCATGAGGAGCCTCCCTAATACATAATAAACACGTCCCCTTACTTATAACTTACATTCCAGGTGGTACACAAGGAAGATCATTTAACATAGATTTGTTGCTTCTTAATATCCTGCTACTGCCTTACTGTATTCATAATCACAATAACAGCATTGATTCCCCCCCCCTTTTCTCAGCGCATAGAGCCAGCCTGTGTAGCCTTGGGGCAGGCTGTGCAGTCTCAGGGTGCCCCCAGAAGACGGGGATGGTAAACCAGTTATTTCAGGTAAGAGATGCTAGAGAAGCTCAGTAGGAAAGTGCTGATGAACCAAGACAACTACTGTATCTTATACCCTCTCCTACACTCCTCCAAGCTATTGGGCTGCCTCCAGCTGCAATGGAAGATGCTATAGTCTCCCCAGTAGTGGGGAGATTCCCAAGTGCCAGTAAGATCAGTTTCTGTACATACGAGATGGTGGGGTGGATACCAGCTTGTGCTTTGACTCTGGCAGCAAAATGTCTCAGGCCAGTCCTGAAAAATACACCAGGCTAGGAAAGTGGTTTGGCTTTAGTCCATGAGGGAGTGACCCAATAAGAAAGCATATGAATTGTGGGGTCTTGCTGGCTAAGTCCAGAAACAGACATAGAGAGATCGTCCAGGACTGGAAGAGAGATATTCTTAACCAATGTGAGCATCTGCATGAGCATCTCTAAGCCTAGGGATTACATACATTTCCTTACTTTGTTTCATGGTTGGTCCAGAGGATCTAAGTATGGGATTCCTTTGAAGACTGATTTCACAAACAGGAAGCACTGTTCCAACCAACCCTCTGCAATATCAATGTGCTTTAAGCTTTAATTATGAGCTGTCTATATCTGTTTCCTGGCCTGAGAAAGTCAGCAAGAAAAGCATGGGTTTGGAAATTACAAAAGCAAAGGAAAGGAAATTGTGCTGCTTATAAACTGCTTCATGGTGCTTAAAGCTCTGTCTGGGCAGTTTACAATTTAATTATGCAAGTTACACATTGCTCCCCTCCAGCAAGCTGGGTACTCAGTTTATCAAACTCAGAAGGATGGACGTTTGAGTCAAGCTGGAACCGGCTACCTGAGCCCAGGACTGAACGCAGGTCATGAGCATAGTCTTCAATGCAGTACTGCAGTTTAACCACTCCATCACGAATTACAAGGTGTTAACATGGATGTGTATAGAACAGCCTTGGTGCTTGTTTCTATGACAAGATAATACTTTCTCAGCTTCTCCATCCATTAAGAAATAGTGGTTTCTTTTGTTTTCAAAAGCTTAAAAACCTTGATAAAACATGTTTCACAATAATGATGCAACAAATGACAATATTTTCTGGCACTCTTTCCTTCCACAGAGGTTGACCCTTGCCTGATCTTAGAGTTCAAGAGATTATGAAGAAATCTCTTGGCTTATTAGAGACAGAAGATTTTTCTGACAGACAAAAACATACTTTGGAAAAATGGAGAGATGGAAATGTTGCAGAAACAACCTATCATGCCCTTCATTTTTTGTCAAACCTCAACAGAAGGAATGGAGCTCATTTCTGGGCACATGTGAGCACCCCAATGAGGAATATTTGAATGCAATATAGTTAGTAGGTTTGTCATCACTATGGCAACCTGAACAGATGCAGCACTTAAAAACACTCATAAGAAAGAACACTTTCCCCACTGTACGCCCACAAGGCTTTTATGCAGTAGAATTTCTATCTTGGCTATCTTTGAACAGGCGCAGGTGGCACGAATCATGAGAATACTACAAAAGGCCACAAAAGCCTCGGTCATGACTTGAGAGACCACCACAACCTCCAGTTAGAAGGACACTCTTTGACCCAAGCTGTAGGAGAGCAGGAGAGAACTAATTGCTCTTCTACCTCATAAGTAAGAAGAGAAATAGTCCTTCTACATAATTGGAGAGTTTCGAGGTACATGAAGCTCAGTCGTAGTTAAGCAGGGATGGCCTCAGATATTTTGTGCTGCCTGAGGTGAAGGACAAGATGGGACACACCCACACCCCACACCTTACAGATATCAGCAAGGCTGGCAGTTGAATCAGAGAATGTATAAATGATAACAGTTTAATACCACTGTAACTGGTGTGCTCCATTGTAGGGGATCATATGATTTGTGGTTTGATGAGGTATTTCAAATTCTCTGCTAGAAACTTCAAACACCCACCCCAAACTACCTCAGCAAATCCCCAGATTTCACAGGGCAAAGCTATGACATCAAAGTGATGTAACTGTATTGTGTAGATGAGGCACTCTTTGGCACCAGTGGGATGAAACAAACTTCCATTGTACCTGAGGGCAATAGGCTAGCTTAGGTGGTGCAGAGTGTGCTACCTAGATCATGGAGAGGAGAATGGTCCCAGGACTTCCATCACTGTTCCTCCTCTAAATCATTCAGTATCTACCTTCTGAGGTGACCACCATGCTCTGCCTGCTATGGCCAGTCTTATCTTCAGAATGTCTCTGTCTGGAAACAGATATTAAAAGAACATTTTATTACCTGCTTTTGCAGCATTTTAAGTCCAGCAGTGTTATTCTCCTTCTGATATGTGCATGTGAAATCACGTCTGCAAAAGAAGTCTGTGTTTACACTTCAATTATCATCTATGTGTGTGCTGGTGATGTTCCTTGGTATCCTATTATCCAGTTCTTCCTGTCCCTCTCTCTTCTCTATTGTTTCCATAGAAACACTGTATTGCTATCATTGGTCCACCAGGAAGAAGATGCTTTACATCAGAATGGAGTGGTCTGCAAGAACGTAGACAGGGAGAGGGAGACAGAATCTGGATGTACCTGTCTTTTCTTTCCAACACTTCCTGCAAAACACACTTTCATTTTCTCTGGGAACTAATGGAAGAAAGTTCCTTTTTAAAAGTAGAATAATGAATGCATGGGCAAGGGTGCTTATGTTTTTTTGACATGTTACCTCCCAGCAAGAGGTAATTAGTTCCTCCTCTTCTGACTCAGACCACATGCTACTCCTGCAAAAGAATCAGGACTGCTCAATGCGCTTTTTCCTTGGACTGCACTGGAACAATTCTTATGAACAGGTCTCATGTGAATAAATCAGAAAAGTTTTAATCCACTTTCCCAATTACTTAGTGTCACCTTCAATCGGCCTGCCATGTTCTTAGTAATGTCCTTGTGATACACAAAGGTTTGGGCATGGGGAACAGTCATGGGGAACTGTTACTTTTTTTGTTTAAAGAGGTAGGAAGTGTTCCACCTAAATGTCTTTTCAAAGAGAGAGAGAAAAAACTATGAACCTTTCCCATAAGATTCTGGCTCATTTTGAAAAGCCTGTCCCCCTCCTACCTTGAGCTTTATTAAATGGTTTTCAGAGTGTAATGCTGAGTCTTTATGAAAGATGCATTTCAGAAATCCAATCTTGAGTGCTGAAAAGACCCAGCTCTGATGGATTTAATCTGCACATTTACCAAAGGAAAGAAGTTAAGCTTCACCCTCATGATTTTCTTTTCCAGGGCCAGTTGTCGCAATCCATGGGCGAATCGTGAAGGATTCGGACTTTTATGGCTCAGAATATAATATTTGGCACATACCTCTGGATATAGGTTTATCACTCAGGACATCCTAACTCTGCGGCTCATGCACATTTTTCTTCACAGGAAAGGCCTCTCCTTCTGAAGACCCCTTGAGGCCTTTGTTATGCTTGGAAAATGAATTTTAAAAAGGGAAGAACCTCTCTAGTTTTGTTTTATTTACCATTTTGAATATAACTTTTGTCTAATTATTTTTCAATATTTGTATACTTATTGTTTTTAGCTTTTAAATGTCTTTTTAATGAGGTAAGCTGCTTTGGGTCTTTTTTAAGGAGAAAGGCATGGTAAAAATATTTTACACAAACAAACAAGCAAGCAAATGGCTTAGGGTCAAACTAGGCCAGTGGTTTCGAACCTTGGGTCCCAAAGATGTTCTTGGGCTACAACTCCCAGAATTCCTGGCCAGTACAGCTAGTGGTGAAGGCTTCTGGGAGTTTTAGTCCAAGAACATCTGGAGACTCCAGTTTGAGAACCACTGGACTAGACCATACCTTTAGTGGCTGGGATTTTATTGTTACTGTCATTTCTGCAGAGGCGCTCTCGGAAGTGTTCAGTTTGTCATAGCTCTTAATTTTTCCTCTACGCTTTCATTTAGCCTGATTCATTTTGTGATCGGTCATTGCAAATCTGATTACCTAGGTACATACCTCTGAAGAAATGTCAGTGGAGAAGGGAACATGGATTAATTGAGTTGACAGGAAAACACATTCTCCTTAACCTCTCACTTGGCATCAGATTTATGCATCTCCATGCTAAAATATGGGCAGAGGACAGATTTGAGGTAGATTGTTCCAGTGTGGGATTGGGTGTGTGTGTCCTTCCTACACGTCAGTAGCAATGTGTAGAGGTGGGTGTGGTCTGGCTGTGACTGTGGATTGCACCTTCCATCTTAATTTTTCTTTAAAAAAACTTTTCTACTATTGTGCTGTATCATTTAAGTGCTATGCCACTTATCAAAAATTTTGTTTTTTAAAAAAAAAAGTAGAAAAGGAGAGACATGGGGCTGAAACATGGCACTCCAACTATCTCTTCTGTGTGCACAAAAACTCTGCATTAATGTCCACCCACGAGCAAACAGAAACACTCTGTTTCCCAATTGACTGAGAGCTGTTGCAAAAGAGAAGGCAGGAGGTGGGAAGCAAGAATGGGAGGAGCACATTGTGACCAAATGGGAAAAAAATGGAGCAATCTAAAATGCCAATATGTAGTTGACTAGACTGTAACTAAAGGGGCTGCAGGAACAATTTCCATGTGAAAGGAAGGAGTGATTTAATCAAACCCATCACTTCAAACTATTTCAAAGTGACCCAGACTAGATTGTCACCTGTCGCTAATGTAGCCATACCTTCAATTTGGCAGAAAGCAAATATAAGTAAAACAAAACTCCTCCAGACCAATAACTCTGGCATTGCCATCCGGTGCTAGCACTCTAGCACCAGCTGGATTTTTTTAGACTACACGCCACCCCTCGGCTACACTGTCTGGGAGCTAATATAACTTGTAGCCTAGCAGCTTCGGAGGGCACTCAGTCATCAAGGTCTACCCTAACCCTTGTATGTAATTAGAGATGGGCACAGATTAAAAAATGAATTGCAAACTTAATCAAAAATTGCTAGTTTTTCAATTCATATTCATCAGAAGCCATGGCCGCTGATGAATACGAATCAATGGATATTTTTTAGCAATTTTCAATTTGTCAAATTGTTGGGCTAGAAAATGGTCCCTCAGGCACCTAGAGACACCAAAATTGTAGAGAAGCTTCTCCTGACTCTTCTCTACAAGGTTAGTGAAGTTTGGGTTTCGAACGTCCAAGTTATACACCCACAAAGAGCCCCCCCAGGAAAGTCCCCCCCAGGCACCTAGAGACATTAAAATCACAGAGAAGTATCCCCTGACTCTCCTCTACAATCTCTCCAGGTTTGGTGAAGATTGGGTTTTTCCCAAGCCAGCTGCTAAAGGGCACTTTCCTGGGGGAGACCCACTTTGTGGGTGTATAACTTGGATGTCTGCAATCCAATCTCAACCAAACGTGGAGGGATTGTAGAGGAAAGTCAGGAGAAGCTTCTCTGTGATTTTGGTGCTGGGGGACACTTTCTTGGGGGGGCCTCTTTGTGGATGTATAACTCGGACATCCAAACTTCACCAAACTTGCAGGGGAGGTTTCTCTGCAATTTTGCTGTCTCTAGGTGCCTGAGGGGGGGGCGTTTTATATGGTTTTAAACTCAAGACAAATTGATTTGTTGATTCATCAGAAAAAATCATAAATTCGTGATTGACAAATCACAAATTGCAACAAATCACAATTTTTTCGATTCATGCTCATCTCTAGTTGTAATGCAAAGTAATAGCCTTGGCATTACAGGCATCTACATACACCTGGTATTACAGCCATCTACATACACTTTGTATTACACCATGCTTGCAAATGCTTAGGAACAGAATGACAGGCAGGTATTAAACATGCCAGTCTCTCAGCAGATTTCTTACCGCATTCTAAATAATGCATTATATAGAGCCTGGCTCTTTGACTAGAATTGCAAAGAGGCTCTAAGCAATACAGAGTTTTCTGCACCCTCAGATTAAGACCATGTTTGCATAAACCAGTCTGAAATGAATGTAACATGTTGTGTGAGTAGCTGTCAGAGAAGTAGCTGCATTAGTCTGTGCAAGCATATCAAGACCAAAATAAAATAAAATGACAAACGAAAACACGAAAACTCTGTGGTACCTTAAAGATTGACTGTTAAATTTCAGTGTGAGCTTTCACCTCTGAAGAAGTGGGTGTATTCACAAAAGCTCACATTGAAATTTAACAGTCAATCTTTAAGGTACCACAGAGTTTTCGTTTTTGGGTTTGTCTTTTTTGTTCCTGCTTTTTGCCTGGATATAGTGTGGGAGGGTATGTGGGTGTGCATGTGGGTGCGCATGTGGGGGGGAGCCTTCTGCCTACAAAAACATATATCTGCTTGGCTTTCAACTACAGCAGTGTGTGTTGTTCTGTCACGTATCAATTGCATACATAGAACGGTAGATTGCCTGAGAATTTATGCATCTTGCCAACATTGGAGGAACACACACTGTCAGTTTACGAAGTGGATAATCGCTCATGGCACACAACATAACAAGGTAGGAAGGTGAATGTTTATTGTCCTGTTATGTGATAATGAGGAGAAACATTTGTCTCCTTCCCTGGTTACCAGTGTCCAAGCTATACATTAGCAATAGTCTACTGTATAATCTATAACTAAGGAGACTCATGGTGCTGTGATTAAACAGCAGTACTGTAATCAAGCTTCTGCTCACAATCTGAGCTTGATCCCGATGTGTTCAGGTGGCCAGCTCAAGATTGATTCAGCCTTCCAACGTCAGTAAATTGAGAACCCATCTTGCTGGTGGGGGGGGGGGGGAATGTGTAGCCTGCATAATTAAATTGTAAACTGCCCAGAAAGTGCTTTAAGTGCTATGGGGCAATATATAAGCAACACACTTTGCTTTTGCTTTTTGGTTTATCATCAGATAACAGGGAAATCCTTAGGCAGGAGGTAAACACAGGCATCATTTGCAAGTATGACTGCTCAGTCATCAAGGTCTGTCGAAATCATGTCTCTGAAAAATGAATACCGTATTTTTCCGTGTATAAGACGCCCCTCCACTTTTCTAACTCAGAATTTCTTTCTTCACAAGAAAGTGGAGGGGGAAAGCACTTTCCTCGCAAGAAAGTGGAGAGGGATAGCAGGCATCATCAAAGCGCTTTGATGATTCCTGCTTTCCCCCTCCACTTTCTTTCCCCCTCCACTTTCTTGCAGTTTTTTGCAAGGAAAGTGCTTTCCCCCCTCCACTTTCTTGCAAAGAAAGAAAGTGGAGGGGGGAAAGCAGGAATCATCAAAGCGCTTTGATAATTCCTGCTTTCCCCCTCCACTTTTTGCAAAGAAAGTGCTTTCCCCCTCCACTTTCTTCGCAAAAAGTGGAGGGGGGAAAGCAGGAATCAAAGCGCTTTGATGATTCCTGCTTTCTCCCTCCACCAAACATGTGCATCAGGATGTTCAAAAGCATCACCACTTGGTACCAGATGCTCTAGGATGCTTCTGAGCCAGAAACATGAAAGAGTAACTGGTCCAAAACAACACCCTCTCACTAGGGCCAACTGACCCCTCTTGGCTGGAGCCTCAGAACCACATGGACATTGCTAAGCCATGTGATAAGCCATGTGGGCATTGTTAAGCAGATGTCATTTGTCACTCCAGCTGATCAGAAGATCATTTCCACTTGCAGCAGCACATGAGTGTTCACATCACTGCAGAAAAATATATGTGGATTAGACTCAGAGATCTCTTAAGAGAAAGGTAACTCTGAACAACTAGGCAATATGCACCAGTCACATTAAATGACTTTTTATTGAATATGGGCATATCGCCACTGACCTGACTTTTTGGGCAATGGAAAAAGTGAACAAGACAGAAAAACAGTTTTTATGAGCTTCTGGATAGCTCTGTGGTTTAGGTATCTGGCTGCGGAGCCAGATGTTGGGAGTTCAATTCCCCACTGTGCCTCTCTAACAGGAGCTGGACTTGATGATCCAGAGGGCCCCTTCCAGCTCTGCAGTTCTAAGATGATTATTATTGAGTAGAGAGATGTTCTAGATCCCTAAATGACTAAATTGTTCCTGGAGGTCCTAAAGAAGACATGAATACACACATTTGGTATAAAAACTGCACTCCTCTTTGTTTTCCAGTTTTTGCTGATCAGCTCTAGTGGAGATAATATCCCATGTAAAGAGCTCTAGTTGTGAGCTCAGTAACCAAGCCAATATAGAATCAGACTAAAGACACACATTGGAGGAAAAAAAGGAAACTACATGAGTAGGTCCCTGTGGTAGGGTTTTTGTTGTATCAAATGCCAACAGAGTGTACAAAAGCTGTATGAGAAGAGTAAAAGCCTTTTATTTACACAGCTGAGGGGAGGCAGTTTAAAGAGAAATGGGAAGGTTCTACTCCTGCAAATAGGAAAACATGTAGGAATGTTTTGCTTTCTATGAGATGGTCTCCAGTATTTCTCTTCATTATCATATTCCCTGTGTTTTGGTATGTATGTGTTAAAGCAATAAGCTTCTACAGTTGTCCATGTTAAAAATGTTGTGCATTTATTACTATTTATAGATGTTCCTGATGAAGAGAAGAATAAGTATTTGCTGAAATACATTGGGCATTGTTGAATAATAAGTATAGACACATGGAGAAATATTTTTCTCACCTCTAACTTTAGTTCCTTTAGGAACAAAAGTTCTGGTCCCACTACAACTCCTTGACAGAACTGCATGCTTATTCATCTGTGTTGTAAAAACTGCATTTAGTTTACCATCTGTTTCTTATTTCTTAGCTGCTAAGCAACCCATAAGAGGACTTGTCTTTTCATCCCAGGACTACTGAGGAGTCTTTGGAGAGGAACTTTAGACCTGTCCACATTGGCATATAGATATGGTATAAGGATCGCTTATGGCACAGTTTGGATTGGAATACAAGACCTCATATGCAAGTGTTTCTACTTAGAAAGATCCACCCTTCCCCTTTAAGAGCTGTTGCACACCTTTCTGGCCCAGTGGTAGGGCATGCATTTTTGTTGGCATAGCCATTGTCTAGTCTGTTTAGCTGGCTAGATAGCAGCTTCCAGTAGCCTCAGGTCCAACTGCCATTGCAGTTGCAGATTCTGAGAGAGAGGGAGAGAGAAAGTGAGGGGAGAACAAGGGAAAGGAAAATAAGAAGGGGGAAGGGAGAAAACAGAACGACACCAAAAGAGGGAGAGAGGAGCAATATATTTTTTAAAATCACTTTCCCTGACCTTCTGCAGGCGATTAGGGGAAGCATGTAATTAGCTGATTGGGCTACAAAGGGTCATTTGCTGTTCAGATGGGAGGAACATGCCAAATGGCTCATCATTCCCCCCCTCAAGCTCAACAGGCCCTTTGTAGCCTGATCCACCCCACACCCAAAATGGCCAGTCTAGACAGGCCCAGACATTTTTCAAGATACGACTGTCTACTGCATCCCCCGTCTCTTCATGCTTGCTTGTTCTTTAAATCTTCCACAGATTTTTGGAAAAGGTTAGTGAGGCAGGACTTAAGCACCCCTGCTGAATTTTCTTTAGCAATGCTTGTTCTTATGTTTACTATTTCTACCCTTAATTGTTTCCACCAATTTACCTGGAATAGAGAGTAGGTTAACTGGCCTGTAATTTCTTGACTCTTGCTCGTTGCAGATGATCATGAGGAGGAGGAGGAGGAGGATATTTAATGCTAGCTACCTTCTACTCATCTTGGCTATCTTTCCATTATTTGGCAGCAACACGAATTTGAGAGATGTTGCAATTTTTTATGAGAATATCCTTCACATCTGTGTTTCTTGAGAACTCCTGGGTTGCCTGGACCTAATAAGTAGCTGGTTTGTAATTTGCCACTTTGACACAGAACATCTCTGTTACACAGCATGCTGCCAGAGCACATTTACAAACTCATATATGTTCAGAGAAAACACGCCAGTGAAGGATCTTTGACCAATGACTGTTGTGTGTCTTAACACACGTTGAGCTCACTAAATCACATCCACCCAGATCTGTTCAACAGGGGAATTTCACCTGAGACAGAAGAATTAAATAGACACAATTATTATGTGGAGAGACAGTGAAGATTACCGCCTACACACATACCTAGAAAACAATAAGTCAATAAAGCAAGTGACTACGCAACTAAAATACATTTGCTTCAGAAATCAAAAGAAACAAACTCTCATGGCTGAGAGGGTTTTAAGATCTAGACTACTGTTGCAAAGTGTGGGTGAGCTACAGAAGTCTGGATTTAAATTTCAGAGGGTAGCTAGGTTTGGAGCTAATCAGCTTGGGGAGAGGCATTTGCTACATGGAAGAGAAGAGGGGGAGAAAGAAAATCTTTATGCCACATACTCCAGAGAAAAGGGATGAATAGATAGATAGGGGAGGGGCTGCTCTTCAGTGTAAGTACTCCCCAAATAGATTTAGGGGTGACAGGGATTACTTATCCATAATCTCATTAGTCTACCTTGAAGAGAAGCTGTGGAGTACTTTAATCCTTGTGGGAGAAATACATAGGAAAGAAATTCATGGGCAGTGATCCCAAGGAAGGACAGAGTAACAAGATCTTAGGCCAAAATCACAAATTTAGAAAAGAAAAATGAGCTAAGAAGATCTTTACTAAATCATAGAATCGGCATGGGATGGAGAAAGTGACTCTGGCTAGACCAGGTCTCAGAGAAACCTCGGGGAACTCAGCGCAAAAGGAAACTAGGCAAACCCACATAGTGATTCACCAGGCACAGTCAATCAAAATTATAAAAACATTGACTGGTATTATATAACAGATAAAATTTTTTAACCAAAAACCTAAGTATATGTTAAATATCAACACAGTATGTATGCTGTTGCTAATATTGCCGTTTTTTGTAGTTCTGATGGTGTTATTTTTGAGATCTGCAACTGCTTATAATATTGTGTAAAATTTCTTAATATTGTTCCCAAAGCCCTGATGACTATGGAGATCACTGAAGTATGTTTCATCCACAAGTGAGATGTTTCGATTGCCAGGTCTCTGTACTTTGTTAGTTTTTCCAATTCTTGATCTCCAACTCTGGCATCCCCTGGAATTGCAATGTCAATTATCCAGACATTTCTTCATTCTCTCACTACTATGTCTGGTCTGTTATATTCAAGATATCTATCAGTTTGGATCCGGAAATCCCACAGGATCTTGACGCTGTCATTTTCTGACACCTTCTCCACCTGATGTTCCCCTGGGTTTTTGGAGGCTGGCAAGTCATATTTTTTGCATAATGACCAGTGCACTAATATTGCCATTCTATTATGTCTAAATTTGTAATTTGTTTGTGCAATCTTTGGACATTCACTGATGAGGTGCAACACAGTTTCATCTTTATCTTGGCAGAGTCAACATTTGCTATTAGGACTCATCCCTTGGATCTTAGCTTTCATCACATTGGTTTGGTGTGCTTGTTGCTGCTGCTGCTGTTAGGGTATTTGAAAAGTTGCATTTGTAATAACATTTTCTTCTTGGTTGCTTCCCTGATTATCTCTTCTCAAGACCATAATCAGACTTCAGGTTTGAGAGAATATTTTCCTAAAAATATATTTAGATCTAGTATTTTGATTTACAGTGGCTGAAATCCTGTTACTTAGCCTAAGTTGCATTAGAATAGGCCCACTGAATACATTTCATTGGTTAAAATGGGCCTTCTCCAGTCTTGACTTACTTTAGCATAGTAAGTCACAACTAGATTAGGTCAAGTTGAATCAGTGGAACTTATGACCCACCAAAACCCCTGGTTCAATGGGCCTACTCTAATGTAATTTACTATGCTGAACAACAGTATTTCTGTGAAATATGATCCTTTCAAATTTTCTATGTTTATTGGACTCTATGTCTTCTCTGATGGCCAAACCACCAATCCCAACCCTTATGGATTTCTTTGTTCTTTATATATTTTGTAATATTGAGAGACAACCAGACTTCATTTGCTCTTTGCCTTCCACCAGATGTCTAATATGCTCACTGTATGTATGTTCTCTTTCAGTATGAAGGCCTCCACTTCTCTAGGTCTAGGGGCTTCTGTCATCACCATATAAACATTAATAGATTGTGCGAAGGAGATCATACAATAGATGAAAGGTTGACTGAACACTCAAAAATGCCCAAGACCAGGTCCTTTTTGATGTTGCAGATAAAATTCTTCCTTCATTAATTCATGTTTCATTCCACCAATGACAATGGGAAGGGAAACCAATCAATAGTATTGACTTGGCTAAGTTTGGTGGCTGAAATTTAATTTTGTTGGAGGAGGCTGGCAAGTGGGGAAGAAGCTTTCCAATTGACTGTTCAAGAGCATGCTGGATGAAAGCCGCCCTCTCCAGGATACGTTATGGGAAAACATTCAGCATAGCAGAAATGCAGTGTTTGTGGCAAGGAATACACTTAATTAGATTCATCTATAAGGCTCAGCAGCTGTTCTGCAGACAAACAGAAATCTTTGCCATTTCTTTTGGTTCTATGGAGATACCGAGATTGGCTTCATTCTCCTCCCTCTTGCTGGCCTCGTTCGCACAAACGATCATTATCTGTTGCTGGGTTTCAGACAATTTATCTCTCTCTCTCTCTCTCTCTCTCTCCCCCCCCCCCCACAGCAAACAGTTTTTGCGCTTTGTTTTTTGGACTTCTTTCCTTCACATTTGGTATTGAAAATCCTGGATAGGTTTTTATGCAAAAGATTGGCTGGATGCCTCACACAGCACATATTAGTTATGTGGAGGGGGAAAAACAAACCCACATATCCATTTCTTGAGGATGTTTTTCTTCTCTCCAAATAGAAAAGATAGAATTTATTCCCCCCTTCCTTCAGCATTCCTTCTCTCTCTCTCTCTCTCTCTCTCTCTCACACACACACACACACACACACACACAGAGAGAGACAGACAGACAGACAGCAACCTTGTGCCAAAGAAAACATTCCCCTTTTGGGTTCTTGGAGGTATGTGTGTTGTTTCACACAGACAGACGCCTTCAAATCTTAGTCTTCGTCTGTTAGCTTTCTGGGGGTAAAGTTGGATGAAAATGTTTTAAGAGAGCTGACCCCTTCTCATGCACACACGCACGCAAACACACTTTTATGCCACTGCTGCCCTCCTGTGCTCAAACAGTCTCAGTTTACAAAACGTGTCTACTTGAGGTGAATGTCGGAACAAGGCCCACATCATGTGCAGTAACCCTTTTTCTATAGACCCTGTCTGCAGATGTTCAGTAGGAAGATGAGTAGACATGGTTATGAAACAGGTAATTGAGATGAGGCCTCCATCACTGTTTCGCACCCAGAGTGAGCTCTGAGACGTCACCATCTGTTTCTTATTTCAATAAACTGTTCTCTGTTTATGAACATTACTTCTTTTTGAGACACACCATGAGTGCAAAAGGCAACTTTAATACATGATGACAAGATGGTACAGTCTAGTACAGTATTAGTGATGTGTTATGTCAAGGGTAACACATCATTTTCTGCCCATCTCACAGTGCTGTTTATAATTTTGGAGCTCTTCAGGTGTCACCCATACCCATAGAACGCATTGCACATTAATGATCCATCTCTTCATTTGAATATATATTTCTGCACATAATTAGAGCAGCCTATATTGAGATTATGGAGAGAGCTACTGTGTAGTTACTGCACAGTCATGATTCTCCAAAGGTGATATGTACACAGAGGCGCTCTTCATGTATATCTGGTTCTTGTACATACACAAATAAGGGGTTGCATGCATTTGTGCCATTTGCTCCATCAGGCATCCAATTAACTCTCAAACTGGTGTGTACAACTATTCCTCTCAGGTGTATGTAGAGGTGGAGGTGAGCATTATTATAGGTGCTTCTTACCTCCATCTCCTGTGTCTCAAGTGACACATTCTCTTAGAATGATGCAATGTAGATTACCTTTTTGATCATACATTTCTTGAGGAGCAGAGCCTAAAATGTTACTTTTAAAAACAAGTCAGAAAGCCTTTATTGCTGCACCTACTCCAGTCACCAAAGTCAGCACACTGGCAAAATCCTGTCACTCACCATAGTAAATTGCACTAGAATAGGCACATTAAATTTGGTGAGTCAACTACTCTGTAAGTTTCCACTGATTCAAATGGGCCTACTCTAACTGTGACTTACTTTACAATAATACTCTAATGTGATTTACTATGCTAAGCAACAGGATTTTGGCAACTGTATGTTTCTTACACATTTCATTCTGAAGGCACAGAATTGCTAATTCTGAGATTTCAGTTTAAAAATTCCTTAACAAAAATACAAGAGACAATATGAAGCAATATTTCCATTCCAAAAGCTTATCAAGAGGCCTCTAAAATTACTTTGAATGCCTTTATGAGTAACATTTGAAATTAACTAGAGAACATCACTTATTATACCAATAAAGTAACTTGCTTCTTCTTTGCTATGGATCCTTTAAAGCGAAACTTTGTTGCCAGAAAAAGTAATGAATCCCAGGCACAAGTTTCACATAACTCATTGGCTGAAATCCAGTAGCAGGTCACAACTAGAGTACGCCGATTGAATCAATAGAACTTACATAGGTGTTGACTCACCAAATCCCAAGAAGGGACATGGTGGCGCTGTGGGTTAAACCGCAGAAGCCTCTGTGCTGCAAGGTCAGACGACCAGCAGTCGTAAGATCGAATCCATGCGACGGAGTGAGCTCCTGTTGCTTGTCCCAGCTCCTGCCAACCTAGCAGTCCGAAAGCATGCAAATGCAAGTAGATAAATAGATACCACCTTGGTGGGAAGGTAACGGCGTTCCGTGTCTAGTCACGCTGGCCACGTGACCACGGAAACTGTCTTCGGACAAACGCTGTCTCTATGGCTTGGAAACGGGGATGAGTACCACGCCCTAGAGTCGGACACGACTGGACTAAATGTCAAGGGGAACCTTTACCTTTACCTTACCACCAAATCCCAGCAGATTCAATGAGCCTACTCGGCTGTGACTTACTGCTGGATTTCAGTCATTGTTTTCAAGCTTTGTTTAGGATATAATTCTGAACACACTTAAAATAGGAATAGGTCTCATTAATTAGGTAGATATGCATAGATATGTATGACTGCTGATGTCATAACATGAGCACAGGGAGAATGGACTCAAGGCATTGTAATGAACCAAGATGAAGAGAGAAGAAGTAGGTTTTAAAGAATCATCACTATCTTTCCATAATGTCTGGAAATTCATGTCCTTTCCCATCCTTCCAACGAAGATAATCCTGTAGGGTTCATATGGAACCTTCCACATGGATGACTGGAGGAATTCACTTTTCCCTCACTCATATATGGTTGCCATACACTCTGAATGAGGAGCCCCATGTAGCCAAAACAATGCCACATCCACCCACCCACTCATACACATGAGAAAGATATGGACAGAAATTCCCATGGCTTCTAAAAATCTCTTAGGAAATAAAGCTCAAAGGAGGACTACTCTTGTCTCCAACAGCCCCATGAGGCTTGAGCATGCCACATTCCTGCAGAAGGTTGACTGGGAGGAAATGGGTAGGGTGGAATGGAAAAGGATATGCTGACTGGCTGGCCTTCTGAAGAAGAGCACTCCTGAGCAGAAGACTGGGCTGCAAGGCCTACTGGTAAGTCCTTACTCTTATCCATTGCCATACTTGGACATCTAATGTTCCCCTCATTGGTCTTGTGCCTGTGTGAGACAATGGTTGTGAACCCACTCATTGCCCCTCATTGTCAGGCTGCCCTCCCAGCTGCTGCTATTTGCAGAGTAAGGTCTGAACTTTTTTTATATATAAAAAAAGTTACAGCTGTTTTTACTGGGCATAATGGTAAAAATTCAGCGTTGTCATTTGTACACCTTTCCAGAAGTACTCTAATTTCAGTTGTATATTTTACTTTTCAACTCTTGTTCCAATAGCTACTGTGTTCGGAAGCACATTTATAACCTAAACCTCGCACAATAGCTGTGATTCATATTGGCTCCAGTTCAAGAACTCTTTTGAGTGCCTACCTTTTAACTGCATGGAAATGTACTCCCTGAAGCAGGCGACCCTTTCTAGCGACCTTTGCATAAAGAACGACTCCAATTATGATCGCTTACGGGAATAGTTCCCTTGACTGCGGGCCTGAGAGTCCGCTTTCTTGGAGTGTGTTGGCCCAACTGTGGTTTTAAAAGCCAGAGCAAACCTTTCCTTGGGCTCCAACTTTCATGCAGAATGTTTTTGATTGCACATAAGAGGATTTGGAGCAGGAAGCTTTGGAGGGAAGAGGGGTAATTTCCAGAACAGAACAAAATAAAATAAAATCTTACATATGGGAAAAAGCTGAATTTTTTTGTTCCAAAAAGACTGATGGGGCACAGAAGCAGAAGTACATCTTGTGAAAATTTTAATGGCTGGCATTCCACAGAATAAAATTAATAAAGATCATACATCAAAGAGTCTGCATTCTGCTCTTGCTGCGTGGGACTTGGAAAAAGTTGGAGAAAGGATTGTGTGAGTGGGTGAGAACACAAAATGAGGCCAAAACCAGAGAGCCAAACTCCATTTCCCTTGTGTACAAACACAAGGCCAAAAGTTATTAAACTTAAGCATAGATTGGGCAAAGTGGAGGCCTTAAGACAAGATGGTGAGGGTGGATGTCTACTGACAGTACCACCTTTTGTTTCAAGCAAAGCAAAAGCAAGCAAAGGGTGCTGCTTATATACCGCCCCATAGCGCTTCAAGCACTCTCTGGGTGGTTTACAAGTTAATTATGCAGGCAACATATTGACCCAAAGCAAGCTGGGTACTCATTTTACCGACCTCGGAAGGATAGAAGGCTGAGTCAACCTTGAGACGGCTACCAGGGATTGAACCCTGGGTCATGGGCACAGTTTTGGCTGCAGTACAGCAGTTTAACCACTGCGCCACGAGGTTCAGTCTGTAAGCAGTGGAAAGTGATGGGAATATATGTCTGTGAGCTGTAGTGTACTTTAGAATGGAAAACAAAAAAAAATCTTAGCATGTTCTATAGCTTTTTCAATCATCTGGAACAAAGAATGGACTTCATGGGTATACAGTAGAACTGCGGTATCCACAGTGGATCAGTTCCAAGCCCACCTACTCTTGTGGATGCCAAAAACCATGGATATGCAAACCCTATATATGGCATAGTCTTTGGTTTCCTCTAGTAGGATAATTTCCTGCTGTTCTGGTAATACAACCTTGGGAACGTGTATTTCTGTTTGTTTTTTAATTTAATATTTTCATGCAGCATATAACTGAAACTACAGCTATTGATCCCATGGTTACAGCGGCTCTGCTATACATAAACAGCTGAAGAACATGTAGACAGCATGAAATTGTCCTACAGGAGATGTTCCATTAGGCCACATGGGGCACTGACTACTGCCCATCAATCTACTCCTGCCTGCCTGCTTACCAATGGAGAAGGGTCAGGGTTTGACTTGTGTTCCCCTTCTGCTGACACTCTGTATGTCTGAATGCATGTTGCTTTCATGCTGGCCTAACTGCATGTCTGGAATGCTTGTGTGTGCATATGTTCATGAACTGAATATCTACCTGTGCCCTGACTCTCTCTGTCATCCCTGGATCTGCTCAACGTTAACTGCTGTGACTTCAGCCCTACCAATTCCAGTGGGCTCCAGTCACCGCTGAATAATCTTAACATAGTGAAACTGTAGTGCTATGGCGCGTGGTATTTTAGGATCAAAACATGTGCCAATGTAACTTCTGTGAATTATCTGGTTTAGCCTGGTGGGTGAGGAAATCCTTAGGAAAGGACTGTGCTTATGAAGTTTCAGAAACAGAGAGAGCTAGAAAGGGAATGAGCTTCTATTTCGCTGGGACTGGAAATTAGGCCTTTTCCACCTTGACTTAGGTAGCAAGTCATCACTGAATGCAATCTTGCTCTGAGAGGCACTTATGGCACCAATAGGCAAGGTGTGACATCTTGGTTAATATAGAGCATCTATACATACAATGAGTGCTGGACATCCTTCTCTTATAAGCAAAGTTTTGGAAAGGGTTTTAAAAAGAATTCTCAGATTCAACCTGGTCACTTTAGTTGAGGAATTCAAGAGGTTAAATTCTTGTTGCTTTGTTACATGTGGAAGGCAAAAGGTGTAACATTCAGTCATTCCTAGCCAGCAATTAACACGTCACTGCTAGGATTCTCAGGAGCACACCTGCCCACTACCTTGGTGGGCACTTGAGAGTCCTAGCAAAGACTCATTACTTGCAGTCTAGGAATAACTGACCATTACCCCCTTTGTGCAACAAAGCAACAGGATTTCAGCCAGGGAGTCTTCTGGTCCATGTATAGAAAAAAAATGTCTTATTTGTATACTATCTTTATTAGGTCACTGAAAAGTTCAGGGGAGTGGTGTAAAGGGAAAAAAAATCTCCAAGTCCAAAAAAATCTGTCTAGATACAGAATCCTTCTCTATCTAGACAGTAGCCTACTGACAAAACAAGATGCAGATTGCAGATTCAGTACAAAACAAGATATCAAGGCATCAATGAACAGCGTCCTTCCTCTTTGCAGACAAAAACTGTCTAAGCCCCCAGCCCCATGAGCAAGACACATAGGCCCTGTACTGTTTTGTTTAGAGCAGAAACAAAACAAAACAAAGAGAGAGAGAGAGAATTCAAAGGGTAGGCTGTACGACAACTGAGTAGCACCTTACATTTGGATGCCCCACTATGTTAAAGCATTGCATTGGTGGTCATGGCTAGCAGCTGGAGGAGATGGCATCCTAATTGAAATGTATTCTTGGGGATGAAGATTTTCCTTTCACTGCAGGAGAGCTGTTTCAGGAGGCTGAACATAGTAGTTCCACTAGTAAAATATTTTTTTTTAAAAAAAATCAAGACAGCTACTGACATAACTTCCTTGCTTCTCACACCTCTCTCTTGTCCCCTTGAAGGAAGAGACATCTTGCCTTTGTTCTCTAGAGATGAAAGGGGCAGCCATGGCTCCCGGGATCTCCATGTTTGCTAGAACCAGGCCTCCTATCCACTTTCCTATCCCAAGTATACTTATAATGAACACTAGCTTTCTTCTTTTCTGAGAGAGAAGTATGAACATGGTTCCTTTACCATGGGTGGTGGTAGGGGGTGATTACTCAGGTAAACATTCCAGGTTCCCATTGGCTGAATCCACTCCTGTACCACTGCATGCTTTATTTTCCAACATAGACAAGGTGAACGTTCAAGTCCAGTGGCTGTTCTGTATTAATGGGATTCAGACATTTTTTAAAATAGTGTACAGCAGCTCCCTGCTTAGTCAAACCTAGCTAGGCTGAGATGCTTTTGCAGTACGATATGAAACTAGACATCAAGCAGAAGCGGGGATTGTACACCTGTCAACTTTCGTACAGTAACTGCTCTCACTCAAACAGCATGGCATCGTCCCTCCTGAGTTCAGTAGAAATGCCATCAAAAGCAGCTCAACTTCTCCCCACTCCACTGGGAAGGGTTGGGGGATGACTCTCAGCTGCTGGAGCTCAATATCTGTCCAACTCTACATCATACAAGGCAGTTAGCTGTCATGATCAGCAGGCACAAGACTGGAGCAGCCAAGCATGCTTAGAAAATGTATTAGTGCTCTATGATCAGGCCTTCTCCCCCATGGATGGGAGAGGATTGTGGAGGCATTTTTCTTCATCAACTCACAACTGGGGTCAATACACCAACTGTGAACATCCCAGTGTGTGTCAGCATCTTACCAGCAAACCTATAGTGAGGAGAAACACTCAAACAGCTGCTTGCCATATGGGCAAAATATTGTTCTAGGTATAATTCACATAACATCGGACTTCATGGATTGCTACCTTGTCGTGGCGAAGGGGCTCGAGTAATTCAGAGAAGCTATGGGCTATGCCGTGCAGGGACACCCAAGACGGACAGGTCATAGTGGAGAGTTCTGACTAAACACGATCCACCTGGAGCAGGAACTGGCAAGCCACTCCAGTATCTTTGCCAAGAAAACTCCATGAACAGAAACAAAAGGCTAAAAGATATGACGCTGGAAGATGAGCCCCCTCAGGTCGGAAGGCGTCCAACATGCTACTGAGGAAGAGCGGAGGACAAGTACAAGCAGCTCCAGAGCTAATGAAGTGGTTGGGCCAAAGCCGAAAGGACGCTCAGCTGCGGACGCGCCTGGAAGTGAAAGGAAAGTCCGATGCTACAAAGAAAAATACTGCATAGGAACCTGGAATGTAAGATCTATGAACCTTGGTAAGCTGGATGTGGTCAAACAGGAGATGACAAGAATAAACATTGACATCCTGGGCGTCAGTGAACTAAAATGGACGGGAATGGGCGAATTCAATTCAGATGATTATCATATCTACTATTGTGGGCAAGAATCCCGTAGAAGAAATGGAGTAGCCCTCATAGTCAACAAAAGAGTGGGAAAAGCTGTACTGGGATACAATCTCAAAAATGATAGAATGATTTCAATACGAATCCAAGGCAGACCTTTCAACATCACAGTAATCCAAGTTTATGCACCAACCACCCATGCTGAAGAGGCTGAAATTGACCAATTCTATGAAGGCTTACAACACCTTCTAGAACTGACACCAAAGAAAGATTTTCTCATTCTAGGGGACTGGAATGCTAAAGTAGGGAGTCAAGAGATAAAAGGAACAACAGGTAAGTTTGGCCTTGGAGTTCAAAATGAAGGAGGGCAAAGGCTAATAGAGTTCTGACAAGAGAACAAGCTGGTCATCACAAACACTCTTTTCCAACAACACAAGAGGCGACTCTACACATGGACATCACCAGATGGGCAATACCGAAATCAGATTGATTATGTTCTCTGCAACCAAAGATGGAGAAGCTCTATACAGTCAGCAAAAACAAGACCTGGAGCTGATTGTGGCTCTGATCATCAGCTTCTTATAGCAAAACTCAAGCTTAAATTGAAGAAAGTAGGAAAAACCACTGGGCTAGTCAGGTATAATCTAAACCAAATCCCTTATGAATACACAGTGGAAGTGAAGAACAGATTTAAGGAACTAAATTTGGTGGACAGAGTGCCTGAAGAACTATGGATGGAGGCTCGTAACATTGTACAGGAGGCAGCAACAAAAACCATCCCAAAGAAAAGGAAATGCAAGAAAGCAAAGTGGCTGTCCAATGAGGCCTTACAAATAGCAGAGAAGAGAAGGGAAACAAAATGCAAGGGAGATAGGGAAAGTTACAGAAAATGGAATGCAGACTTGTTAAATGTTCCTTTAATAGCTCCAATTTTCTTGAACAGATCTCTGGTTTTCCCTTTCTATTATTTTCCTCTATTTCTTTGCAGTGTTCATTTAAGAAGGCCCTCTTGTCTCTCCTTGCTATTTTTTGGAAGTCTGCATTCCATTTTCTGTAACTTTCCCTATCTCCCTTGCATTTTGTTTCTCTTCTCTTCTCTGCTATTTGTAAGGCCTCGTTGGACAGCCACTTTGCTTTCTTGCATTTCCTTTTCTTTGGGATGGTTTTTGTTGCTGCCTCCTGTACAATGTTACGAGTCTCCATCCATAGTTCTTCAGGCACTCTGTCCACCAAATCTAGTTCCTTAAATCTGTTCTTTTAAATCTGTTGTCTGTGTCAAAGACATAGAGAATGCAATTGGGCAGGATTCCTCTGTAATTTGGTACAAGTAAACCCCAGCTGACTATCAAGATAGAAGTAAAATGATCAATGACATTCAACCAATAGAAGTTCATCCATCCGTGACAAAGGGGAAGATGAAGCTTAAATGTTCGGCGGTAATCGCTGATTGAAACAGAAAACATGAGGAGCACTTGCAAAAAAGACTGATCATCAATTGAAATAGACCAAGGGGGCTAATTACATGGATTTCCACTACATTGTCAAAACAGGGTGGCCAAAGTTATTTGACCTGAGACAGACAAGTGAAACAACGAAGGGACAAACCACCAAGCACCAACTAAATTAAATAAACTGGAAAAGCTACCCCCTACCAGCCTAAAAGAATAATTATTTAAAATAAGGATTTTGTTGCCACATGGGTGTTTTAATTCCAAAAGCGTAAATCCTTTCCTTTGAGTGGTTTATGCTTGCCTTTGTAAAAAATTGTTCAGCACTGCTGCAGACGTTTTGTTTCTTCCTTCAGTTTTAGTTTTTATGGCATACAAAGTACCATCAACCAAAAGAGGAATACAACGCTGTAATCTGGATGAGACAGAAGTAATGCGAAGATGTCTGGCAAAACTGTATAGTTTAGATACATTGCCAGTGTATCTGATGTGGCTACAAGAGACGTGGGCCTACCTGGGGACCCTGATGTGCCTTATGTAGGGGGCTTAGGCTGGTAGAAGTGGAAAGCAGGGGATGCTCCTTCTTGAACAGAGTGTCATCCCCCCGAGTTCCCAGGAGTAGTTCACACTAGTGCGAACCAAGCCTTTCCAGGGCCCAGGCATAGCCCTGAGGGGAGGGACTTCAGTGAAGCAGACCTGAGAAATACCATTCCCGCTCTGGTCCAGCTGAGTGCTACTTAAATGCTTCTCTGGAGCCAGCACTTTTCCATTGCTCTTCCCACCCACCCTCTATAAAGGTTTTCTTTGGTATTTTGTTAAGGGAAACGAGTCATAATTGTGGCTGCGACTACATTGTCAAATATTGTGGGATTTGCTCCACCTATAAAACAGGTGAATTTGAAGTATTTTTTTACCGACCACAAGACGCACAAGCTGATTCAAATCAGTCCAGCCCTTTTTGCTCCCAAAGTGACTTTTTTTCTTTGTCACCAGGAGGCTTCTACCTTTTCAAGCTGGAACCATTTGAATTAACGTTTTCCTGTGTGGTTAGTTGTGATATCCAATAAGATGCAGTTCAGTGGCAGGAAAAGTAAGGTCCTGCACTTAGGCAGGAGAAACCAGGTGCACAGGTACAGGATAGGTGGTACCTGGCTGGACAGTAGTACCTGTGAGAGGGATTTAGGTGTCCTGGTGGACCACCGCCTAAGGATGAGTCAGCAGTGTGCTGCAGCTGCCAAGAAAGCCAACACAGTCCTAGGCTGCATCAACAGGGGGACAGCATCAAGATCAAGGGAAGTGATAGTACCACTCTATACCACGCTGGTGAGGCCACTCTTGGAGTGCTGTGTCCAGTTCTGGTCACCACAATACAAAACAGATGCTGAGGCCCTGGAAGGGGTGCAGAGAAGAGCAACAAAGATGATAAGGGGACTATGGAGAACGACTAAAAGAACTAGGTATGTTTAGCTTAACGAAGAGAAGACTGAAATATCTGAAGGGTTGCCACAGGGAAGAGGGCACCAATTTATTCTCCATTGCGCCTGAGGGTATGACAAGAACCAATGGGTGGAAACTCATCAGAGGGAGATCCAACCTGGAAATAAGGAGGAATTTCCTGATGGTGAGAACCATTAAGCAGTGGAACAGCTTGCCTCCCGATGTTGTGGGTGCCCCATCACTGCAGGTTTTCAAAAAAAGATTGGACAGATATCTGTCCGGGATGGTATATGGTCCGGGATGGTAATGAGGTCTCCTGCCTTGAGCAGGGGGTTGGACTAGAAGACCTCCAAGGTCCCTTCCAACCCTACAACGATCCTATGATTCTATGACACAAAGTGTGCTGCTTAGAGCCCGGAAGTGTAGTGGTTAAACTGCAGTACTGCAGTGAAGACTCTGCTCACAACCTGAGTCCAATTCCGGGCTCAGTTAACTGACTCACAGTTGACTCAAGCTCCCATCATTCCAGTCAGTAAACTGAGTACCCAGCTCACTGGGGAGCAGCAATGTGTAGCCTGAATAATTAAATTGTAATTTAAGTCTTAAGCACTATGGGGTGGTATATAAGCAACATACTTTGCTTTGCTTTTTTGTGATACGTTCTTGTAAAGACCTTTGTGAGTCCCAGCCAAAGTTTAGCATTTCCCAGGCGAATCACGAACTTTTCCATGCAAATTTGCACCCAGCTATGAGGTACCACATGGGGGAGGATTGATACCCTGACACAGAGCTTTTAATGACATATTTGTTGCAGAGAAGAGGGCAGAAAGACCTAGAATAAAAATGAGAAACTAAATGGTTGTCATGGGGCTAGCTGTGTTAATCTGTAGCAGCAGAAACAACAGAGTCTGATGGCATCTTAAAGACATGCTCTCTTTCTCATTCCCCTCCTACAGCACCATGACTGTTCTATCTTTGGATGTGGCCGCTTGCAGCAGTAATGTTGCAAGACATTCTTCTTCTTTCTATACTTCATTTCCCATTTATTGTACCTTGAAGAATCACGGTAACAATCAGTACTTATCATTTGTCATTATGTGTCTGACATATTCTCGTTTTTTGTGTTTTATGTGGTTTATGGCTTCTTGATCCTTATTCATTCACCTTAGCAATTCTTCATCGGTCCCCGTCTCGATGTAAGAAATTGAAGAAATCCACATTTCAGATATTTCGACCTTTTAAATGACAACCTGTGTTAACGTACATGATCCCATACCATACAGTAGAACTGATATAGTGCCGTACAATGTGTGTTCCCATCACCAATGGCAAGCATTTGTTTCAAATTTTTCATTTTAAAGCAACTCCTCTGCAACACCTCTATTCCAATTTTTATTGTATAGCAACATTCCCAATGTTGATTCAACCAAATTCCCAGATACTTATTTTTCCCCAACTTGCTCCACACTTTCATTTTGGACCTTTAACCACATTTCCTGGACTGCTTGCTCTTTACTGATTACTGTCTCCTTTTTGTTTGTTTGTTTGTTCACTTGTTTGCTTCTAACATTCATTTTTAGACCATGATCTCCAAGCCACATGTCCCTCCAGAGTTTAGCACAAAGAGGGAGCTCATTGGCTCCTCTCTCTTTTTAAACTCAAATGTTGTCACCAAGATCATTTCCCCTCACTTCCACTGCTCTGGCCCATTTGGACCTGGGCAAGTCAAGAGTGAGAATATGCACTGGAGCTGAAAAATGCTGTGCACATGAACTGCTGAATACCTCAGTGGTTTAGGTCTCTGGCTGTGGAGCCAGAGGTTGGGAGTTTGATCTCCCACTGTGCGCCCTTGACAGGGGCTGGATTCAATGATCTATAGGATCCCTTCCAGCTCTGCAGTTCTAAGATTGTGATTATGATTTGTGAAGCAGTATATTCTGGAATAAAGAACCACACCTCTACAAGGTAATAAATTATTTCTTAAAATTTAGACTGAAAAAGCCAGAAGAGGCAGGATTAAGCAAAGGAAAGACTGCCTGTCTTGTAAACTCTCAAAATGGAGTTGGTTGCTTTGTAAGCCATATCAAGTAGGAACTTCACAGGTACACTAACCCCACCTGGCCCAATTCATTATTGCTTCATGTAAGTCTGTTTATTGTCGTGAGAAATTCTGATACGATTTCAAGTTACATTGAATTGAAAAGACTGCACCAGAGTTGTTATCACAGCATTGTATGCTGCAGCTGTTCTCTAGAGATTAGCATGCACGTTTGGATATTGTGATAAAAGACCAAACCTAAATGGAATGTATGTAATTCTTCTCCCCAGGGACCTGTGCCTTCCTAGCATGTGGTGAGGAGGAGTTTCAACCCATTCTTTTTTTGTGAAAAGAACCAGCAAGAACAAAGGCAGCCTCCGGAGTGCTTTAATGTGGAAAAGAACCTGATGGCAGGTAACTGGAAACACAGGAGCAAATGATACTCATTCTTCCCAAGAACGAGTGGTGCACGGCTGCCAAAGGAATTGTTCCGAGGGCAAAATCGACTCTAGGTAGCTGGAAGCAGTCAGAAGAATAAAGGTCCTTGCGCTTGTTAAGCTGAACTAAGGGCACAAGAAAGCATCAGACCAGCATGTCACAAGGGAACATAACCAAGGTCATGCACCAGTTCTCATTAGGAGCATTTTGGAAGAATATCACTATTATTTTGAGCAAGCAATCCTTTCACTTTCAGACTGTCCTTATTATGAAACATGGGATGGGGGGGTCAAGGGGGGCAGAGCTCTCCCCAAGAGTAATTGGTGTGTGGGGGGGACTGACTACCCTTGCGCCCAGTCAGGGATGATCAGGAAGAAGAAGAAAAAGACGGTGGTTGCAGTACAGGCTGCTTGACAAAGGACAGGGAGAAAGTAAACCTCTTTTCTTGAGCACGAAATAGCCTTTTGTGTTGTACTTTGGGACCAGATCTTAGCTACAGAAGAAAGAGAGAATCAGAAGGTCAAAGTATATGTCAGAGACTCATCACAAAACCAAGACTCATCACAAAACCAAGCAAGCTGATTTGCAAATCATATGAGATCAGAAAAGCTCTTGCTGTGACACTCGGATGTTTTCAGAAAGCTAAAGAATTCTGTCTTCCAATGAGAGATTTTTTGCAATGTACATGGGGAGAGGGGAAGAGACATACAACTCCATGAAGGTAATCCTTTAAGAGCCACCCATAACACATGCTAGAGACTTCACTGGTCTCTACAATAGGCAGAGGAGTGCAGTGAACATAGAACAGTAAATAGGAGATAGGTTGCTCTGGGCCCTTTTCATAGACAGTGATGAAGCAAAATCTGGGAAGAGGAAGGGGTGTTGATGGAGAAAAAAGAAAGTCTTCCAACTAGGTGAAATCAACCCTCTTTGATAGTGTTCTCTATTACTCTTCAGACACATCATGCTCATCATGTAACTAGAGAATATCAGGCACTGGCCAACTAGATAGGGCAAGATATGGAAAACATTTCCCTTTCTCTGCTGTTAGACAGGGCCTACTAGCGTGGATGACACTCCATGTGCAACAAAAGGGAATAGATTCAAAGGGGTATTTACATTGGTCATTTACTCTGTAGTTTGCATCAGATTTTCACAGAAGAGATCCCATTAAAAATCCCATTTATTTCACAACACAAAGCTAAGCCCAGGGAAGCCCAGTGGAGAGTCACCTCTTTTTAGTAGAGAACCATCTTGTTTTGGTACAGGCAGCAGGGGTGATTTAATTTTGCTCTATGCTAGCATCACTTTCCCCTATTTTCTGCCCTGTGTGATTGTCTGATCTAATACCTAAAGGTGTCGGGGTGTGTGTATCAGTTCCCCTCAACAGAGTGCCTGTTGACTCCAAGCAGTTAAAAACCAGCAACTTTAAAGTCAGCGCTGAAATGAATTATTGCTAAGCCACTTCAGAAAAATACATTGATTTTAAAAAGAAAGGGAGAAATTGCCAATTAGCACCTTGTCAGAGCAACAGTCCTACTGGTTAGTCCACAACTGGAGTAAAAAAAACAACAACTTTGTTGTAGTCATCTGGATGACTACAGCAATTTCAATTGAGGAAACTATCAGGGACCCGCTTTGAAAAATTGTGGATCACAACAGATCAAAGCAGATTTTCCTTGCTGTGCAGTCATGCCGTCAGGTGTCTAAAAGTCTCTGCTGTAATTCACGGGAAGGCACTTAAGGGTCTCTGACAAAGAATTCTAAGTATTTCATTGAACTACAAATTCCAAGATTGCTTAAGATGAAACCTTGACAATTAAAATGGTATAAAACTAATATAACTGTGTACTGCAGACACACCTTTAACAAATAAGAGTTTGTTACTCTTGTACAAGAGTTAACTTGCCCATTTCATGTAAACAGTCAGTATGTCTACTGTATTCTTTTTTTCTGATCAGGTGGGTTTGAAAAAAGACTGTATGTTTGGAATGGGGTATTTGTGGTTCATGGCTTGAATCTAGAATGAGGAATTTTCCTATCTTCTCACTGAGGTCTCTCCCAAGCCTTTTCTCCTCCTGGCCCCCCAGCCTTATAGATATGACAACAAACTTGAGTTGATGAAACAGGAACACAGTATCAAATTAGCAAGCTAGTTGACATTACTAATTGTATAAACAAACCCAACCGGCCAGTCCACCTGCAAATAATATCATTTCTACTACTAGTTCATGTAATAGTTTTGGTTCTTGGCTGTTGGGGGGTTTATTTGTAACTTTTTTTTAAGAGCATATTACTTGTGATGCAATCAATATTTAGCACATAGTTGATCTGTGACTAAAAGAGAGAGAGAGAGAGAGCAGGTGAAAAGATGTAATTTGTGCCATTACGGACGGGGGAAACAATAACCACTCTGCTTTGGACATCTGAAAGACAAGGGCAATCCGTGGTACTTTCAAAGGACTTAGGAATGACGTGGAAGAGATGAAGAGCATGCAGTTAAAAGTGAGCATATTGAAGCAGCTCTCGTTAATTATAGACTAAAGAAAGAGGAGTGAACTAACCTGTGGGCACTGCTGGTGTGACTAGAATCAGTCATCAGCAACAGCGCTCAACAGAAAGAAAAAGGTAAGTCTCTCTCTCTCACACACACACACACACACACACATGCCATCAGCCTTGTTGGCAGCAAAAAATGGCTCAAGCATTCAGCTGGTGAAAAATAAAATGAAGAGGTCATGAGGTTGCAAGGGCAGAGAGACAGAGAACTGCAGGCAGATGTGAAGGCACTTGACCCATCACTCTCATGTATGGCCCCAGCCCTCTTTCGGGGGGAAGGCCAGTGGAAAGCTAAGGTGTTCAGAGTCACATCAGGAAGGAACCATATACAACCATCTTATTATTATATTCATCTGGGTAGCACTTCTTAATCCTGCCAAGCCCTATTTATCCCATCACAAGAAGCTTGCAGAGCATGTCACAAGTCACAGAGGGCAAGACAGATAATCTCTTAAGAGTACCTTTGGAATCATGACTGGTTTGAACAACAGCTACCAGAGCCTAGTCACTTTCTTGATCTCTTTAGCTCAAAAGGAGAGAGCTTGGAGCCCACCAGTTGTGGTTTTACCATCAGCCTTAGCCGGCAGGAGAGGATGATGAGAGCTGCAGTCCAGCAATGTCTGGAAAGGTGCACTTGGCTTGCTCTTCCTTTAGTTCCTGCTGTTGCTGTTACGTATCAAGTCACCTCTGATTTATGCTGACTCTATGCGTGTACGATCTCCAAAATGTCCTGAGCGATCCTCAGCTTTTGTAAACTCAAGGCTGTGGCTTTCTTTATGGAGTCAATCCATCTCATATTTGGTCTTCCTCCTTTCCTTCTATCTTCTGTTTTTCCTAGCATTATTGCTTTTTCAGTGTGTCTTGACTTTTCAAGATATGTCCAAAGTGCAAATTACCACGGTTTAATTATTTCTGCTTCTAGTGAGAGTTCAGGTTTGATTTGACCTGGAACCCATTTATTTGGCTTTCTTGTGGTCTATGGCATACATAATACTCTCTTCCAATACCACATTAAATGAGTCAATTTTTTCCCTCTTAGCTTTTTTTCATTGTCTTGCTTTCACATCTGTACATAGTAAGTGGGAATGCTACAGTATGGATTATTTTGGCCTTGGTCTTCAGCCACATAACCTTACACTTAAGGATCTTTTCTAGTTCCTTCATAGCTTGAGTCTCCTTCTTCTTCTGATTTCTTAACTGCAGTCTCCCTTTGGAAGGACGATTGACCCCGACAAACAGTAAATCTTTAACCACTTTAAATTCTTCATTGTCAACATGAAAGTTTTCTAATTCTTCTATAGTCACGATTGTTGTCTTCTTATTGTTCATCTGTAATCCTGATTCTGCACTTTATTTTTAACTTTCATCAGTAGTGATTTCAAATTGTTGATATATTCTGCCAATAATATGATGTTATTTGCATGTCCTAAATTACTGATGTTCCTTCCATCAATTTTCATGTCATCTGATTCTAATCCAGCATATATACAGTGTCATGATGATGGGGTATGTAGTCAGAGAAATGTAAAATGGAGTCAGACAGGTTCTGTGTGAAGATGATTTGAGAGACATTGGAATGTGTTTTTCTAAGTGCCATGAGAGTGTTTTCCTGAAGACCGTACAGCCTGGTTCGAGATAACGATGAAGGCCAAATTGAGAGCCCGTGGAAGACTCAACATTCCAAGCTAGTTGGAGAAGAGATAAACAACACCTGGACTCTCATGGGAATAAGGGAAGGAGAGAGGTGGTACAGCCTCTTAAGGTTAATTGGTTAACAGCCAGAAAGGCCAGGAAGAAGGGAGGAGTCTGGGAAAGTAGAAAATGGATGATGGGTTATGTGAAAGTAACTGAAAGTAACAGTATGTGACTCTGATGATTCGTGTGTGATTCTGATCTGGATTCGAGAGGATGTAAGTAAAGAGAAAGAAGGAGGTGGGGCTAGCCCACTACAGCCCACCTTAGCTAGCTTATTAGTGTTTATTATTTTAAATGGGAAATAGTTATTTTATTTAACTGCAGTGATCTTTGAATATGTTCTTGATGCTAAAGCTTGTGCAATATAAACTGATTCTATGAAACTCTATTTTTCTAATAAAAATTAATTATAAAAATTCTACAAAAGGACTGGTCTCTTGAACAGCAGGGTCTGGCTAAATCCAGGGAGTGGACAGGGCCACAAACTAGCTATCTTTAAGAGTCCTACCTAACTGAGCTGTTGTGAGTTCTAAGGAATCACACAGCCCATGTGTCTGTACTTGTAAAGTACTGGGTAAAAGTAAAGTGTTCTTTTAAGGTCAGACTTGTTCAAAGGGCTTATGCTACGCACTGCTGAGGTCCTGGGACTTGCCCCAGCGCAAAGGTGATAGATAAGTGGCCTGTCGAACTCTCTGACCGAATGCCAGCAGCCCTTTAGGGGGTCCGGTGCATCACATACAGTATATATGACATCAAGTCACTTTTGACTATGGCTACTCAATGAATTATTGACCTCCAAAAGTCCTATGATTAACAGCTACACTGCTATATTACTAAAATATACAAAAAGACAGAAGACAAAACCAAAGAACACTTCCTTTGCCACTGAGCATCGGTAAAATGATATGAAACTGGAAAATGTCTGGCAAAGGGCCTTTAAAATGCATTAACATGCCCTTAGGAATTTTTGAAAGTAACTAGAAAATGTTACTCATTACAATGTATCTTTGTAACCACTGATTAGCTGATTTGTAACCACAAAAGTAACTAGTTACAGATAACTACAATATTTCTAGCTAGTCATTTCCAAGTTCTGAAAATATCATCTCAGTTTCATACAACACTGACCATAGTCTGAAGTTTGTAAAAGGCAGTTATTTCTAACTGCTCTTAAATAACAGGATCCTGTTTGAAATGGGTCTATCAACTGCTTATTTACTGGCTTCAACACATCTTGTAGCTCAAAGCAATTATTCTCTAAGGGCATCATCCTGTACTCAAGATAACCAACAGAACAGAACTCTTCACTGACATACCCATTCTCCCACATCAAAAAGGGATCAGAAATGTGGGTCTGAGGAGGGCAGTGTAAAGGCCAAGACCTACACTTGATAACAGTGCACTTACTACAGAAATGAGCTTGGAAAAGATCTGTGATTCTGGTTGCAGTCCAAAATGTAGCTTTTCCAAGGCTTGTAAAAGACCCAACAAAATGAAGATTGTGGCCATTGAACTCAGTGAGAGGGGGAAACGGCAAACAGTTCATTGCCCTGACCTCATCATGATGGACTATATATTAGGTCCATGATGTGAACACTGCACCAACCACAAGTGCTTCCCTAAATATTCTCCTACATTTCTACCCACCGAAAGGATAGTACTAAACATTTTTTGTCCATAGAATTATTTCTGAGTTGCCTACTGTTCCAAAAAGAGACCCTAAATGACTTCAGACACACTCTAAATAAGATGGAGCACAAAGCTGTAATTGTGTGAGTTAACCTGTACAAAAAAACTGTACACAAACTGGCAAACGGAAACAGCTGCAAGAAGTGGTTGCAACTAAATATAATACATCCTTTGGCCCCAGCTCAGTGTCTTCTGTACAATGCATTGATACCTTCAGGTCTCCAGTTCTTCATTTTTTATTGTGTCATATCTTTTTTAAAAGTCACAATTTTTAGCCCCAGAAATCCTGGATTTAACATGAGGGATCTGTAGGGGGTGCTGATCTGCCTTGAGAATGCTCCTTGGCCCTTTGCTGCACCCCTTGGTCTGCCTGGAGGCTGGGCTAACACAACAGCCTAGCTTTTGGCTAAATACAAGGCACAGCTCTCAGCTTGTGATTTTTTTTTTTAAATTGCTGAGTATGATCTAGAGCCCCCTTCATGGATTGCTGCCTTGTCGTGGCGAAGGGGCTTGAGTAATTCAGGGAAGCTATGGGCTATGCCGTGCAGGGACACCCAAGACGGACAGGTCATAGTGGAGAGTTCTGACTAAACGCGATCCACCTGGAGCAGGAACTGGCAAGCCACTCCAGTATCTTTGCCAAGAAAACCCCATGGACAGAAACAAAAGGCTAAAAGATATGATGCTGGAAGATGAGCCCCTCAGTTTTGACCAAACTCCAGGAGGCAGTGGAAGACAGGAGGGCCTGGCATGCTCTTGTCCATGGGGTCACGAAGAGTCGGACACGACTTAATGACTAAACAACAACAATGATCTAGAGCAATAACATTAGAGTACATGCAAGGCCCTATTAACCCATGGTCGGGCCCCTAGGCTTTCAGATATTTTGGGGCCCCTCCAGCACTTCAGTCTTTCACCCCACTTCAGCTGACAGCCTGACCTGGTCAATGGACAGGCCCCTGGTCCCTGCAGGGCCCCTAGGCTTCAGCCTAGTCAGCCTTATGAATACTATGGCCCAGAGTACATGCACCAAAATCTCCATAACTGCCCAAGGCTGCTATCCTAAATTGTCAGCGATACAGACAGAGAAGGTGCGTGTATTCAAATAGAGATGTCCTTGCTTTTTTTAAAAAAAATTCAGTTGATCATCCCACTGAGCCTGGACAGGAAAGCTGCAGAATGACTGGTTGAGATCAAAACATCTTTGCATGCACGCTTCTCTTCTGCCTGCTCTCTTGTTATCTATGATAGAAACCGTAATGTCTTACTCATACTCAAGTACAGCAGTGCGTATGGGCTGGAAACCTTTGACCTGCATTCATTAAGATCTACAGCAATTAAACGGACCCACTGAATAAATATCTTCTCAGCTGAAATTACCTAGAACAGCCTACCACATCATAGCTACCTTTAAATAATCCCCAGGAAAATTTCTCAGAAAAGTCACAGCATGTAGTTCACCCTCCAGCTTAAAAAAAAAGAAAAAAGAAAAAGCAGATAGATGTTGGACTACAGCTCGCATCTCAGCCAACACGCCCATGCTGTCTGGCACAATGGGAGTTGCAATGAACACATTGGTAGGGTCATACGATTGGGGAAGGGTGACCTAGATGATTGTTATTGAACTACACATGCAGAGGAAGATGGATAACCGAGCAGGATACATAAGAGAGGTAGATAGATAACCATGGCAGGCTTGGTTGAATTGATGAGCTTTTCACAAAACTAAGATTAATGCAGATCACTGGAAAGGTACATAATTAAGCTATCATAAAGGGAAGACTCCCCTCCCCCTCAAAGATTATTGGATTACTATAATCATATACTTAAGAGAATGTAGTTAAACCTCTTTTCTTGCTTAGCTCCATCAAAGTCAATAAAGTTACAAAGCCAACAGCATTTTGCTGAGCATAGCTAACTTTATGACAATTAAAGAGTATTATTTTTGGATGTGAATTCTTCCGTAGATTGTAAAATGTCAATGATAATTAGCTATTTAAACAGACCATAATCTCGAAGAAGCCTTTCTCAGAAAATCTCAGCATGTAATATACCCTCTAGGCTTACAAAAGAAGACGCAGTGATATATGTTGATTAGACATGGTGCCTAAATCAGGACATATCAGTATTATTTTTCAAGACCATTAAGAGCAAAGAGCAAGGAGTGGTAGAAAAATGGGTTTTAAATATTAATTGATTCAGACATGCCACTTCCCTGAGCGGTAGGAAGTTCCTGAACGGCTTTACAAGGTCAGTTTGCGTGTGGAGGAGAGAGCACTTGACTTTTAATCATATCTCCAGCAATAAAGTCTAAAAAAGAATGAAGCTAAACACAAAACCCACAGGTGGCAATATCTTTATGAGGATTAACTGTACACGCACAAAGTATGCACATTTTCAAGTTCCTAAAAACATTGTGTCAGCTACTTGATTTAAAAAAAAAATTGAAGAGGAGGAAAGACAGCAAAAACACACATATGGGCAAATATATGGCTGTTTCATATCATGGGGACTGGCAAATAAACTGAGTCCCAAGTTCGAAAGTGGGGCTTGATGAGTCAGAGAATCATTCAGGCATCACATGACCTTTAATCAACCCCCCCCCCCCCCGTGGAGGAAACAATACTGGCATTCGAATAATGGTGATGCCCACCTCTGGATTTTGGATATCCATCTAAGATGTACACAGGCTGTCAATGCTAAGCCCAAAGTAGTGTCTCTCACAAAGCTCCGCTGTGATGGCTGTTGGAATTATAACAACCTTCATATTATTCTATTAAGAGGTTTGGGTAGGAGGGACTTTGGGCATGAATGTCAGTCACAGTAACACAGTAACAGCCAATTGCTCCCTCTCCGCCTCAGATTCCTTTTCCTTCCTTTTTACTCAGTCAGAGTTCTTGCAGTGTTAGAATCAGTTAGCAATGTCACTCTTCTATTTGTGTTAAAGTTTGGCAGTTTTAGAGCCAGCAGTTAGAGTCTGAGTGCAGTGTTTATGTAGCCATTCAGACAGTCAGATAATAAAGATAATCAGTTAAGATATCATACTATATAGCAAGTAAATATGTCTGTTTGTTATGCTGATATACAGTATATGAAGATTTGTGAGTAAAATAGAAACATTTTTATTCTTTCTCAACACCAGAGTCTTTGACTGAATGTATTGAGACTATATTGTCAGTTTAGGAAAAACTAAATCTAAACTAACTATACAAACAAGGGGTGGTCATATGAGGGAGACTTGTAATTATATAATAATCTGCTCTGTAGGTTCCTCTCTGGATTTTTTCTCTGTTGTGTTGCTGGAGGTTTTAAGACAGTAATTCTAACCACAGAATTTCTTTTCTCTGCCAAGAAAAATCCACTCTCCTCGTTTGTTCTTTCTTTCTTGATTGGATTACACTTCATACTCAGACTGAGTGAAAGAACTGGAGTGAACAAACCACCTAGATGTTCAGAGGGCTGGATGATTTCATTGCACTTTAATCTGTATTCAGCATGGCCATAATCCTGTTCTTTAACTCCACCGGCACAGCAGGAGTGGCATCGCTGGCACTGGCAGATTCCTGATAATTAAAAAGTTCCTGCTTCGATTTCATGCTGCATGAGACTCTGTCTCATTATGTATGGGTCACTTACAGCCTGAAATAAAAGCACAGATTCTTTAATCAGTGGCAATCTGCCGCCGCCAGTGACATCATTCCAGCTATGTCATTGGAGTGATGGAACATGATGGAACATTCTCCTTGGTGTGCATTGACCACAAAATGTGGTTCAGACCATAGGCATGCTCCACGCTGTGAGGGCGAATGCCTATTTTATGATTCAGAAAACAGGCCAATGTGCCTCAGACCAATGTGCAAACCACTCAGTTTATTACCAAATATCACTTTTGATGAAGAAATTCAAATCTTAAAGCTTCCTCTTAGAGATGGGCACAAACGAGAAAACCAGTGGTTCATGATGGTTCATGGTTCTTGGCTACCCCCAAACTGTAAACAACAAACAATCACAACCCCCCCAAAAAACAAACTGGTTTACGGTTCATTTTTTGGGTTCGCACGGGAGGGGGGAGTCTGGTTCCTCATTTTGCTTTGGCAAAACAGGATGCCCGAACTGGGTTGTGAATCGAACCATGAACCAGACCGATTTGTTGGTTTTTCTGGTTCGTGGTTCAATTTTTGCCCATCTCTTGTTTCTATTGGCTGGGGATGGATTCCTACTAGAAAGAAGAATGCGTCTGTGCCTTCTTTTCATTGTTTGTCAGATTTGAATGACATTTGCAAACTTAGTAGCTTCTTATGAGAGGATGATGCCTGCCAAATTTTAGACAAATAGGTCCAGGGTTTTTGTGTTACACAGCTTTAAAATCCATGGGTGGGGTGGGGGGGGTGGGTTAAAGCAAAAAAGAGAATGGCCAATTACTGTTTAAATTCTTAGCAGATGGATGAAATTTGTTGAGATAACAGCCCTTCTGAGGCAATCCAGCCAGCCAGGTTGCATAAGAAATGGTGCAGCTTCAAACCTTCCCCATGTTGTGGGATCCAAAACAGAACATCTTTAACTCTCAAGAATTTTCATGGGGAATTTTTATGAGAATGACATGTGGACTAGAGGTAGTGCTAGGCAGAGTTTTAAATACGAGGGAAATACTCAGGATTTGGATTTATTTTTTTATTTTTTTAAGAAAAAGAATAATCTGTGTTCCTCCATAACCTTCCCCATTTTGTTGCGTCCCCCCCCCCCCCCGCAGTTTGGATGTAAGTGGGATTAATTCCCTAGGAGAGAAACCTGCAAAATTCTAGACCTCAACTTCTCAGACATCTGCCCCATCCCCAGAATGACTTTCTGGGGGGATAGTAGAAAAACAGAGCTGGAGTGTTAGTACAGAAGGCTAATAAATTAAGAGTTTAGTTATAGTACTAATAATCATGTGCTGTCAATTCTGACTTCTGATTACCCTTTTTAGGCTTTTCCAGCTACAGAATACTTAGAGGTGGTTTACCATTCCCTTCTTCTTGGGGTGCCCTGGGACTGTGCAGCTTGCCCAGGGTCACACAGGCTGGCTCTTCTTAAATGCACAGAGAGGATCAAATTCCCAACCTTTGACTCCACAGCCAGATAACTATCCAGCCATCAAGAGTTTAGTTAAAGGACTCCAAGAGCTATTTTCATTTAGACCAATATTATTGTGTAAAGTTTTCAGTTCATTAAAGGCAGAATCCTGTTAGACCCATCAAGTACATAATGACAATCATACAAACAGTGTGTGCTATGCTGCGTGTTGCCCATTTTGCACTCAGTCACGCACCGGTTTTGCGTTCAGTCGCATCGCCAGTCACACGATCGGCAGCTTGCAAAAAGTGACATCTGTTTGCACAATTGTCCTTGCACAAGTTAGTCAGTTTTAAAGAAACACTATGAGAAAAGGCGTATGTTGCCATGGTTAACACCATCTCCCCTAGAGACATCCTGTTGCTTATTCCTTCAAATTGGCCTTGTTTGTAATTTAAATCAGCGCTCCCAACCTGGTACTTTTGATATGCCTTCGACTACAATCCCCCAAATTTCATTGCCCTTTTGGAATGGTAAGATTTGGGGAGCAGAGGCCAACACCAGTGAGGAAAAAGCAGCTCCAGTTGATGTAAGGCAGAGAGA
The DNA here is from genome assembly GCA_037013535.1 of Intellagama lesueurii. Classification (NCBI taxonomy): domain Eukaryota; kingdom Metazoa; phylum Chordata; class Lepidosauria; order Squamata; family Agamidae; genus Intellagama; species Intellagama lesueurii. The sequence continues at coordinate 275,496,163 of JBAJHW010000002.1, forward strand.
GAAAAGAGGAAGACACTTCTCTCAGACTTATGCCTTCAGCTGCTCACAAACATCAGTTTCGTCTTACAGGGCCATATCAACCCATGGCCAGCCCCCTACGCTTTCAGTTATTTTGGGGGGCTCCCTGGCACTTCAATCTTTTGCTCCACTACAGCTGACCGTCTGACTCTGGTACAGTAGGCACTAGACTGCAGTACATAGCCCTATATCCATTTTGAGGGCCTCCTGAAGAATTCTATTCACAATGTTTAGCTAATTTTATTGCACAGGTAGAACATAACATAAACATATTGCTACGGTGCAGTGTGCAATGTGCCTTTCACCATCGGAGCCCTAGGGTGCCTCAGGAAAAAAAAATCTGACAGGCCCCTAGCCTTAGCCGAGTCAGCTTTATGAATAATAGAGCCTAAGAATGTTATAGTTAACACTATATGATGATACTATTTCTCCTTAAGAACTGCTGGATAGCTCAGTGGTTTAGGTCTCTGGCTGCAGAGCCAGAGGTTGGGAGTTCGATTCCCCACTGTGCTTCCTTGACAGGGGCTGGACTTGATGATCCATGGGGTCTCTTCCAGCTCTGCAATTCTAAGATTACTATTATTTAAAGGGACATGGGTGAAGAAAGCATTAAAAACTGTACACTGATGCTAAAAGCTTGTTTGAAACACTGCCATCTTGTGACGATTTGAAGATAATACAATGTAAATCACACTTTACATTGAAGACTAGTGGAGATGGAACACAGCTTGGAAAAGTTACTTTTTTGACGTACCACTTTCTACTGGAATTACCATTAGATTATCATGATCATTATTGAAATAGCGTGGTGTAGTGCTTCGAAATCCACAAACTGGATTTCGAAGGGGCAGAGGAACTAGAGACCAAATTGCTAACATGCGCTGGATTATGGTGAAAGCCAGAGAGTGAGGAGGAATTAAAGAACCTCTTAATGAGGGTGAAAGAGGAGAGCGCAATAAACGGTCTGAAGCTCAACATCAAAAAAACCAAGATCATGGCCACTGGTCCCATCACCTCCTGGCAAATAGAAGGGGAAGATATGGAGGCAGTGACAGATTTTACTTTCTTGGGCTCCATGATCACTGCAGATGGTGACAGTAGCTACGAAATTAAAAGACGCCTGCTTCTTGGGAGGAAAGCGATGACAAACCTAGACAGCATCTTAAAAAGCAGAGACTTCACCTTGCTGACAAAGGTCCGCATAGTCAAAGCTATGGTTTTTCCAGTAGCGATGTGTGGAAGTGAAAGCTGGACCATAAAGAAGGCTGAAGCCGAAGAATTGATGCTTTTGAATTGTGGTGCTGGAGGAGACTCTTGAGAGTCTCCTGGACTGCAAAGAGAACAAACCTATCCATTTTGAAGGAAATCAACCCTGAGTGTTCACTGGAAGGACAGATCCTGAAGCTGAGGCTCCAATACTTTGGCCATCTCATGAGAAGAGAAGACTCCCTGGAAAAGACCCTGATGTTGGGAAAGTGTGAGGGCAAGAGGAGAAGGGGACGACAGAGGATGAGATGGTTGGACAGTGTCATCGAAGCTACCAACATGAATTTGACCCAACTCCGCGAGGCAGTGGAAGACAGGAGGGCCTGGCGTGTTCTGGTCCATGGGGTCAGGAAGAGTCAGACACGACTTAACGACTAAACAACAACAAAGTGTTTGGAACATCAAGAGACCTGGGTTCAAATCCCCACTCGACCATTAACCAGACTGGATGACCTTGTGCCAGAAACAGTATCCCTGTCTAGCCTACCTGAAAGGGTTATAGTGGGGATAAAAGAGGAGGAGGAGGACGGGCATGGATGCTGCCTTGAGCTCATTGTAGGAAAGGCAGGGCAAAAATGTAACAAAATTTAAATAGAATAAATTAGATCAAATACACCATACTCAAATATGCTAGATTAGATCAAATATTGTGTAACGTCTATAGAACACCCACAGGTTGGCACCTGCTGTCAACTCCTGTTCATGTTGCCATGAGCACAGGAGAGAAAAGCAATTCCATGGTACTTCTGAAAGCCCATAGTCTTTTCAGCCTCAATAAGAGATTACAGTTCTGTTCTTCATTAATCCTTTCTTCACCTTTTCAAACTGCACACTGGGTGAGGAATATTTTTAGATGAAATCAGATGTGAATGTTGATTTGTTCCTTTTCCATGTTGGTCCTGATCTGGGTTGAGGCCATGAAAACTCACTTGGGAATAAAGCAAATACCTGCATACTGTGCTTTCAATGCAGTGTATTGTAAGCTGGTTGGGTAGTGCTTTGACTTGGAGTACCTGGTCATAGAGCTAGAATTTAGCCGTTCAATTCCTCCTGTACCTCCCAGGAGAAGAGCCAGCCTGCGCAGCCTTGGGCAAGCTGCATAGTCCAGTGTGCCCTAGGAAGATTTTTGAGCACTCTATATTTAAAATGCACTGAAAAGGGTAATGGCATGCAATTACTCATTATTGTTTCAGCCCATTTGTAGATATAGGCTGGGTGTGCCCTAGTTGTGTCTGTCTATCTCTGGATACTTCTCTTTTACAGCAATAGTTGTATGTGTGCATGGAGACAAAAATGTGTCAAATGGGTAACACCCTATGTAGAGGCAGGCAAACAAGCATTCAGACAACACATGGAGATGAATAAAAAAATTAATTGCAATATTTGTCAGAAATCACTGATTTGTGTAAGATTTGTCACTTCATATTCGTCAATTTGGAACCCTGATGAGTACAAAGTGACAAATATTTACCCTTTTTATTTGTCCCAGCAGCCTAGTTTGCTTTATCTGCTTATGGGCCCACCGAAGGGCTGTTCAGCGTGCCTGCTCTCTCTGCTCCCACAGCCTGCCCGCCACCCCCTTCCCACTGCCCCCCCATTGCTTCCCTACCTTGTCCTGCCACCAGTGTCACCAGAACCTCTGGTAGGTTGCCAGAGCAGAAACTGCTGTTCCAGCTGGCTAGCCTGCTCTCTCTGCCTCTGAGCACACCGATCAGCTGAACAGAATGCACAGAGAGCCTGCGAGAACCGTTCCGGCTGGCTAGCCTGCGCTCTCTGCCTATGGGCCTGGCCCATAGGCAGAGAGAGTAGGCTAGCCGGCTGGAAAGGCGGTTTCCATTCTGGCAGCATAGCTTTCTTTCCAGCAGCGGCAGTGGTGGCAGGACAAGGTAGGGAGGCCACAGGCTGTCTAAAAAAAAAAAAAAGACTGACAAACCGATTCGTGGTTCATCAGAAATCCCAGGGAAAATTCGTGGGTCATCAACCTTGACAACCCATAAACCACGATAAACCGCCATTTTGGTGGTTCGTCCCCATCTCTAATTCAGACATACAGAGGTGGGCAGGCAACCACACAAACATTATCTCACTCTTACTCTACTCACTCACTTCTCACCCCCCCCCCCTTGTCTTATTCACTTGTTCTCTTATTTTCTTCCTTTCTCCTTCCATCACAGAATGGGAAGGCAGGAGTCCAGTAGGTGGACAAAATGGTTAAAAAGACATGATGCTTAATCTTTAATAATGAAGCAGTCAAAAAAGGGTTGATTGTAGGTAGCCTGAGGTGGGGCAGTCCCCTATTTCCCCTTATGGAGGATCTTGTACAAAAATAAAATGCATATATAGGGCACAAAAGTTGCAGAAGAAAACATGAGAACAGCTTGGTGTTTTTTCCATTGCTCACTGAAATATGTTTATTGCTTGCTCTTTCCTGCCTCCCAATGCACTTGGGCTGAGTCTCTGAACTTCAGCTGATAAATGTTTGTCCTCTAACATATTGTACTGATGTGTATCTTGAGCTGTTCCTTCGGCTCCAGGTCATCTTCGAACAGTGAATTAATGTTTCTTCTTTGATGTCTGTAGTTCAGTCTGTCCACTCTTCAGATGACCAACTTTAGCCGCTAAATGGGAAAGCAAATTCAGAACAGAAAGACGCATTTAATTAGCTAATTAAGTGCAGGTGTGGGGTGGGGAGGCAGTGAGAGAAGACGACAGGAAAAAAAAGTTAACTAGTGCATTAACTATGCATTAACTAGGCACTAATTAAGTGACTAAGGAGTGAAGATTAAGGAGAGGGATCCTTAAGTGAGAGAAATGCATGGTAATAAGGCCAAGAAAGATATGAACCCACAGGCATACAATAAATTGGATTCTTAACAGTGGTGGGGAATTTCTCAGACAAACCATTTCATCATCTTTACAATCTATCCAGTCTAGAACTGCTGGCTAGCTCAGTAGTTTAGGTCTCTGGCTGTGGAGCCAGAGGTTGGGAGTTAAATTTCCTACTGTGTCTCCTTGAAGGAGACTGGGCTCGATGACCCACAGGGTCCATTCCAGCTCTGCAGTTCGAAGATTCTAAGATCTGTCCAAGAAGGCCAAAATAACCCAGGAAAATGAACAAATACTTCATATCCACAGGAAACTGTGTTATACCCAGTCATACCGTTGGCCCGTTTCACTCTTCTCTAGCCCAGTCTACTGTCTACTTTGACTGGCAGCAGCACCACGTTAAGGTTTCAAGCAAAGATACCTCCTACCCAGTCAATGACGATTTATTTTGTGCACACTAGGTGGTGGTGGTTGCTGTTGTTTCCCTTTCTTTTCAAACAGGATGCACCTCCCTTTTCTGCATGCAAAGCACCTTTCCTTTCACTGAGCTATGTTTCCTTGGCTCCTCATCCCACAACAGATGGGAAACAAACCCCAAATATAATTATGTTCATCTGTCATGAATGTTCTCCACCTGTCAGACGGACACAGCTGGGTCTCAAAGCTCTCCTCCAACACAGAAACACAGCTACAGATGTAGCAGATAATTTGTGAACACAGTAGAGGAGAATGACAGCAATCAGATGTGAACAATTAAGAGATTGAACGGCCAGAGGTCTCCACTTGTCACTGTGGTTGTTACGTACTCCAACTTATGGAAACCCTATGGATGATTGAATGATGTCCTGTTCTCATCAGCCCTGCTCAGCTTTTGTAAAGTCAACCCTGTGGTTTCCTTTCAGGAGTCATTCTATCTGGTCTTCCTCTTTTTCCTGCTGCCTTCAACCCTTCCCAGCAGTCCTTTCCAGGAGGAAAAATCAGAAGGATATTGCAGAAGGATATTGCTGAGAAAAGGGGCCCTGTCTCACCCCAAAAGATGAGTGACTGTATTAACTTGTCCTATTGTGGGTGATGTTGTTCGGTCATGTTATGGCGCTTTCAGAGTAGATATGGGGCAAACCTGGCACCTACGTTTGTGGACTTTATTCTTCACATTTGTCAGTGATTTCACAATTTCTCAGGAATAAATATCTAAATCCTGAATGTACTGCGCACATTTTGTCTACTGGGCAAAACTTCTAAGAGACTGCCATCTAGTGATATCAGATAGATTAAATGAAATGAAAGAAGCCATGATAATAGTGTGACATTGTATTCAGTATGAGAGAGCAAAATAGATGGATGACGGAATATTGTCTGGATTATAAACAGATGCACCGCATATAACAAGCATAGCAAAGAACCTTCAGAAAACTATAGTCCCATCTAGAATTTTAAAAATCTTCAGGTTCGGTGACATAAAAAGCACAGAATCTGTCACATAATATAAGAAAAGCCATGCTAGATGAAACCAAAGGCCTATCCCAGAGGTATCAAACCTGCAAAGGAGTAAGTTTGAGCCGACACACTTTGGCAGTGGGCAGGGGAAGAGATTTCCCCCAGTCAGAGACAAATCAGACACTGAACATAGATTACAAGATTTGTCTTTCCTGTATAAAGCAGTAATAATGTTCAGAGCTGGTAATGAAGACACAGTGGATTTTCACAAAAAATAGTGCAATTTTTGTAGATTTTTGGGTTGTATTTAAAGTAGCAATGTAAGAAAAGAAGCGTGTATTAGGGAGGGGAAGGAATGAAAAAAGTCTGGTTTAGCCGAAAAACAAGGTTTCTCCAACTACGGTATCTTGAAATACGTTCATCAGGTCTGTCTGCAGCTGGGGTTGCTTCTGGGTATCCGTGGGTGAGTACTGCATGCCAAATTTCTGAACCTCAGGCAAATAAGTCTTCATTTATACTATTTATTTATTTAAATGTTTACCTCACCCATCTAGTGGCCAGTACTCTGGGCAGCTTACAATACCACAACATAGAGATGAAATAAAACTACAATAACAATCAAATCAAAACATCAAACAAAAATAGTTTAATCCTATTTTGTCTGTTGTTGTTACGTGCCATCAAGTCACAACTGTAACAGTTGTAACCGATGAGGAAAAAGACTTTGTTTTGAAGCACCAAGTTGTGGTGGCAGTTATTGCCTCAGCAAAGCAAGGATGTTCAGCCCACAGATCTTTCCACTGTTCTCACCTCAAACATGGGCACAATGATGCACCCACCGTTCTTATACCCTCTCCAGTACCAACCTCACCTCTCTTGGAGGTGAGGCATAAAGACTGAGCTCTGCACAGTCTCAAGTGCTGTTTCAGAAATTCTGGTCTCAAGCCTTTGAGAGTTTTACAAGTAAAGTGTCAGCGTCTTGGATTGTGCCCGGAAAGAAATATGCGGAATGCTCACCCTAGCTAAGATCAAAACAACTGCAAAGGGTTACCACCACTTCCCACAAGGCCAAATAACTCAGAAGGACAGCATTGTCAGTGGTATCTAATGCCAGGACGATATATGGTACTGGAATGCCCTTCTATTGTCTAAACCTTCTCTGCACGGAAGCATAATGGGGTACACATCTGGTAACAAAAATGGCAACGTGCAGAAATCAATAAATAACATTTCAGTCTTCCCAGACAGTTTTCAGCCAATGCAAAAATTGCCACAACCCCCCTCTTTCTCTTGCACACAGACCTGCTTTCTGAACGGCCAAGTGGAACTCCAAAACTAATCTACAAATCTAAAACACAGCTGATCAACGTATTTTAGATTTACTGATAACACCGCAGTCCTAAAATTACAGGGCACTTCTATGGACATCGACCCAAGGTCAGCTTAACGTTCTTCAATGAGGCTTACTCATGAGTGATCAAGGCTTAGCAGGCAGGAAACATGTGGCCCTCCAGTCGGTTTTGAACTGCAGTTCTCTCAGCCCTACTGGCACTGTCCACGGTAAGGAAGGCTGGAAGTTGCAGTCAAGCAACATTTGGAGGACTAGTTATCTATCCCATCCTGAAGTGTACAACAGGCTTTTCCCTTTCAAGTAAAATTAGCACAGCAAATCCGCCTTATTGCCTGTTGTTCTTATCTGTTGCATATTTGAACTTCTCAGACAAGCATCCCAGACCTACTGGGCCTCTAATGGGTTTTGGCCTCACTGTTTCTTCTTCTTCTCTACACTCTGTCAGTTGAAGATAACAATGTACTAATAATCATGTGCTGTCAAGTCAATTCTGACTTATGGTGACCCTTTTCATGATTTTCCAGGTAGAGAATACTCAGAAGTGGTTGACCCTTCCCTTCTTCTCAGGGCACCCTGGGACTGTGCAGCTGGCCCAAGGCCACACAGGCTGGCTCTGCTCACAGGAGGCACACTGGGGAATTGAACTCCCAACCAAATACCTAAACCACTGAGATATCCAGCCAGCTTAACAACAATATAAGGTAAAGGTTCCCCTTGACAAATTGTCCAGTCGTGTCCGACTCTAGGGGGTGGTGCTCATCCCCGTTTCCAAGCCATAGAGCCAGCGTTTTGTCCGTAGACAATTTCCGTGGTCACGTGGCCAGTGCGACTAGACACGGAACGCCGTTACCTTCCCACTGTGGTGGTACCTATTTATCTACCGTATTTTTCCGTTTACAAGACGACCCAAAGTATAAGATGACCCCCCCTTTTCTAACCCCCAAATTAGAAAATTTGCACGCTCGCACCCCTTTGATCCTCCCGCCCTTTCCCGGCTGCGTTTCCCGCTTCCTAAGCCCTGCAGAGCTTAGGAAATTGGTAATGCAGCCATGTAAGGGCAGCGCGCTCGCACCCCTTTGATCCTGACACCCTTTCATGGCTGCTTCAGGATCAAAGGGGTGCGAGTGTACTGCCCTTTCACGGCTGCTTTACTCTGTGGCTTCGCAAAAGGCAGGGAAAGCGGCTGCCTGCCGTGTATAAAACAACCCTCAATTTTTGGTCTAATTATTTAAGTAAAAAGTCTCGTTTTATACACAGAAAAATACGGTACTTGCATTTTTACATGCTTTCAAACTGCTAAGTTGGCAGGAGCTGGGACAAGCGACGGGCGCTCACTCTGCCGTGTGGATTCGAACTGCTGATCTTTCGACCTTGCAGCCCAGAGGCTTTTGCGGTTTAACCTGCAGCGCCACCACGCCCCTTTTAACAATAATATACAATGAGTTAAATTATTTAAATTAATTAAACATAGATTTAAAACATTTTAAAAAAACAGAAGCCTTCCTGGCTAGTAACTACTCATAGCCTTGACTGCCATGGCTCATTATAATTTGCTTTGTCTCAGCAGTCCCTGGTACCACCCAAAAGCTGCACAGCACCTAAGCAGAACCCATTAAGTCCGCTCTCTCCTTCTACACATCCCTATAAAACTGTGGCAAAATATGGACCTAGGGTCCTTCCAGATGGACAGCTTCAGTCTTTTCTTCTTTAGCAGATGTTTGGATGAAATGTCAGGAAACTACAGGAAGGTTACAAATGAAAACAACAATGTCTGGATTGCAGCAAAAATTCTGTGAAGGGAGCAAAGTTATTGCATGAAAGAAGGCCCATCTGGAAACTATTTTTCTAGCTATATGTACAGCACAACCCTAAAGAAAAAGAATTCTAGATACATAATTATTCCCCCTCCCACATATTTTGATTGATCCTGTGAAGATTAAAGAAGAAAGTGGAAAAGCAGGATTACAGCTGAACATTAGGAATACAAAAACAATGACCATAGAAGAATTATATAATCTTAATACTGACAAAAAAGAAATCAAAACAGATATTTAGCTTGGTTGTGTCATAAATCCAAAGGGAGACTGCAGCCAAAACATCAAAAGACTGACATTTTAAGGAGATCAGAAGGACTGAGATTTGAAAAGGCAGTTATGAAAGAAGTAGAAAAGGCCAAAAGCATCCATACCACATATTCCTGATTACTAGATATGAAAGCTGGATAATAAAGAAAGCTGAGAAGGAAAAATTTCATTCATTCACAATGTGGTGTTAAGAGGAGAGTTTCACAGATGCTGTGGACCACCAGAAAGCTAAATAAGTGGGTTCTAGATCAGCTGAAGCTTGAACACTCGTTAGAAGCTAGAATGAATAAATGGAGACTATCATACTGTGGACATATCATAAGAAGATTCACTGGAAAGGTCAATAACGTTAGGAAAACACTTTACAGCAAAGGTAGATATAAAAACTGGAAGAAACTGATATCCTGAATTGGTTAAAAGTTGGCTGGTACGTTTGATATTTTCTATTAATATTTACACATTAAGAAGCTCCTGAAAACAGAACTCTTTAGGGAAGCTTTTGGGGAGACCCTCCTTAGTTAATCAAGAGAGGAGAAAAGGAGGAGGAGAAAATAAAATAATGGAACACCTTATTGTCAATTTTATTGCTGCCTATTCTGCTACATAATAGTTATAATTAGCTAGTGTTTGGTTAGAGTTGTTTGATCTCATAATATATTTTGTTTTCAGTGTTATGCTGTACACCACCCAGATTGGTTTCCTCTAGATGGGCAGTCTAGAAATTTAATAAATGAATGAACGAACGGATAAATAAAATAATTTTTTTCCCAGCCACTGCTAAAATTTCCTCTTGCCTGGCAAAGCTGCAGTTCATGCTTCCCACCGCCAGAGGTCGCTGTTCTCCCCATTCCCGCTTTGTCCACTCACCCTAAATGGGACATCTTGACAGTTCTAAACAGCTGTCACTCCTGGTTCTGATTAAAATGTCCACTATGCCAGCTGCCTCCCACAGTTATTTTGCTCTTTGTATGTGCCAGCACCCTTATTAGCTGTCAGGATAACATTATGGAATAAAATGTTTGTGGTTTCTCTCCAGCCCTTTCTAAAATTTTAAAATAAAGTTAAAAGCCAAGAGAAGGGGGGGGGGGGGAAAGCAAAATACACATAACAGCACAGCAAGCTCACTAAAGAAATAAACTCACTTGTTCTAATTATTTAGCTTGTAGGACAACTAGGATAAGGAAGTATCCTAGCTAGTGAAAAAAAAGTCTCTTATATGGTCTTGCTCATGGCCCTATGCTGCGGCTGGGTTAGATCAAATATTCTGTTAGGCATCCTTCAGTCTCGAGAGACTATGGTAACGTGCTCTGTGTGGAGGACTTGGAACAGCGTCTAGTATGGCTGAGAAGGCCAATTCGAGAGTGACAATCCCTTCCACACTGAAGACAAATACAGTCTGTTCCCTGTCCAGCTCCCTGATTTTGCTGGTTTCGGGACTGCCTCTTGGCCTCGGCCTGCTGAACAAGGGTCTCTTCAAATTGGGAGAGGCCATGATGCACCACCTGCCTCCAGGCTGAACGACCATTCTTACGACATGCCCAAGCCAACGTAGACGTCGCTGTTTCAGTAATGTATACATGCTAAAAAATTCCAGCTCGTTCTAGGACTACTCTATTTGGAACTTTGTCCTGCCAGGTGATACCAAAAATGTGTCAGAGACAACGCATATGGAACGTGTTCAGCTTCCTCTCCTGCCGTGCACGAAGGGTCCAGGACTCACTGCAGTACAGAAGTGTGCTCAGGACACAGGCGCTATAGACCTGGATGTTGGTATATGCCGTCAGCTTCTTATTAAGCCATACTCTCTTTGTGAGTCTAGAGAACATGGTAGCTGCTTTGCCAATGCATTTATCCAGCTCAACATCTAGGGAGAGAGTGTCAGAGATCGTTGAGCAAACACAAAGTCATGAACAACCTCTAATTCTTGTGTGGAGATGATAATAGAGGAAGGTGAGTCCACGCCCTGGCCCATGACTTGTGTTTTCTTCAGGCTGATTGTTAGTCCAAAGTCTTGGCAGGCCTTGCTAAAACGATTCATGAGTTCTTGGAGGTCTTCAGCAGAGTGGACAACACAGCTGCATCATCAGTGAAGAGGAAGTCCCTCATGCATTTCAGATGGACTTTGGTCTTCGCTCTCAATCTAGAGAGATTAAAGAGATTTCCATCTGATCTAGTCCGGAGATAGACACCTTCTGTTGCAGTTCCAAAGACGTGCTTCAGCATGACAGCAAAAAAGATCCCAAACAGGGTCGGCGCGAGGACACAGCCCTGTTTCACTCCGCTTCGGATGTCAAAGGGATCTGATGTTGAGCCATCAAAAACTACAGTGCCCTTCATTTCCTCATGAAAGGACCTGATGATGTTAAGGAGTCGAGGTGGACATCCAATCTTGGGAAATATTTTAAAAAGGCCATCCCTGCTAACCAAATCAAAGTCCTTTGTGAGATCTATGAAGGCGACAAAGAGTGGCTGTTGTTGTTCCCTACATTTCTCCTGCACCTGTCTGAGGGAGAATACCATGTCAGTGGTGGATCTATTAGCTCGAAATCCACACTGTGATTCTGGATAGACTCTGTCTGCAAGCACCTGGAGTCTCTTGAGCACAACACAGGCAAACAGCTTCCCTACAACGCTGAGAAGAGAGATGCCACGGTAGTTACTGCAGTCACCCCTGTCTCCTTTGTTCTTATACAATGTGACGATGTTTGCATCCTTCACGTCCTGTGGTACTCCACCTTCCCTCCAGCAAAGACAAAAGATTTCATACAGCTCAGTGGTGATGATCTCTTTACAGCACTTCAGCAGGGATGTTATCCTTCCCAGGTGCCTTGCTGGAGGTGAGGGAATCCAAGGCCGCTTTTATTTCTGCTAAAGTTGGTTCGCTGTCCAACTCTTCCAAGACAGGCAGGCACTTGATGTTATTTAGTGCCTCTTCGGTTACTACATTCTCTCTGGAATATAGCTCAGAGTAGTGCTGCACCCAGTGTTCCATCTGCTGTGCTCCGTCCTGGATGATCACGCCTGTAGCAGACTTCAAGGGAGCAGATTTCTTCTGTATTGGACCTAAAGCCTGCTTGATACCATCATACATTCCCTTGATGTTACTTCTGTCCGCTGCTATCTGTATCTGAGAGCAGAGCTGAAGCCAATAATCGTTGGAACATCTCCTGGCAGCCTGTTGGACTTTGCTAAGAGCAAGTCGAAGAGCCTGCAAGTTGTACTCACTAGGACAGGTTTTGTATGCTGCTAGAGCTCTCCTCTTATCCTCGATGGCTGGCATCAACTCCTCCGAATGGGCTTCAAACCAGTCTGCCGTCTTTTTGGTCTTCTTGCCAAATGTGGACAAGGCGGTGTTATAAACAGCATTCTTGAAATGTTCCCATAATTCAGGTGCATTTGCATCAGCTGGGCCTGGAAGGGTTTCCTCAACCGCTTGGGCAAATTCCTCCACTTTTCTTTGATCGCGAGTCTTGCTGATGTCAATACGTGGTCTTCATTCCTTTTTCGTGTGATACAATCTCTTTGTTCGCAGTTTTACTCTACTACACACCAGGGAGTGATCAGTAGCGCAATCAGCACTCTGGTAACTGTGTGTGATCGTAATACTAGGAAGGCTAGAACGTCTAGTGAGGATCAAATCGAGCTGATGCCAATGCTTGGATCTTGGATGTCTCCAGGAAACTCTGTGTTGAAGCTTCATATTAAAGAACGTATTGCTGACACAAAGACCATAATAACAGCAAAACTCCAGCAAGCGTTGGCCATTTTCGTTCATCTTCCCAATATCAAAACGGCCTAGACAAGTGGGTCAAGAATTGTGATCAGCACCAACTCTAGCGTTAAAGTCTCTAAGAATAAACAGTGGTTCTCTCTTGGGGATTTTTTTGATAGTAGCTGCCAGATCGTCGTAGAATTTGTCTTTGACTTCTGTTGTGGACGACTGTGTTGGTGCATATGCACTAATGAGGGTGACCAGTCCCGCTGATGAGTGGAGCTGCAGAGACAGGATTCTTTCACTCCCCACAGTAGGTGGAAGAATGGATCTCAGCAGAGTATTTCTGACCGCAAAGCCAACACCATGTCCCCTGGTCTCATTCAATGGTTTTCCCTGCCAGAAGAATGAGAAGTTTTTTTCTTTGACAGATCCCATGTCTGGCAATCTCGTCTCTTGCAGGGCAACAATGTTTATCTGCAGCCTACTCAGTTCCATGTCAATGACAGCTGTCTTGCACACGTCGTCTATTTCCTGCAGGTCGTCAGAAAAGCCAGGGGTCATTGTCTGAACATTCCAGGTGCCCAACTTTAGGGCAGTTTTCTTATGATTGTTGCATGGTGCAGGGTTATCAATCTGCTTGTCGGCTTTCACCCTAAACCCCACGCACCCCGTGAGGTTAACAGACGGCGAGGTAGCATCTTACTGGCTGGGGACTGCCCAGCTTAAGGCAGTCGGTAGCTACCTAGTGAGGTGCAATGGCCTCTCCCACTGTTGGAAGTAGCCCCTGATGTCATGCTCTACGCCAATCGAGCAAAGACTTATAACCGGTAACTGCTACTTCCCGTGTTGTTTCGACGCTGTATGCGAAGCTGGAGTGTCCTCTCCAGAGCACGAAGCCTGGGTAAAATAATATGGAGGATAGGCTGTTACCCAAGCAGCAAATCCCCCTTCTCCACATCGCTGAAATAGTCCAATGGAAAGGCAAGAGCCAATACAACTGGTTCCAGTGACATCGCAGGAGTTGCCAGAACAACACGAACTGCCTCCGGGACTCCGTCTCCGGATTTTGCCTCGAGGTTAACTCCTGAAGCCTTTTCCATCAGTGGATATAGCCACAAGGTAGTGACGGTTTGAAATCGGAGTTTTCCTTCTCCTAGATGGGCTGCCTTCCAAGGCTGACAAGCCCCACCTACCCGGCCTGCTCCCTAATAGTGCGGAGATTAGAACACAGTGGCCAGCGCGAGTAGACACGGAACGCCGTTACCTTCCCACCGAGGTGGTCCCTATTTATCTACTCGCATTTTTACATGCTTTCGAACTGCTAGGTTGGCAGGAGCTGGGACAAGCAACGGCAGCTCACTCCACCGCATGGATTCGATCTTCCGACAGCTGGTCTTCCGACCCTGCAGCACAGAGGCATCTGCGGTTTAACCCGCAGTGCCACCACATCCCTTTTATACAGCACAGACAGCCCCCAAATACGGTTTTGGGCTCTCTCGTACTTCTCCAGCGTCCTCTTTTTTTTTTACACACACAAACACATAAAGTGAATTGAAGTTGCCAAGACTCCATGTGCCTCTTCCAAGGAGCAGATAAATCTGGGACTTACGACCACCATTTAGTCTGCCACTGGCAGCCAGCCAGCCAGCTCTCAGCCAAGGTGATCTTGAAGCTTGAATACCATGTTCATTACGATACTGATGGATTCCCTATTGGTTCAGTGAGGCATTTGTCAGAAACACAGGCCATAATACCTGCAAACTCCCTGCTTTCTGGAGCTTAAGTGACCATGGAAGGGCCTTGACACAACTAATGATATTGAACAGTGGCAGTGGTTCTTTAAGAAAAAGTCAGTTGGGTTGGTGAAAAGGAAAAAGAAAGAAGACAAAAATTAAACCTGGCATTTCATAATGCAGTGTTCTCTCCATATATTCAGAAGGCAGCCTCTTCTGAATTCAATGGGGTTCATTCTCAGATATACACCTGTGGGACAGCAGTCTTCATTTAATTCTTTTAACTTATTTAAACTTTTGTTTAATTTGTTTGACTTACGAGCAATAGTTCTACATAACAAGGATTTATATGATGTGGACCCAGGTTCTATTATCCAAATCAAATAATTAAAATTATTTCAGGATAGAAGACGCAAAGCTCACAAGGCTCTGGAACAAAATCATCTTAGCGAGGAGGAAATTCAACAGGTCCCATCCAGCAGTCAACATCTGTCGAATTTCTGCCTGTCGCAAATCAGTAGAGCTAGCTTCCGGATTTACAGCTTTGTTTTGGGTTGTCATCATTGAATTTCCTTTCTTACGTTGGCTTAAGTCTTTTAAAGTATTTTGCCCTCCCCTCCTTTTATGTTGCCCAAATGCTGAGACAGACGAACACGGCTCTTTCTTTGCAAAGATCTCTATTCCTATATCCTAGCTGAGCCACAATTAATAAACCACTCGGTAACATTCATGAAGCATCACGATGACAGCCATAACAGAGAACCTGCTCCATTGCATTTGGAACGTGGCTGGCAAACATTGAGAGCCCCTCAATATAGACAAGAGGGCCCGCAAGAGCCGGAAGTCGATCTTGGACCACACGGGGAACCCTAGCCCTTTGGTAGCGTGAGGGCGGGGCGAGCCGGAAGTGGCGTCGCTGGTGTTCCCTTCCTCTTCCGGGTGACGGGCTGAGTCACTGAGCACCCCCGGCCCGGCCTCTGCTTGCCTGCCGTTCCTTCTTTTCCGGTCGCGTCGTTCTTACGGGTCTTGCCTTGCCTTTCCTGCCGCCGCCGCCGCGATGCCGCTGGAGAACCTGGAGGAGGAGGGCCTGCCCAAGAACCCGGACCTCCGCATCGCCCAGCTCCGCTTCCTCCTCAGCCTGGAGCCCCAGCGCCCGGACCCCGCCGTCCGCCAGGAGCTCATGGCCGCCATCCGCCAACACGGTAAGGAGGGAAGAGAGACAGAGAAAATGGGGGGGGGGTGGGCTCTCAACCTGGCCGGGGAAGCTCCGTCTTCTCTGCCTCCCTCGGACGCCCTTGAGTGGGTTGGGTTGTGCATGGACTATGGCTCTCGGCAGAAAGCATTCTGTGCATGCTCAGAGGAACAGCGTTTGTGGAAGAGAACCGCCACCCCAACCCATGGTGGGTTGTGCTGCAGCCAGGCATGGCTCTGGCTGGCACTTGAGCGCTGAGGAGGAGGAGGAGGGAACCATACAGTTCAGGAGCTGAGTCACAGGGGTGGCTGCTCTTGTGAAACAACCAGGAGCTAGAAATCCTTGTTGGTGATCTGTTGCAGATCGCTTGGAGGTCGAGCAACGCATTCGGATCTAGCTGTGATTGGTGGCAAAGGGAGAAGCCATAGTTCGGGGTGGGAGGAACCAGGCAGGTCAAGTAGGTGGCTGCCTGTGGCAGTAGCCCTGTCCCCACTTCAGCACCCACTGAATCCAGTGGGATCCCCTACTGAGCAGAAATGTTTAAAATTCCACCCAAAGAGGCTGGAGTGATTCTCTGCCTCTTCACTTGTTCTCCAGCCCGAGAACATAACAGTAAAAGCACAAGCCCAGCCAGAGCACTTCTGAGGATGCAAGACAGATCTGTGAGTAAGGTGGAGTTAGATTGTTGTTGTTTAGTCATTAAGTCGTGTCCGACTCTTCGTGACCCCATGGACCAGAGCACGCCAGGCCCTCCTGTCTTCCACTGCCTCCCGGAGTTGGGTCAAATTCATGTTCGTAGCTTCAATGACACTGTTAGTTAGTGTCATCAAAGCTACCAACATGAATTTGGTTAGATAGCAATGAACTAATTAGAGCAGGCTATTGCTGTGGAAGGCTTTGTCTCTTATTTCATCATTTCCTTCATTTTTAGTTACCTCTTTCCCACTTTTCACAGCTCTACCTGTTTTACGCCAACTCCACTGCTGGTGAATTTTTGGCCATAACTAGAATTTTTACTTATTTTTAAAATTTATGTGCCCTATTTCTTCCAAAAACTGGGGCAACTTTTGGATTATCTGAAAAGATATGGACAAAACCACAAAAAAAAGAAAGATATTAAAACCTAGTTAAGCATATGGACAACAGTTAAGGAAGTGCAGCAGTAAAAATGCAATTGAAGGGACATGGTGTGTGTTTTAATGCAAACACAGTTCAGTTTGTTTTAGTGCAAACACAAGTTAAGTGCCTAAAGTGTATTGGTAAAAAAGTAGAACAAAAAGTAGTACATGTTAAATTACAGTTATGCCTGCACAATGTTTGAACTACCATCATCCTTTCTCCTGTATTCGGTGCCTGTTTTTTTCACATAGTTTTGCACTCTGTTCCATCAATTGTGTTTTTACTACTCTATTTCCATAATAAGTTGCCCATATGCTCTTCACCTTTAAAAAAAGAGCAATTACTAAATGAACTTTCCTTGCTATTTGTATTATTGATTGCTCATTTTCTGAATGGTAGAGCAGCTTTCTGTCTGTTTTCTCATTTGAAAGGTGCAGGAGGGCTATGGCATTACCATTACATGAGAGAATGAGTCACCTGTCAATACCAGGAATAACTGTTTAACTTGTCTTTTGATAACTGTCTTCTCAGACATGGCTCCATACTATGAGTCCCTCTGCAAGTCACTTGATTGGCCAGTAGATACGGAACTGTTAAACAAGATGAAGAAAGCAAATGAGGAGGAGCTGAAGCGCCTTGATGATGAATTGGAAGATGCTGAGAAGAACTTGGGGGAAAGTGAAATCCGTGATGCCATGATGGCCAAAGCAGAATACCTCTGCCGAATTGGGGACAAGGTAGGTGAAAGGGCTCAGATTTCACAGGCTGTGAAGTGATTACTTATGACTATGCCCTTATATTCCTATTAACTGGCATTAATGTAGAACACCCTGTTTGGACCGTAGTGTATGTATGGAGGTGATGATCGTGTGGACAAAGATAAAATGCTTTCAGATGACCTGAGCGAGCCCTGCTTAGAACGGCTGCACTGTCTGAAAGTTGACTGACGAACAAAATATCGGGAGCCTTCCACAGCGGAGGTTCTTCCTTCTTTAAGTTCTTATTACATGCAGTAGGAGTGGGGAGTAAATGGCCCTCTAGATGTTTGTTTACAACTCCCACCACAAATGTCCACTTTCTTTGCTTTATTAAGCAAAGAAGATTTCTGATGTTCTACCTGTGGGTAGATGGCACCTGTTATCGAGCTATTATCTGTGCCCTCTTAACATTAGCAAATGTGCTTCTCTCAGGAAGCTGCTCTGACTGCATTTCGGAAGACCTATGACAAAACTGTGGCTCTGGGACACCGGTTGGATATTGTGTTTTATCTCCTCCGAATTGGTCTGTTTTATATGGACAATGACCTCATCACACGGAACACTGAAAAAGCAAAAAGGTAGGTTTTCTGTTTTTACAGCACCAAGGAGGGGGACCTCCCACATGCGGGCTTCATTTGGACTGCAGGAAGTCTGGGAAATTAAATGAAACCTTTGTGCATGCACTTCTCCCTAGTTGAAGAAATTCCTTTGTGTGCATCTCACCTTCCATTTGGGAAGGGTGACTGCAGGTGCGGGGGGGGGGGGGTGTTGTCCCACTGTTTTTGCCAGTCTTGAGTCAATAGCAGTAATGGGATTCCCTGGTCATATTCTCTGTTGGGATTTGAAATTGGAGCTAGCAGTGGAATTCATTCCCAATGTGGAACATAAGGGAAAGAGGAAATTCTGTTGCCATTTCCTGTCTGAAGGAAGAGGCTGGAGTTAGCCATGTGATTTCCTTACCTTGCTCATGTACGTGTATGTATGTACTGGGGGAATACTTGGGAGTGTTGGTTCTTAACTTACAGGTTTTTAAATGCCTTTCAGTTGTTTTATATTTGATTGTTTTAATCTTAATGTTTGTTTAATTGTTTTTTTAAATGTGATATGTAGTGTTCTTAAATTTGTTTTATCTTGTGAACTGCTTTGGGTTACAACAGATAAAAAACATAAAAATAAAATAAGTAATACATAATACTTCTGTTACTTTCAGTGTGAAATTAGAGATCTCTTTACATAAAGAAGGGGAAATTGATACTTGGGAACAGGTGGCGTAGATAATATCAGAATAGGGTGGATCTTACTTAGCAGTGTAATGTTATGCAGCCTGCCAGCTTGATACTGGGCAAAAATCTGGCTCCTGGCACCAATCGGTGACCTCATTCCTGCTGTAGAAAATGGATGGAAGCTACTAAAAAAGTAAAAGGCATCTGAGGCAGATAATCTTGGTGTGTAAAATATGAGTAGATTACTATTGATCAACAAGTAATACCAGTCTTGAAGTGGTGGGACTGTCTGGTTGATATTGAATGAGTTGTTTATGTTTCATGGATTGAAATCAAAAAGTGGGATGAAATGTAGAACTTACAGAAACATTAACCCTAAGAAAAAAAAGTGTTTGGTTTTTTAGATGATATGGAAATATTGGGAAATTGAAATATGCAGAATATATATGAAACTTAAATTCATTTTAAGAACTTGAAATGATTTGTATACCGGAGGAGCATAGTTTATACATAACAAAACAACCTAATTATTTTTTATTCAACAAATGTTCACAAACATACCCAGCACTGGAGATTGAGCTTCAGATAATTCCAGTCTCAGTTGGGAAAACAGGAAGAGAAATAAATTAAAAGTTAAATATAAAAGCAATCCATATCTTAGTGATCTGGAAATTCTCATTTGGTCTAAGAAAGGTATGTAGACGTGATTGTTATCCAGAAAATTGTACTGTTAGAGTGCTCAGAAAATAAATATACCTGCAGGATAATTAAAGATTAGGATATAGTGGGATATTCATTTAAACTTCCCAATAACATTGGGTTTTTCAGCATTGTGCTGTCATCATACCTAGGCTGTCCATTTACCTAGGTAGATATCTCTGTTAGACCTATTTATCTTGTTATTGCTTCTTGTCTTCTTATTTAAATAATTTTTTTAAAAAAATTAAATCGTGATTTAAATCAATTTGACTTTTAAAAAAATAATTGATTTTTATCACCCTGATAAATATATTTGGGCTGAGCTGCAAGAATCAGAAAGCAGATAAAATTACCTGTCCTGAACTCTTGCTTGTTTATTTCCTTTGGTGATTGTTTGGTGTGAACCTTATGGGTTCAGAAAGTGGAAGTTTTATAGCAATTGAAATGTACCTCCCCCCACTTTTTTTCCACATTTTGGTTTATTTGATGCAGGAAATAATAATCTGAGACAGGTGAAAAACAGTGATGAACAATGTGGCACAAACACCCTGCTATCCTGATAACAGCAGCAATATAACTGGCACACTCTCACATTGCAGTTGTGGACTGAGCAGCTGAAATGGTTTTAAGCATTACACAGTATTTTATAGTCCTTTTTCCAGCATCAAATCCCAAATGCGCATGTGATCTAGTAATCCCGTTAACTGTAGAAAGGGTGATGTTCTCCATAATGTTCTACTGATCTAAGCATTTTTCAGCAACATGGATTATAATTAACAGCATTATTTTTAAGATATTCCTATTATAAAACAATTTCCTTGTTTGGCAATGGATGTATTTTCATGAGAACCTTTATTCTGACTGTAAAAAAATTTTAAAAAATGTTTTTCTAAAATTGCCCATTTTTCTCTAGTTGGTTTGTGCTTTTAGTTATTGCTGTTGCATTCTCGAATGCTGTTCTTTCATTACTTGTTATGTGAGGAGAAGCTTCCTTCCTTGACTGAAACATTAGAGGCCAGTTTACAGCTTTAGCATGTTCACACTGCGGACTTGGTTGTGGCATAAACTCAAATCTGCTTATTCCTTATTACCCAGACCATTCAGCAAATGCAGTTTTATTTGATAAGTGACCACTTGGTCCTTGAACGCCAGCCAGTGTTAGCAGAAGCGCTTGAGCCCAACTCTCATTGCCAAGATGGAAGTTCACTAGTGTTATTCTGAAAATCAGTATCAGCAAAAGGTCCTCCTGCCTTGGCTCAGTTCACTCGGACAAAACTTTCCAGATGCTGCCGTGTGCCAGAATGACATGTTCTCAGAGCTGATGCTTGAGTTGTCAAAATAGGTTAAAGACTCCCAGGAGGGCAAAGATCTTAGCTGGATATTGCTTTATTTGCTTAACTAATTATCTTACAGCCGTTCATATTTAATGAAATGTGTGTACATGGCTGAGGACTGCAGGGGAACAATGTGCATATCTCTTTTCTTTACAAAGCCTAATAGAGGAAGGAGGAGATTGGGACCGTCGGAATCGTCTGAAGGTCTACCAGGGCCTTTACTGTGTGGCCATTCGTGATTTCAAGCAGGCAGCCGAGCTTTTCTTGGATACAGTTTCAACTTTTACATCATATGAACTCATGGATTACAAAACCTTCGTAACCTACACAGTCTACGTCAGTATGATTGCATTAGACAGGCCTGACCTTAGAGAAAAGGTAAGTCAAGCAGTTCTGTGCACCAAGAGCCAGCTGTGGGTGGGTTTCCTTCTTCTTCCTGTGACTGGTTTTTCTTTTTGCCTGGTCTTTAGGTGATCAAAGGCGCGGAGATCCTGGAAGTATTGCATAGTTTACCAAAAGTGCGGCAATATCTTTTTTCACTCTACGAATGCCGGTATTCCGTTTTCTTCCAGTCACTTGGTGAGGAATGGCTTTGCTTCCTGTTGCGGGCAACATGCATAATCCTCCGGTCTATTGGTATCCAGACATTTTTGGCATTATGTCTGCTGCTTTGAGAAACAATGAAGATCCCTAGCTCTCCTTTGCCCTCAATGTCAACCCCTGCTCCCCAATTAAATTTGTGATTTCATATTAAATACCATAATGTAGTAAAAATTATTTAAAATTAAAATGAGCACAGTTTTTTGTGTCACAAAAAATAAAAGTGTAGGTGTCATAACTTCCTTATTTTACATTGAAGTCATATCATAATCGTGTTCCTAATATGTGTATAACAGCAATGGATAAAATGGGTTATTTATTTTTATGTTTGTTTAAAATATTTTTACCCTGCCTTTCTCCTTAAAAAAGGACCCAAGGCTGCTAAGATGGTTAAGAGTTAATATTTAAAAGCTAAAAACAGTATATAAATATTAAAAAGAATCAGATACCACAATAAAAATATCATGGTGGAAGTTTGTTTGTTTCAAAAGCTTGTATACTGCCCAATTAGTACTAGGCTTTACATCAAAAGAATACAGAGTAAAAATTATATAGAAAACAAAACAAACAATTATAATGATATAACAAAACAAACAATTCATGAAAACGAACACATAGTCAAATTAAACAGTAAAATCAGTGAATCTAAGCCTAAAACTAGGCAGACCCAGACAGTGGAAGGATGATAACATAAGCTCTACCAGGAGACCATTCCAGAGGGATGGTGCCCAACTGAGAAGTTTATTTACTTGTGCTAACATTTGAACAACTACTTCTTTAAATATAGATCGCCACTAGTGTATTATCACTGTTAGGGCCTGGTATAATGGTGCAGTACTTTGCAAGCTTTTGAGTTCTCCATAACACTTCTTCAGGCTAGATGGCAAGGAGGGGAAAAAAAAGGAAAATTACAATTGGTCCTAATGGTATGGATTCGTTTTCTTCTGGCCACCTCTGCTTTTTCTTTAAATTAACTCAGATAGCTCAAAAAAAAAAAATGAGTGTCCATGCGCCTCAGAATACCTTGTCAGGCATGAGGTGAAAGGGATGCAGTCGCTCTCCGGAGCCCTAGATATGAATCATCCCTGGGTTATACTTCTATTATTTTCAGCCTCAGTTGCCTAATTAACATTGAGGCTTAATTATGAAATAGAAAGGTAATGTTTTTTAAAACATGAAATGCATAAATGACACATGTGGAGGTCCAGCTGGATCAGTATCTTAGCAATGAGAAACATTTCTATCATGTAATAAGCCAGTGAGATCTAGTGGTTTATGGACTTGGGTGATCCAGGTTGGAATCCTCCTTGAGCCGTGAGGATAGACTTGGTTCAGAGGAGGTGTGCATGGAAAGGACTGTTCAGCACATGGTTAATAAACAACAGGATACTGGAAATAGTCTTCATCATATGTGATGTTGTATGTCTGTATTTCAGCTACAGTCGAGCAAGAGATGAAGAAAGACTGGTTGTTTGCACCTCACTATCGCTATTATGTCCGGGAAATGAGAATCCATGCCTACAGCCAGCTCCTAGAATCCTATAGGTCACTTACACTAGGTTACATGGCGGATGCTTTTGGGGTCTGTGTAGAGTTCATAGATCAGTAAGTATTCTCTAGAAATACTTGTGTACAGCGTGCAGTAACAGTAATGATTCAGTGATCTGCTTTTTTTCTTGTAGAAAATCTGTATGTAGTAAAAGTATTGAGAGATGGAAAAGGGAGGTCCATGGATCACAAGACTTAAAAAGTCTAGCACAAGATATACTTAAAAACATACTGTACTTAAAGATGTTGGATTTTAACACAAGTCCTTGGAGAAGGATGGGCAGGAGCAAAGAAATTCAGGCTGGCTGATGACGTGTCCAGATATAGTTAGCAGTTATTTTCCTACTGCTTAACCTAACTTCCAAGTTAGAAAAATAGGTGCATGAAAGCTATAGGAAGGGATCTTTAGCCAGGAATGTGGCACATGGACACTGGCAACCTCACACTGTCACACGTCCAGTTTGAAGTATAGTGTGAAGGTTCAGTGGGTACCAACTCATGAAAAGAAACTGGTAGCATGTCTATATCCTTCCTCTTGCCCTGCCTCTGCTGGAACATACTGTCCATGCAGATCACAGATTCTAATTGCAAGGTATTCAAGGAAGGATCAAGGGTGGCCTGGAAGAGTTGCATTTAGGAAAGGCCAAGGTTGGTAGGAAGCTGGGTTTCTTTATCTACTTATTTGATTTATATCCTGGCCTATATATGACCTTTTTTTCCCCCTGAAATTCATTTCAATGTAATAATATGCTAGCTTGGCATTTTGCCAGTCCTTCTCTATAATATGTATAAACTTCAGTACTTTGGTGCTTGGGAATTGTCAATATGGCAATGCAAACCGCTGGTCAGTTTTGCTAGAAAATGCTGAAAAATATTTTCAGAGCCTTCAGTGAGATGAATCTAACATATTTTTAATTCCCCAAAACAGGGAACTTTCAAGATTTATTGCTGCTGGAAGATTACACTGCAAAATAGACAAGGTCAATGAGATCGTAGAAACTAACAGGTACTTGACAAATGTTTCTGTGTTTGTATCCTGCCTTTCTCCCTTCATAAAAGACTGTTGGCAGCTTACAAAAAATATTTTAAAATTCACAAATAATTAAGAACATACTGATTAATCAGTAACAAATATTAGTTCTGTTTTGACTCCTGTGTTATTTAACATTACATGAAACTGCTGGGAGAGCTTGTCTGGTGTTTTGGGGTTCGGAGTCACCCATCTCCTTGCCATCTAAATTTGAGGAAGCTGTTTTGACTGTATCATCATCATCATTTTAGAACTGCAGAGCTAGAAGGGACCCTATGGATCATTGAGTCCAGCCCCTGTCAAAGAGGCAGTGGGGAATCGAACTCCTGGCCTCTGGGTCTGTAGCCAGATGCCTTAAACCACTGAGCTATCCAGCACTTCTAGATCAGTGTCTGGTATCAGTAATGGACTGGATGAGGGTGAATAAACTGAAACTTAATCCAGACAAGACAGAGGTGCTCCTGGTCAGTCAAAAGGCAGATCAAGGAACAGGGATGTGCTGGATGAGGTTATGTCCCCTGAAAACCGAAATGTACAGCCTGGGGGTATTCCTGGATTTTTCTCCAAGTGTGGATGCCCAGGGGTTCATTTGCACAGTTAAAGCTAGTGCTCTAGCTGTGCCTGTTCCTGGAGAGATCTGATCTGGCCACAGTTACACACATCTTAGTTACATCCTGGCTGGATTACTGTAACACACTCTACATGGGGCTGCCTTTGGAAAGTGTCAAGAAACTTCAGCTGGTCCAAAACGCAGCAGCCAGATTGCTAAGTGGGGCTGGTCACAAAGATCACAAACCCCCCCGTAACAGCAGCTCCACTAGCTGCCCATCCGTTTCCCGGCACAATTCAGAGTGCTGGTTCTAATTGATAAAGCTCTAAACAGCTTGGGTCCAAGCTATCTCAAAGACTGTGTCTCCCTTTATGAGCCTGTTTGAGTGTTACCGAGCAGGCTTAGATAATCAAGAGAGGCCATCCTCTCAGTCCTGCCACCTTCTTAGGTGTGTTTGGTGGGGATACGGGATAGGGCTTTCTCTGTTTCTGCTCCCAAACTTTGGAACTTCCTCCCAAGGGAGGCTAGGCTGGCCCCATCTTTGCTAACTTTCTGCAAGCAGGTAAAGATCTTTCTTTTCAGGCAAGCTTTCCATTAATGACTGGCTACCTGAGTGGGTTTTTAAAATAGATTGTTGTACCTTACTGATTTGAATGTGTTTTTGGTACTGCTTTTGCTTACCGTTCCTTAAAGTGGATTTGTTTAATCTTTTTTAGTATTTGTACTTACTGTTTTTAGCTTTAAATATTGTGCTTTAATGATGTAAGCCACCTTGGTTTCTTTATAAGGAGAAAGACAGGATAAAATTATTTTAAACAATTAATAGTATCCTGTCCAGATGCAAGGCGAGGTGGTGATCTCAGATTTGTACCCGGAGCTCCAGGTTGAAACGTGTTTTCCATAGTTGCATTTGGGATATAGAACAGTATTCAGAATTCCTGCTTTCAGATTACCCTTTCAACATCAGTTCACCTGGCACAGAAAACATGGGGGCATTTTCTAAGGTGCACTAAGTTACTGGGGGAGCACTAATAAAGACTCTTAGGCCTCAGCTGGACAAAATGACCTAAGATACATTCGACAACTGCACATTATAGGGAAGATTGAATAGCAGTGCAAAAGCTGTCTTTCCAAGAAGCTTGTCTGCCACGTGTGCTCTTATTGTTCTGAGACAACTCAGTCGTTTCCTGGGGAAACAATTTGGAAGCCACAGGTACAGAATAATTTTTCTGACCAAGTTCTCTTGTCCCTCCCATTTGTAGGCCTGACAGCAAGAACTGGCAATACCAAGAAACCATCAAAAAAGGAGATTTGCTGCTAAACAGGGTGCAGAAGCTTTCAAGAGTAATTAATATGTAATTTTGTTTTTTAAAAAAAGGTGAATACCACCAAACTTAGAACAATTTTGACATAATTATCATTATATTGTATAACTTGTTATACTGTAGCTGAGGAAATGGCATAGTTAGGGTTTTTACAGGCTACTTTATTGTGTAAACAAAAGAACTGTATAAATGCTCCGTTCATGTTTTCCCATCGACTTCATTTATTAAATGTATATTACAGTTGACAACCTTGTTCTCTGGTGAATCTAATTTATTATTCAAAATATAGTAATTGAACTTGCCACCAAGGATGGACCCATTCCCTGATCCCTCTGAGAAAACATGTAAGATACCTTGTGCACACTCAACTGGACATAAGTCACACTGACCTCTCTATAGGCATCTTTAAGATTGTCTTGCGTTTGCTGCCGAAGCCTCCTAATACGATTTCCGTAACTATTCGTATTTCCGTAACTAAGGAGACTTGAAACCAGAGTTTCTCAAATCATTCAAAGTGCAAGTACTGTTGTAGTAGCTAAAGGGGAGTTGGATTTTGGACCAGGGGAAGTCTAAAAGATGCCAACATGAAATAATCAAAATGTGTAAGCCTGCTATATATTATCGTCTAGCCTTTGCTATCTTTATACTTGGATGCTAAGAAACATGACTAATCTTGGGGGACAACATTTGGCATATTTTATTTTCTGGGTCTGTTTCAGCTATCCAGAGTAGTCTTTATGAAACTGTAGCACATACTCTGGTCTGAAACTCATCTTGACCTTAGTTCTCATAAATTTAGGAAACAAAACAATTGTACCGTTCTCCTGGAAATATACTTAATTGTCTTCCAAACTGCTGTTGAGCCCAATCCAGACTGTGCTTTTTGTATAAAATACCTTATGGTATGCCTAATATGAACAGAGCTGGCTGTAGGACCCCAGGGGTCAGGAGCTCAATTTTCCACTTGACCTCCTGGAAGAAAAGTCAGCCTGTGTGGCCTTGGGCAAGCTGCATTGCCCCAGAGAACCAGGGAATAGGAAACCCACTTTGAGTACTCTCTGCTTAGAAAACCCTGGAAGGGGGTAATCATAAGTTGGAACTGATTGATGGCCTGAAAAAAAAACACCTAAGAATGACCCAAAACCAAATTTATATCACTGAGCTGAATATATGAAGCAGAGACTACAGACTTCAGGATCTTGTAATCACTTGTCCTACAGCTTTTCCACATCCTTTTCCCATAAACAAAGGAACTGGTGGGAAGGGAGTAGAATGGAAGAGGCAGTACCTTTCATGTCATAGTGAACTGGAAGATAGATTCCTGGCAGCTGCACAATCTTTTCCCACTGCCAAGGGCCTCTAAAATGCAGAACAATGTAGGTGAAGGATTCTTCCCTTTTCCTGAGTTACAAAGAATGGACATGAATGGCATAATCAGTGTTTTCATTTCAAGCAGGGCTTGGAGGGCATCCAAAAGCACCAGTTCTTACTACATGTGATGAGATCCCGGTTTCCCAGGCAGGCTGCTTTTTCAAATCCTCGAGAATGCTGCAGCATGAAGGGGGACTCCGTTTGTGACATGTCTCTCAATACCTAGACATCCCTTATACTACAGCCATTCCACAGAATCACACAGGATTGCATTTGAGATGCTTGCAGGGAGTTAAAGCAGACTTGAGATACACATCACCTAATAACTAAGCTTCTAGCACAGGCATATCACAATTCAAGCCATTGTGATGTTCCCCTCTTACTGTTCATAAATCCTCTACCCTTTATCTCAGAAGTGGTCATAAAACAGATACTAAACCTGCTTCATGTCTCTTGGATTTACAGGAACCGGTGGGTTTCTTTGCAAGAATGACTTATCTTTGCCTTCAAATGTATCATTTTTCCTAGTTCTGCGTGTGAAGCAGAAATGTATTGTGCACCTCATGGAAACATTCTAGCCATGTTTTAATTGCATCTGCACGCTAATTTCCTAGTCATGAAGCAAAAGCACAATTTTTTTTCTTATAAATAGTATAAATTATTTTATTTACAGAAACTTGTTACAAAACAAATAGACTATATTTCTTTTCTTCTTTTAAATATCCAAAGTATTTTTTTTCTACCCCATGACATTTGTTCATGTACTATACAGCAGCCAACACAAAAGTTCAGCTCTGAGCAGATGCTCTTGAATATGTATACAAATTATCAAACTATTCACACATTTTACACAGGAGATTGCTTCCCCACCCCCACCCCTCTCTAGGGAGCCAGGCTGAACTCCAAAAGCAAGAAGCTTCCATGGCCTACATTCTCATTGACATTATGTAGTGCTCATTAAAAAATAACAATAATCACCTTTCATAAAAAGTAGGATAATTTGCACAAAGCATTTAAAATAAGTTTTTTTTTCTGCTGAAGGAAAAGCAGAACAATCTTTTCAAGTCCAATCCCCTTCACCGTACAATTCCCCATTCCCAAAAAAAAAGACAAACAGAAAAGAAAGAATCCTTGGCAATAGTAACTCTTGCCGGAAGACAACTTACCGGGAAGATGATGCGTTGAAATCACACCTGGAGCACAAGCTCTGACCCCTTCCCATACAGACTTCCTTAGAATGAACTTGGATTATTTTTTTAAAAAAACAAAACTTCGCAGTTCATTTCCAATGAAGTTTGTACGTTGGAGAGAGGCTGTTGGTGGCTTGTGTCGGTAGTCTGTAAAACTGCTTTGAGAGGTAACTTTTTTTTCCCATAATACAAAATAATGTCAACATTCTGTTATCTAAAGTTCTAGCTGATAGAAACAGAAGAAGAACAATTCAAACTTAATCATTTAAAATATGTCCAGAACCTTTGGCATTATTTATGAACTGGGGACTTGCTTCAGTCTGACCTTTTGCTTTGTTTTACTTTTTATTATTTCCCTGCATCCTCTCTCCCTCATTAATGGAAAGTCGTAAGTAGGTGGGAAAAGCAAGCTCCAAATTTTTTTCAACAGAACATTCAAGTCTTTAAAGGAGAAGCTGTCTAAAAAACAGTCCAAGCTTAAAATCTAGATATATAAATCAGGCACTTTCAGTTTTTCCATTAGTTTTAAACCATGTGAAGACTCACACAGATGTGCATGTGTGGGTACACACATGTGCACATACATATGCACACAAATGCTAAAAAGAAAAAAAGAAGCAGTGTATCACAACTAAATCTAGTCTTCTGAGACTCAGGCAACTGTAAGCAATGTTGTTTATACCAGAGCAGGCCAACAATATGCAGCCAAATGCCACAGCGCCTCACCCCTTAAAGAGGGGCATGGCAACTGTGGCATAGGACCACCACCTCAGAGCCTTCTTCATTTGTATCCAGCAGCTCCCAAGACATTAAAAAGGGACACAACTCTCCCCCCCTCCCCACTCCCCAGAGGCATCCCTTAAAAACTGCAAAGTAGGCATGTTACTTATTGGCTTGGCAGTGAACCACTTCAAATTATAAAAAAGGGTATTTGCTTTTTTTCTTTTTAATTAATAAATACTAGATGATTTTCAATTGTACCAAAACTGGATATAAGAAAAAAAGACCTGTGCAAAAATACATATTTAAATATGTACAATCAATTAACAAAATATGTCTTCTGGAATAGGGATACTTCAATATTTATAATAGAACAAGAAATTCCAAAATAAAGATACAAAAGTATGGGTTTCATTATTTTTTGTGTAATTCTTTGTTCATCATTGCAACAATTTCTTTAGGTTAAGAAAACTGCAGGAGTCATAATGAGAAGCTGGAAAGACTATAAAAAATTGTATCTCTTAAATTAATACCAAAATCTTTCTAAGAAACAACCCCAGCCACTGCAAATCTTGCAAGATAAATTAAATTTGAATTTTCCTTAGTTATTTACATTAAGAATGTTGTCAGAGAACAAAAGCGTCAAAAACAATTATTCATTACTAAGCCCCAAAAATGGAATATTGTTTGTTATAATAATAAAGCAAGTCTACACTTTGAGGGCAGGCATAAATTAAGATGTCCTCTGGTTCTATTGATGGCAAGTTTTCAATTTATAAACCATTATAGACACACAGAACACAATTCCACCCCAGAATGTCTCTTACATGTTGTGCCCCACTGAACGCACAAAGAGCATGGCTGTGTTTGTGTAGAGCTCCCATACTTTCAACATGGCTTGTAATGCAGACATTCACAGTGGGAATTGGGCCCAAGGCTGCAACCCATTGAAATTAGACACAGTGGTTAACTACTGATTTTTTTTTAATAGAAATCTGCATTTTTTTTTCAAGGAGCCTGGAACTTGCTTTGATGCTTTTGGAGCAACACAATATCTATATAACAAACATGTTTGAGTACTTAAAGCCACTAAAGTTTAACTTATGCAAAATTTGTCAGCCTTTGAAGATAAATCTATCAAAACCAAATTGCACTTGTGATTGAAAATATCGAACACGTGGGGTGGAGCCTTTGTCAAATTTCTCTACAGAGCAGATACGTTACTTTGGTTGTCTCGTCTCACTCCCTAAATAAGCCAATTAAGAAGTTTTGACATTTTATAGATTCCTCTACAAACTGAAGGGCTGTTTGTCACTTTCCCTACCCCCCAGTATTCAGACATTTTAAAAAATATTTGCATAATTATCATCATCCTCATCCAAAGTATTTTCCCCCTAAAAACAACACATGATCTTTTGTGAATTCAAGGCTTTAGAGAGTTGTCTGCATAGAGTCTTGTTGCTTCACTGTGTTTTAATAATTCAGTACCAAATTTCATGTTGATTTGAAAACCTCAGCAAGTAAAAACAAATCAACCAATGAGGAAAAAAAACCCACAAAAAACCCAGCAGCTGCTGCTTGGGGCGGCTTTAGAATCCCTGATGTGCAATGCACCACAGAATAGGGAGAGAAGCTGGGTTGAGTTTACTAAATAGGCTCAGATTGTCTTAATCTCAGCAAGATCTGGTGCCCTTTTAAGGCAGAAATCTACAGGCACATTCCACACAGAGCTACTCTTGCACAAGCCCTATTGAGGATCCAGATAATCACGCCCCCCCCCCCCCCCAAGTGAGTGTTAACTTTTTGGCAATGTGATTATCAAGTGGAAGGGATAAAACAGAACTGGGTGATCTGACAAAGTTCCAAGATGCAATGGGTTCTGCAGTCAACACTTTTGAGAAGCAGTGAGCATCTAGTCTGCTGAACAGAGTCTGCAGCTAGCTGGCGATATCAGATAATCTAGTAGCACTTGATGATTGCAGAAGTGACTTCTCACTGGGGTGGAAATTACTGTCTGAACTCACAATTCAACACATAGTCCAATAAATGAACAGGAAATGCATTTTTTTCACCCTCGTAGAAGAGGGGCTTTGCATGGATTATGCCCAACAGTTTAGATTTATTATTTCCCTTCCTTTCTAGGTCATACTTTGAGGAGTCACTACTTTAAAAATAGCTAGATCAAATGATAATATTAGAGCCCTTCTAACAATTTAATTTCCCCTCTGAAAAGTTTCTTTTTCATAGGCTTTAAGTGAACATTTGGGACTGGATGACATACTTGGAATACTCCCTCTTTGTGTACACGATGGCAATACACAGTGGAATTTAACACTGAGCTCAGAATTTGAAGTGGCACTTAATGCAGTCATCAGAAAAATCTGAAACATTGACTTTAGAAAATGGAGTTATAATCTGGTTGTGAGAACAAGGTATCAACTTACTAAAAAGTCTTTCAAGAAATAAAGCACTAAGAAGTCTGTTTTCAAAATGTTTGCAATTCTGTTTTATAAGGATGGTGTTCTTTCTTTTTTTCAAAGGTTGGATGGTACAACCAACTTTGATTGGCATTTTCTACTCTTCTCTATCCACCTCAAAACAACAAAGGCTTATGGCATACAGTATAGGTCAAGAAATATTTTCTTTGGGAATAGTTTTAGAGGTCATTCACAATTTTGGATTTGGGAGTGGTTTATTTGTATGTTTTAAAAGGAACACAATTTTATTCAAAATCAAGCAGGTACACGCCTCCTCCAAACAATGCCAATATGCACCCTCCATTCATTTCAGTGGGTCTTGGATAAAGGCCCCAGACAAGGTCTACTGGAATGAATGGAGGATACCAAGCAATTGGGCTTGGTGGATGCTGCCCATACAATTATCCTGTACCATGTGATTTCACTATTGTAACGTGTGTGTTTGTTTTTTTCATTTTGGAGTGACGGCCACAAACATACGTGTGTGTGTGTGTGTGTTTTAGAACTCCTGGCAGCTTCTTATCCCAAATTATTTGCAAAAGGCTGGGCAAAATGTAGACTTCGTTTCTAAATTGTGCTATTTTTGCATTCCAATCAAGGAACATTGCTATGAAACACTAAAGCCATATTCCCTTCTTGAGGGCTTTTTTAAAAATTGTGCCTAACACATTGTGCCCCCTTTATTAGGGGTTTTCACTAGACAGTGTCAGTGTGGCAGTTAGCTATGCCTACGACACTATCAGAAGAAAAACTAGTCCAAAGTAATGTTCTTTCCCAAACATTGCTTTGCCCAACCAATCTAGATCAAATAGTGGCAAGATGATGTACTCCTGTAAATAACATCTCACAGGGATTTGTAGCAAGCAGTCCAGACTACTGGTAACACTGATAGGAACAATCCTGTGGCTGAACAGCAATCCAGTGTCCATTTCCAAGCTTCACTGCTACAGACATGGCTTCAGGGAAACTCCTTGATTGTGTGACAGTCTAGTAGATCTCCACACCTGAGGACCGTGGGAAGCTGGGAGAACTCAAAAGGCATCTTGGAGTCCAGAATTTCCAGATGGAGATTTTTCCCCCGCTTGTAGTGAAAATAATCCAGTTCTACCATGGTACTGTCAACTGTTAGGGACGAGCCTTTGGCTTTTTACACAAAAGGGGAGAAAAAAAAGATATGTAAGTATTTAGTTGTTAAGCCATATCCAATGATGTGACTTTGGATACTAAGGACACACCATCCAGAATCCTGTTATACTCACAGAGCATAAAGTGGCAATTGCACAGGCAGTGCACAGGATCTTGTCACTTGTCCCTCAAGCACTTGGGCATACATGACAGATGGCTGGCCAAATTAAAATGCCTGTGCCATTGGCTTTACACTTTCACAACTGGATTTGGGGCAAAAGCCAGTGATACAGGTAAACAGCCAAACATCTCTCTGGAAGAGCAAGCTTTGCTCATTCCCCCTCCCCCCGGAACCGCCGTTAGTTTTTTTAGCAATACTTTCATAGAGGGCTCTTTATTGCAAAAAACAAAACAGCCTTCTAATACCTCTTGTGAACCAAGGGAGAACACAGATCATGAAACTGAAAATTACAGGTGCCTTCTAAGCTTATTCTAAGCTTATTGATCAGTAGTATGACCTATACAGTACATCCAACCCAAAATTATCTTCCATTTATTTCACTTTTAAAGAGGGTAACTGTTTTAGCCTGTTGCAACGAAAACAGCTGATGAAATGGGCTGCATTCCAAGAGAGCTTATGTCACATAAAACATGATAGCCTTTATGGTGCCATAAGATTGAGCGAGTGAAGTCCAACAGACCAGTCAGGCTAGACCCACTGAACAAATGCAACTTTCCAAGCCAATAATTATGGGAAGTACCATTAGCCTTATTCAGGCACTAGCTGCCCGGTTGGAGTCAACACCAGAAGAGTGTGGTGCTCTATTTTCATTTTCTTCAAACAGAATAAGATGCATCTGAAAAGGATATCCAGTGTTCTTGCTTACATGGGAAGTATTAATGTAAGCAGGAATCCCCTTCTATTTAAATAACACCTGAATAAAGCTACTGATTCAATAGTCTACTCTATCTGGGAGTAACAGTACTACTACCACTAATAAGTTTCTTTTTTTCTTGCTTATGAAGGTGTTTGGAAAAAATAATTTACTGGATCCACTAATTGCATTTAAATTACATGAGGGCAGGCAGACTTGCATCTCACTGAAATCGTGGGATATGCAGCACAATGGGCATATCTGCTGATTTCAATGGGACTTTTCCTCTTCCAAATTTGTGATTCAAACCCTTATAAAATATTTGTTGCCCCTGTGAAAAACAAAGGATCCATAAGCAGAGCCTTTCCAGCACTGACTAGAGGAAAGCCTTGCAGGATGTGTTGGTGAACCCTGCTATTTCCTGCCACAGGAGATAAATGTCACATAATCATTCGAAAAGTCTCAAAATGTAGAACAGAATAATCCTTCTAAAAATAATGTTATTAAATGTAACTGCGATAGTTGTGAAAGTGGATAAAAATGCTTTGTTTAAATAAACAGAATATCAAATATACAGCCAAGACATCCAGCATCTATTTTTCAGGCAAGAAAATGTACAGCTCTGGTATAGAAAATATATGCCACGTTTAGAACAGGTATTTGTTCCAATAATCCATCTGCATATACATCTGGCCCAAGTAAGACTTCATACCTGATGAAGGATTGAATTGTTCATCAGTCCCTGTGTCCCTGGGATTGCCCCGGTGTGTTTTGTGTGAATGTTGTTCACCGGCGGCAATTTGGCAACCTTGTTTGCTTTGCTGCTGCTGTTTATGCTGCTTGAACCAGGCGAGCACTTTCTTTTTTTTCCTATGAATTTATCTAGGGAAGGATGCGAATGTGAAAACCCACTATGCGAGTTTACAGTCAGATCGCTGGACTGGTGAATGAACGGCCCCAGTGAGAGAGTAGAATCGCCACTGTTCACCATCACACTCATGCGTTTTATCGATTCTGCAGGGCTCCCAGTGGGAGGGCCCCTCCCTGATTGGTCATGTTTGAGGCTAACTGAGTTAGCTTTACTAGTCATACAATTGAGGCCAACACTGTGGGATGAAGACATCACAGGCGAGTGATAAGAAGCCCCAGAGTTTCCAGAGTTCACCACACAGTTTTTCCTAAAGGACCCTGTGGAATGAGAAGAAGGTGCTGGCAGCGCAGAACTGTTTTTCCGCTTCTTTCCTGAGCTGCCACTACTACTGTTGTTGTTACTGGTACTGTTACAGTTGGTACTGCTAGCAGAGGGTTCCTTAGGCTTAAACGACTTGCTGGATTTCAATTTCTGAGGTTTGCTGGACAGAGGTGAAGGTACAGAGGAAAGCACTGGAGGTGTTGAAGGGGATGTAGACACTTGTCTTGATTGCATACTGCAGGCAGGTTCTGCTGCACCAAAACTAGCGGGGTTGGCATTGAGTGTCGTCCCATGGGATGGTACCGATTTGCCGCTAAGAGATAGACAGGAAGGAGACACAAGCACTGGCGAGGACATAGCTGTGGTGGGTAAGAGAAATCCTGTTGTACTGGCTCCATACTGTGACACAGGCGTTGTTGAACTTGTCCGGTGTGGAGCACGTACAGATGCAGTGCTACTTGTCGCTGGAGGAATTTTCCTAGAGGGCAGAGGGGAAAAAACGGCAATGTGCTTTCATGGCAATTCTGATAATAAACTAGGTTCTCTTAACCAAAAGACACAGAGAAGGAACAAAGTGGAATTCTTACTGACCAGATTTACCCTGACTTAAGCTCACTCTTTGCAGGGTGCCAACAGTTTTGCCAAACAACACAAAACAACTGCCACCATTAAAAAAAAAACAACTCTCAAAAGCTCCAGAGTTTTAGTCTACATTGTGTATAGCGCCTGACATTGGGAAAGCCAATATATTGCCAAGTTAAAAAGGGGAAGAACCAGGACTAGACCCACAGGCATGCAGAAACAAGTTAATTTATGACCACACTTAGGTTACTATGTGTCACATTCTTTCCCTGAGAAGGCTCTAATCCAAGTGACATGCTTCTCTTCAACTAGTCCTAGATTGTGCAAATGGAATGAGATGCTTTTGTATCTCAACCAGCCACTGTAAACCTAGATAACTAATCCTGGTCAAGGAGGGGTTGATAGGTCTGCCTCTCTGTTAGATGTTTACATGCTCTGCCAACCTGAGTGGTTCAGTTTTTCACTGCAAAAAATAAAAGCTTATCCTTGTACTCCTGGAAGAATATGCTTAGTATTTTCCACTGGGCACATCTCCCAGCCTTGGCATCATTTTAACAATATAGTACCTGTGATTCTCAAAAACAATCATGCCACCAGGCATACCTCCACAAAAACTATGGTTCATTTCTATTGTCTCTGACACATGGAATAACATTTTAATCATCCTGCAAAAATCAACTTGGTCCTCCATCCTTTCTATGGAAACAAAAACATTTAACAATGAGATAGACTCCAGTCTCTTCAGTTTCTACTCACTTCCACATCTGTGAGTTAAGATGCTTGTCCACCATAACATTAAGTGCACATCGGATATGGTTCCATCGTTTATCAAACACGTAGTAACCTCTTCCAATTTGTCGACTACCAAATGTGCAAAACTAGGGAGGAGAAATATTCATTTTAGTGATTTTCTTAACTAGAAGATAAATGTTAGGAAACTGTAGTTAGTCAAAGTGGAACACAGCAGTTGCAATAAAAGAACTCATGGAAAACAGACATAAGCATTCAGGCTTAACTATGACTATCTTACAACAAAAAATGTCTGCTTAAAGCAGTGGTTCCCAACCCTTTTTGAGTCACGGTCGCCTTTTATAATAGCTAAGTAACCTGTGACGACCACGGCTGCCATGTTTGCATAAAAAGGCATTTTTAATGGGGTAAAGTCATCCCTTCTCAGAAAGTAGAGGCTTCTTTCTCCCCCAAAGGGCCAGTTTCTCATATATACACATGCACACTAACTTTAATATCCCACTCTGAAAGGTCAAGGAAGAAATTATTTAACAAAGGCTACACACATATAAGGCGACCCGTGACACCCCAGAAAACACTTCGTGACCCCATTGGGGGTCATGACCCCCAGGCTGGTAACACTGGTTTAAAGGATCCAATGTACATGCTATGTATGTTTCAATACTGACAAAGCTGTCTGAAGATCTTATTTTCCTGTAGAATACTAGTGCTCAGTCAAGTCTTTGCGATTCTTTATCATCATACTGAAGGATCCTCAAAAGTCTGTTTGTCCTAGAATAATTTAAAATCTAGCACAGCAACCATGACCAACCCAGGCATCAGCTGCAAAGTTTCCTCTCCAAGCCCACACTTCTACTTTATCTCTCCTTCTGTGACACAATAAAAAGTGCTGCAACCAAGAATCAGAAACCCAAAGATTTTTCTAAGAAAGCATCACTTGCAACATACAGCAGCTGGTTGAGGATGATGATCTGAATAAAGACAATCCAGTTTTTCAACAGGCTCCTCTTTTTCATCACATTCTCCCTCATCACTGGATAACCGAGATGCTGGCTCAGCTGCAGGCAGAGGAGCATGTGGAGATTCATGGACTAATGGAGACTCACTCGGGGCATTCCCACTGTGCTGGGCTGGACAGCCTGGAGGCCTTCAGAAAGGAGGAATCAATTATTACAATTTGCAGAACAGTTTACACCTCTGCTTACAAGTAAAATCAGATACATGTTTATTTAACACCATTCTGTCGTGCCAAAGGGTCTACATTTCACAGTCAACTTATAAACAAAGGAGTTATACCAAGGTTGTATATACACGGTGGTTACACTGCTGATTGGGTTTTGTTTTGTTTGTTTTTGCAATTTGTGGATTAGTTTTCCATTCTGGCAACAGATCAGTGGATTTGGAAACTATATGCCAATCTTGTAGTAACAACCTCAGGGTGCCCAAAAGTTTTCAACTGGTAAGCATAAATACAATATGGTGAAAAAATTCTCATCTGGCAAATGAAGTCAACATTTATTTGCAAAACTGCATACGCAACATGAAACTCATATGATATGGTCCACTGAGATGACAAACTAAACTCAGACTCAGAAATAAGTAGCCTCCATGTTGTCTTGCCTTGGGTTCCCTAGAGAAATGGAGGGATAAATGTATCTCTCATCATTCAAACTACCTCACAACACTGTTACCTAATAGCCTTTGTAGCTCCACTGTTTCTCTATTTCTTTTTAAAGCAGAATCTGAGACTCAGGAAGTTAAAATAGCAGATGACACATTTCCCAATTTCCCTCAGCAAGGAATGTCCATGTTAACGGCAAAATTATCTCTCTGTCTCATACGAAAGTCAAGCATGGCAGCTACCACTGGAGCAAAAGCAAGGAGCCCCAACAAGCTCCAAAGGAACAGAATCGGGCACATTAAAAAACCAGTTTTGTTTCTCCCCCAAGTAGCTTGTTAATGTTACTTAGTGGAGAGAAACGCTAACATGTTCTTTCCCAGTGATTTTAATTAAAAATTAGTAATTTTCAAAATACAAGTAATCTGACAAGAGCAACAAGTCAAAATACAAGTAATCTGACAAGAGCAACAATTTAGGCGCATGAATCAATGTTAGTTTTTACACTAAAAAATGTAAGATCATTGCTTGTTAAAGATAACATCAATAGTTGTTGTAGGTTTTTTGGGCTGTTTTGCCATTTTCTGGAGAACACAGCCAAACAGCCCGAAAAACCGACAACAACCATTGGATCCCGGCCGTGAAAGCCTTTGAGAATACATAACATCAATACTTCATCATATTGGAGAATATAATGTGTGATTACTGTCATCCCTCCTGAGCACTAACAAGTAGTGGAAACAAAAATGTAGAAATGTAATAAATTATAGTAGTGACCCCCTGAACTATATCACACACAATCTGTGGTACTTGTAACATGCTACTTTCAAGCTTTGGGAAGGAGAGCCAGAGTAGTGTAGTGACACACAAGAATCTTAACAAGTTTCTTATGTGCTAACATGGATAAATGAGATCACAACAGGCCTATTTAAACATAGAGGGTTATTTTGTATGGTCATCTTTACTACAAAGTTTTCCTCACATTAAATAGTGTTGGACAGAAATGTGTCTGTAACTGCAGACATGGAACACAGAACAAACTGTAGCTCAATCCAGTTTTTACCAAATCACTTATACTTACTACAGGTAGAGGACAGCCCATCTTATTTTCAGTTTCTCTGCTCTCCTACACATGGAATATAATGAGTCTAAAAAAGGACAACCTCCGTTATCTTTATAGG
Organism: Intellagama lesueurii; assembly: GCA_037013535.1. NCBI lineage: Eukaryota > Metazoa > Chordata > Lepidosauria > Squamata > Agamidae > Intellagama > Intellagama lesueurii. The sequence goes on from JBAJHW010000002.1 coordinate 275,535,052, forward strand.
CTGTCTCCACATTAGTCAGACCTCTGATTTATGTGAAGAGCCGCAACAGACACAGGAGGCTTTCTTTTTCGTATGTGTGGGAGACAGAAGAAACTAAAAACAAATGGTCTGGCGCTAAAGTGCTTAACAATGGGACATTATACACAATGTGGTAATGACTGAAGAGGGCTAGAATCAATGAACTGTACTACAATGTCCAGACCACACAGAATGGAACTGGTGCTGTAACATTCCCCTGCCCCCAATTATTTGGCATTTCAGCATGGGTGCTCTCTTAATGTTTTCCTGCTTCCCAATATCACAATGACTGGGATGCATCTAGACGTTATATCTCTATATTATCTCTAGTATCAGAGACAGGATACCTCTATGCACCAGCTGCTGGAAAACATGTGGGAAGTGGCAACTGGGCTCATCTCCTGCTAATGGGATGTCTAACTGGCTGGCCACTCTAGGGATACAATGCTGGACTATATAGGCCTGATCTAATATGGCTCTTCTTATGTTCTGATTATCCTGAAATGGCCTAGAAGGTCTTCCTTTGACACTTGTTACTATGCTAAGTGGAAAAAGCAGAGGTGATTCAGTTCTATCAAGGGCTTGTGACAGCACAACATAAAAGGATGAGATACTGCCAACAACACAGAAGAGACCAAATCTTACAGTCATAGCACCCTAAAAACAACTAACTTTCATCTTAGAAATGAAGGAAATGAAGCATCATTGTGCCACTGTTAGTATGGAGTGGGAATCAGCTGGAAATTCCTGATGCTGTAAATTAACTCCATTGGGTTGCAAAAGTGTACATTCACACACACACTACATCAGGGGTCCCTAACCCCTGGTCTGCGGCCCGGTGCTGGTCCGTGGGCTTCCTGGAACTGGGCCGCGGAGACGGATCTCCGCCCCAACTCACGTACGCACGGTGGGCAAGTCACGCTTGCGGAGGGGCGTGTTGCACTCGCACGCAAGCGCGGCACGCCCCTCCGCAAGCGCGACACGCCCACCAGCGCGCATGACATGCCCACCCGCGAGCGCAAGGGTGCCCCCGCCCCCCCCCCACGCACGGAGCCCGCACCCCCCAACCGGTCCGCGGTCTCAAAAAGGTTGGGGACCGCTGCACTACATAATCACATTAGCAACATTCAGTGCTACAAGGTATTTAGTTTGCTGAAAATATAGGAATCATAATGCCAGACTGCAACACAGGTCAGTACACACAGTAAGAGCCAAAGTACTTTAAATTCTAGCAGAAAGGTGGTATAACAAACAAGGGAACAAAATGAGAGAGTTCTTGTGGTCTGACCAACAAATCTGGAACACACTGACCAAGTATATGTAGAATGTCATTAACTTCTTGAGTTTGTTCCCCAGGACACTGTCAGACCCACTCAGATTTTATTTACCTTGGAAGACTGGGGGTGTGAGGTTTGGGTTTATTAGGTACTAAAGGCTTTGATTCTGTAGGAATAACTCCGTGAGAATTTTGGTGCAGCTCCTGGGAAGTTCTTGAAGGTGAGGGATGTGGTTCCCTGAGAGGGGGCATCTGCTGCTGCTGCTGATCCAAATGGCGGAGTAATTCTTTTTCCCTGGTTTTGCTTTTGTGCTCGGCTAGTAATAAATCAAATCGTTTTCTCCGACCCTGTACAGCTCTCCGTTGAGTTAGGGAATGTGTCTGAAAATAAAGAAACAATAGATTAACTCCAAGCTGAAGAGAAATTGTGGATGGTAATCATGTACATACATATGGCTTGACTATACAAAACTGAAAGGTCTGGATCATCATAAGAACATTCAAGACCCATGAGCTGCTTATAAAGGCTTCCAAATCACAGAGGAGTTTGGACTAAGCATTGGAGGAGATTGCACTGGGTGAACTGACCCGTCTAACCCTCAGAGTCCAGAACTGGACTCAAGAGAGAATGCCGTGTACATGGAGAGAAATGGAGGAGAATTCACTGATCGACTGCACATCTTGGTTCTTCATCTACACAAATACATGTACTAGCCTGCAATGATATATGATAAACTTCCAACACAAACCTGCAAACTGTTTATGCAATATATGCACCTGACATTATGAAGATGTTAGAAACGTGTATTAAGATCACAAAATATTGTCACAATGAAACGTCTCCTCTAGAGAAAGACTATATTCAGGACATTTGTACTAACTTTATCTGTAGTATAGAGGTATTCAAGAACTCCCCTTCACGGATTGCTACCTTGTCGTGGCGAAGGGGCTTGAGTAATTCAGAGAAGCTATGGGCTATGCTGTGCAGGGATACCCAAGACGGACAGGTCATAGTGGAGAGTTCTGACTAAACGCAATCCACCTGGAGCAGGAACTGGCAAGCCACTCCAGTATCTTTGCCAAGAAAACTCCATGAACATAAACAAAAAGCTAAAAGATATGACGCTGGAAGATGAGCCCCTCAGGTCGGAAGGCGTCCAACATGCTACTGAGGAAGAGCGGACAACAAATACAAGTAGCTCCAGAGCTAATGAAGTGGTTGGGCCAAAGCCGAAAGGACGCTCAGCTGCAGACACGCCTGGAAATGAAAGGAAAGTCCGATGCTGCAAAGAAAAATACTGCATAGGAACCTGGAATGTAAGATCTATGAACCTTGGTAAGCTGGATGTGGTCAAACAGGAGATGGCAATAATAAACATTGACATCCTGGGTGTCAGTGAACTAAGATGGACAGGAATGGGCAAATTCAATTCAGACGATTACCATATCTACTATTGTGGGCAAGAATCCCGTAGAAGAAATGGAGTAGCCCTCATAGTCAACAAAAGAGTGAGAAAAGCTGTACTGGGATACAATCTCAAAAATGATAGAATGATTTCAATATGAATCCAAGGCAGACCTTTCAACATCACAGTAATCCAAGTTTATGCACCAACCACCCATGCTGAAGAGGCTGAAACTGACCAATTCTATGAAGGCTTAGAACACCTTCTAGAACTGACACCAAAGAAAGATGTTCTTCTCATTATAGGGGATTGGAATGCTAAAGTAGGGAGTCAAGAGATAAAAGGAACAACAGGTAAGTTTGGCCTTGGAGTTCAAAACGAAGCAGGGCAAAGGCTAATAGAGTTTTGTCAAGAGAACAAGCTGGTCATCACAAACACTCTTTTCCAACAACACAAGAGGCGACTCTACACATGGACATCACCAGATGGGCAATACCGAAATCAGATTGATTATGTTCTCTGCAGCCAAAGATGGAGAAGCTCTATACAGTCAGCAAAAACAAGACCTGGAGCTAATTGTGGCTCTGATCATCAGCTACTTATAGCAAAATTCAAGCTTAAACTGAAGAAAGTAGGAAAAACCACTGGGCTAGTCAGGTATAATCTAAACCAAATCCCTTATGAATACACAGTGGAAGTGAAGAACAGATTTAAGGAACTCAATTTGGTGGACAGAGTGCCTGAAGAATTATGGATGGAGGCTCGAAACATTGTACAGGAGGCAGCAACAAAAACAATTCCAAAGAAAAGGAAATGCAAGAAAGCAAAGTGACTGTCCAACGAGGCCTTACAAATAGCAGAGAAGAGAAGGGAGACAAAATGCAAGGAAGATAGGGAAAGTTACAGAAAATGGAATGCAGACTTCCAAAGAATAGCAAGGAGAGACAAGAGGGCCTTCTTAAATGAACAGTGCAAAGATATAGAGGAAAATAATAGAAAGGTAAAAACCAGAGATCTGTTCAAGAAAATTGGAGATATTAAAGGAACATTTTGTGCAAGGATGGACATGATAAAGGACAAAAATGGTAGGGACCTCACAGAAGCAGAAGACATCAAGAAGAGGTGGCAAGAATACACAGAGGAATGATACCAGAAAGATCTGGATGTCCCGGACAACCCAGATAGTGTGGTTGCTGACCTTGAGCCAGACATCCTGGAGAGTGAAATCAAGTGGGCCTTAGAAAGCATGGCTAACAACAAGGCCAGTGGAGGTGATGGCATTTCAGTCGAACTATTTAAAATCTTAAAAGATGACGCTGTTAAGGTGCTACACTCAATATGCCAGCAAGTTTGGAAAACTCAGCAGCGGCCAGAGGATTGGAAAAGATAAGTCTACTTCCCAATCCCAAAGAAGGGCAGTGCCAAAGAATGCTCCAACTACCGTACAATTGAACTCATTTCACACGCTAGCAAGGTTATGCTCAAAATCCTACAAGGTAGACTTCAGCAGTATGTGGACCGAGAACTCCCAGAAGTACAAGCTGGATTTCGAAGGGGCAGAGGAACTCGAGACCAAATTGCTAACATGCGCTGGATTATGGAGAAAGCCAGAGAGTTCCAGAAAAACATCTACTTCTGCTTCATTGACTACGCAAAAGCCTCTGACTGTGTGGAGCACAACAAACTATGGCAGGTTCTTAAAGAAATGGGAGTGCCTGAGCACCTTATCTATCTCCTGAGAAATCTATATGTGGGATAGGAAGCAACAGTTAGAACTGGATATGGAACAACTGATTGGTTTAAAATTGGGAAAGGTGTACGACAAGGCTGTATATTGTCTCCTTGCTTATTTAACTTATATGCAGAATACATCATGCGAAAGGCTGGACTGGACGAATCCCAAGACGGAATTAAGATTGCTGGAAAAAATATCAACAACCTCAGATATGCAGATGATACCACTCTGATGGCAGAAAGTGAGGAGGAATTAAAGAACCTCTTAATGAGGGTGAAAGAGGAGAGCGCAATAAACGGTCTGAAGCTCAACATCAAAAAAACCAAGATCATGGCCACTGGTCCCATCACCTCCTGGCAAATAGAAGGGGAAGATATGGAGGCAGTGACAGAGTTTACTTTCTTGGGCTCCATGATCACTGCAGATGGTGACAGTAGCTACGAAATTAAAAGACGCCTGCTTCTTGGGAGGAAAGCGATGACAAACCTAGACAGCATCTTAAAAAGCAGAGACATCACCTTGCCGACAAAGGTCTGCATAGTCAAAGCTATGCTTTTTCCAGTAGCGATGTATGGAAGTGAGAGCTGGACCTTAAAGAAGGCTGACCGCCGAAGAATTGATGCTTTTGAATTGTGGTGCTGGAGGAGACTCTTGAGAGTCCCCTGGACTGCAAAGAGAACAAACCTATCCATTTTGAAGGAAATCAACCCTGAGTGCTCACTGGAAGGACAGATCCTGAAGCTGAGGCTCCAATACTTTGGCCATCTCATGAGAAGAGAAGACTCCCTGGAAAAGACCCTGATGTTGGGAAAGTGTGAGGGCAAGAGGAGAAGGGGACGACAGAGGACGAGATGGATGGACAGTGTCATAGAAGCTACCAACATGAATTTGACCAAACTCCGGGAGGCAGTGGAAGACAGGAGGGCCTGGTGTGCTTTGGTCCATGGGGTCATGAAGAGTCGGTCACGACTTAACGACTAAACAACAACAAATTCAAGAATTAGTACTTGATTACACACCTGAATTCTTACAGTGTTTGTTAAATTTCTGAATAAAAAACACACAACTAATGTCATTAATACTTCTATAGTCACAGAGATGCCATCTTATGAAATTGCATTGGCTGGTGCTCCCTCTGCTGACAGTATAGTGGTTGTGCACAGCAATGAAAGGGTGTAGTATGCAAACAAGTCTTCTGCTATGTATAGCTTAAAATACTCTAATTTATGAGGCTGTATGTTCAAAGTACCTGGTTCAATTCTGATCACAGATTAAAATCTGCAAATTAACCTAGTACATGAATCTCTCCATTTTGGATTTGCATTTTTTCCTCATGCTGAAAAAATGAAATGTAAAAGCATACCTATGATGCCAAACTTTTTGGATACACCACTAATAAACAAGGAAGAGGAGGAAAAGAACACACACAGAGACAGAGAATGTGTACACAGCCATGTAGAGTTCTTTTTTTGAATTCTAGGAATTCTGAGAATCAATCCCCACAATTTTTTAAATTTCAATAAAAACTGAATTTCTTACAGCTGATCATCACTTCTGACTATTTTACCTACAAAACTTTGAGAAAGATCACTGTAAGTCACAACAACAACAACAACAACAGTAATAATAGGTCTGGACCTTACTACCTTAATTCCTTCCAAAAGTTGCTTTTGGAGATTGTCTCGGTGAACCAAAATACTTTTGACTTTTTTGTCCTGGCATGTAAAAAAGTTATAAAGCATCCTACCTTGCATGTCAAAGACCTAGTACAGGGTTTCTTGGTTTCTATATCAATGACGCCACAGTAGATGTCAGGATCAAATTCTCTCTCTGTTGAATAGAAAAAAACCCACAATTATAATATGCCATATGTTTGGAAACCTTATTTATTTCAGTGCTTAACAAAACCCTAAATAACTTCAACACTAAATCACTTATGGATTTGCAAGATACTAATACCTTTAAGGTTAGTTCGTTTTTAGCCTATGCCCCTCAGTTACAGCAGAACCCATTAGACAATATTCATATGGAGAGTTTTCAACCGGCATATATTTTTATTGTAGAGAAACATCGAGAAAAAGTAAAATTTGCAAGTAAATTAATAAATCAGGGGGAATCAGAATTAGTAGAAAGAATATGGTCTTATTCTAAGAGTCCAGCGTTACTGCAATACTTCAGTCACTAAACAGAAGTTCAGTGTGAGCTTCACTTAATGAAAAACAACAACAAACCAAACCAGCCCTATTCTGATTCCACATGTATTGAAGATTGTACGGTATTTGAAAACACATTGTTTCTCTGCTTCATCTGCACATGGTCATGCCTGGCAAAACCTGGAGACTGCTGTCCACAGAAAGGCTCAAAGGTTATGACCCAAAGGAATCTCTGTGTACATACACACAGAAAACATGTGGATCTTCATCTGTTTCTTCTTCCACTTTCAGCACAGCAGCTCCCATAATCAAAAGAACTACGCTACCCCTCGCAGCTTGCCTCAAGGTCCCTCCAAGCTTACCAGCTGAACACTGCACAGAAAGACTAAATTGTGTGTTTGCTCCTGGGCCTACACCTATGCTTATACATTTTATTTTATGTACCAGGAAAATGATTTCATACCACTGAATTATTAACAGGATATGTATTAACATTATTTTAATGGAAATAAGACAAGTCTTCATTATTAACCACCACTCATATACTAACTCTGTACACTTAAAAACATCTTTAATAATATCAGTTGGGGGTCGGAGATTGTAGGGCATAGGCACCTATGACTGATTTGTTTTCCAGCAACTATTCAAAGACACACAGCACCAGAAGATCCAAGAAGAGGGTTGGAGGAGTGAACAGGTAAGGTAAAGGTAAAGAACTACCCACACAGTGTTTTATATTCTACTCAGTACAAGATTCTGTTCATTGCGCTTGTCATACATTGGCTGAAATCCTGTTGTGCAGCGCACTGTGAGCCACCTTAGTTCCCCTTACTGGGAGAAAGGCAGCTTAGCAATGAAACAAACAAACAAACAATTATGATGCTATCATCAGTGGCAGATCACCAGATTAAAGGCTTCCTTTGGGGATTATGGGATAGGTGCAACATCATTGCATTGTATACAAGTTAAACGTACCTGAAATTGCCTTTAATTAGTGTCAATTTGCCTGTAATAATCAGTGATCTGGTGCCAAGTGATGACTTTATCACTGTTGAGCACATAGAGCTGCATGACAGGATTTCAGCCACTATCTCAGTACTTTCAAAAGACTCTCCTCCCCTTTACCATTTCCACATTATAAAGGTCTATTTGCCCTTATTACCGTGTTCACATTCTAAAAATTACCTGACAATCGTTTGTGTAAAAATTTCCTGTTATTTGTACTCTCGTCTGGTTTCTTTTCCAAGTATGGAGGCACAGAGAGAAGACCTTTACCATTCAGTATCTGTCCAGGGGAAGGCAAGGGTGGCTTTGGTATTGAGGGATTAAGGCCAGTCTTTATTGAGGAGCTCACAGTAGTAGAACAGGTTGGACCAACAGCAGGTTTTAGTAATGCACCATCTATCTTTGGATGAATTTTTTCCACTTTGACAGATGGAGTCATGCTGTGAAGAGAAAATAGAATTAAAGATATTAAGTAGTGATGGGAACTAATTGAAAAACGAATTGCAAAATTTGCCAGAAATCACTAGTTCATTGATTCATATTTATACAAATCAATGCCCCTAACAAATACAATCAATGAATTTTTAGGGATTTTTGATTTATCGGACTATAAAACGGGGCCCCGGGCACCTAGAGACACCAAAATCACAGAAAAGCTTACCATGACTCTCCTCTACAATATCTCCCAGTTTGGTAAAAATTGGGTTTTCCCAAGCCAGCTGCTAAAGGGCACTTTCCTGGGGGGACCCACTTAATGGGTGTATAACTTGGATGTCTGAAACCCAATCTCCACCGAGCTTAGAGGGACTGTAGAGGAGAGTCAGAGGAAGCTTCTCTGTAATTTTGGTGTCTCTAGGTGTCTGGGGGAAACTCTCCTGGGGGCCCTCTTTGTGGGTGTATAACTCAGACATGTGAAACCCAAACTTTACAAAACTTGCAGAGTTTATAGAGGAGAGCCAGGGGAAATGTCTCGGCGATTCTGGTGTCTCTAAGTGCTTGGAAGGGGCATTTTATAGGGTTTTAAAGGCAAAAATGAACTGATGAATCAATTTATCAGAAAAAAATCGTAACTTTGTTAATTGTGATTCATCAACCTTGACAAATCACAAATCACATTTTTTTCTGATTTGTGCCCATCTCTAATAAGTAATAATCACATGTTTAAGTTTCTTTTTTATAGACTGCCTCATACTGAGCATATATTTAGTGCCAAATTAGGTGTTATCTAATCTAATACAACTGATGTAAAATGTCTCTGTTCTAGACCCTCTACTACTCTGCAGTACTGGAATATTTTACTGAAAGTTACATGATGGCTAAACATCATAGATGCCCAACACAGTGTTCAATTATTTTATAGTGTTTTGATATTTTCAGCTCATAATTGAAACCAGAATAATAGGGCTTCTTCTTTTTCAACTCCTTTTTATAAAATGTTTATTTGGTCAGATTCGTTTGCTCTTGCAAGTATACAATATAGCTAATTCAGTCACTCACTTTTACACTAATGCCTCAGAAACACTTGACAGGAAAGAAATTTCAAATTCAGCACCACATCTCTCTAGGATTGCATATAATACACATGCAAGTGGGTTGTCCCTCTCATTCAATAATCCTCAGTCTTTCAAGACTCAACCTTCAGTCCCGAAAAACATCCTCAACTTTTTAGCAGGCCTAAATCCATTTGTTAGTCCCAACCAGAACCACTAAATGAATGGGAATTGTTAACACATATGAAATTCCACTGATTCAATGGCTGAAACCCTGTTCATAGTCTAAGCCAAATTGTAACTTTCCATCTGCTCCTCTCTGGTCAACCAATCAATCACCGTTGCTGGCTTGGTGAGTGTGCATGCATCCTCCAAGAATTGTGGCAGATTGGATGGAAAGTTTGGATTTGACTTATGCTTCCGATAGAATTTTAGCCAACAGGTCAACTCTAACTGGCACTAACATGATGCTACCCCCCCCCCCTTTAATCATTTGTCTGCTTTTTAAAATATCAGAAAAAATGTGACTTCTCTAACTGCAAACAATTTTGGCTCACATCTCATCAGATGAAAGACTAGTGCCCTATTCCAATGCAGACCTAATGTTTTGTGAAAATTCTTTGGGCTCACATAACCTGTCTTCCTCCTTCAGATCTTGTGAACTGCACTCCCTTTTCAGCATATACCCTAGTGTAATGCTCTCTGGCAAAATTTAACACACAGTTCAACATGTTCACACATGCTCATGAAATCATTGGCCTTAATCAAGTCTAATTCTCCACTGGATCTAGGTCTACATCTGTACCAAGTTTAATGCGAAAAATGTTTTGTCTTTGACAATGATCTGCAAACCACTTTGATCTTTTAGCCTAATCTAACCATTATTACAGTTTAACTCTAGACTATATGTACTACTACGCTAGTTGTACTGATAAGAAAAGAGATGAAGTGTGGTTTTGCATGGGGAGAGAAGCTTTTCACATTTGTTTTGGGCCTTAGCCTATTAAGTAGCCATAACCTGAAATAAAATACCCTTTTCAAAAACTGATACACATAATTTAAGAAGATTGTATTTGTGCCAGTGCTAAACCTCTAGGTTTTCTTTAAAAAGCATACTCACATTTTGTCATGGGGACCTTTGCTATGTACCAGATGAATTGGCCTACTGTTTCCACTGATTGGCAGCTTGTCTTTGGGTGATTTCAACAACTTGGAACTGGATGATGATGATGCACTCGTACCTCCACCACTGGATGAGCGACTGCTTCCACCTATGCTGCTACCTTTGCTTTTTGAAGATGAAAAGAGGGGGAATACTGAAGAGGAAGGAGGGGTTAAAGGCAGCTTGCTGGAGGAGCTGTGTCTTCTTTCTGGAAGGGAAAAATAGGTGCACATTAGTGATAACTGATAACTAGCTTCTACGAAACAAGCAGAAACATCTCTTTTGCCATTGCACAAAGATGAAAACCTCTCTTCCACAAGTCTTCCAGGATCATCTGCAGCTTTCTGTTGATTGTCTACATTGTGCATGCTGTTTTTATGCATTCTTACTGAATTACTGTTTATTTGGTTGTTGATCAAACGAATGGCTATTGCTGATACTATTTCAACTTTGTACACTGGCCATGTTTTGAAATCTTCCAATGAGGCCCTATCTGAAGTATCTTCGTTACAGGAAATATGAAGTGTAATTCCAAAGAAGAGAATTTCTTCTTGAATTCTAAAGCCTAGCTCGTAATTTTCAACCTTCCTGGTTTCAGGTTAAGACATACAATTTTTCCTGGTCATTTTACTTTATTTAACATCTGAGTCTGGCCAAGAAATTGAACCCCTAACTGATTTATTTATTGATGTATTTTATACAGTCACCATAAACTGGAGGTGACTTGACGGCATGTAACAACAATTTACTAGGACATACCAGGGGAAACCACTCTTGGATGCAACACATGCCCCCTACCAGTCCAGTTTTCAGGACGGGTATACAACAGGTCTACCAACATAATGTGCAAGGTGGTTTAACTAGAAGTAGAACTGTCATTAACAGATTTGCACACCACTAAAAATATTTTTAGAACAATTCAGTAAAATACTGTAAAAATGCAACAATCCAGAACACAACTGCTGTTGAAGGCAATATAAAAACATTTTCAAATTAAGACTAAGCAGATCTTTTAAAAAACACACACAACTAGGTCTTCTACTGGTACTTGGAAGAGTACACAGCTGGGCACTATAATCAAGACCTTTCTTCAGCCATCACTCAGTTATTTCACCCCAGTCAGGATGGGTACCCGAAGAAGGGCCTCTTACACAATTCTTGGTGCTCAGGCAGATTGTGTTGGAAAAGATGTTCTTGCAGCTTACATGCATCACTAGCTGCCCCAGGAGTTAAACAATAGCTCAGCACTTTGAACTGTGGTCTGGCAAGAACCAACAACTAGAGACTTACAAAGGAATGTTATACTTTTTGACAGATTCTTTTAATTGCCAAATGGCAGCTTGAGATGACAGGACAATTTAAAGGAGAGAAAAAGTCTGTCCAACAACTGGTCCATAGAAGGTACCCTAGTTTTTGTTTTTAATTTCATTTACCAAATGGCAATTTAAAACCCTATTTTATTTAGCCTTGGAACCAGTGGACACTTGGGAGGCTGATGCTGAAAGACTGCCAGTATAATTGCCAAATCATGTGACCAGTTGTCAAAATGGAAACGTTGTGGAAAATGTGACCCTCTAATTCCAGTCAGTAGTCTAGCAATTACATTCTGAACTATCCCAAGTTTCTCGGCAGTTTTTAAAGGCAGAAAAAGTTTGCAGGACAGCCAAGATTGGGTCATGGGAGTCTGTAATTCCACTGGCCACTCTTGCTCTCTTGAATGTTTCAAGGTGTTCTGCCAACCATAACGGATGCCGGCAGAGTTGGGGACAGGACGGAGCCCACTGTCGCAATTGTGCTGTGCTTCAAAGGAATCTGGGACATCTTGGAAGTACTGTGTAATTGTGAAGACAGCTTCTTACTCATCCATCACCCAACTGAAAAAAAGGCTGGGGCTTCACACAGATCCATACACAGAATTCGATTTACCATCTGCACCTTGATTGGCAACAGAATGTCTGAACTACATCCTCTGTAAATTATTGCTTTGAAGACAACATAACGAGTTTACCTGTAAATGTGTCAACAGTTAATACCATTAGCCTAGACTAAGTTCTTAAGATATATCTAACGCTTTTTGAACGTTATGAATAATATAGCCATCTTTAATGTTACATCTGTGCCTAGGCTAAGAGGTAGTCCATATGAGGGTCTTGGGTTTTATTAATAACTTTTTCTTAAAAGGAGGAGGAGGAAGACTACTGTTTATTTAAAAAATTGGAAGGGTACATGACTTCTTATAAATGGCTGGCAGGATGCCATTATAATTTTCTATTTGGCAGAATTTCTTCTGAAAATGTATCATTCCACAAAGCAACGCATGCTGAGAAACTGAAAAACGAACGTTAAGAACCTAATCATCTGAAATTCTATCAGACGTATGTGGGGGATGCAACTTGATACTAATAAACACTGTGTAAAATCTGCTTCTCCTTTATCCGTTTCACCAAGAAGTATCTTCTCTGACTAGAAGCAGCTGCTTCAGGAGACCACAGGCAGAGGTTAGTTCCTCTTTAGCCCAGTTACTCATTACACATACAAAGCAAATCTGAGGAACTGAACACAGTGCTTACAAACAACTACTAGCCATCCGGGTATATATTCGGTTGATTTAAATCACAATTCAAATTTTAAGAACTGAATTTTTTTGACAATTTAAACAAAAAAATAGATTTTTTAAATCGTGGTTTAAATTGATTCTTTTTTTAAAAAAAAATCATTGATTTTTACATTCAGCTGAATTCACCCCATTGTTTCAATGTTTTATGGGAGTTAAACTCCCTCCATTCCAGGCAACTAAAACCCCACTACCTGGATAATGATGAGGCCAGTAACAGCTAGCAATGCAGATGTTCCCAGCCGATAATCAATCAAAGGACTGAGATTTAAATTCAAACAACAGTAGCAACAAGAATGCATCAGCTTTTGTCACGAGCCGCCATTCTAAGCACTGCAATAGGCAGAACCTTGAAGATCTCCACAAAAAAGCTGATGCAGAACATAAGTCACTATACTGATTTTTTTCTCCATGTGTCTTCTTAGTAATGTAAGCTTAAAACTTTACAGACAGCTGAAGAGAAGAAGAGAACTATTATCCTTTAATAAGTCTTTATGAAGTGCTTTGAGATTCTCCAATAAACACTCAATAGAAATAAAATGCAAACAAAAACTATTACAATGTTTCTCATTCTGGTAATTTAAAAGTGACTCTTTCTAAATCTACAAAGATTTGGAGTTCCCTGCTTAAATTTTCCTCTCTGTTGAACATGGGCCATTTAGCTTATTTACAAAACTACGTGCTGAGCAAGTATATTTGCATTTTATAGCCTAGTAAATTCTGTGCTTCTAAATAGGACAAAGTAGTAAGTGCCAAGTGTCTTTTTATAACAATGGCGAGAATCCCAGAGTGGATTGCTAAGTTACTATTTGGAGGTCTTGAAAGTTCAGCAATGCTTTATGATGTTGCTAGTGCCAATATTAGTAATGACAGCGTCCTAATATGAAGCAAAGGTATATTCATAACTACTTTCACACTCTTAACTACTAGGCGCTTAGTAAAACCTAAATCTTGATACTTGTCACAATTAAAAATAGTATCTGATCCATGTTCAAGGCAGCAGCCTCTTCTATTTTACATCTTCTTCCATTTAAGCTCTCCTTTTCCAACTTAAGAGTAGTTGAGAAAATTGATAAAACTACTAAATTCTACACTGCAGTGACTGCAGATTGTTTAATGCAAATACTACTTGCTGTGTTTTTTGCTGACTAGTCAGTGTTATTAACTGTCTTGAAAGTAAGATTTCCAATTATGATATTGCTATATCCTCAACTCGATTTTGCTGTTTAATATCAGGCTGGTACAGTTAAGATGAAACAACCATAAACCATCCTAGACAGAAGGACATCACAATATATTTCTTATGTCAAAACATAAAACAAAAAAATGCTGCAAAACATACCAAGAGGAGACTTTGCTGAAACCCCTCTTACTGAAATAAAAAGGGCTTTAAGGAGTGAATGCATAAAATTGTATATTATATGTTAGTGTTTTTTTCCCCCCTGAAGCATGAAGGCTCTGGTAAAATCAAATGGAAAACTAGCCAGCCATTATATAAAACCCACTGGCACAAACCTCCAGTAGACCTCTGTGTATAATATTACATTGTACACTACTATAGGACAATAAAAATTTTAGAATACAAAATCCCATTCCAATCTGGTGGTAATTGAATAAGAGACCCAGAAGAGAAGATGTTGCTTAACCAATATTAAACTAACAGTTAGATTTCAGAGACAAAAGAAATTAACAGCTGAAATAAACAAATAGATCTCAGCTCATACACTTAATTATATTACAACTTAAACCTCACAATTCTGTACATGAAAAGAAGGCCACATGTGATCAAAGCTGTATCCTGTGAATGATGTGACAGATGCCGGGATATGGATTAGAGTTGTCAAAACAAATATTTCAATAGCATGACCTCATGACCTCACATGCTGAGTTAAAATGTAAAAACCTTTAAGACTCTGGACCAGGGTAGACAATGCAACAGACACCAAAAGGCATTTCATCCTGAAGAACCTCAACAGTCTCTATTCCTTCTAGTCTATATAAGACTAGATTTAAGAAAAGTAATTCAAAGGATATTGGCTAATAGGACTGTGTCCTGAATGCGCACGTAGTTTTGAGGCAGAAGCCTCTCCATAACACCAGCTTAGCTGGGAAGAACTTTTGACTTTGAATGCCCCCAAATGATCTCCCAACAGCCAGCAAACCACCAGGGAGACGAGGAGAGGTAGCAGAGATAGCAAGGTCCTCTCCATTCACTCCTTTGTGACTAACTGTGCTTTAGCACCCTACCTCCCTGAACTATCTTCGTCAATGGCTACTATGGCCACACCTGGGCATCACAGCATTATGGAACTTTATGATGAACTGGTTTTTCTCTCCCCTTCCCATTCAATATGTATTGTAGCCTGCCAGCAGGGACAATCTACCTTTTAAATCTCTGTATAATGCTTAGAAAAGTTTAGGTCTCTTTTGAACATAAACAGCAGCAGAGCAGATGGCACTGAGGTTGGGGAGTTGCAGAAAGAGGGACTGGAGGGCAGGAAAGCTCCACACAAGACTGTTCAGGAAACATTTGGTTCTGGACCATAGTCTGATTAAGGGTAAAGAAGAACTATTCAGATGGTAGTGAAGACTGCACCTCACAACAATGACTTACTGGTTGAAACCCTGTTACTTAATGCGGTAGGTCACACTGGAGTAGGCCCACTGAATCAGTGGGGATGGAGCGAGTCAACTCCTCCATAAGTTCCATTGATTCAACTTAATTGCTGACGTAGCACAGTATGTTGCATCTAGAGTACTTCCATCTGAATCAATGGAACTTATGGAGGAGCTGACTCACCAAATCCCCACTGATTCAATGGGCCTGTTCTAGCATGACTTACTACATTAAGCAATAGGATTTCAATCATTGTATAACCTAACCAAACCTCATGCTACAAAGTGATTAAATTAAAACCAACAAAAAGAACATACATGCAGAAAATATGACAAATCACTCCATCGGTCGGTTTTGGGGTTTTTTTGCCATCACACAATCCACACTACACACACACACACACACACAAAGTGAAAGTATTTTTTCAAGACATTTTTTCAGAAACTTTCTTCCATGTTTATACAGCTCTGTACCTGATCTTTCTAAAGAGCTATAGACTTATCTAAAGATTTCATATTAGTTGAATTTCATAGACTGCAAGAAACAATGAATCCTGAAGGTATATTTTGTGCAATGTCACACTCCTCCAGCATCTCAGGATGATTACAAAACTGCACATATAGGCTAGCAGAGTGTTGCAGGTATAAGCCTTAATTGGTCATACTTTTAAGAAGATTTAACTGGTCCAGAATGAACAGAAACACACAAAGCAAAGCCTGAGGCTCAAAAGATGAAAAATACAAAATTAGCAGGTCCTATATCACTGGCTCACGGCTTCTTGAGAAAAAGATGCCGATTGACAACATTACTATGAAACTGACAGTAGGAACTATATATGGATAGAGGTGTTAGTTTGATTTCTACCACCAAAACAGCAACAAAAACCATTATCTGTGGTGGTACAAATTGGTTCTAGCTGCATTTATGTGCAGTCCACTTTACACAGACACTTTCCAACATGACTTGTAGCACTGCTGAAGTATAGGAGAATTTGCCTAAATAACATTAACAATATCAATATGTATATATTTTACACCTTCCTAAATGAAAGAGTGTGGAAAAGGGACAAGTGAAGACAGCTAACTAAATTTCTAGCATAAGCTCAAGGAGCTTACAAATTTATTGTATGCCTTTCCTGAGGTAGATGTTGTAACAGTGTTGGCCCCTCAACGCCTGATTTAGAGAAGACAGATTAATTAGTACCATTAATCCAGATTTTGACTAATTTTGGGGACAGTTTGCAGTGAGGTTTTCCAAAGGACTTCTTCCACCTGCGAGATCCCGCCCACACTTTAAAAACCACTTCAGATGACCTACTTGTGAGCATTCTACATAGATTAGCATAAGAAACAGCACTTCTTCCTGGTGGCCCTACAGCTGTGGAATTCTATTCTAGCTTATTTTCATTCAGCTAGCTTTGAAGACCCATCTCTTGGTAACTGCGGTTGACTTAATACTGTAAGTTATTTAATCAGAGCAGTTTTTATTAGTGGTATACAACATTTTGATAAAATATATTTGTAACTTATATCTATCATTTGTTTTGATGTATGTCATTCTGCAAGGGCATAGATTTGAAAATCAGTTTATAAATATTTCAAAATAAATAACAAGCT
Source organism: Intellagama lesueurii (assembly GCA_037013535.1). Taxonomy (NCBI): domain Eukaryota; kingdom Metazoa; phylum Chordata; class Lepidosauria; order Squamata; family Agamidae; genus Intellagama; species Intellagama lesueurii. The sequence continues at coordinate 275,552,144 of JBAJHW010000002.1, forward strand.
GGCTGTACAGTTCAACATGTTAGACATGGGTTGGGAGTTTGATTCTCCAATGTGCCTTCCAGGGAAAGAGCCAGCCTGCGTAGCCTTGGGCAAGCTGCACAGTGCCAGAGTGTCCCCAGAAGAAGGGAATGGTAAAACATTTTAGAGTAATCTATACCTAGAAAACCCTGGCAAGGTTCACCATAAGTTGGAATCAACCTGATGACACAGAACCATTATTATTACAGGAAAAAAAAATCTTTCACCAAGGTCTCCTAAAGATGGCTAGTACTAGCCAATACATTTATCTCTTGATACATCAGCTCCCACTGATTTAATGCACCTACTGACAATATCACATTCTATACATGCGGACTAGATCCCAAACCAGTCCATGTATGAATAACGACACACAGATAAGGGCCCAACCCATCTTGTCCCTTCTGGAGAGAATCCAACCAGATCCCTGTTTGTGTCCATGCCAGTATCTGTATGTTTCCAGATCTCTATAAAAAACTATTCTCTGCAAACGGGGAAATGCAAACAGCTATTTCTTGGGGTGAGATGGCAGAGTTACACAGTGCCATCAGAATTACTTCTGGCAGAATTATTTGCCCATCTCCAGCAGAGCCCAGACATTACACTCAGCTCTAGTAATGTAACTCCTGAAGATTTTTTTTTTAAAGATGGGAAAATGACAAAGCCCAGGCAATATGTTACACGGACAGAAGCCCCACACTTTTCACTGCAGCTTAAAAAATTTGGGGAATGGCTGCTATAGCCCGGCAACCTCTCTCAAGAGATTCTCACCCTCCCATCCCCCCGGGGAGCCTCTACGGTTTGAACTTCCAGGAGAAGTCTTGGGATGTGGAGGTGGGGCTGCCCATCTCCTTCTCCTTTGGTGCCAGTTCAGTCTGCTTGTTACTCTGTGGAGTTTATGTTTCCTCTTCCCTTCATGGCACATCTTTTTATTTTTCCAATTTTAACCTAAGAATGGCAGATTGAATATGAGGGATCTGTGAGGAGTGCAACCAGGGAAACGAAGGACTACTTGCTCCACCCTGAAGTTGCAACAGCACCACCACACAAATAGCTCTGATTCAATCTGAAAGAAACAGTATGCAGTACTAACCTTGCTCTGCTTCCCCTCACAAGAATAGCTAGCATAACAATAGCTGAAATGCAATAGTAAGTAGAGTAGGCCCACTGAATCTGTGGGGAACTGGTGAGTCAAATCATAAGTTCCAATAGGTTCCACGTATTCAATGGGCCTATTCTAGTTGCACCTTGCTACTGAATTTCAGACAATGTCCAAAGTAGAGTTTACACCAGTCATTATTAAAAAAGTTGGAAGAACAAGAGTTTAAAATCAGCCAGTCAATCCATGTTGGTAAGTTAACCACAAAACTCTTCTGTATAAAGTTTCTGAAAAACACTTTGGAGTATTTGTCATACATACTTCCATGGTTGGAGGTGGAAAATGTATGGAAAGGTGAGTAGGATATTATCTCTATATTCTGATTTCATGTTTATTATTATTTATTTATTTAAAATGTTTTACCCTGTTGTGAGCCAAGAAGCAAGGAGCATACCCCACCCTTGTTAGTGTGCTTTTTTTTTTTACCCCACTGTGAGCCAAGAGGCAAGAAGCATACCCCCTCCCACATTGCTGGATTAGCACCCCCTTTCATGATCAAAGTCATTTTAATACTGGTGGTAGCGAGCAGAAATAAGAAAAGTGTCATAATTGTGCTTCCAGTTGTCCAGCATTTTTCCCATCCTGGCTTTCACTGTTAGTTAGCAGGCATAGTTATGTTTTTTAAAAACTACAAGGAATATATATTTATATTTTTATATCTGGGTGCTGGCTTCACTTGCCATCTCCACATTCTTTCTCCCCCAACCATTCACTTCTCACAAATTTCATACAGATTGTGTGTTGGCACTAACCACAAGGAAGAAGTATCTGTGATCACTAGGCAGAGGAGCATCCACCCTTCATGTAGTTTACTCTGTGGTACAAGGCAGAAAGCAGATTTCAAGACAGAGGATCTTTGCAGTGTGCATGTCCGTATGCATGCAGTCCCCAACTGAAGAGTCAGCATCATGGAAGGAAGGTTGTGCATCTCTCATCTAATGGGTAAAGGAGTATTCCTTCCAAAATGAATGTCATGGCAGGTCAGGATGGATTTGTCTCTGTGCCGTGTTTCTTTTCAAAATATCTTAATATTGGGTTGCACACTTTCCTCAGAGATAAATAACACCCTTTAAATCTGTTGCAGGCTTTCTTTTCCTCACGTACATCTAATTCTCTTCAGTGGGACTCCACCCACTACCCATTCGCTGCAGATGGATTTTATTTACCTTTTTAATGGAACAATGTACTATTCTGTCAGGTCTGTTGTGTTATGAATGTGACAGCTGAAACAATCTCAATGACAAACTAGATGTCATGTACAAGTGGACAGAAACCTGTTTACAAATGATGGACTATGTGACAGATAACAATGGAAGTGAAAATTATCAGAAGTAATATCACACAAAGCTGAGGAAGGAAAGGACATTGCATGCTTTAACAGGTACCACAAGACCTCTTCACTGATACCTGTCTTATTGAGGACCAAATAATTTGCAAAATGGAGAGAATAAAAAATCATCACCTTAGAGACAGTATAACTTCATTACACAAATTAATTCATAGTATGTTCATCATCCAATTTTCCTCCACAGTTTTAATTTTAATTCTTTCTGAGCCTTAATAATTCTAACACAAACCTCCCTGCTTCCCTTTTAAAAGACACTTCAAAAATCTGTCAGTGCCTTGACAAACAGATTTGGGAAGGCCTCCATAGAGTTATTAAGCATGAATCACAATACTATAAACAGAATAATTTGTTTTAGTTAGAACAAAATTATTTGAGAATTCTATTATTGCATGGTGAAAAAGTGATAAAAAAAGTACTACAGGCATAGCAAGTCAGGTTTTTTTCCACAGCACAAGAAATAGGATATTCACCACACTAAAAACAAACACTGCTTAAATATGTAAGCCAGAATGCACCTAAAAAAATTATGCCAGTTTAACCCCATCAGTTAAATTTCAACTGTAAACCACTGCAAGTTAATAAGTTAGGGTAAAGCAAAAAGCAAAAGCTGCTTATATACGGCCCCATAGTGCTTAAAGCACTCTGGGTGGTTAACGATTTTTTAAATTATACAGGCTAAACGCTGAGCCCCCCAGTGAGCTGGGTCTTTGTTTTACCGACCGTGGGAGGATGGAAGACTGAGTCAACCTCAAGCCACCTGTCAGAGCTGTTGATATCGAATGTTGACCATGAGCAGAGTTCTGGCTGCAATACTACAGTTTAACCACTGCACCATGAGGCAAAAACTGAGTGACACAACTGGTGTGCAATAACAAATGCCTATGTCAACTTCTTAACTTGCAGCAATTTGCAGCAGAGATTTACGTCAGTGGAGCTATGTTTTATATGGTGCCTTGTAAGTAGGAGCCAGAATCCTATTAGTTACATCTACCAATGTTACAAGGCAGGATCGAAGAAAAGCAATTTAGACAAAATGCCAAACTTCAGAACTCCACGAATAAGCCCAAGACTTACACACTCCCTATGACCATTGTGTGATGTGCTTTTGCTCTCTTCCTATCTGTTACTAAAGTGATGTTTACTCTTACATATGAACAGAGCAAACAATAGTTGCCAGGAAACTATGGTAAGAGGAAATAGGGAAGAGGACAACGAGGCTCTTCCTAGCATTTCCAAACTATGGTTCTCCATTGTATCAGAATCTAGCCACTGACCAAATGTAGTTGACCAAAATCATCATAAAGGCTGGAAACCATATTCATCTTCAATGGTAGCAGAATACGATTAGGCAGTAGGAATTCAAGTAGACTCCGTTAATGTCTAGCTGTTTCAATTATAGATGATAGAATTCCTGGCATTCTTCCCGATACCAAATTTGCTATTGTCCAAGAAGCAGAATTTCTGGTCAAACCATGCTGATGAAACACTGCAGGGGCTCCTGTGTGATATGAAGTAAACTTCAGGAACACCAGTTGCAATGTTGGTATAAAATATAAAATTTTCTTTTATATTTATGTGCTAAGTGAAAAGTAGTCTAGGGGAAAAAATTCCATTGTAGAAGCTGTGGTACATAAAGTGAAAATAAAGTAAGTTCAAGGTTAAAGACCATAGTTTGCAAATGGGAAGTCATGTTAGACAAAGCCTCATAAACATCAGTGGGATTTACTTATGAATAAACAGGTATAGGAACATAATGCATGTGTCCAAAATGTTGTAATACAGAGGCTAATTAGACAATTTATTTTCACGCTGCAGCATGTGAGAATTACATGGAAAAATGACTACCCTTTCCAGGTGTAAACAAAAAGTCTGGGTTTACAACACTTTGACATGTAAATTTATATTGTTCAACTGATATATATATTCTTTAGGTAGTTAGTTGCTAAATTAATCAATTGAGATTGTACTTATTCATAAATGGACAAACAAAAATAGCTCTTGGATTCATAGGGCAACAAGAATCACCAGCCAGAAAACATCTTGATCTATTATGTTTCGTTTCTTCCCTTGTTTACATGCTTCCTCTTCTACACAACTGTGGATTTCAAACTTTTGCACAGAAGCAGCTTTAAAACAGACTGCAGTCTGTTTACTGGACATATTTTGATCACAGAAGCACTTTAATCACAAATATGATTAACAAAATAACAGCTTAAGAGTTTCGAGCATGCAAAAATGTTAATCTGGGAATTGCAGATATCCGCTTTTGTAAACAATGTTACATCTTTACAGTACAGCTAGAAAAAGTGCTACTATGTTCCAAAATACTGCGTTAACTCAATGCAAACCTCAGCATTTCGGCTGAGAATAGCAAACTCGACTCCCATCTGCCTTTGAACTTAGGCCAAATCACATTTCAGAATGGCTTATGTGGGCTGCTTGCAGCAGTTAATCCCTCATTTTGAGATTATCCACTTTGATCAACGAACTCTGCAAAGGCTATCTACCCGACTTCGACACTATTCGACACCACCGCTGGCAGAACGAACAAACAAACTCAGAAAAATGTACGAAGTGTAAGTCTCTTCGCTTCATGTCATGTTAGTACAGAACTATACCAACCTTCTGCAAACTCCATTCAGTTCTGGGCTCCCTGCCAATTCCTGCCTCTGAAAACTGCACCAGAAAAGTTACCCAGAGCTTTCAAGCCCCGTGCAAAGGAAAAAGGCTGTTCTGGAAAGCCTTCTTGTTGACTTCCCCATTCACATAATTTGATCGTGCTTCACTGAACACTTGCTACTAAAACTTTGCATCATAATTTGAGTCTGCCCACAAACTCCAAACAGGCTCCATGTTTGGGTTTATGTAACATTTGCTGTTACAGTGAAGTGCACTTGAGTCACAAAGGTCCTGACAGATAACTAACAAAAACAGGGAGGTGGAGTCTAATTTTATCTAACATGGTCACACCAGGAGTCCTTGCTGATGTAAATTAATCCCTGTTTTCACACAACCTGCCAGAGTTTCAGGAGGCTGTACTTAAACAATCTACCACGATAACAATGCTAATCACTTACTGCCCTAATTTGTTTCCTTGAAGTAATACTATTATTCCATACACATTAACAGATCCTGCTAAAAGCTGCATTATAAAAATGCATGAAATACTGCAGTTTTCCAAGGCTGTTTTATACAAGTTTGTATATCTAGCATTCATATATTAAAACTATTCTCTTAAATTACTTCCTACGTTGATTTGAATTTTAATCTTACTTCTTCCACAGACTAATAATCTTGACAAGTATTATAAGAACATCACTGTATATATGCATCCATATTACCTTCATATATACTTTACTCTACGACTTCCTTCAACAACCACATGCCAATGCAGAATAAACTCGTACACAAGGATGACAACAACAGCACAGTGGGTTTTCTTTGAAACAAGCACTTTAATTTCTCTCGCAATGTACTGTTTTCTTTATTCTTCTGTAACTCAAAAAACCTCTAGAGAAAAAGTATCCTACCAGTCTTTATGTAGCTATAACTGGGAAGATGGTGATGGTCTTATTCATCTTTCAAGAGATTAAGTATTTTGTTTTGATTCATCATTTGGAGCAAGGAGGAATATATCCTCATACACATGTTATGCCTGAAATTATTTAATGTATAAATCATTTTACATTATATTCCTAGAAGTAGGTATGAGAAGAAGGCTGTATACCCATGTTGATCTCTCAGCACCCCCAATCTTGATCTAAACCTTTGATTCCTTGGATCTTGTGGAATAAGTCTCATGAGTTTCCTTTTCTGTTCTTTTCTATTTCTGTGCAGTGATTACTACAACACTTCTCTTTCTTCCCATGGATCAGTCACAAAAAAGTTGCATTTAAAATTCTGACCCTACCTCCTCTCCTCTTGTAAAGTTGACATCACTGATTTTGACTCTAGATTTTAAGCATCACAACTCTGTTATGCATAAAGACATACAGTTTTGAAAGAACAGTTACTTGAGTTTTAGAAAATAAACCTGGAACAGTTAAGCTTAATATTGTGGACATGATGTTAAAAGAGTGAGTCGCATCATAATTATTAGCCATAATAATTTATTTTCCTATTGATCTCAGGAAGAAATGGTGTCCATCCCACCCCAAGACAGGAAACTGGCATATGTTTTATTCTGTATTTAAATAACAAACATTCTTAACAATATGAGTAAAAATGTGATCTTTAGCAAGTGCCTAGAGGTAGAAGAAAGGTAGCAGATATTCAGCAAACACATATACTGCATATAATTACAACATACTGTATATAAACCAAGGCGAGTGTTGTCACGTGGCAGGATGAAGTGAGGGCTGAACTAGCAAAACAGGAGGAGCATTTGTATGGCTGCCGGCACCTCCAATACACTGCCCTATATGAGTTACCACAGTATCATTTGTAGACCAATGCTTGTTTGACCACTAGACACAGCCAAATAATAAGGAACAGGAACTGTGTTCTCCATGTCATACACCCAAACCAACAGGCAGTGTGTTGATGAGATTACAAAGCACTGTTATCTATACCACCACATTGTTTAAGCACAAGGCACTGTTAAGCATGGCGATCTCATGCCAACAATAACCATTGTACTAAAAATGAATAAAGGTTTGAGCTTATGCTCTTGCTCTTACGTGCCATCAGGTTGCTTTTAACTTATAGCCATCCTATGAATGAGTGACCTCCGAAAGGTCCTATCATTGCAAGAGTTCAGGTCTTGCAAACTCAAAGCTGTGGCTTCCTCATTTAAATCAATTCATCTCACATTTGGTTCTCCTTTTTTCCTTTTTCCTTTAACTTTTTCTGGCATTACCGTCTTTTCCAGTGAGTCTTGTCTTTTCATGATGTGTCCAAAGTATGATAGCCTTGGTTAATTCATTTTTGCTTCTAGGGAAAGTTCAGGCTTGATTTGATCTAGAAGTCAATTATTTGTCTCTCTGGCTGCCCATGCAGCCACAAAGGTGTCCTCCAATACAACCTTTCAGTTGAATCAACATTTCCCCCATTTTCATCACTGACTAATTTTCGCATCTGTACACCACAATCAGGAATGTTATAGTATAGGTGATCTTTGTCTTGATGCCTAGTCACACATTGTCACACTTTTCCAGTTCCTTCACAGTTGCCTTCTAAGTCTCATTCTTCTTCTAATTTCTTGGCTGCAGTCTGATTCATTGGTCCAGCCCAAGCCATATACTCACTTCTCTACAAGAGTGGTCTTAGAAGACATCACAGAACTACATTCAGCCCAACTCTATGAGTGAGTAAGAGACAGTTTCAATCACAGCACTCCCAGCCCAATTATATCCAGTGTCCTAAAAAGTGTACAGTGAATTGGGGTATGCCATGTCCTCAGTTCAGGCTTTTGAACATGATCATTATGAGACACTACAGGGTTACTTCTGACTGAATCGTCTTTTGGAGTGAAAGATACTGAAACTTGATATCCATGCACAAAGGGGAATTTTTGAGCCAAACATTTAAAAAAGATTATTCTTATTAATAATCTTCTATTCTTATTATATACCCTTCTATTCTTATTATTCTTATTCTTATTCTTATTAATAATAAGAATAAGAATAAGAAGAATAGAAGGATGCTGGGTAGGCATATATTGCCCCCCCTAAAATACTGGGTTTAAAATATTAACTTCCCTTATACTAAAGGAATGGGGTCATTTTTATGCACAAATTCCAATAATTTCTGGACAATTTTTCTGGGCAGCTTTTAATCACTGCTAAACTTGCAAAACAGGGCAAATGGCTTAGGTATCATACTCTTCACTGAGGAAAGCCCATGGAATATTATTAGACTCAGTAATCCACCTGCCTTAGGTATCCAGAAGTATGAATATTTTATTCCAAACAATCCAATAATCCATCAGAACTTACCAAGTACAGCAAGAAAAATGTTCTGGATACTCCCATCACACAGCCTTTTATTTTGAAAGCATTATGCTTTTCCAGATTTTCAAAATTCAGTGTACTGCTAAATATTTTTGCTACTCGCACACCCGAGCTATACATAAAACACAGAATACATAATGCACACAAGTCACATAGTTTCTATCTAGAACCAGCAAAGCTTTGAGATCCAAATTGAAAATCAGGCCATAAGGCTTTAGCTTAGAAATTAAGCTTCAGAACAGGATAACCATTGAGCAAAACCAGCAACAAGTATACACTGCCAGGAATCAGGCACGGAACCTGTAAACATCAGTGCAGTTAATAAATAACTCTAAATTTTTATCTATAATCATATTCCAAATAACTCTCTGCAAGGAAGAGCCATCTGCCCACTCACTCTTCAGCTCCTGCTACTGCATGCAATCTATACTATTAGAAAAAGAAACATGATAGTCTGTTTGGTCTTTCTATGACTCTGAATGAAGGGGAAGGCTTTTGTGGCATGTGCCATGGCAGGAGAGCGTTCGTGCCAGGAGACATCTATTGTTACTTGCTTGCCACTGCTTCCCCTGAAGAACTTTGGGCTGTTGGACCACTGCCTCCCTGCATGCCTGGGACCTTCCTGTGCTGGGCCATGAGTCAGCTGTTTCGCAGATTTAGTCTTCACCATCTCCTCACCAGTGTGAGGGCCAGATCTCCTGCTCAAGAGAGAGGAGAACGAAGGGACTAACCATATTTGTCCACTGCCTGCCTGACCCCATTCTGTTGGAGTGGCAGTAAGGAGATCACTGTCTGCTAGGAGAGGAATGGGATGTCAAAACAGGGAAGGTAATGAAGAGGTTGGGGAGCAGATATTGTAACCTTAATGGATAGGGAAGATATGAAGCCAGGAGGTACCAATGCTGTCATGGGGGAAGAGAAAGCATTGTGTTCACTGCCTTTAACTTAACTTTCAGTTCATACAGCATGCATAACTTTTGTAACAGGCTCCCTGGATTGAAAATGTTGTTGCTAAATGCCAGGTTGATGAAGGGTAAGAGAACACATATTCAAGACCTGAACCTAGAGGGGCATATTGATCTGGCCTGTATTACAGAGATGAAGCTGGATGAAATGAGGGAGTCAGTCTCTCCCAGCTTTGCCCATCTGGATTCTGTACTAAACAGGAGGCAAGATGCATGGGTGTGTGAAGGCTGCACTATAGTAGTTGACCCAGATTCCATCACCTACCACAGATGCCCTGTTCCACAGTGATCTGGGGTTGAGTGAGTCTCCCTAGCTGAGTTGGTCTCAGGAATGGTGCTGAATCTCTTTCACTTATTGTGCTGGGGGATTTTACCATCCATACTAAGGGCCACCTCATAAGAAGTGGCTCATGACTTATTTTCCTCCACGATAACCATAAGTTTGTCCTCCATGGTATCTTCTAGCTACTCATAATGGAGGCCATACTCTGGACCTGGTTTTGTGCGCCAGGCAGGATGGCAACTATCTGGATGCAGATAAATTCTCTGTAGTTCTGTAGTCATAGACAGATTATTACCCAGTAGAGTTTAGATTAACTAGAACTCTGAACCTAACCTGGGGGCGGGGGAGGCAGCAATTAAGATGGTCTTCCTCCCCCCCCCCCCCCCGGAGGCATATGAATCTAAATGGCTTAGCACTTTGACAGGTGATATACTCAAAGCCCTGGGCAGTGACCACTATCCCTCTTAAGTGTCATCTCTTACACAGTGATGCTAAACTGGCCCCTTAGTTTCTGAGAGAGCTGGCAGTAATGGAACAAATGGAGTAAATATGATAGTAATGATGCCAGAAAACCCAGAGTAGATTCTACAAAACATAGGCAGACCAGAAGGCCTATTCTGTGGTAGTGGTTGTGGCAAAGAAACCATTCTTCTCTGCTGCCAGCGCATGTGTAAAAAGCTGTCCTATGAAGCTGTTTCCAAGGCCTATTACACACTCAATCACAAGAACAGGATACAGACCACTTGACAGCCTACTGTGAAGAATCTGAACAGCACTTTGCAGGCAAAATCACTCAGATCTGCTCTGAGTGGGATGCTATAGTAGGTGACACAGATCCTGTAGATGTAACTTTGCCCCCTTCTTTTCCTGTGATAATGGACACATTTCAATCTACATCCCAAGGATGTAGGCAAGATCCAGACAAAGAGCCCTTCCTGTCTTATAAAAGCAGCCAAGTAGTGAATGGATTAAGCAGTAAGGACAGTAACAAATGCCTCCTTACAGTAAGGCAGAGTTCCAGCATGCCTAGAGGAGGTAGCAGTAAGACTACTGTTGAAAAAGTTCTCTTTTAACTCGACATACAGAAATCCAACTATTAGCCAGTCTCTGGTCAGCTGCCTCAGCTTCAGGGATTTCTGGATGAGATGGATTATCTAGATCTGTTTCAATCTGGCTTCAGACCTGGTTATAGGATGAAGGATCAATTGTCACTCATTCTTTCAATTCATTTCCCTAATTCAGAACACATAAAAATAATGAACAACCTTGCACATTCAAATCACAAAAAAGGAAATAGCAACATGATGAAAGGAACATCCACTCTGATTCACAGGTTGATTTATCAAAAATCAAGAAAATGCAAAAGAAAAGAAAAGGCAAAACGAACTAACAAATCACATAAGCCAAAATGGAGTCCCTCTTTATCTGATAGAATTCTCAGACAATTTAGCACCAAATAAAATTGTGAGTAGTCTGATTGTCCCTTCCATTGCAATGTCTCAATACCGTGGACAAAATACAGCATGAGTCTCTGTTGCCCCCACTTATTTAGAAAGATAATAATAAGAAACTTCTGAATTAGAATGATGTTATAACTTGGAGGATTTAAAAGGTAACTTCAAAACAAAAACTAAAATTAAGTCTTTAGCTTCCAAGACATAGGCAATCTCAAGCCCCTCTTAACAAAAGGTCATCTTTGAGCACTTTTTTTCTTTTTTTTTTTTAGTCTGACTTTTGTCAACTAAACGAAATAGGAAAAAAAGATATACATACTTGGGGAATGCTGTATACAGTATTTACTTTTCTTATGGTGTTTTAAAGTGTTTTTAAACTGTTCCTAAATGAGTAGTCCTTTTAGTATTGTTAAATGTTTACTTTTTTTTAAGTGTTGCAATTTAACTATGTTTTTAGTTGCATCTGTTTTCAAAACAATTTGTGAGCTGTCTAAGGTCCTTATACAGGGAGAAAGTGGCATATGAATAAAACAATAAATAAACTAATATTGCAGTACCTTTGTACTGTTAGTATCTTTCAACCAGCATCAGGCAAAACACAAACTAGCCTAAACACATGTGTAATCTTATACTAATTAGGGTGACTCTTAACTCCCAGAACTGTCAAGTGAGCTGAATGAAGAGGCTGCCAAAGAAATGAGTAGTCTGTACCGCAGTGTCACACTCTCACATCTGCTGGGGGCTAAAGTCAGTTCCATAGAGGTTAATCACTTATCTATGAACACTGACATTAAGAAAAGAGCTTAAAAGTATAATTATTAGGTATCTCGGCATGAGAGCTCATTTTATCTTCAAAGCAAACACAAAATGTAATAAGCAAAGTATACAGGCCAGGAAGTATAGCACGGAAGAAGTTGGATCCAAGGCAAGTTAACAAATGGGAGAATATAAGAGCTGTGCTGGATCAACTGAAGGTTTATCAGGTCCAGCATGCTGTTTCTACAATGGCCAAAGTGAGAATAATAGCAACTCCTACTTGTGTTTCCTAGCAACTGGTATTAGGCCTCTGTGAAACCTGGTCTGGAGGACGATGGAACTAGGATAGGGAAAGATGGGAAGACAAAGAGGCCAGATACAGCTACAGCAGAGTCGGAAGGAGGGAAGGGCTAATGGAGGGAAGAGCTGGTGACCTGAAGAGTTAATCCTTGAGCAGGAAAACAGAGAAGATGAGGGAGGAAAATCCAGACAAGATGGAGATACTAGTGCATGGCTTATCTGACCAGCTAACTGGTGTTCACCTTGTCCCTGAAGGGAATGCAGCACCCCAAAGGACTAACTTTGCAGTTCAAGGATGCTGTTAAATGCATCACAATGACCAGACATACAGGTAGCCTCAGTAGTTTAGAACAGCCATTCTCAACCTTTTTTTGGCCATGGCCATAAAGACAATATGAAAAAAATATAGGCTGAATCAGGATTGTGTATATTGCATAATGGACCTTACAAGGTGGTGTGTAAATAACTGTTTCTAGTCTGTGCCCCCCTTCAAATGTGCCTCGGTCCCCTTTGAGAACGGCTGGTTTAGAGTATCTTTTATTCGTTTAGGCTGATTTGATAGCTATTATTCAATCCAGACAGCTGCAACACTACAGTGGTTATTCATATTCTGGGAATATCCTATCAGGATTATTGTTATGTGTTATACATGGGGCTGCCTCTGAAAATTGTTTGAAAGCTTTCATCAAAATAAAGTGGCTTTACTGTGATTCAGACTGCCCAATATGGACACAGTGGCTGAAATTTTCTTGATTAGCGTAGCAGACCCATTTGAATTAACAGAACTCAAGGAGGAGTTCACTCACCAAATCCTCACTGATTCAATGGGCCTACTCTAGAGCTACATATTACACCAAGCAACAGGATTCCAGCCAGTATGTCAGTATATGCCACCTGAATCAGTTGTGAGCAAAGCACTCTTTGCCAACAAAGTGGGAGCTTTAACTAGTTTTAAAGCCTGACCTGGTTTTCGGGTTAGCTACCTGAGGGAGCATTTCCACCTGTAGCTACCTGTTCACATCTTAGGGTCATCATATGAAGCCCTCTTCCAGATGCCTCCAACAAATAAAATGAGATAGCTGCCTTTTCCATGGTGTCACCCTAGAGTGGAATGCCCTCCCTAGAGAAGCCCACCTGATATCTACACAATGACCATTTCTACGACAATTGAAAACTACTATATTCGCCAGAAATTTAAAAAAACTGCTTTAGCACTTTTATCTCTCATATTTATCTTACTGCTAGTTTTATCTTGATTTTATATTCTACTGCTTCTAGTAATTGTCTTATTGTTGTACCTTCTACTTTTACAGCATTGTATACTGTTCAGAGACGGCCAGTTATCTGGAAGTTTAAACATGCAGTCAAATTTATTTGGAGGTTTTTAAGTACAATCAATCAATCAATCAAAAAGGGTAAGGTTGGGCAAAGGGAAAGGAGGCAAACTGAGTTTAAAATGCAAGAATCCAAGGTAATCCACTGAAACTGAGTAGTGGGAGATTCAGGATAGATAAAAGGAAGTATAAGTAGCCCAGTTTGTAGACTCAGTACTGACAAGCAGTGCACTGAAACAAAAATTCTGTTCTCTATAAGAAAAGAATGAAAACAACAGAAGAGGCAAGAGTTCGACGTGGGGAGAAGCCTGGTTTTCTCAGCATGAGAAAACCTGCATCAGTAATATTAGTGTCAACTAGGCTTAAACTATCAGTGAGAAGAGGAACGTGTGAAGCAGTATTACTCCCATCTTTTCAAGTATACTGCTGAACACATTTCATATATTATTCTTCGTATTACTTCACATGCACACATTATAATGATTTTGGAAACAAATTAACATAGATGAAAACCAGTGGTGACACAGCCCACAACTAAAAAAAACCTACGAATATGTTCTGCAAATTGTAATTCAAATTCCACGGCATGGCAAACAACCCTACTGTATGGACTAATTCTGGGATTTCTGGAGATTTATTAAAAAATTGTTTACTGAGATTCTTCCCATCACTATAGTAATCAAATCCACATATATGAATTAGCAGCACCATTCCAGACATCCCTGGAGATTTTGTAAAGTCATAACATGACTAATAAACAAGCTACTTTAAGCATTTTCCAAATTTTTAGTAATTCTGTATCAGAATAAAAATGCTGCACATCAGAAACCCATAGCAGAGTTTCTCTTTTTGAACAGGTTGTCCATCACATCGCCTATCTTTTAATTAAAAAGACCCTTCCCATCAAAAAGCAAGTCTCCAATCCAGGCCCTAGCATCACCTGTAATTCCAGACAATCTTAATCAAGCATTATGTCTTAATGCCACTAATGGCAACATATTCTTTGCTGCTCAGTTTGTAGAGTGACGAGCAGAGTAGATCTGGCGTGTGTTTCTTGCTGAAAAGTCAGTGATAGGGTTCTTTTGTCCTCTGGCAGACTGAGAAGCAGAGGTTGCGTCTCCTCTCATCAGAATAGATGGTAAGCAGCCTTGCTGCTTGGTAATTTGACTCTCTTATTCCTAAACCAAAGATACAACATCTGCATCCAACAGCATCCATCTTTCTACCCTCCTTAGTTACTGGTGTTGTTACATTGCATCACTTGGTTTTTGTTTGGGATGCTTCCATGATAGATGAATTAGGCTGTAGATGTTTAAACAGAGATTGTGCTTTCTTATCCTGTATTTTGTACAAGTTTTCAATCCTTTTTGAAGCTGGGAGGGCAGTTTATGTTTTTTCCCCCAGGATTCTTTTACCAAATGGAGTAATGATGGTTGACACAGCTATATGGACAGCAGTGGCAGCATTTCTTTGAACCTTGTAAAATACGGGGTCAGATCTTGGTGAAGAAGGTCTTTGGATCTCTATTTCTATGGAATTTGCCGTTCTCAGCATGAAGTCCAAAAAAGGATCCAATGTTCTCTGATGGTGATGGAGGGTTGGGGTCTCCAATGTCAGAAACGTTTGATGATTCTAAAAGTGATGGCGATTCTGGGGAAGAGACATTATCCTCTTTGAAATATGAGGAATTTTAGTTGTCCTCAATGGCCCATTATTTTTCTTTTGCAGGCGTAGACTTATCCTTGGCTTGACTACTAGCATCTGGACCTAAGGATGTACTACTAGCATCTGGACCTAAGGTAAGGGAGACCAGTTTATTTTTCACATTTTTATTTGATTTATTTGTGCTTTTTTCTCCAAACTTTTCTCATCAGTTTCAACAGGTAGAATGCCAACTTTGACCCTGAGTGGTAGGAGCTCTGATACGGAGATTATGATTCCCAGGAACACACTCACTCCTTTTAGTGTTGAAGACCCATTCCTCACAACCACAGGTAAGCTATCTTTTTGGGTTCTTCTTTATTTTTTTATTCTCTTTTGATTTTGAAACTAAATGTTGGTTTTGAGAGATTTTTAATCTTTTCCTGTCTGATGATTTGGACATGGAGCATTGATTGCCAGAGCCTTAACCTGTTTTGTTTCAAGTGTTTTCAACACAGAATGTCAGTTTCAAGGCACTTTTGGGTCAAAACTTTCAACCTTACCTTAATAGTTGATGGTTGGTTGGAATCAATGTCAAGGACCTTAATGTTGAGTATGAATGGTCCTGGGACATATGCTCATAAGGCTCTGGATATTTCAACGTAAGTCTCCATTTTCCATACCGAGTCCATTGGTGCTCTGAAATGAACACCGATCCGTGATATGTGGCATGGTGCCCCCCATTCCCTTTGGAAACTGAAATAAGATTATGGGTATGGACGTTCCGCATTCACATAAAATCATGGTGAGGGTCGAAAATAAAACGGGGAGGGCAGAAATTCTCTCTCACTGAGAATTGTCCATATGGAAAAGGAGGTGGTCTTTTATCCTGTGAGTTTCCTGATACTGAGGGTTGAGGCGATTCCAATAATGATCCCAAGTGGGGATAAGCAGCCTGTTTTTGACATTAGTATCTCCTACTCTCATTTCCATTCTTTTTAGATGTCTGCTGAAATGTAGGCTCACCCTCTGACATCTGTGTGAAATGGCTCCATGTCAGTGAATGTATCAAGGGTGAAGAGACACTAGGGGAAAGACGAAGAGCCTCATTGTCTTCCAACCCCAACTCCAGCAAAGCATTTCATCCAGTTTCTTGTTTTGTGAAGTATTCAACTGTGGAGTTGGAGGCAGCACTACCACAGATGATACCAGTTTTCTTTGTTTAGTTTATTTACCTTTGACTATTTTGCCTGAGGTTGGCCCCAAAGAGATCTCTTCCTCTTCTTCAATATGATGACATTCGTTTCAAGGTGGATGGTACAGAAAAAAGCTCCTACAATAGTGATTGCTACGAAGTTTCTGACACTTGTGGAACCAATTTCTTTGGGTGTTTAGTGTTCCATTGGTTTGGATAGAATCTATAAGTGCTTTTTAAAAAATGTGCTTTACAAATAGTAATTGCTGATGTTGAAGTCTGCTTTGAGAACATGTCAACTGCGTGTGGAGACTTTTCCCAAAGATACAGTTTAAGTCTCAACTTCTACCTTGTATAGTGAATTATACACAAATGTCTCTGATGTCCCTCTTCTAAGCAGTAGAGGCACAGAATGTTCCTATGTGAGAAAGAGTTTGTTTTTACAAGTGACACACTACCTTAAAAGGGTCTGTAGAGGTCATAAAGCGTGGTAACAAAGATAACAAATATATATATATATTTTAAGGGTTAACAATAAAAAGTAGGCTAACTGGCAAGATGTTTCAGGAAAAAGTAAGACTGTTTAACTATTTACAGGTTCTGATGTAGATTAGGCTCTGAACAACTGATGAGCTGCTGTTTCAGCAGTGGTAAAAATGAAACTGAGATAACCATTGGGTGGAGGAGCATGTACTATGTGTAAAGGTGGGGCTAACAGCTTTTTATGCTCTAGAACAGGCTTGTCCAACCCGCGGCCCGCGGGCCGCATGCGGCCCAGGTCGGCTCGTAATGCGGCCCAGTGCAATTTTTTATTTTTTAAGAAATTCCAAAGTTCGAATTTCCTGCCCTTTCCCCCTGTCTTTTTGCCTTCGGAGGTCTCAAAGGGCTTCCTCCGATGTCGGAAAAAGCAGAACCTTACCTCCACTGCCGCGCCTTTGGCGGCGCTTACTCACGAGTAGACCCGCGCTTTCCACGGCGCTTACTCACGAGTAGACCCGCCGCCGCGATCGGACCCCCAGGAGGTCTCCAAGGGCTTTCCCCCCGACATCGGAGGGAGCCCTTGCAGACCTCCGAAGGCAAAAAGGCAGGGGGAAAGGGCGGGAAATTCGAATTGGGGGAAAGCCCAAACACTGCAAGTCCCACGCTGGGACTGCAAAAAACCAAAACCAAAAACAAACCAAGCCAAAAATAAACATTGGAGCAAGTCCCACGCTGGGATGCAAAAAAACAAACAAAAAAAAATCACCAAAAAACAAAACAACACAGAAACATAACCCCCCCCCAGCCCAAACCTACCCTCCAAAACCCACCCAGATCAACTTTTTTAAAAGGAAAAAGCAGAACCTTACCTCCACTGCCGCGCCTTCGGCGGGGCTTACTCGCGAGCAGACCCGCGCTTTCCGCGGCGCTTACTCACGGGTAAACCCGCGCCAGGGATGGGAAGGGAGTGTACCGGCTTCCTCCTCCTGCTCGGCAGAAGTAAAAAAGTTCCCTGACCCCCTGCTCTAACCTTGAGCACTCACTGAGAATTGCAGCAAGTTCCATCAAAGCAAATATGGATGCATTGGTGGCTGAGAAACAATGTCAAACATCTCACTAACTTCATTTCCAAGTAAGTTTAATATGTTAACTATGTTTTCTATGGTTTTTTTGGATGATCAGGTATCGTTACTGTTATTTTATTTTATGTGCGGCCCAAACCAAATTTTCATCTTCTAATGTGGCCCAGGGAAGGTGAAAGGTTGGACACCCCTGCTCTAGAAGATTCTGAAGATGTCTGCACAGGTGCAGAAGAAGCAGAGTGGATACAAATCAAATTTTAAAAAATCAAATTTTTAATTTAAATTGCCAAAACTCCAATTTAAAACAAAATTAAATCATGCTTTAAATTAATTAAAATCAAATCCATTCTGAGAAGAACCCTTTAGTATGAATCACAGAGACCAAGAAGAAGAACCAAAGTTATCACTAAGTAAAAAGTGATATCAAACACTGAAGCAAAATTTAATCCCATTTTCAATGCCCAGCTTGAAAGCAGTGGTTAATGGAAATGCAGTTATCAACCAGAAGTGAAATTCAACAAGTTCAACTAACCTGAGTAACCAAGAGGAAAGGAGTCCATAGGGAGAAAGAAAGCGTAAACAGCATGCAAGTTCAGAAGTACTCCTGAACAAACGTCCATGACTACACCAGTATGTGTTTTAATCCTGAATAACTGTAAGATACTAAACTCTGAAGCCATGACATTCTCAAGTCCAGCTTTCTGTGCCAAAGTTTTCACTATTATAGAATTGAAGCCTTCCGTCCAAGAAATAAGTACATGCTGTTATTATAAGGTAATGTGGGGTTTTCCGCAAAGTTCAAATACTAATGGGGCTTAACCCTGCTTAGCTTCTGGGATCAGATGCAATCGGGTCTGTTCAGGGTGGTACGGCCATAGGCCTCCACAAAGTCCTATTCCAATAAGGTTCGTCATGGCACAGAGATAACTCTTGGCTCTTAAAGACTACGCGAGCATCAAGGTCATAAGGGTTGTGACAAAGTAGGCTCTACCAAGATCTAACCTCCTTACCAGAGCTCTAGTACAATACTACTGTTTGAGACCACTACAGTTAAGTATGAAGAGGTTTATCACCTGAAGGTTGATTGTTGTTGTTTAGTCGTTTAGTCGTGTCCGACTCTTCGTGACCCCATGGACCAGAGCACGCCAGGCCCAGGTTGATTACTAGGTGGTAAAGTGGCCACAGCAATTATGAATATAATGGCAGTCCAGAATATTTGTGACCCACACTGATGGAGTGGTTATCTGCACCAGTGAAGTCATACACCTTCAAGATATTCAAAGCAAGTGGTATGCCCAAAATATCTTGCAATTCTATGAACTATGTATGTATACAGATGCTGTGATTCATATGGCAACGATTATCTCCTCTTGAAGAGTGTTTCCCCAAAATACTGTTTGTATATCTATAATCCTCAGGGTCCCCCCTCAATCTGCAGATGATACTTCTTCAGTTCCACAGGTACAGGAACACTTGGTATAAACAGATAGGGAAGCTGAGAGAGAAAGAGAAACAAGGACCAGATCTTAGATGCTGAGTCTGGGGTTCTTGAGATGCTCAAGCCTAGTTGGCATTTTCCACAAAATCCTGAACCTACTCCTCTAAGACTTGAGATGCAATAAAGATTATTTTCAGTTTAGTTCAGCTGAGACACTGTAATGTACTGTGCTAATTGAGTGTTATACAACAGGGCTGCAATCTTGCCAAGACGTTAGTTATGTCTCTCTGAAGATGATGCAACTTTCTCCACACACAACTATATGTGAATGAAACCCAATTCCACAGCCTTTTCAATTTTCAACAAAAGAATTCTTATTCAATAGCTGATATCCTGTTCATGGAGCTATAGCATGAAAGGCTGAAGTCATCTTCAGCTACAGTGATTTTTTGGGAATAACAAATTTCCCATGGGATCCCCTATGTTATGGGGAAGCAGGATGTGGGTGGAGTCTTTAATTTCAAAAAATAGCCGCTGCTTTATTTTCAATACCTGAAAATATCATAAATGTAATTGAAAACACGATATCTGTGAATATCTAATTTGTGTGAAAATAGTTATAACATGTTAAAATAAGTAAATATAAAAATACTTAATATCTGAAACTAAATATTTGATCATATCTAATTTACATAATTTGTTTACTGAATTATATTCACTGAATGTAATTCATTTAAAAAAATCATTCAGCAATTTATACAGTATTCAGACGACGTCTACTTATGCAGGACTGGGCACAGATTAGCAGCAGAAACAACAGGAAGAGAAATGGCCCTCCAACCACAGAGCTATGTAGGAAGAAGGATAGACTGTCTAGAGATGTTGCAGAATGATGTGAATGGGGGATTCCCGGAAGAGAAAGGTTCCGAAAGATCATGGAGGATTCCCATAACTAAACCAGTCTAAAGATTTCCAAAATGTATCAATATAAATTGACTTTTTCTTTTTTGTATGGCAGCACTACATTGTGGTTTGCTGCTAGTTTTTAACAGCAAGTAATGTTGACAATTCTCAGTAGTGTCATTTTTAGGTACATATTTCTGAAGGTCCTGGGGGATGCAAGTATCAGTTTGGCAAGCCCTGTTTTGCCCACCACTATTTTACTGGGACTGCTATAGTGAACTGAGCTCCCCTCTCCTGCCCAGTCACACATGTAAAGAAGGGCCAAGAACAATGTGAAATCTTATCTGATGTGTTTCCAATGGTAATCCTTACACTAACCTGGCTCTCAAGAGCAACCGAGTTTATTGTACCACAGAAATAGAAAAGGAAAATGTATGCTGAGCGTTTGGCACCCTGATAAAGTTCCCAGGCTCCATAGCAACTTTGAAATATGCTATGCTCTATTATGTCTGTGGCTTCCAGCCCACAATATTACTTGAATAAATTCTCAGGCCCCAGAGGCAAAACCTACTTTCTATTTTACACACAAACACACACACATCACTCTAAAAAGAGCGACATGTTCGGCAAAAATACAGACACCTGAAACCCACAGCTTTTGGCTGCTTTTTTTATACCTACTTAACTAGGAGTATGATCTATTAAAGTCAATATGAGTTACTCCTGAGGGGACATGTACAGGACTGTACTGCTAGTAAATGATGTTCTTGATCAGCCAGATCCCCGAGTAAAAACACATTTTACTTCCAGAGAAACCTGGAAGGCCTAAGGAATTCTGGAGGACCAAAAAACTTCTCAAAGCATTTTCTAGTATTACATTAAGTAAACAGCATCCACAGGTATCACCTCAAGATCTGAACTGGAGCAGATATAACATATGGGAAAATAAGGGGTCCTTGAATATGAACAGAAAACCTTCATAATTCCTTTCCATATTAACCACAATCCAAGAAATATAGCACATTGTTAGAATTTTTGTGAAAACAGACTAGCATGGTGTCAAACTACATAACACCAGTTCCTAAAAGGGTTTCACTGGCTACCGATTTAATATGAAGCACAATTCAAGGTGCTGGTTTCAGTGTGCATAGCCCTGAATGGCTTAAGACCTGCTCCCTGCATCATTCTGTGAAGGATGGACCTGAGACTGGCTTGAAAGACATGTTATGGTTATACAATCAGCAAACAAAATCTGGATCACGCGGTAGGGCCTTCTTTATGGTGGTAGTTCAGCTTTGGAATACTCTCTCCTTCCAAGTTAGACTGGCACCAAAATGAGTCTCCCCCACCCCCAACACCAGTTGAAAATAACTTTTCTGGCACATCTTTTATCAAGAACTTTTCAACAGATTGGGATGGCTCAAAGGTGGTATACTACTAGATATTACTATGTAATTGTGATTATCCTGAGACAAGTTGAAGATAAAGGATGGTATATATAAATAAATTGTAAATAAAATAAAGTCCAATCTTTTTCAGATGACTCAAATAACCTATTAAAATATCCAAATCCAAAGGTACCATCAAGGCGGTATCTTTATTAAGCCAACTTTTAAAAAAAGGCAAGGGATCGTATACCAGCTTTCCAAGTTAGTAACTCTTCCTCAGTCATGATTTTACAAGAGGGGTGGGGTGAGGGATAAAGAAAGAGAAAGTGACTCGTCCATCCAGCTCAGACGCCAGCATATCTACAGGATCGCAGAAAGAAGCCAATCCTACTCCTATCTGAAAATGCTGAAAATGAGCTGGGCTTCCAGCAGTACAATACTAACCAGCACAACAGAAAATGTTGGGAATTCAACGTCAGATTTTCTGCAGATGTAGTACTTGCTTTATACTGAGTTATAGTCATAACTTAACCAAAGGAACAGAGAATGGCTGACTCCAGTTGTGCCTGGTAGTTCATAGGAATCCTTCAGTCTCGAGAGACTATGGGAACGTGCTCTGCATGGAGGTCTTGGAACAGCGTCTAGTGTGGCTGAGAAGGCCAATTCGAGAGTGACAATCCCTTCCACACTGAAGACAAATACAATCTGTCCCCTGTCCAGCTCCCTGGTTTTGCTGGTTTCGGGACTGCCTCTTTGCCTCAGCCTGCTGTACAAGTGTCTCTTCAAATTGGGAGAGGCCATGATGCACCGCCTGCCTCCAGGCTGAACGCTCAGATGTCAAGGTTTCCCATCTGTTGAGGTCCATTCCTAAGGCCTTCAGATCCCGTTTGCATATATCCTTGTATCACAGCTGTGGTCTCCCTCTGGGGCGATTTCCCTGCACTAATTCTCCATACAGGAGATCTTTTGGAATCCGACCATCAGCCATTCTCACAACATGCCCAAGCCAACGTAGACGTCGCTGTTTCAGCAATGTATACATGCTAAAAATTCCAGCTCGTTCTAGGACTACTCTGTTTGGAACTTTGTCCTGCCAGGTGATACCAAAAATCCGTCGGAGACAACGCATATGGAACGTGTTCAGCTTCCTCTCCTGCCGTGCACAAAGGGTCCAGGATGCACTGCAGTACAGGAGTGTACTCAGGACACAGGCTCTATAGACCTGGATCTTGGTGTATGCCGTCAGCTTCTTATTAAGCCATACTCTCATGTGCCTGGTAGTACCTGCACATGAATGAAGACAAAATGTAGAACTCTACAAACTGAACTAATACAAATATTGATGTATCGGGTTTTTTTAAAAAAGCTTTTCATTCACTGTAAATCAAAGAATGTACAAGAGAAGGAAGGAAAATACCAAAGACAAGCTCTCTATCTCCCTTTTAAAATTTTTAAAGTTGGCTTGGCAGCTATAGCCCTTGCCAGGGGCAGACAGGGTCAATGGGCAATGTCATTTGCCAGTAGAGTCACTAGGTGGCACAGTGTTCAGTGCGGCACAGTGTTGAAGCAGTAGCAAGGAAAGAAGCCGTGATTCCTCTAGGACCCAGCAGCAAAACACAGAATCTCAGTGCAAGAGGCTCCGGCTGTGCTCCCTAGCTAATGAACTAAATGAGTCATCTTCCTCCCTTCAAGCCTTTACCATGTGCCAAACAGTTAGTGCATGTTAGAAAGAGAGGGAGACTTGAGTCAAAGAACTGCTGAGTGTGAACTCTGAGCAGTGCTTCTAGTTCTTCAGAGCTGACCAGGAGGGGGGAAAAGGTATATTCCAATGATACTTTAACACAGAGGTCGTCAACCCCCGGTCCGCGGCCCATTGCCGGTCCGTGGCTTGAGCCTGACCGGGCCGCGAAGAGAGACCAAAAAAACAAAAACAAAAAACAATTACATTTTTTTTTAAAAAAAGCCGGGAGGCAGGGCAAGAGCCGGGTGCTCCGGCTGCTCTCCTCCCGGCGGCGGCGGCGGCGGCGGAGGTGGGGGGGGGGGGAAGAGCCGGGAGGCCAGCAGCTGAAGCACCCTCTGGGTGCTTCTGCTCCTGGCCTCCCGGCGGCGGCGGCGGGTGGCAGGGGTGGGGGGGGGAAGAGCCGGGAGGCCAGCAGCTGAAGCACCCTCTGGGTGCTTCTGCTCCTGGCCTCCCGGCGGCGGCAGGGGTGGGGGGGGGAAGAGCCGGGAGGCCAGCAGCTGAAGCACCCTCTGGGTGCTTCTGCTCCTGGCCTCCCGGCGGCGGCAGGGGTGGGGGGGGGAAGAGCCGGGAGGCCAGCAGCTGAAGCACCCTCTGGGTGCTTCTGCTCCTGGCCTCCCGGCGGCGGGCGGCGGCGGCAGGGGTGGGGGGGGGGAAGAGCCGGGAGGCCAGCAGCTGAAGTGCTTCTGCTCCTGGCCTCCCGGCGGCGGCGGCAGGGGTAGGGGGGGAGAGCCGGGAGGCCAGCAGCTGAGAGCTGGGAGGTGGCCAAGGGGTGGGCAGGCGCTCCTGCGCATGCGCGAAGTGGTGGGGGACGCGCGCGCGCGCCTATGGCGCGCGCACCCCCCCACCGCTTCACGCATGCCACGGAGAGCGCGAGCGCGGGGGGCCGCCCCACCTTCCTCAGAGGCTCCACCGGGCCGCACTAAGGAAAAGGTTGGGGAACGCTGCTTTAACAAATCTATCATGCGTTCACTGTGCTTCCAGCTCAGTAATTTGGATAGAAGCTTTTTAAATATATGAATTTAGATATAGCCTGCCCTAATCCTTTGGATAAATCAAACTGATTCTATGTGTCAGGACAACTCCTGTATAGTTGGTATCATTTTAAAATATTTTTATGATTTTAATATAATTGCCCACACAAAATTGAGATGAAAGGAAAAGGGAAGAAAAGAGAATTGAAAATAAACAGAAACAGAAGTGAGAAAAGGTACTGGTCGGTGAGATTAGAAAGTATTATAGCCTAACAGATATACTAAGCCATAAATAAATGCTAATGAGAAAGACAAAAATGAAAGATGCTTTCTCAAGAATGACTACTTTTTAACCTTACGTTTTCATGCCATTCCCAAAAGTTAGGAAATGTGTTTCATCTAATAGGAAAAAAATGAGTAATTTGGCTGAAACTGAAGCAGATTCCTTCCTCTTCTCCTCAATATCGGAAGACAAAAAGTGCATTAGTCTGTAATAAAACTAAAAAAAATGCCCCCTTATGTTCTTCTTGTTAAAGAAGCTTGCCACATATTTTTCGTAACCTCCTTTTCTGAAAGAACAACTCTGCTGACATTTAGGTAATCAGTTCACATATATTAAACAGAGAGGAAAAATAAAAGCCGTGTCCTCTTGCTGCTCTTACGTCTAGCAACCAGAAATCAAGCTAATCATAAATATATATTTTTAAAGTGCCAGAAAGATAACAGCCTAATGGAGCCTTTTTATTGTTCCATGGGTATGCATACACTGTACACTGCTAACTAGATAATATATGATCTAATGGGGAGAAGCAATTAAAACAAGACATCTTAACCTGAACTATGGTCACTGTCCTTGTAATTTCATTTCATCCTCTAAAGACAAATTAAAAAGGGAGGGGGTTAACCCAAACCTTTTAAATGAATGAAAATAATGCATGGTAGTGTTTTATTTTCCATAAGTTCTTACAGTATCTGCATTATTTTCCTTTTAAAATATTCTGTATGCATGGTCAGCTTGATTTCATGTAAAATTACCAGTCACTTCTCCTCTGATGTATGCCTCCTAGTTTCTTCTGTATGCCCATCCAGATTAAAAATGTTGAAATGAATCCTGCAAAGGTTTCTTACAGGCAGTCCAAATAATAGGCCAGGAAAGATCATAGAGTCCTTGTTGTTGTTTAGTCGTTAAGTCGTGTCCGACTCTTCGTGACCCCATGGACCAGAGCACGCCAGGCCCTCCTGTCTTCCACTGCCTCCCGGAGTTGGGTCAAAATCATGTTGGTAGCTTCGATGACACTGTCCAACCATCTCGTCCTCTGTCGTCCCCTTCTCCTCTTGCCTTCACACTTTCCCAACATCAGGGTCTTTTCCAGGGAGTCTTCTCTTCTCATGAGATGGCCAAAGTATTGGAGCCTCAGCTTCAGGATCTGTCCTTCCAGTGAGCACTCAGGGTTGATTGCCTTCAGAATGGATAGCTTTGTTCTCCTTGCAGTCCAGGGGACTCTCAAGAGTCTCCTCCAGCACCACAATTCAAAAGCATCAATTCTTCGGCGGTCAGCCTTCTTTAAGGTCCAGCTCTCACTTCCATACATCGCTACTGGAAAAACCATAGCTTTGACTATGCGGACCTTTGTCGGCAAGCTGATGTCTCTGCTTTTTAACATGCTGTCGAGGTTTGTCATCGCTTTCCTCCCAAGAAGCAGGCGTCTTTTAATTTCGTGGCTGCTGTCACCATCTGCAGTGATCATGGAGCCCAAGAAAGTAAACTCTGTCACTGTCTCCATATCTTCCCCTTCTATTTCCCAGGAGGTAATGTGACCAGTGGCCATGATCTTAGTTTTTTTGATGTTGAGCTTCAGACCATTTTTGCGCTCTCCTCTTTCACCCTCATTAAGAGGTTCTTTCATTCCTCCTCACTTTCTGCCATCAGAGTAGTATCATCTGCATATCTGAGGTTGTTGATATTTCTTCCGGGCATGATGTATTCTGCATATAAGTTAAATAAGCAGGGGGACAATATACAGCCTTGTCGTACTCCTTTCCCAGTTTTGAACCAATCAGTTGTTCCATATCCAGTTCTAACTGTTGCTTCCTGTCCCACATATAGATTTCTCAGGAGATAGATAAGGTGGTCAGGCACTCCCATTTCTTTAAGGACTTGCCATAGTTTGTTGTGCTCCACACAGTCAGAGGCTTTTGCGTAGTCAATGAAGCAGAAGTAGATGTTTTTCTGGAACTCTCTGGCTTTCTCCATAATCCAGCGCATGTTAGCAATTTGGTCTCTAGTTCCTCTGCCCCTTCGAAATCCAGCTTGTACTTCTGGGAGTTCTCGGTCCACATACTGCTGAAGCCTACCTTGGAGGATTTTGAGCATAACCTTGCTAGCGTGTGAAATGAGTGCAATTGTACGGTAGTTGGAGCATTCTTTGGCACTGCCCTTCTTTGGGATTGGGATGTAGACTGATCTTTTCCAGTCCTCTGGCCACTGCTGAGTTTTCCAAACTTGCTGGCATATTGAGTGTAGCACCTTAACAGCATCATCTTTTAAGATTTTAAATAGTTCAACTGGAATGCCATCACCTCCACTGGCCTTGTTGTTAGCCATGCTTTCTAAGGCCCACTTGACTTCACTCTCCAGGATGTCTGGCTCAAGGTCAGCAGCCACACTATCTGGGTTGTCCGGGACATCCAAATCTTTCTGGTATACTCTGTGTATTCTTTCCACCTCTCCTTGATGTCTTCTGCTTCTGTTAGATCCCTACCATTTTTGTCCTTTATCTTGTCCATCTTTGCACAAAAGGTTCCTTTAATATCTCCAATTTTCTTGAACAGATCTCTGGTTTTTCCCTTTCTATTATTTTCCTCTATATCTTAGCATTGTTCATTGAAGAAGGCCCTCTTGTCTCTCCTTGCAATTCTTTGGAAGTCTGCATTCAATTTTCTGTAACTTTCCCTATGTCCCTTGCATTTTGTTTCCCTTCTCAATGGAGCCACAATCAGCTCCAGGTCTTCTTTTTGCTGACTGTATAGAGCTTCTCCATCTTTGGCTGCAGAGAACATAGTCAATCTGATTTTGGTATTGCCCATCTGGTGATGTCCATGTGTAGAGTCGCCTCTTGTGTTGTTGGAAAAGAGTGTTTGTGATGTCCAGCTTGTTCTCTTGACAAAACTCTATTAGCTTTTGCCCTGCTTCATTTTGAACTCCAAGGCCAAACTTACCTGTTGTTCCTTTTATCTCTTGACTCCCTACTTTAGCATTCCAATCCCCTATAATGAGAAGAACATCTTTCTTTGGTGTCAGTTCTAAAAGGTGTTGTAAGTCTTCATAGAATTGGTCAATTTCAGCCTCTTCGGCATCGGTGGTTGGTGCATAAACTTGGATTACTGTGATGTTGAAAGGTCTGCCTTGGATTCGTATTGAAATTATTCTATTATTTTTGAGATTGTATCCCAGTACAGCTTTTCCCACTCTTTTGTTGACTATGAGGGCTACTCCATTTCTTCTACGGGATTCTTGCCCACAATAGTAGATATGATAATTGTCTGAATTGAATTCGCCCATTCCCATCCCTTTTAGTTCACTGATGCCCAGGATGCCAATGTTTATTCTTGCCATCTCCTGTTTGACCACATCCAGCTTACCAAGGTTCATAGATCTTACATTCCAGGTTCCTATGCGGTATTTTTCTTTGCAGCATCGGACTTTCCTTTCATTTCCAGGCATGTCTGCAGCTCAGCGTCCTTTCGGCTTTGGCCCAACCACTTCATTAGCTCTGGAGCGACTCGTACTTGTCCTCCGCTCTTCCTCAGTAGCATGTTGGACGCCTTCCGACCTGAGGGGCCCATCTTCCAGCGTCCTATCTTTTAGCCTTTTGTTTCTGTCCATTGAGTTTTCTTGGGAAAGATACTGGAGTAGCTTGCCAGTTCCTGCTCCAGGTGGATTAGTCAGAACTCTCCAGTATGACCTCTCCGTCTTGGGTGTCCCTGCACGGCATAGCCCATAGCTTCTCTGAATTACTCAAGCCCCTTCGCCATGACCAGGCAGCAATCCGAGAAGAGGATAGAGTCCTTAGGCCCCAAGAAATGTTATTTTGAGAGCAAAAACCTGAAAATACTTTTTCAGCTCTCTGTTAACATCTAGCTATACGATGCCACTTCTCATGAAATGTTTTCTCAGTTCTACATCATTAGCCTAGCCTCGATGTTGTGCATGACACTCTCCTATAGAGCCATGGACTGGTGTATGGATATAAAGAAAAAAGATTTTATGGCACAATGGAATCTATAATAATATAATTGTGTTCCATCAAGTCAATTCTGCCTTATGGCAACCCTTTTCAGGGTTTTCCAGGTAGCGACTATTCAGAAGTGGTTTACCATTCTCTCCTTCTGGAGGCACCCTGGAGCTGTGCAGGTTGTTCAAGGCCACACAGACAAGGCTCTTCTCCTGGGATGCACAGTGGGGAACTGAACTCCCAACCTCTACCTAACTCACTGAGCTATCCAGCGAGCTACACTGGAATCTAAGCCATATTATACATTGTATACTGGATCCCAAGTTAAGTAACCTCCTCTGATTTTGTATTCAGGTCACACATGAAAATGTCTTTTGTCAGTACCCAGGTTTCACAAGCTTCCACAATCTTAGAAAGAGGATAACTAGCTTACTGAATTTATCAAACATGAAGAAAGCAGACAAGATAGCATCCTTCCCCCCAAAAGAGCATCAAGCCCCACAGTGTAAATCACACGTCTGGGCTGGCAGAACAGTCCGGTCATCGCTACAAAACATGGACACTGAGGACATGCATATTTAAATACGGGGAGAAATGAACGTTGACTTTCTGGCTTTGGCAAGTTGGCACGGCACATATTTCTGGGAAATGCTGTTTCAAAACTTTAAAATGGGAAAAGACAACATAGTGTAAAAAGTGGCGCTTTTGCTACAGCAACAGCAGCTGGAAGAGACTTTCCAAAACTTCTCACCACCTTTGGAGCACATGCGTCTGCCACTCAGAAACAGTCAAGATAAAACGAAGAGGCCCCATAAAAACAAAAAACTGTAGTGCAACAAAGCCTGTGGGAATAATATAATACAGAAGTGTTTGTTTCTCTATTTATCTAACCCAGGCCCTGAAATTCTCCATTGGAGGTCTTCCTCCAAGTGTCCCTACTGAATGATAGTGGTGGATACCTAAAAGAGGGTGGCCTTTTCAGCCATGTTGCTCCATCTCCTGAATGCCATTGTCCACAGTGTCTTACCTTGTACCTATGTAATTAATGGTTTCCTTGGTGCCACGTGAAGACTTTTTCTCTTAGACATTTAAGAACTGGATTACTGCTTTGTCTGCACTATTCTGATGGGTTTACTTTGTTCTTTTATCATGTGCTGTACTGTATCTACTTGCCTTATACTGTTTTATTATTATTTGCTAATTTACTACCATACTGCCTGAAGAACATCAGTTACTCGGTGAGGCTGGATTTAGGGTTACAAAACCTAATGCAAGAATGTAGGCCATTTTATTTTATCTAAACCCTGCTACAGTAAAAGGTTACACAAGTCACCTTAAAAGAAAATATATAGTTTATAGCAAGAAGCCTCTTTTAGTGTACCCTTCTGGCATTGGCCTGCTTCATTCTCAACATTCATTAAATCTTTTAAATTATTCTCAGAGGCTGCTACAATTCCGTAATGTTGATTTATGTATAACTTAGAACTAATACTTGAAACAAAAAATATAATTTACTAGTGAGAATACATGAACAAGGTACAGCTTAATATAAATGGAACTTTTATGGAATAAATACAAAACAATCATAAAGAATTGCAACAAAAACAACTCCCTCCAGCTTTCGAGTGTATTGCTGTAAAATGCTAACAACCAAAGGATTCTTGACTAATTGATAATTAATAAAATCAACATCTTCTAGGTGGTTAATTGCCACAGTTACATTGGTTCATAAAGAATTCCCAAAAGGACATTATCATAATATATTATCCTGATGAATTGTAAAGTATTTTCCACTAGAGTACCACTGGCTGCAGGGACAGATTTTACACGAGAAAATTAAGATACGCAGACTTGATGAGCCACATTTTGAACAGATGCAGACAAACATTTAACAGATGTTAATGTAACAGTTTATATGTAACCATGACTAAGCTTTATTCAAGAAGTATGCATGAATAGGAAAGATGAACATGAATACAAGAATATAAGAATATAATAACCTTAGAACTGCAGCGCTGAAAGGGATCCTATGCTTCACTGAGTCCAGCCCCTTTCAAGGAGACACAGTGGAGACTTGAATTCCCAACCTCTGGCTCTGCAGCTAGATACCTAAACCACTAAGCTATCCAGCAGTTGCAGGTACTATACACACTGTGATGTTATCCTTCTGAATGTTCTTGGGTACACCCGCCCAGCATCTTAAGTTCCTAAATTCCTCACATTCAACAAGGCTATGTCCAGAGAGCTTCAATATTAATTCTTGCAAATTTTCTGCAACCAGGAATTCTATTAAACAGGAAGGAATCTTGGTGTGAAAGCTGCTTCGAACATTCAAGTAAAAGTGAATAGAAGTCTGTTGCAGACATCCCCATTCAACAGGACAGGGACTAAGGGAAGCAAGGCTAGTATGTGCAGCTGCATGGCTCATACTCTTGTTAGTCTACCCTACTGTTCCATAATATGTGAATAAGGCTACTATCACTCTGTTGAGGAATAGGGATTAATTCTACCAGACATCAAAAGTGAGATAAAATGTCATTTGTTTCTAATGGCATTATTATCAGATATACACAGGGGTCAAACTGCTGATCCTCTCCTCTCTTTTTTTCTGATTTATGACCAATTTTATGTTATGGTAACATATTGTTTAACTTAGTGATTATGCTGACAGTTGTTCAGCAGCAGCCTTAGCGTCCCCACAGAATTCCATTTGGCAAGTGTAAATAAAATATGACCCCTGCAATTGTCATTTAGTGAATGAAACTACCATTTCAGAATGTGTTGGCTAATGATATAAAACGCCAAGGTAACCCTGGTTACAGATCTGACAGATATTTTGACAAGAAGGCAGGGCTGTTGCCAAGATAAACTAAGTAAATTCAACAATGTGTACATCAAATCAACTATTAACAGAATAAGGAGTATCTATCGGACGTCCTCTTGAGCACTGTCTTATCAAATTCAACACTAGTTTAGAAGTTGTCTTTTCTAGGTTAAAATTCCTAGAACTGTCCCAACTTACTTTAGGCAAGCAGCTGCTTGTTTCCTGAAACTGAATCTTTGGAAACTCAATGTTTTACTCAGCCATTATTTTTTCTTAACAGATCAAACTATCCATTGACTTTCCTACATATACAACAGTTCTGGGCCGGAGGCCAGTTCTTTATTGCCAACTGTCTCATCACGCCACCTCCCTAAACTGGTTAAGTAGATAGTACACTTAGTTGATCCAAGAAAAAAAATTCAGACAAGCAGTACTTTAAAAAAAGTATACTCCTACTGTCACTGTCATTGAAGTTCCCTAATAGTGATGGGATCACTTCAATGCATCGTAGTCATGTGAAATATGAAACCTACATAACATTTGATGAGTAAATCTTGACTATGCAGGTATGCTGCCTAACTCATATTCCCAAAATAATATTCTTACCAATCCATTATTTCACTAGCTTTGAAAAAAACATACAAACTCACTGAAACTCTCAGTGTGTGTAAAATCAAACTCTCAGTGTGTGTAAAATCAAGCAGTGATGTGCGACAGAAATTTTTCAAGGAAAATTTCCAAAGATACATTGGTACACAAAACAAGTGACTGACACAGTAGTTGTCAAACTTGGCAGTTTCAAAGCAGAACTCTATTTTTTTTCCAGGTCACTGTATCTTGGAAGCATGCTTAATTTCATATATGAAAGCACAATTTTTGTGTAAGCTAAGATTACTATGCTAACAGTTTTCAATACCTCTGCTTTTTTTTAACCTTTGAAATTTAAACAATGTTAAGAGAATGTTAGTAAGATCTCATGTTTAACATATTTATAGGTATTCGACAGAATAAATTCCCAAAGAAATCTCTGAATGTGCTTGAATACAACATTTGAAATGTCTTTTCATCTCATCAGTTTACCTTCTGGAAAGTTGGGAATTTTTTACTGTCCATGCCCATCAAGGTAGCCATTCTGTCCATAAGCAAACCAGTCATTTTAAAAGAAAATTTACACAATAGGCTTTCTAATTTCCAAATAGGCTCACGGCTTCCCCCATCAAATAACATAGGCAAGAGGAGAACAAATATGAGGTGCATTTTGCAGTTAGTACTTGGGTACATAAAGAAATTCAGGAATAATATTAATTGCCATTACACAATAAACTAAACAACAATAACCACAGCATTTAATCAGATTTATGAACAAAAGGAGAATGTTCTTGTAGTCGTCCAGTTCAGTATCTTAAGGACAGTTTAACATTTAGGACTATCTAAGATTAAAGCAAACATCTGTAATATACAGTATGTTGCTTTGTGAAAATTAAAGTATCATATATACCTGTTTGTTTTGTATTTGGCAAGAAGTATCACTGTGGCTGGCCTTAAGGTTCAAAAACCTTCAGGGTTTTAGGCCACTCATTGATAAGTGATTATACATTTTGTTAAACCCTTTCAAATCCTTTGTTTATTTATTTTATTCAAAAGATATCCAAAAAGTGATACTTTATTAAATGATGAGCTACTTTCATATAACAGAGTAATTGTTTGGAGTGTCTCTGCTGAAACAAATCCTATGCTAAACTTGTAGTGCAAAAATCATTCTGGGACATGCCAGAGTGGCTCTTGTAACAGCTATAGAATTTCATAAACCTTTGCCAAGAAGAAATTAAATCAGCCATTAAGAGAACCAGAGATTAAAATCCAGCTGCTGGAATTTGGAGTTGGTGAACTACTGTGTGAGGAATGGAGAAGTATTTACATGGAAATGGCTTAGAGCTTCTAATAGTAATTTGTTAAATTGTATAATTAACTCAGGCCTTTTCAGTCAGCCACCACATGTTGCTGTCTGGCATTAGCTTGATGGGCTGAAGGTCCCTTTTGTGAAGAAACAGAGGCACTACAGATTTTATTTTGGCAACCAGATCATAACAGATGGATGATTTAGAGTTCCGGACACCACATAAGATCCAAGAAGCTTTTCAGAAACTGTTTTTATCCTAATTGCAATCTGAGTTACAAGCAGTAGGTAAAAGTGAATCTCCAGCTTGTATGTTTTCCAAAATTATACAATATAATTCTACTTGTTATCAAGGAGCATATCACAGAAACAAGGTCACACCCAGGAGCCCTTCCACTATAGAACAATTCAGCTCAACACTGCATCTATGCAAAGTCCAAAACAGGCACTCATGCATTTTTGCAAGGTCTTTGGAAAAATTTAAGTCCACACAGCCAGCATCAATGGAGGGATGGCGGTAGCTACATTGGTCAAAATCCTATTTCTAGTGCCATGATTAGAGATGGGGGGATTCATATACGAATATCCCTGCACAGCTGGAGTTAACTAGGGTCTGCCCCCTGGGGCCAGACCATCCACTCACACGTCCAGTGGTAGCGGCCTTGCTCATCCTTCCATTCACTCTCGGAGCCCCGCTCTCTTCCTGCTTGGCTAGCGACTCGGCAGCTATGCAGGGAGACTCATCCTCCCTCCCCTTGCCTGGAGTGGCTAGCCGGGCAAGAAGACAGCGGGGTTCCGGGAGTGATTGGAAGGATAAGCGAGGCTGCTGCGGCTGCCAGACACATGAGTGGATGGTCTGGCCCCAGGGGGCAGACCCTTGTTAACTCCAGCTGTGCGGGGATATTCGTATTCATATACGAATACCCCCACCTCTAGTCATGATCTGATTCTCACTCTGAACTCCAGTATGTGTCCATGTTTCCCTACTCCAGAATGAACTCTCCTCTCCTTTTCACCCAAGATGATGACAATCCAACAAATTCCATCTCATGAATTCCACCCATTCCTCACAGCTGCTACTTACTCAGCCACTAGCAACAACCTCCACAGGTAAACTGATGACAACAAGAACAAAAATGGAACATGAACGATAATATTTTCCCCCCAAGAAAATCTGCATTTTCCTCAAGAGAAGATGCAAATCATCTGCCTAACAGCTAATGTCAGGAAAACATTTATCTGCTACTTTGGGAGAAGGTCCATAGGGGCGGGGGGGGGGGGAATACAAACTTGCCTTCAAAGTCATATTTAAGTTTAAGTGTGCTAATATAATTTTACCAGAATTCAATCTGACTACCAAACCCATCAAGCCTATAACTATTGCCTCAAAAGGACTAATAGACTGAGGTTTACATCCCACTTTAAGTCAGAATTTTTAAGGGATAAAATCCAGTAGTTAGTTGCAACTATAGTACGCCCACATAATCAGTGGGGGTAAGTCAACTCCTCTGTAAGTTGTTTATTATTATTATTATTATTATTATTATTATTATTATTATTATTATTATTATTATTATTATTATTATTATTATTATTATTATTATTAATTAATTTATTTATTTAAAAAGTTTTACCCCACCTTCCTCCTCAAAAGGACCCAAGTTCCACTGATTCAATGGGCCTAATGTATTTGCAACATACTACTGGACAAAGTGGATTGATTTAAATCACAATTTATTTATTTTTAAATCAGAGTTTTTTGATGCTTTAAATTAAAAAAGCATTTTTAAAATTTAAATCTCAATTTAAATTGAGTTTTTTTGGGAAAAAATTATTGATTTTATCCATCCTGCTACTGGATTTTAGCAACTGTATTCTGCTGCCACTTCAAGATAATACTGAACTGTATCAGTCTGCAAAACTATCTCCAACACTGCAGCTGCCACTGCAGCCTATAATAAAGCTATCATATAACTTGCCACACCCAGACAACTATCTACAAGCCACTAATGAACTGGCACACTGGCATGTAAAACCAATTTAATCCTACTGAAATAATATTCTCCTGTATCACTGATCCGTGATCCAATCCACTTGGATCAAACAGGAGATTAACATAAAATACTGCATGAAAAATAAAAGCTATTTATTTGGGCAATGCGTACTTCATCTGCAATATGATGGCAGTTACATCTCAAGGTCACATTATGTCAAAATACTAAAACAATTACAAATTAATTAAACTTAGAAAGAATTAGAAAATTAGTTATAAGTCTGGCTTGTAAATAGCCACTTGCTATCTTGTTTGCACTGAGTTAAGAATTGACTTCAAGTGACCAGAAAGAGTTAAAGAAGCTTGTTGTTTTCCCCTTTAGCCCATGAAAGGGCTAACACAAGAATATTTAACCATCAAAGTTAATGAAAGTGTTTATGAGTTGGTTTTCTGGGGCAAGAAACTTTATGGATTTTTTTGCAAAGTTGTATTAACAAAAGTAAAGAAGTAAACACAGCATTAAATCAGGTGTACTTTTAACCCTGTACCAATGGCAATAAGAATAGTAATACCTATCTGTAGCAGAATCATAGACTCATATAATAATTGAGTTGGAGGGGGCCTATAAGGCCATAGAGTCCAACCCCCTCCTCAATGCAGGAATCCAAGTCAACGCAGATATGACAGATGCTTGTCCAATTTTCTCTTGAATGCCTTCAGCATTGGACCACTCGCTACTTCCCGAAGTAATTGGTTCCGCTGCTGTACTGCTCTAACAGTTAAGAAGTGAAAGCCAGTGTGGCACTTCATATACTTCAGAAACACTATCAGGATCACCATAATCTGGAAGCACGTTGATGGCAGGTAACAAGACCAGTAAAGAGACAACCCAATAACTATTTGCCCAACACAACACAATTTTAAAATCCCCTTTTCAGCAATTTGTCAATACAGGAGCTAGAAAATATATTTCTGCCTCTAACTCATGAGGCAAACTGTTTTGGCTGCTCTAGAGGAGGAAAAAAATACATGTTATTTCAGCTCATTCAGTTATTCCTTATTTGCCACAGTCAGATATACTGAAACTACTTCTTTGGGAAGGCAATGGCAGAAACAACAAGTTAGAAATAGCTCTCAGTCTGCCAGTCTCATCTAGGCTAAGCAGATAATAATAATAGACAATGAAACATATGAACATATTAAAAGTTAGTAGTGTGGAGGGAAAAATGGTGTACTATATACAAATCTCACAAACTGTATTGTTTAGCAAGCACACTAAGCACCTTTACATTACTTTCCTTGCTTGTCCCTTAAACAGCTCTGTAAAATATGCTACAGTACTCTTAATCCCCTTCAGACCAAGAACTGAGGCTAAGGAACAGTCACTTCAAAACACCTACCTATATAATCTAAAATTGGCTATGCTTATTTAGGGAAATCTTCCCCACTTTCTCGGCTCAATTCAGACATCATGCCAAACCACGGTTAAGGAGCCTTGATATAGCACAGGACCTAAAGTGTCAAAACCTGCTTTGCAACAAGTCAGCAACCTAGAATCAGAAACCATGATTGAAGTGGCTTTGTAAACTATGGCTTGTGATGGCTAAATCAAATTATACACAGTTACTGGTGATGCTTTCTCCACTAGAGCACAGCACCAGTGTGGCATGGAAACATAAGAAGCTATAAAAGTGGTTGTTCTGCAATATTTGTTTTTTGAGTGGTCTTTTATGCATTCCCACCAGTGCATCTGTATCTGCACAGAGCCACCACCTTTTGAAACGTGCTAGATAGAATTTTGGTGATAGTTTCCATTCATCCAATCTACAGCACACCTTCAGCACAAAATCCTATGGCTACAGTCCACAAAAGCTTGTGCCAAGTAAAACTTACTAGTATTTAAGTTTTCACAAGACTCTTCCTTGCTCTATGCCGACACAAATTCACAGCTGAGAGATTAAATAGACTGCTGCTCCGTGTTTAAGAACATTTTACTGAACCTATCCTAAAATAAAATAGCCATCAGCTTTCGAAACATGTACACCCTCCCCTCTTTACACTTCTTTAAAGTCCCCACCTCAAATCACAGCACAATCTTTCTGCAGATACAAATTTGATAGAGCTTAATTGAGCTTACTCTCAAACAAATATGCACAACAGCAGAAAGATACTTCTTTTGTGGGCTTCTAAAATTCCCTAGTTCAAAGCTAGCTCTGCTTTGCTGATGAGGACACACAAAATGTTTCATGCATGTGACTATGGTTTGTGGATTAAGATACCAATATTTATACATATTGCTGCTGAAGATTAAAACCAAGATCATCCATGCTTTTGTATTCCAATTAGTATATTTGGATGTGAAAGCTGGACAGTGAATAAAACTGGCATATTAAACATTGATTCATTTGAAATGTGGCATTGAGGAAAGGAAAGCCTCACAGACTGGCCTGCAAAAAAGACAAATAAGTGGGTTCTACACCAAATCTAGTGTACTCTCACTAAAAGCTATGACTAAGCCACGGCTGTTATACATTGGACATATCATAAGGAGGAAAAGTTTCACTGGAAAAGACTAAATTGTTAGGAAGGGTGAAAAACAATAGGAACTGAAGAAGACAATGTGAGATGAAGTCAAGCCACGTCTTGAGTTGCAAGACTTGAGCAGAACTGTTAATGATAGGACTTTCTCGAGGTTATTAATCTGTAGGGTCGCTAAAAGGCAAAAAAACACAAAACAATTTATACACACTTAAAATAAGGCAGTTTCTTGTACAACAGGATTTCAGTCATGGAGACTGCCAGTGTGGTGAGCTTTGTGTAAAAGGAACTACATCTGTTTTAACAATTCAGGTAGTTAAGCTTTAAGTCATTATTTTTATATATTGCAATGGTTTTTACCATTATGTTTTCCTTTCTAAATTTATTATTCCTGTCTCATTTCATTTTCTACCACCCATATAAATGCTTAGCTGGAGGGTGATGAAGAAATCTTTAAAATAAAATCTTTGGTCATTTAGCCTCATATTGCTATCTTTCATCAGCACACTAGATTTAATAAGTACAGACGTGTGTGGTTTGTTATCATCTGCTACACTACATTTTTAAGACTGCATGCTGTCCCAAAGTATGGCCTATGGATAACAAACACACTTATTTCTGGAAACAAACCCTAACCTGTACCTAGAACTTGAATTAATTCCACACTGGACGTCTTGAAGGAGAGCTAGGAAGTAATATAGTAATTAACATTTATATCCTGTACAATAGCTACTCAGAAGTAAGCCCCACTGAATTTAGCCACAAGCTACAGTCCTATGTACACAGTCCTCCTTGGTATTAAGTCCATCAAAAACAATCGGACCTCGAAGTAAATATGCACTAGAAATATAGATTGCACTGCTAATTAGTACAAAGAGAGTGCAAATAAACATTTTCATATTATTTCCTCTATCTTCAATCTGTTTGGTTTTGACTAAAAACATAATTAAATGCATTATAATATACTGACAAAATCGACACAATAAGCAGTCAGGAAATGTTTAATCATTATATATTTACTGACTGCAAACATAAAGAAGAAAGCAAGTAGCTACAACTGGTAACTCCTAGGGAGATAATTCACAAGCATTTCATTACTAAATGCCTTTTACAGGCAAACTGGAAAATCCACTTAAGGATGAGCCAGAGTTTTTGTAACTACTGCCCCGCTGAACTGCTAAGAAGAGCCACACCCTTTAATCAGTGGAAAGGCAAAGAACACTGGAGGTGTGGGGTGGGGGAGAGATGGCACATTTATTTTCACAATGCTTTCAATTCTTGGATTTGGCTTAGGACTTTTTTTAAAAAATGCTATCACAACTCCTCCCCTTCACGGATTGCTGCCTTGTCGTGGCGAAGGGGCTTGAGTAATTCAGAGAAGCTATGGGCTATGCCGTGCAGGGACACCCAAGACGGACAGGTCATAGTGGAGAGTTCTGACTGAACGCCATCCACCTGGAGCAGGAACTGGCAAGCCACTCCAGTATCTTTGCCAAGAAAACTCCATGGACAGAAACAAAAGGCTAAAAGATATGACGCTGGAATATGAGCCCCTCAGGTCAGAAGGCGTCCAACATGCTACTGAGGAAGAGCGGAGGACAAGGACAAGTAGCTCCAGAGCTAATGAAGTGGTTGGGCCAAAGCCGAAAGGACGCTCAGCTGCGGACGCGCCTGGAAGTGAAAGGAAAGTCCGATGCTGCAAAGAAAAATACCGCATAGGAACCTGGAATGTAAAATCTATGAACCTTGGTAAGCTGGATGTGGTCAAACAGGAGATGGCAAGAATAAACATTGGCATCCTGGGCGTCAGTGAACTAAAATGGACGGGAATGGGCGAATTCAATTCAGACAATTATCATATCTACGACAATATCGTACTATTGTGGGCAAGTATCCCGTAGAAGAAATGGAGTAGCCCTCACAGTCAACAAAAGAGTGGGGAAAGCTGTACTGGGATACAATCTCAAAAATGATAGAATGATTTCAATACGAATCCAAGGCAGACCTTTCAACATCACAGTAATCCAAGTTTATGCACCAACCACCGATGCTGAAGAGGCTGAAATTGACCAATTCTATGAAGACTTCCAACACCTTTTAGAACTGACACCAAAGAAAGATGTTCTTCTCATTATAGGGGACTGGAATGCTAAAGTAGGGAGTCAAGAGATAAAAGGAACAACAGGTAAGTTTGGCCTTGGAGTTCAAAACGAAGCAGGGCAAAGGCTAATAGAGTTTTGTCAAGAGAACAAGCTGGTCATCACAAACACTCTTTTCCAACAACACAAGAGGCGACTCTACACATGGACATCACCAGATGAATAATACCGAAATCTGATTGATTATATTCTCTGCAGCCAAAGATGGAGAAGCTCTATACAGTCAGCAAAAACAAGACCTGGAGCTGATTGTGGCTCTGATCATCAGCTTCTTATAGCAAAACGCAAGCTTAAACTGAAGAAAGTAGGAAAAACCACTGGGCTAGTCAGGTATAATCTAAACCAAATCCCTTATGAATACACAGTGGAAGTGAAGAACAGATTTAAGGAACTAGATTTGGTGGACAGAGTGCCTGAAGAACTACGGATGGAGGCTCGAAACATTGTACACGAGGCAGCAACAAAAACCATCCCAAAGAAAAGGAAATGCAAGAAAGCAAAGTGGCTGTCCAACGAGGCCTTACAAATAGCAGAGAAGAGAAGGGAAACAAAATGCAAGGGAGATAGAGAAAGTTACAGAAAATTGAATGCAGACTTCCAAAGAATAGCAAGGAGAGACAAGATGGCCTTCTTAAATGAACAGTGCAAAGATATAGAGGAAAATAATAGGAAGGGAAAAACCAGAGATCTGTTCAAGAAAATTGGAGATATTAAAGGAACCTTTTGTGCAAAGATGGACATGATAAAGGACAAAAATGGTAGGGACCTAACAGAAGCAGAAGACATCAAGAAGAGGTGGCAAGAATACACAGAGGAATTATATCAGAAAGATTTGGATGTCCCGGACAACCCAGATAGTGTGGTTGCTGACCTTGAGCCAGACATCCTGGAGAGTGAAGTCAAGTGGGCCTTAGAAAGCATGGCTAACAACAAGGCCAGTGGAGATGATGGCATTCCAGTGGAACTATTTAAAATCTTAAAAGATGACGCTGTTAAGGTGCTACAACTCAATATGCCAGCAAGTTTAGAAAACTCAGCAGTGGCCAGAGGATTGGAAAAGATCAGTCTACATCCCAATCCCAAAGAAGGGCAGTGCCAAAGAATGCTCCAACTACCGTGCAATTGCACTCATTTCACACACTAGCAAGGTTATGCTCAAAATTCCACAAGGTAGGCTTCAGCAGTATGTGGACCGAGAACTGCCAGAAGTACAAGCTGGATTTCGAAGGGGCAGAGGAACTAGAGACCAAATTGCTAACATGCGCTGGATTATGGAGAAAGCCAGAGAGTTCCAGAAAAACATCTACTTCTGCTTCATTGACTATGCAAAAGCCTCTGACTGTGTGGACCACAGCAAACTATAGCAAGTCCTTAAAGAAATGGGAGTGCCTGACCACCTTATCTATCTCCTGAGAAATCTATATGTGGGACAGAAAGCAACAGTTAGACCTGGATATGGAACAACTGATTGGTTCAAAATTGGGAAAGGAGTACGACAAGGCTGTATATTGTCCCCCTGCTTATTTAACTTATATGCAGAATACATCATGCGAAAGGCTGGACTGGAAGAATCCCAAGACGGAATTAAGATTGCCGGAAGAAATATCAACAACCTCAGATATGCAGATGATACCACTCTGATGGCAGAAAGTGAGGAGGAATTAAAGAACCTCTTAATGAGGGTGAAAGAGGAGAGCGCAAAAAATGGCCTGAAGCTCAACATCAAAAAAACTAAGATCATGGCCACCGGTCCCATCACCTCCTGGCAAATAGAAGGGGAAGATATGGAGGCAGTGACAGATTTTACTTTCTTGGGCTCCATGATCACTGCAGATGGTGACAGCAGCCATGAAATTAAAAGACGCCTGCTTCTTGGGAGGAAAGCGATGACAAATCTAGACAGCATCTTAAAAAGCAGAGACATCACCTTGCGGACAAAGGTCCGCATAGTCAAAGCTATGGTTTTTCCAGTAGCGATGTGTGGAAGTGAGAGCTGGACCATAAAGAAGGCTGACCACCGAAGAATTGATGCTTTTGAATTGTGGTGCTGGAGGAGACTCTTGAGAGTCCCCTGGACTGCAAGGAGAACAAAGCTATCCATTTTGAAGGAAAGCAACCCTGAGTGCTCACTGGAAGGATAGATCCTGAAGCTGAGGCTCCAATACTTTGGCCATCTCATGAGAAGAGAAGACTCCCTGGAAAAGACCCTGATGTTGGGAAAGTGTGAAGGCAAGAGGAGAAGGGGACGACAGAGGATGAGATGGTTGGACAGTGTCATCGAAGCTACTAACATGAATTTGACCAAACTCCGGCAGGCAGTGGAAGACAGGAGGGCCTGGCGTGCTTTGGTCCACGGGGTCATGAAGAGTCGGACACGAGTTAACGACTAAACAACAACAACAACAAATCACATCTCCTAATATAGGCATAATTAAAAGAGCTGAAAACTGCCTTTTTATTGGGGGGAAAAGGACCCCTGCCAAATGGCAACTCTACTTTCTATATCTAGACTGTTATGCAAATGAATGGAATGTATTAATGTGAATAATTCGTGCAAAAGCCGTTATTTATATGTATTGCAATGGTTGGCCTACTTTGCCCTACTGGTTGGACAGAGCCTCAAAACCTCCTAGGTATCAATGAAAAATTTTGTCAGTACAAAATGGACATGATAACAATAATAATCTTAGAACTGCAGAGCTGGAAGGGACCCTGCAGTTCATTGAGTCCAGCCCCAGTCAGGGAGGCACAGTGGGGAATCAAACTCCCAACCTCTTGCTCCACAGCCAGATACCTAAACCACTGAGATATCCAGCAATTCATGGATTTAGAAGTGTGTGATTATGGCAAGTGGTTTTTGCAAAACAGTTCACAAGCTTCAGATAACGCTGAGAAGCAGGGAAGATGCCTAATGCCAATATGCAAAATCATAAACAATGGTGAGTTTCTTTCTTTCGTTGTCAACATGTTAGTGCAGTGATGGGGAACATGAGTCCCTCCAGATATTATTGCAAGTCCCATTTGTCCTAGCCAGCATAGCCAACTGGGAGGGATGATGGGATTTGCAATCTATTTTTGGAAGGCTATACATTTTCCATCTCTGCATTTTGTAGTATTTTTTATAATATTTTAAACTTCACAATATTTTAGTATTTTAATGTAAGTAATGTAGGGAAAAAATGCTACATCTGTAACTATAACTCTACCTGTTATACAATATTAATATAACCACCAGAGATATTTAGATTCACTAAATGTCCAACTGGATGTTCCAATCATCCCAGCCTGGATCTCAATTGTGCTAAATAGGGACACTTTGAGGTATACCACTTGGGGTGATCCTTGCATTCACATGCAAAGATTGACCACACTGCACCCCAAGTGAGGCTGTTTAGCACAATCTAGACCAACCTTTCCCTTTAAAGTGAAAGAAAAAAACAAAAGAACAAAGACCCCTCCTTTTTCCTCATCCATGCTTTGCTTAAGCTGCTTAATTATCTTAAGAACTGGAAAGCTTCCTTCCTCCTACCCTGGAGACAGGAA
Organism: Intellagama lesueurii; assembly: GCA_037013535.1. Classification (NCBI taxonomy): domain Eukaryota; kingdom Metazoa; phylum Chordata; class Lepidosauria; order Squamata; family Agamidae; genus Intellagama; species Intellagama lesueurii. The sequence continues at coordinate 275,595,740 of JBAJHW010000002.1, forward strand.
GGTAGACAAAACTTTCTGTTTCTCTTTAATTGTTGCTAACTGGCACAGTGAATCAGTGACGCACAGAAAATGTTTTTTTATTTTTTTAAAAAGCTCTTTCAAAGCATTGTGGATACATTAGCAACAATTACAAAGAAATGGAAAACTTCCTCTCCCTTCCCCTCTGCAGGTGAGCAGGAAGGAAGCTTTCCATTTGTCAAGATAATTAAATTGCTTAAGTAAAGGGATAGCTTAAGCCGTCCATTTCAGTTGAATCCTAGTAATTGCACATGCACAAACCAAAAATGGAGCAATCCTACTCACATTTAAAAAAAAAAACAGTAGCCCTGACAGGGACCGAAAAAGGTATAGATAGGGATGGACAGGTTCACTATGGCACATCATTGTGAGGTCACTGAAAAAAGGAATGATTCAGCCCATCAAAAACCTGGATTAAACCGCAGGACAAATGCCCATCTCGTCACATCCTTACTCTGCCTAAGAAAAGATGGTACAATTCAACTGCATTTGATTATCCTCTTGGTGGCAAAGATACCTTCCAGTGTTCCTCCTAATACAATCCTCTTGAGCACTATATTAAATGGCCACCACCAGCCATTTATCAACAATATTATAATGAAAACAAAAAATATTGTGTAAGAGATATGGCCACAATAACCAAACCCTTGGAACTGCTTCAGAGAAGCATCCAACACTGAAAGCTGATGTGGTACAGCAGCAGACTCCAGCAGAAACAGTTTGTATGTGTGTGGTGTGTCCTTGGTTTCTCACTGCAGTCTACAATACAACCAAAAACCCTTCCTCAAAGGGTTGGGAAACCCTGATTTTGGGCGGGTTTAAATGACTCTAAGGGGACAGGAGGGGAGACCAGAAGAGGAGAAGAAAGCTTCTGCCACACTGGCACTACCTAAAACCTTCAGTAGTGCATCACTGCTGGCACAACATTTGTAGAAGCAGGAGATGAGAGCAACAAACTCGCTCCTATTGCAGCCTGTGCATACTCTAAAAACCTGCCTTGGAGGGTTGAGGAACCAAAGCAGTTTTTCTGCAATATGGAAGTTTGCAAGAGAACAGACCAAAATTCCAGACACTTTCATGAGAGAAGGACCGAAGTTTAAGGCCACATTTTTGTGATCAGTTCTGAAAAAAATGCCCCAAACTGCAAGGAACACATTATATTAAATACTGGAAAATTAACTTCAGAACGAAAGGTAAACAATAAGAAAAGTAGCTGAAACTCGCACTTAACAAGACACAGAACGTAAAGAAATACTAATACAGTGGTGCCTCGCTAGACGATTGCCTCGCAGGACAGCGATCTTCGCGGAACGGATTAACATCGTCTAGCGAGGCACCACTGTACTAATAATAATCACCACCATCACCACTTTGGAACTGCAGAGCTGGAAGGGACCCTATGGATCATCAAGTCCAGCCCCTGTCAAGGAGGCATAGTGGGGAATTGAACACCTTATGCATACCGTTTGTATTTTTTCAGCATAATATCAATCCATCAAAACAAACATTCAGAAAAAACAAAACAATTATGTGTAACAAATATTTTTGTCACTGAAAAGCCCAACATTATAACAGCAATAAGCTTTTTACTTCCTATTCACTGGTTGAATCCTGCTGTATAGTTAGGCAAACAGCACAACTTTTGGAAGCAAACTTTTGTTAAAAATCTCTGCAGACATTATGTCTTGCATACCAAGCTGTGTGACCTGGTATGCAACAGGTAATGCTTATGGAAATTAGTTAACTTCTGGCAATTCATGTCTAAAAGTTGCACTATTTGCGTAACTTCACGGGAAGATACCAGCAACTGTATTATACATACCTGCAAATAATGTAATACTAGAGTACCCTTAATGGGCACTGTACTCCACCTGGATAATATAGAAGGTCTTAATGCAGGTAATGTACATCATTACCTGCATTAAGTAACCCTCATCTGAAGTAATTATAAAGGCAAACATTCCTAGACCTTTTGAGTAAAATTCATAAAATAACTTCTCAAGTTCTTTTCTTAATTGTGGAAAGACAATTTAGCTTGGTTCCTTCCTTAAAAGAAAGACTAGAAATGTGCAAAAATGTTATTTAACAATTTAACATGCATATAAAATCTCATGCACAATTCTTATTTCTGCTCCATTTACATAACACCATATGCACCGTGAGCTTTAAAGGTCACAAAGAGAGATCATCCAAAATTGCCAGGCTTAATCCTGGTTTCACCTCACCTCTAATGATTAAAAAATGGTTCAGCGCTTACCATAATGTGATTGAAATGCCTGTGGTTTTACGACCTGATTACAGTGGTTACACATCACCAAATAGAAATCATCGTGAGCTGGGCAAAGACCAAATATTGGCATATCTAAAAGAAAAGAAAAAGAAAAAGGTATATCTCAAAGCTAATCATAAGATGTGTAAAATCTACATAAACAAACCATATGATGTCACCATAAGTGAAGCAAAGAGCCCAAATTTCCAAAGCAGTGCACAAGGGTGAAAAAATGAACATGCAATAGATGTGGAGTGAAAAATTACATAATTTATTCATGAATAATTATGTTAACATTTATAAACAACATTTTTGTCATTAAAATTAGCTCACAGTATAGTGTCAATGAGCTGTTTACTTCCTGCTCGCTGTTTCACTGCAATTGCTGAATTAGTTTCAGATGTCATAATACTAGTATCCTTGTTGGGCACTTTACTCCACTTGGAAAGTGTGCTACCTTTTCTAGAACAAATTATAAAATACATTACCACGTTCATTATCTATAAGCAAGTCATCTTAACTGACTTAGCCAGTGTAGAAGACTTCTTAATACAGGCAATGTACATCATAAACCCCTAAACAAACCTCATTTGATTAACTGTGAAGAAGATCATTCCTAGGCTTCATATGTAAAAACTACATCTGGTAAATTGTAGTTTTTTATCTTCCATCAAGAGGAACTTGGTTCCTCCTTTAAAAGGAAGACAAGAGATTTGCAAATATGTTCTAACTTCATTAATCCTGGATAAAACAAATACACGTAACAGTATATGCCACTTACATCTGACAAAGTAACCTGAGTGAGTTGACAGCGGTTTTCACATTAAGCCATAACCTGAATCTAAGACATCTGATACCATAAATTTGCTATTCTTGCAAAAGTGAGTAGCAACTAGAATTGAAAACATGACATGCATTCTAGAATAGACAGACATTCCATACCATTAAAACAAAACCATTTTCAGAAATTCAAGCAAAATATATTAACAAAACTTTTAAAATATTTCAATGCCATTTGTATAAAATGAGCAAAATCTACACATAGCTGTTTGCCTTAGTGTTTTAACCAAGCTTGTGGCTTGTTTAAACAACAGTGAACAAATCTGGATCTGAAACCAGTTTGCTCACACTAGTGTTTGAATGAATTACAGTTCCACATATAAATATACAAAGGAATCATGGTTTGTTTAAACATGGAAGTAGATACCTCCAGTCTCCTCCTCACAGAGAGAAAACAGGAGACAGGAGAGATGAGCCTAAAGAATATAGTGGCTTGTTCACAGTTTGCCACTATATCTGAAGCAGACCTCTGTATTCAGGTTGTACTGGCACTAAATATGTCAGTCAGTTTCTACATCATCCATTTAATCTGGGTATCTGGCAACGCTCAGTAATTAAAATAGTTCTCAGATTTATTTAGCGAGCAGCTAAATAATCTTATTTCTCTAGGCAGCAATACAGCCTAAGCAGTAAGGGCCATTCTCAGTTCTGTAATAACCTTAAGCACGGCTACATTCCACAAGAGAAGGGCATTTAGTATTACTCTTGTCTGCAAAAAGCAAATAAACATACAGCAAACAGTTCAGGAGAATGGTATAATTGTCAATGTACCTATTTAGGCAGCAGAATATTATTTTTTCACTCAGTGTATCACTTGCTAATGTAATGAATCTGCTACTGAACACCTAAACAGAGGTTCACAACCAGATAATCAACCACTAGGCATCTTAACAAGACCATATTCCACATTACTTCCAGTTTGAATTATCACTATGCATATGTGCATAAACCAAGATCCCTTGAATCACTGTCACTATGAAAACTATTTGAGAAGTCTATAGGATGATGACGGACTACTGTTATTCACTTGTAAACAAACATGTAGATTATGCACCCTGGTCTAGTATTGTTACTTTAACATTTCCATAACACACTATTGCACTCCAATTTCCATGCAGACATCTTGGATAATAATTTATAACTCTAAACAAAGTGTATTTATACTAAAATTGAAACCAATTTTAACCTCCATGACCTCTTATAATAAAATGAAGTTACTTGAATGAACAAACAGATTTCCCACTTCTATGCTCCTTGCAGTAATCTACTGTTGAATCTCAGATGGGGTTTGCTGGCATAACTTCAAATTTTATAATATACTGAAAGGCTGCAAATAGTAGATTTACTGAGAACATACACAACTGCAATGAGGAGCTGACAGTTTGACCTACTAATGGAATAAAGAATACAAGTACAGTATTCTTATGATACTACTGAGAGTATTCAAGCATTATAAACTCAAGCATTAAAACTGTACTATGCACATATTTCAAACTCTTATTGTTTCCAAGATATCTGGTCAATATAAGATTGCAGTCATCCTTTAAAATCTACTGGCAAACGCCAATCCAAACTACGTATCACTATGCATTGTCAAGCATCTTCCAATTCTTATAGAATAAAAATGCGAAGATCTTGTGCCACAAGGAACCAAAAATAAACTCTTTTTGGTCTAAGAACCCTGCTTATTAGTTTATAGAAAGCAGCCACAAGATATTATACTCATATTATCACTGGTCAGTGCTACGACACATGATTTATACAGTAGCAGCAAAGTAAACAAGACTTTGTTTCATCAAAACAGTTTTACTTTTTTAAAAGGGCACTGTGAAGTCAGCTCATAGCAGTGGCAGTGTTACAGCCTCAGTATAAAAGGGAACTCTGGCCTGCTTGCCTAGGTTGCTGATAGAGACAGTTCAATAGAACATATCTCTGTCCACAACTTTAGACAGGGCTTTGGGGTAGTTGTCATGTGAAGGTAGCACACAAAGACAGAAGTGTGTAAGTTGGCACCCAAAATCTACAATGAAAAATGACTGACAAGTCCAATATGAAGTACCACAGTATTCATGGCATGCCAGCAGGATAAAAATTGGTAATTCTGACTTAGGGCTTTCTTATTATTTTAAAAAAAAGATGGGCTGATTAAGAAAACAGCTATTTAATCATGCTTCTCATGATGTAATTGATGAATGTCCTAAAGAGACAAACACTATTCGGTTGTTAAACATTAAAACTGGCGTGTAGTTGCAATAAAGGCTTTATGCTATCTATGGAGCACAACCCCAGACCTCTCATCATAGACCACATATTGCTTGCTGAGAAACATGAGCAACAGTTGTGAAATTCTTTGATGTTTGTTTGGCTCCCGGGGACATAAACAAAAACATTAAGCAAGCTCACTTACTTAAAAAAAAGGAACACATTCCAGCATGTAATCAGGTGCACAGGATAAAGTATCCATAGCTTCCTAGAAGCAAAGCTAGCAATTACTGGATAAAGACAGTATTGTCCATGTCATCTCCTTGACAGTTACAAACACTCATAATTTGTGGAATTAATATACTACTTAATTTATAGCATGATATTTATAATGCTTGATCAAGATATTTCACATATTTTAGCTGGCTTTGGTCTATAAAGTCAGAAATGCACTGTACATTAAGTCAGGTCACTTATCCATCAAGCTTAGTACTGTCAACGCTGGCTGGCAGCACTGCTCCAGTATTTCCTAGCTCTAGCTGGAAATACTGGGGATTGAACCTTGGCTCTTCTGTATGCAAACCGTGTACTCTACCATAATATGGTTAAATAGGAAGACCAAATAATAATCAAGTAAAATGAGGCTACTTGGATACAGGACAAACTTTCTGTGACTGTGGAGAAATTAAATCAGTGCAACACTTATATGCATGCAATTTATGCCCCACCACGTGTATAAAAGTTCTAACAAATAGCCGTCATAATGCTATTGAAGTAGCCCTCGCCTGACTGAAAACAACTGAATTATCTTAACATTTTAATTTGCTTATATTTTACCTATATCTCATATACATCCACAATTTAAAATTCTGCAGGGCTCTGATAGGTAGGTAGGTGGGTGGGTAGGTAGGCAGGCAAACAGGCAGATCACAATATGGTGATCACTTCTAAGAATGCTTCTACAGTGGTGCCTCGACTTACGAACTTAATCCGTTCCAGAAGATGGTCGTAACTCAAAATGGTCGTAAGTCGAAGCACCATTTCCCATAGGAATGCATTAGAACGTGATTAACCCGTTCCAGACGGGAAAAAAATTACAAAACAAACAAACAAAACACACACAAAAAAACACCCACTGCAAGCCCCATCAGAATGCGTCGGGGCCGGAAAAAAAATCACCCAAAACAAAAAAAACAATGCAAGCCCCATCGGAACGAGCTGGGGCTGGAAAAAAAAAACACCACCAAAAAAACCCACAAAAAACAAAAAAAACACACAACACAGCAAGCCCCATCGGAACGCGCTGGGGCTGAAAAAAAATCGCAAAAAAACCCAACAGAACACAGTAAGCCCCATCGGAACGTGCTGGGGCTGAAAAAAAATCACCAAAAAACAACAACAACACAGCAAGCCCCATCGGAATGCGCTGGGGCTGAAAACACACACACACACACACAAACAAACAGAGCAAGCCCCATCAGAACGCGCTGGGGCTGAACAAAAAACCCACACCAAAACACAAAAAAAATCACAGCACAGAAACATAACCCCCCCCCCCCCAGCCCAAACCAACCCTGCAAAACCCTGTAGGTACTCACTCAGAAGCAGAAAGCAGCACCAGGCAGTCTGAAGCCTCCTCCGACGCACACACTCTAACCGTTGGGGCAAAAGAGCTACAAAGAAGCAGCCTCTTCCCGACCAACGGTTAGTAATTTAAATTCCCTGACTTTTTCCCCACCTTTTTTCCGGTTGTAACTCGAAGCTCCGGTTGCAAGTAGAAGCAAAATTTTGCAGCCAGAGCTGGTCGTAACTCGAAATGGTCGTAAGTCGAGGCACCACTGTATTAATAATTCAGCTTTCAAGAATCTCCTGCGTAATACACTGCTGGGTCATACATCCTCGAGAAATAGACCATGGGCACAGTAACAGTCTCTGAACTGAGAGCATAAAGAGAAAGATGCTCCCTGAAATGTCAGAACATACTAGGTTTTAATACCAAATAAAAACAGGCTTGGTGGTCATTTGGTTGACAACATAGAGAGAACACTTCTCAGCTTTGCAGACAATATGATGGTGGAAGATCATCTAACGGTGGATGAACATCTAACATCTAATCATCATAATGATTCAAATCCACTGGAGAAAACCATCTAGACAAAACCATTCTGGCTAAAACCAACAAGACAAAATATAACATCCTGAACATATGTTAAACAAACAAATCTACAAGGCACAGATCTAGGATGAGGAAAACTTAGCTCCCTTGCAGTCGTTGCAAGGAGACACAATGATTCAAAGCTGAATGTGAGCCAACAGTAAAAGGAGACTATTTTAAAAAAACCTACTATAACCTTAAAATGCATCATCACAAGCATCGTGCACCAAACCAAAAAGAACAAAAAGTCAGGCAAGAGGAAAAGAAATGAAACAAATGATAATAAGAAAAAAGGGAGCCAACAAAAGCCACAGCAATGAGTTAATGCATGATTATTTTTCCGAGCTGCAGCAAGTGTAGCAGGTATTGCCACCATCATTATTAGAATCTTCCATTCTGTGGGGCTGCTGAGAGGTCACATTAGTTGTGATTATTTTCACCTCCTTTAAAGAGGAAGAAATAGCATTACTGGTCCTTCCCCTGTTACTACCAACATGACAGTGATATGTCAGACATCTGTTGAATTACAGCAACTTCTGTGATTCTTATTGAAACTGCTGGTCCTGTATGATAGCAGAAATGTCTGAAATAGCCCTTCAAAACCACCACCAGCAAATGAAAAGGCTTATTAATAACAAAGTATTAATGGCTTGTAAAGTTGGCTAATATGCATATATTTTGCTTGATAACCCACTAAGCCTTTCTGCTGACTTCCCTACTTTAAAATATGGAAGTAATTGTAATCAAAACAAACAAACAAAAAACAAGCAAAAAAGATATTATAAAATTACAAACCTTTGCAGCAGCAAAGAATCTGAAGCAATTTTTTGAAAGTTATATAAACTATGAGTGGTTAATCTCTTACAAATAATTATGTACTGACATTTAATTAATGAGTACACATCAGCACATGAACAACTGATAACACAGGTGGAAATAGAAAGCCAGCCTATTACATGATTTTAATTGTTGTGAGCCACAATGGGTTTCATATGGGGAGAAAGACAACATATTAAAGAACAAACAAACAAACAAACAGGACAACACAGGTTAGAATGTTTGAAAGATAAAAAACAAGTTTCCATTTACCTATATTCACCTTTATGTGGCCTACCATTTGTTCCTCAGACACATGTTAACATGCTTTCCTGACTTTGGATGAATGACAAACAAGCAACCAGAGTTTGGAAGTTAACGCCTTGCAAGTAACAAGTAAACAATTTGTTTCAGGAGTTAAATGGGAAGGAATGCCATTCCTTGCACAGTGTAATGGAACAACATTCCTTTGCAGGAGTAAATAAGTAACTTGTCTTTGTGTTACTCTTATGGGACAGAGAGAAAGGCTGCTTTTGCTTACCTCAGTAGTCTAAGGTTTCCAGAGAGTTTCTCAATGCAACTTCTAAAGGTTTAAACTTCAAACCCCACATCTGTATGATGTATGATAACATGGGAGCAGAGCGATGACACTCTAATCACTGTAAGAACTGTAACTGGCAGCAATGCATATGGCACTTTAACTACAGCAGGAACTGTTGTTTGGCTGCTAGCAACACTACCTGCAATGGCCACAATGATAACACTTTAGTCTATTCCAGCTCAATGACACAGATAGAAAGATAAGAATTTCCCACTGTCCTGAACAGCATAAGAATAATGTATTGAAGTTTACAATGGTGGGGGTGGGGGGTGGGAACCACCTTTGGCCACCTGTATTTAGCTAAACCGAATTCCCCCAAATGGGCAAGGAAACACATTTCTTCTAGCATCTCTTCTAACAAGAATGAGAACAGGTTGACATAGAGAGACTTACAACATGCATAACAATGAATCTCAGCCCCTTTCAAACACAAACAGAAGGAAGAACACAGAAAATGAAAGGGTGGAATTCAAGATGCTATTGAGTTGTTGCTGAAATGTTTCCAATCAGTCAGTCAATTTTAGGGGGACAACAGGGCAAGATGTAAAGATGTGAAGACTTGTGAGAGAACAGGAAAATCTCAGAGGAAGTTTTCTCCTCCCAAGGGACCATGTTTAAATTTCCCCACTGCAAGAACTGCAGTGAAATGTTTTCTCTTTTGGAAGCAGCGAAATGCTGTTTATTGACAAGATTGTACTCAGCAAAAATGCCAGCAGCTACGTAATATGAAGATTTCTGTTCAGTCTACAAAACAGAGAATAACCCCTGTGTACATTGCATATGTAAACTCAAAGCCAACAAACATGTATACATTTCTATATCTATTGAATACTGTCTCGATCCCCATGTGGCCCCTGCTTGTTTCACCAAACTAAGAGCTCACGCTACGTGTCTTTCACCTGCCACCAGTTGATTACATCAACATTGTTTAATATTAACAATAGAGGTCCAGGCAATTTTTAAAAGAACCAAATATAAATTATTTATTGTTACAGATGATGATAGTTCAAGCAATGTTGTTAACTCTTAACAAACATCCTCCTTCATCCACTCTCCACCACCACTGTCCCGCCCAAACTCCCAAAACTCTCCAAACTCTCAATCTCCCTCAACTAAAAACCCTCTCCTGCTGCTGAGTCTCTTATATCTCGTGACTCTGCCCCTCCAGCACTCCCATTGGTCTATGCAGCTATCAAATTAATATTCACGACCTGGGCGGACGCCACAAATACCGCCATCGTTGTTACAGGTGAAAACAGGCAGGCCTTTCAGTGATCACTGACTGCAGTAAAAAAGGGTAAGCAGTCTGCAGTTCTCTCTTTAGTGGATGGTATATTTACTATTCCCCTTCACGGATTGCTGCCTTGTCGTGGCGAAGGGGCTTGAGTAATTCAGAGAAGCTATGGGCTATGCCGTGCAGGGACACCCAAGACGGACAGGTCATAGTGGAGAGTTCTGACTAAATGTGATCCACCTGGAGCAGGAACTGGCAAGCCACTCCAGTATCTTTGCCAAGAAAACCCCACGAACAGGCAAGAGGAGAAGGGGACGACAGAGGACAAGATGGTTGGACAGTGTCATCGAAGCGACCAACATGAATTTGACCCAACTCCGGGAGGCAGTGGAAGACAGGAGGGCCTGGCGTGCTCTGGTCCATGGGGTCACGAAGAGTCGGACACGACTTAACGACTAAACAACAATATTTACTATTTAGTTTTGTTTGTATAAAACTTTCATAAAATTTTGTACAAAACTACATAGTCCTCTCATAAAAAAAGCAGTATCTGCTATAAATCTTGTGTCTATATGATCCCTACCATAGATACATACCTTAATGTGGTGAGGGGGGTTGAGTGTCTCAGAGAAGCTGAGAGCAAAATTGCACTTCTGGAGGGTTACCATGCTTCATCTACAAATGTTCCTACTTTCACCTGAATCTTACCCACATATTAATTTGATAAGTTCTACACGTAGATTTAACATACAGAGTAATAAAATACAGCCTTGTCTAACACGTTTGCCAACTGCAAAGAATTCTATTTCTCTGTATTTCAACCTAACAGCTTACGTACCAGGACGATCAAATGCTGCTGCATATCTATTTATTTTAGAAAGATCCACACAGTAAAAGGCTTTGCTATACTCCAGAAAACACAGACTGATTTTCTTTCACAATTCTTCAGCAAGCTGCACTAGCTATATATACATTTGCAATATGGTCTCTAGTTCCCCTTCCTTTTCTGAATCCAGTGTTAACATCTGACATTTCTCATGGGGTACATGATAAAAATCCTTTTTGTAAAATCTAGTGTGGGATCTTTGCCCAGCACTTTATAGCATTTCGAGCATTCCATAGTTCCACTGGTGTCCTTGATGCAGTAGGAAAAGAAGAACTTCTCATAGCTTGAGCAGGTTTGGTAATTTTGCTGTCTTGTCTGTAATCTGACCTGCAGACAGGACAACATACATCTTACAATATGATGGTCTAAATCAGTGGTTCTCAACCTTGGGTCCTGAGACGTTTTTGGACTGCAACTTCCAGAAGCCTCCACAACTAGATGTGCTGGCAAGGGCTTCTGGGAGTTACAATCCAAGAATGTCTGGGGACTCAAGATTGGCAAGTGTTGGTCTAAGTGATCAAGTGGTTTTCTCCTTCCTCTATGCAAAGAGCTGCCAATCACTGCCTACCATTTCCATAATTCTTCATGGTAAACTTCTTTCTCTTGTGTGGGAATTAAGAAAACATTCTCATTGAGAAGCGCTTTGAGACAGTACTGTACCTTTATTTATAGCTTCCCAGTCTGACTTCCCACTGTCCTACTTCTAACCATTGATAATATCAGGTAACACTCATAGCCTCTTTTTAGACTTCTTTGTACGCAGTGAAGCACCCAATATTACTGGAATATTTTATGACTCTGTTTAGGAAACCCTCATTGTTCTTAAGCAGCTGTACTGTCACCATACGTACCTTTTTCACACCCACACAGAACAGAAGAAGATGCTTGATATTCCAGCTACCACAGATCCAAAAGTGTACCCTATTTTAAAAACATGGATCTAGTTTATGTCAAGATCCCACATCTGCATGAGTGCCAGATATGTTCTGCAGTTTGAGACTGCACTTCTAAAGGCACATTTGTCTTGCAGAAAAAGTTTATATAAAGCAAACATGGAGTAAATTATTTAAATTGCTGTCTTATGCTTGTGTCTGTAAATTGTACATAGTCTAGAGTTTCTCCTCCACCAGGTTTCTTTTATTTATTTATTTATTTATTCATATAAGAGTGTTGCACAATTTAAAATTATGGGCATATATGAAATATAGGTAAAATTAAAGCAAATTAAAATATTAAGATAATTAGACTATGTTTGAGCAGAAGCAGACTACTTCAATAACATCTCAGCTATATGCAAAATAATCTTTTGTACACATAGTGTGGTATAAATTGCATGCACATAAGTGCTGCATTGACTGAATTTCTCCAGATACAGAAAATTTGTCCTGTATCCAAGTAGCCCCATTTTACTCAATTATTCTTTGATCTTCCTGCTTCATTTCAAAGTCTATTAAGTGACTTCCAGATGGTTCAGCTAGTCTTGTGCTGATGGGCAAAAGTCTTCAGCATTCATCCATTTGGCAAGGTGTGGAGTTTTTGTTCTCCAGAGGTTCAGCCTAGCCTCTTCTGGTTTAATATGTAGAGCTTGAGATGAGTGCAGAAAACTTTTCCTTGATTTTAGCCATCATCTAGGGGTTGATGTCTATGAAGTGGATGGGTTAGGTGCTCTATTACCTTATATCATTCATTATTTGCTAGCACCTCTCAATATACCGTATTTTTCTGTGTATAAGAAGATACTTTTGTCTAAAAACTTTAAACTAAAAATTGAGTGTCTTCTTATACACGGAAGTAAGCTGAGGAGAGAACAAAAACAAGTGGAGGGGGGAAGGGATCAAAGCGGTCCTGCTGCGCTTTGATCGCTGATTTCCCCCTCAACTTGCTAAGCCCCACAGGGCTTAGCAAAGGGAGGGGGAAAGCAGCAAAGGGCTGCAGGATCACTCTGATCGCTGCTTTCTCCACCACTTCCTAACCCCCACGGAGCGATCAAATTTTCTAATTGGGGGTTAGAAAAGTGGGGGTCATCTTATACATTGGGGCATCGTATACACTGAAAAATACGGTACTTCTGGAGGGGCAATGCCAGCCAAATAATGTAGTCAAACATGTCTAGCTAGTTTTATCAAAATCTTTCCCATAATGCAACATTTCCCAGTTACTCACAGAACCTTAGTCCTATGAACAAGGACACTATTTTTATTTATTTATTGAAAATATTTTACCCTGCCTTTCTCTTTAAAAAGGACCCAAGGCAGCTTTGTTATTAAAAGACAATATTTAAAAGCTAAAAACAGTAATTATACAGATATTAAAAAGAATCAAAGTAATACCATACTAAAAATGGTAATCAAAATCAACACAAAAGCAGATTCAAAGCACAACACTCCATTTAAAACCCCTCCCAGATAGTTAATCACTAAGGGAAAGCTTATCTGAAAAGGAAAAATCTACACTTGCCGGTGGTGGGCAAAGATGGGACCAGCCTGGCCTCCTGTGGGAGGGAGTTCCAGAGTCTGGATGAAGTGACAGAGAAGGACCTCTCCCACCAAGCATGCCTGTGAGGATGGTGGGACTGAGAGAAAGACCTCCCCTGATTATTTTAACACCTGAGCAGGCTCATAAAGCAAGACATGGCCTTTGAGATAGTTGGGACTCAAGCTGTTTAGGGCTTCATAGGTTAGAACCAGCACTTTGAATTCAGTCTGGAACCAGATCAGCAGCTAATGGAACTGTTTAACAGCTGGGTTATGTGCTCTCTATAACAAGCCCCAGTTAGCAATCTGGCTGCAGTGTTTTGGACCTACTGAAGTTTCTAAGCACTTTCCAAAGGTAGCCCCTGGTACAGTGCATTACAGTAACCCAGCTGGAATGTGGCTAAGACATGTGTTACAGTGGCCAGATCAGATATCTCCAGGAAGAGGCGCAGCTGGCACAATAGTTTTAACTGTCTAAATGCACTCCTAGCCACTGTCGAAATCTGGGTATCCAGGCTCAGAGACGAATCCAGGAGCACTCGCGATCTGTACACCTGTGTTTTCAGAGGGAGTGCAACCCCATCCAGCACAGGCTGCAACCCTATTCCTTGCTCTGTCTTTTGACTGACCAGGAGCACCTCTGTCTTGTCTAGATTAAGTTTCATTTTATTCATCCTCATCCCAACACTAGACACTGATCTAGAGCTGAAACAGCTTCCTTAGGTTTAGATGCTAAGGAGAGATAGAGTTGGACATCATCCACATACTGATGACACACTGAAGCCCAAAATTCTGGACAATCCCTTCCAGCTGTTTCATGGAGATACTAAAAGGCATGGGGCACAAAACAGAACCCTGAGGGGACACTACAGGCCAACAGCTAGGGTATTGAACAGGAGTTTCCCAGCATCATTATTTGAAAAATCCCCCAAAGCATTCTTGTGATGCACATTGTGACATCTCAACATGCCTTGATCTAATTTTATTAAAGAAAAGGCTGGTGTCTTTACTCCCAGATCTTCTGACTTAAAAAACAAAGAAACATATAAACATCTGAACAGTCTTTAAGAGATTTTAACAGTGACAGCTCCACAAAAAGTTGATCTGGACTTTATTATTTCGATCTTGCCTACATATATACTGAAATGGGGAGCAGTTCTTTAGTTTAAGTGCTTCCTTCATAATTCTGGCCCACAATTGTTGATTGAAAATCCAGAAAAACCAATTCACACAACCAGGGAACTGCAAGAGTGGAACATTACCATCTACTAGAATACTAGAAAAAAGCTCTCAGCGTGAGCCTAAATTTCACTCTCAATCTCGCGGAGCTGGGGAAGAACCAAGGCTATCATGCAAATACAACCTATGATTTGAGACCTTCCTCCTCTTTAATGAAGAGACACAAGTGGCTATGTGGATGGGTGGGGGGAATTTTTTTTCAGTGATTGTGGTTTTTCTGTGAAATGCGCTCCCTATAGATGTTTGCCTACCGCCTGCATTATGAAGATCTTTAAGAACGTTAATAATTATGGAGTGCTTTTGGAGCTTTGCACTGTTTTAGTTTTACAATTATTTTAATATGTGCTGAACTGTTTTCATCCTATTGATGCTAATTTTACTGTGTGCTGTTTTATTATCATTGCTTTTCAATTTTGTGTTTTGTTTTTATGTTTACAAAATGAGGAAGAAATGACCAGTTTTAAACACTGTCAGTGAAAAGGTAAAACAAAATTAATCTCTCTAGAGCTGTCTTTAAGTATCAGTTTAACTGGTGAGTACAGTTGTTAGTTTAGGGAATGCTATATCTAGACAACAGTTTTCTTGTTTTTCAAGTATTTTGGAAGAAAAATGTCAACTCGTTGCCTTTTCACAAGAATTTTTTATTTGTAAGTAAAATTAGAACAAATACAGATTTGTATTTGAATTTTTAAAGCATTTAAAAGGATGTGAATTTTGAAGCACTTGCATTTTAACAAATCTACCCTAATCCAGAGTTTCAGATTTGTTGTAGCAAGAAAGCATCACTGAAATTTAATAATTTATTGGACCAAAATTCTTCAAAACCCAGTTTCAAGGTGGATTGATTTAAATCACGATTTAAATCATGATTTGAAATCAGATTTCTTAAAGATTTAAAATTTTACAAATAAAAATAAAAAAACATTGATTTTTATCAACCCTGTCCAGTCTGGATGACACAAGCCAGAAAGCACAGGAACTCTAGCATATGGTGAATAAGTTGCTTGTAGTGGAAATGGCAACATGCCATTATAACAACATTGAAATGTAGGTATGTTTCTCTTTTGTGGTTTGTTTCTGTTTGAACAAAACAGAGAAACAAAGACAAGGTAGCCATGTTTAGAATCAAGCAGAGAACAAAGCTCTACCATTTGTTTATCTGCTTGCAGTTCTCCCAGGAGCAACTAGGCAATGTACACCAATATGAACAGCTAAAATAGGGATCCCAAGCATGGTGGGTTATTTATTGTGTTGTCCAAAATGTCTCACTTAACTAGACTATCCTTTATCATGAGTCTGAAAAAGAGGAATTAGTTCAGTACAAAATTCTCTTTCATCTGTACACTGATATAGACTCAACTGTACTTCCTCAATGAAAGAGGCCTTCAGATCTATTTCTCAAACCAAGCTTGAAGATTCTGCCCTTAAAGACTGCCTAAAAATAATTCTGAATAAATAAGGCCAGACCCTAATGGTTAGCTTCATCAATTTATACTCAACCTCACTTGCCTTAAGTGATTGCAGTCAGAGTGTGTGTCAGGCAAGAAGCCTGTAATTGAAATATCTCTGAGCACAGAGAGACACTGTCATTACATCTGCAGCTTTGTAAACTTAATACTTTCACTTTTATTAGCCTTTTATTATCAAATGTTTCCAATCCTCACACGGTTTCTCATGCCTTAAAATATCTCCTTACAAGTCTGACACATGGCAAACACTTCTAGAAGCTACTCAGTCACATCTTATAGGTAAGATACTTGTAAGTATCTTCAAAGACAGCCCAACATATAGATAGAATTCAGAAATTCTAAAAACTTGACTGCTAGGTTCAACTTTTTAGAAGAGAAGAGAGCTCCATCCTTATATTAAAATACCGCACAGTAAAATGCTCTAGCATTTTACAGAGGTAATCAAATGTTATTAGGCTATCAATCTCTTCTTACACATGGAACCTAAGATCACTATAGTAGGCATCCTTCAGTCTCGAGAGACTATGGTAACATGCTCTGAACAGAGATCTTGGAACAGCGTCTAGTGTGGCCGAGAAGGCCAATTCGAGAGTGGCAATCCCTTCCACACTGAAGACAAATACAGTCTGTCCCGTCCAGCTCCCTGATTTTGCTGGTTTCGGGACTGCCTCTTTGCCTCGGCCTGCTGAACAAGTGTCTCTTCAAATTGGGAGAGGCCATGATGCACCGCCTGCCTCCAGACTAAAACTGCTACTTCCCGTGTTATTTCAACGCCATATGCAAAGCCGGTGTGTCCTCTCCAGAGCATGAGGCCTGGGTAAAATAATGTGGAGGACAGACTGTTACCCAAGCAGCAGATCCCCCCTCTCGTCACTGAAATAGTCCAATGGAAAGGCAAGAGCCAATACAACTAGTTCCAGCGACATCACAGGAGTTGCCAGAGCGTGACTGTACACAGTCATGAACTGCCTACAGCTCCGGATTTTGCCTCGAGGTTTACTCCTGAAGCCTTTTCCATCGATGGATATAGCCACAAGGCAGTGGAGGTTTGAAATCAGAGTTTTCCTTCTCCTAAGATGGGCTGCCTTCCAAGGCTAACGAGCCCCATCTACCCAGGATTGTAGTCACTATATGTATAAGACACTATATGTATAAGACACTATATGTATAAGACAAAAAGTAGCAAAAGATCACTATATGTATAAGACAAAAAGTAGCAAATGGTTAATTCCTCAGTCCTTTCAACAGGGAAACTAGTATTCTTCCTTTGAGGACTGAAGGTAGAATAGCAAGCCAAATATCACAGGTACTTTCATGCCAAACTTCCTATCACTCAAATATATTATAATGACCATATTTCTGTTGCCTGTGTATGCATAAATACTGGTCAGATAATACCAGGGAGAAAAGTACTCCATTTTAGAACATCTTCTTAAGGACTGTCCTCCAGTTCTGTGAAGAGCAGAAGCACCTTTACTAGATTTAGTTATCTGGAAGGCAAAATCACGTGGCTAGTCAGTGCAGCAGAAAATATGAAAATAGAAACTTTTAGTGGTCTAAATCAGAGGTTCCCAACCCCCGGTTCCGTGGCCCGGTGCTGGTCCGTGGCCTGAGCTGGACCGGACCGCAGAGACAGACCTCCCACCCCCGCACACACTCCCTCCTGCACAGCCTGTTTGTGCCTGCGCGCCTGCACCTGCGCCACATGAGTGCTCCCCCCTTTGCGCATGCGCACGAGTGCCGCCTGAGCGCCACCCCACCCTTTGCGCATGTGCACGAGCATGCGCATGTGCACGAGCACTCCCGCATCTTTGCGCATGCGCACAAGCGCAGGGGGGTGCCCCGTCTCCCCCAGCCGGTCTGCGGGGCTAAAAAGGTTGGGGACCGCTGGTCTAAATAAAGGTTATCACCTGCCTTTGCTTTTGTATTATGTAAGGACCATATGGTTTTGTTTGTTTGTTTTTAGTAGAACATTCTTATAAGCAAACTCTCTTAACAGGGAAAGTTTTATGAGATAAAAAGATTTTATGACCAAAAAAAAACCTCTACAATTTTTCAGACAGAGAGGCTATCATATCACCTCTGCAATGGCCACATAAAATACACAGTTCTGTTTATTCACACTTAAAATGCCTCCACTACAAGTATGGTTGTATCTATTAACCTAACATAACCAAGTGCTAATACACTTCAGATTCAGGTTTACAAGGCTAATGATCTAAACAGAAACTTATATAGGCTAAAAGTGAAAAGGGGCATTCAGTAATTAGGCCTTTCAATTGTCTCAGCTGCATACTGGATTAATTGATGAAGTCAATTTGTTTCAATCACTCAGTGATCTAAGAGGCAGGTTAAACACAATAAAGAAGTGGTGGCTCACAATAAGAATTCTGAAAATTAACAGCCATAAGTATACAATGTATCTGTTCCTATAAAACAGTCACTTAATCTAGTAAAAGTGCAGTGCTATTCATCATTCTTCAAAAACCCCACTGTGTTCAATGGAATCTAATCCCAGGCAACTCTGATTGGATTTCCAGCCTTCACTAGTTACTTTCATATACAACATCTATTTCGACACCACAGATGTGTTTCTGTGAAATTAAATTATATAAATATAAAACTTTTGCACAAATGGATGCAAAGCACTTACTCAAAATACAAGTCCTTTTTTTTTTCACCAGAAGAAGATATTTGGACCCTGAAAAATCTCTCCCAGCAATGCACCACACACAAACTCTACAGCTCTACCCTGAAAAGTTTAAATTAAATTACTGGGTTTCATCCATTTATATCAAATATTTATAACACTATGGCCAGAATCCTGTTCATCAGGCTGCAATGTAGCCTTATGCCTGTGTAAATTTGACAAGGATTGCATCCTGGCAACGAGCACCGTGCAAGTCAATTATGCAATCGGTCATACGATTCCCATTTCGACCAAATGCACACTGTACTGGTGGAAGTGCTTCTTAAATAACACTTCTGTCTTGGCACAACTGCAGCTTTTGCAGACGTAACATTAAGTTATGTCCACACAGCTACTCAACAGGATTTCAGTGGCTTATCATGACAGTAAAAAACAAACAAACAAACAAACAAACAAACTTGGATGACTATATTTTAAACTGCAGATTAAAGCATTAAAAATGGCCAGGGAACTTTCTGAGGAGCCTTAAAAGTCCTTAAGGCAGAGCTGAACATCTGCGAAGACTCTGACACAGATGTCTAAGAGAAGCCTCCAAAACAAAGCATTTAATACTTAGACAGGTTTATGAAAGAGGAAGTACACTGGCTCCAAACTGTTCTGGGCTTTCACTTTCTTTATTCTGACATGTACATGCTGCCACATGACATGAAGCTCTCTAGGCAGCTAATAAACAAACAGAAAAAGAAGATAGATAGATAGATAGATAGATAGATAGATAGATAGATAGATAGATAGATAGATAGATAGATAGATAGATAGATAGATAGATAGATAGATAGATAGATAGATAGATAGATAGATAGATAGATAGATAGATAGATAGATAGATAGATAGATAGATTCAATTCAAGATCATCTTTTCTTACTGAAGGACAAGCCCTTGTTCATTTTCCCTATTAACCATTGAGAGACAAGCTTTGTTCTTATCAATTTGTATCAAGCAAATTTAAGCAGGAGACTGTATGCCTCCTCTCCTAAGGATTTTTACCAAAGAGAAAGATCTGTGTTTTTCTGATGTTAGTTAGAATGTACTCCATCCTGCTAGTCTTCACGTTTGAAACAGATACATGTTTTCAGAGCAGAGATTTATGAATATCTGAAGAAAAAACTTTATTCTTGAGTTAACAGCTACCAAGATTTATGTATACCCAAAATATTCAAATTGACATCACTGGCAAGAGTATGTAAGATGATCAACTTACATAACATGCTGGACAGAACATACTTTCTCCACAATTCTCATGAAGTCAGTGACGTGTTTGGAACTTTCTTCACAAAAATGATACTATGATACTACTAGCATGGCTATAACACTTAAATATTTTGATATGTTCTGACATGACACAAGTGTCCTCCGTAATTTTCAGGAGTTGAGAACCAAAAGGCAACTTTGTGAAGGTTGCTGGCTTGCAAATATTAGTTACTGGCATTCACTATACATGTTTGGAACACATCTGTAAATTTTTAGCTCTTCCGTTTAATGCTTCACTTGATGCTATTTTTAGCACCTTCTTCTGGGAATCCTCAACTTCCACAAAAGAATGCAGTGTCTTGCAATATTTTGCCCCATCTTAGAACAGCACCCAAATATTCTGCCAACACCTTCCAGCTAGAGAGAGAAACATGCTAGCCAACAGCTGGACAATGGTATTTTGTGAAGCATTCTAGTTTCATAAAAATTATGATTTCAAGCAAATTAACAATAAATAAAGATGAAGACATAGTACACATTACTTTTAAAGTAAAAATATAGTACTGTACTACTAGCATGGCTAAAACACATAAGGGAAAAATAAATCATCCACTTAATTATTCAGCAGAAACCCACAACCCACCACGTTTCCAGAGCTACTTATACTGTACCACGGCAACTTCAATGCTATTTAATAGACATGGAAAATAATCAACACCACTTTAAAAACTCAAGGTTGATAAAGCTCAGTGGAACTAAATCAAATGCATGAAATATAATGCATAGACTCATAGGACTGTGGAGTTTAAAAGGAACCCTGGGGCTATATAGCCCAACCTCCAGCCAATGCCCTTGGCTTGTACCACAAAGGTCTGGTTGAGAGAAGAAGAAATTCTGTCTTACTTAGTTCTATCTACCACACTACTCTGAGGCGCAGCAGACTAAGGGTGGAGGAGTGGAATAGCTGGCAGTCTATAAAAATTCAGTCTTGCTAACCAGATTCTCAAGTCAGCAGTTGGCCAATTTTGAACACACACTGGGTGGCTGGTACAGTGTTGGGACTGGTGTAGCAGCTGCTACACCAAGGCAGCTGCTTAACAGTCTCCCTTCCTGAGATATCTGGGGCAATCAATCTCTGATGTGATGCTGAACTATTCCAGGCTTATTTTTCTGAGGGACTTTAAAGTTCACATGGAGGTTGCTCAGTGAGGAATGGCTCATGATTTCTTGTCTGCTAAGACAATCATAGACCTGTCCTACTTGGTAGCTGGCCTCATGCATGTGGCAGGGTAGAAGGATTACATGTGACTCCCTCGGACACATCACCATCTGGTTAGTTTCAGATTGGTAGCTGGTGTGAACCTCCAAAAAGGTGGTGGACTGATTAAGGTGGTCTTCCTCAGGCTCCTGAAGGATCCTAAGAGTTTTTTGAATGCACTTGGGATGCTCCCTGCTTAGTTGGTGGTGCTGTCAAATCCTGACTGACCTATCGAACACAGAATTGATAATTGACACAATCACTCCTAAGTGCCCCTACCCCAGTTAGGTAAATTCACTGATTCAGCTAAACAGAAGGGACGGCTGCTACAGTGTCCCTGGAAGTCAACTCAAGACAAATCAAACTACAAACTTATGGCAATCCTTCTCTTTGCCACAGTGGAAAGGGGGATTTTTTAAAAAGCCTATGTGTTACCATTGTTTTTGCACATAGCAGACCAGCAATGTCTTTTCAATTGTGCAGGGCTTCCTTCACCAGACTACTGGGGAGTGAGTGAGAAGCAGTCATTTATTCGCTATGAACAGTTTGCTGTGTTTTCCAGGCAAGGTCCTTTGAACTCACCTTGACTTGGATTCTGATGTTGTTCATGCTGATGTAACCTCTGCAACCATTTGTCCTACTAGCTCAGATTTTAAAATTATAGCACTATTGATAAAGAAACCTGCTCTTGACCCACAAGTTCTGACTAATTACAGGCCAGTCCCAAATTCACTGTTCTTAGCTAAGTGCTTTGAGAAGGTGGTAGCCCTGCAATTCCAGATACTCTTGGATGATGATGGACATACGTCAAGTTATCAGCCAGGACATGGGACTGAGACTGCATTTTTGGATGATTTACAGTGAAGACCAGATAAGGATAGTATAATTGCATTATTTATCCTGGACCTTTCCACGGTATTTGATGCTATCAACCATGGTATCCTGTAGGATTGCATGGCTAGGCATGCTACTGGCAGCACTATATTGTACTGATCTTTTCTGTTTGGGAGCACTCAAAAGATGATGCAGGGAGAACACTTATCACCATCATGACATTTGGGATGCTGGATCACTCAGGTTTTGTACAGGAGGCAGCAACAAAAACCATCCCAAAGAAAAGGAAAGGCAAGAAAGCAAAGTGGCTGTCCAACGAGGCCTTACAAATAGCAGAGAAGAGAAGGGAAACAAAATGCAAGGGAGATAGGGAAAGTTACAGAAAATGGAATGCAGACTACCAAAGAATAGCAAGGAGAGACAAGAGGGCCTTCTTAAATGAGCAGTGCAAAGATGTAGAGGAAAATAATAGAAAGGGAAAAACCAGAGATCTGTTCAAGAAAATTGGAGATATTAAAGGAACATTTTGTGCAAAGATGGACATATTAAAGGACAAAAATGGTAGGGACCTCACAGAAGCAGAAGACATCAAGAAGAGGTGGCAAGAATACACAGAAGAATTATACCAGAAAGATCTGGATGTCCCGGACAACCCAGATAGTGTGGTTGCTGACCTTGAGCCAGACATCCTGGAGAGTGAAATCAAGTGGGCCTTAGAAAGCATGGCTAACAACAAGGCCAGTGGAGGTGATGGCATTCCAGTTGAACTATTTAAAATCTTAAAAGATGACGCTGTTAAGGTGCTACACTCAATATGCCAGCAAGTTTGGAAAACTGAGGAGTGGCCAGAGGATTGGAAAAGATCAGTCTACTTCCCAATCCCAAAGAAGGGCAGTGCCAAAGAATGCTCCAACTACCGTACAATTGCATTCATTTCACACGCTAGCAAGGTTATGCTCAAAATCCTACAAGGTAGGCTTCAGCAGTATGTGGACCGAGAACTCCCAGAAGTACAAGCTGGATTTCGAAGGGGCAGAGGAACTAGAGACCAGATTGCTAACATGCGCTGGATTATGGAGAAAGCCAGAGAGTTCCAGAAAAACATCTACTTCTGCTTCATTAACTATGCAAAAGCCTTTGACTGTGTCGACCACAACAAACTATGGCAAGTTCTTAAAGAAATGGGAGTGCCTGACCACCTTATCTATCTCCTGAGAAATCCATATGTAGGACAGGAAGCAACAGTTAGAACTGGATATGGAACAACTGATTGGTTCAAAATTGGGAAAGGAGTACGACAAGGCTGTATATTGTCTCCCTGCTTATTTAACTTATATGCAGAATACATCATGCGAAAGGCTGGACTGGATGAATCCCAAGCCGGAATTAAGATTGCCAGAAGAAATATCAACAACTTCAGATATGCAGATGATACCACTCTGACGGCAGTCAGTGAGGAGGAATTAAAGAACCTCTTAATGAGGGTGAAAGAGGAGAGCGCAAAAAATGGTCTGAAGCTCAACATCAAAAAAACTAAGATCATGGCCACTGGTCCCATCACGTCCTGGCAGATAGAAGGGGAAGATATGGAGGCAGTGACAGATTTTACTTTCTTGGGCTCCATGATCACTGCAGATGGTGACAGCAGCCACGAAATTAAAAGACGCCTGCTTCTTGGGAGGAAAGCGATGAGAAAACCTAGACAGCATCTTAAAAAGCAGAGACATCACCTTGCCGACAAAGGTCCGCATAGTCAAAGCTATGGTTTTTCCAGTAGCGATGTATGGAAGTGAGAGCTGGACCATAAAGAAGGCTGACCGCCGAAGAATTGATGCTTTTGAATTGTGGTGCTGGAGGAGACTCTTGAGAGTCCCCTGGACTGCAAGGAGAACAAACCTATCCATTCTGAGGGAAATCAACCCTGAGTGCTCACTGGAAGGACAAATCCTGAAGCTGAAGCTCCAGTACTTTGGCCATCTCTTGAGAAGAGAAGACTCCCTGGAAAAGACCCTGATGTTGAGAAAGTGTGAGGGCAAGAGGAGAAGGGGACGACAGAGGACGAGATGGTTGGACAGTATCATCGAAGCTACCAACATGAATTTGACCCAACTCCGGGAGGCAGTGGAAGACAGGAGGGCCTGGCGTGCTCTGGTCCATGGGGTCACAAAGAGTCGGACACGACTTAACGACTAAACAACAACAACAATCACTCAGGTTTTAACTCATTCCCCTGAATTATTTAACATCTCGATGAGGCCACTAGGAGATGCCATTCAATGCTTTGGAGAGAGAGTCAGCAATATGCAGATCACCTGCAGCTGTATTATTCCTTGTCATCCAATAATGAGGAAAGCAGTCAAGACCCTGATTGTTGCCTGTGGTGGATAATGGGTTGGATTAAGGTGAATAAACTGAAATTAAAACTTGACAAGATGGAGGCGCCGCTGGTCAGTAGAAAGTTAGATTCAGAAATTGGGATTCTGCCTGTTCTAGAAGGGGCTGCATTCCCACTGACAGTTCAGGTTCATAGTCTGAGAACACCCCTTGATTATGCACTTTCCGTAGACACCCAGGTGGCAGCATTGACAAGGAATGCCTTTGCAGGACTCTTACTAACTACCCTGTTTCCCCGAAAATAAGCCCTAGTATGATTTTTCAGGATGCTCGTAATATAAGCCCTACCCCAAAAATAAGCCCCAGTTAAATGAAACCCCACCCTCCACCATTGTCCAGCAACCAGAAGAAAACATGACTGTATTTGAATAAATGTCGATTATTGTACATGAAAAAATAAAACATTCCCTGAAAATAAGCCCTAATGCATTTTTTCTGGAGCAAAAATTAATATAAGACCCTGTCTTATTTTCGGGGAAACACAGTACAACCATTCTTGAGTTGACATAATTAAGCAACAGTCATCCTTCCCTTAGTTACATCTCATCTTGATAAGTACAATGTATTCTACATGGGGCTACCTTGGATCTTCAGTCGGTACAATAAGTGGCAGCTAACCTGCTAACTGATGCACAATAGTGCAATTGTACAGCCCCTATATTGAAAGACCTGCACTGGTTGCCAAGTGCTTCCTAGGCCCAACTGAAGTTGTTCATTTTAACATTTAAAGCCTTAAATCATTTGGGGCCTGCCTACCTAAAGGACTACCTATCTCATTATGAACATGTCCCAATGTTAAGCTCTTCAGGAAAGGCCTTTTTAAGAATACCAACAGTTACAGAAGCTTTGCTAACAGGCACATGAAAAAAGGCTTTCCTCTGTGTGGCACTTTTTTCAGAGCTGCACTCAGTTTCCATGATCAGTGCTTCTGAGAAGAACATAAAAACACATCTCAATCATGTTTAAACTACTACTGTATTATATTTAACTCTACACTTAATTGATTTTAATTGTCTTTTATGGTATGGTTGGTTCTATTTGATTTTAAGGTTACATTTACTTTGCTTTTATTGTTTTTAAGGAGACTATAAACTGGCTTGAGCACTGATTTGTAGTGGAAAGGGACAATATAAAGGTAATAAATAAATAAATGTTGAACAGCTATGGGTCCAATTGCCAATCTAGCATGATGGCAGCACAATGATGTGCTAAATTCCCACCAAGAAAGATGGCCCACTGTGCATCAATTTTGATTTCTTAACTAAATACAAACCACATCATAAAAGACAATTGCAACATCATTTTATAAAAGTAACAAAATGACAATCACAATCTATCCTTGAGATGCTCGTGGCATGTCAAATATCATTTGATGTATGAAATAAAAATCACTAATCCATTTTCCAAATAAACATCTTACACCACTCATAAACATGAATGAGTCCCCAGCAGCTTTTTCTTTCTCATTAATGTATTGGTTCAAACTACTTAGTCAGCAGGAATGTTGGAAAAGAAGCTAACGACTTTTTAGGCCAAATTAGTTGTCTCTACTACTTTTTGAACTGTAAGCTGTTAGGTACAGCCCTCCTTTTTAAATACAATTTGAACAATCCAGATTAAGAGAATGCAGTAAAAAAAAGTTGGCCATTAAAAATATGACAGTGTAACTACCTTAATCAATGTCATTTCTAATACCAACAAAACAGGAATTATTATAAAACTTCACAAAATACACTAAATGAGAGGAGATACTCTACAATAATAAAACTATGAAGCCTTCGTGTAAGTTACTATAAAGAAAGAATGTTATGTATAATACTAAAGTTCTGTACTAGAAACAATGAAGACATTGTTCATTACATTTATTTTTCTGCTCTACCACTGATTTAACCCTACAGATAAGATAATTAAAACTTTTGACTTGAATAATGACACAAAAACTTTGAAACTGGAAGCAATCATCCACCATAAGTCCATTTACTCTATTCTTTATTCAAGATATAACTGATTAACTGTTAAGGAAACAGCATTGTATATAGGAGATACTAAAATGGCTAAACTTTACGCAATAGCACTCCAACACAACTGGAGAGGTTTGAACTAGGAAATGCTACAGTAGTAAGGATGTTATTTCAAAGACATTCCAGACATATTTAAAACAATGTTTTGTTCTGTAGAAAATCATTTGATTATCTGAAGTGGGATGTTTTGCTGAAGCTGTCCTGTGTGTTGAAGCTTCAATTACACATTATTTCCACTACAGGAAATATGATAGACACTGAGCTCCAGTGAGCACAGGACTGCTCATTCAGCTCAATATCAGAGAGGTTTCCCACATAAAACTAGGGTGTGTTTACAAACCTGTACTCAATTTTGCAGTCAACAGGTGATGCAATGTATATGGAAGGAGTCTCTGAGCAAAACAACTATGTACAATCCAGGGAAATATAATCACAATAAAGGGCCGTTCCATGCAAGCTAACAGACTATCATCCACCCCGCTTGACTGTATGGCTAATCATGCCTGCATTTTGTAGCTATCACAACTATGAAACCAAGGCTCAAATCCTGTTCAGTGGCAATGTTCACTAATTAAAGACAGGCTGGATAAAAATCAATTATGAAATTCAATTATGAAATTCAATTATGAAAATCAATTATGAAAAATGATTTCACCATATTTCCCCCACTCTGGCCGCCTTACACTGGCTACCTATCCACTTCCGCATTGATTTCAAGGTGTTAACCATTACATATAAAGCCTTTAACGGTTTAGGACCTCGATACCTGGCAGAGCGCCTTCTTCCGCCCAGTTCTACCCGTATCACCCGCTCCAGTCAGGCTGGGCGGCTGAGGGGTCTAAAACCAAGAGAGGCCCAGTGGGAAAAAAACAGAAATCAGGCCTTCTCGGCAGTGGCCCCTTGGCTTTGGAACAACTTACCTGCTGAGATCCGCCTGGCTCCCTCGCTGAGGGCCTTCAAGACTAACTTGAAGACATGGCTATACAGGCAGGTCTTCCCTACAGTCATTACCTAGCCTATCTCCCCTTTTCTTCTTTTTCTTTTCCCTCCTTCTTCTTCCTCTTCTTTTTTCCCCTCTTTCTTTTTTCCTTTCCCATCTTGGATTAATCTGGATTTTATCTTAGTTTATTTTTTATATTATATGTAAACCGCCCAGAGTAGACACATTCTAGATGGGCGGTATATAAATCTAATAAATAAATAAAATAAATAAATAAATTATTTTTAAAAAAATCAAATAGATTTAAATCACAATCTAAATTTTAAAAATAGATTTTTTAAAATTTAAGTGGCAAAATGTCATTTTATTTTTGTTTAAGTCATGATTTATATCAAATCCATCCTGATTAAAGATTTTCGTCCCATCACACACACCCCAAGTGACTTCCCAATGACAAAAGAGACTCCATGGAAGCCTCTGGACCTTTTGGAGGGGTGAATTAGAAATGACTTATTTCCGATTAATTGTCCCAGCTGATGATGTCATCAGCCTTATGCAACTAACATATGGAACAGGATTTCAGCTATGAACTGAAACATAAGCACAGCTATGATTTAGCTTTGTTGAATGAGACCAAAGATTCATCTATCCAGATTCCTTTTCTTCTCCATGTAGTCATCTGGCTATCTCCGGGAAGCCCAAAGTCATATGGGCAATATTCCTCTCCTGCTCTTGGTCCCCAGCAATGGCTATTCAGAGGCATGTGCCTGCTAAACCTGGAGCTTGCATGGAACCTTCATGATCAGGAGCCACGGACCTTTTCTCCAGGAAGACTTCCTAGTAAGGCAAGGATTACCATTCATGGGAGCTCCTTACACACATTCAGTCACACAGTTACAAGCTCCTTTTCAGACTTTCACACTTACTGTGTGAAAGTATGATTAACTCTTGGATAGAATAAAGCAGAGGTGTCAAATTCAATTTCATCTTGGGCCACATCGGCATTATGGTTGCCCTCAAAGGGCTGGTTGTATCTGTAAGACTATATAAATATATCTACTCATTATCATATTAAATATAATCCTCCTCATTCAATTATTACTGGTTTTAGCAATAACGTAAGTAATAACTATCTCTGAAAGTAAAAGTCTATGATCAAAGTCTAGAAATAATTGCAAGCAGATAAGAACAGGAGAGGGCAATAGCAAGGACTACATTTCCCAAGGTGCTGTACGCTGCCCAAGCGGCTGCACTTTCTGACTCTTCACTGCTTGGAATGCTGGGATTAGAAGTCCCACTGGGCGGATTCCCAGCATCCTTGCGGAGCATTATGAGTAAGCGCCTGCATATTGTATACTGCACAGTAGTAGGCAACACTGTAAGGGCCACATGAAATGGCCAGGTGGGCCGGATTCAGCCCACGGGCCTAGAGTTTGACACATGTGGAATAAAGACATGGCTTATACCTTGATAGACCCCACCATGATTGGAGTCCTCCATACTTCCAGGCTACAGCAAACCCTCGAGCCACACGGTGCTGTTGATGAACGCCAGGTCAGTACAAAATAAGACTGCCCTCATCCATGATGTAATTCTGGATGAGGGTGCTGACCTGGCGTGCATTACTGAGACCTGGGTGGGAGAAGAGGGTGGTGTTCCCCTCTCCCAGCTGTGTCCGCCTGGGTACTCGGTCCAGCACCAATGTCGCTCGGAGGGTCGGGGAGGGGGAGTTGCTATAGTCTATAGGAGTTCTATCTCCTTGACCAGGCTTCCTATCCCTTTGAGAGGAGGTCTTGAGGGCCTGTATTGTGTGTTGGGCTTGGGAGACAGATTAGGGATTCTGTTGGTGTACCGCCCACCCTGCTGCGTACCAACAGTCTCCCTGCCTGAGCTGACGGAGGTGGTCTCGGACCTGGTGTTGAGGACTCCCAGGCTGTTGGTGCTGGGGGACCTCAACATCCATGCCGAGGCTGCCTTGACTGGGGCGGCTCAGGACTTCATGGCCGCCATGACAACCATGGGGCTGTCTCAATGTGTCATCGGCCCAACACACGAGAAGGGCCATACCCTGGACCTGGTTTTCTCAACGGGACTGGAAGATGGTGGTTTGGATGTGGAGGGGTTGGTTGTGACCCCATTGTCATGGTCAGACCACTTCCTGGTCAAGTTTAGTCTATTAGCTTCTTCTTCCCTCTGCAAGGGTGGGGGATCTATTAAGATGATCCGCCCTCGGAGACTAATGGATCCAGATGGTTTCCTGAACGCTCTGGGGGATTATCCGTCTGATATGGTCGGCGCTCCTGTCGAAGCTCAGGTCACCCTATGGAATAGGGAGATGACCCGGGCAGTTGACACGATTGCGCCTAAGCGCCCTCTCCCTGCACGCAGAGCCCAGACAGCTCCTTGGTATACTTCTGAACTGCGGGCGATGAAGCGAGAGGGGAGACGGCTGGAGCGCAGGTGGAGGAAATCCCGCTGGGAGTCCGATCGAACACGACTTAGAGCCCATTATCGGGCCTATTTCGTGGCAATACGGCTGGCGAAACGGCAATATTTCTCCAGCCGTATTGCTTCCTCAGAATGTCGTCCAGCAGAGCTGTTTCGGGTGGTCCGGGATCTTCTTCAACCGGGAAATCCGGTGGAGGTCCTGGACTGCTCATCAGCTCGCTGTGATGAGTTTGCTATTCATTTTGAGGGGAAAATCGCTCAGATTCGCAGTGGGTTGGACTCCACCGTTACTGCAGAATCAGAGGATGTGTCCAGTGTGCCGTGCTTAGGTCAAGTATTAATGGATGAGTTTCAATTGTTGAGACCTGAGGATGTGGACAGGGTGCTTGGATCTGTCCGTTCTACCACCACTCCGCTCGACCCTTGCCCATCTTGGCTAATTGGAAGATCTGCCAGGGGGGTTCGCACCTGGGTCCAGGAGGCCGTGAACGCCTCTTTGAGAGAGGGAGTGGTCCCTACCACCTTGAAAGAGGCGGTAATTCGTCCACTCCTTAAAAAGCCTAACCTGGACCCAAGGCTGGTGGTTAACTACCGACCAGTGGCGAACCTCCCTTATTTGGGCAAAGTGTTGGAGCGGGTTGTGGCCGGGCAACTCCAGGCGCTGCTGGATGAAACGGATTTTCTGGATCCATTTCAATCGGGTTTCAGGCCGGGTTTTGGTACGGAGACTGCCTTGGTCGCCCTGTATGATGACCTTTGCCGGGAGAGAGACAGGGGGAGTGTGACCCTGTTGATACTCCTGGACCTCTCAGCGGCTTTCGACACCATCGACCATGGTGTCCTTCTGGATAGGCTGGCTGGGTTGGGAGTTGGGGGCACCGCTTTACGGTGGTTCCGCTCCTTCCTGGCTGACCGTGTCCAGAGGGTGGTGCTGGGGGACAGTTGCTCTGTCCCATGGCATTTATGTCATGGGGTTCCTCAGGGCTCAATACTGTCCCCCATGCTGTTTAACATCTACATGAAACCGCTGGGAGAGGTCATCAGGAGGTTTGGGCTGAGGAGTCAGCAATATGCTGACGATACTCAGCTCTACCTCTCGTTTTCCACCAATCCAGGTGAGGCGGTTTCTGTGCTGAACTCGTGTCTGGACCTGATAATGGACTGGATGAGGGTTAATAAATTGAAACTCAATCCAGACAAGACGGAAGTGCTGTTAGTGGGTGCTTCACCGGACAGGCTGGAGGGCCATTTCCCTGCCCTGAATGGGGTTACACTCCCCCTAAGGGACAGGGTCCGCAGCTTGGGGGTGCTCCTGGACCCCAGTCTAACACTGGAAGCCCAGGTGGACTCGGTGGCCAGAGGCGCCTTCCTTCAGCTGCGGAAATTATACCAGCTACGGCCCTACCTGGACGAGCGGAGTCTCATGACAGTTACACACGCACTGGTAACATCTCGCATAGATTACTGCAATGCGCTCTACGTGGGGCTGCCTTTGAAGACGGTCCGGCGACTGCAACTGGTCCAGAATCGAGCTGCGCGGCTGGTGAGTGGTGGGGCCGCTAGGGACCATATCAAGCCGATTCTATTTAAGTTACATTGGCTACCAGTTGCTGCCCGGGCCCAATTCAAAGTGCTTGTTTTGACATATAAAGCCCTAAACGGCTTGGGCCCTGGATACCTGAAGGACCGCCTCCTTCCATATGAACCTACCCGGCAGTTAAGATCTAGCCAGGGGGCCCTTTTGAAAGAGCCGTCCCTCAAGGAGGTAAGAGGGATGGCTTGTAGACAAAGGGCCTTTTCGGCAGCTGCCCCCAGACTATGGAATGCCCTCCCGACTGAGATTCGTCTGGCGCCGACGCTGATGACATTTCGGCGCCAGGTCAAAACCTTCCTGTTCCAGAAGGCTTTTAATTGAAATGATATCAGCTGTGGGTCCGATGGCAATTTTTTAGAGTATATATTTTAATTGCATTTTAATTGTTTTGTCTTTTTATTGTATTTTAAATGTTGTAAGCCGCCCAGAGACCTCTGGGTAGTGTGGGCGGCATATAAGTTAAATAAATAAATAAAATAAATAAATAAGAGGGCTTCCATGTTACTGGATCATGTGCACTGCAAATGTTTTTGCATTTGTTTCATTCCAGGTTCTTCTGAGGGGAGAGGTACACCTCTTTTGTTTTATGTTTTTTGTGCACTGGCACTTTCATTTCCCATTTATTTCTTTTTCCCTTCCACCATGTATGTTTTCTTGCATTAGCTCAAAAAACTCCTAAAGAACTGTAAAATTTACTCCAAAAAAAGAATGCGAAGACAAGGACACAGACCATTCATCTACTTAAAAAGCAGGCAACAGTACAAGAAAATGAAAAATAATCATCAGAACAACAAGAGCAAAATGCCCTGAGCTGTGCCCAACCACTACCACCACCACTCACACATCACAGTGGCACATCGTTACTGTGCCAAAGTCCATTCCTTTCTCACACACCCACATAGAAGCAAGTAGAACAGTCCCCCCAAACTCCACCAAAATACAATTTTTTAAAGCAAGGGAAAACTACAATCAAAGTCCCCAATCAACCAAAATGACTACAATATGGGGAGATTTCTCTCCCCCACCAACACTTGATCCCTTCACTTCTCTTCTTTAAGTCCAGCAGGAAGCAGCAAGCAGAAAGAAAAGAACCAAAGAGGGGAAAGAATTCCTAAAGAAATTGAGCAGGAGGCAAAAAGATAATCCCAAAGAGACACATTATCATAGGCAGGCTGTCTAATGACAGCCACGACAGTAATCCAAAGAAATGTGGAGGAAATTGGAAAAATATCAAGAAAAAAAGGCAAAACAGAAAAAGATCCAATTTAGTGGCATGACAAGCAGGTAAGCAGCAATTAAAGATGGAGGGCAGCAGATGCTCAGTACATAGTAATCCCACCCATAAAGAAGCAAAGAAATAGCACTTCTCATTGTATTCCAACCAACCCAGGCCCTTTTCAGATTCAAAATTGCCACTATCCACAAGTATTCCGATTGGCTGCTGACAGTGGCGACTGTAACCACTGGAGGAAAAATTTCAGAAAATTTCAAACAAAAGAGGGAAATGTGAACAAAAAAATTTCATGTATTCCCCTTTCATTAATATGTATCACTCATGTGGAAGAGACTCTCTTTCAGTACTCAATGAAATAACAAAAACAAAGAGAGAGAAAGCCTTTTTCCTTTTTTTTTTTTGTTAAAACATGGAAGTTCCATTCTTAATCCTGAGCTCTAATATTACAACAGCAAGAGACAAAGTATCTCTCTGTCCACTTTCTGTATTCTATGCATATAAACCTTCTTCATGTCACTCCATTCCATCCCGTTTTCAAACTGCCTCTGTTACTGTAAGCAAATATGGGGCATAAAGGGGCATAACCCAAGTGTTTAATATTATGCATAGTTATGAGAATTGGACAGCTAGCAGCCAAGGATTTATGCAACCTACATCTCACACCCTGCCAAACCCAGCAAGTTACTTTTATTTTTCCATAGCAATACATCTGTGCAGACCAGAGCAGGGAAAGCAATTCCCCCAAAATGGCAGAGTGGAGAAAGCAGATTTAAAAAGAGCTAATAACAAATATGCAACTAGGAGCCATAGGCGACCTACATGTCATTTTCTGTAGATGCCATTATTTATTGTGATCAATGTTCTCTCTAAGCTGTGCAGGTGTGCGGCTGCACAGCGCTGTGTTGGTACCGAGTACCCGCAGTCAGTGTTGCTGCCCATTTGGTTCTTGAGTCCAGAACCCTGCCTACACAGGGCAGGACCTCCGCCCAGCACTGGAAGAAAATTAGAGGGTATGTTGATTGTGAATCTAAAAATTCAATTTATAGGTTATGGTTATACATTTATTTCAGTGATATACTACCTTTCTTACTAGATTTGGGACCAAAAGCAACTTATGATACAGATACTAAATAACAGGAAATTAAAATACAATAAGGTTAAAATATTAAAATAGAATTAAACTCATTATGATATTAAACTATAAAATGTAAACAATTTAAAATCTCTTGATTAAAATATGAATACAGGTTTCTCTTAAAGAGGAGGAAACCAGCAGACAGGATAAAATCTTAAGATTTGAGGTTCTTAATTGCCAAAAGCTTGTCGGGGGGTGGGGGAGGTCTTTGCCTGACAGCAGAAGGACAGTAGGGGGTGTGGGAACTAGCCTCTCTTGACTAAGAACTTCAAAACCTGGGAGGAGCCATGGAGAAGGCCCTTCCTCAGGCCCTCACTAAATGGGCCTCTGAAGCTGGTGGGACCACGAGAAGTATCTTTCCAGCAGATCTCCAGGCAGGCTTGTATGGGAGACCACAGTCTTTCAGATAGCCTCATCCCAAAATGTATAGGGCTTTATAGCTCGTAAGCAGCACTTTGAATTGTGCCTGGAGACAGACTAGTAGCCAGCAAGGCTGCTATAGGTTAACTCAGCAACTTAAACATTTTCAGGTTTAAATGTCAACAGTAAGAAATTAATTTCCTCATTTCTAACATTCAACACCAACAAACTGATTCTTACACTTAACATTCTAAACTCTGGTTATGGATTATGCACCTCCAGAAGCATAAGAGGGCAAGAACTGCCTTTTAAAAATCCCATTAAGTCAAATGAATTTAAACAAAAGTCTAACATCTTTTGGCCACTTCAGCATAACCTCTGCAGAATCAAAGCAAGTACATTGACGCATCATGAGGACATATAGAAGAACATATATACCTATAAGACATTAATTATTTTTGAATGGTATATTGGACTTTGTCTAATATTGAACCTTTAATCTTACAAGGAATCCAGTGGAGGGGGAAAATTCTCTCTCACACTCAAATGCCACGTCAAATTTGCTCTTGAGGACCGGAGAACTTCCATGGCATGCTTTTGAAGCCAGAGAAGTTTGATGCCAGAGAGAGCTGGGAATCCCAACACTTTTACAAACGTCATGTTGGATTTAGGCTATTATACCCAATTTCAGAAGAAGTTTTAAATAGGTATCTAGTTTCCCCAACCCAACCTTAAAGTCCATTCTGTCACAGTTAAAAGATAATAACAGAATTGTTGTTAGCCAATTATTAGCTACTGTGCAAATTATATGTACTTCTTAATAACTGTTTTGTGTAAACACAATTATGGCTTAACTATTAAGTTTTGTAAAGCTTCTATTATAGTACAGGCACAGTAGTAATATTATGTTTTCATATATTAAAGCAAGCCCCGGCTGCTCTTTGAAGTTTTAATAACAAAAGTAGAAACCCGAAGCAAAACTCAGCCAACATGTCAATTTCAAGTCCAGTTGCAGTTATATTCTTTACAGGGAAATTCACACTAAAATACAAAGTATGCGTACAAAATACATATTAGCTACTGGAGTATATTATTCGGTCCTAATAGATGTTTACATTAGATTCTGGACATTTTACTATAACCAAGATGCACACATATGGAATAGCTATGACAGCCATAAAACGCCCCAAAACCATAAAACATTAGCTGTAAGTAACAAGAGAGTCAGTCTTCCCTTTAAGGCTCAAAACAGTAGTTTTGCTTCTATTTTAACCTGTCAAAATGTACATGGAAATGGTACAGAACAGTATTCCAGTGGTTGACATTTGATCTCTGTTTGCAGCCTTGGTTTAATGTTAGTTCAAAAGGCAAATTTGATCCTATGCCCACCCAAACAAACCATACATCAACACACACATATTTATAGGCATAACCTCTTTTGTAAAAGGCAAGCATGAGCAACACAATTAAGAAAAGAAGATTTAAATCAGTGATTTTTTTTTAAAAAAAGAAACGTATTTGAGGGTCTTTTCTTCTGAATCTGCCCTAGATAAAATACAGCTAAGGGGCCAGTTTGGCACTGGGGAAGGATTATGCAAGCTGTAGCCTTGCACAGACTTTTTAGCCAACAGAAACAAAATGTGGCTTATTTTTAGCTCTACTATAGGCAAATTATTTTAAAATGCAAATATTTTTGGAAACAACAAATTTTCAACTGTAATACTTAAAATTTACTATGTTAACTAAGTGGTTACATCCATAATCTATTTTGTATCTTTAGCACTGGAGAGGAGTGAGGAGGAGTACCAGGAAGGCTGCAAGCATAAGATAACAGTTTGGATACATCAAAACATCTTCCAATTATAATAATGTATCTTTTACCTTCAGAATAGGCTGCTGATAAACATTAAGGTTTCACTTATATTTAAAACAGGATTGGATGTTAGCTCTACTAATAGCATTGCTTTTATCTTATTAAATTCGAGCCTTAAGTTAAGAAGAGATGCCTACCTGTTCAATAAAATAAGAAGAGTTACATTCTTCAATAGGGAATAAAGATTTGAGATAGCATATCAAGTAGTATAAAATAAACAGATCTACAAGACGAGTCGGTATCTCTATATCTGGTACAGTTTTTAAAAGGTATTGTTGCAACCATAAGGATGGGGTTGTTGTTTTTTTTAAAAAAATTAAACCACAGTTTAAAGACAGTAATAAGTCAAAAGAATACAACAGAGAAAACCCTACTGTTACATATGAAAGCCCAAGTGGCATGCTAATTGTAAACTGGTAGAAAAATTCATCAAGCAGAGCTGCTGCAGAATATGCATTCATTTCAATGGGAATAGTATTTTTCAAAGTAGAGGAAGTTATGCGAACAAAACAAAAGTATAAAGAACTGTATTTAAAGCAAACCTATTTTATGCCACAGAAGTCTGTTTATTAAATCTTTGGTATTAAATCTCCTGTCTTCTCCTTATGGACTAGGAAATATGGCCCTTCCCTCAAAACAGCTAAATGTTTTGACTTTTGCTTCTTTCATGAACTATTCAAGTTTTATAGTCCACAAATATTTGATTCTACTCCATTTTAGTGGCTAAATACTTACTTACTTTATTTATTTATTAAAAGTGATTACTGCTTCTCTGGGCTCCTAAAGCAACATAAAACAGATTAAAAGGATTCTTCAAAGACAGATTTTAAAATATTAAAATACAAATTGTAAAAGTCAACATTTAAAGACCATTATTTAAAATCAGATTTAAAATTATTCCAAGACCAATTTTTAAACTAGCTTTTAAGGTCCAAGGCCATACAGAACTTCACCAGAGATCAACCCCAGCCTGACTTCTTTTGAAAAGGAGATGCATAAAATATGATCTCACTTAACAACAAATTATGATTTCTTTTCCCGGTTTTTGG